>OX335651.1:13772500-15022500 GCA_946894095.1 Incurvaria masculella
TTTCAAGCCCCTTCTTAAAAGTTATAAATTTACAATGATTGAGAGCTTCCTTTTCTTATTAAAAGTTTCCCAGTTCACGCCCTTTTCAACGAAGGTCATAAACGGCGTAAACAAAATATGATCTCGATGTCAGTTTTTTTTATTATTTTAAGATTCTGTCATATTTTTATTCACCTCGTGACGTTAGGTTATAAGTCCGTTTCATGATAGTAACTTCATCAAATAATAGTTTTAGCTGATACAAGGGGGGGGGGGGAGCTTAAGCCCCTATGCCCTCCCCCCCTCCCGTATATACGTCCCTGAGCTGTACACTCATAAAACCTTGATTAAGTTGTCTCATAAGTCTTATAGAGCCTCGTGTCCGGGTTTTATGATTTTCAAGATCATTGGTCACAAAAATCTGTTTTGCCCATATGATTCTGATGATGATCCTATGGTTTCAATGCTATTGGTAATAAAATTACATATTGTAATTTTACATATCATTACATTACCATACATATTGTTATACAGTTAACTATTTTTGAGATAGAACGCGCAGAGCGCGCAGTGCTCAGCCATACATGGTATAATTCAAGCTCAACCGTGAGTCCCAGCAAATAATGCGTAGTACAGAGTTAATAAATAATTAAACATCCATTATATTGCAATAATTTGCATTGTTTATTGATTTATAAACAATATTTATTCACATATTTTATTTATCGATCATACAACACCCGTATGTGGAGGAAAACCAAATCGGCCAATAACATCGCCACTGTTGAAAGTATGTAGGAGAACCCAAGGCAGTCACTACCTCGCTGTGCACAAGAACTCGACTTCAACTTGGCTACAGAATGATGATAACCAATTTCCTTTAGTCCGAATTAAACAATGTTGACGTGGAAGAAATGTGGTTTCAGGGGAATTACGCTATGACAGAGCGAACGCCACAATGGGCAATATGCATGAACGATTTGAGTATATGGTTACCGCTCGTAAAGGGGACGTGAATTGGCCATCACCAAGATTATCCAATTTGACCCCGATAATAGTCAAACATTAGCCTTTATTTTAAATGTCGTTTCTTGAAGTCGCAAGTCTATGATATTACTACTGTCTTCCTTATTAAAAAGTCGGTAACTACATATGGGTATCATATGCATAATCATATGTAGTTACCGCCTTTTTCACAAGAAGGGCGGACTAGGTAAAAAAAATACATTACTTAATGCTTAGTTTAATGACGGTGTAACTAGTTCTGGTTCATTGACGGAAGATGAACCTGGTTATAAATGTCATGGTATCGGCCAAAATAAAAAGTGCTCGGCGAGTTTTGTACGTTGAATGACGTTAGCAGTCTATTCGTACTATCCTTTGTTCATAGTAGGTAAGGATGACCGACTTTCCGCGCTCCGTCTTAAAAACGGTTAACCGTATAAAAATATGTTTTGGACAAACATTTGTAGATCATTTTATGTTTTACAAATGTTTAATAGAAAAATAAGTATTCAAACCATAGGAAACGAGATATTTGTGAAAAATAGATCTTTGTGACCTTCGACCTTGAATATTTCAAAACGACGCGCACAAGAGATTTTATGAGACTTTTGAGACAAATAAAGATGACAAATGAGAGAATGCAAAAATAAAGGCGTATACGAGTGTACAGGTTATTTTCTCTCACTCCAAGGTAGACCATTATTTTTCGCTTAAGGTGGCCCAACCCGGCGGCACTAACTCATTCGCGGACACGGCACAAAACCGTGCTGTTGCGCTCTGGGACCGTCTCTGTTTCAAAGAAAAAGACAGGCTCCGTGATGAGGAAAATGCAACATGTCCACAAAAATGAAAATGTGCATAGTGTATAATTTGGTAAGATTTACGAAAATTTTAATTACAGAACGACGTATAGCTAAAAGTAAACCACGACCGCTTTAGTAAAAAATCTAACAAAAACCAAATAAATTATAAATCTTGATTAAATAATCTATGTCTGATGACTAATCTTTTTAAGATGTTCTTAGTTTATCATTGCGTAATCCACCTCCAAAGTTATTGTATAAAAAGCGCGAAAAATTCGAACATTCGGACCTTATAACTTAGAAACAAAACAACCAAACACAATTTCACAATGTCAATGGTCATCAGACATCTAATTCGATCAATTAAAGCTATTTTAAGCAAAATTTGGGATATCTGACAAGAAATATGAGCGTGATCTTGTTTCCCCGTTTGCATGTGAAGTTGAGCGGGTTGGGCCACCTTAAATGATTGGATTAACAAGATTGTAATCAAGAAAATTGCAGTTACTTACCTGTAAATTCCTTGGTTCTCATAGCCAAAATTTAATTTAAGCGTCGTATTCATAGTAAACCTGTCTTAAATGAATGCGAGATTAGTACCAGACTAACCATACGAAAACCGGTTTAGCCCAACCTTAATACGCGTAGTAACGTTAGACTGCCCACTCTGAGTACTGATGAAGGATATCATCCTTTTTTATTTTATTTAAACACAACAGTTTTGGATCTAGAAGCATTTGAAACGAGCTAGGTGGAGGGATATACATCTTGTCCGCTGCGCAGGTTCGCTTGATGTCGATAAGGACGCCTGACAACTTCATATTATCGTTGATTACAATATCAATTCCTCTCACTGAACACCGGCTCCCCATATTTTACTTCGTCAAAATCATAGCTTGTGTTTTATTTGGGGTCCGCAGCTGCATCGCAGGCGATGTATCTGAGGTTGGACCGCAGATGCGTCGCCGGCGATGAAGATATTCACTGTGCATATATTAGCGATACATATACGGGCGATCACTGATGCTAACGATGAAGCTTTGCCACGGAGATATTGGCGATGGAGATGCAGAGCACCTGAATAGGTACTCATGAAACGAACCCGAGAAGTTCTCACGACCAATAAGTGCGAGAAGATGTTCATTACCATTTTTTAAATATGGAATTTGACACCGTTTGACGCAGCTAATCTGTGCTGGTGCTCGCAGAGTGTGGTCATAGATAATATAATATTTGTGTGGTTATCCTCTATTTAGTCTGTGGGTGTGGTCTACGCACGAGCCAAATAATATTAATATACTGTTCTACGTGTTAAAATATTGTTCGGACAGGTAGAGAGAGTCTTTCTACGATACATAACATGCTCTACTTGCTTTGATCAGTGCGCACGTGCCGAAGAATATAATACACTCTTGCGTGCAGTTATTGCTGGCAATGCCTCGAGCTACTTTCGATCGAGGGATGGAGTTGCGTAAAGTCGGCGAGGGAGCCTTGTTCCAGCTGATCACGGCGCTGGACACATGTGGTGACTGGGCACGCGTGATGACCTATGCCCCGAACGACCCAACACAGATTGACCGAGAGGATTACAAAACCAAGTATACCCTGGACCACGTTCGGTAAGAATTTCTGTTGTCTTCTCAACTAAGACCATACTTAATTGACATTCTGTGGATTTGACGACCTCGACCATAGCCTCAATTGACAATTGAGAAGGCAAAGGCAACCAACATAAGGATGATTTCCAAACACGCATATTCTTTAACAGGTATTTTTGAGGAAACTGAATAATTCCATATACATTTCTAAGGCCGTTAAAATTATGACTTGCAGTAATGATCCTACGTAAACCACGATAAAGCATATCTTAGCTCACAATGTAAAAAAAGAAGAATAACTTCATACATTGACTGTTATAACCTTATTCCAATACAGGAGGTGGTTTTGTGGTCATGTTTCCTTCTTTCAGGGTGTTATACTTCTTCCCTAAATTATTTAAAATGTTTACTTCTGGACCATCCATTCTTCAAATTTCAGTTTCCTCATTTTCCCTTAGGACTAAACAACACGCTAGAGGATTCGGCCATCATAGAACCTTGTTCCACAAAACAGTCAAGTTTGAAGCATCTGTGCAGCCTAAAAAAATAAGGTTTCTTTTTTCTCTAATGTAGTTCAGTCCGCTGGCACTGTTGGAATGTTATTCCATCAAAAAGTCAGAATCACCCAAACTGTTTATTATTTAACCTTATTCGAGGCATCCCTTCAAATGATTTTAACTTTTTCGGGAATTTAGACAACTGGCAAGGAAAAACATTCATTTCCGATGAGGCAGTCAAATCTGCCTTCAAACAATTAATTGATTCTAGCTCCCAGTTGTTTTCTTAGCAATGGAATTATTAAGCATCCCATCTAATGCAGGATGTGCATTGATAAAAATGTTTATACTTGTATTAATGTAGTATATATTTATATATTATTTTTTGTTTTATTTTTGTATATATGGAACGGCAATTTTAACAACCTACTTATTACAGTCAAAATGATTTTGAGGATATTATCAAATTTTCAAGGAGTTTTATATAGCATAGCAAATTTGTATTTAATTTTGTATGCAACTAGCCCATTTTAATATCATGACATGCACTTAACAAACTTTGCATTAACCCTTCAAACAAGTTGGTAGGTTTCAGTCAGAGGAAACTTCAATGTCCAAACATGTTCACCCTTTGCAATAAGGTTCAATCCCTGAGATTCCATGACCAATATGAAATAAACCAGATATAGAATATATAATAAATAGTCAAATCAATTCGGTTTATTTACCAATTTTACCTATTAAATTTACCAATATGTCTGGTTTACCAGGATTGTCGAAAATCATGCAAAAACTTCTGGTCGTAATCCAACTGCCATTTTCCTGGACGAATGGGGAACATCAGGGAGAGTTCGACCGACGCTGGAAACTCTACAGAAACTTGTCGGAAAGCTGCAACTCTACAAGGCCATGGTCGAAATAGCTCACTTGTTGGGAGGTAACTAGTAAACATTTTCTTAAGGTTGTCAGTTTTTATTTTATAACTATATTCTAATTGCTTGCAGAAAAATGGTTCTATCAGTCTTCTTACTATGAGCAGATGTATTGTGAGTAGTTTGGTCAAGTAGAGTTTTCATGTTTCAGTTGTCACGTGCTCATAAAGGGAAGATCCTGGTATGGCACCTAATCCCGCCGGGAATGTGGTCTATTGGGCTAATATAACGGTACCCATCCATGTCAGGTTGCATAAAAAAAAATCCTCAAGCTACCTATCATGCTACAGGGTGCTGTTAATGCTGTCAAGGTTTAATATTTTGGGTAAATCTGACAAGCATTGTAAGCAGTCGGGGACACTGCCGGCTGAGGTACATCTTTTCCAGCATTGTAAGCATTAGGGGATACTGCCAGCTGGCTTAATGCACCTCTTTAACACCTGATTTCACCAACTCCAGCTACCTGAAATCCGATAGTTAACTTTCGGTTACATTTCATATTTACATGGTGTAAACGAAAGATAACTTTGGGATTTTTGTAGCTGGACATGGTGAAAACGGGCATAAGTAATATCACAGCATAAACTTCCACTTTTCTTTTTCATTTCACTGTTTATTTTTGGGGATAAATTCTGTATCCTAAAGGTACAAATTCTTAGACGACAACGCAGCAGCATCAGGCGACGTGTCACCGTGTTATGTCGCAGCGACCCGGCGTAATGCCATGTCGCTGCATTCATTATTCGAAACCCACCTGCAGGCGGCAACGCCGTATTCCAGTTAGTTATTTTAATTAGTGTGAGATACATCGTACAGTGCAAGTCATAGGGCCAACTGGGGGACTCGCAGGGGGACCAGACAAGTGAGCGATTAAAGACATTTAGTTGCATTTCGTACTATGCTGTCAAACAACATGTTATTCGGCCAAGTGCACTGAAATTCACCAGATAAATTCAAAGTTTTGTCGCTCGAGCGTCGGCGGCACTGCTGATCTGCCGTCGGGCGACAACTTGGTCCATAGACGACATCTCGCTAGCCACGTATGCAATACAAATACATAGAAACCAGTAGTGTCACGGCGACACATTGTCTCCTTCTGCTATGAGTAATTGGCTACGAACTTGTACCTTTAGAGTATTTTTTAAACTATTGGGCATTTACCTTTTTTTGTTGGAGTAATTGAATTTTCCTCTAATAACATTTGCTTTATTATTTTTTTTAGATCCAGAACCTCCAAGACCTAATGAAGGGCCTTTGGCTCAAGTGGACACAAATATATCAAATATATTACGTGAAGAAAGTCTTGAAGACATATTAAATAATATGGAAACTGTAGCAGATACCCAGCTGATTAATGGAATTACCTATAATAACAATATAGATAATCCTAATAATACTCAAATGGGGAGATCAAGAGAATTTCCCAATTTTCTTCAGCCGGCAGCGTTTCGGTCCACTAGAGAAATAGCACCCTCTAACTTGATTCAATTTTCTCAAGACCATCCTGTTGAAGTTGTATCAAATGAACTACCTATTATGCTGAATCAATGCTCTGTTCAACAATCTTCTCCTGCTGTCCCGCATCTTCATATTCAGCCCGAAACAAGTTCAGGAATCGAACAAACGACTGCTGATAGCTTTGACATGCCAGCGATGGTTTCATCCATTAACAAATCAACAGAAGAGAATCAACTCACTGGTATTAACTATAGCTATGCAGATTTAAAGAGAATAACACGTTCTTTTGCTATTGAAAGTGATGTAGACCGGCAAATCGGTGGTATGATCGGAAAAGGTGGTTTCGGCGAAGTATATGTGGGGTTTATATCGAACCAGCCCATAGCTGTGAAAAGACTTCTCGACAAAAATTTGGAAAGGAAATCATCATTAAAACAGTTTCATGCTGAAGTTGGGATGACATACTATCGCCACGTCAATGTTGTCCAAGTGTTAGGCTATTCAATAGATGGCCCAGAAAAATTAATAGTGAGTGAATTTATTAGTGGAGGCAATCTGCGACAGAAGTTAGACCAAAAGATATTAAATGGAAGCCAGAGATTCAAAATTGTATCGGGAACAGCAAAAGGATTGCAATATTTACATGATGGTACTGAGAGAAAGTTGATACACAAGGATGTGAAAAGCCTTAACATTCTACTGACTGAAACTTGCGTTCCTAAGGTTAGATTTTTTCAAATTAAGATTTTTTTATGGATTCAATTAATCTATGTGTGCATATATTTCTCTGAATTTATTTGAAAGGTCAATTGATAGTATGCATCATGAACCATGATTTGTCAAACAGCCGCCGCGGTACTATACTTTCTGGATGTATAGTTTTAGAATATTGTTGCCCCTGACAACAGCAATTTTTCTTACATTTTGTGTATAAAATCCATTATCCATTAATTATATTTATTTCAAAAGGTAATTGCTATCACAGTTCTCTGTATATGGTTTTATGTACGCATAGTGATAGTAGACACATAAAAAAATCCAGAATTGTTGATGAAAATTTTAACCATCGAATTCCACTGCTACATTATAGTACAGACGAGATATATTGCACCCTGCACCAGACAACTTTTACTAAGCGACATGAAAATATTCATTAACTGTTACACAGCTATTGCCGTCAAGTCAACTACGCATGCTTATTATTTTGAAATCCAGTTGCGACTCAATGTGGCTGCCTCGGTTGCCATGGCAAAGCTTCTGTTATTTTATTTGGATGTTACTACTTACGTTAGCAAACAAAATATCCAACCGGAGGCTCAGTTAAAGAGTAGCTGTCGCAGAAATGTTATATTAGATTAGCTTTTCATCTATTATGTATATTTTTCTCTCACACTTGGAGAAACACACTGTGAAAAAATATCACCATTGGCCGTTCCATCACTTTCATCGGCGGGTTGATGAGTACATTTTATAATGGACCAATTAATTTCTAATTCTTTTTAATTCTTTTAGCTCAATGCACATTAATTTTGTATTATAATGCATAATTATTTCATGAGACCATAGACCGTATTGTCAAATAAGATGGAGATATTTTAAAAGATGGCCACTAAAGGTTTTGAAAGTTGAGCATCTCTTTTCAAATAGCCTTTTCATCAGGGGGTGCTAATTATAAGAAAAACAGAGAGTGCAATATTGTCATACATGAAAATGCTGATTTTCTGTCTGTGTCATACTACGGACCCACGATACCCCTGGCGATACCCCTGGTGGTATCGTGGGTCTTTTAAAATCAAACGATACCCCCAACAAATAGTGTTGCGACCAATGATTTCAAAGGTAAGGATACGCCCTTCTATAGAATTGAAACAAATCTTCTCCATGCAAGCAAAAAGTAGCGCCATCTATCCAAACTCAGAAGAACTACGTGAGCGCCGTGTCAAAGCCGTGTTGACAACTCGCCGCCATGTTGTATTAGGTCTACCGATGTAACCTTGTACCTGCGTACTTAAATGTTTCTTTTTTTTAAGTTTAAACTTTTAAGTTCATTCAGTACAGCCGAAAACCAATAATTTTAAGATTTTCAAATAACATCAAATAATTTATAAATGAAAAAAAAATTTCAATTTCAAGGTATTCAAGTAAAATACAATTTAAATTTCCTCTTGTACATGTTTGATTTGTGGTCTACCTGCCTGTCATGTCAAAATTTGTTTTCTTTAAATCATGGGAAACACTGGTCGTAGACCTACCATGCGACAACTCAAATTAAACGCCCCGACCTGATCTACCTGCCTGTCATGTCAAAATTTGTTTTCGTTATATCTTGGGAAACACTGGTCGTAGACCCATCATGCGATCACTCAAACTAAACGCTCAAAATATTTACATGATGGTACTGAGAGAAAGTTGATACACAAGGATGTGAAAAGCCTTAACATTCTACTGACTGAAACTTGCGTTCCTAAGGTTAGATTTTTTCAAATTAAGATTTTTTTATGGATTCAATTAATCTATGTGTGCATATATTTCTCTGAATTTATTTGAAAGGTCAATTGATAGTATGCATCATGAACCATGATTTGTCAAACAGCCGCCGCGGTACTATACTTTCTGGATGTATAGTTTTAGAATATTGTTGCCCCTGACAACAGCAATTTTTCTTACATTTTGTGTATAAAATCCATTATCCATTAATTATATTTATTTCAAAAGGTAATTGCTATCACAGTTCTCTGTATATGGTTTTATGTACGCATAGTGATAGTAGACACATAAAAAAATCCAGAATTGTTGATGAAAATTTTAACCATCGAATTCCACTGCTACATTATAGTACAGACGAGATATATTGCACCCTGCACCAGACAACTTTTACTAAGCGACATGAAAATATTCATTAACTGTTACACAGCTATTGCCGTCAAGTCAACTACGCATGCTTATTATTTTGAAATCCAGTTGCGACTCAATGTGGCTGCCTCGGTTGCCATGGCAAAGCTTCTGTTATTTTATTTGGATGTTACTACTTACGTTAGCAAACAAAATATCCAACCGGAGGCTCAGTTAAAGAGTAGCTGTCGCAGAAATGTTATATTAGATTAGCTTTTCATCTATTATGTATATTTTTCTCTCACACTTGGAGAAACACACTGTGAAAAAATATCACCATTGGCCGTTCCATCACTTTCATCGGCGGGTTGATGAGTACATTTTATAATGGACCAATTAATTTCTAATTCTTTTTAATTCTTTTAGCTCAATGCACATTAATTTTGTATTATAATGCATAATTATTTCATGAGACCATAGACCGTATTGTCAAATAAGATGGAGATATTTTAAAAGATGGCCACTAAAGGTTTTGAAAGTTGAGCATC
The DNA here is from genome assembly GCA_946894095.1 of Incurvaria masculella. Classification (NCBI taxonomy): domain Eukaryota; kingdom Metazoa; phylum Arthropoda; class Insecta; order Lepidoptera; family Incurvariidae; genus Incurvaria; species Incurvaria masculella. The sequence goes on from OX335651.1 coordinate 13,782,153, forward strand.
TCTTTTCAAATAGCCTTTTCATCAGGGGGTGCTAATTATAAGAAAAACAGAGAGTGCAATATTGTCATACATGAAAATGCTGATTTTCTGTCTGTGTCATACTACGGACCCACGATACCCCTGGCGATACCCCTGGTGGTATCGTGGGTCTTTTAAAATCAAACGATACCCCCAACAAATAGTGTTGCGACCAATGATTTCAAAGGTAAGGATACGCCCTTCTATAGAATTGAAACAAATCTTCTCCATGCAAGCAAAAAGTAGCGCCATCTATCCAAACTCAGAAGAACTACGTGAGCGCCGTGTCAAAGCCGTGTTGACAACTCGCCGCCATGTTGTATTAGGTCTACCGATGTAACCTTGTACCTGCGTACTTAAATGTTTCTTTTTTTTAAGTTTAAACTTTTAAGTTCATTCAGTACAGCCGAAAACCAATAATTTTAAGATTTTCAAATAACATCAAATAATTTATAAATGAAAAAAAAATTTCAATTTCAAGGTATTCAAGTAAAATACAATTTAAATTTCCTCTTGTACATGTTTGATTTGTGGTCTACCTGCCTGTCATGTCAAAATTTGTTTTCTTTAAATCATGGGAAACACTGGTCGTAGACCTACCATGCGACAACTCAAATTAAACGCCCCGACCTGATCTACCTGCCTGTCATGTCAAAATTTGTTTTCGTTATATCTTGGGAAACACTGGTCGTAGACCCATCATGCGATCACTCAAACTAAACGCTCAAAATATGACAGGCAGGTAGATCAGGTCGGGACGTTTACTTTGAGTGGTGGCATGATGGGTCTACGACCAGTGTTTCCCAAGATATAACGAAAACAAATTTTGACATGACAGGCAGGTATACCACAAATCAAACATGTACAAGAGGAAATTTAAATTGTATTTTACTTGAATACATTGAAATTGATTTTTTTTTTTCATTTATGAATTATTTTATGTTATTTGAAAATCTTAAAATTATTGGTTTTCGGCTGTACTAAATGAACTTAAAAGTTTAAACTAAAAAAAAGAAACATTTCAGTACGCAGGTACAAGGTTACATCGGTAGACCTTATTAGGTTAGGTTAGGTTAGGTTAGGTTAGGTTAACATGGCGGCGACGTAGTTCTTCTGAGTTTGGATAGATGGCGCTACTTTTTGCTTGTATGGAGAAGATTTGTTTCAATTCTATAGAAGGGCGTATCCTTACCTTTGAAATTATTGGTCGCAACACTATTTGTTGGGGGTATCGTTTGATTTTAAAAGACCCACGATACCACCAGGGGTATCGCCAGGGGTATCGTGGGTCCGTGTGCCTTTTTGTAACCCTATATATTTTTTTCTCAAACACTATTTATTGCTTATTAATTTATGGTTTGTGGTTAACGCCTACATCTTGTTAACATTCCAATGTTTTTCAGTTATAATTCAGTAGAGGCAAGTTTTGTGTTTTTTTGTACCTGTCTCTGATTTCACCAAATAAATAAATATTTTAACAAGGTTTTGAAACCAAAAACTGCTACGTGTATCACACGATATAACAATAACATTTACATGTTATGGGGTAAAAATGTTTTTATGCTTTGGTTTTTCAGCTATGTGATTTCGGGCTGACAAGAATGCAAGATACCGATACAACCAGGCTAATGGGCACCGAAGTATACGTAGCACCGGAGGTTTACCGACATGACATCACACCAAAAATGGACGTGTTCAGCTATGGTATAGTTTTGCTCGAGATCCTTACTGGTCTCAAACCCGTTATTAAGTTTCCAAACAACATGTCCAAGAACATTCAAACTTACGTACAGGAAGAAATGGGGAAGATACAGGGATCTGACAAAGATATAACTCCTCTCTTGGATAGTACGATTGTAAATTGGTCAATTGCCAAAAAATTGTACTATTTGGCAGACAGATGTTTAGCTGAATGGAAAGAACGGCCTGATACAGATAAGGTTTGTGCATATTTGCAGTCTATTAGTCAGTAATTCCGATATGAACGAAATAACCTTTTAACAATCCCTTGTACCTCCCTTGTATCGAAGGGCAGAAATAGTGTCTCGGCTTAATAATATCCTGGCTTGTGCAATGGATTGTTTAGGGATAGAATGGAGCACACGGTTATGTAAGTCATATCAATGTCGGTTGGAAGATGGAACATGTCATCTTTCAATGATTGACCAAACATTGTTGTTCCCTTGCCTTTCCTTAGTGGGAACTCGATTCTAAGGTCCTTACTGTTAACTTATTCTGTGATAAATGTGGTAAATGACCAATAAGTAGGAACAGCTGTCAAGAATTGGCTTTTATAGTTGGATGAATTTGACTTTACACTAAAATGTATAGTGGACAATTTAAATTAAACAAATAATCCAGTGACATAGATTATTATTGGCAGAATTTAAAGATGCAGACGAATGCAGCTTTAGATTCATATCTAAATGAAAATTTTTAAAATGGGAAATCCTGGCCATGGCACTTAATTACTACGGGAATCCGGTGTTAGGCCAATATCATGATGGATGGATCGTCTTTGTTAGTTACATAAAAAAGTTATATTTTTTGTTTACATTTTTATAATTGTACGAAATATTACTTATTTACAAACAAACACTTTAGGTTACTTATTTCTTATTAGAGGGGGGGAGAAACATCAAGCGAAATATCCAAGTTTAACAAACACTGTTTATTCATAAATGTTATTACCTACATATTTTAGTAGTTTACATAATTTTGCAACAAAATGTTAAGAAAATAAAAGAAACACTGCTGAGGTTGATGCACAGCTTTTTATTTTGCTAGCTAACCTTAGTAAATTATTTTGTTTCACTCCAATACCCAGCGCTGCACTAAGACCTTGGACCCCCTAGGGCTATGGAAGATAGCCGCCGCCCCACACGCTGTTTCAATGAAAATTTTCGGAAAAAACTTGAATGCTAAATAAAAGGCTTTTTTGCCACTCCCCCCTATTTTTCGCCAACTTAGACCCAAGCCCGCTCGACCCCTGATGATTTGACCTCAAAACCTTTTTATATGTCCTTTGAGCTCCCAGCCCGCTTACAACTTTAGAAAGATGAGGACTCTTTGCACATCAGACAAGTGTGTCCAGTACTCTATCCAAGATTTTATTTTTATGTCGTAACCTATTATGTCGAGCTTTTTACGCTTTTTGCTGTGGCTGGGGGAGGAGGTTGTCACTGTTCCGTGTGTTCCCGTGCCTTCTGCATCTCGCTCTGCTAGGAAAACCCCGACCAGCTCCTCGCCCTTTTTTCTTTATATTAAGGGCAACATAAGGCGGTTAACTAAGAACTGCCGGCTTTCGAACTTATACATTTGCTGAAATAATTTAATTTGTGGACTTGGATTTGACCGACATTTTGGCAAAACAAACCATTGTGCAATGAGCCCAATGTTTTGACAGTACTCAATTTTAATGCCTGTAAACATAACTATGTTCTCGGATCAATCAATACTAATTTAATTCTAATGCACTATGTACATATATGTATTTGAATATTTCTGATATTTATATAATGATCGAATGTGAATGATCAATTGTATGCCAACTTATATACTTCACTTTTAAAACATAAATGAGATTTAATAGTGGATTTTAGAAAACCTAGATCAGTCTGAACGGGTTATTACATACATTTTCTAATAATAATGGGTAACCCTAAAAATTTAAATTTATTCACTCTAATGTTAGCAATAATAAAAGGAACAGAATTATAAGTTTTAGGGAAGATAAAAATGATTTAACGTAAAATTATTAAAAATATCTAAACTATTCCTAAGGCAGGAGTTAAAAAAAAATATTTTCGACATTTTGAAACATGAAAAAAATATTGAGTATTTTCATAACGTCAGATGGTCGTCATTTTTTGAAAGTCTCAATAAAACAATACTCGACATTACTTTAACATGTTTATGATAAAAACGAATTCAACACAATGTTTGAAAGTAAATGTACAGATGTTTGCAATCACATGATTTCAAATGATGAATGAATATTGATGAAACCTTCATTCCATATAAGACGATGATCCACCTTTTTGGTTAAGCAGTTCAACCCTGTACCATTATCTTTCACTTCATTACAATAGTATCTGTGCGTTCAACAGTTGACTCAATTGAATTGTCCAGCCGTGCATCTATTTCTTGGCTAACGACCTTTTATATTTCCTCAATTTTTTCGTCTGTGGTGTCATCTGCAAGGGCTTTTTTAATATGGTGAAGTTTTTCCTTGTAAGATTTATTTTTTATAACAGACTCTCCAGTATTCAGCGATTTTTTAATGTGCTCTTGTTGTTCTTTAGTGCACAGTAAAAGTATGCAAACTGTGATGGACTCCAATTCGTCTATTTCCTTCTTGGAGGCCTTCTCATTGCACTGTATGTACAAAAGTTTGAAAAGCAGGGATAGTATTTTCTTGTCAGTCACCAAATTCCAAATGCTCCAGCAATATTTAAGCCATGTTTTTAATACCTGATACAAAAATCATAATTAGGTGGTTAGTTTGAAAGGGTTTTAGTAGTATCTATAATCAAGACAACAACTCCAAAATCGAGTGACAGAAGAGTTACAAATGGTAGGAATGCACACCTATTTTTAATGCTTACATTTGATTTCATTTATGTAAACATTCAAACTGCCCTTATTTAGGACACAAACCAATAGACCCGTGGATTCGATTAACTAGTAAAGAACCCGCAAATAAACTTCATTGGTTTATAGTTATTTTCTGACCACAATAATGAAATTTTCTCTTGGATCTAAATGCTACTGCCAAACAGCAAAATTTGTAGAAAATGTTAGACTAAGAACAAAAGAAACAACATTGCATATGGATTATAATTTTACATCATTAAATTAACAAATTTGCTTTCACAATAATACACATAGTCTTAAAAGTATTATCTGGTGTAAACAACATAAAGAAGAATTCACAACATTCACAAGAAAATAAAAAAAGTTAGGTAGTGAACTTACCAACATAACATGAGGCCACAACGCCCGCCTGGAGGTGCTTACTGAACAAATTTCTAGGCTATCGCACATCACGAGGTCAAATGTCTTTTTATGCCGTACAGAGGCTATCTTGCAAAACTCCAACAATTTTGATAGAAACTCTAAGCAGGCTGCTTTTCTCTTCAAGTTTGTGTCCACGTAAATATCTTCAAGTACATTCTTCATTAGTTCATCGAACTTCGTCCACTGAAAATGTCAACTGAAGGTTTTCATTATTGTAGTGTATTGTATTTATTAAGCATAAAACAAATTTACACACACATAACAAAACATTGTCAGGTACATGATGGTCGTTTATATTACTTGTCAATATTTTTAATAGAAAAAAAATCAAACATTAAACATTCTAACAGTCAAATTGGTCATAATAATCAAATCAAGTAAAAGAAACTATTGGAAATCCTTTAAGTCAACAAATATACAAATTGTACAGATATTATTCTGTCAAATGGTCATCAAGATATTCATTTAGGTCTATTTTTAACAGGTCCTTTAACTGGCTCTTAAAGATATTATTAAGTATAGAATTTTATTTTACGTTTTACGGATAAACAGTGTTCAGCTTACTTATTAAGATTCGTCTGACTAACTCTGATTGAGGATGACATCTGACTAGACGAAGCGTCAGAGGTCCTCCCGGTCGCGTCGCGAATCCTGATGATTTCCACAAGACTGGTAGACGAAACTGCGTGCTAAATTAGTAATCTGAACACTGTTTATCTGTAAACGTAAAATAAATGTGTTGAACAACAGTGAAAATAGAATCAAACATATATACAATTTTGTAATAATTAATATATGTATGCAATCAAGCCAGGAGACATTGGTTAAAGGAAGACAGATGTAAACATTGAGCAGCTCGTAGCCTAGTGGTTCGGGGACTTGCCTAGCATACCAGAGGTCTGGCCTGAAATCCTCGCATGCACCACTTTCTTTCTTATTATTAGTTGGATAAGTGCATTTTCCCACGAATGCGAGCTGCTCCATGATTCGGAATCTATGTAAAACTGTAGGTCCCCTTCACCTACTAGGTGGAGCGAGTTGTTGTTTAGTACAAAAAGTAATTTGTAACTTTTGTACCTAATAAAGATAGCAAAATAGTATTTTGAAAAAATACCTTGCTGGCCCATGGAGCTGGCGGAAGGAGAGGTAATAGCTGTATCAAGCAGTTGAAAGCAGTTTTAAGGGCTTCCACATCTTTTTCTGTGATTACCTTTACCACACTGTCATAAATGACCTGCTGGTAATTGCTCTTTTTAAATTCGTCTTTGTCCTGTGAATAAAAGAATATATAAACATTAACTTTCATACCTAGATATCAACCATGGTTGTTAATTGTTTATTCGTCATCCGTACGCAGCATCTACACTGCACTCCGATTTATCATATTTTCATTAGCCAGTTCAACAATCACAGCAAAGAAGAATTGGCAAGAAACTTGGCAAGATAGGTTACAAAATTTCAACTGGTGAGGCTGGCGGTGGTTCGGATTCTACGTAAAACTGTAGGTCCCCTTCCGTAGAGTTAATCCAGCCCGGGTTGGTACCATCACATTGTATGATCGGGGCTGCAACAATGAAAATTGTACGTGTTTTCCATCCAGTTTAATGTAGCCGAGCTATACAAGGAACCCTGTCCTGGCATGGCACCTAGTCCCCATTTATTGTATTAGGCTAATGTCTCACGATTAGTTTAGTATTAGCCATCCATGTCTAGTTACATAAAAAAACAGTAAGGATAAAAATACACTTACCAAATACCCGAGAACCGTCACGCATGCTTGCAGCCCTTTACGCTTAAAGACAACATTGAAATCATCTATGAGCAATAAAGCTGCTGGCAATATCTTCACTGGATTTAACTCAACATCCATGAAGTGATCCTGTGACAAAACGATAGGTTCATGTTTGTTATATGACACTTTAATTAATTTCGTTAGGCGTTTTTAGCACTTTTTTATACCTCTTCCCCTCTCTCTAATCTCATGTAAGATTTTTCAAAATGCTTATTTTTTGTTTAAATACATTAATCAGCTTTATTACTATGGATTTATTCAAACAGGCATCCACAATTTCATCACCTGAGGATTTATGAGGAAAGCCAATATAAGATAATTTTGTAAGAAACATGTTTTACACTGTTGCTTGCAGAAAAATCAATTACGTGATATTGGGTGAGATTTCGCTCGAGCCTCTACCCCCAAACACCTTTCAGAATGAATGGACGCCCCCTTCCTTGCAAGGGTTTACCATGGTAAATTATATCACTGGGTTATCCAGACAAGTGAGTGATATAATGAGGACTTTTTGTTGAGTTGGTACAAAATACAACGAAATATTGAATGTTAACAGTTGTTTAGTTTTATTCATTAATTTCGTTGTATTTTGGTACCGTGCGGGCACGGAATAAAAAATATCCTCAAATTATCACTCACTTCTCTGGATCTAGCCAGCCAATGTCGTCCATGATGGCAATGAAGCTTCTTACTAACTAACTTAATTGGTCCGTCTTTGTGCACTTCTATTTAATTACTCTGTGTTTGATTAGTAGTTGATTAGTACAATTGCATAAATTAATCATTCTATTATATACCTGTATTTCACTCAAAAAAGTGCAGTATGCTTCCACTGTTGCTGGGTACTTCTTCCAATCCGTGGGAGTAAGTCGACGGTGGAGTCTTGTTAGTACTGTGTCAAATATTGCCTGTCGGAACTCTATGTCATCATGCGCAAACATATGCAGTGGCACTTTGCTGTCACCCATGAACGCCTCTTCAATAAGCATTGCATAGTTTGAAAATCCATCTGGACTCCACGGACCCTTCAAACATAATGGAAAATTATTTCAAAGCACAATAGTGATGTTCTTATGCGTCGATGTTCTTTGAGCAAAGAACACCAAAGAACATCCATGAGCACCAAAAACCCCAAGGAATCCCAAAATACCAAAGAGCCCTAAAGCCGAACATCCCTATACAACCTCAATCTACACCAAACCTATCTGGTTCATGTCATGGCCCACATGTCCGTTTCAGTCATTTAGAAATGTTAACTCAGTTTTATCCATGGTAGTGCAATTTTCACTGATTAATTTTCAAAAATCTAAGCATTTACAACGCACTGGTTAGTCGAGCAGGGACTTGAAATTAAATATCTAAGCATTTAGTAACGCACGGCGGGTGAGGGGTAGGGGGGACAGAAGTCGCTCATCACTGAGTGCGCTACACGAACACGGGCACGCGCGTGAGGGCAGACGTTGACAGTTGTGTTCGTTTGGCGAATTTTAAAGGCACTAGCGATTTGTTAAAAACGCATTGTACTTAAAGTAATATAGGCCCAAGGTTAGTTATTGGCAGGTTTTTTTTTGTTAGGAGTCACACGTACAAAAATATACTTCATTTTTATTTTAATTATATAGATAGGTTACTTAGCTGTTAATTATAAAGAATTACTTCGTTTTTTATTTAAATTTTTAGTTTAGGTACCTACCTACAGGTAAGTAATTGGTCCTTTTTTGGTTGTTTTGGTTCATTTATAATAATGTGAATAACATAACATCAATAATAATGTAAAATCTATACTAATAATAAATCTGTAAGGGTTGTTCATGGAGTAAGTTGCTTTGTTTTATAATATATTACGTTTGTAGACTTTATTTATGATACTAAAACTAAATTGACGATTTTTAGAAATAATTTCTGTATGTATGTATGTTCATAACTCTTAAACCGATTATCCGAATGATATGAAACTTAGTACAAGTACATTAAACTACCCGGGAATAAGAAAAGACTAAATAGAATTCAGTTCCGCTTACACTAAGATGTGGCTGTCATACAAACTGCAACGCTCTGCACGGCTTGGCGGGAGGGTGGCGGAGGCGCTTATTTGTACTAATTGTACCGAAGTACGGTTTGGTATTTGCCGTAACTTTAGGACTACTTGGCATCGCGCTAAATCGCCGGAGGTGCGACCAATAGAATAAAATCCTTGAGAACCAATTACTCGATTTAGATGCGGATTGTATCTAGGTCTAGCCTGATTCTACTCAAAACTTATAGGCTACATAATATAACGCTTCATTACCAGAAGGGTGAGCAGAGAGTGTTAAATTCTTATAACTTGCGAACCACTTACCCGATTTATGTGCATATTTTATCAATGTATAGAGATGCTATACATTGCACAGCAGTCAGGTTTGAGATGGGTTACTGTTTTCGATGTTGAGGCTGGCTGTGGGTTGGAGTCCACGCAATACTTACCTTCTTTACACGTTACTTACTTAGTAGGTAAGCAATGTAGCAGTGCAAGTGCAGAAAGGTTCTGGCGGCAAAAGCTTTTTTTTTAAATAGCCACCAAATGTCAACGAAGCTCTGAATGGGAATTATTGGATGTTTCTCGTTAAACACAATCTTCATTAAATTTGGTAGATTAATACATTGTCCTGGACCAGTTTGACCCTATTTTGGATCAGTCATGTGGGCTACTTTTTATCCATGAAATAATTTAGCCGACACTAACCCGAGCGGAGCCGGGTAACGCAGCTAGTATATATATATAAACTATCATTTTTTACTTCAATAAATAAGAACTTCTTAAGTCTAGACATACTGTTATTATTATATCAACCACTGTTACTGAACGCAAATAGATTTCCTGGAAAACGGGCAGAAGCCTTTACTAGAAGCTATAAATGGACATAAAAGCTGACAGCGCAACTACAAGTCGTATACCACTGTTTTCAGAACCCACTGAAATGCTGTACAATTTCATTACGTAATATTTATAAATAAATAAATAATAAATAAAAAAATAATTTAAACATTTTATAATAATATATTCTATCTAACATCCTAACTATAAGTCTAGGGTGATGGTTCTAAAAGCCTACGTGACTTTAATAAATCGTAGAAAATTAAGAAAATCTACATACATATTATAGGTTTAATTAAACATAATATATAAATGTGTAGAAATAGCTTATATACTTGCTTTGATGGTTAATTTTTAAAAAAGAAGTAAAAAGGCTTTAATTTATTTCGTTGCATTTTTATCATAAACCGGCCGCCACGAGCCTATTACTGGTCTTTTATAGCCCTTAAGTCGGTATGTAGATGGATAGGTGGTCCAGCACATTAGAATGGAGTTTTTTCAGTTCAGTTTCAGTGCCACAATGTGGCGTTTATTTCATTTATTTTAATTTTTTTATAGTATATTGTACGCGCAAAACCCGAAGGTTTGTCTGCGCGTGACAACCTGCTTTCGTGTGCTGCTAGCAAAAACCCTTTTAGCATTTGAGACATTTTCTTATACACACCAACAAATTCACATACATACATGAACACAATAATATATATATATATATATATATTCACCCTTAATCAGTAAATATTACAATAATTACAGTTACATTAAAAAATTACAATCCATTTATCAACAATTCTTTGATTTCCATTTTTAGTTTTGATATTGACAAATCTTTTTTTTTCAAGCCTGGGTTCACAGAGTTAAATAATCTAGGAACTACATAATTGAGAGTTCTTTTGCCAAAGTAATTTAAAGTGGTCGGAATTTGGAGCTGAAGGTTAAGTTTTAGTCTTGTCGGGTAGTCATGTGAAATAGGTATCTTACGAGATTCATCAGCACAATCGCGCAATATAATTTTTTGGGCACACATTGTTTATTAGTCCCAGTAAATGCAATGCCTGTAAAAAATATCAAAAGTCTTGCTGTAAGCTTTTGTATGTTTACAGAATACGGAAAAACAAGAGTTGTCTTAAAATCATCATGTTTGATTGAATTTAAGAATAATAAATCCTAAAGTAACCGAACTATTCGAACAATCTAAAGCTGGAAGAATCTAAAGCGGCCAAAATTTGTAATCAGTAAAATACAAGCCTGTACCGGAATTTTGGGCTCCGTATTAACAAGTTGATAGCTCGATACAATAATAAAAGACACCATCCAATAGAACGTCAGCATACAAACAAAATGGTTTTGAATCATAACGGCAAATTCACCTAAGGTCGGCCGCGCGGCCGAAATTTGGGACTTCATACAAACAAAATTCCCAAGTTCGGCCCCCACTTTAACTCGAGAAACTAACATCAAACCCGATTAAAACTTGTATCAAATCTAAGAAAAAATAATCAATTACATTATCACACGTCTAACAAAAGTGCATCATCTAAATAACAAGTTTAAGACTCACACCATTCGTCAACACTTAATTCTGCAAAAAAAACTCAAGGAACTTCAAAACGTCCTTAATAACCTACTTTCAATGGCTAAATAATGGGTAATGAATGAGACAAAAGCAACACATTTCAGCATATTGTGTTCCTTGTTGAACAGGGGTTGAAAAGGGGCAGGTTTTGGGGATGACCCGAGTTAGGTGCTACTACAATGAAAAACCTGACAATTACTTAAACCTAATCCACACGGTTGCACCTCTCCTGGATCAATTGCCCCTTCCGCCTCATGCGATTGATGGCAAGCATCGATATAAAGAAAACATTTAGATCCGTTCTGAGCTTTCCCCTGTGTGTCAAGTCAGGTACTCTAATTCGAACAATTTAGAGTACCTGAGCTGTCAGTTTCGATACACCCGTCACGGCGTTCGCGTGTGTTTGCCGATTGTATAAGTGCTGCTCTATGGTAGAAGAATGGAAGAATTGTGCCGTCAATGTAAAAACGATTACGGGAAAGCCAAGAAGGAAGATAGAATCACATATCACAGGTTTGCTATCAAAATTTTATCAAACGGCATAATTTTATGGTGGTATGTGTAGCAAGTATGGCGTACGGCGCGGTGTCGTTACGTGATATCCGACATTGAAAGACAAAACTATCGGAAAAGCCGGTATCTCTTTCTAGCATACATATATCCTATGAAGTACTTCACTATAGGTCTCTGTCAGTCATGCATTTGTGGTGTGAGTGTGTGTATCGTGTTCGCCGGAGGATGGTGTTCTCTCAGACAAGTTCGCGCCTTTTCTAGCAAACGTGATTTTCCTATTTAGGTCCCTCTCGCTCTCGTGCAACAGAATGCGACGGATAACTGAGTGATACCAGGTTAAGAAAAATATCTCTGAGATGAGGATTAATACGAAAGTTGCAATTTTAAAATACCTGATTTGCGTATTGTTTTGTATTTGTTGTTTATTGTTTATTCATCATCCACAGGCAGCACACTGCACTCGGATTTGTCATGTTTTATCATTAGCCAGTTCAGAGTTCACGGCGAAGAAGAACTGGCAAGAAACTTCGCTGATTTTTTTCAACGTCCACTTAGTCTAAGTTTACAAATTTGTTTGCCACTGCTTACAGAAACACGGGTTATTGGTACCCGTTTATGTCAATACATTAAATTAATATTAATTCACAAAAATCTACCATCACGCCGTATGCAACAGTTCATGACAAATATCGGTTTATTCTGCAAAGTCATGTCCGTCATCTAACATGTTGCCAATTGGAGCAGGCCAGTCCCCACAAGCAGCACCCGTTCACGAGCATCACGCCGGGTCGCCATCGCCTCTCTCAACCATATTTTAGGGGAAGAGGTGACCCGAACCAAGCGTCACCACTAGCAAGGACCCTGAAGTGACGATATGTTAATTGAATATTCAAATTTTATATTTGGTTATAAATAGTAATATGAGTATGTTGTGAATAATTTGGATGGAAAAACATTTGCTGATTAAAAATTATAACTGAGAGCGGGAAAATAAAAAAATCATGAAGTATGATGTTCGACTCTGATGGCGCTTCTTGTTTTTTTAGTTCAATGATGGCAAGCCTATAGTATTTGTGTGAAGTTTTGATAAATCAAGCTGTAATAACTTCCGATTAAAGTCGCAGCTAACCTTTGAAAGCAGCTCGTCCACCAATATGAAGGCAGCTGTGACAACTTGGACGCGTAATTCCGGACTACAGCGGCTGACCTCTCCTTCAGATAGCCGGCACCTCAAAGCTTCGATGCGGCCGCGCAGGGAATTGCCGTGTGAGCAATATTGAGCAGTGACTTGTTTTTCATCCGAATCGCAATCAAGCGGAAGCCGCGGGAGATAGCAAGTCTCTATGAAGCAGATCAAATCGAGTGCGGCGTTGTCTTCCATTTTTACTCCTGCGTTAAGGTGACCCATTAAAATAAAAATATGATAAAAATCATATTCAGCTTGGGTAGCTTACAAGTATAACTCGTAATATGCCGCCGTCCGCAATAACTAATGCACTCCAATACACTCGTAGGAGATCAGGCAGGAATCAGCGGAGTCAGAATTTCAGAATATTGTTGTTGCGGGCCAGAGCACAGAACATAAACATCCTGGCCACAGAATAGATAACTGATACTTTGTGGGCTGTCATCTGTGTGGGGTGCCCGGCATCTACATCGCCAATATATCCGTCGCCAAGCTTCATCGCCAATATCTACTTCGCTGGCGACGCATCTGCGGTCCGGCCGCAGCTCCGTCGCTGGTGATGCAGGTGTGGACCATTCGCATATCCGTCGCCACATATAAGAAGGCGTATGGCTGGGCGGGACATTTAACCTAACCTAATCTAATCAAACCTAACCTAAGTAACATAACGTAATCTTACCTAACCCAACCTAACTTGCATAACACCACACCCACTTTGGCGACTCATCTGCGCCTCCGGTCGTTGGCGACGGATCTGCGGTCAGACCGCAGATGCGTCGCTGGAGATGGAGATATTGGAATCTAGATTCAACCGGGATTAAGGCGCTAGGACTAGCCAACTACTCGCGCCATACAAATGCACTTTTTAACAAATGTAATAATATGTAGTGAAACGCTTCAGCAAATCCAAATAGAACTCCAGACTGATAATGGATTGTTAATATTTTTTTATTCCATCATTTATTTAATAATAAAAATAAAAAAAGTTGATTTTTCTCATTAGAAATCTGAAAGTCATTCGATTTCTAGATATAAGCAAAAACAGCATATATGCATAAACAAAAAATTCCATTTGCTTTTAGATTTCTACATTTAGTCAAAAAAGTTCGGAAATGGACACCGTTTCCGCAATGTATTTTGTATAGAAAAAGGAAACATACATTAACGAAAATCATTCGATTCCTAGACAAGGAATCATATATTGTAAGGATGACACTTATAATCGTCAGACTTAGTTAGTTTACTTGGGGTGCCTCGTCTAACTTTGCGATTTGGCTAGTACCAGGCCCTTAAGAGGATGAGGCGATCGAGATCCATACTCGTGCCAATTCCTCACTCAAATTAAGATTTTTGTTCTGAAATTTTGCACATTAAATAAACCAACTGACAGTTACAAATGTTGACCCACATACGTACACACATAGGTCACAGATGTGCAGCGGGGCCTGCTTGTCCTTAGTCGGGGACGGGAATGGTATCGGCAGGGCGACGGTCGCGGTGCGAGCCTCGTTAAGGACGGTCGCCTTTTCGTCTGGGTCGACAAGTCAGTGACGAGAGCGACGACGTCTGTGTGGTGGAATGGGCCGGATGGTCGGGAAACCTCCTCCTCATTGATCTGGTCAACTAGGCTAGGGGAGCATTGGGCTCTCTGCAAGGGACGCATCCGGAGGGGAAGGAACTATAGTCACACATGGCTTTGTTCTTGGCCCTAAAGCTCGTTCACCGCCGGTATCTGCCTAGAATACCCTTGATGGAGGTTTTTAGGTTTTATGTTAGGGCTTCATCCGCCAGCGTTGTCAACGCGTTGGGGATCCTATCAATGTAAGGCGAGGACATGGCCTGGAGCATCTTGGTCAGCTTGCAGTGACCGGTTGGCCGGAGGGAAGACATAAGTGTGCGCTCTTAGTTTTAGGTGTACAGGTGTGTGGTTGAGTCCAGTGCGGAATCGGCCAATTCGGGGCGGGCTCGGAGGTCTGAGACTTTGTTGCTGATGCCTAGGCGCTTTTAGCCGGCCCAGCCGAAGTGGGGAGGGCGGGCTCGCTAAATTTGGAGCACGCTTCTTCCACGGGTTGGAGACGGGGAGGGGAGCCGGTGCAAAGGTCGTTTAGGGCCGAAAGATATTTAATTCCATGAATATATATATAGCCATACCTTCGCCATGATTTTCGTAAATAAATTAACGTAATGCTATGTAAGTGGTATATCAGGTGCGTAGCACCTATAATCGTAAAACATGTAGCTTTGTCTCTATTCTACGTGAACACTGCAAATGTGACCCTCAAATAGAGAATCAAGGCAAGGGCCTCAAATCTGTCCACACTACTTTTGCTCATGAATGAGGAGATGAAAAAAATATTATGTCTGCCTACAGAACCAATACGGTAAAAATAACTAAATAAGTAAATAAATAAATAAGTAAATAAATAAGAAAAACAGCTAATCTGGTTGTATGTAGCTGTACGCCCCCTCTTGTGTCCCGCGCTGCCGTCTCTATGCGGATCGTGTGGCGCGAGCCGCGCCCCTGGAGCTGCAATGGGGTGCAGGGAGTGCAGGATCGGGAATCGGGAGCCGATCCTGAAACACAACATATATATCGTAAAAAGCAGTAATATTTCGGCATTCGCCGTTATCAAACTCGTATATATATATGTTGTGTTACAGGATCGGCTTACAGTTATTTGCTGACATGCATCATAGACAATAAAATAACTTTTCCTAACCAAAGAAGAAGCAGTAGAACAGCCCTGCTAGATCTTTGAGATGAGATGACTATACAGATGCTATGGGCACATGCTGTTCACAACTATGTAGGTACATATTTCTCACCCACTGAAAGACATAAAAAATATTCTAAAAACATTAATATTTAACAATTGCACCTGTTAACTTATCATATTATGCAGGTAATGTAATAATTCAGCACAATGATTCAATAAATGCATCAAAACATTTTATTTTAAAAATTATTTTCCTTTCTATTACATCATTGTGACAAGGAGGCATAGAGACACAAATAAAATAGCGGCGTTGATAAAGATGGTAAAGCCTCATTTCTCACAAGGTCTCTTAAATTACATATACAAAGAGCATGCAAGCAAATATCTCGAAAATTTACAATTTAGGAGTTACAAGGTTGCGACAATCTTGTCATGCATTAATGTTGTCAATAAAGACTCCATCCCTGAGAGTCGCACTCGAAGCACTCGGTTTTACTACCCTTGAACAAAGAAGACAAAGAAAATACCTCATCGAAACATTTAAAATTTCAAATGGTCATTACGATGTAGCCAACATTCAATGTAGACATGGATATTCCTTAAAACTAAACCGAACCAGTTACAATTCCAACTCAAGAAAGTACTTTCTAACTAACCGAGTAGTGGACTCTCGGAACAAGGTACCAGAAGAAGTAATAAATGCGATATCATTAAACAGTTTTAAAAAACAGCTTGTCAAATATTTGGAAAATAAAACTAATAAGTATACGTAGTAATAGAAAAAAAAAAGATATCTAAAAAGTGCACTCAAAACGTGAAGTACACGCATCAGCTTCAAGCTGCTAGTGTATATAATTAATAATAATAATAAAGCATAAAAACCGGACAAGTATTTCCTGTTTGAAGAAAGATGAAATACATTTTCACCCATTTTTAACTCAATTTAATGATGTCTTTCGTAAGGTCGCATGCATGTACCAAAGGTCGACTAGTGATGAGCCTAACAAGTACTTATTTACATTTTGACTGAGGTCGTTATTTTGTTTACAACCACAATTTAAGCCATACATCTACTAAAAGCACGTGATTCATGTTTGGAATATCTGTCTCAAAAAAAAACCTTTTTAATATTGCTAAACATGCCTACAATATTAGCATATCGCATTCCCAAAGGAACTAGGGCCGGGATTTGAACCCAGGACCTCTGGCATTTAAGGCCATTTCACCCATCCCTGAGCTACAAGGCACTTTTGCATGTATTTTCTCCTAGCAGGATTGACTGGCATGATGCCCAATAATATTAATTGTACCTATAAATGTGTATTTAATCCAAATCGACCGGGTATATATTGATATTCATTGCTGTTTTGCTAACAACTTTTGGAACAACGCACCAAGTGTGTTGAGGAAGGGAGAGAACCGAGTTGAAGTGGAGTAGCAACGGTTACGCAGGGTGTACGGAGAGTGGGCGGGATATTTACTACACTGCTGTTACACACTCTTGACGATCATGTTTTAAATTTAGTCAGTTTACCTTCTAAAATAGCTACATAGAGCCTTTTCACAATTTGTTTATTACACCCAATGTTTTGCTTGGTTACAGTTAAAAAGCCGCTGTGGATATGAAATAAAATAATTTACAATGATAAAAAAAATTAAGATAACTTAACTTAATTACGCTTCAATGTGCCACTTGTTATCAACATAATCGCCATATCCATTCATATTATGATCGCTAAGGCAATAAATCTGCCTGTGCTTTTGTTTGCATTGGATTTCTGCTCTGAATTGTGCCATGGGCGCGGCTGCCATAGAGCCAAAACATGCATGCCAAATTTACAAGCAAAGGCGCTCTTCTTTTTTGTGAAATATTACTGTAGAAGAAGTGATTACATATTCACGTTACATATCAGATACATCTGTCAGAAAAACGTCAAAGTGATAGGACTGAAAATTTTGCTTATTTTTTTCAATTTTTCTGAAAAGTATCGTAAATGAACCGTGACGACGCTGAGAGCTTCCGAACCCCTCCAGATACCTTTGATGATGATCTGGTGGTGACGAATAAAGATGAAAACACTTCTTACATGGAACAGGAATCAAGTCATAACCAGCGAAGTGTGGGAGAGAAGCGGCCATGCCCCACGGATCCTTCTGGAGAAGTGGAATGGGCTACCGTGGAAAAAAAAGGCAAAAAGACCATCTCACAAACGACCAAACATGATCACGACTTAACCCGGCAAGTACATATTACGAGCAAGGACAAGCTTCCTAAGCAAATCGGACTAGCGAAGTTGCTGAAAGAAGCGAATGTTCCGGAAATTACTAAGATAAAATATGTGAATCCTTACAAAGTTGTCGTACACTGCGCGACAGAACAAGGAGTAAAGAAGCTTACAGAGAGTTCATTTTTGAAAGAAAAAAGAATAATATGTGTCTCAGTAAACGAAGTTCCTTACTCGTTTGGTGTCATAAAGAACATCGATATAGACATACACGAGGCTGAGTTAATGGAAATCATAGCTTCAGAACTAGAAATAATATCTGTCAAACGTCTAATGAAGAAGATACAGTTTGGAGAGTGGCATGAAAGTGAGGCAGTTAGGATTTGTTTTAGAGGTGCTGAACTCCCCAAATATGTTTCTGCCTACAACAGCAGGTGCAAGGTCGAGCCTTATACATTTCCGGTGACCCAGTGCTCTGGATGCTGGCGCTTCGGACACACTGTTAAGGTTTGTCCTACGGGCAAAAAACTTTGCCCCAAATGTGGAGGAGCACACGAAAACTGCATTACATTGGATCATAGGTGCTTGAACTGCCAAGGTAACCACATGTCTCTAGATAAATCGTGCCCGATTTACATAAAGGAAAAAGAAATCCGCAGTATAATGTCTGAATGCAATTGTACATATAAAATTGCATTAGAGAAGTTCACTAAAGCTAAAAATTCGGCAAACTCAAGCACCAACCTCAATGCCATAGCTTCAACATCCAAGGAAACTCTCACGACTGAAGAATATCCCTTACTCAAGACTCTCACTATACCTTTCCAGTTCAACTCCATCGCACAACCCACTGCTGTTGCATATTCCCGGCCCCCCATTCCTTCAGAAACCCCGATACTGCAGAAGAAATTTGCTCCGATTCTACGATCTAAGAAAGACTATGCGAGTGTAGTGAAAAATAAAATAAATGAATCACACAATAATGCGGGAACAAGTCGCGCTTGTAACGAAAACAATAATCAACAGAAATTAGAAGAAAACAAAAAAACTGAATATTTACAGAGAATTGCTATACGAATACAAGAAATAATACTGTCGTCACGTAAAGAATGGGGAGAAAAAATTATGGAGATCGCACAAATTGTAATAAAAGAGATTACCAAGTTGGCAATGGGATGGATAAGTGATGGCACAATTTTTAAACTATTTTCCGTAAATGCCGATAGTCAATAATATAAATTATATTAACATCATCCAATGGAACGCGAATAGTTTAAAACCGAAGAGGATAGAATTGGATCAATTATGTAATCAAGAAAAAATACACATAGCTCTTATTAGCGAAACTTGGCTGGGTGAACAGGATATATTAAGAATGAATGGATATAATGTATTTAGAAAGGATCGTCCCGATGGATATGGTGGCATTTGCATTATAACCCATAAATCTATACAGACTCGAAATCTACTAGTAAGAAATAATAATCCTGATATTGAACTAATTGGTATTGAATTACTTAACTCTTCACCGATTAAAAATGTTCTTCTTGTATACTGCGCGCCAGGAAAACATACCACACAGATAGAATGGGATCTTATATTTTCTCAGTGGCGCACAGGAACAATTATTGCAGGTGATTTTAATGCTCATCACACTAATTGGTCCCACAAAATCGACACAAGAGGAGAAATTATTTACCAAGCCTGTTTAGATCATAGATTTATTTCTATGAATGATGGCAGCCATACAAGAATAAAAATGGTAAACAACCGTTTCCAACGCTCTTCACCGGACATATCATTTTGTACTATAGACCTAGCCTTACCATGCAGGTGGAAAACCATCAATGAATCCCTTGGGAGTGACCATATAATGATAAAAATAACAACGGACTTAGACTACTCAGAAAATTCTGTAAAAAGGAGAAATTTGAAAAAAGCTGATTGGAACAAATACTGCACAACTTTAGAGAAATCACTTGCCGGCATCATTTTACCAGATGATATACAAAGTTCATATGACTTATTACTGTCTAAAATTGAAAATGCAGCCGACTGTAGCATACCATGGATAAAATTTAACAATAAGCCACAATCAAGATTTCGTCCGAAGCCATGGTGGAACAGCGGCCTATCAAAGAACGTAGCTGAAAGAAGGCTCGCTTTGTCTAATGTCAGGCGTAATGCTACTCCAAATAACTATGACATTTTTCAAAGAAAAATATCAAAAGCTCGACAAGAAATTAAAAATGCTAGTAGAAAAGGCTGGACTGAATTTTGTAGCAGTGTTGATGGGGAAACAACGTTATCTGATATGTGGCGCAAGATGCGTTGGGTTAAAGGCATCCGTGGCAGTACAGCGCACATTGACGAAAAACGAGGTGAAGAACTTCTTTGCAGCCTGGCTCCGGATACAGCTTCAGACCCAGTGCTTTTATTTGAAGATCTCCCAAATACTTTGGATGTGGACTTTTCTGTGGCAGAATTAGAAAATGTGCTTAAACATACGGACACTGCACCCGGAATGGACAATGTTACGTATTCTATGATAAGTAATCTTCCTGATGTCGGAAAAATTTTGCTTCTACAAATTTATAACAAAATTTGGCAAATAGGTATCATACCAACCCAGTGGAGACAAATAAGAGTAATTGCTATCCCTAAGCCAGGTAGAGACCCACGTTTGACTTCCTCTCTGCGACCCATTTCTCTAATTTCTTGCCCATGTAAGATGCTTAACCTTATGGTCACAAAACGGATTGAATGGTTCACCGAACGAAATAATTTACTATCAAGTGCTACAGTGGGTTTCAGGCGTGGACAATCATGTTTAGATAATATCTCCAGATTAGTCACGAATATACAGATTGGGCAGACTATAAATGAACCAACTTTAGCATGTTTTGTGGATATAGAAAATGCATACAATAATGTGAATATCACAGTTCTCATAAATTTTCTCAAAAACCTTAAAATGGGTAAATTTGTTTGTCAATATATTTGGAACTTTCTTAAAGAAAGACATTTGCTAATTCTAGTAGACAAGAATAAGTTCATATCGAGAAGCAACAGAGGCCTGGCTCAGGGTGATCCAATGTCTCCGATATTATTTAATTTAATAACAATTGAAGTTTGTAAGAATTTGGAAAATATCAGAGTGTTACAATATGCAGATGACTTCATTATGTACATAACCTGTCAAAACTTGCAACATGCATCTTCATGTATTGAGCGGGCATTGCAAACTATGGTATCGCTTCTGTTAGATATTGGACTAGACATTTCACCTTCAAAATCGAAACTATGTATTTTTACAAGAGGTTGTAGAAAGAATAACATTAATATCCATGTTAACGGATCAGGAATTGAAAAAGTATCAAATTTTAAATTTTTAGGAATGTGGCTAGACCAAGGCCTTCGATGGGGAAAACATATAAATGAAATGAAGGCCAAAGCTATAAAATACCTGGATGTTTTGAAAATTTTAGCTGGCTCTGCTTGGGGTGTTCACCCTATACACTTGCGACGATTATACATTGCACTGATTCGCAGCCGCTTAGAATATGGATCCTTTCTTTTTGACAACTGTGCTCAAACTCATAGTGATAAATTAAATGTTGTCCAGAACAGAGCACTAAGAATTTGCGGTGGATTTATCAAAACTACTCCAACCCATGTTATGGAGACTGAATTAGGTATTCACCCTTTATATATTCGTCGACAATACTTAGCCTCAAAATATTATTTGCGATCAATATCTCGAACAGATAATCCTATCATTGCGCTGCTTCATGAATTATATTTAATCAAAGGATACGGATATTGGATAAATAGGAAAATCCCGTTGCTGGTAAAATGTCACGAAATTATGAAAGACTACGACGTTGAGAAACATCTAGTTTTAAAAATGTTTTGCTTGGATGTCTGGGTAACCAAAATTCCTATTAAAGAATGTGTAACTACATGTATTCCGGAAATAGAAAAATCGAAGAAACAAAGCCGCACCAACGAACTGAAAACGAAAACAGAACTTTTAATAACAAGTAAATATAACACATTCTATCACGTATATACAGACGGTTCCAAGGATGGCTCTGGAACCGGTGTGGCATTTTGGGAACCACAAAGCAAAACCGGGATGCAATTTAAAATTGATGAAAAGGTTCCAATAATGACAGCCGAGTTAATTGCAATATCAGAGGCTCTGTCTTATGCATCATCGACCAGTGAACAAAAAGTTGTAATTTTTACAGACTGTAAGAGCGCACTACAACATTTGATAAGCTGCGCAAGAGGTGCCAAGGGAAGATCTATCTCATATGATATCTTAAATAGTATTAATTCTTTTGTTACATCAAATAGAACCTTGTCACTGCAATGGATTCCCTCCCATGTCGGGATAACCGGCAATGAAATAGCAGATAGACTGGCTAAGGAGGCTATAATTATTGATTGTCCGACAGTTGACTGTAAATTATATTGCATGGATCGCTTATCCGATGCTAAAGCTCACTGCAAAGGAATGTGGAAGGAGCATTTTGATGACCGTTCTCTACAGAAAGGCATATGGTATAAAACACTACAATCTGAACCACCACCAATTCCATGGTTTGAATCATCACGCCTTACTAGAACTCAGATTGTAATGGCACACAGACTTCGCTCCGGACATATCCCACTAAACAATTTTTTATTTCTTATGAAAAAGAAGGACAGTCCAAATTGTCAACATTGCACAAAAGAAGAAGACCTATATCATATTTTAGTAGAATGTGAACGGAACGCGCACCTTCGAAGAAAATTACAAGTATTACTTAAAACTGACAGGATTAACCTTTTCTTTAAAATGCATAGTGTGTTATGTCAACCTAATAGTGAGGATTTTATTATTATGTTAGGTTTTGCAAAAGAGTCTTTATCTCTAAGGGATTCTTAGGGGTTAGTGGCTCTTTTTATTGGTTTCCTTGTATTATGTTTTAAAGGCACTATGGGACTGGCATAGGCTAAGCTTAAAAAGTCCTAAAAATAATAAAGATAAAAAAAAAAAAAAATATCAGATACTGAGTCAAACATGTTAATATCTAGTCTGACACACCTTTCAAAAATAAAAAACAGTTTGAATAAAGCTAGATTACAGAATATCGTTGGCATCCTTGACGCTGAGATTTCTCCCTTTATAACGATGGCCATTTAGCTTTCTGCATAGCAAGCCAACGCCCTCTTCCGTCTTGAAGTATATATTGCAGTAAGGCCTGAAACATTAAGAATTATTTTCGTTTGTGGTAAAATTAAATGATAAGTAACATTCATTTTAAGATTCTTCACGGGCTTCCTATTGATGACGTGAAATATTGAGCATGTCCAAGCAGCAGCGGCAGCGGGGTGGTAGGAGCTGTTGGCAGTATGGTTGTAGCAAAGTTACATATGCTAAAATGTGGTTGGATGAATGAATTATTTACATATTGTTATATGTGGGGTAGGGTGTAGGCAAAAACACAAAAATTTAACAATGTTCTGTTTGTTCACAAGAGTTACAAACAAACTCATAAACATATATCTTTATTATTCGCCCATACATTTAGTTTGCGTCGCTTGTTTCGATCCTTAAAATTATTGACTAGCCCCAGCGCTAACAACAAGAAGCGTTGGAAGACGAATCACATATTTTTTTTATTTGATTTCTAATCGTAATGACTGTGCTAGCTTATTTGTGGTGCCTTGGCAAATTTCGAGTTTTGGCTAGTACCAGTACAATAAGTAAAAATAAATCATAATCAATTTGGATTATAGACTTTCTGCTGACAACTAATAGTCTCAAATATTTACTTACGTGAACTTTGGAGTGAATCCCTTTTCTATTTCATAAGGATATATATTGAATCCTTGCAGCATATCTTTTATTTCTTGTTCCGTGAAGTCTCTTGAAAGTCTGATAATGACGCCTAGGAATAGCCCATCAGATACGTCGTTATTTTCTGTAGCAATCGTTTTTTGTGGAATCGTGGGCACTTTAGAATTTGTAATTTCTAATTCATCCCGTGCTTTCTTTCTGCTATCTGTAAAGATTTTTCAGTTCAGTTACAGTGAAGTATTAATGAATGCACAGATGTAAATAAAAAAATATGCTAAAGTTTTATAGATACAGCACCAAAAACGCATGTCGTCTCATAGCATAGCATATCCATTTGGATAAAAGATGGTCGAAGCAACAATAAAAAATTGACCGGGTGTTCCATCCTGGCATGGCACCTAATTCCTTGACGAATGCGGTGTGTCGAGTTAATATTATGACGGTGGGTGTGGTCAATCAATGTCCAGTTCCATAAAAAATAGTAAAACTTATCATTTATTAGGTTAAGGAAACACTTACTCTTGCAGGGTTTGAAAGCATACATGTGGCCAACTTCTTCTATGCAGCGCTGTATGTCATCTATGTTGGTGCTTCTTAGGAAGACCCATCGCTTTATCTCATCAACTCTAACAAGGAGCCTATACTTGTCGAACTTCTGCCGCTCCTCCCACTTATCGGGGGTTGTATCAGATTGGTAACAAATTGCATAGAACCCATCATTTCCTAATTCGAGCTCCATCACATCCATCTAAAACATTATAACCCAGTATTTAACCCATGTGTGTGCTTGTACTGCTATTAGCAATGGCCTTTACAGTGATTAACCAATGGGAGTCATTTAGGGTAGGTACTTCCGCATTCTACCAGTACGTTTACATGAGAAACCTGAGCAAAAGAGGTCTTTTTTTGTTGAATCGGAAATTATTCAGATTCAGATATTTCATTCATCATAAATAATTAATACATGTTGTCTATTACATTTCACAATTTTTCAAGTGTGCCTTCATGGCCACATCCAAAACTATAACAAATAACAGAAAACACTTATAAGAGTCATGGGGCCGATTTTATGTTTCGATTTTTTGTAAAAAAGAAAATATCCGGGAAACGAACTCGTTAATGTTGAGATTAATAATGAACACAGTAAAATAATGCACCAGCCAATAGTGTGGCTTATAAGGAACTTATTCTGTAAAGTTAAGCTATACGACAAACTTAAGTTTATTTTATAAACTGATTCATGTTCATCGATGTTTAGTCAAATATAAAATGAAATAAAGAAAGTCAATGGTGTCTTAGTGTTCTAGTGTTATTCTCTTGCTGGCATATATAATTATGTCAAAAATAATATTGGTGTTCTGTAGTTATGACTAGACCATTGAGTTCAAAGGAACCAATGTTTAATATTGCAATATCCACTACACACAATTTAGGAAATTATTATTATTTTAGAACTTTCTTTTCTGAAATGATAGTTTCAGTTTTCAAACAAACTAATTGATTCATTTAGTTTAAAAAGGGTCTAATGTTCGGCATGAACATCGGAATGAAGGTGCAGAAGTGAGCGAGCAGGGATGAGTGCAGACGTGGCTCAAATCCAACTGCGCACAGAGGTGCTACACAAAGCTCATCAAATCTCAAGACGTCGCGCCACTGGGCTACCAAGTCTGACATCGGACCATCAAACCGAATTAAAATCCGTCAATCCATGCATTATGTATCACAATAAGTCTAACATCAATCTCACCAAATTGATGAATCAGACTGAGCGTGTTATCTGCGTCTTAAAGCATCCCAAAAAATAAAATCTTTACAACTCAGCCCACAATGGCTTTAACAAATATCTGGGTAAGGTTTACAGGTACCTACACATTCTTATCCATTACCTGTTGGACTGTGATAGTAATTTTATTTTAAGGTCATGAACCTGGAATAAAACTAGGTACTTGCACAAAAAAAGACTCAGAGTGGGTGTGCTAACTTTAACTTGCCGATTATCTCCAGACTAAATCGCAGTTTGTATGGTTATTACGACGATAATCCGCGTATTAAATGATTACAGTTCTCTCTATTATATTAGTTTAGGTTAGAAAAGTGAGGTTTACTCTTGTGACGATATCGCAAAATGGTGCTGTTTTGCCCGTAAGTTTTATTTTTATTAATTTTTAATTCGTGTGTGTAAGCCGATCCCGAGCATCCGGACTCATCAGCAGTAGTGGAAAGTTTAAATCGGAAATAGTGGGCACTCTAGCCCCCAAAAAACGGGTTTTTAAAAACGTCACTTACCTACGTACTCAATAGAGGAGCCAAAGGTATAGGTCCTGTGGGTGCAAACGTTTATTATTAAAATGCTCCAGCGATGAGACCGCGACGACGGCGCAGTAACTAGTATCCCTCAGACAATTCTACAGTTTGAATAGTAATATTATATTATCTATGGTTTGAATCAGTGGTTGGTCATTGGTTGGTTTGAGTCAAACGAACGAGTTGCGCTATTTATTTATTTTTTGTTTCTTTATCCAATGGACAGGCAAAAGCTTTCGCTATACAGCCTTCTCTTTATTGTATCTTATGGATTGTAGTCAATTCTGTAGTGTCATGTAGTTAAATACTTTCTATTGTCTCATGTATATATAGAAATATGGGTTCAAAGTTGGTCGGTTGACTTAATATCTTTTTCAGGTCGAGCGGGATTTTTTCTCTTTCTTTGTATGTAATTTCTAAGCATTTATATAGTTTTTCTCTTTGCTCATCAAAAGCACAGCAATGAAAGAAGAGGTGGTCCAGGGATTGATCAGCTAAGTTGCAGTGTGGGCATACGGCGGTGTCGATAAGGTTTAATCTGTAAAGATGGGATTGAAAAAGACAATGTCCGAAACGTAGACGACAAATTGTTGTATAATATTTTCTTCTTTTTGGTAAGGTTTTATTGAACCAAGGTGGTTTCCCAACTAAATCGTTTATTTCGGCGTACCAACGACCCGTATTGGCCATTTTCCATTGTTCGGTCCATTCGTGGATAATTTCCTGTTTTATTTTCGCTACAAATTCCGATTGCGGTAGGGCAACATTCTTAATATGGCAAATATTCAGGTTGCTGTCAGCTATCGTTCTAGCTAGATAATCCGCAGAATCGTGTGGCTTCAGATTTATGTGGCCGGGAATCCAGAAAAAACATATTTCGTAGCCTTGCTGTATCAAGGAAAAGTGCTTATCCCGTATTTGGTGTATGACATAGTGAGTATTGGCATCTAGTTTCGTATTCTGTAGGGCTCTATGAACGCTCATGCAGTCGCTTATTATTATCCACGTATAGTGTTGTTGAACTTCGATGAACTCGAGTGCGATTTGAATTGCCAAAGCTTCAGAAGTGTATATTGATGCAGAACTAGGAATCTTAATGCCATAACCTCTCTTGGTTGTCTCGTCATAGATCGCGCAGCCGACCCCACGAACTGTTTTCGAACCATCGGTATATATTCTTCTGTAACCTCTGTAACTCGAAATTTGTTCTAAAAAATCTTCTTTACACTCCAAGTTTTCGTCTATTTGAATTTGAATTCCGTAGAATTTGCTGTCATATTTTCCCAAATAGCAAGGAAAGTTGAGATTGGCTTGTATTTCATATTCATTTTTGTATTGTAATATATTTGAAAAGTCTCTCAGGATGTAAGGATGATGACTAGGATCGGATGGGATGGAAAGGAGATGTTGAATTTTGGTAAACAAAGGATGATTTGATATGGATAGAAGCTTTAACAAAAATTTTAATTTCAGATATTTGAAGCGGATTCTCAGTGGAGGAATGTTACATTCTACTTGCATGGATACTATGGGAGTTGACATCATCGCTCCAGTTATTAAACGTAAGCTTTTATTTTGTATTTTTTCTAGTTTCTCTATAAGTTTCCAATGATGAGAAAAACATAGAAAACCATATTCAAAGTGGCTACGTATCAAAGATTTAAAAAGCATTATTAGAATTTTCGGATCTGCGCCCCAATAGATGCCCGCTAAAGACCTCAAAATGTTGTACGATCTTAACGCTTTGTCTGCTATGCCATCGACATAAGAGTTCCAAGATAAGTTACTGTTAAATATTATTCCTAAAAACTTAACGGTTTCAACTACCGGAAGAAGAGTGTTATTGTAGAAGACTTCGGCTTTTAATTTGTATTTATTTTTACTAAATATAACAACTTTGCTTTTCTCTGGGCTTATATCTAAATTTAACTCAGTGAAATATTTATACAAATTCTCCATGGCTTTATTTATACAAGTCAATGTAGTTGCTCTATCACCAATGGAACAATAAATAACCAAATCATCTGCAAATTGAAGGTTATTTACATCAAATCCTAGTTTTGAGTTTAATTTATGAATATAAATTATAAATAAGAGGGGACTTAATATCCCACCTTGAGACGTTCCCCTATAGGAAAATCTGGGACCAAAAAGAGAGTTGCTGTATTTCACATATACTTCCCTGCCATTTAAAAAATTATATATCCAATTTATTAATTTTGCTGGAATGCCCAAGGAGTTCAAGATCGATGCAAGTGTAAAGTGATCGATGTTGTTAAATGCGCCCACGACATCTAAAAAAACACACACGGTATCGTGATTGAATGAGAAAGCTTTTGAAATATCCAGATGTAGATGACTGAAACTTTCTCTAGCGGATCGACCCCTCCTAAAACCAAATTGATTGCTAGGTAAAATGTTGTTTCTATAAAAAAATCTAAACGTTGTTTAATTAACTGTTCAAAATTTTTTCCAATGCACGAAGTCAATGCCACAGGTCGATAAGAATTTGCATCGTCTTTACTTTTGTTTGGTTTAAGTATTGGGATGAGACAATCTATTTTCCATTCCCATGGAATTATGGAAGTACACCACAGCTTATTAAGCGTGTTTAAAAATATTACCAGACTGTTGTGGTTTAAGTGACGTAGCATTTTATATGGAATCAAATCTAATCCACATGCAGTATCTCGTCTAGAATTTAAGGCAGATTTCAGTTCTTGTAAAGTAAAATATTTTGTAAGGTACTCATTTTCATTATTGTTAGGAACAGAACTATTGATTGAATGTAGTTGATTTTCAACATAATCGGGTGTATACTTTTGCAAAAAATCATTAATCCAGTCATGATTTGTATTGTGACTATTACTTTGGTAGGTATAATTAAATTTTTTAATAGTGTTCCAAATTTTTGAAACGGGTGTATATCTGTTAAATGATTCACATAACGTTTGCCAACTTTCGCTTCTTTCTCTTTTTAAAATGAGTTTTTTAAGTGATTGCAATCGTTTAAATTCTATGTAATTTTCGTCATTACAATTTAGTTTGAATTTTGCATATGCTTTCCTGGAATTTTCTACAGCTATTCTGCATTTTTCATTCCACCAGGGAACAGAAAGTTTGGGTTTTGAATGCCGAAAAGTGGAGTTAGGTGTGGATGAATGCTTCCGTTTGGGTATAGACTTTTCAATAGCTGCATTTAAAATATTACAAAAAGAATCATAAGATTCTATTGGATTAAGATTATCAAAGTTAAAATGTTCGAGCTCTCTCGAAACTAAATCTGAGTATATTTTCCAATTTACGAGTCTAAAGTTTGGATGCTTTGGAAAATTGTTTGCAGTTTCTTGACTGTTGTATGTATTGTTGGCTAATAATATTTTTGTTATTGTTGGCAGGTGATAACTTCCGAGAGGGTCATCATGGACCGTCCAGTTACAAGACAATGCTAAAGAAGAAGATACCATTGTGAGATCGAGTGCATTTGGTCGCCATCTATTGGAACCAACTGTTGCCACTTCACCGTTATTCAAAAGAACAAGATTGTTGTCATCAATTATTTCCAAAATGTCCCTTCCACGTGAATCAGTGTTATTGCATCCCCAAAAAGTGTGATGAGCATTAAAATCGCCCGCAATAATAATTGGCTCAGAGATATTTTTTACTAATCTATCGAACTTACTTTTTGTGAAAGGTGGAGTACAATTCGGGGGACTGTATTATAAGCTAACTATAGTTACAAATTTGTTGTTGTAAGATAATTTGATAGCTATATTTTGTATCGAGTTGTCACTTGTGGTGATAATTTTTGTGTAGCTAAGACTATTATGAATTAATATTGCTACTCCATTGTGTGAATTTCCAGAATCAGATCTTTCCAACTGATATCCTCTAAATTTACAACGTTGTTGTGGTTTTAACCAAGTTTCAGAAATTATAGCAATATGTATATAATTTTCATATAAAAATTGAGTGAGAATATGTCGATGACATAGCAAACTTTGCGCGTTCCATTGTACAACATTCAAAGTAGACATTATTTAACAGGTTAATTTTTTTTAATAGAGTCGTGAATAACGCTTTTTATGTTTTGCTCATTGTTATAACTTTTACAATCATTTCGAGAAGTATGTTCATTGCCTTTTCAGAGTTTAACAAATTATTCAGGATAGAGTCGACTGAATTTTCTTTATTCGTGTGTAATATTTGGTTATATTTTAGTTGCGTATTATAATTTTTTTCTGTTTGATCTGTGTTAGTGGTAGGTAAGGAAGGGAATGACTTTTCATTAAATAATTCATTGTATTGAACTTTTCTGGTTTTATTTTTGTTTTCTTCAATTTTCTTCTTTTTTATAGGGCATAACCCTGATATAGGGACATGATTACCTTGACAATTATAACAGGTATCATTGGCATGCTCCGTAGAGCAATTTCTATAATTGTGCCCTTCGCAACTGCATATTGAGCACCTCTCTCCGTTTTTACAATATTTTGATATGTGCCCAAAGCGCAAGCATCGGAAGCACTGTTTTAAACGGGGTATGTATTGAGCCACTCTAAATCTCCATAAGTTCATGTCAATATAGTCCGGTAGAGTATTTGATGCAAATGTAATGGAAATAGTAGGAGTGGGTTCTAGTTGGAAACCATTTTCATTCTTTACTTTACGCATGAATCTTCTTACTGATATAATTTTTTTTGTGCTTGTTATGTTGGTAAAAATTTTATGATTGGATAAGTTGGTAGGGACCGAGGTGATGACACCAGTGGTTTCAGTTGCAGATGCAGGTATGGAAGCCTTAAGCTTGAATTGATCCAAAAAAGTTTTGTTACCGAGAGCTGCGTTGGCTAGCTCTGGTTTTTCAAATATTGCGCCTATTTTGTATCGATTTATCCTCTTGAACTGTTTGATGCCTTTGATGTATCTTTTGAAAGAGTTTGATAAGTTCATAATATCTCTGTCTCCAATCGGCTTGTTAGGTTCTGTGCTTTCTATGAATACGATAAAATCCAGTGCACCCGAATCCTCAGGGTATGCACGGGTGTAGTCTTTAATGAAGAATGGTTGGTACTTATCGAGTGAATTCAATTTTGATGTAGTAGCTGTGGTATTGATGTTGAGCTCAGTAGTTCCCGCCTGTTCCAGAATATCATCTTTTCCCGCCAAATTTTCACAGTCCGATAAATCGGACGAAAGTGACTCCTCTGGAGACATCTTGTCTTCCTTTTTACGTTTCCTCTTCCCCTTCATCTTCTCGACCGGTTTTCCGCGAAGAAAGACCACAAACAAACGAATTGGCAAATAAAAACTCGATAGCAAAAAATATCGACTTGTTCGGATTCCCGCCAAAACCGAACTCCGAGTTGCGCTACCCAAATAATATCACAGAAAACAAGAATGACTTAAACCTCTATGACGGAGAATATAGTACGCTGCTTTATTGACAAATCATCACTTTTATACAAAGAGCTTTTATAGCGCATGCTAGGTCTATGTTTTATACGCAATTTATAAAGAGTGGACGAACTAACGTTACAAGGATTATCGGTGGACTAAATAGCATTTTGTTTTGACAATTAAATCGACCCACAGCACAGAATAATATATTGCAAAGAAATGTATACCACAGAATAATACAACTGTATTCAGAGTGGGCCTAACTTTATTCCTCCAAAATCGTGCGTCGTATCATCGGACATCGTGCTAACTAAACCGGTTTTTGTATGGTTAGTGCGGTATTAATCTCGTACTGCGTTTTGACAGGTACTCGACTGACGACTGACAGCCCTATTCAGATTGGGCGGACTAACTTAGTACGCGCGTTAAGCCGGGACTATTGGAAGGAATGAAACTCTATTCAGGAGCGGGATTAGTGTTAGTCCTCGCAATGGCAATAGACTTACCGCCGGACTAAGCCCGTACAAGCGGCCATTTTGTAATTGTCAGTCGTATTCAGAGAGAGCTGTGAAAGATTAAAACGTGGACTAAATCAGAACTGTTTCTGACAAAATTCTACTGTCAGTTTTATAAAAAAATATTTAGACGAATTAAGAACCTTCTCCTTTTTTTTAAGTCGGTTAAAAATGGTATGCAGAGAGCCGGTTTACGGTCAGTCCACGCGTTAATACGGGTCTATTTTTCGAACATCGCTTAAACCATCTCAGAGTAGTTTGAAAAGCGGACTAAGCCCGTATTAACGGCAGCCATTATAGTTTGAACAGCTGTTTGCCAATATTGCATCAATCACACTGATAATCTTAAGAGTACATAGGATCCCGGCGCATAAAAATAATATTGTTGGGCCCACTGCATTTTTTCCCGTGCATGTCTTTGAGCCGACTAAGGAATACGTCGTTTGTGGTTCGGACTCCAAGTTGAACTGTAGGTCCTGGTTGGGACCATCGCATTGAATGAACGATGGTCGAAGCGGTAACGAAAATTATCCGTGTTTTGCATCCAGTCCAATGTAGCTATGCAATAAAAGGAAGGTCCTAGCATTGCACCTATTTTCCATGAGGTGTGTTGGGCTAATGTCATCACAGTAGCTGGTGTTGTCCAGCCACATAATCCAGCAGTGACTCATCAGTGACTCACAGATGAGAATCTTATGCAGCGACTTCTCCGAACTCTTTGAGGAAAAATGATGCCAAATCCGAAACATAGAGAAAATAGAGAACATCGAGAAATATAGAGAAAAACACTCAAAGGAGTCACGAGGCCGATATTGACAAAAACGAAAACTGCATAATTAGACTTTTTTAACTATATTTTGTTTTTTATTTTGTTATATTGTGGTTTTGGGGAGAATCGAAGTAATTGATTTTTTTTAAAAGTGTCGCTAATAAGAAACAAATTATGTATAGTCAAGTTTTACCTTGACAGAAAAAGTATCGCGGTTAGCACAGAATACTAATAAGTTTAAGGACCGAGTGCACGAATTTACGAAAAATCAAAATCAATGTCAACGTATGAATACAGGTCACTTTGTAAGGACAGTATGGAAGTAACACCTAGCGGTTCACTAAAAGTGACGTGTTTGAACATTGATTAACTCAGCCGTCTCTTCGTGCAATCGGGGTTAACTCTTATTTCCATCCATTTCTACTGCATTATTCTACGTTCGAGCCTCTTCTGGCATACCCAAGACTCGCTTCCATACATTAGTGTAGATACCAGTACACCACATTTATGAATCGCGATCCTAGCTGTAGGCATGGTCACCCGGATTTTCATAACGGAAATCATTGCGGCGCTTTCTCGATTTCCAGCACATTATTCTTTCAATATCCTTTATCACACTTTCTATCACATAAAAACATACTTCCTAAATATACAAACTCATTCACCTGTTCGAATATTTCATTATTTACTTTGGATTCTGATAACATCAGGTAAATAAAACACTGTCCAAGTGACTTCGCGCTGCTCTTCAACTCCAAGAGCCGGCCGTCGAGAAGATCTATATTCAGACCTAGATACCTGACCTGGCCTCATCTGGCATGACACCATACCCATCCAAACACCATATCTATATTATAGACCTATTTCTGGACTCATTTTATTTGAAGTGTTTGTGTAGGAAAACGTGTTTGGCGTCTGCGAACAACACGGAAACCCGTCAGGAATAGGCTTATAAGGACGCTTCTGCCGATGAGCCCCGGCTTCCTGATTCGAAAAAAATATTCATTCATTCCTCAAAGCAACGCCATTAAAACACCTGTTTGGAGAGAGCGTTTGACGTCAAAGGACCGACGCATGCGCGTAGAGTCTCCGTCCCTCTGGTTTGGGGTAGGGTGAGGCGGTGGCGGCGTCGTCGGCACTGTTGCGTCGCCAGCAACCGCAAGTGCTCGCGTACCCGTCAGCTCCGCCTACGCAGCTTTTGTCTCGAAACTCAAAACTCGCGGGACTTGTTGAGCGCTATCCGATAACTATAATAACTACATACATCTGGGGTAAGTACATTTTTTATGGGATTTAATGCAGCAAAGATGGCCTAAGCACAAACATACTGATGCGAGAAAAATGCTTTGTTTGCTCGCTCATTTTAGCCACGCGCGCCTTTTGGAAGTTGTACAAGCTGTCAAAAATCCTTAAATTTAAATAGCTAGTTTTTAACGGAATTTGCGATTGTGATTATCGAATACAATAAAGACTGAACTATTTAGTGCCAAACACCCATCCAACATTATTTGTGCATGTATATGTGTTGCATGTCAAGATTTATTGTGACACCAAAACTCTGAAGGATAATTGCAAAGTTTTGAATATAGAACGCGCGCAATAGTCATGTAGAATTCTTCCTATACACGTATGCCTTCGAAACCAGGTAGGTACATATGCTAGGTCTGTGGGCGTTATGTCAACTTTTGGTCTCTGCAGCTACTTTAAATATTCTGCAACCATTATGTTTTAAGAATCCAGATTAATTTGTTTCCATATATTAAAAATAACGAGCCGACAGTGCATCTGACCTCACAGCTTCAGTATACAGTGACGGCAAGCGAAAGAATGCCACGAAAAAGTAAGAATGCATATATTACGGTTAAAGCCCGATGTTGGTTAAAGTCCGAAATTATTTTTTCCCTTAATTTTATTTGATTTCCGCATTTATAAGGTGAGTTTAAAATAATCTACAAGCCTTATAGGGTTGATTCAGTATCTGATATAGAACAACTTTTGCTAAGAATGGAGGTATGTAATTTTTTTTGTTCCATTTTAATTTTTGAGAAATTTAAACAGTATGTTCTTCCCAGTATTTTAAACAACTTTTGCGAAGAAACTATGCACCTATCTGTAATGGTTTCCAAGAAAATAATTTATTAAAGTGCACTAACTCTTCAACTACCTAATTAAAAATATAGGTCAACCACGGGTCATTGACCCGACCGTGACCCACTGACACAAGACAATTCTCCGCCGCCGCCGCCGCGTGCGCAGACAAGTTATTCTGTGGCGCAGACAGAAGCCCCGCCACCCCATCTCCCCCGCCGCCGCTGCCGCCCCTCTCACTGAAGGACGTTTGTTTTCGTTTTGAAAGCAATTAGTATGTCAAGGTCCATGACGCGCATCGGACCTGATTATCACACGTGAGTGAATTTAAGTGAAGCGAGTGCCGATCGGGCGAAAAAGGACATGCATGCTTGTGTACATACCTACATTACAGCCGCGCCGACCAAATCCATAGCCCGGCGCGGCGTACGTCAGCGTGGGAAGGAGGCAAAACTATTCGGGTAGGTAAAATAGACTCTGCCGCCGCGCGCCGCCTCCGCGCCGCCGGCCGGCGCGGCGCGGAACCTATTTTTCAAATAGGCAGTTTGAAGAGTTAGTGCACTTTAATAAATTATTTTCTTGGAAACCATTACAGATAGGTGCATAGTTTCTTCGCAAAAGTTGTTTAAAATACTGGGAAGAACATACTGTTTAAATTTCTCGAAAAATAACATGGAACAAAAAAAATTACATGCCTACATTCTTAGCAAAAGTTGTTCTATATCAGATACTGAATCAACCCTATAAGGCTTGTAGATTATTTTAAACTCACCTTATATACTCTGTTGAGTGCAATAATTAAGAGATAATGCCAACTAAACTAATTGAATTGTAAAACGTTGTTTTTTGCATGAAAAAAAAATGGGTTAAGGTAATTTTTTTTTCTTACCATATAGTTACTCTAAATTAGTGCACTCGACACGGGTATATCTTCAAAAGTTTATTTACCTTCAATGAAAGAGATTTCGGACTTTAACCAACATTACATAAAATGTACCTATCCTCTGAAAAGAGGTAGCAAGCGCGGCGAGAAATTCCCGCGCATTTTGCTACTTCTTGCACCCACCCACCCTTTAGAAAACATTAAGCCCCGTATTCGCTCTTTGCCATCGATTATTGCGTGGGATGACGATCTCAATGCTTGCGCTCGGGAAAAATAAACGGACCACACTGAATAGACGTTCCTAAGGAATATCTACGCATATGTGTTCTATATTCTAACGGTCGTTTTCAAGGTGACCTTTCAAAGATTTGTACGGGATTACCATTGGACTAATCATATAAGAACCCGTTTAGTCCGACCTTAAAACACGTACTAAAGTTAGTCCGCCCACTCTGAATACGGCTGTAAATGTTTACGGCAGAGAGTGACTTACCACAACGATGAGCCGTGTGGGTCTCTGCAGCGAAAAAAACGATTGTACCCCGCGAACATCAAAGTGTTTTTTTAGCAGTTTCTAGTTTTTAGGGTTCCGTACCCAAAGGGTGCCACCGGAACCCTATCACTAAGCATCCGCTGTCCGTCCGTCCGTCCGTCTGTCACAGGGCTGTATCTCATGAAGCGTAATAGAAGGGCAGCTGAAATTTTCAGATAATGTGTATTTATTTTGCCGCTATAACAACAAATATGTAAAAATTAAAATATATAAAAATGTAAGGGGGGCCCCATACACAAAACTGTTTTTTTTGTGTTAAATCTTGATGGTAGGGAACCCTTCATATACGAGTCCGATTCGCACTTGGCCGGTTTTAAAATAATAAGGTAGTCAAAAAGTAATAAAGGCCAAT
Source organism: Incurvaria masculella (assembly GCA_946894095.1). Taxonomy (NCBI): domain Eukaryota; kingdom Metazoa; phylum Arthropoda; class Insecta; order Lepidoptera; family Incurvariidae; genus Incurvaria; species Incurvaria masculella. The sequence continues at coordinate 13,818,768 of OX335651.1, forward strand.
ACTACCTTCTTTTGATTTTTGCTTTAATTGATGCATCGGCACCCTCTCTCTTTCACAGAACAAGGTCTCTACCTTTTCCTTACACCGATACAATATGCATGTATACAATATAAAGTACTCGAACTATAAAATGCAGCCCGGAAATAAAAATAATTTCTTTCACGGATTAATCATTTAACATTTTCTCAGGACAATATGGGCATTATAAAGTCGTTATGAAACCGCTCCTTACATAATATATTTACGTCCAAAACGAGGACTCGAGGCACCTCCCTCGAGCATAAGCTCGCCCCTTAATGTGTTTACTCCGGCGAAATCTCTGGAAAGGTTTCATGGTGCCGAGCACAAAATGATGGAATGTTGGGTCACAATTTACGAGTGATAAACAGCGTCTGGTTTGCGTTTGAGTAGTTAGTTACGATTTGCAATGAATGTCGGAATTATAATGGCGTTTCCTCATCGAGCGGATTGCGTTTTTCGCTACACTCCATAAAAAAGGGTTTAGATTTTCAAGGTTTCCAGATCACCCTGGAACGTGCAAACCGTTGGAGATGATACCGATACTGGCAAGATACCGATACTAGTGCATTATTATTATTATTATTTAAAATTAACAATTTTCGGAGACCTTAATTCTTACTAAATGTCATGTATCTAGGTCAACGGAAAGACAGACAGACAAACAGGCAATAATGTGATCCTATAGGGTTCCTTTTTTTCTTTTCAAGCACGGATCCCTAAAAACATTTCCTTAATGTGTTCAGTCAGTCAGTTAGTCAGTCAGCGTGTTTGCGTCCACTGCTGGACATACTCCTCTCCAATTTTCCTCCAGTCCTCCCGGCCTTCAGCGGTACGGAACCACTGCTTTCCGCCGACGCACTTTTATGGCCGTGGCGGGTGGTCTTCCCACACTCCGTTTTCCTGTCCACGGCCGCCAGTGTAGGACACGGTTAATCCAACGGACTTTTTCCTTATCGGAACTGACTCCTCTTGAGCTTAGCCACCCGGTGTCCAATATCGACTACTTTGGTACGTCTGTGAATTGCCTCAATGTGTTGATTTGAATAAATTAATTAAGTTTAATTAATTATTTAATTAAAAATGATCACGGGTGCCACTCCTGGCTCCCAAGAACCGATACGAGAACGTTAAAAAAGGAATGGACGCGAGAAGTTAATAGTTATACAAGTGTCGTCCCAATCATTTATAAGTGTTTTCGCTCATATTGGATATTAAGATTTACATCCTTTTTTACAAGCTATATTTAACTTGCCATATTTGTAAGGATAGACGTATGTACGTATATAATGTAGGTGTTTTGGTCAAATCGTGCAAGCAGAATTCTAGCTTCCAGTATAAATAAATAAGAAGTGATTCTAAGAAAAAACAATATCTATGCATTCCATAAAATGAATTCATGCATTGAAATCTCGCGACAAGCCTTTTATATCATATGCATAAAAAGTATAATGTTTTTATTGAATCCGTTTGATTTAATTTAAAGTTTATTTTCTTCTTTTTAGAGCATTGCATGAATATACGCCACATTCCGTTGGCATTACTAAGGACTCGTTGTATGTACGGCGTTTGCCTAATCGGGCATACGCTTAGCGACGCGGTTACGAACGGATTCCCATCTTAGAAATGTTACAATTCGGATGTTTGTAAGAAATATGTTCGCCCCTTTCGGTGTAATGAACTCTAGGGAAAATTGATTTCGGCCGAGCCTCTTGACGCCTCTGGTGCTTACTATAGAAACGAGTTTCCCTGAAAGATAGCACTCGTAACTAGGCAAGCTCCCACTTTCAGCACTATCCACAGAGCTTTATGGCGCAATATCCGGCTGTGTCAGCGCGGCGAGAACCGGAAATGTGATCCACTGTGCTCACCGCGAAGCGAGTGGTCCGACCTGGCCATAAAACTAAGCAAGGCTAAGTAGATGCTACGGGTGCAAAAAAATAAGAACGGTCTTGAATGTCCGCCGCCATTTATGAAATAGACCGGGATAGATACGGTTTGAGAAGCACATGAAATCCGAAATGATTTTTTTTTCTCAGAAATAAATAATTTCATGTTCATATGCTTACATTAAGTTTGCAACATTTAGCGGGGCACGGAAGATAGAAAAAAAAATTAAAATGTATTAAAAAATATATATCTCCTAAACAAATATTTTAAAACGGTATTAAAACAATTTATATGTTAAGTCTTTTAAGGCGTAATGTAACTGGGAATTTGCAACAATTTTGTAATTACGGAAATGTATTTAAAAAAATGTTTTTACTAAAAAAAATCTATGCCGCGAACCTAACTTGCTATTGCTATATTTATTTCTAGAATATGTAAAAGAAAATTAAATTCTTTAAAAACTATACCAAGAACAATTTTATACGTATTTCGAAATTTTTGTTTAGCTTTTGTGTGAATGTAAAAATTATAAATGAAAAAAAATGTGCTTCTAATATTTGCAACATTTTACATATTTTACAGAATATAAAGTTTGCGGTCAGTTTCCAATTTCAGAAAATAAAATAGAATTTTCATTATTTGCTTTGCAGATATTATGAAAATAGTACAAAAAAAATATATTTACACAGTTCCGTAAATAAGAAATTGTTGCGAATTCACAGTAATATTACACCTAAAATTAGCTAACATATAACATTTTTACATAACATTTCTATATATTTGTTAAGAAGATATAATTTATATTTATAAGATATTTCATATTTGATTTCTATCTTCCGGACCCCCCAAAATGTTGCAAACTTAATGTAAACACTACGTTTATGTGAAAAAAAATTGCATTTCGGATTTAATGTTTTTCTAAGTCCTTTTTTAAGGCTAAAGTTCCTGGAGTAAAAATGTGTTAAGGGCGTTCAGTTTGATAGGGACGTAAGTAAAACCAAATAACCAAAACGAATTTCGATAATAAAAAAGTTAAAAAATTTGATTGATAAATTACCAAAAAAATATATTTAAAATATTGATGGTCTAGATATCATTTAAAGGTAAAACTGTCTCTGATCCTTTCCATTCACAAATTAGACATTCATATATTTTCATAAAAAAAGTTTGAACACAGAATGTAACCGTCAGAACCTTTAATTGTTTCAAATATAGCTAAACCATCAATGCATTTCGTCTCCTTAAATAAAAATAAAATTTAGTAGTTATTTAAAAAAAATATAGTTTCACTTACGCCCTTATGGAGCTGAAAGCTATAAGGTATTACCACGCCCTTAAGGCGCTAGGACTAGCCAACTACTCGCGCCATACAAATGCACTTTATAACAAATGTAATAATATGTAGTGAAACGCTTCAGCAAATCCAAATAGAACTCCAGACTGATAATGGATTGTTAATATTTTTTTATTCCATCATTTATTTAAATAATAATAAAAATAAAAAAGTTGATTTTTCTCATTAGAAATCTGAAAGTCATTCGATTTCTAGATATAAGCGAAAACAGCATAAATGCATAAACAAAAAATTCCATTTGCTTTTAGATTTCTACATTTAGTCAAAAAAATTCGGAAATGGACACCGTTTCCGCAATGTATTTTGTATAGAAAAAGGAAACATACATTAACGAAAATAATTCAATTCTTAGACAAGGAATCATATATTGTAAGAATGACACTTATAATCGTCAGACTTAGTTAGTTAACTTGGGGTGCCTCGTCTAACTTTGCGATTTGGCTAGTACCAGGCCCTTAAAAACCATACTGTGCTTTTCTTGGATAATATGATTAAGCTGAGCTGCAGGTACAAGGGTCATTTCAAAAATATTTAGATACCTACTATTTACTCTTGTGTTTGAAACTGGCAAGTGATAAAGTTATTTATTTACTGATAATTGTGGAAATTCAACATTTATAGATTTTTTAAACTCTTTCATCAAGCGGCAATTTATTCGCAACAATAGAGTTGACTCGTCGTGATTTTCGCGCTATAGTTTACTAAGCCATAAAAAAGAATGAAGTCTCGGAATGTTTTGAACTTTTGACGAGTCTGCTTGTTTATGATCAATCGTTTTAGGGTTCCGTACCCAAAGGGTGAAAACGGAGCCCTATTACCAAGCCTCCGCTGTCCGTCCGTCCGTCCGTCCGTCCGTCCGTCCGTCTGTCACAGGGCTGTATCTCATGAACCATAACAGGTAGGAAGCTGAAATTTTCACAGATTATGTATTTATTTTGCCGCTATAACAACAAATAGGTAAAATTATAAAATAATAATAATGAAATGGGGGGCCCATACAAAAAACGTGTTTTTTTTTGGTAAATCTTGTGCGATGGTACGGAACCCTTCGTGTGCGAGTACGACTCGCACTTGGCCGGTTTTAATTGTTTTGCTGAATTCGGAAGCGGACGGGAAAGCTCTGATGGTGAGGCGATGGCATGTCGGCAACTAGCAGCGGTCACTCAAAGTTCAAGCAGTGGAAGAAAATGTTCTTGAAAATTGACAAATTACAAATGTATAGCTCGAGCTGTCGGGATTTTAGTATATTCCGATTTCTGTGGTCGGGACGAATGTTGGCCGGTCCCATCCGTAGGACAACATCCGTCCCGGGCATTCTACGACCACCTCTTTCTCCGTAAGGGTCGTTTGGGATGGGAAGCGGGACTCACCGATAAGCAGAAAGAGCGTCACTTGGTTGGGTGTAAATACCACTCAGAGCAACAACACACCACGCAGCTCGTGCTCCTTATTAGCCCATTTTTTTGCGGGCGCGTTGAAGTATCTCTTAATTCCATGATTTCAGCAATAAATCCTATCGGACTGCTATCGGAGTTTTCATGTAAAGAATGAAGCTAGCTATTTTTTGATTGATTTCTGATTATATTTTATCACTCAGTTGATCGAATCCGAGAATCAATCTGAGGAAAATCGGAATGTAATTTAATTCTTCAAACTATGCACATTTAAATTACAATCAGATTTTTATAAGTACCAGAAGTTTGTATTAATTACATCTAAAAGATTGCTGTCAATGTTTTGCCGTTGGCGAAGGGAAACATTCTAAAAACAAATATTCATTAACCATATCCTTTTTCGTATACTTCGTACACAAGAATAAAAATGATGATACAGATCCAGAATGTTTGGAATTTACAACTAAAATTAAATGCTCATCACTTTTGCGTTTCCGCGGACTGTTCGAAAGACATGCCTGGGCACAAAAGCATTCCTCAAAACCAAATTTTCCAAGGGATAAATAAAAAAGCGCGGGAGAGCGTTTATTGCGGATTTCGTCTAAAGCCTCACGAATTTCGGAGCAAATTTTTCTCTCAAAAGAAACGCAGTATCGAATGTCACTCTGGATGATTGGAATAGTCTGATATCGAAATTGAAACGCATGCATACTATCGTTTACTGGGAGAAGGAATGGAGAGATTAAACAACAATAAGGCGGTTTAATATTGTTCACCATGCATAGAACAGAAATAAATGAGAAGTGAAAGTACCTACTGGGTATGAGGAAAAGGCGACGTCCGAAACGAAAACAATGATTTTTTTTCGATAGAAAAAATCCACGGTACATAATAATAAGATAATATAGCATTTGATATATAATTACGGTTACTTAGGGCCGAGTGCACGAAAGAACAAAAATTAAAATCAACATCAACGTATGATTAAACAATTCTCTTTGCATGAACATCATGGAAGGAACTCGATGCGGTTTAATAAAACGGACGTGTTTGAACATTGATTACCTAAGCCGTATCTTCGTGCGATTGGGGCTTAGTAACTATTATTAATTATTTAATTATTATAATTAGACTGCAATGACACAACATAACATTTGATGTTTGGTGACGTCAGGCGAAAGCGTTTCAGTTTCATCTGTGACTTGAAATCGTGTTTGCTTCATGAGTGCATATACTGGTCCTATATGTTTTGTGTTGGCTGGTTGGTGACTTAATCACAGCATACCGAAAATCATTATTACTTTTTTTCATTTGTAATATATTTTCCCTCTTCTTCATTTATTATCAAAGTAGTTGACCGAGCAAAGAGCAAAGAGCGACACGCGAGCGGCAGTGCGATTGCGAAGCGCTGAATGAAGTTTAGGTGCGGAACCTACCCCAAACTGACAGCTTTCGCATACAAAATCGGAATCTACACCTTATTTTGCATTTCGTAATCGCACTGCGGTTCTGATTTTCGGTTTGGGCACAAATGCCTTACTTCTCTGTCCGGCGTCCGTCTATCCGGCTGTTTCCTCCAAGGTCGAAATTTTCAACCGATTCTCGTGTAATTTTGTGAGCAGGTTCGATAATTATTTATTTTTGACAGAACCAGTATTTCAGAATGTTTTTTGACAAGACCTAGACCAAGTGAGAAAAAATAATAAAAATAATAGGATATTATTTTAAGGTGCGCGGTAAACATTTATTCAGTTTTAAGCTATGAAAAGACAGACTTGCGAGGTCTACACTAGTTTATATGAAGACGTTAAAACGAGTACATCAGAAATCTTACCTCCAAAAAATTATTTCTTCCGTAGAAGCAAGTACCCAATTAGGTTTTCGAGTGAGATGTGAGAGAAATGAATAACGGAAATATGGACGGCTGATATCTGTTCTTTATACCCTTTGTTATAGCTGTAATAAATACATTGTAGTACATACTACGGAAAATACAATCTTTTCAGCGAAAATCTTTTTTTAAATTTCGGTGGGCTATGAACATGAAACCAGTCCAGATGGAAAGATGTAACCCTCATTAATTCGTCCTGTCCGTTTTTCTATATATATATATACATATATATTTATATTTATATATTTATATATTTATTTATATTTTTATGTATATTTACTATTGATACTAAGATTCTGAAGAATTCGGAGCAAAAATAGCTTAAGATCGCATCAAAAAGATGTGTCTTGTAAATTTTGAGATCACAACCATAAACACTCACTTGACTGTTTATTTCTTCATTTTATTTTTAACAATCGGGATTTATTTAAGTGATCACACTATTTGCGGAAGAAATAATTGATAAACTGCTACGTACGGAATCATAGACACAAAATATATAAATAAAAAATGCATTCATTTCAATATCACAGTTAGTACAATTATTCAAGTATTGATAATTGTATTAATACATGTCCGACTCCAAAATCGGTTGTAATGTTTCTAATAAAAATAACTGAACACAAGAACAATTAGAACATTTAATATTTTGTATTAATAAAGTATATACAAAAACTAATATTTATTTGTCCACTAATTAAATAATTCATTTCAAGTAGCTCAAACTTCTCTGTGTATAAGAAAAAATATACCTCAAAAATGTACTTCCAAATATAAATACGTTGCCATGTTCTCTCAACATATTAGATAAAAACCGGCCAAGTGCGAGTGGGGCTCGCACACGGAGGGTTCCCTACCAGCTTACAAAATTTAACACAAAAAAATCACGTTCGTTGTATGGTAATTTTTATATTTTTTTTATTTTACCTATTTGTTGTTATAGCGGCAAAATATATACACATTCTGTGAAAATTTCTGCTGCTTTCCTATTACGGTTCATGAGATACAGCCCTGTGACAGACGGACGGACGGACAGACGGACGGATGGACGGACGGACATCGGAGGCTTAGTAATAGGGTTCCGTTGGCACCCTTTGGGTACGAACCCCTAAAGATATTAAAATAGTATCGCAAGAGGCATTAATACGGTGTATAGTTTATTATTTACTTTTATTATTAAATGTGGCGGTATATAGGGATGCCCGTAAAGCGAAGTCGTTACCTTGTCGCAAAAACGAACCAATCTGCTCCGTCTATATAGTTGGTGCAATTATTTTGTAACGCGAAATTTATTAACTTACTCTTGTTTCTAGACAATGTTATCGCGAATTGGAGTGTCACTAAGAGCTGGATGATACAGTTCTTGCTTGCGCACTTGTCGGCGGAACGGATATTTACATAGACGTATATATTCCTAGCGTATATTACTTTTGTATATCACTGGATATTTATCAATAGATTTCATCTCGACGATAGAACCCCAAGCTTCGCATTCGGAATCGTTCAGGTTCGGTGAATTATTAACACAGAACATTATTTCTTTGAATCAAATTATTTGAAAATTACGCCAATAATTGAGCATTTTCAGGAAACACTTTCGATATTTAAATTATGCATGGTAGGTAAGTATTAATAAAGTAGGACCAAATATAAATGCTAAACCATTAAAAAAAACCGACTTCTTTGTTTTCTAATGGATGCATTGTCAGAACTGGATGAAATTGCACATGGGAAGCACCAGCTTTCAAATAAAAAGAATCATCAAAAACGGTTCACCCAGTTACGAACCTGCTCCTTTTTTGAAGTCGATTCAAAAGGAAAGTATTCGATATTTTAATTGTAAATGAGTGGGGCAATTCTCCTTTTATTAAAATATTGCTCTGATTCGTGTTGATTAGTTAGCCCATAATCTGATTTATTTTCTCATAAAATTTTACGATACTTACCTGTATTTTTCACAAGAATGGTTTGATAACACAATTGATATAAATATTATATGAGCAGAGTGTTGGAGGTATTAAATATCAGCTAGATAAACAGTGTGATAACGGGCGTATGATCGTAACGTTAATCGGGTGTTCCTTGGCGTATTTCGTGGAAAAAAGTAGATTCTATCCTAAAATAATAACATTTCCTTGGTGATAGGACTCTCCCTCTTCGTCGAATAAATTGGTTTCAGAACGCGCGGCCGCCGTGCGATACTGCGGTATTTTTTTATGAAAGACCTCTACCAAGAGTGCTCGGGAAAGCCATTTCGCCGCCACACCTCGATCCAACCACGAAAAACCACGATCAGCAAGGCCCCATACCAGCGGAGTTGCGGTCTATCGCAGAGCTATCGAGCTCGTTCAAACTACGTTTGCAGACACCCAGGTTGTAGATTTGAGGAAAGGCACCCGCCTACAGACCGTCCCATATCCTGGCGATGCTGAAGAGGAATGAGTTTGTTCTCAAAAGGCTAATGTCAACCACAAAGGGCTCTGATTCTCTACGGCGGGTGGTCCGGATATTGGATGAGGAGGAATAAGGGAGGCAAATTCCACAGAGCAACGTCCATAATTGTACCTGTAGAACAGACTGAGCGACCCTATGAACCAAGATATGAAGGACATAACATAAAAACAATATTATTATTATTTTGTATTATGTTTATTATTCGGATTTACAGGTCTAAGCTGTAGTTTGATAATATGTATGTGTGACCGTTCGTATCCAAAAAATAATACCCGCACAAATAAAATACATGGATGAAAGGTGTCAAGTCACACGCTTTAATTTCATAAAGTATCAAAAAAAAACATGCAGCAACAGAATTAACACTCACGTTCAGCTTTGTTGTTTGAAATGATATGAAAGCGACAGCTACTCTGAAAGTTTATATTACGGACCTTATATATTCGGTTCTGAATTTTCAGTAACCCAGTTTATCTGTGCCTAACCCAGTTTAGCAAAACATTACTCTTATTATTAGTGTATGCGTGTGTATTCAATACCTTCTCGTAGGTATTTAAATTCTCCTCGTTGTCTACAACTATTTAGAAAGGGCCTCTTTGCTCGCTTCATTACGGTAAAAGGAAAACTCATTTATCCAACATTGCTTGTTTACTCACAAAATATCGACGATATTAGGAGTTCCTTAAAATAAATTAAGACGCCGTAAATGATTGGTTTAATTTTTAACATTTATTTTGCCTGGTATAGCTCTCTTCGAAGGGCTAAGTGTATGCACGAACAGTTAACGAGGGCCCGTAATCACTATTATCTATTTTGTGCCTCACAAAATTACGCTTCGCATACAAACCTAGTTTAATAATAATTTAATAACTAATGTTCTAATTTACCAGTCCAACTAACAATAATAAAATTAGTACCTATTATGAGATGATTTTCGAAAAAAAAAATCGTGTGTCCAACCACGCAGGAAAGGAAATATGTATGAATATACTCGTATATATTCGTATTCTATTTGCTTTTATTTGACTCAAGTTGGATTCAAAAAAATATCATACTTTGTAAATTGCAGAATTTAGGTCTGATATTAGGTTTTTGTTTATGTAACTGGACATGGATAGCTAATACCACGTCATGATATTAGCCTAACACACCACATGGGAACTAGGTGCCATGCCAGGACCTTTCTTCTATTGCTCGGCCAGGTACCCAATATCAAGAAAATTTGAACAGTGGTTTTCTAATGATAAGAGAATAACGTTTGTATGGGGAGCATAATTGTCTGATGCTTAAGCGTACTCGACGATATTTAAATCAATAACCAGACAGTCAATCTTGCTTCCATCATAGCGTTATCATTTTTATTCGAAGCCTTATATGTTACTGTTCGAAACTTAAAATATACTCATTGAATTAAAAAACATACATTCATGCATACTCTTTTATGCAGGCTTCAGGACTATACCATACAAAATCATAAGTAATAATTGTTTCTTAGTGTATTAGGTACTTTTGAATAGAAAAAATCATATGTTTGCCGCATACATTTCACTTAGAATAGTCGATGAAAAGTAATACATATTTGATCAAAGTAATATAGACTGCTACAAACAATGGAGAAGTTCTGATGAAAGTACGTCGACAACATTAAATTTTAGGAAGCACACAAATCAGAAAACGGTTTTTCGGTGATGGAATGCCACACAAACCAGCAGCTGTCCAAAAGTGGGTATCTGTGTCAGCTGTCATTTGTCAATATTGTTGGGAGAGGGATGGAGGCAGGGGGGGTGGGTTGAGTGCACGAGGTAGATCTAGGTCACCGGAACACTCCGCCCCCCCCCCCCCCCGCCGCCGCTGGAACAGTGAGCCCGTGGAACGATGAACTCTTCTAGATATCCTTCCATTTCTAATCATAAACAGGTTGTGGCAATGACGTTTCCACGTTATGGTTAGGTCCACATTCCATAATTATTTGAATGCGTTAAAATCGCACGCATTCTCATTATTGTAAAAAATACACGTGACATAATAAATTAAAATATCTTGTTACTAAAAATTAATTAATTTACCACTGTATTTGTTTTTGTCTATATTCAATTGGCATGTCAAACAATCGATTAAGATTGTTATAATCTAGCAATATGCTGTGCTGATTTTACTAACAGTAGCTTTACATTACCTAGCGGTAAAATATAACGGATATATAAAAAGTTAAATAGACGAAACTCCACACACCAACCGCAGATTTCAAGAACTTAATATCACATCTTACTCAACAACCAATTAAACATCCCTTTCTTGGACCAATAGTCATAGGTAAAAGGGACATTTAAACATAATTAGGATTGTTTTTAATTATTTCTATTTAAGTACGAGTTCTCAATTGTGTTTCATTAAAAGAACTTTAAATCACAGGACTTTATCTAAGCAGTTTAGAGAAGAAAGGATAAAATAAGTTTATTCATTTATTTGCCTTAATGGAGAAAAACACACTAAATACGGAACCAACACTCTTAGGACCTACTGCAGATTAACTTAATAGCCACATATTAAGGGACTTTCTTAGCAGCTTGCAATCAATACCAGTAAAAGTTGATCAGCACTTTAGTAATAAAGGCCCTTTAGGTTTCGATTAAAATAAATCAGCACTTGTTGAAAACCAGGCTAAGGATTCGTATTTTCTTTATTTGACAGAGTAGTTGCTAATCGCTGCGTGCTTGTGAAGGACAAAGGAAATGTTCACTAACTGAACAGTCATTTTCTCCATGGCGAGACTCCTGCGAATCCTAAAAGCAATAAGTCCGTAAATTCTGTTGAAACTTGTTAGCCGGAAGTGAAAATTCGCCTAGGAATGGTGCTGTGGTACTAGATCTTGGAAAAATACGCTATATTTATCCAAAACGTAGCTACCTTCGTCAAAGTTTTTTCTCTAAAATTCGTATCAACTGACGAGCGGAGAAGTATTAGCAATGTAGATCAGCAACAAGCTTTTAAATTACCTCAGCTAGTAGATTCTAATGAATACTAGCTCCGCTCGGAACAACATCGAAAACAAAATGTTTTGGGATAAAAACTATCCCATCTCTTAATCTAGAACCAGCCATAAACACTCATCAAATTTCAGTGACATCAACCAGCGGATTTAAGGCGGGATTGAGAACACGACCTCTCGATTGAGAGGCGACGTCCGTCTCGATGAAACACGAGCCGCGTAGTGTGAAAATTTTAAACCCTGAAAAGTCCATAGAAATAAATATAAATGCGTACAATTAAATTATTCCTTCTTTTTAAATAAGAATGCTAAACAACTTATTGTAAGCTGTACTTTGCGTTGTGAATTTGTCAGGCTCTACAGGCAGGCAGGCGTGATTTTGTTAGGCGTTGATTTTGGCAACACCATATAAGCCTGAATTTGTCAGGAATATATGGTGTTGCCACGAGAAACGTTCATACACTTTACAATAATGCCAGTAATCTCTTTTTGAATACCGCCGAGGCCCCCAAGCTGTATACATTATTAAACTTCCACGTTAGCGATACATACATACAGGATGTTTGGCACATCGACTGACAGTATTTTTTTGTAGATTAGTGGGGTAATTTGTAAGGTTTTGCCCTCTAATGCCTTTTGTCTGATGTCACGTGGTATCGAGATAAAATGTTTTTTCCTTATTTTTGAAAAGTACCAAAATCACAATTTTAAGCCCTTGTTCCTTTGTTCTATTTATTATTGTATCAGCACAAATCAGATGTATTCGATTTAAACATGTATAGTTGTTTTATAAAAAATATTATTTTATCAAGTTGATATCATGAAAAGGACCTGTAACCACCCAAAGTACCGAGGTGAGCAAAAATATAAGAAAAATCCTGTGTATGCCCTTTCCAATGGTATATGACCTGTTATACAAAATTGGACTATGTGGCCAAAATGAAGAAATATATTTTGTGGTGAGGTAAAAATTGTCTGTCGATTTGCCGAACAGCCTGTATACGCTTCCCCAAATGGTTTTTATTCAACGGACGAACTGAAACTTATAAATATTTTCTTGGTATACAGGTGTGTATTCAAATCTTTGAAGTGTAATATTATTTCTAGAATTTCATGTGATTTTACTAATAAACATATATTTCTAGAATATTATATTATTTTATGTAAAAATATTTTTTTTCCTAATTCAGAAAAAAAATCTTATTTAAAATTTCAGTGTAGTTTCTTTGTACACTGAATTGACAATTTTTTTTAGGGTTTTCTTCTGATCTTTTTCCCTAGGTTGACCTAAAAAGATTCTGTGGATGCGATTACATTTTGTAGATCTAAATAAATAGAAACTCTGTAATTTGGTGCCTTTATTAGGTACCGGATGGATCGATCAACAACCAAATATTTTCGTCCATATGTAGGTACCTGATAGAGAATCTAATGTCAGTGTTAATTAGATAGATACCGACCTAAACTGTTAGTTCAATAGATTCTATTCATGCCTATTTCGCTGAAAATCCAGTTGACACGTCTCAAGATGCGACGTAGCGAGTAATGAGTTCCAAGATTGTTGCTCTCAATTAGATCTTCAAGAAGTTTGCACGGCATAACCCTGATTCGGTCCCTTGATTGTACCCCAAGGCTCGTATTGAATTTACAATCTCACGAACGTAGGCATATGGGGACAAATATTATTCACAATACTCACATTCGCACCTAGCTTAGGGAGAATATATTTTGTTGATTCTAATTCTAATATATACTAATATAAACAAGGTTTCGATTTCAAGATTTAAAATGATGTTGTTGAATATTTTAAGGGAACTCTTATAAAGATCATGAAACATTCTGAAAACAATGTTATGTATTAGAGAAGGCAATAAGATCTCGATTCCAGAGAGCTTTTTCTCTTCTATAGGAAATACAATTCAATGCTGTTAATCTAGTAAATAAAGAAAATTATTACATTTATTCTGAAACATGAAGTAGCATCTTAGGCAAAGTGTCATTTGAACTTCATAAGAATTCAAAGAAACAGGTGAGACCCAAATTCACGGTTTTCGGTAGCCTTTAGGCAACATTAGTTAGTTTACTGCCAAAATTTGTTTTCTATGCATACCGATTTAAATAAATTCACTACGCTTCGACCCCATGCAAACTCTGCGACACGCCTGTATAAGTTCATTCCCGGATAACATTTGCTGAGATTCAAAGGGTCAATGGGTCTTGAGAGTCGATTTTCGTCGACATTAGTCGCATATTATGTAATTAATAAGTGCAGTTAATACCCGGTATATTAGGGTGCACTCTTTTTTCTGGCAGCTTTACTTTCGAAATGTTCTTTAGGAAACCAGCGTTCTAAAAAAGAGCTCCTGGCTAACTACGTTATTTTAGACACACAGCCATTTATTTCCAAGTTACTTAAAACTAAATATAAATGCAAAAGTTCTCGTTATAAAGCGACGGTGTTGGAAGAGTTTTATCTGGTAAAGTTGAGGGTGGACGCCAAAGGTCATATTTTTCGAATTTTTCCACGCTTTACTCTCAGAAAGTTGTATGAGGAAATTACTTTTAGTTCTCGAAGCACGTAGCGGTACTTGACTATCGCAATTATTCTTACTTTCATGTATGCACTGATGCGGTGAAATGCTCGAATAGTGCATCGTCTAGCAGTTACGTATAAACATTGAACTAAAAAAACAACAAGAAGCGCCATTAGAGTCAAACATCATACAAGTGATCGTTTCAACTCGTTTTCCCCTCTAGCCTATGGTGTCGCCTTCATGAAATGTTTATTTTCCCGCTCTCAGTTATAATTTTTAATCAGCAAACGTTTTGCCATCTAAATTATTCATAACATACTCATATTACTATTTATAACCAAATGTAAAATTTGAATATTCAATTAACACACTGAACATTACGCAAATCACGTATTTTAAAATTGCAACTTTAGTATTAATCCTAATCTCAGGGATCTTTTTTTTAACCTGGTATCACTCAGTTGTCCGTCGCATTCTGTTGCATTAGAGCGAGAGGGACCTAAACAGGAAAATCATGTTTGCTAGAAAGGGCGCGCACTTGTCTGAGAGAACACCATCCTCCGGCGAACACGATACACACACACACATATATGATGATGATGATATGATGATGATAGGATATACGTATGCTAGAAAGAGATACCGGCTTTTCCGATAGTTTTGTCGTTCAATGTCGGATATCATGATAACGACACCGCGCCGTACGCCATACTTGCTACACATATCACCATAATACAATGCCATTTGATACAATTTTGATAGCAAACCTGTGATATGTGATTCTATCTTCCGTCTTGGCCTTCCCGTAATCGTTTTTAGGGTTTCGTACCCAAAGGGTGAAAACGGAATCCTATTACTAAGCCTTCGCTGTCCGTCCGTCCGTCCGCTTGTCACAGGGCTGTATCTCAGTAACCGTAACAGATAGGGGGCTCCCATACAAAAAACGTGATTTTTTTTATATATTTTTTTTACGATGGTACGGAACCCTTCGTGTGCGAGTCCGACTCGCACTTGGCCGCTTTTTATATTTGTACACTACAAACGACGGCATAATTCTTCCCTTCTTTTACCATAGATCAGCACCTATACAATCGACAAACACGCGCGAACGCCGTGACGGGTGTATCGAAACTGACAGCTCAGGTACTTTAAATTGTTCGAATTAAAGTACCTGACTTGACACGCAGGGGAAGGCTCAGAACGGATCTAAATGTTTTCTTTATATCGATGCGTATAAACAAGCTGTAAATTATATATTGTTTACATGTTTTGAATTTATATATGTTACGTATAACACGAACGGGTTAAAAAAACTAATTACTTTGGCGGTATTATATTATAGCAATAGCTAAATTGCATGGCAATGGTCTCGCCATTTATTATGAGTGTAATATATATTCTCATAATAATGAGTCAACCGTGGTATCTTGTGACAGAAAGTTCCGTAGCCGGGAGCAATAAATAGCACCTGCGATGACTTGTATTATGTATTGATATGTATTTTTTTTCTGCAGGCCATAAGATGTCTCCGGTGGCGTGTGCCCTGCTGCTGACGCTACTCGTTGCCGACCGTGGTTACGTGTCCGCGGCGCCATTCCGCGCCGAACTAACAGGTAAGTCTAGTCCTTCTGCGGAATTAGTATTTTGACCTTATCGAACGGTTTATATTTATGAGACACGCTACCTATCCTTACTAAATGCGCTAGGAATTACCCTAATCAAAGTTGCAATATGAAGCGAAGACAGCAGAACAGACGTGTAACTTTGGAATCAATTAACGATAGCACAATATAATGACGCTGAATTTGGATATTGGTCATGCTGACTTTTTACAAACTGAGATTTTTGTTAATAGTCAGCACTTAACAATGTTTAAACAAGGAATTTGATATGTATGTAAAATCTACCGTAAAGCAAGGAAACATTAATTAAAGAAAGAGCCCAGTAAAAACTATTTTACGAATATCTTGCAAGGCTGGTCCCGAACCAGCAAAACATACCATTATACCTGCCACCAATCTCGCCACCATATTTTGGAATTCTCCTCCAGTCCCTCGTCCCGTATATAATGCCTCCTACTAACACAGTGTTTATGATTGTACCTACATACATTTATTAAATGATTTATCTGCGCTGCAGACATTGACTGCAAATATTGAACATTAAAAGATATTCAACATGTAGGTATAATCTTAAATACTGTTTTAGTAGGTATTGGAAACGGGAGAATACACACATATCGCATTCCTTGGAGTAAGCAACGTACTTTTTAGCACGAAAAAGTATATTTACTTAATATTAAAACAATCTAGATGCTTACACACATTATTATGGTTACCTTGCGCATTCGATGCAAAGTATGATTTATCTTTTTTGCTCCAAATATGACCAGGAATACCTGGTTAATTTTTTGAACACAAATCCGTTAACAGCCTGTGCGCGCCACAAGTGGAGAGTTACGAAAAGTGTCTATAAATATGCGCGTAAGCAAACAGGCTCCAGCGTAGACCCTCGCACTTGGCTGATTTTATTACAGGCCATTTCCCTACAAATTTATGTTTCGTAGAGGGATTATTATATTTATCCTCCTAACGATATACAGCTCTCAGCCGCTAGAGCCTGTTAGCGTCGGTTGAACACTTTGATGTGACGCTCGATAGCCTGTTGACAGGTGGAAACTAGCAAGCCAATAGAAAGCGAATAAAGTTTTTCTGATTTCGTGGAAATTCACCGATTCTCCGTTATAGAGTTTTATTATCGTTATGCGTTACTCCACGAGTGGAATGATGAGTACAAAGATATAAAGTAATATTTCATCTATAAAACAATAAATAAGACCCCTGGTCTAATTTGTTTAATTTCTTTCATTTAGATGTATTTGTTTGATAGCTAAATTTAAGAAATTTAAATTTAATCTGTGCTTAAATTCAAGAAACTTTGTTGATGGGTCCAAAAGATATTTAATTAAATTTGATGCATATAAAAAGTTTTTGCTGAAAAAATATTTTCAGTAAATGTGATTTCTAAAAAGAAAAAGGCTTTCTCGCAACACTCATTTGAGCTACAAATATTTGATGTTTGCAACCGCTTCTGCAGCCCTAAATGTGTCAAATGTGTGCCATAGATTTACTTTAAATTTGTTGTTGTTTGTGTTTATCGTAGAAACAACACCAGAACCTCAAAATAAAAAAAAAAGAATTCTGGGAAAGTGTTCATTTATTATTTTCTAATGAATTTTAAATAAACAACACGTCGGCCTGGATTTCGTTAATATTAAAGTATCAAGAATTATTTAAGTCCTTTTCCGAACAATATTTTGGGTTTAATGGACGTCATGTTTATTGTAACGCTTTACCTTGCGTTGGGTGGACAATGTACAAAAGTATCTCAAACAGAAAATAATATTGACTTATAAATTATGCTGGTGTTAACAGGATTTGCAGTGAAACCCTACTGAAACAGATTCTATCCTATTAAGTAAGACTTCCTCCTCATTGCACCCTTTGCCTCGAGAGACTGAGAACAATTACCATAATACATAGAGACATGTTCTTACTTCCCCGCTTATCAACGCTGTCATACTCCTAAATATTGTCTGTATGCTATATGTTATCTTAAGCCCGAACAGAAATAAATAATGCTGTTTTTTTATAAATAAAGGGTCTAATAGTCCGTGAATGGTAACAACTTCTAAATTCCTTTACTGATGAGAGTGATAGTTAGAGCAGGCTACTGAGCCGGTAGTCTCAGTTGTCACCTAAATTGGCGTTACGGCAAACCGATCGACTGGCGTTTTCAAATGGATGGAGAAATTGAAGAGCGCGCGCAGCGGGCGTTAAGCGAACTAATATTTGCGAGTCCGAGCTTGATTTGACAGCTTACTCAACGTTGCCGTAAATACGTCGACGTTGCGGTTTACGTCCACTCCGCGTTTTCATACAAATCGGAAGTCCGCGTTTGACTTGACAGCTTGAAGAAGTAAAACCACAGAATATCTAGTAAAAAATTGTATGGAGTTTGGAGAAAACGCCAGTCGATCGGTTTGCCGTAAACGCTAATTTAGGTGAGAACTCAGACTGACCACTCTGATACCAGCAAGTGTAAGGTTACTGATAACGGGCAGAGTAGGCTACTGATACCGTTTTGTGTGGCTAGTGGCACGAAAAGTAGTTATTAACCAGTAAAGTTTATTTGCGGGTTCTTCTTTACTGAGTTAATGGAATCAATTCATTACTTTGTGTCATGTGACAACCAGAATTTTAAATAGATGATATTTAAGAAAAAAAATACTTGTGATGGCAACTTCATATGGGCAGGCATCCGTCACTTCTAAATACCTACTCAGACTTTCCCCCACCGCTATTGGGAACCCGAGGTTCCAAGTTGAGTAAGGGCCGCGCGCACATGCTCGCACGTCCAGTCAATCAGTCGTTTCGGAAATCGCACTTTCGACGTATTTATTCACAATAATGTCTTATCATCAGATAATGTAATATAATAACTTTTGCGTTAACGGATACAGTATACAGAAAAAAATGAAGTTATTTTTCTTTGCGCTACCGAAAGATTCTGAAAGGTAAGTTTGTTTTTTGAGTTTAGGTTTATTGACATTTTGTATTGACGTTTTGCCTTATCTGTAGGTATATGTGTTATGAGGGACATGTTGACACCTAATTAACTG
This sequence comes from Incurvaria masculella, assembly GCA_946894095.1. Taxonomy (NCBI): domain Eukaryota; kingdom Metazoa; phylum Arthropoda; class Insecta; order Lepidoptera; family Incurvariidae; genus Incurvaria; species Incurvaria masculella. The sequence continues at coordinate 13,837,973 of OX335651.1, forward strand.
ATATCAGCACAGCACTTTTTTTAATAAATTAGGTAATTTTTAACCATATATTATAAGGAAAAAACTACATTAATTGGTTTTTTCTAGTGAAAGCATAATGGTCAGATGACCGGAAAAGACACGTACTGACAAGTACCTTTGTAAGTCACTTTTTTTTACGCGACCTGACATGGATGGATAATACCACACAACTACCGTATGATATTAGCCCAATACACCACATTCCCGAAGGAACGAAACTGGATGGAAAACACGGACAATTTTTCATTGCCGCTTCGACCATCTTTTAATCTAATGCGATGGTACGGAGCCGAGCGGGCTTAAACCCTACAACCTAGTAGGGGAAGGGGACTTACAGTTTTACATGGATTCCGAACCATGGAGCAGCTCACATTCGTGACGAAATGCACTTATCGAACTCGGAAAAAGAAAGAAAGTGGTGCATTGAACCCAGACCTCTAGTACGCTAGGCCAGTCCCCGCGCCACTAGGCTACGAGCCGCTCATACGAGTCATACATAAGACTGTGCTGTCGATTGATTCTACATCATAGCATATTCGTTGAAACATGGCTTTCTTAGAGAGTCTTGATGAACACATCAAACGTTGTTATATGTGCAAACACGGTCATACATATGATACTGGCCGAATAATCACCGCTTTTCAGTAGGAGTTAGATAATTGATGATACATTAAATAAACAGAATAATCAAATAGTTTTGTAAGTTGTGTTTTATTCGACTTTTAATACGAGAGGCGGCGGAGGCGCGCCGCGGGGCGGCAGCGCGTGACAACCCTAGCGCAATCCACATTCGAGCGACAAAAGTGTGTGGTGGGGCGGGGGGGCGCGGACGCGTTTCATCTCGCCGCCGCGCCGACAGTGAGCTAAGTAATAGATACTTTAGGTTAGCGTCAATTAAGATCAAAATTGATTACTTACTGTCAGGGAGTGCAACTTCTGTGCGTAGCACTATTACTTATTCTGTGATATGGGTTTGATAGTGGCTAAAGTATGGTACTGGTAGCGGCTAGAATAGGCAACTAAAGTAGCCTCCTGATACCAGCTGGAGTAGGCTATCGATATCAAGCCGTCCTTATTTCGCGCTGTTTAGAATCCTACTTCCATCTCACACAGAAACTTTGCTTTCAAATGCCCCATACGGTTTCCAAATTTCCAACTCTCAGCTTTTGCGTTGCCCCCATGGACAGATTATTTCATACAAACTGGACTGATCGACAAAACTTAAAAAATAAGAATACTACTATATTATTATGCATCTATTTATGGAACGGGAATTTATTTGTGGAATGGGGAAGAGAACTCGAAGCGCATCGTAGATGTCGCATGATTGAACGTCAAAACTGACATTCCTGACAAGTTTGATTTACGAGTTTTTAGATGAAAGATATTCTCCATGTTGCATTTATAATAAGGTTTTGAGGAAAAGAAGAGCTTTTATTTGTCTTTAAATAAATTAAAATATAATTAACCAGCACAAAGTATGAAACCAAATATTATAGGTTATGCTTTTCAGATGTTTTCTTTCCCACGACTTCTTTTGGTTGGCGTAATTAAGGTCGGCCCGTAAGCACCTGAAAATTTCGCCTCCCATACAAACGTAGTTTGCTAATAATTTGAAAGCCACTGTTCCAACTTACTTGATATTTGGTATCTAATATTAGGCTACAAATATCTGTGTCTGCATGCCTTTGTTTTTTCGGTAAATGTATTCTGGGTCAAACCATAGAGAAAACCAAATTCGTATGAAGATTTTCTTTTTGCTTTCATTTCATTCGGTTTGGATTAAAAAAAAAACAAAAGCCTGCAGATTATATCAATTTAATTGGAACAGCGGTTTCCAAATGATTAGTAAACTACGTTTGTATGGGGAGCATAGCTTACGGGTCGTTCTTAATAACAATTTATTTTCGGAATAACTTGGAGAAAATTGAGTCCTTTCAACTACACAGATTGAGTAAATACAATTTTCAAATATATTCTCTTTTATTTTATATTGTATCTGACAACTTTGACAGATCTTTTAAGTGAGATCGCTTAGACACCACCTGTTGTGATAAATGAGCAGTTTACTTCCCCATTAGTAGGGCAAGTTCTGTTTATTGGACTCTTCGGCCTCTTCGTATTTCATGCATTGGAATCATTATTCTAACAGACCGCATCCCGGCACCGTTATTTGGGCAGGAACTTCACTCTTACTACTAACGTTTCAAACAGAATGTTTAAAAGTGGGTACCAGACCTTTTGGTGGCCAAATACATTTTTCCTCTGAAAACCTTTAAAATATCTCATTATCATAAATATCATCGTAATAAAATAAAAGTTAAAATGTTTCGTCCCTACGGTCACCGTAGTTACTAAAATAACCTAATATTATATTTATCTTGCTACGCAACACATTCGTAGATGTAGCGTAGCACTCGCTACGCCGCCGTAGATCTAACATAATAATGCCGCGTAGCTTCCGCAACGCACAACTCCGCTATACTTCTACGTAGCGCCGCTACGCAGTTGTTTTTACAAATCTCTACAAATTATAGACACTGCTTCAATATTTTCGACTTATAAACATTGTGATATTTTCATACAATGAATGAATGCCACGGATACTGAGCATGCAAATCAGATGCGTCAGTTTTACTTGAGTTAACAAATCGTTTCGGGATTGGCTTCAAGAACCGGGTTTGGTTGGAATTACTAATTATGAGAACGAAAATCCTTATCACACGAATTGATAATACGATGTATTTTTTTTTTCAACTAAATTAAACTGCAAAAAATATATCTATTAAACATAAACAAATAGTTTTTCTTCTAATAATGAGTATTCCCTATTCCTGAAAATTGTGTAGCCTCTCCTATCCAGAAATACCCTGTTTACTTGTGAGATAATATTTATGTTACTGTTCGGGGATTTCACCCAAATAGCAACCCGAATAATCCGCAGGGTTAGCATAATATCAGGCTATGATAGCATGTGTATATGTGACTACACATATATATATATTTTCATGTGTTCCCTGAAATATTTTATATTTATATCCTATACTCGGAGTATTTTGACAAAAGAGGCGCCTTGATCTTGCGCGAGTTGAACAGTCATTATAAGCATTCGATGGTAATTTCGCCATCGAGATATTTTAAGTGTCCAGGGGGCCCATTCAGGAAAGAGTGAATTAGAGTTTGGCGCTTAATATCATCTCACTTTTTAAAATAGTTATTGTTTGAACACCATTTTAGTTTGGTAAAATTCTGGTCTGGTTTGTTCCATGTCTTCAAATAGACGATAATTTGTACCTCTAAAACATCCCTATATTAGAACATTTGTGCACTTGTCATACTATTATCTGAATCTATCTTGGAAGAGCCGATTTGTAAATAAAAAGATATTTTGTATGAAAATGACTTTGTGCCTTCTTTAAATAGAGTATTCAAATTCGTTGAAAGGTAAAATAACAGTTACAGTATTTAAATAATAATATCGTTTCCTCCTATTTTTAGGTTTACTCATTCATGAATTCGAACTCATACCTGAAAGACCCCCCTGGCCCCCTAGTGAAAAATAAATAGAAAATATTGTATGCGTTTGAAAAAAATAATTTAGTCAAGTATGATTGTATGACTATTGTAGGACAAGTATGACTCGTCTCTGACGCAAGCCTGCTGCTCTTATTGAGGCTGGAGCCTACTTGCCGCCATCACTGGATGCTCGTTCGCCGCCAACCCACCCCGCATCGACGCCGTCCGCTTGCCAACCGCTAACCTAACGGCATAAGTGTTGTTTTTTTCATCAATTTCATGAATTCGTTTGTTTTTATAAAACACAATAAATCATATTTGTATTACCTTCGGGAATATTTACCCAAAGTGACGACATTGACTGCAGTTACACCATGATGAATGAGTCCTGTATACATATAGAGTCATTAAAAGATTGCCCACATGTTTTGTCAAATTTAATTCTGAGCTAATGACAATTAACTAAACCGTTTTAGACTTCTTCAGGGCCTTTTTCACCTAGTGCTGATTAGCTTAATTGCCACATATTAAGAGCCTTTCTAAGCAACTTGCAATCAATACCAGCACAAGATAATCAGCGCTTCAGAAATAAAGGCCCTTTCAGTGTCGATTAAAATAAATCAGCACTTGGTGAAAACCAGGCTTAGACTTCTAAGTTTACTTTACATTCAATACTTTTGTAAAAAATTTTTTTTTAATTGTCTAACACAATTTTCATCATCATCATTAATCATAAAAAACGTATTGATTTCCACATACTCTGCTGGAAAGTGTGATACAAAGATTGATAGAAAAGCGAGTGCTGGAAAAAGAGTAGACGGCGCAATGCGAGATTAAATCCGTTCCTTAGGGAACGTTTGCGGAGTGAGTTCCGAACAAGTTCCGCAATCGTTGAGGTTGCATAGCAAAGTCAACTGAAAGAAGACATACCGATGTGAACTGAGAAGGCTATGTTGGGATGGTTTGGAAATATTTAGCAAATGAGTAACGAAAGAATGAAGGAACATATTGTCAGAGAAGAAGTCACAGAAATCGCCCAGTCAAGCCCGAGCGGTTTGGAAAAACGTGTTATAACCAGATTAACGGTTTTAAAGGTCAGGGAAAGCATAAAGCATACTTACATGAAAATATGTGTGTCTGTAGAGCAAGCGAAATTAGTATGCTGTAATTTATCATCCCTGCAACCATCAAAACTATCACGTCCATCTCTTCCGAGAACCGGCGTGATGGTATATATGTATGTTCATATATTATAACTTTAATCAATGTTGTAAATACGTAGCATATATTCATTTATTAGACATCAAAACAATTTTAAATGTGCTGTCGATCTTACTGTGCGCGCGTAGAATAGGCGTACAATTGAGTGGCTGATTGGGCTGACAGATATAAATACACAAACTCCAAATATTCAAACAACAGTGACACTGTCACTGTAACTGTTTTTTTTTACATAAATACCGCGCCTTTGTGGTTATTCAAGAATAAATGTACCTATGATACCACAATATCTTTTCGTCAACGCAGCGCCGAGCTATCTCGCAGGCCCATTGTTTGCTGGCCGGACTACGTGACGAATTATGTTTGCTGCGGAAAGTGTGAGAAACCAAAAATGCTTAATATTAGCTTTATGGAACATACAACTTCGTAAATAACATTTAAATACAACTTGGAAACATGAATGTAACGTAACTCCTCATTGTACCGTATTTATGGAAAGACGCTTGCTCCTAAGGCCAATATTCTGGGAATTAGGAAATGATGAAACAGGAGTGTACTTAGTAGAGGAATTCATTTTGATCTTACTGTGGTATTCAACTATCGATCGCAGCGCCACAAGGAATGAGTGGTACGAATTGAATCTTTTTCATGTGTCTTCGAATTCAGTACTAACTAAAAAATTCATGTTATTATACCTTATTATACCATAAACGAACCGTAAATGCACCAAAATTAATCGAAAATTATTTAGAGAATTTAGGAGTATGTATTTCGTATGTAAAATAAATAGCATCCTGTTTGCAAGCATATGTACATCTGTGGACCGTGAACAGGTTTCTTACTTTAATATTAATCTGGCATGGCAATTAGTGCCTTCCGGAATACGATGTGATGTGTCTATATCACGACACAATGCAAATGTAATGTTAGGTGCGCACGAAATTTCAGACCCTTTGTTAGAGAGGTTCCACTGGAAAGAGATGACCCATTTTACCCGTAACAAAGCTGTATGAAAGCCGCGCATAGAAAACGCGTGGGCGACGGCGACAGCGGAGGGGTGAGGCAAGAGGAGAAGGGATCGCGGGGCGGGGGGGGGGGGGACGGCGACCGGGAGGGGGACAGTGCGACAAGGGGGGAGGTGACACCCCAGTAATTGCTTGGCGCTAAGTTATTAAACAAATCCGCCGTAAATAGCTGAAAATAATTGTGCCCGCAGAAATTATACTAAGCAGTTCTTGTTGTGTAAACTGGAAAAGACGTTAATTGGTGTGTTTCTTACTTACACATGGATGGCAAAATAATAACACTACAATGTTTCATTACTGCTTCGACCAATTCGACCACGTGGTGGATGCCTCCTTGACAACGGGCAGAATGATTTGCTCGAAACGTCGGAGAATGTCTCTTCCCGCCGCGTGAAAAGCCGTAACATTTTTCAAACATTCAATGCTGATTCAAGGCATGCCACGAAACTGAATAGGCATGGATAATGTTAATGGTTTGCTTGCAAAATAGAATATGTTTTCGAACGTAATATTATAATAATAATAATAAAATGCTTGATTGCTTCCATACACATAGGTACATGCAAGGGAGAACTTATTGCCTAAGGTCAATATCTTCCAATCAACCCGATTATGGGACACAAATATACAGGTAGCAACAAAAGAAAAGTAACCTAAGATTGTTTCTTGTGCACTATTTATAATTACTCTAAATTAATTATATGTATGAAAAAATTCGCTGCGGACAAATGTCAGAAAAAAAAAGTTATATAACTTAAAAATATAGAACGATATATGGGAAGGTAAAAAAAGTAGACTCACTCGCCAGCCTCAGTTGCCTTTTGTCAGCCTCAGTGGCCCAGTGGCGCGACACTTCGGCGATCGCTCTCCGAAGTTAAGCAACGCTGGGTCCGGTCTGGTCTTGGATGGGTGACCATTCGACCGTTGAGAGAGGCTGGCCGTGGTTCGGATTCCACGTTAAACTGTAGGTCCCCTTCCTTACTTACTAGGTGGTAGGGTTTATCCCGCCCGGGTTGGTACCATCGCATTGGATGTACGATGGTCGAAGCGGCAGTGAAAATTGTCCGTGTTTTCCATCCAGTTCAATGTAGCCGTCCAATATAAGGAAGGTCCTGGCATGGCACCTAGTTTCCATGTGGTGTGTTGGGCTAATACCATGACAGAACTTGTGGTATTAGCCATCCATGTCCAGTCACATAAAAAAAAAACTCGATATTTCGACACAAATAAACCATATATTAACTATTAAAGCAACCAGATAATTCAGCATTTTGCTTCAAAGCAACTTCTACTCAAGCATGTTTAAACCTTAACTAGGTATCTACTTCAAAGCAAGTCGAAGCAATATTGTCCTGGCAAGTTTTGTTCGTCAAAAGGTTTTGTGCCCACATACATCAAACAGAAGTAAGTAATCAATAGATAATCACATTTATTTCAGAGGGACTTTATAGGCTTTCATACATTCAAAAACGCAGTTTTTGAAATTTATATATATATTTCAGGGTTATCACCTGACGTTAATACATACTAAATTAACAACCACTGATATTGAGACTCGAAGATCCCTCACAACTTAAGACGCGAAATATACCCTACTTGGAACTTCAAGATGATCCAATTTCCGTTACGAGGTCCCTTCGTTCGCAGGAAACGCAGATATTCAGCGAAGTGTGAGATAAATTATACGTAAGCGATACAATACCACGCTCCAATAGTTAGGGGAGAGAAAATTACTTTACTTTAAGTCTCTTCCTTCGAACAAATTTTATGTTAATAAAATGATCACTCAGTTTGGACATTTTCTTACGATATCGATTCGCAAATAGACTTTATTTATTCTCTTAAAATTTAGTTGTATTGAACCATACTTTTAAACCATCACAACTCTTGGAAACTAGATGCCATGCCAGGACCTTTCCAATATTGCGTCTATTGATGGGACGTTTCTGAAGTGAATGATTAGTCAACTCAATTCAATCTCGGCTTTATTCGAGAAATCGGGAATAAACTTTCTGTAAAATGACAACTTACGAATAAATGAGCTTATAACTCACGACAACATTGAACTGGATGGAAAACAGTTATTTTATTTGTTAAAATGTTAGTTAATCTACAATAAGTTTCGCGATTCTGGTATGGGATTTCTTTACATGATAGTTAAGGCCGCACCTCAGTGACTCAGAATCATTTGATTGTATCGAATAAAAAATTAGAAAATCTGAGCAACAGAAGTGAGATGTCATATTGAAAAGTCATATTTTTTGTCATAAAATACTATTGAAAAATCACACGGTATGACTTGTGACTTGTAACCCAACAGATACCCCTTTTTCATCGATTACATTGCGAACAAAAACACTTGTCTGATATTAAAGTTTCGTTCAAGGTCGTAGCGAGTACACACACGATTACGGCCAAGCCTGAGATATTGGCGCGGCTATGACGTTGTCTGAAGCAAACAATTGCTTCGATTGAGCGTATTAGGTTTCCGTCATCTATATATTTGGCATCCGAAAATGTACATGTGGTTATAAACGGTAAAAAAAGTAGAAAAAGAGTCAGGAATCCGTTCATATAATTACTCAGCTACAGAAGACTATAAAATCATTGCTCAGCCACCTATTTCTTTGCGCGATGCCGTGCTTGGCCGGCATGTTTCTCCTCCAACGACGGAGACATCGTCAGGACCTCCGAGTTACCAGCCCGGCTCGTGAAACGGTAACAGAGACGGATGGACAGAAACGGTCAGACGTAACTCTAGGGCAACGAAGTGATCCTGACGATGCCTCCATTGTTGGAGGCGAAACATGTCGGCCAAGCACGGCATCGTGCACCGGGAAATTGTAATTTAAAAACAACACATACAGTTACGAGACTAAATCTGATATCCAAAGACATTTCTTGAGACGATTCTCAAGGATTCCGGCTGCCAAATTTGACATTACTTCCTTATTATCAAAATGTACAGTCGAAAGACTTGAGAATTGTCCCCAGAGCATTATTCTCAGCTACGGTCTGCATAGCTGGTGAACGGTTACTGATCCCGCATTGTAAGATATTCATAACAAATCTAAACAAAATACTTATATACACCTTAATAGCGTGTGAGACTCGTAATTGCGTAAATAAAAATGATTGCAAAGAAAGTGCGTCATGGCTTTTTGAAGTACAGTAAACTGTTAAGTTTTCAGATTTTAGAGAAATTAATTTTAACCTAGCCTAACCTATTTTATTACTAAAATATGCACAAGTGTACGAAACTATGTTTACCCAAGCTCGGAAAAGGTCAATCTTTTATCGTGCTCTTAAAAAGAAGTCCATATTAGAATGCGCAACCATGATTTGAACACGAAATATTTATTTTACCGTTTACAAACCGTTTTGAAAACAAAATTAAGAACCGAAACAGCTGAAAAACACTATCTATTGTATTCAGAGTAGGCAGACTAACATTAATCCGCCGGACTAAACCGGTTTTTGTACGGTTAGTCCGGTGATATGCTCGTCTATAGTTCGCTCACTACCATTATAATTTGACAGCTTTGGAATACGATGCCGTTTTTTCTTTATTTTACACTTTAATTAAAAATATTATACCGCTTTTACGTTTTTATTTTCATCAACATTGTTCAGCTATTAAGAATTGTTTATTATATATTTTTCGGAATGCTTATCGGGATTAAGGAAACCAAATCACATTATTCTCGAAAACCGGCGGCCGATACCTTGGATGAATCCAATATTGACATTGATAGAGCGCACATCGTAAAGTGGACCCAGTATTAGATGGATGGACATAGCGATGTCGTTACCGTAAGTAAACGTTTAATATCTTCCAAATATGGCAAAAGATTTTAATTGATAAAAAAACTATAATAAACTGCCTTAATTGAAAACGTGGCAAGACAATGCCTTAGAGCAGGATTGTTAGAAGAGTGAGGTGATTATGTTTAAACATTTTTCAAATAAGATACTGAAGTTTTTTAAAACCGGCCAAGTGCGAGTCTAACTCGCACACGAAGGGTTCCGTACCATAGTACAAGATTTAACACACAAAAAAATATGCGGCAAAATGTATACAAACTGTGAAAATGTTGAATAAACGTTTCGAAGCGTAATTAATGTCTGCCTTGAGAATCACCCTTTTAGGGTCGACAGGATAAAAAATGCAGACTATACAGTCGCCTTAATAAAAAGTGGTGGCTAAAGAGCAGATAAATTCCGTTTCGAGTAAAAACTGCGCCTCACACTCCTGAACCACGGAACTCTCAATGCTCGGTTCTGCGGATTTGAACATTCAACAAGCATTTATTAATACTGTCGTTGTTTGAGCACATTCTATGTACAATTGCGGAAGTATTGAACGGTGCACATCAGAGTAAACTTTTCACTGATCTATGGTTATTATAAAAACAAATATGTCTCAATTATTTCACAATAAACATGTGACAAAATTATGACCCGACTAAGTATAGTAGTTTTGATGAAATGAAATGATGAATGTAGAATTATAATTGAGGATGTTAAGTATGGAAATATGACGATTTCGGGTACAGCAAGCTGTCTATGGATGATAAATAAAATACAAATATATTAGAAAAAAAAAACCACCGATTAGGTGAATGAATTCCACTTTAAAAACCGGCCAAGTGCGAGTCGGACTCGAACACTGAGGGTTCCGTACCATCGTACAAGATTGAACAAAAATAAATCACGTTTTTTGTATGGGCCTCCTCTTTAATTTTGAATATATTGTCATTTTACCTATTTGTTGTTATAGCGGCATAATAAATACATACACTGTGAAAATTTCAGCTGCCTACCTATTACGGTTCATGAGATACAGCCGGACGGACGGACGGACGGACGAACAGCGGAGGCTTAGTAATAGGGTTCCGTTTTCGCCCTTTGGGGACGGAACCCTAAAAATCGTCACGCCATTATTTAATATTTCTTTAAGACATTCTAAGATAATTTTCCTGAAAACCAAACATAAAGACCCTTTCTAGCCAAGTTTTTCGGAGTTGTTAAAAAAATTAATAGTCCTTTGTTTGGCAATCTTACCCTTTTATTTTAGTTATTAAATGCAATTAATATTAAGTCCGCCAAACGGTCCGACTGGTAGGTTGAAGGACTGCCGACCCGGGTATATGCGTAGAGGGCGCTACCGAGTAGATACATTTGGCCCGTGTAAACACGACCCAGATTTTCGGTATTTGCTGACCCGAGACCCGCGCAGGAGGGGCCAAGAAGGAGGGCTTTCAGGAAACTCGTGAAATTCCGTTTTAATGCCTCATCTCGTCACAAGGATTCACGTTCAGCAAACCCTACTAGTGTTCTTATTATTATTACATTTATAACCATACTTTCAGCCCGTCACACTGTATTTATTAAAAAACGTGGTAACATGATTATTTTTTTATGTAACTGGACATGGATGGCTAATACCGAACTGACCGTAAGATATTAGCCTAACACACCACATGGGAACTAGGTGCAATGCCAGGATCTTGCTTATTTTGATTGGCTACATTAAACTGGATGGAAAACACGGACAATTTTCATTGCCGCTTCGACCATAGTTCATTCAATGCGATGGTTCCAACCCGGGCGGGATAAACCCTACGTAAGCAAGGAAGGAGACCTACAGTTTTACGTGGAATCCGAACCACGGCCAGCCTCAACGGTTGAAAATGGTCACCCATCCAGAACCTAACCGCGCTCAGAGGTGCTTCCCCAGCTTATCGATTCGCAAGGCGTGGCACACTGAGCTACCGAGGCTGACAGATTACACCTCGTCCTAACGGAACGGCTGCGTTGATTTGGATGATAAATGCAAACAATTGCATGAAACATGTTTGAAGAGTGTTACGGCTTTTCGATCGGCAGCAAGAGACATTCTCCGACGTTTTGAGCTAATCGTTTCGTGGCATACCCCCGTTCGTACTTAGCAGACGACTGCTGCGTGCCTCCTTGATAGCGGGCTGAATGATTAGCTCGAAACGTCGGAGAATGTCTCTTCCTGCCGCGTGAAAAGCCGTAACATTTTTCAAACATGTCTAGCGACCGCGGTAATCTTAAAAGTATCAAATGCGTTAAAGTTTAACTATTGCCTACTTTTAGATGGTCATTTGGGCTCCTTTATATCTTAAATGCCACGAATATACAACCTATGACATTAAATGCAAAATATTAAACCCTGAAAGAAAGAAGTTTATGCCCGTAGAAGCGAAACCAATTTGTTTTTTATTTTTTATGAAAAATCGGTATGGGTCGCTGTGCCGAGGACCAAAGGTGCTCCGAAAAGCCAAAAATACCTCGCCTCGCGAAACTACGCTCGGCTAGGTACCATGCCAGCGGATTTGCGGACTATCGCGGAGCTATCGAGCTTGTTCAAATTACGCTTGAAGAACCCAGGTTATAGGTGTGAGGAAAGGCAAGTTTAGTGCGATTAAGGCTTTGTTCACTCGCAGCTTCTATTTTAATATGTTTTCATGTACACCACTCACCATAATGATTAGCCCAACACACAGCATTCACGAAGAAATGAAATGCCAATTCCCTTCCCTTTATGAGCACAGTTACATTAAACTGGCTGAAAAACACGGACAATTTCTCACTGCTGCTTCGACCATATTTTCATCCAATGCAAGGATACAAGACCATGGATTCCGAACCAGTGCCTTGGCTGCGCTCGCGTGACGAAATTCACTTTTATCGAACTAAGAATGAGAAATAAAGTGGTGCATAAACGGGGCAGGGATTTGAACCTATGCCACAAAGTAAGTCTCCGCGCCACTGAGCTACAAGCCGCTCAATTTATATGATAAAATAAATGTTAGTTATTTTTTTTATAAGGGATTTTATGTTGATAATGGTTGTTTGGTGAGTAAATTTTTATATTGAGTCATTTTACGTCCAAGTCAACACTACCTACCAAATTTACATATATAAAATATGTAATAGATACGCTCCAAAGCATAAGCATATCTAAGATAAGTTATCAATTATGTACTTCCCTGCAAATTGAATCAGTGAATGATAATGGTCCTTTGACATCGCTGTTATGAACGCCATAACAACGTTTGTGGATGGAATCATTCTACTGATTATTCATTGACCGCTTCCTAATACCATTAGAGCTGGTTGAATGTATTGAGAAATCCATGGTAACAAAGATATATAGAGGTCTATATATCTTTGTTACCTTATTTAATACAAATATGTGCCTTTCTCTAACGGTGCGGGCAAATATTTAGTAATACATAAGGTTAGAGAACGTTTTTAAATACCTATTTCAACTTTTAATTTCAAGTAACTAAACTCGACCTGCCTCTAAGACAATACAGAGCCCTAATTTTTTTTCATTATTTCCAACGTCCCAAAAATAAGGATGATTTTCAAAAGTATAAAGTTCTAATTCACGACTTTTTGGCTAACAGTTCCTTGCTAGATCCGCAGGTCGAACGAAATTGTCAGGCACATAAAACATTGCTGATTCTTGTAATTGCTCGCTATACATAGCTATACGACGCATGCATAAAAACGACAGATAAAATACAGTCTATAGCTACAAATAGTTCGACATTCGAATACCAATAAGTTGTATAGTGAATATCCATTTATCACTAGCTTCCAATAGCTCGGGTGTGAGGAGGAGTGTTCATCTTCTTTTAGTCAGGCGAAAGGAGCTTGGAGGGGGGAGGGAGGCCTACGTGCTCAGCATGGCAGTTGAGAGTTGGTGTCACAGCCTAAATATATCGCGGCTGAAAATGGAGAGCATTTCAAGGAGCCACAAACCGCATGCAAATTCAGAAATATTGTATATATTTTTTTCACAATTTGGTCCGCCATTTTTGAGTTTATCATTCAGTTATGTATGGACCGAAGTTTGATAAGAATAAGTACTTCATTCTTAAGTTGTTTTTGGAACTATGTTCCTTGTTGCGCGTTTCGCGGTTGAGAGCTAGACCAGAAAATGTGTTTAGACACTTTTCCCGTCAAGTAGACAGCGACACTGATGCGACACTTTTGCTGTCTAAGAGGCAGAGTTTCAGTCCTCCCGTGAAATTGCAGGGCAAGCACGGAAATTATTTATCTCAGTCCCGTCAAAAATACTCGAATCTGAACTGTCATCCCATACTTCAGCAATTCCCTTCGTTCACTATGGGATGACAGACAGGAATGCGTTATTCCGTGGCGCATGTCAGTTTTAAAATCGCGTGAAAGGCATAGATAATATAATATTGAAAGGGTTTAACATAAATATTAAAGTGAAAAGAAAACTTGAAACTTGTATTTACAAAATGTTGTCTACTAATTGTCAAATATATTAGGAAAAAGTTTCTTCGCATTTTTTAAGAAAATTCAAAACATTTTTTAATATGGTTTATTTACATTTAACTAAAGTATGTAGGTACCATTTTGTTCGATAACTTTTTGCCATCTTGTAGGTAGGGACATGATCCCATTGCTATAGAAATATTGGGACTTCTGATCAATATACCGCGACAAGTGGTTTTGGCAGTCCTCTCGTGATGTTAACCTGACACTGCCTAAAGAATTCTGAAGAGACCTAAACAGGTGGAAATCTGAAGGTGCAAGGTCAGGACTATACGGCGAATGCATTAACACCTCCCAGCCAAACTCTCTTAGTTTTTGCTGAGTGGCTAAAGATGTGTGAGGTCTAGCGTTATCATGATGAAAAACCACACCCCTTCTGTTGATTAATTCCGGCCGCTTTCTCTCAACTTCTTACTTTAATCTCATCAGTTGTTCGCAGTAGAGTTCAGAATCGATGGTCCTGCCTGGTGGTAACAGCTCATAATGAATAATGCCCTTCCAATCCCACCACACACACAGCATCACCTTGTTGCGAGTTAACCCGGGTTTCGCCACAGTCTGTGAAGCTTGACCGGCCTTTGACCACGACCTTTTTCGCACGTTCTTGTCGTACGTGATCCACTTTTCATCACCAGTTATCAGCTTCTTCAAAAATGGTTCGGTTTCATTACGTCGTAATAAAGAATCACAAATGAGTACACGGTTCATTAGGTTTCTTTCAGTGAGCTCGTGAGGTACCCAAATATCGAGCTTTTTTGTGTACCCAGTTTTTTTCAAATGCGCCAAAACTGTTTTGTGGTCAATTCCTAGTTCTTCAGCTACGTCGTAACTACTGATATGCCGATCTTGCTTCACTTTTTCAAAAATGGCATCCATTTTATCCGTAATAGGGCGACCAGAGCGACGTGCATCTTTGACATCAAAATTTCCGGATTGAAAACGCTTAAACCAAATTTGTGCTACTCTCACAGACACTGCACTAGGTCCATAAACATCGCAATTTTTTTTCGCGGCTTCCGTTGCATTTTTACCTTTTTTGTAGTAAAATTTTAAAATGTATCGAATTTCTTCATTAGATTCACTCATTTTGACAGTACGAAAAACAAATGAGAATCACACATTTTCCTAATTTGAATTTGGAATTATGTTCTTTAAAATTTAAACTTTCAATGATACCAAAACCAGCCAGATACAAATAGTATAGCCAAAGAGATTTTATTACAAGTTCATACATACTATAATGCGAAAAGACTTTTTCCCCGACCTATTATGATATTATTTATTATTTCCTAATATTACTTTAAGATTTTTGCATACGTACAAATAATCGGCTTGCCTGGTTTTCATCAAGTGTTGAAATGTTTTAATCGACACTTAAGGTGGCCCAACCCGCTCAACTCCCCATACAAACGGGGAAAGAAGATCACGCCCATATTTCTTATCAGAGATCCCAAATTTTGCTCAAAAGAGCTTTATTTGATCAAACTAGATGTCTGATGACCGATGGCATTGCAAAATTGTGTTTGGTTTCTAAGTTATAAGGTCCGAAAGTTCGAATTTTTCGCGCGTTTCATACAATTACTTTGGTGGTTTGTTACGTAATGATAAAGAAAGAAAATCTTAAAAAGATTAGTCATCAGACATAGCTTATTTAATCAAGAGTTATAATATATTTGGTTTTTGTTAGATTTTTGACTACAGCGGTCGTGGTTTACTTTTAGCTATAAGTCGTTTTGAAATCAACATTTTCATAAATCTTACCAAATCATACACTATGCACATTGTCTTTTTTGTGGACATGTTGCATCTTCCTGATCACTGAGCCTGTCTTTTTCTTTGAAACAGAGAAGGTCCCAGAGCGCAACAGCACGGTTTTGTACAGTGCCCGCGAATGAGTTAGTCCCGCCGTGCTGGTTATGTTGTACTGGTATTGATTTTAAGCTGCTAAGAAAAGCCCCTTTTATGTGACGATTAAGCTAATCAGCATTAGGTGAAAAGGGCCTTTAATGATTCAAAGCAATATTGCGATATTTATAACTCCATCTAAAATGTTCACGTTCCAATTTAAGGGCAACGTTGAAGATTGGAATCTCATGGTATTTTTGGGACAAATGTTTTTTTTACGTTGATTTGCGTGGAGACTCCATAAAATATCGGAATTTAAATGTCTGTGATAACAATTTATTTTCTGAAAAGTAAACTTTCAGCAAATTTGATGGAACATATTTTGTCGTATTTGAACATTGTACATAACGTATTGAACAAACCGACGACCAAAAAAAGTGAAGAATTATTATTTGGTCTTTATTTCTCTCGTGGTGGTTCCAGTTTTTATTACACAATAAATAAAAATTTGTATTAATAAAAGAATTAGTCCATTGCTTTTAGAAACCTGTATTGGTCGGATAGGTTCGAAACACCTTAACATAAAACATAAAACACTCCTTTGTTGTAGTTCGTGGTCCCTTTCATTCCAGGGGATGTAAAGTGTCAACCTTGCTACACGCGAACTCGTGAATCGTAAATACGACGAATATATGTAACCCTCTTCACTGGTGTCTAACCTTAGATACACGAGGGAATAAGCTCTGAAAGCTGAAACACCCACGCAGGGACTTATAAAGGCGACGCGACAGTCACGTGACTGTCATGTCTAGACGTAAAACGTAAGAGAGAATTTCCTGAAAAACACCTAACGGCTAGAAGTGTACTCTAACTTTGGGAGAAAACTGTTTAATGTGTTGTTTTATTTAATGAGTGTTATGTTAATTTTATGTTTTTAATGGATACGACATTACCGTTATCTCATTAATTTGAGTTTCAGCGACATCTACATTTGAAGCATTGTAATCAGATTTTGAAGATAATCTGAAAAAGTATTGGTCGTGACATTCGTCTTGAACCTGCGACCTTTGGATTACACGTCCACTGCTCTAAACCAACTGAGCTATCCCGACAATTACGTCAGCCAACGAATTTATGGATTATATTCGAATCGACACAAGGCTTCCACTATCTTCTGCTAGATGGCGCTGATGATATTTTTCCGTATTAGCGTAGGATCAATACGGTCAAAAAGTTGAAATAGTTCCTTATTAACAACCCCTGTTATTCTCCTACGGACTTTTTAAATATACTTACATTGTTAAATGTATATTTAAACCTGTTTACCTGCTAATACCTGTTATACTTTTATTCTACTTTACATTTTACATTTAATTGTCGATTGATTATTAATTTATTCTTCGTTGAATAAAAAATATTTACGTTTGCGAAATGTAATATGATAATTCAATACATACATAATGTATAATTTAAGGAATACTGTAACTTATTCGTGCCCTATGTGTATTTTTATGAATGAAAAAAGGCATCTTAATCTGAAATAAGGATGGCTAATAGTATTATTAGGGCCTTTTTAGGGTCCCGTACCCAAAGGGTGAAAACGAAACCCTATTGCTAAGCCTCTGCTGTCCGTCCGTCCGTCCATCCGTCCGTCCATCCGTCCGTCTGTCACAGGGCTGTATCTCGTGAACTGTAATAGGTTGGCAACTGAAATTTTCACGGAGTGTGTATTTATTTTGCCGCTATAACAACAAATAGGTAAAATAAAAAAAAATAAAGAAGAGTACAAAATACGTGATTTTTGTGTTAAATCTTGTACGATGGTACGGAACCCTTCGTGTGAGCGTCCGACTCATACTTGGCCGGTTTTTCACTTACTCCTGATTAGCTTAATCGCTGCATATTAAGGGCCTTTCTTAGCAGCTTGCAATTAATTGCAGTGCAAGATAATTAGCACTTTAGTAATAAAGACCCTTTAAGTGTCGATTGAAATAAATCAGAACTTGGTGAAAACCAGGCTTAGTATCATAGTGGTATTAGCACCGCACCAATTGTCATGCAATTAGCCCACCACACTTCATTGGAAATAGGTGGTTCGGATTCTAATACTATACGTTAGGCCCCTTCAGAGTCGGTACCGGTAATGAAAATTGTCCGTGTCTTATATCCAGTTCAATGTATCTATGGCCTGGTACCTAGTTTACATCTCTCCCAGTCTGCTGACCTGATTGAATGTCATTAAAACTTAGAAGACCCATGCCACATTGACTTTAACATATATTTTTTGTCCCTTGGTTCCTTTTATGAATTATAGTAATAAGCTGATGAAATTCATTTATGAAAGCAGGGTCATGAATATTATCTAAACGGAAGCCCAGAGGGGTAGCAATTAACCCTGATAGCCGATCTTCGTAAATGTGAAGATTGACCGGAAAACAATAAATAATACCGCCTTGATGTCCCGGCAGCAATAACTTGCTTTAGTTGGGTCTGTGATTGGGTCGTTGCTCATGAAAAAGTAATTTGAGAACATAACTAGTAAAAGTACAACCTGGGGCACTTCAACCATGGTGTGAAGAAGTACCGGTTTTTGGCAGCACCCCGTAAGTTCAAAATTCCATGGGCGTCGTCGGGCACCTTAATATATCCTGGCATAAGCCATATGCCGCACTTAAGATAAAAAAAATATTATTTCCCGATTTATATCACGATGATTTATTATAATAAAAACATGCGCCCCTCCAAAAAAGGAACTTCAAGGATATGAATCTGAAACACTTACAGAGGAGTGCACGCAGCCTAGATTGGTATGCTGTCCTTAATGCCTCTACGGTCGATGAGATGGTGCATGAGTTCACTGGTAACTTAACTGCTCTTTTTGATAGCCATGCACCAATTCGAACCCCACGCGTAAAATTTCTACCAGCTGCTTGGATGACAGATGGCATTAGGAGATTCATGGCATAACTGGGCCGAGCCAAGGTTATCAGAACAAGACTGAAACGGAACATAGCAATTACTTATAAGGAATCGGTGTAACAGGTTATGTAGGGATTCTCAAAACATCGCCACATCCATGCTTCCTGGGAAAAATAGCTCACCCTGTAGCGCTTGGATATTTCTAAGAACTTTGGGAGTTGGTAGAAATCATCTGATTGGGACCAAAATATTGACATTCATGCTCTTAATAGGACTTTCATCCCGGCTCTCCTTAACTTATCTCTCTCTTTATCAATATTTCCTTTTCCGGTATCAGTGCAAGTCGATAAATCTATAAGTCGATAAATCATATGAATAGGTATTTTAGGTATTCAGTCCATTAGAAAAACCTGATGACCTTTCTAGCCGAAAATGTATTTTCTAAACGACCTTGCACATTCAGAAATGGACCAATCCTGGTTGTAGAAACACAAATGTAGGTTTTTAGAGACCCTGGACATTCAAATGACGTCCACCCACCTGGACATTTTCGTCCAACGAGCGTAAACAAAAGGTCCTTGCAAGGTCACAGAGATTTCGACCCTGTCGGGTTTCCGGGGCGACCTTCACCTTCACGCCATATTAATTACGAATATACGCTCCTAGCCCTCGTACGGCCAGCAAACAATTCCATCACAGACACCTCAATTCATTTATGAATTTTGATGAATAAGATAGGTTTGAGGTTATATTTTCCTAGAGTGTTTAAAAATAGTGTGCTACCTGGTGCAATGTTATTATGTATGATAACCTGACTTGATACAATTGTGCGGCGGTGCTTCATACATTATCATTAATCATGTTTAGATTTTTTAGTTTTTGTTAGAATTATGTGCCAGTTAAAAAGGAAACTTAAACATTCTTTTCTTTGGTCTCAATATAAATATAGGGATGCAGCAGCATTTTTTTACCATTATCAACATTAGATGTGCGGTATTTGGAGGGAGCATGTTATGGTAATAGCCTAACACACCGCATTCCCGAATGTATGCATATTTCTCTTTATGAGCAAGGCTACATTGAACTGGATGGAAAACACCAAACGACCATCGTTTTATCCAATGAGAAGGTACCAACCTGGGCGGGCTTAACCCTAATCTTAATTATATAATAAGCTTTTTCCCTAGATATCTTGCTTATTGTGAATAACAGTTGTTATTTTGTATTCATCATAGACTTAACACCCAATTCAGCTTTTTTTGTCATATATTTCTATGATACAGATACAGATACAGATACAGATATTTATTTCGCCATAAAGAACACACAACATTAACAATATTAAATTGAGTCATTTGCATATTCAGTATGGTTCGTCATCATTTTTGTTTTGCTCCGTTCAGCAATGCAGTCTGAATAGTTTTTAAACATATGTATCTTACATAATAAACAATAATTATTTCGACTATAACTTGCTTTTATATTCTAACGTACATAAGTCATTTTGACCGTCCAAGTCAGCAATATTTGTTATTTTTACTATAAGAAAAAAAATCGTTTATCTTATAAAATGGGTTGTCTAATAGGAATATTTTCAGCTGAGTCTGGAACACAATGTCACTATGTAAAGACTTAATTTTTTGGAATCTTATTATACAGTTTGGGTCCAATCACGTCAGGGTCTTTTTCAGCCATCGCCGATTTGTGCGCAACAGATTTTAAACGCTCTGAATTACGTGTATTATAATTGTGGTTTACGCCATTAATCTCGAAAGACTGGATGTTCTTACGTATGTATACTACCACCTCATATATGTATAGAGAGCATACAGTCAATATTCCTAAAGATCTAAACAGATTTCTGCAGGATGTTGTTCGTGGTACACTGGCTAATACCCTTATCGCTCGTTTTTGGAGTATTAGCACCCTTTCAGAATCCGTTGAGTTCGGGTTTGGGTCAATATAGAATCCCAAGAATCGTATGCATGTCTGGGAGCTAATAGATCCGGAGGAATTCGAAATGGAAAGCTCACGGGGACCACAGTATCGTCCAGAAAATACCATATAGTTGGTTTTTGACGTATTTCTTCACAAAAGAGAATCTAATACAAAAATCAGAGAGATGGAGAGAGAACGAGTATATAAATTGTTCTTTCTTTTGTCGCCGACTTAAGAGAACGGCTAGCAGAACCAAGCTTATATTATACTAATAGTTACGTGAAATATTTATGATATACTTATATTTAAAAATGTTTGAATTTAAAACTGTGAGGGAGCGATTAACCAGAATGGATAAATAATCGTTACAAATTTAATATATTTTTTATTCTGACTGTACCGTAACCACGATAGCCCGTGGGAGCGGGTGGCGCGGCGGTAGGGTAACGCTTATTAACGCACTGCCTAGTGAGCAACGCTGTCAAAGGTATCATCAAACGAAAAAGTAGATCCGATTGATCTTAATGAATTAGAGTTGGAGTTACGTACCTAGGACGAAGTATTGCATTAAAATGTTCGCAAAAGATTAACATGTTCAGATATACCTTGGCCGGCCATAAGTTCAAGTTACAAATGAAATTAAGAATGTTTTCATGATATAATGTAATCTTAATATATCTTATATGTCCCACATATTTATTGATGTATCAAGAAAATAAAAAAATATTTCTATTTGAAATGGCCATCATTGGCTTTGATACAGGCCTTTCATATGACTGGCCACGAATTTATGGATCTACGCACGTCTTCAGCTTAACTGAACAGTGGTCTCGAGCCTGGCATGGGTAATTGGTGCCTTGTGACCAGGGGGGTTACTATGCTTAGTTTTACTCGGTGGGTGAGTAGCAGGTAAACAGGCAAGAGAGTGATTAAAGCTAATGTTGAGTTGCATTTCGCACATGCTACCTGTCAAACGATGTTTTATTCCAAGTGAACTAAAATTAAAAAATCAGTATGGTATAAAATTCAACTGAACGTCAGAATATATCACTATTTTGGCTGTTCACCTGCTATTCACCTTGCAAGTTATTTACCATGGTAACCCCAGGTGCAGATTCCTGCTGGAAAGTCCACGGTACAATTTTAAAAATGTGTTATGCGGAGAGGTTTCACAACACGATCCAAGACGTTTATCAGCATATATTTGCCATCTAGTTCAGTCAGTCAGCTCGTTTGCGTCCACTGCTGGACATACGCCTCTCCAATTTCCACCTGGCGGGTTGTCTTCTTACACTCCAACGTTCGTCGTCTCTTCGGCTGACGTGACCAGCCCACTGCCACTTGTGGTTAGCCACTCAGGGTCCAATATCGACTACTTTGGTACGTGGGCGGATTACCTCGTTGCGCACCATATCCCATAGCTATATTCACAGCATGGCTCGCTCCATAGCTCGCTGGGCAACTTTCAACCTTTGGACAACGGCGACCGACAGAGTCCACGTTTCACATCCGTATGTCATAACCGGGAGGACGCACTGGTTATACAGGGTGTCCCGTAAGTAGTGGATCAAACGAATAGTGGGGATAGAAGAGGTCAGTGCCTATCAGAAACACCTACTTTAGATTCTAAGTCATTCCTAGTTTAGAAGTAATTAATTTATTTCTGATTGTTTTTAAATTTTCAGAATGTAAAATAAAAAAAATTTTTTTAAAAAAAAGTTTATAACTTTTTCTAATTTTTATTTAAATTTATTGTTGCCGAATATCTTACCTTTTTAATAAAAATACATTTGCATCTAACTAATACATTATTTTAAATTTTAAATATGTTTTACTTAAAAAGTTTCAAATTTCAATAAATTCAACGCTAATTCCAACATTCCTGGTGCAAAAAAAATGTACTACTAAAAGTTTGCCCATAATATCAAAAACTTGTACACTTTATTGCGCTTCTAAAAAAGTATAATACCATTTTACTTTCATTTAAAAAAGTATTTTTTTCAAGTGAAGATCCGAAATGAGTGGTAATTTTCGACGCTGGCCACCGCGCTCACCGGATCTGAACCCATTAGATTATTTCCTGTGGGGATATTTTAAAGAAGCAGTGTATGAAAAGGAAAATTTGAATGAGCTAGAGTTACGACAAAAATTACAAGCAACAGCTGGTATCGTAAAAAATAACCATCGTGCGCTGAGAAGATTGAGAATAAATTTTATTAGAAGATGTCGGTTGTGCATTCGGGTTGGTGGGAGAAATTTTGAGCACTTGTTGTCGATGTTGTTTGAGTCGATGAATAAATGGATTAGAGAACAGGCATTTTTGTTTTTATTCATAATAAAATCCATTTGAAATTTTGAACTAACAAAATCTATTTAATTTTAATTGCAGGCAAAATAATGGTCGATTGTCATATAAAATTTTTTTTTTACACAAATACCAGTATTTTAAATATTTTCAGAACTATCATCAAGCATACAATAAGTGTCTGATAAACAATATTAATATTTCTTAGAATATTGTGCAGTCAGATATTTCGAAAATTACCACTCATTTCGGTTCTTCACTTGAAAAAAATACTTTTTTAAATGAAAGTAAAATGGTATTATACTTTTTTAGAAGCGCAATAAAGTGTACAAGTTTTTGATATTATGGGCAAACTTTTGGTAGTACATTTTTTTTGCACCAGGAATGTTGGAATTAGCGTTGAATTTATTGAAATTTGAAACTTTTTACGTAAAACATATTTAAAATTTAAAATAATGTATAGTTAGATGCAAATGTATTTTTATTAAAAAGGTAAGATATTCGGCAACAATAAATTTAAATAAAAATTAGAAAAAGTTATGAACTTTTTTTAAACATATTTTTTTTATTTTACATTCTGAAAATTTAAAAATAATCAGAAATAAATTAATTACTTCTAAACTAGGAATGACTTAGAATCTAAAGTAGGTGTTTCTGATAGGCACTGACCTCTTCTATCCCCACTATTCGTTTGATCCACTACTTACGGGACACCCTGTATATTTGGGTCTTTAAATTTTGCGGAAGGTCAGACATTAAAGCGTATTTTAAGCTTTCCGAAGGCAGCTCAATCCATCTAGTTGCACTATTCTAACATTGACTTCAATGTTCGATTAATGCTAATGTCCTTAGTCTATGTAGCTGCTATAAGGCCACGTATCTGAATGGCATGAAAGGTCTTAGCGGGGGTTCTCCGTTATGTTACTACGTTATATTGCCAAACACTTGTCCGTGGGAGTTATTATAACCTATAACCGTTACCTACTCGTGCCTGCCAGGCTCGGTAGCCCAGTGGCGCGACGCCCTCCGATTCGATAAGCTTGGTGAAGCACTTCTGAGCGCGGTTGGGTTCTGGATGGAGGGCCATTTTCAACCGCTTAGGATGGCCGTGGTTCGGATTCCACGTAAAACTGTAGGTTGGTCCCGCCGGTTGGTACCATCGCATTGAATGAACGATGGTCGAAGCGGCAATGAAAATTGTCCGCGTTTTCCATCCAGTTTTTTTTTATGCTAACTGACATGGATGACTAATACCACACAAGTACCGTTATGATATTAGCCCAATACACCACATTCCCGAAGGAATTAGGTGCCATACCAGTACCTTCCCTTTTATGCAATATAAGGAAGGTTCTGGCATGGCACTTAGTTCCCATGTGGTGTGTTAAGCTAATATCTGACGTTCAGTTTGGTATTAGCCATCCATGTCCAGTTACATACATTTTAGCGATATCTGGTTACTATATAGGGGAATTAGAACATTTTTAGAGCAACCAATGCTCGACAATATTTAACCTTCGTTTTAGCTTGCCAGATAGTACTTATGTACATTCTAAATGTATTTTTAAACGGTCTATAAAAGGAGTCGGATTGATTGGAAACTTAATTAAATAAATGAGTCTTAATTTGACTTCGAGTGGGTTGTTTTTAAATTGGTGTAGGTTCTTTCAGGATCCGATAGTCTTAACCTTAGTTCGTGTGTTTTGGTAGCTATCTTCTTCTACTAAACTGGAATACCATCAAGCATAATATCCATATCTAGCAAGTGAGATCCCAAGTACAATGTATGCGTGTACATACCTCAGCATGTCACCGTTCATCGCGAATGTTGAGTCGAGCTCGCCAACTTTGTTCTTAACTACATAACAATGTTCCAAACGATTTAGCACCTACTTGTACACGACCGAACAATATTACCTTCGGGAGCTTGTCGAACGGCGAAACCGTCCAAACTCGAGCGTAACTTGGACGAAAGTTACTTCTGTGCGCGAGGCAAATTCCTACACATTTTACTTTGAATGCGAGCGAAACGTGACCGAAGAAATATTGCGAAATGGTGGATTAACAGGTGGTCGGCTCCGACGAATAAGGTTACTTGGAAATACTTCGAATGTTAATGATTTCCCGACGGGATGGAAAGCAAGGGTGGACCGAAAAAGCAAGGCCAACTTAAAAGAGAAAACAAGTGATGCATGAATGGGTGATGACCTCAAGTAAAAACGTGGCCTCACGTCCCTAAGGTAAGACGTGCTCAAACACCGATGTTACGACACGGAATTAGTAAGCAATTTATATTTTTTTGTACTTTTAATTAGGCTCAAAAAATTATTATACTTTAAACTGTCGCCATTTTGTTTTAGAGACAAATATCACAGTTTTTCGATGATCAAATTAGTCGATGCGTCGAACTCAAAGAAGTGTACACTAGAATAAAGTGCTTTAGGCTGGATTGCACAATCTCTGGTTAGTATTATATTTATGTTTATTATAGATCTATTTTATTATTTTTAAAGTGAAAAATAAGGGCGGATTTATATTAATTTTAAAATTATCACTAACAAGGGATGATGCACTCCACTCTTGTTTATCAAAATGCTCTACATGTATCGATTTTTCGTTTAAGACGCTTAAGGTGCTGCTGTAAATGTGACCGGCGATTGCTATTATAAATTGTCAACAGTTTTTTTTACATTTTTACTTTGTTGTTCAATTTGCTGTTTTAACAAGTGTGTTTGACAATGTGGTTTTAACAAGACCGATGTACTAGTACATACTGTTTGAGCCATAATTGAAAGATTTTTTCAGGTTGCAGTTTCCAGAAGAGGTTTGCCCCTCAGTTCACCAGATTTGTAAGCTCCTGACTTTATTCTGTGGGGCTATCTAAAGAGACGTGTCCATGCTAACAGTGAAATGAATTCGAAATGCTATTAGCGGAATACCGCCGGATATATGCTAAGAAAAGCTCGCATCCAGCGAGAGGAGGAAAATTAATAAAAAAAAAATACAAAAAAAATAACCGACTTCAAAGAAAAAGCACTAAAAAGTAAAAAATAATTTCCATTTTAGTAGTAACGATTTCTGTTATTTTTTGAGTCGGCGTCAGCCGGGCACGCGCTGCGCCAATCGAGAGAACCTAACCTAACCTAACCTAACCTAACCTTGGCTGACACCGACTCAAAAAATAACAGAAATCGTAACTACAAAAATGGAAATTATTTTTTACTTTTTAGTGCTTTTTCTTTGAAGTCGGTTATTTTTTTTGTATTTTTTTTTATTTGTTTATTTTTAGTGAATCTGAAGTACACTTACTAATTTGTACACGTCCTTTCCAATAAAAAAAGAATCACGAAATCGGTTGGCGTTATATTGAGTTATTCGTCCATTTGTCGCGCACATCTTAATACAAATTTAAGACTTTTATGATTTTCTCATGGATATCATTGTCAGAACTTAACCAAATTAAAATGGGACCACTTGGGAAGCACTAGCTATTATTAAAACAAATTATCATCAAAATCGGTTCACCCAGGCAAAAGTTATGAGGTAACAAACATAAAAAAAAACATACAGACGAATTGATAACCTCCTCCTTTTTTGCAGTCGGTTAAAAAATGTTATTCCGGTATCTTTCCACCATTGTCAAGCTTCAATAAAGTAATTATGGTAAAATATTTTATGTTATTAATTTACTACAAAAACCATTCATCAGTCCTTCTTAGTAAAGTATACTATAATATAAGCGAAGCTCTCTCCGATAAAACCCTCTTTTGAGATTTAATATCATAAGAAGAGAAGTACATAACTGTGTACGATACATAATTTTAAGACTTTTTTGACATTAATACTGGCAGTATTTTTTTATATAATTATTTTATATATGATATATTGACTTGATACACTTCATTCGTATCAAACTTGACGAGAGCTTTATACAGCTGACATAGGTTAAGTTGACATCGGCTTTAACACCGAAGAATACTTGTAAGTTGTAATGCTGTACATTTTATTTATTTATATTATTGCATTAGTAACGTAATTAGCTGTAAGTAATTCAAACTGAGGGTTGCTGTTTCTATTGTTCTTTTTTCTATGCCTTAATCTGTTCTACCAAGGAATTGTTTGGCAGTAGCATTTAGATCTAAATGTGTATTTCATAATTTGTGGATGAACAAATATGTTATGTGTAAACCTGTGAAGTTTCATTGCGGGTTTTTCTTTACTGGGTTGATCGAATCCTCGGATCTTCGTGACGTAACTTTGTATAGTTTGACTACCAAAAAGGTTAAATAAATGAAATGAAAATAAAATGAAATATTTAAATTTCAGTTGATTGAGTTCTAATTGGCGTTCTGGACCACCGAACCCAAAATGCCAAACGTAATGGCTTACTATAGTTCAGCATGAAACTTTGTCTGTTTGCACGTAACTTCCAACTAAAGGTCTGAGGAGGCTCTCTCTGAAGTAAATATTGATGTTTGACTTTCTCTTGACTGGTACATAATGCATATCTTCTGCGGGCGTTTTCGGACGTACCGAGTCTTACGGTATGACCAAATTAAAAGCCAAATGTATAACGAAAATCTTCAGACAGTTCCCTATTTTATCATGGAACCCCTTTTGCGAGAGAATCGCGCTCAGTATTTTTTTTTGTACAAAAATCTAGTTGTAAATTAATGACGTGAATTCATAATATGAAAGTACATATATGAAAGAGCTGTTCAACAGGATGGTAATATATATAATCATAGTATATAAGCATCGTATTTGAAGCGAGTTCTCTAACGTCTAGAATTAAAAAAACAATATTTTCCTTTGTAATTATTTTGATATACTGTTTTTCAAATCAAATATATCATGGTTAAAGCCCAATGTTGGTTAAAGGTGGAAAAGTTTTCCTTTAAGATTATTAGATTTCTGCAGTTGTACCAATTTTTATACAAGTTGTGCACTAAGTAAGAGTTGACGGCAAGAAAAAATAGAACATTGAAATGTTTTTTTTTTGAGGTATTTTTTTTTTCTTACCATTAACTCGAAATTGGTGCACACGACACTAGTCGCGGACACACTAGATGTACGCGCCCAGGCAGGTCGCACTTCACAAACGAAGGAATTGCAATGCCCGGTAGCCTCGGGACGTCACAGCGGGCCACCAGAGGAGTAGGAACAGCCACCTACCTCCAGCAGCACCAGCTCCTTGGCGCCGGGTCCCGGGACAGCGTTCGGCGGTACAGCACTTCGCCCAGACGAGGAGAGACACAGCGTGGTCAGGCGCGCGGCGGGTTGCGGGCGTGGAGCCCTAAGAGGAGCTCCACGATGAAAAAGATTGCGAGGCGGGCACCATGCGTGACAGCTAGTAGGCGAGAGAGCGGGTGGCATAGGAAAAACTTCGGATGGGATTGATTGCTTGTGAGGTGCAAACTACCCACCTAGGTCACCCATGCCATATTGGCGTGAACACTTGACACAAAGTCTTAGTTACTTTCAAGAAAAAAAAATTATTTCGGACCAACATCGTGTTTTAACTGTAACAAATACAAATAATTTCGTACACTGTATTAAAGTAGAATCGAATATAATATCAATATTCAAGGGATCTTAAGTGGTTCATAATACGAAACTAAGCGACAGAGGTTACTTAGCTGTCCTCCAAAAATTAGGAATAATTTAATAACTTGTTGGCGGTCGACGCCTTTAGATTTCAGTCATACTTCAGCCGCGTCTTAATGGAGCGACGGCAAGAGGGTGGAGGCTGGGGTTTTTATAGGGGAAGAAACGGGGTAGGAGTATAACGGGGGACATTGGGAAGCGCGTAGGCTGAACCCTTGGTAGATTCGTAGTGGGCGGAGGTCCAATGGAGAGCTTAAAAACAAGTGCCCAACAGTGTTATTAATTTTGTTCTCAGATAATAAAGGCTGGAATACAAGATAATTGTTGCTTCGATTAAAAGCAAACAAGTGGACCTTTTGTTTCGTATCTAAATGAACAAGAAGCATTTAATTACTTTTTATCGAATAATATCAAGTAGAATCAAGGAAATTATTCAGTAATTGTTTAGTTGCCCGAATTTACACAATTTAATTATATTTTTCTCAACAATAAATCAACACGGTAAGAGTTCAGAGATTTAATTCAAAACGCAAAGTTTGCTGAGGAACCGCATGTAAACAACGTCTTACGATTCAAAATTTTGCATTTTTAGGGTTCACCAATTGTGGATTTATTTTGTCGCTAAAACAACAAATAGGTCAAATAAAGAAAAAGGAAAGAAAAATAAGAGAGAAAAGGAAAAAAATCACAAACATTTGTTTTTTTCGTGTTCGATCTTGTACGATGGTACGGAACCCTTCGTGTGCGAGTCCGACTCGCACTTGGCCGGTTTTTTCATATAAGCCAACACCGAAGGCTTACCTACCGTATGACGGCATTCATGAAAACATATCACACACATTGATGCCTCATTTTATGTACCCAAAGTTAGAAAGACTGCTGACAACGGCCGCTATATCAGCGATAATAAATAAATGATTGAAGCACTCTTCCTCACCGCCACTCGACACGAAATTAGTCCCCCTACCTCCCCCTACCTCCCCCCGCCGCCATTTGGTTTCTGGAGATAGCAGACAGAATATTAAAAGCACCACTCAGATAGCGGCAGACTATAGGGTAAATAATTCTTTTGAGTCGCGGTTCTCCTAAAATCAAGATTCTGATTCCACATACCGTAGTAAGAGTGTTTGTTTAACATAATAATTGTATTTACATATGTAAATATACTTTTTCGTACTAAACAGGTACGCCGCTTATTCCAAGGAATGGGATATGTATATATGTATAATCGACCGTGAAGCAAGGACACATTCATTGAAGAAAGAGTCCAGTGAAAAACCCCTACTTTACGAATATACTGCAAGGACATACCATTCGCGGGTATTGCGTCTACCGATTTCGCCACCTGTTGTATACCCACAATTTGAAATTATTGAAAAGTAGTTATTTTTACTTGGCTCTTTTTTAAATTAATGTGTTCTTACTTCACGGTCGATTATACAAACATATATCACATTTCTTGTGTTTTTCGACTGATTATGTCAATTCAATGAAAAATAAATACTAAATATAACTAACCAAATAGTTAATAAACATAATTAATTTGAAAGCCAAGCAAATAAACTACTTAAGCAACGATATCTTGAAAATGGGTTAAACATTAATAAAGAATCAAAAGATGTGATCAACAATTTGAAACTCGTCTTGAATTTCATAACTAAATTTATTTTTATTAATTAACCACTAGTATTAGTTATTTCTAAATATATTGATAATTCAGTCATCTCATGTTTATACGTAGTTGACAATATCTAGTTTCTGATGTCAATTTGTAACGTGTAATTATCACATAATTCCTGTAGGGGTTTAGTAAAGAAAAGTTGTGGGACACGTTTCGTCTTCGGTCAAAGCTTACATAATTTGATAAGTTTTGGCAATGAAGTAGAAAACTTTTCGCATATAATTATGTATTTAATTATGCACCTTGTTGCTGTTTCTTTTCTTTCAAAGAAATAAAGATTTAATCATATTTTCAGTGACCACAATATACGCATTTGTTTTGGAATATACTCGTACAGCACTAATTTGAACCGTTTTTAGGTAAAATATGACTACAAAATATTTGCAACTTTAGGACTACTTGGTAAAATCCTTGAGAACCAATTACTCGATTTAGATGCGGATTGTATCTACGTCTAGCCTGATTCTACTCAAAACTTATAGGCTACATAATATAACGTTTCATTACCTGAAGGGTGAGTAGAGAGTGTTAAATTCTTATAACTTGCGAACCACTAACCCGATTTATGTGCGTATTTTATCAATGTATAGGATCTCTGGGAGCAGTCAGTTTCGAGATGGGTTACTGTTTTCGATGTTGAGGCTAGCTGTGGGTTGGAGTCCACGCAAAACTTACCTATATTATACGTTACTTACTTACTAGGTAAACAATGTTGCAGTGCAAGTGCAGAAAGGTTCTGGCGGCAAATGCTTTTTTTTTAAATAGCCACCAAATGTCAACGAAGCTCTAAATGGGAATTATTGGATGTTTCTCATTAAATCATGCTATTTCATCTCGAACGATCTTGATTAAATTTGGTAGATGGATACATTGTCATGGACCAGTTTGACCCTATTTTGGATCAGCCATGTGGGCTACTTTTTATCCATGAAATAATTTACCCGACACTAACCCGAGCGGAGCCGGGTACCGCAGCTAGTATATAATAATTTGTCAGATATTGTTCTATGGTGACTGACATGACGGTGTTGGCTACGATTTATTTGAAATTCGAACATTTCATGGCGACCAGATAAAACAAGAGAACCAGTTATTTTCAAGAAGGTAATCCTCCAAGGATAGTTCTAGATTCAACGATGAATCAGAAGAAATATCCCATGGTTACTCCATACTTCTCCTAATATAATTTAGGCCATGCAAATATTTTTACTGCAACTTTCGCAGCATACCTGGCTAGGCCAGGTTACGTTAGGTTAAGTTAGGTTAGGTTAGGTCATTAGTAGGTCTAACCATTATACCGTAGACAAACAATGACTTTGCTTACGTATCTTGACTAATATTTGCGGCCGTCATTTACTCCCGTAAAATACCAACACAATACAATATGAGCCCATCTTGGAAACGCAGCGACTGAGACAAAAACGTTGTTTTCGATTGTTCCTTTCTCTCTAGATAGATGGATCAATGTCCTTCAAGTTTTTCATTGGAAATCTAGCATTCTTTTCATTTCTAAAGGGCCGATAGTACTTCAATGTTTTGTTTTTAAATTTCAGGTGAAAGCTTGACGGAATAATTTAGATTTATGTATTTGAAAAAGTCAATTAAAATATGACTTTTTCCACGAATGTATGAGAAAAAAATCCTTGAACCTTATGGGCCCGACCTGGGTGAAATTTGAAATTAGTGGGTGAAAAAGAGTATCAGCACTTTACTTTGTATAGGAATTCAGTGAGATGTTTTCGTAATAGTTTGCGAAAGCTATCCGGAGATTTTGAGTGCCTTAAGGCGCTAGGACTAGCCAACTACTCGCGCCATACAAGTGCACTTTTTAACAAATGTAATAATATGTAGTGAAACGCTTCAGCAAATCCAAATAGAACTCCAGACTGATAATGGATTGTTAATATTTTTTTATTCCATCATTTATTTAAATAATAATAAAAATAAAAAGTTGATTTTTCTCATTAAAAATCTGAAAGTAATTCGATTTCTAGATATAAGCAAAAACAGCATATATGCATAAACAAAAAATTCCATTTGCTTTTAGATTTCTACATTTAGTCAAAAAAGTTCGGAAATGGACACCGTTTCCGCAATGTATTTTGTATAGAAAAAGGATACATACATTAACGAAAATAGGTCGATTCCTAGACAAGGAATCATATATTGTAAGAATGACACTTATAATCGTCAGACTAAGTTAGTTAACTTGGGGTGCCTCGTCTAACTTTGCGATTTGGCTAGTACCAGGGCCTTAAGGAGTTATATTCGCTTAACTCTAACCGCTGTCATTCTTAAGCCTTGCGTTATGGAAATACTTTGCAGATATATTAAATAAATTTCATTTACTTCTTCATTTAGGAGAAACCACAGAATAAAATACAAAATAATAACAAAAACTCTCATTCCACTACATTTCCCCTTTGGGACGTAAAATACGGGGTAACTAAAATAAACACATTAGAGCACAAGGGATAACAGGTCGGTGGAGGTGCGGGGCGGGGCGGTCGGGCGTCAAAGACTTGGACCGCACCGCTTCAGTACATTCAGTGCCGCCCCCCTACCTCTTTGTGGATTTTATTGTTGTGGTCGGAGTTCCTCCTCGTTTAATTAAGACCCACAATGTTGTATGGTTAATGTATCTTGCATAAAAGTATTGTTCTATTGTTTCAGGTGGTGTCAGCGAAGGTCAAACAGAATCACATGCTGGCATCAAGTCGGTAAGGAGATTTAGTTTGAACACCGAAAAAAAATCTCACCCTCTTCGGTTACCACTGTCAAATCTATCTACCACTATATAATTTCTACTTATTATTATATGGCTTGTTTGATTCGCTAAAACGATAAGATATCGTTGGTTCAAGGTCTACAAGGCTTTCAAAATGTTCATACATGCAAACTAAAAAATAAGTCAGAGATCGTATATAATTCGATACTGTGGACTTCTTTTGTTTTGACATCCAAGTGTTCAGCGACATCTCTTGTATAAGCTAGCCAGCTTTTATACATCTGTGTTTGTTAATTTTGAATGGCATGTTGAAACTAGGAGCTCTATGTAGAGATTGCCAGCGTTGCTTCAAATATATTAACTACGATGTTTTATCTACATATTACAGGAAGTTATGGTATAATATAATAAACTATTATGGGACCTAGGTGAAAGAGATTTTTATATTTGTGTAGTTAATGGTACATTTCATGAAATGTACGAATGCACAAGGGGAACGAGGTTGGTGGTTACACTGAAGTTAGCAGGTTGTTATTCATCATTAGTTACTTCAGTGCCCCTCTTTACGAGTTCATTAACGCGTCGTCGGATATTTAGTAAGGTGATAAAACTAAATGACTACTAGTGATTCACTCCAGTCGATACTGCTTATCGATACATTTAATTAAGATTTTTATTTTCACTAATTTTTGTCACCAAAATATTCACCTCAATGCGAGAAAAAAAAATCTTCAATTACAAATATCAAAGCCAAAACATAATTTTAATAGTCCCTTTTTTTCTATTTTAACCAAGTAAAATGTATGATATAAGATATAATTTACACACAATTTGTGCGCATGGTGCCAGTTAGGGGTCGCCTTCATAAAGTCCAAAAAGCATAAGGTCCAAAACCCAGAACATCCAAAAGTATGTATTTTTGCATATATTTATAAATGCAAATATTATAATCTAACCTAACCTAACCTAACCTAATTGAAAAAGTTCCGAATTCATTAGTGTTTTGGACGGTATGGGTTTTGGACTTTGTGCTTTTTGGACTTTATGATGCGTCCCCCCAGTTAGATAGGAAAATCGATTTTATCGCAATTCAGTAACTGAGGAACTGGGTGGGTGCCATGCGCAAGGTTGTATCTATCGGAACTGCATGTATGGCATTATATCATGAGTATTGTTGTATTGTATTGTTTATTCATCATCCATAGACAGTACACTGCACTCGGATTTGTCATATGTTAGTATTGGCCAGTATGGTGGATGTATATAAAATGTTCTTGATAAGTTTGTCAGCTGATAATGTATGCACTGATCGTTTTGCGTCGATCTGCTAATAAACTTCACACATGCAGAACTATATGATGGATGCGTATCTATTTAAACGTTTTTTTTAGCTTGAATGTGTGTATTTATTTGTTCGCTTTTACTCGTTTAAATCGTCAAGAATATAAGCTAAATAAATCTTCGACCACTAGTTTCATTAGCGGCTACATTTCGACAGCTAGGTACACATCTTTCGATCGTGTACTCACCTAAGTGGTTTAATAAATTGTAGAAATATCGATATCAAATTAATTACATGACGTATGTTGTATGAATAATGTTTTAAATACATACAACATTATACAATACTGTGCTTCCTCCTACCTTCAGAAGTAAAAAAAATACCAGTTCATATACTTAAATCTGAGTACTTGGTGCATAACAAGAAATCAGACGAGCTGTCGTTGTAGGTAACCATAGTTTCTTTCTTCGAAGATTGTGTTTTGTTTTATCGGGTAACGCGATTCTCGATTCAGATTTGATGCCGATGCTGCCGATGGCATTGAGGATTAAGTAGAATTCATTATTTTTCACCGTTGTTTGTACTCAGTTACCCTTGTTTTAATACTCCGCTTGGTTTGCCCAATGTAACTCTTGCCGCCACTACAAGGAATATGTTCAAACCCGGGGACTGGAGTGGTATATATTATCTTGTATTTGACTGACTTCAAAATTGAAGCGATCTTAGGCATGGGTTAACAAAATGTCTTGATATCAAACCTGCGTAGTTTGCGAAACCACGTCACTTACACTTTTTACATTATCGAGCTACATCGTGCATAAGAGGATGTGAATTTGTCGGCTTTCTGCTCCATTATGTTGAAACAACGTTGCAACGATCTCCTTAAGTGTGAAAGTTTCTCTTGCATATGGTCTAAAACTCATATTTTGTGCCCTCGATTCATTAATGACCTCGCTACAGACCTTAACTGATTCAGATATGATGAGACATTCAGATATCTATCAGTATGCGTCGCTCTGCGGTACACGGTGTGACCTAGCGTGCCATCCGGCTTTCGTATCAAGAATTTCCAATTTATTCTTCTTCTTTATTTCCGTGGACGCATCTCATTGATGTATTGAAGAATATAATCCAGAGTGATTGTATATTCCTCATGATGGTAAGAGTGCCGTCTTTATAGCGGAATCATATACGATCGAATGGTGTGCTACCTTCTTATACCTCGCGTAATCCTAGAAGTCCTCCATGAACATCTCCGGTGCGACTGGAGACTCCATGCCAACTCGTCGAGTTGGGTACAGTAATTCTTCTGTCACCAAAATACTTTTGAAGTATACGGTGTTGTAACGAGCTGCGTGTGCTCAGACATGATCATATTTATTTATTTATTTATTTATATAAGTTTATTGCACTCAAAAAACATTCGGGCAAAAGGTACAACTTAATGCCGGAGGCATTTTCTACCAGTCTACCTTTGGGTATCGTGAGCAGTAGTGCGAGTAGTAACTATGGAGAAATAGCTTTAGAGGAAACATAATTCCTACACAATATACAAC
Source organism: Incurvaria masculella (assembly GCA_946894095.1). NCBI lineage: Eukaryota > Metazoa > Arthropoda > Insecta > Lepidoptera > Incurvariidae > Incurvaria > Incurvaria masculella. The sequence goes on from OX335651.1 coordinate 13,873,960, forward strand.
AAATACACATTATACTTAAACTTAAATATATAACTTATATAACTGTACATAAATATAACTACATAAATATCAATAAATAAATACTAAATACTACATATATATATTATAAAAACAAATAAAAGATGATACTTAATACAATATAATTTAAAGGAAAAAAATATATATATTGGCAAAAGAAATAAAAAAATAAAAATAAATACTGACCAACTTAAAAAAGGATGAGGGAGAAAATTAAAGAAATCATAAAGACAGAAAATAAGATTTTAGATTTTTTTTAAAAACATAGATAGAGGGGGAATTTCGTAAATGGGGAGGTAGCTGATTCCACTGCCTCGCAGCGTGCACTGTAAAGGAGTCTGAATACGTGGAGGATGTGTGCGAGGGAATGGCCAGTACCGAAGAGCCGGTCGATCTAAGTGGGAGACCATGTGAGCAAAGATATGAAAACCGATTACGAAGGTACGAGGGAGCATTGGGATCATTAAGGATGCTGTAGAGAAGTGAAAGGACATGAGTATTCCTTCGGTGACGAATATCGAGCCATTGAAGACGAGTTCGGAATTCAGAGATGTGATCAAATTTACGAAGCCCAAATACGTAGCGGATACACACGTTGAGGAGGCGGTCGAGTTTGTTAAGGAGCTCTTGATTGAGGTCAAGATAGCACACGTCACCATAATCAAGTAAAGGGAGAAGCAAGGATTGTGCAAGCGTAATTTTGGTAGCGAAAGGAATAAAGTTCTTTAAGAGTTTCAGAGTATGCATGCTAGCAAACATTTTGCGGCTTACTTGACTAACTTGTGGTTGCCAAGACAGAGTTTCGTCGATCATGAGTCCCAGGTTTTTCACGCATTTAACGTTAGGAATGACAGTGCCATTGAATAAAAGATCCGGTAGCTCGTCTCGATTCAGCTTAGCTAGAAGTTTGTGAGTACCAATAATGATTGCCTGCGACTTAGAAGGATATTTGATTACGTTGTTTCAATAAATTTCAAAGCATCATACAGAGAAACATATATACGTAGGGATTCTACATCAAGCTGACCGTAAAGATCATCCGGTTCTAGTTTGATTTTCTCAACATCTTGCAGAAATTTTTGCTTGGATGACATGTTTCGCCTCCATCGACGGAGGTATTGTCAGGACCTAACTGACAAACGTCGGCTTTTTGGGAAGGTTCAGCCTGCCCTAACCTACCCGAGCTTGTAAATTAGCTGCACTATTGACACGTATGACTCTGTGAAGAAATAACTCTGTGGTGACACTGTGCCTTGTGTTAAGCAAGTAGTAAAGTCCAAGGCGGAGAGTTTGATGCGGTCATCCGTATTGAAGTTTACACGTCTTGAGATTTCTATGGATCCATAACCAAGTGTGGTTTCTTGGAAGAATCGAATTCAGCGATTACTTCCGTTGTTGAGAATATCGGAACATCTTGGAGCGAAACACGTCAGCCAAACACGGCATCGCATTACGGGAAACCGCACGTTTTAAAAACGTATGTAGTTCCAAAGTATAAAGTATGATAATAATGCAATATTCCGGATTGATGGAAACATTACACGGAGATCAATAATTTCCTAGTAACATACCGACCCAAAACTGTCATCGCGAATCGGCCATCTAGGCCCACTTTCGTCAGCTGTAACATACAAAGTTGGGACAGTAAATAAAATTCACAATTTCCTTTAAATAATGTGCCTCACATTTCTACTATTTAATATAACGGTGATATACCTGGTATTTACTAAACAACAGTATTACTTTATGAATGTTTCTATTCTGTTTTCATTGTGTTTGAACAACACCGCAGTCACAGTTCATAACGAAATTGTCAAAAAATATTCATAAAAGGGTAATCCAATTGTCAAGATCTCTTTGCTGTAAATAATTAATTTTCTGAGCAAGTTCTGATGAGAAAAGTTGCGCTGTAGACGTCTTCCGTAAAGCAAATCCATTGAGATTTCTATTGAAACTTAACTAGGTTAAGCCATGTTAAGTCTTTTCGAGAATTGTTCGTCGCTTATTGATTTATTTGAAGCTTTCAAAACAAGCATTTCCCCTTCCCCCACTTATTCCATGTTTAAAAAATTGACTTGATTTATTCTACTTTATTAACGGGACTTCAGTGTGACAGTAACATCTCGAATTTGCCTCTGTTACGTGACAGTACATTAACGATATTTGTTCCAACATTTGATGTTTACGGTTCCGAGTTAGTAACAGGCCCACATCAATTAATTATATCCGCCCTTCCCGTCCATATGTCGCCTTTTGATTCGTTATTTTTTAACATTATTCGAAAATTTGGATTAGGTTTCAGTAGCAAAAAAATATGTAATTGCAAAAAAAATGGGATGATACACAATGGGTGGGATTTCACATTATTAGGTCGTATCATTCGAGAGATATTTGATTTAAAAAACGATTCATCTATTTTCCAAACCATACATTTGGAAAAACTGAAAAATTAATAGTGGGTTGAGCACTTTACCAAATATTTCTAACGAAATAATATCCTGATAATATTAGTTAACTGTTTTATGATTTATAAATAAACTGCATGAATTTAATACCACAATAAATTTATGCAGACAATCGCCAACATTATTTTCATAGACCACTATGATTATTCCATTTAAAGTGATATCTGTAATTTATAAATATTTTGTTGGATAACAATAAATATATCTTTTTTTAAATATTTTGTAATTGTCTGAACGCAAATATAATGTACATCAAAACTCTTTTACTATAATCCGGACACTGAGTGGTTAGTAATAATTACATTATATATGATAATTATATCAAAGACAGTGAGAGAAAACAAGGAACATTTCGAAGCTTTACTCTTTCCAAACACCTACTTATCGATGTGTTTGGGGGTTCTCCACCTCAGTTGATCTCTTCAAAAACAAACTCACTTTCACCTACCGCCATCATTCAACAGCTCAGTCACAATTCAAATCTTTGACTTGTTTTCAGGATCTTACGGTAGAGCAGTTGGAAAAACTCAAGTCTGCAGGTAAGAAGGACCAATTTATTGTAACTAGACCATACAAACCTTGCACTTTATTCATTTACGATTATAGAACCATTAATTCCAGCATTGTTATTAGATTTTTTTAAATATTCAGAAACATTTTTGGTCTGGCTATTCGCCTGAAGCAGGGTGCGAACCTTTAATCTTTGGATTACACGTTCACTGCTCTACCGCAGAGCTATCCAGACTATTATCTAATATTCTTAAATATTATTTTCAAAATCTGATAATAATGCGTCGATATAGACGTCATTATGTCACCTAAAATTAATGAGATCACGGTAATGTATTCATTAAATACGTAAAAATATCATAGTATTTACTTTATTTTATAGCACTTATTGTAGTGAAATGTGCTCTCACAATGCAAGCCACTTCATTTTTCGAAACTCTTCTAACATATACACGGTACACGCGGTACTTGGAGACCCATCCGGGGTGGTAGCATCGCATTGAATGAAAACGTGGTCGAAGCGGCAATTTTAAATTGTCCGTGTTTTCTATCCAGCTCTACGTAGTCGTGCTTGTTAAGGAAAGCCAGGACCTTTCCTTAGCAATTAATTCCTTCGGGAATATCTAAAAACATCATAAGGCTAAACGAGGTCGACATTAGTCATTCGCTGTTTCCTATCGAAAAATAGGTCCTCAGGAGTAAGAAATGGCACTTGTGATAATGTTTATTTTATATCAATTACAAAAAAATATTGTAAAATAACTATATTTTTAACGCATATTTTTTGATATGCGTTAACAAAAAAAAAAATTAACAAAAAAAATAACCGACTTCAAAGAAAAAGCACTAAAAAGTAAAAAATAATGTTCATTTTTAGGGTTCCGTACCCAAAGGGTGAAAACGGAACCCTATTACTAAGCCTCCGCTGTCCGTCCGTCCGTCCGTCCGTCCGTCTGTCCGTCTGTCACAGGGCTGTATCTCATGAACCGTAACAGGTAGGAAGCTGAAATTTTCACAGATTATGTATTTATTTTGCCGCTATAACAACAAATAGGTAACATTATAAAATAATAATAATTAAATGGGGCCCCATACAAAAAACGTGTTTTTTTTTATCTTGTGCGATGGTACGGAACCCTTCGTGTGCGAGTCCGACTCGCACTTGGCCGGTTTTTGTAGTTACGATTTCTGTTATTTTTTGAGTCGGCGTCAGCCGGGCACGCGCTGCGCCAATCAAGAGAACCTAACCTAACCTAACCTAACCTAACCTAACCTAACCTAACCTAACCTAACCTTGGCTGACACCGACTCAAAAAATAACAGAAATCGTAACAACAAAAATGAACATTATTTTTTACTTTTTAGTGCTTTTTCTTTGAATTCGGTTATTTTTTTTGTATTTTTTTTTATTTGTTAATTTTTAGTGAATCTGTAGTAGTGAGTGCACTTACTAATTTTTACACGTCCTTTCCAATAAAAAAAGAATCACCGAAATCGGTTGGCGTTATATTGAGTTATTCGTCCATTTGTCGCGCACATCTTAATACAAATTTAAGACTTTTATGATTTTCTCATGGATATCATTATCAGAACTTAACCAAATTACCACCACTTGGACCACTTAGGAAGCACTAGCTATCATTTAAAAAAAAAATCATCAAAATCGGTTCTCCCAGAAAAAAGTTATGAGGTAACAAACATAAAAAAAAAAACAAAAAAAAAAAAAACATACAGACGAATTCATAACCTCCTCCTTTTTTTGAAGTCGGTTAATAATGAGTCGCACCTAGCCGGCCGGCCAGGTGCTTCTTCACACCACGCTTGAAGGGCCACAGGCTCTACTTTTGGGGAAATACTTCGGCAGGGAGTTCATTGCATAGTTTACCGACCCTATAGATAAATGATCTAGAATATCGACTGGTTCATATTTTGGGACCGTCGAGAGCGAATGGGTGCATTATTCGCCTGTGCCGCTTTGAACGATGATGGGAAGGGTCCAGATGGGTGGTTTTATGCACATACGAAGAGGATTCTTCATGGTATAGAGATGATAGAGCACAGAGAGAGTCCCTACACACCCATACACAAATTAGGAAATTGAAAGTTATGTTGTGTTATTAGAGGTTTCACTATGGTATGATTTTCCAATAGAGACCAGCGATGGAGGCGGCGAACATACCCGCACTGGCAGCCCCGGAAAGCAAGAAATGCATTTGGAGATGCACCGCTTTGGTGGGTAATGTAATGACTGCAAGATGCATGAAGGTTTCTTCTCGCTTGGTTTAAATCAATGAGCATGGAAGGACAGGAGGAGCAACCTAAACTCGTTAGTATGAGAGAAGGCAGCGTTGCCACTTTTACATACAAAGGCGGCAGCGCCGGCGAGTAAGCTCGCTTACGAAATTCGTATAAGGTGGCCCAACCCGGCGGCCTCAACTCATTTGCGGGCACGGTACAAAACCGTGCTGTTGCGCTCTGGGACCTTCTCTGTTTCTAAGAATAAGACAGGCTCCGTGATGAGGAAGATGCAACCTGTCCACAAAAAAGACAATGTGCATAGTGTATGATTTGGTAAGATTTACGAAAATTTTAATTTCAAAACGACTTATAGCTAAAAGTAAACCACGACCGCTGTAGTCAAAAATCTAACAAAATCCAAATAGATTATAAATCTTGATTAAATAAGCTATGTCTAATGACTAATCTTTTTAAGATGTTCTTACTTTACTATTGCGTAATCCACCTCCAAAGTAATTGTATAAAACGCTCGAAAAATCCGAACTTTCGGACGTTATAACTTGTAAACCAAACACAATTTTGCAATGCCAATGGTCATCAGACATCTACTTCAATCAAATAAAGCTATTTTGAGCAAAATTTTGGATCTCTGACAAGAAATTTAGGCGTGATCTTCTTTCCCCTTTTGTATGGGGAGATGAGCGGGTTGGGCCACCTTAATAGTGATTTTCTGGAGTTCCCACCACACGTACACGTGAAAATATATGAGTACTTCACAGGACGCGTGCAACGACCATTTTATGTTGCGCGTCCCTGCGCGTCCCAAATCTGTATACGAACTATGTAACTACAGTTAGACATTTTGGACTCACTCGTGGCTTCGCTGTCGCCAGACGAATGAGTTTCTATCGCTACTCCCATCCTTCGATGCTCGTTGGTTTTAAAAGACGATAATATCTAACTCGCAACCATGTTTAGCAAAATTAAAAAAGGCTCAGCTGAATAGAGGCTTGCGTTTAAAAACATATATAATCCAGCTGGAAGGATTAGTGTAACGGAGCTTATCGGGCCTGCTGTTGATTGCCGCTTAAATCCATCACCCTTTTGGGGTCTCGGATGAAGGTAATCCGGCATAGATATTATTTTTCAATCATTCATTGCGCCACTGTTCGTTATTTATTATCTGGATCCTCGTCTCGAACGGTTTGAACGAAAACGTTCTCTTTGATTCGAATTCTTCTGACAATAATACTTCTCAAATATAATCTGGGCTATTTATAAAGGATCGTACTCATGTCATGTATTAATACAGTATATGAAACACAACAACTAAGTTAGATGTGCCCTGTGAGATGTTAACTTCTCGTCCGTCCACCATTGAATTTTCAAACGTAGCAAATTCAGTGATAACTTATTCTATGCTATTGAAGTACTTATCTGTTCTGAAAATTCGTTATCTAAAGGATCCCATCTCGCGGCTCCTCAAAGCATTTCTCCCAGGGATTGTGGTACTACCGCTGCGGCATAGTTTGAAAATATACAATGCAGCGTTGCCCCATAGAGTCAGTCGAGTATATTTTTTACAGAGATTTTAGCAAAACCCCCTTAAAAATATACTCGATTTTGGCATGTTTTATATATTACGTCAGCCTCGGTAGCTCAGTGTGCGAGTATCGATAAGCTGGGTAAGCAGCTCTGAACTCGGTTCTAGATGGGTGACCAAGGCTGGCCGTGGTTCGGATTCCACGTAAAACTGTAGGTCCCCTTCCTTACTTACTAGGTGGTATGGTTAATCCCGCCCGGGTTGGTACCATTCCATTGAATAAACGATGTCGAAGCAGCAATAAAAAATTGGCAGTGTTTTCCATACAGTTCCATGTAGCCGAGCAATATAAGGAAGGTACTGGCATGGCACCTAGTTCCCATGTGGTGTGTTAGGCTAATATCTAACGGTCATTTCGGTATTAGCCATCAATGTCCAGTTACATAAAAAAGCGAGTTTTCTTTAAATTAACCTGTGGTATTAATTTCCATAAACTATACAAAACCAGGTCGACCATGATACCTAACCAACCCTTGCCGACGAAATCAAAATCAGTATTCTAACACATACTCGATCTTAGTGCCATACTGTTACATGTATTTAAAGGATTTTTTTAAAGGACCGCTTGCGCGGTCATGTGACAATCAGGTGTTCCCTGTTCATCATTGTATATTTTTAATTTACGCTCCACTTCGCCCTCAATTTGCCTTCCTAACCTAACATATACTTAACATAACTTTAGACTGTTTACTTGGAAATACAATATCAAATCAAATAAAAAATCATTTATTCTTCACATACACAGCAAGATTTATAAAATTAAAGTAGCATAATGACTTAGCAAATAGCAATGAAGAAAATGGGTTATGAAAATAAACCCCTTAGCTTACGTTCAGTCGCTAAGTAATACCTTCCCGTGTGCGCAGACGCGTCGGTGAAGCAGAACGGCGAGCTGGTGTCGCGCGTGTCGGGCGAGCGCGCGGAGGCGGCGGCGGGCGACGGGCCGGCGCGCGTGCTCGCTGCGGCCGAGCTGCACGTGCCGGCGGCCGGCGTGCACCGCGTGCTCGTGCAGGACGGCGCGCGCGTCGCCGTGCACGACCAGCCGCCGCCGCCGCCGCAGGACGCGCAGAAGGAGACCAAGGTGGGCGCGTCGGGGCTCAATTAAGAAATATGTTAAGGGGGAACTAAACGATGAACGTTTCATGCAAAAAGTCGTTGCCCGAATTTTGCTGCACGCGAAGGATTTCACGCACACACATTTTCTTCAAGAAAACTTTAAAAAATTAGAAATGAAAGACTTTCCGTCGTTGAATGTTTATGGGATAAAGTTTGGTGTAAAAGCGTTTTTTTTAGGTTATACAAATGAGTAAATCCTTCATATACAGCAAAATCCGGGCAACAATCTTTTGTATGAAACGTTCATCGTTTAGTTCCATCTTAATACGACGTGTTGCGACGGCCAATATAGAAATTTCGGGAGCATAATCCTCATGTTATTAAAAAAAAAATCTCTAAAGTGTCTAGTTACTAATAATAATAATATACTTATATACTTTGTATGGAAAGTCTAACTTTTTATTTATAGAATACACAGAAAAAAGTTTTCAAACTATTTTGTTTATTTCAATCCCATTAATAATTTCTTAAATTTTCTGTAGTTACCGTTGCAACACCCCTGTATATGTGGTGGGATTCTGGAGACAAACATAAGAACCTCATTTGTCTCATCTTGTTTTTTTATCCAAACATGGAACCAAGATACTTATGCAATTAACAAGTGGGCCATACACTCGGGATATGAACTTTCGAACCCATACTAATATCTATTGTAAATGCAAAAGTAACACAGCTTGTCTGTTGCGTTTTCACACCTAAACCTCTGAACCAATTATGAAGAAATTTCGTACAGAAAGTCTGGACCTTAGGAAAGGACATCAGCTACCTTTTGCCAGGAAAATGAAAGAAAAAGGGCGATTCAAGTTCATACGGGGAACTCATATAACAAAAAATATTAGTTTCAGCCCGAAATCATTCCTTGCGGAAATTAACCCTTGCGGAGCCGGGTACCTCAGCTAGTAATATATTATTAAAATATAATCCAATATACCCTTGAATAACATCCAAATTTTAGTCCCCAGCCAAAAGTTTTAAGGACGGGTATTTCACCTCTCTGTATTTCACTGAATCTAATCATTTTGGGATTAGACTACAAAGGATTCACCTAACTGTCCTGGTGTTCTAGCGCTATTGGTACTCAATTTTAAATAAAAGTTATTTAATCGGATTGAAAATAATATTCGAGTTTCTGTGAAAATAATATTCGAATAATGAAAACTGGCTGCGAATGGCTAACTTTCAATTAGTTATATTAAAATTATTTGAAATCGAAGTTGATTTTCAATATTAATTTTGTATATGGTTAATTCAGTTAAATCAGGAGATTTTCTGTTTTATTGTCCATTGTACATGCACTTTTCTGCTTTCATGCTTGTAACCAGCACAGTGTTATTTGCATGTACATAATTTGATTATAAGTAATCGAAGAAAATAAAACATTAGCGTTACTCCTAGTATGACGCTCTTCTTTCCAACACTCCCAGTTATAAAATATGATACGCACGCTTACAAAACCACCCGACAATTTGTTCACGACACGCCGTTGAATTTTTTATGGTATAGTATGCTCAGTTTGACCAGTGTTTACCTCGACACGCGACTCCTTTGAGGAACCCTCACACTTCTTTTTTTTCATTCTGTTTATAGAACTGGACATACGTAGATAAACACCCAACCCAACATATTACCCAACACCATTCCATATGCCAGAGCCATTCTTATAATGCACGGCTATAGGAAAGGATGGAAGGAAGTCTGACTGAAAAAAGGAAGGCTGGATAGAAAACACTGACGATTTTCATTCGCTTCGACCATCTTTTATTGAATGCGATGATAATAACCCGACGCATGATGCCAACAACGAAGGATGAATCCTACCGCATAGTAAGAAAGATCCCCCTACAGGGCCCGTGGAATACAACGAAGTCGTTTTCCAGTAGAAAACGGTCACCCATTCATAATCCGTCCGCGTTCAGTGTTGCTTAACCTCGATTATGATATGCCGCTCTATTAGGCCACCAAGTAAGGCGATGTATCGTAATAGGTATACATATCCATTGATTTAAATCGCATATCTCAAAACTAAATCGCCTTTTGTACGGAAAATTCTGAGATAGTCCACGTTTAAAATGTTGACGGCCCACGCTGAATAGGCACGTCTGTTAGTGATAACTTATTTCAACGGTTTCTGTGACTTTAAAAGTCATTAATGGATGTAAGAGAACTTGGAGACGACTGAGATCAGGGGTTGGAACGGCTTAAAGAGCGTATTATTACCAGTCTGGCGGGTAAGTTTACCTACTAACAGCGCCTTGGGCTCGGGTCTCCTGCTTCTAAGCCGATCAGGATAACCGACTTCACGGGTGATTGGATATTTACATTATGTTTGGGCAGGATGCGGTTGGTGCGCTCTAGTGGATTCGTATGTAGTGGTCACCATCCTAGCTTCAAAGCGGATCCTCATGAATTTCGCGCGAATTGAATGACATATAATTTCGATAAAAGTTAGGTAATCAACTTTTATTGAACAAGAGAACGTTGTCGCCCTATCAATTATAGCATAGAGTAAGTTTATTTCTAATACGTAATCATACAAGTGAAGCTTATTCAAATGAGGGCTTTATATCTACTTATAGTAGTCGAATGAGACTGCCTGTCTATATGATGTCTGCTAAATGCTAAAAAGTTTCCAGATGTGGCGTAATGCTACGTTTGGGTTTTTTGGCGCAATTTTTAAAAATTACTGCGCGATCGGTTTGAGTGTGAGGACTCTATTCATTTTCGATCGTCCAACTAAAAGTTGATCAACTGAATAGCCCCGTGGGAACGCAGCTTTCGCCAACGAATTGATAAGACCGAACGTGCCTATGTCTGGAAGCTTTCCATTGAATAAAATCGTTAGATTATGTTGGTACCTGCGTAGCTGAGTCTTATTGTCATGTTATTCTAATCAAGCATTCTAGCGCACAGTTTCTCTCAATGAGAAGTATTTTCAACTTGGAAATGGTACAATTTGAAGAAGAATTCGCAGCACAAAGTGCAAGCATCTTCGATCGCTGGCGATTCTTCTCTTCTTTGCAAATGTTCAAGTGTTTCAGCTTTTTTGGCGCCGGTGAGGTCACCAACAGTGAGGGAGGACAGTAGGTCACTCTGCACTAGGTTGCTCCTTGGATGAATGTTATTATTAATCCAAGGGTTGCACTGACCCACGCTGATCAAAACCCTGTCTACATCTTGCCTGTGTTCCGAGGCGCCGCTCAACTGCAGCCACATCGATTTCCGTGGGTGCAGCCGTCGTTAGTGCTGCTGGCTTTCCACAGAGATTACTAGCCTCCTTCCCATATGTTGTACCGCTGCTTATACGACAGTTGATCGGATGTCTCAAGCCTACCTTAACGTTGCAGGTGTTCCGTGGCGCTGCTCGCCTGGTGCAGCCGTCATCTGTCGCTGGAGACTCCCCGCCCGCCTCTTCCTCGCAGCACACCACCACACACAATGGCAACCGACGCGCGTTCAATGCCGACATCACAAGGGAGACAAACGGCAATGTAAGTGCCACACATTGTGCCACACATATTATAGCTGTAGTTGTTTATTTGTATGGTTCCAAAACAAATATTTTTCCACTGTTCATGATGTACATTCGTTTCTATTCAAATCAAATCCTTTTATTTACTTTTTTGGCTATACAGAATAGTAAATAGTATTTAAAATAATTAAAGTAAGTGAATAATTAAAGTAACTAAGATTGTTCAATAGAAGTGGATAATAAACATGGGTTGAAGAGAAGTATCACTTCCCAGATGGACCATTTCTCTTCATATACGGGCGTGCAGTACTCACCACTTGACATGGCAGAGTACGTGTTCTGGACTGGCGACGAGCGAGGAGTCACAGCGGCCATCGAGGAGTTCCTGCAGGAGGGACTGGTCAGTAGACCAGTAATCCACTTTTTTATATTCATAGGTATATCCATTAAAAATGATGCTTCTGCGGTGTTCATATTGATCGCATAGGCCTGCTTGCCCTTCTAATCGATATAAGCTATGTAAAGTAACTTGGTTTTCACAAAACCTCCTGATTATTGCATTTTCCGTGGGCAGATTTCCCAAAACAAAAAAACACTGAAGCCACAGGCAGCACCGATGGCGTAATGCGTAAGTAGTCATCGGCTCCAGCCGAGTCCATTTTATTTGCAAAGAACAAACCGAACAAAGAAAGAACTGAAGGAACACAGAAGGTTTTTGTTGATGTAACATGGATGGCTAATACCACACCTATTAATTGTCAGGATCAGCCCAAATAACTCATTCCCGAAGGAGCTAGGTGCCATGCCAGAATCTTTCCTTATTAAACATGACTTATTGAACTGGATGGAAAATGCAGACAATTTTTCATTGCCGCTTTGACCATATTTTCATGTTTATTTCACTCAATCAGAGGTGTTATCATGTAACTAACCCGCGATCTCCGACACTGGAACCCTAGTTACGAGAATCGCGTTCTCAGAAGAACCTTTATCACACTTAGTTGTAATGCAGATAAAATATATTAGTGTGCAGGTAGTAATATTATTTATGTTCCTTCCCATATGCATTGATTTAGTTTTACCGAGTGAATGGTTCGCGTTTCAGATGACCAAGGACGAAGCGATATCGTTCCTCCAAGAGATCAAGTTCAACATCGACTACCTGAAGGCGCACTACTCGCAGCAGGTGCGGGAGGACAACGTCCAGCAGGAGCGCATGAGGACTCTCCTCATGGAGCAAGCCTCAGCTAAAGTAAGCTGTTTCCAGATGAGCATGGACAAAGCGATATGGTTTGTAGGGACGATTCTGGATCTGAAAGGAGGCGTAGGAAGGACAAGATCGGGAAGAAGGGCCGACCCTGAAACAATTATTAATTGGTAAAAAATTGTAATTTTTCGGCGTTCGCCGTTATGAGTTCTTACCGACCATATAGATAAAAGATTTACAGGAACAGTTGGAAATGATATGGAAGGAATATTGCTATTAGTCCTGTTTCTCAATTAGTACTATATTTCTTGTAGTTATATTATGAAGTGTAAAATGTAGAACGCCTGTCAATTATTTATTTTCGTATTATTTTATTTATTCATTACTAGGTATGTGTCCTTGGGTGTGTATGCCCACCTTTCCCAGGTTACTCATATCACCACCCGGACCCACCATAATATCAGCGCTATAAATACATTGTCTATAGCATATGCTGCGATGGGTCCATTTTGTCTACTGTTATTTATTTTTCATCATTACTACGTACTTAATCGAATGCAAAAAAGAGACAAATAAACTAATTTTATTTCTTTCATTGCCTGTGAATGGGTGCATTACCTGAGCGTTGATGCAACAATAACTTTATGCCGCTACAAAGATCATTCTCCGTAAACAGTGCATGGAATGAAACCAGATGACCCTCGAATTTGGAGTCTCCAAATTCTGGGATTACTCCGTTTCGTCGACGAGACGCACTGCATGCATCTGTGCTTTGCAGAACAACAGTTATTGGTCCGGTTCTAAGTACCGAAGCACTCTGTTTAGGCCTCCCAGTTTGTTCGAGGCCGAACCCTTCAATTCGTGTTTCAGGAGATGTACAATCAGATGCAGTACCGCAACCGTGTGCCGCTGCAGTCCTTCCCGTTCGGCAACAGCGCGGACATCCTGAAGAGCATCGCCAGCGGCAACTACGAGCTCAGCAACAGCCTCGCGCCGGCGCGCGGGCTGCAGCTCGCTGACTACGCCCCCGAGCCCGCTAAGAGGACCATCGACCCTATGCTGCAGACCAATATCATCGGTGCGCGATTTGAAGTTTCATTTGCTTTCTCGATCGACAGAGATCAATATCTAAGGTTAAGCTGTATCGTCGAGCCGCCCTCACACCACCACGATTTTTCTGTCAGTACCAGATTAGTTAGGTGATATTTTTCTCCACCTCTATTTCCAGCCCATCAGCCCTGAAAAAGCATGGAAAATGGAAAACTTCTATAGGGAAAGTATGAAAGCATGGTAGACATCATAATAGCTGTGACGCATTATTCTTAATAGTGTTTTGTTTTGGTGTGGGGCCGACCTGATACCTGTTTTTACAGTAGATTTGAGGCCATATTTTTCTGCTATCTGGGCAGGCTCTCTGAGATGTTAATCCGTGCCAGACTAAAACCATGCCTGTCCGTACTAGGTACCTACATTTAAGTAGGTAAATAACTCAATAGGTGCCTAACTTCTTTAGGATGAGAAGATAAAATCCTCTCAGCACGTCAGTCATACTTGATTTTTATTCATAAAAACGTTTTATTACTATGGGATAATTTTGACTTTGAGGCACTCGTATTTTTTTCGCTTTCCGCAAATTATAGAAAGCTGCAGAAATTAACAAAGACAACTCGATAATGTGTTGTCACTGGGCAGGCACCTCAGACTACGACCGCGAGGGGGCGCCACTACTGTCGGAGGAGGATTACGAGCAGGCGATGGACAAGATGCGAGCGGCGGACACGCTCTACACGCAGTACACGCTCGAGGAAGTCATCTACCAGCTCGCTAAGGTAACCGACACCGCGGCAATTAAAATGTAGGTAATAAATACTGGACCAGCGATATAAAAGGGAAAGATATGGCATTTAGGGCCGAGTGCACGAAAGCACCAAAAATCAAAATCACCCTCAACGCATGATTAAACACGTCACTTTGAATGGACAGTATGGAAACAACTCCATGCGGTTCACTAAAAGTGACGTGTTTGAACATTAATTAACTCGGCCGTCGCTTCATGCAATCGGGGCTTAAAGTGTAAAGTTGCTGCAGCAGGTTACCTACGAGCAAAGAGATAAAAGAAAAAAAAAAAAGGGGGCCTACGAGATTGTTTGACTGTTTTTTTTAACAAAAAAACACGATTTGGTCCAGAGATAATCTAAATATTAAACTTAGTATGCCCACTCCGAATATTAGTTACTAAAAAATCAAACCATCAACCATTTAACATCGCTCATGCAGTGATATGTTATGTCAATGCGCTCATGTTAACATTCAACCAAAACCAGAAAATATGTAATAAATACGAAATTTTATAGAATCGGTAGGTACTTTGATCTGATCCCTAAACTGACAGACCCTATGCGCGGATTCATTGCAAGGAGGTTACTTATGTCGCTTTGCAGATGATGTTCGCGCAGGCGCTGTCGCGCGAGCCGCTGGAGTCGCGGCGCGCGATGCAGCGCTTCATGTCGTTCCTGGAGCTCGAGGCGCAGCGCGGACAACTGTCGCGGACCATTGAGAAGCAAGTCCTTGGTGAGTGCCGACTAGCCCCGGACGTGTACGCCGTCATGACAGAGCGCCATGCGGTACAATCACAACGTACTTCTCTCGCTTCCTCAACGGACATGCATATCTTCATATATCTTAGATTACGGATTAAAAATAAATAGTGCTAATAGTCTAACGGTATAAAATTGTGTACTGTATGCTAGAAACTTTCATGGGGTCGTCACTTCCTTAGGATGACATGCAATCCCAAGCTTATTCGTGCCTGCTCAATGTTTATAGGTTTTGAAGATTCGTAGTTCTCTCAAAATCTTCGACACTTTATTGCCATGAGTTAAGTAATACTATCAGTCAGGAACGCACAGTAGGGGACATGAATAGGGAATGTTAGTACAGTGCGTTTGCCATTTCCTGCCCTGTTAGCTGTAGCCGGCTTTGTGAATGGAATACGCCCATACGAATTGACTGTCCTCTGAAATACGTGGCCACTATTGATATACCCTGCACTGTATTGCGTGGATGTCAAAATAAACTGTTATTCCGTTCGCAAGGGCGTCATCGCCAGCCTGTTTCGCAGCCACAGAGTATTGGATAGCGCCTGACGAATTGTTGTGACGTCCAGATGTGATGATCGCGGCGCTGTCGGACACGGTGGCGGAGCGGCCAGAGCTCGCGCAGGCGTACCCACCGCTCCCCCCCGCCGCAGCCAACCCCGCCGACCGGTAAGTCACCCACCACGCCCTGCCGTGATCCCCTCAATCAGGGCGAAACAATGAAAAGCCATGATCGAAATGATAGCACAGAAGATTAGTTAATCTATGATCATAGGAACATATCTATGGAGGTATCGTTATATTTCGCATTACCTTTTTTTTTAGGATTTGAGTTGCAGATTGTGCATAACTTTCTTAACCATTTGGTTGCAGCTTGATTTAATCAGAACTTCAACTGAAAACCAAGTACCAACATAGTTTACAAACTTTCACC
This sequence comes from Incurvaria masculella, assembly GCA_946894095.1. NCBI lineage: Eukaryota > Metazoa > Arthropoda > Insecta > Lepidoptera > Incurvariidae > Incurvaria > Incurvaria masculella. Next base: position 13,890,117 of record OX335651.1, read on the forward strand.
AAGTCATAACAATAATAATTGATGATAATAAGTTTTGTAATGATTCACATTTCTCAAAGTTCCTGTTGTTTTGTTGATCCATTAACATATTCAATTTTTTCTTATTTAGTCAGGAATCAAACAGTTACACAAAACATACAAATTTAAACAGTACACATAATAGTTAAGCTAAAAAGATTTTAAACAAACCCGAACGTAGGGTGCTACTGGACTTATGTCGTCGATGGTACATGCTATTTACATCTGCATCGATTTACATGGAATCGAAATTATGATTTTGCAATGAATATGTCGATGTACAAATTGAGGTATATATAAGGTGAGTTTAAAATAATCCTTAAACCTTAAATAAGGTGAGTTTAAAATAATCTACAAGCCTTATAGGGTTGATTCAGTATCTGATATAGAACAACTTTTGCTAAGAATGTAGGCATGTAATTTTTTTTGTTCCATTTTATTTTTTGAGAAATTTAAACAGTATGTTCTTCCCAGTATTTTAAACAACTTTTGCGAAGAAACTATGCACCTATCTGTAATGGTTTCCAAGAAAATAATTTATTAAAGTGCACTAACTCTTCAAACTGCCTATTTGAAAAATAGGTTCCGCGCCGCGCCGGCCGGCGGCGCGGAGGCGGCGCGCGGCGGCAGAGTCTATTTTACCTACCCGAATAGTTTTGCCTCCTTCCCACGCTGACGTACGCCGCGCCGGGCTATGGATTTGGTCGGCGCGGCTGTAATGTAGGTATGTACACAAGCATGCATGTCCTTTTTCGCCCGATCGGCACTCGCTTCACTTAAATTCACTCACGTGTGATACTCAGGTCCGATGCGCGTCATGGACCTTGACTTACTAATTGCTTTCAAAACGAAAACAAACGTCCTTCAGTGAGAGGGGCGGCAGCGGCGGCGGGGGAGATGGGGTGGCGGGGCTTCTGTCTGCGCCACAGAATAACTTGTCTGCGCACGCGGCGGCGGCGGCGGAGAATTGTCTTGTGTCAGTGGGTCACGGTCGGGTCAATGACCCGTGGTTGACCTATATTTTTAATTAGTTAGTTGAAGAGTTAGTGCACTTTAATAAATTATTTTCTTGGAAACCATTACAGCTAGGTGCATAGTTTATTCGCAAAAGTTGTTTAAAATACTGGGAAGAACATACTGTTTAAATTTCTCAAAAATTAAAATGGAACAAAAAAAATTACATACCTCCATTCTTAGCAAAAGTTGTTCTATATCAGATACTGAATCAACCCTATAAGGCTTGTAGATTATTTTAAACTCACCTTATATAGGTACTAACAAAAACTGTTTCCTGTTTCAGAATGATGCGTCACGTGTTTGATGTGGGAGTGGCGGGACCAAACGCTGCCCGAGCTATTCTAGCAGCGCGCACAGACGAGCTAGCACAGAAACTAAGAGGATTCCCCGCAGGAAACTAAGCTATCTTTTGTTAATCTAAGCCACACTTAACGATCTTGGGCTGATGTATAAGAGTCTTTAAGCTTTCAATTAAAATATAATTATTGATGTGACTGAGTGCGAATGATTGGAGATTAGGTATACATGATAAGTAACTCTAATGTGGTATATGTAGTAAGACTGTAGCAGTTTATTTAATTATGTTTGTCATTATAAGACATAACACCAAAGTTATGGACACATATTTTAAAACTAAAAAAATATAACAATCAGTACAGTGTGAACCTTAGGTTTACACTGTACTGTTAGTTATATATATGATTTGACGTTTTTTCTAAACCTGATCTATGAATAATATAAATAGCAAATTATCGATATTGTGTAGCATAATTGGTTTAAATTTTTATTCAATTAATATTAGGTAAATATTGGTCACAGACAGGAAGATCAGAGTAATGCTCAAAAGTTATAAAGTTGATACCTACAAAAATAGTAATAAATGAGTTATGATCAACTTATTATCACACATGTAATTCAGGCAATTAAAAAAATCAAATGCTTCATTATAGGAGAATGCCCAAAATCAAACTAAAAAATTTACAAAGTAAATGGTTTCTGATTATCGATTTGACTTGTGCCACGTGCCACTGGCACCATCTAGGTATGAACCATTTTTATTTTTAAATCTATGGTTCCCTCTTTCCAAAGCAGTTTTGGTTTCATTGAATAAAAGTTGGCCTCGCTTTTTGTTCCCAAAAAAGAATGGGCATTGTCCTTTTGAATATTTTCTTGCTAAGCATGTGCAAGTAGGTTTACTTACTTACATACTTCCTGAGATAAACATTTTTTACCTAAAAATAGGTTCAAGTACATAGACTAGGTAGATACTCTTAAACGAATACCCAATCTAGGGATTCAATGACTAACCTGCAGGCAACAATGCACCCATACGTACACACAATACATACGACACTACCCCAGAAGTTAGATGTGATAGATCACCATAAGTACAATATGCTGTTTTTACAGACATACATCTCTTTATATATGCTTTTCATTTTCAAGTACCTGGGAGGTTACCATGGTAAATAAATCTCCAGGAGAATGGCAGATGAATGGTGATTACATCTGATGTTTAGTTGCAATTCTGTACCATGCCAAATAATACATTTCAGTTCATTTGGTCGAATAACACTTCGTTTGACAGTTGGCACGATACGAAATCTATTGCTTGTTCACCTGCTATTCTCGCGGCGAGTCAACTTAAAATGGTAACCCCCTGGTATTTTACAAATAGGTACCGGAGCTGTAATGCAAGCTCACTGCCCGCAAACGAAGCTGCTAACATTAAATGGTGTTGGAGTTATTCGATTGACACTCACTTCCCGATGCACATAATGCATCTCTCCATTCTAAGGGGCTGGATAGCTTGGCGCAACTACAAGCTTTTGCACGTCTAATTCTTCAGACTAGCACGGGAGGTGTCTGTCAGTCCTGACTCTCTGACTTCTCTCATCAGCCCCCTAGGACTAGATACTAAGGTCACTCGCTGCGCGCGAAGCGGTGGTCAAAGGCTGAAGCCTACGATGGGCGCACCCCCAACTCCCACATTACTCTAGTCTTAACAGCCCGACCCATAGTTCGAGCTGCGAACCCTAGTACATCGAGTCCTTCAGATAGGGACAAAGCACTTGAACAGTCTGGTATGCTCATCGTCGTAAAGCTGGGCTCCACTTAGGAGACGTGATCCCTTAATTCCATATCATCTTTGGACGATCTTTCATAGTCCAATGTTCATCATAGGTATTAACGTCACAATTGTGACAAATTTGTTCATAATAGCATAAATTATGCGATGAAATAATTTATTTCATGAGATAGTACAAATTTAAATATTAGATTTGTTCAGGGAGAAAATAAAACAGTATTATGAGACCAATTTTTTACCTTCCTTATTTCCGATTAATAGCTTTAAATAATGTATGCAATGAAATACAGATCTCTGACAAATATATTTTCAATGATTAGGTTGAAAAATGTACATGATTATAAAAAAAAATAGTCCACATTACAGTATACACTGCAGAACTCGTGGTTAGAAAGAGACCATAAGTATATGCCCATATGTACCCAAATATAAGGGCATATATAATGGCACCTAGGTCACATGAGGTGTGTATGGCTTATCATGACTGTAGGTGTGGAATTAACTATCCATGTACAGTTTCCAAAATCCAAAAAACTTTTACACTGCCAGAGTGCTATGAAAAATAAATTTTATTTTTTTGCAAAATGCCCCTCTCTTGAATCTTCAAAAACTGTTAAAACTTTGGTGTTTATTGTGCCGTCGACTGTACGCAAACATCACTAAAGTTGTATAATTCGAAAATATCTAAAACTCATTACAAACTATGAATTTAATTCAAAATAACCAATTTAATACCATTTATTTGTCAGTAAAATACCTAGTATTTAAATTATAGATTTGTCAGTAAATGGAGTTTCAGTATATTCAATTTCTAAAAAAAATAATACAAACATTGCACATAAATAAAAATGTATGAATGAATGTTTTGGAAGTGCCTGTAATTCAAAGTTTATAACTATTCCTCTAGGTGAGTCTTCACCAATTTCTGCACTTTTGTTATTTACTTCCTAGTGTAATCTTATCTTTGTGCCAAACTAAAGAAATATTCAGAAATCACATTTCACAGAAAACCATCATATCAAGTTGAATTATATTGAATATTTCTAGGTAAGTCTCTCACCTACTTCAAAATTCTACTTACATATTTTCATAAAGAAACGTATACTATTTACCCTGCATTTTATACTATTTCTTGAATGTAGGTTTATTCTTATTCTTGTAAATGTATAACCTCGCTACTATGATGTACAACTGCATGCATAATCCAGTAGATGTATCGAAATGAATAAATATGTTTATGTCAAATATGTATGCAATGTTTTAGTTTGTAAAAATAAAAAGTAGCGTGTATGATATACAATAAGAAAAATAGCTAGTAAATGTATAAAGTAAGGTCATTAAAATTTAAATTCAATCTTGTATAATCCACTTTAAATTTTACATGAAGTCTTGAGTAATCATATTTTATAGAATTTATTGTAAAATACTTTAGAGATCATTACAAATTTTATTATATGCTTTGTAATTTATGCAATCTATCCACTAACCATTGTTACTGCATATAACTTGCATGTTACTGCAGTAAAATAAGTATAAATGCTTCAGTTGTTTTTAGTTCAGGCATCACGCCAGCTTCAACAAAGTAAATTTTACTTAGTTTATTATATTACATGGGATGTTACAAATATATGTATAAACAAATAAATATAATCCCAGTGAACAAAAAAACATGTACTTAAATAACGTTTTACGTTCCTATTCCCAAATGGGCTGCACATTTTGAAATATATTTATTTTATGAAGTTATGCTAGAAATGTTTAGTCAGTGAAATTAATGTTAATTATTTACCGAAATAAATACAAATTATCTTTAATGATGGAACACATTTTATTATAAATTGTTTTAATATCTTAAAAACTACACACAAATATCACAAAAGTTTGGTCTCACCGTGACCGTGATGTGTCACCTCTAGACAATTTCAAGTTTTTAGGGCCGAGAGCACGAACGTACAAAAAATCAAAATCAACGTGAAAGTATCATCAAACATGTCTCTTTGTGTGGACAGTATGGAAGGAACTCTATGCGGATCACTAAAAGTGACGTGTTTGAACACTTATTAACTCAGCCGTCTCTTCGTGCAACCGGGGCTTAATCTACAATTTTCATCTTAATAACATTTCCATGTGGCAAAATACATATTATTGACACATACAATATGTGAGCTTACAAACACTACTATAAAGTAGAGAATTTAATCACCACCTTGTCCTTTTAAGTGTTGTCCAACAAATTGACCATATTAGTAGGTAGGGAATTAATGATCTAATACAAACTTGATAATGCTGGAAATGGATTCTGTTTGCTTACAACAACCTTCTTGTGCTGATACGAGATGTAGCCTTTGATTTTTCCATCGTAAATGAGATTCGCCACTATGCATTGCGTTTCATCGGAATCTACATCTGCTTGACCCATTATATGCAACGCTGCCTCCAGAGATACCACCGGAATCTGGTGGGTGTTCTCACATAGGTACACTTTCTTGAAAAGGTTTCTATATGCTGTAATCTTGAGTTTCTCCACGATCAAGTATATTCCCGCCTTTATGAAGAAGTGCTCGTGGTCTTCCATAACGGTGTCGATCCCTCGGAGGTTTCCGCTCTTAACCGCCTCCACCAGGTCCCAGAATTGCATCAGCTCAAACTTTTCCAACAGTCTCCGTGCCGGCATGTACCCCAAGAGCATTTTCACGGGAATGAGATATGTAAGTATGAGCTTCTTATTTCTTATGCTTTTCTTGTGACAGTTCTCAAATGCAAAAGTTAGATATTCATCGGCGAGTTTGTAATCCGAATCAAACATGGCCTTTCGTCCGACGAAATATCTGTAGGTGATCTGCTGTGACAGTGAGAAATGATCCCTGAAAGGCGATGAGTCGATGGCCCGGATAAGAGGTTTGCAGAGGTGAAGTTTATTGATACGGAAATACACTTTTAGCAGCTGGTTGACCAGAGTGAGCATTCCGAGTCTCTTTGTGTCCGCATCAGATGACCTGTTGTCGGCTGCGCACACTCGAAAGCATGCTAGAAGACTTTCTGCGGCCTTCTCTAGAATATTGCCGCTTCCATCACCTGGAAAGTCAAAGATTGATGGCTTTACATTTACATACTGACAAATCTCAATAAATAATTATGTTGAATGTAATTTTTTTATTGAGACCATTAACCTGCCATTAATTTTGTTGTATTTTTTAAAGGAATCAAGGGAATCAACTCACTAAAACCGGCCAAGTGCGAGCCGGACCGCACACGAAGGGTTCCATACCATCGTACAAGATTGAACACCAAAAAAATCACGTTTTTTGTATGCCCCCTTTATTTGTTATTATTTTTTAATGTTACCAATTTGTTGTTATAGCGGCAAAATAAATACACACTCTGTGAAAATATCAGCTGCCTACCTATTACGGTTCATGAAATACAGCCCTGTGACAGACGGACGGACTGACGGACGGACAGACGGACAGCAGAGGCTTAGTAATAGGGTTCCGTTGACACCCTTTGGGTACGGAACCCTAAAAATTAGGCAAAATAATGTTAGCTCTTTCACTCTCGCGGTAAATAGCATATTTTTTTACGTAACTGGACATACGAGGGGCGTTCAATAATTTATCTACCGAAGGGTTAAGAGCTCCGCTGAACAAGTTCAGACATGTATATACGTATAGCTATGTTTCTTTATGTAACTAGTTCCAAATTTTAATTTAGTCCGATTAATACTTTCAGAGTGACAGCATGACAAGTGCTTCAATGTCTGAGTCTACTAAAAATTTGCTTGATTTAGAGCAGCGACCGGTAATTAAGTTCCTCACTAAAGAGGAAAATATTTGAACGCATGGCAACAATATATAGGGAGTCTGCGCCCTCTGAATATAAAGTCAAATATTGGAGCAAGCAGTTTGCATGGGGACGAGAGTCCATAGAAGATGACCCTCACATGGGGCGGCCCGTGACGGCAACGAGTCCAGAAATGAGTAAAAAAGAAGAATTCATTTTGCCTGAAAGGCGATTGACTATATGCAGGATAGCTTAAGAAATGGACATCTCGGCAGGCATAGTTTGAAATATAATTCATGAACATTTTCAAATTTTTAAAGAAAGCGCAAGATGGGTCTCTGACACCACTTCAAAAGGATGCCCGACGCGAATGTTTTCAAGATAACTTGGACCTGTTTGATGAGGACCCAGTAAATATTTTTTTACGGTTGGTGACAGGAGATGAAACGCGGGCTTACCATAGAAGTCTTGAGTATAAAATGGAGTCCATGCAGTGGAATCACAAATCCTCACCCAGTTCTAAAAAGATCAAAGTCGAAAATTCGGCAGGCAAGGTCATGGTCACTGTATTTTGGGATGAGAAAGAAATTTTATTTTTGGTGTTAATGCCAAATAAGACTACCATAAAGGGAGAGACCTACGCTATACATTATTTTTACTCTAAGGTTTTTTTTCTTGTCCAGGTAGATAAATTATTGAATGCCCCTCGCAGATGGCTGATACCAAACTAACCGTCAGATATTACCCTATTTGCCTTTGTCACTCCTAGGTCATCCGACGCCAATGGCCCGCACGCATGCATCTTAGCAGTAGATTTGACAGAACCAATATTTGACAATGCAATGACATACAGCGATATAAAATGGGAAGACATTTTATATCGCGTACGTAAAACAGCGACTGAAAAATTGCAAATTAAATTATCGCACAGCCTAACTCTGCATGTAAAGGCGAAAACTAACCAGCCACACTCTCCGCTTTCTGCGCGACGAGACGGAGATCGAGACAGACGGTGTACATGAGTGGCAGCGCCCAATTCTCCTCCTTCTGTGCCTGCAGCAGCCGCACCACCGCCGCCGCGCACGCGCTCTGCTGCCGGTACGCCTCCATCCACTCACCGCTCCTCAGCGCCTGCGTCATGCGAACGTAATGGGTAGCATAGTAGTGCATCACATTAACAACTTGGCTACAGGCCGGTAGCAGGGGTGTGTAAGACGAGGGAAAAAATTGCCTGCACAGGCAAAGAAACTGAATAACATGACAGACGTAAGGTTAAGAACAGAAAATACCATGATATGTTTCAACACTGTTGAGCAGTGCTGGATTAGTCGATAAGCTAATTAAGAAATAGCTTACGGCATCACACCTCAGGAGGCACCATTAACAGCACCAAAAAAAGACCTCTCACATGAAATCTAAAAACCAGGCATTATATGCATGCTGTTAAGTCCACGTTAATAATCGGGCTCATTAATTTTTAACCAATAATAATCCAAAATTATCTAAAAATTTTACTATTTTCGTTATATTTCGATTAAATCATATTAAAAAAATATTTAAATATTTTTATTACTTATAATACTTATTCTACTTATCTCCTTCACTTTATATATATTGAAAGTTTTTTTACCGATATATTGGTTTACTTGTTAATTTTGAGTTCGGAGAGGCAGAAACCAATTAAACATCATCACAGATGGCGTTTTGGGATAAACCAAATGTTCAGTTTCAGCTCTGCATGCCCGTGCGACATTATTTAGTTTCCCAATATTAGTAATAATTCAAGATATTTTATAATAAAGGTCAAAAAATTTTTGGAAAAAAGTACCTCACGTCACCTGTGAAGATTTTCTACTAGAACATGTTCATAAGACCCTAAACTACATGTTCAGTGAGATCACAAGATTGCACCCTGTTAAGCCTGAGGCAATATTTAGGGTGAAATTTACAAGAGTGCGCCATTCTTAGCTTCTAGCTGGATATCAGGGAGGGTAGAGTGGATTTTTAGAAGCATTTTTGGTCAAGGAACAAAATATTAAATCCCGTCAGCAATATTAACATGTATTTAAAAAAGGCTTTTTTAAGCTTATTTAGCTTATATAGAGCTTACGCTTTAGCTTATTTAGATTAAATCTATCCAAATTTGTAGAAATTGTTGAAATTAAGTAAATTTAATTGCAAACCAAAAATAAAAGGCAAAAAATGAATCAATCACCCAACTTGCCAAAGTGCAATAAATGCAAAAAGACAATTAATGACAAAAAACCTGAAGTGAGATACGAATGCTGCAAAATCCTTCTTTGTTCAGAGTGTGCAGGACTGTCAGCGACAGAGTGCCGAGTGCTCGACCTGAAAAGCAACAGGGTACTCATGTTTATGTGCATGGAATGTCGCGAAAATATAAAGTAGTTGCCAACGCTCATAAATCTAATAACCGAATTAAGGGAAGAGATTCGTTCGCTCAAAAGAGACCAAGAACACGCGGATATGGAACGCACGATTGCAGAGTGGCAGGAGCGGAAGTATCGTGCCAAAAACGTCATCCTTTTTGGTGTCTCCGAGTCGACATGCGGAAGAAGGAGGAAAGTAATGCAGTAGCACGAGTTCTATCAGTGGTTCCCGACTGCGGGCGCCCAGTCGCCATGGTCCGCCTCGGCAAGCCGCAGCCAGGTCACTCTGTCCCTCGTCCGCTCAAGCTCATCATGTCCGGTAAGCAGAAGGCCATTCATATTTTAAAGAATGAGAGCAAGCCGCCGGCATCTGCATCCGTGAAGTCGGACCTCACTCCGTGCCAGAGAGATCACCTGAAAAGGCTCCGAGAAGAGTTGGCAGAGAGGAACGGAAAGGGCGAGGTGGACATAACAATAAAATATGTCAACAATTGTCCAAAGATTGTCAAGATGGCAAAAAACTAATGCTATCTGAAATAACACAATTATCTTTTTTCTATACCAACCTGGCGTCACTAACGGCTAAGTTCGATCAATTCTTAATGGAAATAAATAAATTAAAACCCAATTTTATAATAATAACTAAACTCACCTTATTATCAATTGTTAAAGACAGCTTAATTGGCATTACCGGCTACACATTATTTCGGAAAGACAGAAGTGGAGGAAAGAAATGGGGTGGAGTCGCTATATACTGATATAGGCCGAACAGATACTGGCCAGACAAAACTTAACCTACCACAATGACTCTGTAGAAGCACTCTGGCTCGATATTAAGTTTGGAAAATTTGAACTGTTGCTGGCCGGGGTCTACCGGCCAACCAACTACACGCTGGAAGATTCAGACAAACATCTTTTTCAAGCTATGCATGACGCAGCAGAACGCGGAACCACTCTCATTATGGGTGATTTCAATTTACCTGACATCCACTGGCCTCTCGCAAACATTGATGGGTACAACCCACTTCATAGCGCATTCATTGAAATGTACACAAGTAGCACTCTCCACCAGCTCGTTAATGAAATTACACGCAAGCGTAACAATCAAGAGTCTGTTATAGATTTAATACTCTGCAATGATCGAGACTTGTGCACCAAAATCGAATACCACCCAAACATAGGCAAGAGCGACCACCTTCGTTCCGTTCGACTGTAACTAACCTGCTCTCATGCCTAGATAAGTGGACGACAGAATGGAATGAGCGGAATCCTATAGACATTGTATATTAGACTATGAAAAAGCGTTTGATCGAGTACCTATAAAACGGTTAGTTAAAAAAACATAACCCTCCTTCTTTCGCAGTCGGGTAAAAAAACTAGAACATTTCGGTTTTCGTGGCAAGCTGTTGTTGTGGATCGAAGACTTCTTGACTAATAGACATTTTTGTGTGCGTGTGGGCGATGAGCTCTCGAAACCGTTCTAAGCGGAGTTCCTCAGGGATCGGTCCTGGGGCCTGCAGCATTTGGGATCTTCCTTACTGACCTGAAAGCAATCATCGACCTTGATTTTATGCTCTTCCCAGACGACACAAAATTCTTTGTCAAGCCCACGATCCGTTACCAAGAAGTACAAGATAACCTCAATCGCATTGTCCAATGGACAAAGGACTGGCTCTTGACACTTAACGCCGGGAAGTGCTCCGTCTTGCATGTGGGTCCTAGAAATCCTCAACTTCATTATATCGTAGACGGAACACCAGTTAATCCAGAGACCTCACAAAAGGATCTCAGTATGATTTTGACCAGCAACCTAACATGGGAAACACATCTGATTGAAATTGTTAAAAGGGCGAACTCTCTCTTATACATAATAAGAAAGGCCTTTTCCTATATATCACTGCCAATTTATTTCTCAAGTTATACAAAACCTAAGTCCTGGAATATGGCTACCAAATCTGGAGCCCCTACTTTTAAAAAGATATTTGTCTACTGGAAACAGTGCAGAGGCGGGCAACAAAGATGGTGGCCTCCATAAGAAATAAATCGTATGAGAGCCGTCTAGAGGCCTTGGGCCTCACCACACTGGAGGAACGAAGACGTAGAGGCGATCTCATTGAAACATTTAAAATTTTATCAGAACTCTATGATCTGGCAGATCTCAAACTGATGTACACAATGAATACCAATGATCACCTACGTGTCCACTAAAACTGAACCGAACCTCAAGCAATTCAAACCCGAGGAAGCACTTTATAATCAATCGTGTGGTTGAGTCGTGGAACAGGCTCCCGGAGGAAGTAATTAGTGCCGCTTCAGCGAACAGCTTCAAAAACCGACTTGACACTTACACAAAAAATCACAAACTTTAGACTTTTTACAGAAATAAAAAAAAAATAAGTGCACCCCTAGTTACCAACTCAGATGGAAACGCATCAGCTTTAAGCTGCTAGTGTATGGAGACAATAATAATATATTAGAGTCAGAACCTCCCGGAATATATCATTTGGCGTCTGGCAACACTTTTCGGTTGCAATGTTGGCAGGTGATTAGTGATTGCAAAATTGGACGCGGTGGTAGTTATTAAGCGGTTAAGTTATTAAGAACGAACGTTAATATGGCTGATGGGATTTCATATTTTCAAAAAAATATTTTGGATAGAAAACTTCGTTTTCGCGCCCATGTTCCTTGACCAAAAATGCTTCTAAAAATCCACTCTACCATCCCTGATATCCAGCTAGAAGCTAAGAATGGCGCACTCTTGTAAACGTTTTCCAATATTAATATTTTTTCCACTAACTGAAGCGCGATATTAACCTAAAATACCGGCAGTCATTACCTAAAAAATGTATGGTGAAATGAAAAAATGAAGCCGGCTAGTAGGTACCTTCACGCAGAGTAGGTGCGCGATGATGATCTCATCGAGCGGCGACATGCAGTTGCCCTCCACGAGTGCGGCCACATCGCTGGACAGGAGCGCGGAATTGGAGACGTGATCATCCCGAAGCGACAGCAGGCGGGATAGGTGCGCCGCCTGCCCCGAGCGGAACGTGCGCTCGGCGACCTGCACGTACTGGCCGAGCGTCCAGGTGGAGGCCGTGGACATCATGGTTCAAATCAAACTTGGGTACTCAACAAACAACCAAAACGATCCGTATAACGAAGCGTTTATTCTGCGATTCATCAAATGTTTACATCACAGACAGAAACAATGAAAATAAAGTACTTATTGCCACCATTTATATTTTCCACACGGAAAGGCGAAGAGATTTTACCAATGGTTTTTACTAATACATTTATACAAATATTATAAATGTGAAAGTAACTCTATCCATCTGTTGCATTTTCACACCTAATGCCCGTTTCCACCACCTCCAGCTAAAAATAACGAACAAATGAACAAAGAATCTTGAAGATTTTTTGTAGTCTAGACCTTGGGAAAGGACAAAAGTTACCTTTTGTGGCTAAAATTTAATTCAGAGGGGTATTCACCCCATATGATCTATACATTGACGCAAATGGATCCCGGCTCCACCTCAGCTATTTCGTCATAAAAACAGCATTTATTGTGCAGGATTCATCGGCAGAATTGTATTTGGTTATTGGCATGTGTTGTAGGAATTGCAATACATCATTTAACTAAAAAACCACGATTTTTTTATATCGATGCAATACATACATACATTAATCCCGCCTCTACCCCGGAGAGGAAGGCAGAGATAATAAAGACCCACACGATACGATCACAGCGTCTACGGTGGAAGAAACTAAAATAATTATGCCCATATACTTCGTTCGCCTTTCTAGCTTAGATGAAAAAGGAATCCAAGCTTTCTAGACCTACGTTTTTCATACATGCTCTACGATTACAAGTGCGACAATGCTCTCTAGACCATGTGGAACTTGTCTGGTAAGCTAACCCCGCAAGCTCATTGATACTACATTTATTCTACATTCATGCCTCTTTTGCCACATAAATTTAATCAGGTTTAAAAAAGTCTAGGCAGCACCCAAGCATGAGAGGCCATAAAGCCCAACTGAGTGTAGCACTCTAAAACTATAAATCACTAGTAGTGCAAAACGAGGCTTTGTAATTATAATTACACTTAATATATTTTGTTATTTACATTCAAGTTACACACATAATTACAATAACTATAGATAAAACGTAACGTAACTTTTATATTCTTCTAATCGAGCAGAGGTTTTTTTTTCTCCATTAAAGGTATTTTAAAATGTTCTCCTTGTGTACCTATCAAAATCACAGCTCAAGAGGTGGTCCAAGGATTGGTCAGACTGATTATGTGTGTGCAGATGATGCTCCCATTAGAGGTTGTCCAACTATGAATGAGTTTCTCTGTACTCATCGTCTCAACCTTGGAGATTGCCCTTGGGAGCTGCATAAAGCCATCCCTTTATCCCCTTCCTACCATCGCTCAACACGGAACAGGCAGAGAATGAACCTGTTCACTTTCAACATTCGCCCAATTAGAGCCAACCTAGCCTGAAAATGCTTTATGTATATGGTCTTATCAAGGTATTTCCCCATTGTAAGGTTATCATTCCTTTTCCTTTTTATATAGTGCAATAAAACAAATTAATAGTTTTTTTAAAAGAAAATGTTTATTGTGTTTCTAAAACAAATAAGCATTTTTTTTATGTGACTGGACATGGATGGCTAATACCACACCTTCTGTCATGGTATTAGCCCAACACGCCACATGGGAACTAGGTGCCATGCCAGGACCTTCCTTATATCGCACGGCTACATTGAACTGGATGGAAAACCTGGAAAATTTCAATTTCCGCTTCGACCATCGTTCATCCAATGTGACGTTACCAACCCGGGCGGGATTAACCCTACCATCTAGTAAGTAAGGAAGGGGACCTATAGTTTAGAGTGGAATCCGAACCACGGCCAGCCTCTCTCAACAGTCGAATGGTCACCAATCCAAGACCAGACCGGACCCAGCGTTGCTTAACTTCGGAGAGCGATCGCCGAAGTGTCGCGCCACTGGGCTATTGAGGCTGATATAAGTTCATTAAACCATTAACAATTAAGTTCATTGAACCATGTTCAATGAACGCGCCCCTTTGAGATACTATCTACAATTTCGATGTAACATAAAAAAAAGATTCTGACGAATTGAGAACCTCCTCCTTATTTTGAAGTCAGTTAAAAATAAAAATCTGTTTTATAGAGCCCACTCAATAGATGGCGCTGTTATAAGATATAGGGATAAAATGTATCTAACAGAAGTAAATTTGACTCAATTATTGGGGCAAAACACCTGCCTTCCCTTCTGTGCAGTTTAATACTAATGTTGATGGTGCATATTATGTTGCACCGAAGATTAAGAGGATAATTTGGTGATCAAGTTCCATGCGTGCCTGTTTCCTCAGGTAAATTAGGATTTTTTTTCTTATAATTTGCACATTTATTAAATCACCTGAGAGCTGCGTCTGTACGTTTTGGTTTTTTTATACATTACATTATTTATACATTATTATTATACATACATTAGCCTGTAAAAATTTGCATACAGATACATAAATGCACATATCATTGATACAAGACAAGATATAAGAAAAATCTAATCGTACAGACATAGCTTCTAGGAGATTGTGCAAAACTTTCAGTTTTTTTTTTTAAATTTGACTAAGGAAACAGGCACAGGCGGCAACAACCACCGATGTTTTCGTACACTCCAAGCTCATTACGGAACCAAACGGAACCCTATTACTTAGACTCCGCCGTCCATCGGCCCGTCTGTCACATGACTGTATCTCATGAACATCTATAGGTAGACGGCTGAAATTTTGACACAGGTATTTCTGTTGCCGTTATAACAAAAAAAAAAGTAAAAAAAACAAATTAAAATTACCATACAAGAAACGTGATTTCTTTAGGTGAAATCTTGTATAATGGTACGGAACTCTACGTGTTCGATTCCGGCTAACATTTGGCCGTTGTTTTTAATAATACGCAATTATCTCATTCACAGTCTTTTAATTAATCACTTCCTGGACCCAGGGTGGCCCAAAATAAACAGTGACAAATTCAGAATCGTCGTCAACCACTTGTGTTGACGAAGGCAAGCACCCATCATCGTCTCTCAAAAGTTTATCAGATTTTTATAATTTATACACTTTTTATGGCCTGTAATTAACCAGTAACATACAATCGATCTGTTCAAGTTGTAGACACAGAAAAAGGTAATATGATTGGGAATAGTCCCTATCCGCTACATGCGAAACAACCTGCAGGTGGAGATATTTAAAACACTTCATTGACAATAGGTACATGGATTTTTGTACAGAAGACAATACGTTTCTAGAATTTAATGTTGAATATTACCCGCGTGACGGTCTTCTAACAACATTGTTATTCAAAGAGAACATTCTAAATTAAATCCACGATCACTGGTCTCTCATCCTCATCTTCAGAGTCTAATCCAGTGAAGTCCCATAGCAGTTTCTCTGTTAAATTATCCCTGAATCTTTCAATCAACGTCCACAACCGTCCATCGACTTTAGCTGCTAAGGCAGTCTTGAAAAACTCTCTTAGCTTCTTATAAACTAAATTTTTATTCATAACAATATCTGCTAAAAATTCCTCAGGGGTTTCATCGATTTGAACTTCTAAAGTACGCACAAACTGACAGAATACATTTGTGTATTTGTGCAAGGCTTCGTCACAGGAGCAGAGCATCACCACTAAACTCTTCCAGTGTTCAAAAGCATCCAGTGAATGCCCAATGAGAAAGCTAACAAATGCAAACTGTAGCTCTCCGATGATCTGAAGTGGTCTGTAAAAAAAGATAATACTGTAAACATTACATAACTATAAAAAAAAATTACATAATAAGCAACAGTAAAAATAAAAAAAAACAATTACCCGTTTTTTTTTTGGTATACATAGATACCTAATGTATCGCACCTTCATGATAATAGCATAACACACCGCTTTTCTGCGGTAATAAGGTGCCATGTCCGGACTTTCACTTTTATGACCACAGTTACATTGAATTGAAATTTTTTTATTGCCGATTTGACCATCTTTTTATCTAATGCGATGGTACCAAGCAAATAGGGCTTAACCCTACCAGCTCGTAGGGGAAGGATATTTATACAATTTCACAAGGATTCCGAACCATGGAATACCTTATGTTCATGACGAAATGCACTTATCCAACTCTGAAAGAGAATGAAAGTGGTGCATGAACGGGGCAGGGATTTCATTTCACTTCTTTGGTAGTCAAACTACACTACGATATGATCCACGGATTCGATCAACTCAGTAAAGAAGAATCCGCAAAGAAACTTTACGAGTTTTCCGTACACAGTAATGAAATACATACTTAGATCTAAATGCTACTGCCAAACAATTTTCGAATACTAATGCAAAGAACAAGAACAAAAGAAACAGCCACCCTGAGTGCAAATGGATTAGAAATAGAACTTACTTAACTAACGAAGTTTCTTTTACAATAATATATATAGTCTTACAAGTATTCTCTCGTGTATAAGCCGTCGTAAATTTAATAACCTATGTCAATGAAAAGATAGACCCCGCACCCCTGAGATAGGAGTTGAGGTTATTTGATAACAGACAAATATGATCAGAAGGTTCTTACTCATTATGTTGCGCTATCACAAATTCCAAGGAATAAGACTGATCAAGGTGGTGCTTCGTTATCTCCTGTGGTGAAGCACCTTCTGGATATTTGTCATGGGGAATATGAGAAAACCGTATTGCTGTACCTGAAAACAAAAGTTTTATAACTTTTATTATTATCAACTGCCTCAGTTCTGGATTTCAGGACCGTGGACTACCTTTTTAAAATTAGTTATGTTTCTATTATTTTATTGATTTTCATAGCTTCTGGATATCAGGATTGTGAAAATCTATGTGTGTAATCTATTTATTTTCAAAAACCATAAGACTAATCATTATAGTTTGGAAGAACAGACTTTTTATAAACTACATTAAATGAATTTAACGACATCTCTTTCTGCCACAGGAGAAAAAAGAAAGTTTGAATTATTTATCTTGAATGTTGGTTAACTTGAAGGATTGTTGCCCATGGTGCACTCTCTACATCAGTTATGCTCTACATTGTGCGAATTTAATAATAAATTGAATATACTTAAGGTGGCCCAACCCGGCGGGCCTAACTCATTCGCGGGCACGGTACAAAACCGTGCTGTTGCGCTCTGGGACCTTCTCAGTTTCAAAGAATAAGACAGGCTCCGTGATGAGGAAGATGCAACATGTCCACAAATAAGAAAATGTGCATAGTGTATGATTTGGTAAGATTTACGAAAATTTTAATTTCAAAACGACTTATAGCTAAAAGTAAACCACGACCGCTGTAGTCAAAAATCTAACAAAAACCAAATAGATCATAAATCTTGATTAAATAAGCTATGTCTGATGACTTATCTTTTTACAATGTTCTTACTTTATCATTGCATAATCCACCTCCAAAGTTATTGTATAAAACGCGCGAAAAATTCGAACTTTCGGACCTTATAACTTAGAAACCAATCACAATTTTACAATGCCAATGGTCATCAGACATCTAGTTCGATCAAATAAAGCTATTTTGAGCAAAATTTTGGATCTCTGACAAGAAATATGGGCGTCATCTTCTTTCCCCTTTTGTATGGGGAGATGAACGGGTTGGGCCACCTTAAAAATATTAAATATGGGTACGAACCGGGCGCTGGCTTGAGACTCGGCAGCAATGCTTCCTCCTTCTCTTCCATAGAAAATCTCATTTTAGACTTCTTCAGCCCTGAGCTTGATTCATTCTGAACTGGGCTTGCCGATGTGTCGGCCGTTTGATTTGCTTCGCTTTTTTGTTCATCATTTTCTATATCTTTCTTCTTGGTTTCTGACTTTTTACCTCTTGGTCGGTCTTCATTACTGCAGGACATGAGTTCAAGTGCCGATCTGATAACTCCGCACACAGGTGTTAGCTTAGTTACAAGCTCTTCTGTGGATACAAAAGTTTACACATGTGATTGCCTCATTGTTGATTGTTACAATGCGGTAGAGTAGAGATCAAGAACCCAATCATCACAGATGTAAAAGGGTTTCAATGATTAGCAAATGATTGAAACATGCTGGCACGCAACATGCACAAGAGTTTCCAAGTGTGTAGCACTTCCAAACGTTTCCGGATACCGTAGGAAATTCAATAGTGATTCACTACATTTTATTCTGCTTATTGGTCGGTAAGATACCTAGGTGACCACCCCTAATCTGAAGAATGGGTGTCACCCATTCGAAGAGGGAAAAATCGTCAATCTCATTGTGATAGGATACATATTTTTTACTGTATGCATATGTTAAAAATTGTTTTGCTGTATGCTTCACAATGAATATTATTGAAATTGCAATAAGTTTCCGGGATGTTTCCAATTAGATTTACAATCTAGGCAACCCAGCTCAAGTAGTTTTGGTAAAAATATGGCTAAAAGGAACTTGGTAGAGAAAATAATATGCTCCTTAGAAACATAGTTTTAATTCGGAATGATTTCTAAGTGAGCGAAAGACATTTTTTTTCTCTGTGAGTTCTTTTAGAGACTACCCTTTTCATCCAGCCAGTTTCTTTAAAATCAATGACCATGTACCTAAATGGTAACTACCTGTGATATGGCATGTGAGCGCTTTCCAAGTGGCCCACGCAGTCTCATAGGGGTACGGTGCAAGGCAGCGGTCCAGACTCAGAAGGTTGTCTCTTAGCCGCTGCAAACTCTCCTCACTTATTTCATCTCGGCTGAAGTCTTCCAGCTTCTTGTCCCATATCCTCACTATGAAGTCACGCTTCTTGAAGTAGTGCATGAAGCCTGATCTAAAAAGTTCATGTTACACATTTGAAATTTGTAAGTATGGATCATATAACTTTTGCAATATAAATCTGGAAAGAAATATTTAGCAGCACTATGCTTAGGCTGGATATCGATCAATTAGCCAGAAGGCTGACCCATGAATCCTAAATACTCACCATGAGTACATATATCCTGGTTCAATAAAGAAGCTATATGGAAATGGCGGCTTGTACTTGTATCTTGAATCGCATGATAACTCGCTTCCACTACATCGCTATCTATACTCGTGTGAGTATAGATAGCGATGTGCAGTACCGACTGCAAAACAAAATGTCAAATCATAGCACGCAGTGATATGTACTCAGTTGCATTGTTAGGTCGGTATAATGTTTCACTGGTTGAACTGAGCAGAACTATGACTTCTAAAAACCGCGGGAAGATTCTTTGGACGTCTGTATTTTAATTTTTTGGGTTTGGGTAATGTATGAATGCTGGAACATTTTAATCAGTTTAATAAAAATCAACACTTTCCTTTAGTTTGTTGTATAACATTACTTCACAGGATTTGTTCCTTGTAAGCGACACTATTGACTGGCAGAATAAAACAGGTTGTGTTATTTTTTTCAAAATCAATGAGTTTGATTCGCGGCTAGGGAAACAAAAAATCTAATAATGCATTTTTAGTATTTATCAAAATCCTTGAGAAAAGTGATCATTTGAGTGTTTCGCTATTTCATATAGTTTCTGATCTAGCCCTGTATACCTTTTGGATAGGAAAATATTGATTGGGTTATAAGCATTAGAAAAAGTTATCTGTCTTTATATTGTTTTTTTTTTTACTGAAAATACAGATGTATTTTTTTTGTATGTTTAATCTTGCGATCAGTCGTTTGACTATGAGCAGATGTGATGAGTTGGCATTGAAAGTAGGATTTCTCCGTGGAGATCTCTCTATTATTTATTTTTGTCTTGGATGGTCTTGGAGAATTTTGCATCGTTTGAGGCTGAAAAGTGATCATTTAAGTTTTTCGCAATTTCTTATAGTTTCGGATCTAGCCCTGTATACCTTTAGATAGGAAAACTTGGGTTATAAGCTTTAGAAAAAGTTGTCTATCTTTGTTTTTTTTTTACTGAATATACAGATATTTACAAAAATAAAAACACATACACCTAATAAGAGGCGTTCTCAAGTCATTTTTTTTAAATTGTAAATCTGTTAAGTTTTAGGGGTAGGGAAACATTAGGTCCTGGAAGACGATTTCGCTAGTTTAGTCGCAGACGCCGTACAAAATTGTGCCTTGACCAATGGACAAAGTATGCATTTTTTAAAATTTTCTAAACAGCCTTAAGTTAATTACTTTGTTCAGATTAATCTTCTGGACCTAGTGGCATGCAATAATGCCTTTTAATACATAAATAAATACATTTAAATGACCCACAGTTATATTAACTTTTTCCTAGCCCTTGAACGAATATATTATAAGTAAAAATACTTTTTCGTACTAAACAGGTACGTCGCTTATTCCAAGGAATGTGATATGTATTTATGTTTAATCTATCGTGAAATATTACAAAAATCCTAAAACATAAATGTATTCTTAGTAACAATATTATGCTGATCGTACCGTCCGGTGGACAAGTACAAGCAGCCATTTCTATATAGTTTCTTTAATGAATTGGCTTATACCATGTTGCACAAAGAGCATGTTATTAACAAAGCCTATTAGCAACACTTGTGGAAAAGACAGTCCACAAATCGTTTCTGTCGATCAGCTCGCAGCCAAAACTGACCCAGAGTGGCAGGTGTCAGCCACTGGAACAAACCCCCACTAGCAACAGATGCTCCACCCTACCAATAAATACAGCAGGTGATTCTGAGAAGTACAAACAGTAACGAAACAGTACCTGGGTGCAGCAGTGCCACCCCCGCCGACGGCCGCGTAGTGCACGTAGTGCAGGCCCGGAGGGATCATCTTGACGCCGCGAAAGTCTTCCTCAGTGTTCCACACGGCCGTGTCCACACCGAACTCGGTGCCCGCTGGTACGCCGAGCAGCACCAGCGTGCCGCCTTGTGCAAGCAGCACCCGTGCCGTTTCCTGATCCATTTTGTTTTGTTTTGCGCTAATTCAGAATAGGTTCTGCCATCCCTTTCGGCCAAAAACGCATTTCGGCACAAGAGGACGCAGAGTAATAACAACTTCGCGAGGTAGAATATTTTGACATTTCTATCAATCGCTCGCTACTTTCTTAGTCGCCGCGCGGATCGGAGGCCGAGCGACACGGTTACCACGCGGTTTGGTCGCGTTTTACATCAGAAGTTCTCAAACTTATTTCGTCTACGGCGCAATTTGAGAATCTATTATTATTATATACATTATTTACTCACTTACTCCATTGCAGCAGCCTGACGGATCACTCGCTTTTGCACCATAGAGAGAGCCGACCTTCTCGTGGGCCTCTTTGCGACAAACTCACGCCTGGATGATGGCGACCCCATTCCGCCATGATCGCCATCCATTCCTGGGTACGAATTTTCTGCACCGAACGTACAGTTCCGCCAGGAACCTGTGTGGCTTGTGCTCTTCACCCTAGATTCTAGGAAGACGAGTGGCCATGATTGTATTCTGGCGCTGGTGTTGAAGAAATTGCGCTCCAGAATTCGCTTCTGTCCTAACCCTTATCATATGATGATCGAGTGATGGAACGCATCATTAACTATTCGTTGAACATCAATAAGGCTTCCGTCCGAATCGGTCTGCTAAGGAATTCCTAATTCTCTTCTCACATGAAATGGGCGATGCAATCGCGAAAGCATTTGACCGAGTCTGGCACATGGTACTGCTTTCCAAGCTTTCCTCCCATGGCATTTAACCCACCTGTGTAAAATGGATTGCCGACTTTCTGCTTGACCACAACATGAAAGTCTTGGTTGACGTAATTTCTTCAAAGTCATTTCAGTGAATGCCGGCGTAGTGGAGTGCTTATGTGCTGTCCCCAACCTCTTTTCTGCTGCATATGATTGATCTCCTTAATTTGGGTGAAATTGATTGACTTAGTGCTAGCCAGGTACCGGACGCATGCCGTCTCTCTTACCTCATGCCACGATTTTTATTGTGGGCAAGATAAGTATCGATGATTTTGCCGATTAATACAGGATTGAACAAATCGAGTTGTTAACAAAATACTTGAAAATATGTGATTGTTCACGGATTACCAACGTAAGCCATGATCCATTATTAATGTTATATAAACAATCTGGGCAGAAATAAGAACGAAATATGGTACGGAGGATCGATCCTCGAAGAGGCAGGTACCTATGTACCTGCATAATTCCCGGAAAATGTACGGAAGGAAGTTCCTTAGGGCAGCATTTAACTCGTGGGGAAATGCTTCCCTTACAGTGTAGCGTGAAACCCCCGAACTTACCACTCGCCCCCTCTTTCATGCGGAATGGAAACGTAATTAAAAGTTACTTAGAACTTCCGCACGAGGTCGTCACACTACCACGTACATAGTAGTCTGAGATACGTGCTCGTGCTGCGGTGTATGGCCGCATATCTCCATAGCTTTCACTGCACCTATCGCAGTTTATGAGCTTAAAATCGGAACTTTTGTACTGTCTGGTCGTCATCAGAGCCCCCTAGCTCGTTTTCTACAGTCATCACAGCTGAATTAACCAGACATATTAGTCCACGAACGAATTTATCGTTTATTATGCTGCACTGCTATACTAATTGATAACCTCAAAGAAATGTCGTTTATCTATTAAACACCTAAGTTCAAAATATTTAACCAATATTCCGGCAACTACTCGCTTGACTTTCCATGCATGATTTAATCAATGTGAATTGCGTTCGGATAGTAAAAACCTGTTATTATGTTTATTTTATTAATTTATTTGAACAGATATTCAATTGACATGCAGTCTTATTTAAAACATTGTAAGGTAGGTATGCAAGTTACACAAAGTATGAATCTCGTAGAGGGCAATATCAAAACACAAAGTACTACTAGAAAATAAGCGAAACAGATACTGGCAACACATGAAGATGCAAATGAACTAAGCCGAACTGGGCAAAGCCTATCTTTCGTGGCCGTCGATGTTCGTGGCACATGATGTGAGGATCGGTATTCGAAAAAATTGAAGTAAAAAAATTGAAGTCTGAAAAATGATAGTTGTGCTATATATAGGTATTGATTTTTATCGGTAAGCTCGCTCTATAAATAACGTTTTAAAGAGTAAATAAATGAATTAATAAAAAACAAGGAAATCATCGTAATGCTAGCCTCTAATAGACTGTCCACTCGATGTCGAAGGATACTATAGGCACGAAGCCTCTTTTCGGTTCTGAACTATTTCCGAACATCTTGCGCAGGTATGTAGGCACATACGACGGCATGTCTCTATCCAATTTCTCGTCATCATAGCCAACTCCTCTGAAGCCTATGTAAATGCTTCAGCTTATTTATGGAATAGATCACTCCGTAATCTCGGTTGGGAGCGGCCTCCCCGCGCATAAAGCGAAAGGAAATTTAAAAGGTTGCATAAAAGCTTTTTACGATCAAGTGGTTCCGTTGATGGGAAATATCGTTTGGGTGTAGCGACGTACCTTCAGGCAGCAGCGGTAGAAGTGTATATGTTTATGCGTTGTTAAGAATGGCCCGTAAGCTATGCTCCCTATACAAACGAAGTTAACTAATCATTTGAGAACCACTGTTCAAATTGAACTGCTATTTGACGTTAATATCAGGCAAAAAATGTCTGGGTCTGCAAACTTTTGTTTTTTTTTTAAAACCAAAAAGATACGAATTGGTTTTTTTTCTGTATTATACATTTACCGAACAAACAAAGACATGCTGACACGTATATTTGTTGCCTGAAATTAGATACCAAATATCAAGTTAATTGGAACAGTGGTTTTCAAAATATTAGTAAACTATATTTGTATGGGAGGCGAGATTGTACGATGCTTACGGGCCCACTTTAACACGTATAACTACTACGTAAAATGATCTGAAATGATGATGAAAGGAATTTCTTTCTCATCTAAGTGGTCAACGCTATCTTCAGTGTGTGTACGGGTTTCATATGATCATACGGTGTGCCAAAACGTTCTTCTCTTCATGGACTCGCTTGAAGATATTGAAATGTCCAAAAAGTTTTCCACGTGTGTACTACAAAAAATGCCTATTTATGCTATGAAGGTAAATATTGGTGGTTATTTTTTTTTGTGGTAAATAAACATACCTATTCGAACCTCTTCAAGAATATTACTTACTGCCCCAAGTAAAAATGCATCTGAGGATTTATAGTTAAGAAATAAGTAGCTTTTCAATTACTTTTATAAACTTTCAGCAGTGAAGTTATTTCTTCACTTCCATGCAGTGAAGCACATTTTTTTTCCTTTTCATAGGTTAGAAGAAGTCTAGCTCATTATTCTTCGCAGGAAATTTTGATTTTTAACAGATAAAGG
The DNA here is from genome assembly GCA_946894095.1 of Incurvaria masculella. Classification (NCBI taxonomy): domain Eukaryota; kingdom Metazoa; phylum Arthropoda; class Insecta; order Lepidoptera; family Incurvariidae; genus Incurvaria; species Incurvaria masculella. Next base: position 13,914,722 of record OX335651.1, read on the forward strand.
CAAAATATGCTAGGTAAGACTTGATTATTTCTAACTTGAAGATTGGAGGTACCTATGTAAGCATTAAGCCAAGTAGTCAACATGGCTTGGCTCTGCGAAGAAAACAAATATTAATTTTGACAGAAGGTTGACGTTATCCTTTCCTTTTTCATCTAAGGTTATCCTTACCTAACCGTAACCTTGGAAGTTATCGCAGCTTGAAAAAGTGCTTTATTATTTCTAGCTCCACATGCTGCAATATGATGATTTGGTTTTATATGCTCTTTCAGAGTTTATTTTGTCACTACCGACTAAGTTTCGCGACAGTACTAAAACGAAGAACTGGGCCTTTATGTTTAAAATTTGGCAATATTTGAATGCATGTTTAGTTTAAAATAAAAAAAGATATTCCCGATAATCAGCTCGTATTAGGTTGAATTCATAATTACGTTTTGACCATTTTCCGCTCAATTTACTTTCCAATTTATATAAGTAAGTACCTGCAGATAAATCAAGTAAAAACCTGAAAAACAAAACATCAATCCACAATTGATTACCCGATACAGCGCATAGTCGTATCCGAAACCAAAGCCGATTCAAGTTAAATTAAAAAAATCCAATTAAACTGCCCATAGGTCCGGCGTCGGCTCGTCCCACGACACGCAGAGTGACGGCTGAGCCTGTGGCAGAGCCGCTAACGCATCCACTGATAGTTGACAGGCGATGCACTGACGCAACTGGCGTGACAAACACTTTCATGTTATAATATGCTTGAACATTGAACATGTTTGGATAATATTACACTAATGTCTTCGGATTGTCCCATCACGACCCGTAGGTGCCATGCCAAGAAAACACGGACAATTTTTCATTGCCGCTTCAACCGTTGTTTCATCCAATGCGATGGTACCAACCCAGGCGGGCTTAACCCGACACCTAGTAGACGAAGCGGACCTACAAATTTATATGGATCCGAACCATGAAACATCTCGAATTCGTGACAAAATTCACTTATTACGAGTATCGAACGCAGAAAGAGAAAGAAAGTTGGGCATAAACGAGGCGGGACTCGAACCGTATGAGAAACGCCCCTGAGCTACGAGCCGCTAGGGTGTAGTGCAAACTCTCTGGTTAATCTTATAGTTACGGTTATTACATGTATGTCGTGATGTGACGTTGTGATTCTGCAGATCATTAAAATCGTTTGAAAACATTGATTATTACCAACAGAAAATGTATAAGCAAATTTTAAGGTAGACAGATAGCAAAGCAAGCGGCCTCCTTCCTTGGGGGCTTGTTATAGCTGACTGTGGCTAGATGGCGTTTGTGTTGATTTGGAAAACTACGCCCTCTCGCGTCACCCAGGAGAAATATAACTTTTCTTGTCATGATTATCTTTTGTACGCCGCTACTAATGCCACCGGTAGTGGTCATGTAGTTTCGCTAAATTCCCCAATTCAATTCTTATGCTCAACGCAATATGTTTACTCAAAGTAGAGTCAACCGTGTAAGGCTCGAAACTGTTATATGGTTCGATTCGGCTCGACGGTATTGAGAATTCCTAATTTCTGTTGAGCCAACCATCTAGCCATTAGTCCCCAACGACACCTATGTACTTTCAAATGTTTACTTAGGTTGCAAAACTCATCTCTTCATCTCTTCATCTCTTCATTCTGCCATAAGAATATGAAGCGATTCCGACTGAACAAAGCCACTGTTTTATTGCCATTTGTTTATCGCACGGAGGTGAAGATCCTACATGGTTTGTCGGCTGTCTTGCATGAAACCTCGATGGTTTGTCGTCGTTCTGGCATGAAACGCAAGTCATCTAGCCTAGTGGCGCGGGGACTGGCCTAGCGTACCAGACGCCTGGGTTCAATTCCGACATGCACCACTGTCTTTCTCTTTCCGAGTTCGATAAGTGCATTTCGTCACAAATGCGAGCTGCTCCATGGTTCGGAATCCATGTACAACTGTAAGTCCTCTTCCCCTACTAGGTGGTAGGGTTTAAACCCGCCCGGGTTGGTACCATCGCATTAGATGAAAAGATGGTCGAAGCGGCGATGAAAAATTGTGCGTGTTTTCCATCTAGTTCAATGTAGCCGTGCTCATAAAGGGAAGGTCCTGGCATGGCACCTAATTCCTTCGGGAATGTGGTGTATTGGGCTAATATCATAACGGTAGTTGTGTGGTATTAGCCATCCATGTCAGGTCGCATAAAAAAAACCACGAGCTGTAACCAAATTAAGGTTGTAATCTATTTTTGTTGAAATTTATCAATCAAATACCTTTTAATTTTATGGTATGTGAGATTACTTTTAAAATTTTCCCGACCAAGCGGAATGGTACTCGAATATCGGTCAGCGTGTTTGCGTTTTGCTGGATATAGCCTCGCCAATTTTTCTCCAGTCCACCCGGCCCTCAGCGGTACGGAGCCACTGCTTTCCGCCAACGCACTTGATGTCGTCGTCCCACCCGGCGGGTGGTCTTCCCACACTCCGTTTTCCTGTCCACGGCCGCCAGTGTAGGACACGGTCACTCCAACGGTCCTTCGACTCAGTTGAAAAATAGGCCGTCGAAAACTTCCTCCTAAAGTGGCACATCGCGGTACTCCGAAATCTGTATCGGTCCGCGACGATAATTGTGAGGCTCTATGAAAATACCCAACCAATCCTCCTTGGAAAAGGCGTAAGGCAGGGGGATGTGATTTCACCCAAGCTCTTCACCAACACATTGGAAGACGTGTTCAAGACGCTTAAAACATGGGTATCAACATCAATGGAGATTTCCGTCAGCTGAAGAGACGACGACCGTCGTTCATCCGTAACATCGATAATAGGTTTTCAATAACATCTTGGCTAGTGCCCTAATATGATTTATTATGGTTGCAACTTGCTCGGGATTTCTTTTTATTATTATTATGTATATCTTCATTTTCACATCCTAAACGTATTATTTTTACATATTTACTTTAACAAAACAAAACATTCGCTGACGTCTATCACATAGCACAAGCAATCAAGCACGCACGCATTGGAGGCGTGAAGATAGCGGGGTAGAATGTAAGGCATATTCTCCCAGGTGTATCGGTGATATACATTTTATTTGATGGAGTTCTCGCTCACAAGAAAGTTAGTTTTATTAGTTAGCCGCACTTTGGGGTTGTGGTCGCAGCACTTTGATGAAAGTTGATCACTTATGTGTAGCCACGAGCACGTCACAACTGTGTTAACGAAATTCACTCGTTCATAATATCGTTAGACAGTGAAAGGTTGTGTTTGTAGGTATCGCAGTATTTCAAGGCAAGTACTTATGCTTGTTAAATCTATAATATGTTTGTTAAGTACTAGTGCTCGGTTTTTCTCGCACGGGTGTCCTTGATTTAATAATAAATTTCGCAACAAGCGACTGGAAGGGATATTTCTTGGTGGCAATTACTTCTAGGTACCTACATACATTATGTTCTTCCTTGAAATTAAAATGTGTTGATATTTAAGGCAGTATCTCATTATATTAAAAAAAAGATTAATGATAACAAATATTAGAGATTATGTATGCCAAGAAATTATCTACACGACAAACAATAATAATGTGTGTAGATGACATTTTGTTGTGCGACTTAAAAAAAAAAGGTCCGCTCCATACATTTTGTGTGCGGGTATTTAAAAAAAATTAAGTCGTACAAGAAAAATTAATTCACATTTTTTGCTCCAAATTTGCCAAGGAATACCTGGTTCACATTTGGACCATACATCCGTTAACAGCCTGCATATACGACTCGCTATGATTGACACGGTAACAATACACGCAGCGACAGAGGCTTTCGTCATACGGTGCACTCCGTGACGTGCGGCGTTGCACTCAGAGTTCCGCGTCTCGTGCAATGTAATTTTCAAACGAATTTATATGGCTGCTGTCTGAACAGAATGACACTAAGTAAGTGGGGAGTCGCGTCGGCCTCGCATACCCGCATGCGAGTAATATAAAACGTGTCTCCTGAATCCGGGTTGACGGTCGATCGAATGCGTGTTGGGTCGACGGGTCGACGCGATGACTTATGAAAGGCTAAAGGGTTAAGGCGTAGGCAGAGGTCAATATCGAAAACCTGCTTCATCACCCCCAGAGTTATAACTTGTTCTAATTTAAAGGTCTTTCAACTATCGATTAAAATATGCATGCGAATAACATATCTAACGGGCAAAATAAGAATGGTCCTGGCATGGCACCTTGTTCCTATGTGGTGTTTGGTCAAATATCATGACAATAGATGTAGTATTTGCCATCAATGGAGCTCTAGGTGGGTTATACACTGGGTCCACAGTTAAAACGCATTTTTGAAGAGTATTTGGGAAATTACAAACAGTGTTTCTAAACACATACTAGTTTCACATTACACGAAATTGTCACTGTTTTAATATTTACGCGTGATATAACTATAATAAATAGTTTGACATCGTCGAGCAGCACGCTCTGTTCTCTCGTGAAACTAATTAGACAATTCGATTATAATTCGATGTATCATGGGGCGCTTTTCCGAGTTATTACGTTGAAAATGCAACTGAATATCGTGTTAAGTTATGCCGTCGGCTGGCGGTGCGGCGCGCGGCGCGGCGAGGTCGGTACGGCGGCCTCCGGGGAACTTTCCTTCATCACGGACTAATGTCGACTCGTAATTGTTTAACTTTGTTGTTCCAGCACGCCGCATAGTGCGCGTGCGGGCTAGCGTGCTTTAGTACAAGCTGTGTGCGGACACAGTATTTAATGGGATCAGTTATCATATTCCTATTCTCGATAATACGTTGAATATTAATTCGTATATTGCAGTACTAGCTCCACCCTAGCGTACCCGGCTCCACTCGGATCAATGTCGAATTATTCCCTGAACGTTTATCCCTATTTCACTTCTTTAATCTTAGTCACAAAAGGTACCCTATGCCCTTCAACGGTTTAGGCGTAAAACCGTAACAAACAGAGTTACTTTCGCATTTAGATTATTATTATAAATGGACTGTTATAACATGTAGGGCCAAACATATTAGTTAGTAGGAATACAGGAATTGTAGGGCCGTAAAGTTTCAGAACTCCTAGAAGCTTATTCTGTGGTAAGGCGGGCGGGTGATGATGGTATACAAACGGAACGTCATCATTTTAGTTCCACCATCGTTAAACTACTTAAAACTAACTTTAAAAGAACTGTCCTGAAAGTGTTCTTATAAAAAAAGAAAGAGTTTTTTCTATCGACCTATTAATTTAAAGTTTATTATCTAATATTCACACGATTTCGAAACCACAGAACTAAGAATTTTCTGCAGTAAAACTAACTAGTTTGCGAATTTAGCTCCGAGTTCTTTATTGGATGCATTTTCACATTGACTTAAAAAACCCCCGTTCCTATGACAACTTAGCTGACACAACACTTTCCACCCCTGCGGCCGTATATGAGTATTTTATAGCCTGCGGCCTAGCCCGGAAATATCGAAAATCCGTAGTCGATGCTAATCTTCATATACTATATAAAATTTTTGATACTGTCCCAAGCGAAGCATTACACCTAGTAATCTTATAAATGGGAATGTGTGTTTGTTGGTTTGTCCCCCATTGCCGTGTTTTTTACTAGACATAGTTTATGTACAGGATAGTGACACAGGCTACATAATATTAAATAAATACTACTAAATATTGTCATGGGCAGAACCGGGCACCGTAGCGGAGTAGGTTTATAAATATCTATATCCTTTAAAAATCACGAGCACTGTCGATGACGCTCAAGAGGATTCTCTATGGCTACATCACCTCTGTCTACCCGTCCGGAGAAGCGGTATGATGGTATGAACGTAAATTTTATTACATATTTACATCAACCTGGAACCACATGCCAATTTTAGATTTTAATTGAAAGCTTAAGACACAGTATTACCGAAGGAGCTAGGCGCCATTGCTCACCTTTATATTATTTCAGCACGGTACGTTGAACTGAACTGAAAACCCGGATAATTTATTCGTCATCTTAAAAAGGCATGACAAAATGTTACCACGAATGGCGTAACGCTCTTCGTAAGAGCGGAGAGCAATAATTAAATTACGCCGTGCCTGAATATGTGGCAGACATTTCTAACGGCTTTTTCAACACCAAGAAACGGTTTATTTGTTACATTTCAGCAAACTTGAAAGCTGTTTCATGATTATAACAATATTCAGACAATTTTCGGAGCGGAAGAATATTATGGATCATTTATCTTTTTGAATAACACCCACTCTGCCGCTTAACGCTTGTTATTTATTGAACGGAATGTAGTAGCCCAAAGCTGGTATTTGTGAGTTCATTATGAGACATAGCGCAAAAATTTGCTAATTGTAAATGGCAACTTTATGCACACATTCTCAGAATTATCTCATAAATTCCAACTTTTTCATTTTAGTATTATGTATTACAAACTACAGTTGTAGCAAAGATAATACTAATAATTACTTCGTAACAGATGGCCATCTCTATACAAATGCAGGCCTTCTTCAGTTGTTTATGCCGGCAGGTACTCCAGATACCTCGAGAATGTTTACGCCAAATTAAACTTAGCGCTCTGCGCCAAAAGATGACATTCACTTAGCAGCGCCAAAATGTGCGGCCGTTCAGGGCTGCCACATGTTTTGTAATGACGACTGCGCTGTGAGAAGCAATTGACGCAGTTGAGTGCCACATCAAATTAGTTTTGTAAAATGTGTTTTCATAACAGTATATTTAGTCTATATTTCCATACATTCAATGCATATACTTTTGAAAAGTGCATACCCAATCGTTTTTTTGTAATTAATTATGACACCACGTATCATTATTACAAAAGCATATTTTGCTTTGTTGGATTAAAAGCGCAATCGAAAATTTGTTTTTTTAAGTGATTTTTGTGGGAAATAAAATATGTCCAAAGTAAAGGCTCAAAAAAAACAATTTAAAATTAATTTTATTTTTATTTTTTATTTTATTTATTTATTTGGAAAATCAACAGCTTTTATAAACATAGCTTTTATACAATGACAAAAATGCAAAACATAAGCCAATAACAGATTTCCACTTCTTATACAAAAAAGACTGTGCTCCAACTGTATTCGTCTATGATGGTGAGAGATTGTGTGAGGGTGTGTGTGGTGTGTCAGAGGGTGTGTATGCGTTCGCGTGTCAAGTATTGTGCGGGCGCAAGCTTGACAGAACGCACGCTTATGCGGGCCGGAAGATTGTGCGGACGTCCGCACAATTTTAAGGTGCCGTTTCAAATATATAGATCGAATCCTCAGGTTCTGATTGGTTCACTGGTGAAATATGGGCGTTTCCAAATGGACGTCCGCATAATACTTGTTTTGGTCTAGTTTGGTTAACACACGCTAAATTTTTAGTTCCAGAGTGTGTCCGCAACTGGCGCCACCAGTCCAAAGTGTGTAAATTTTCGTACGCTTATCAGATTATGCGGACGTCCGCACTTTATTCGTAGTTGGTACGGGAGGAGTGTGTTGAAGTAGGTAAAAATATAGTATCGTATATTTGTTAATGTCAAGTGTGTAAGACGTCCGCACTTTACTTGCAGTTGATAAAGGAGGGGTATGTTAAGGTAGGTAAATAAATTTGTTCTCGAACGGTTGGTAAGGTCTGCAGACGTCCGCACTTGATTTGCAAGCGGTACTGGAGGAGTGTGTGGTGAGTTACAAAATTTGCGTATTTAAGCAATGAATATAATAAATATGCAAGATATAAATGAAAACGAATAAATGAGTAAATATTTTATTTACCTTAACATCATTATTTAATTTGAATCAAAATTAACTAAAACTATTAACTGCGTCTTTCGTCATTATTTTTAAAAAAAATATTAAAAAACTTGAACTCTCAGAATACGTAAAACTCAAATTTATAAAAATTCTTACAGTGATAATAACATAGTTTTAAAAGTAGTACCAAGACCGTAAGTAGTACATGTAGAACAGACTAAGCGACTCCACAAACCGTCTGTGGCTCAGGGACTCCAAGCCAGCAGTGAATTGTGGGTCCCAAATAAGATGGACCGCTCGGCGCTGAATTGAACCCAAGGACGCCAACAGGTACTGGGGACTACCTTCTCATATGTGGCTACAGTAATCTCTATATCAATGTTGTCATAACTTCAGCATTTCTTATCCTTATTCTATGTAGGTAGCACTATTAAAATATCCTTCAAGTACGAAGGAACAAAAGGGATCAGACTGCACACTCATATTTTCTTACTGGCATTAACTAAAACCTGACCTGTCACAGTTTACCCGAACCAATTAAAAAAAATCTTATCCAGAAAATTTTTAAAAGTTTAAAAAAAATATGTATGATAATTTATTTTAAAAATACATGTGACAATACAATTGAGCAACACCGTTTTTTCAAAGTAATTAACAAAAAGTAACTAAAACTATTTAAATAAAATTAAACTAAGAAAAATATCTCCTCTTTCTTTTATTTTAAGTTTTCCGAAAGCTGCATGCTGCATTGCCCCGCTGAATAGCAAGTGCTATCCGTTGTCGAAGAAATATTTTTGAATCTTTGCCTACGGATGATTCAAATAATTTAGAGCCTAAAATATGGACCAAATTGTGGGCTCTTTTGCTATCTTTTTTTGAACCTAGGATATAGTATGGTCATTCAATTAATGTGCTGATTTTTCAATAGACTGATAAACGGCCAGATAACTGTTCAATGGATTTATTTACGCTTCTGCTTATCCATCCGATAAAGTAATTCCATACGTTTATTAATAAAATTATAGTCAGATTATTTTGATAGAAGATATAAGCGGCAATGACTATCCGTCTTTTGACAAACGTGAATTTGTACTATCAGTCCTATAAGTCCTATCTGAGTACATATTTGGAGCGATGATTTCTTTCTATACTTTTTTTGCATTTCGTTGATGGCATTATTAATATCTATATCAATATTTTCATAACTTATGCATTTTTACTCTGAAAATTAAAATAAAAAACATGTTTTTATGGCAATGTTAATTTGATAAAGATTTATAAGAGGAACTTACCTATTTCAATATAATTAGATTTTTTTAATAAGTTAAAAATTTCAATGAAGTGAGAAACAAAAAAATTATAATGTAATTTTTTTTTATTTAACTGAGGAAACGGGCACGAGCCATTGTCTGGAACTCGATCACCAGATGCAGTCGCTACCTGAAATACACTGTGCTATGCGGGAGTTGTTGTGTAAATCAGTACGGCATTTAATATTATGCGGGGAGTGTAAAAAAGTACGTCAAATGTGTTATGCGGACGTTGTGTACATAAGTACGGCATTTAATATTATGCGGGCGAGTGTAAAATAGTACGCCTAATGTTTTATGCGGACGTTGTGTAAATAAGTACGGCATTTAATATTACGCGGGCCAGTGTAAAAAGGTACTCTCAAACGTTTATGCGGTCAGTGTATTAAAACGTATGTATTGAGGCATATGCGGTCGGACCGCACGAACGTTGAGGCCCGCAGAAGACCGATTTTTGTCACGTTTTTTAATTACGTATATATCCGTCTCTATCGAGTGTATAGATATTCCGGATAGACTGCCGTGTTCGAAAGAGATGGCGCTACAAAGTCTTCCGAAATACACTCGCGTAACTAGTCGGGAACACCTAGCCCGCACAATCGGTAAATTTGTCAAGGTCCGCACGATCCACATCCCGCGAACAAGGGTGTATATGTATGTGTGTAAATCATCTTGATGTAAATATATAAATATGGGTGGAATGAGAATGAAGATGTATGAAATTGATGAATGATTTTGCTTATTTCGTATTATTTAAATTTATGCTTAAATGTCTTCAAGTGTCACAAGAGCTTCAATAATTTTTTTTCGAAATGTATATTTGATGTGGATGAAGATATCAATTTCATTGAACTTACGATTATAGTTTCGTGTAATACGCGTTAATATCTTATTTTCAGCATAGTTTGTGCGTTGAAGTGGCACGTGAAATAATGGTATGTGTCGGGTACGACGGCAAGGCACATTCAAACTCAACTCGTTCAGCAATTCGGCGCAATCAATTCGACCCCGCCATCATGCACCAAAGCACCATCATGTCCAAGACATTCCTTCTTTTTTCTAGGCTTATCACCTTGTGCGCCAGACAACTAGCTTCGTACGAATCAAATGTTAAATTTCGTCGGTAATTTAAGTGCTTTATAAATTTATTTTGTATTCTTTCGATAGAAACAATATATTTCGCATACATAGGTGACCAGATACTACTGGCGTACTCGAGAACGCTGCGTACGTATGCAAAATATACTGTTTTTAAACATGCGATATCTTTAAACGGTTTACATACCCTAATAACAAATCCAAGACTTTTATATGCTTTTTGTGTAATATAATCATAATGTTGTGATAGCACAAGTTTGCTATCCAAAAGTACACCTAGATCGCGGATAAGATCTACTTTTGCTATAGGGGTACTATCGAATGTGTAATTGTAAATATTTGGATTACTTTTTCGGGTAAATGTGATGGCCTGACATTTTTTTATATTAACATTGATTCTATTTCTGGCATAGTACAACGATAAACGATCTAAATCCTGTTGAAGTATTAAACAGTCGTATTTGATATCTGTTTCATTTTTAATCTGCTGACTTTTGGTACTTCGGCATCCAAATTACCGACATCGCTTTTAAAAAAGTAAAGATCGAGTGCCGCCGTCACCATCGCCCCGGGTCGGCTGAGGTGCCAACCGCTGTGTATTGTGTAACAGTGTTACAGCGTTTTCGTAGGCAGACATCTCGTCGGCCACGCCCCCAGTGAACCACCCCGGTTGTGTTTGTAACTTCATATTCTGCTATAACAGAAATAGCTACGAACGACCGTGGCGCCATATACTTTTACGCACAGGGGTTAGCGTAATGCATTGGGGTTGAAATTTGAATGCTGTTCGCATCATTTTTACAACCAAATGTTGCTCCGTCATTTTCGGACGCCTAGCACTCAATGCAATAGCGCTCACCCGCTCGCACACCTGAGTAGCGGGGATGACATGAAAAGCATAGGAAGCCACATCCACAATAGTTCTAACGCTCTGCCGCGGCCGCGGTGATCCCGCGCCACTCAACATTCGGCTAAGTAATAAGACTCTCTGTACCAAAGTCGGATATAAATGCTAATGTCTTATCCACCACGCCTGCTCACCGCTACTTCAATTGCTTTCTGGGGGAGATTATTCTAATATCATCGCTGGGAAGCTCCAGGTGTTACTCTTAAGGATTTTCTCGAGATAGGATAACGGATTAAAATGATCTTAAAGCCAAATACACTGTTTGATAAAGGCGACCACCCATTCATAAGGCTGTGGAATAGCATACTAGCATACGAATTTATCATTTGAACAATCGAAACAGCAAAAGAGCACCTCGTAAATAATGTATAGTAATTCAATATAGAAAACGGGTTATTAGTTGACGAGCCTTTTTGAAAAATACAAAAACAAAATACTTGTCGACCATTTTATATATTTAATGGATATGACATTATCGTTATCTCATTGATTTGTAGTTATTCAACGACGCGACGTCTACATTGAAACATTGCAATCAGATTTTTGAAGTAGTCACGACCAAAAACATTTTCTCATAACGAAATGAACAGAAATTCTGTAAAACACCATTCGGGTCTAACCAAAGGAGATAGAAGAGTCAACTGTCAAAAATATTCTTTAATTTAAAAAATATTTAACTTTTTTATCTTCAAAGTGCTTTTGAAGATATTGTGCAACGTTTTATTTTTAAATCAAAGTAAGTTCAATCAAACGACTTATATGTTATTTATTCCTTTCTGAATATTTAGAACTTACGACAGTTAAACTATGTAGTTAAATGAATGAGTTAAAAGATATCCTATATGCTTAAGTGTACTGGATTTTGTTCTATCACCATGTTGGACAAACGGACAGATGGTCGAACTGACAGGAGGCATTGCCTTAAGGGTTCCTATTTTTTAATTAAACTACTACTTAAATTTTAAACAGTTATGAATGTATTCTTTACTCTTTGACTTGCAGTCATGTAAAATATATTATTTCGTTTGCATAAAAATATGAATTAAATAATATTAAAGTTTCTTTGAAACATGAACGAGTAATTATCTCTCGTCCGGTGATGTTTTAATGAACTCAACCCTCATTCCATTGAAGCACCAGGTTATGAATTGAATGTGCCTTTTATGAACACTGCATCGAAAGGATAATTTGGGATGAAGTGTAATTAATTAAACGCAATTGAAGATAATTCGCGTGAATTCTGCCTACCTACGTACTCCTTTTTACGAGAGTTTGTTATGTAAATAATATCGTCTAAAGTTTACGTAAATAGTAATATTTCATTTAATAACTGTTTACCTAGTTATTAGTTGTAAGTCCGTAATTTAATATTGACAAAGTAAAAGATGTCTTGCTTTTTTAGTTCTCTCACGTCTTCGGCCCTGTTTTACGACACTGATGAAATCTAGTCGGAGTGAAGGATCATAGATCTGTATTTGTGCTAATAACTAAATTAATTAATCAGGAGTAAAATATTTTTAGTAGTATTCAAAATGAACTGAAAAAAATAATACGAAGATCATCTCCGGACAGACCGTACAAAATGTTTAAATGTTTAATCCGGAGATAGTCGGCGGGATGAAGTTAGTACGCCCACTCTGAATACTACTATTTGCCCCTTGCATATAAATTGAGAAAAATGTATCAGTAGTATTTTTAATAACAAATTAAACATAATGTTTAATTTGTAAAAATAAATATATTAGCAATCTCTTGCAGTCGCTACTTAGTCAATTTGTTTTTTTTTTTTTTTATTTCTTTTGTTTTACTTTTAGCATCGTGGAACGCGTAACAGTCGAATAAACTGTGGCATTTCCCCCAAAGTATAACCTGGGGTCCTTCAAACAGTGTAAAGAAGTACCTGGCCTGAGGGCATGGCTTTCGTAGCACCCGTAAAAGTTTGAAAGCCCGTTGGCCTTGTTGAGCACCTTGATAAGGCCCTGGCGTACGCCATATGCCTCGCTTTACCTATTAAAAACCAAGATGCATTCTAATTAGTTTTCAAATTATTTAAAAATTGTATTACAATTTCTGATTCGTTGTTCGTTCAAATTCGCTTGTAATAAATGGTAAAGTTATAATCATTAAATAAATGCACAGATGCAAAGAAAAATATCGAGTCTCAGTAGCCACAGGATATTTTTACAAATTGAAATGCACGGACGATGAACTGTTATTTTATATAATTTAAAAATAACCCTAAGGGGTTTACTTGCAGCAGCAAGTTCATTCACTTGGTATTTTCATCGACCCTTGGGAACGGCGCAGCATGAAATAACAGTACGTTTCAAAACGCTATTTTAAAACATACGTATATTTATACTTATGTTATATGTCGTAAAGAAATCACAAGCGTTTATTTTTTGAAAGCCTTAAAAGAGACGGAAAGCTTCAAATACATAAGTTCGGTTAAAAATTATTGTAGGTAAGGTTTTTGATTAACATATATTCACCTAACATGACTTCCTCTCTTTTTAGATGGATTGTTGTTTAAAACATAGTTACAAATATCAGCACACACTCGTGCTGTGTGGGTTCCGGCACGCAAGAAGAATACAATTGGGCCCCTTGCATTTATTTCTGTGCATGTCGCAAGACCCGACTAAGGGATTCGTCGTTCGATCCCCTTGCTTACTTACATCGCATTGAATGAACGATGGTCGGAGCGGTAATGAAGATTTTCCGTGTTTTCTATCCATTACAAGGCAACTCGTCGTGTATAGGGCTAATGACATGTAGGTTTGTTATTAGCCACCCATGTCAAGTTATCTCTTCTCTTCTTCTTCTCTTCTTCTTCTCTACTTATATAAAAGGGAACGTCTGTCCACATGCGAGGGGTGATCTCCGTAACCACAGAACGGATCAAGATGCCGTTTGTACCGATTTACAGATTCGATCACGGGGCTTGCTTTAGGATACATACCATCACGCTAAATATCCTTAAGGCTGAGCAATATCAATGAAATTACTCTCAAACAAAATTAATACCATCCCGTGGCGCATAACGGCGCTTCGTGCGGATCAATTTTGCCCGCTCTCCAAACATAGAAAGGATTAACAATTTTCGCGATAAAAGTAAGAAGCTAGTTGGCGTAGCGCGTATAACCGACTGTTTCAAATATGTTTTGTTCGAGGGAGGGTTCAGGTTCGAATCCTGAAAACTCAATTTGTTTTTCTGTTTTTTTATCTCGCATATAATTTTTAGATTTTTTTTTACGTAATAGTTTAATGGGAAACCATTTTCCTAAGGAACAATTTTAAGTCATGATAGTCAGTGTGAGAAATTTTGTTCCCGAGTCGGTCATTTGATACGAAGTACAGCTCAGTTAATCAATGTTCAAACACGTTACTTTTAGCGAACCGCATGGAGTTCCTTCTATACTGTCCATACAAAGTGACGTGTTTAATCATACGCTGACTTTTATTGTGATGCCATCTGTCGGCACAGTTAACATTGATAAGATTTCCATCACTAAACAGGACCACTTTTGAATTTAGTTGTTCAGAAGAGAGGGATGAGTTAAACAATGTTCAAACACGTCACTTTTAGTGAACCGCATAGAGTTTCTTCCATATTGTCCATATAAAATGACGTGTTTAAGTTGACGATGATTTTGATTGTTTGCCCTTTCGTGCACTCGACCCTATGAGTTATAATTCCAAATTACTTAATTACTTTTTCGATATTGTTTAGCGAAGTGGCCAGTTCTGAAAACGTATAGTGCGCCCTATGGTTTATAAATGGATTCCCATTTATAATACATAGTAGCAAAAGTTGTTTACAATACTGGGAAGAACATACCGTTTAAATTTCTCAAAAATTAAAATGGAACAAAAAAAATTACATACCTACATTCTTAGCAAAAGTTGTTCTATATCAGATAGATACTGAATCAACCCTATAAGGCTTGTAAATTATTATAAACTCACCTTATATACTATACATTTTCACATAAAAATATAACAGTCCAAAAGCCAATAAGAGATTACCACTATATTATACATAATTTTCCATGCAAGAATGTAACGAGATTTCATATTTATATTATAATAGCCGAGGTACCCGGGTCCGCTCGGGTCAATGTCGTTTCGGACTGATGTCGGGCTGAACCTAACATTTTATTTTACATGATTTCCCCATATAAACTTTCATCTCTATTTTCACCCAATTTGAGTTTAATTTTCGCCTCCCTTTCCTTTCTCAACATCCAGACTCTATCTATACCAAATTCAATCAAAATCGGTTCAACAGTTTAGGCGTGACATCGCAATAGACAGACAGAGTTACTTTCGCATTTATGATATTAGTGTGGCGGTCAGCAATCTGCCGACGCGCGCACATACATTCCATTCCGTTGTACATTATAAATGTGTCAATCCCTATCGCATAGAACGATAAACATAACCCCACAATTAGTATGAATATGAATTAGGCACAATGCTTTATATCAAGAGTACATATTATACTCTTTCATTATGAAAATGTCAGAAGATAGTCAAAGGGCGAGTTCACTTTTAAATTACAACATTTAAAGTAATAACCAACTTTTGAACTAAAAATGAGAAGTTTAAAATTCTTTGGCGGCAGATACCAGCGGCGGCGCGCCGCGGTGACGCAGCGGGGTGTAATGCAAATAGCAAGTCAACTTGTGCTATTGAGTTTCCAAGTTTGACGGCGGCTGCGCGGTGAGATAGATTTAATAATTCAACAGCCCACTGACTAAGATTGCTTACTTAGAAACACTTGGAAAAACTCTTGATTAAGATCAATGTCAACATTTAAGCTACACAAGTTAGCATCTATAAGGTTATAAGCAATATGTAAACACAATGTTACATGCCTTTTTTCAATAACTTTATCAAAGGACACATTTTTTGGTGTTTTTTATACTTGCTAATTTGTAGTAATTTGTATGATTATAATGTTAAATATAAATTATTGTAGTGAATTTCATATAAGGTTAGTTCATGGCTCCGAGCTAAAGAGAGAGTTTTTTTCTGAGCTAAAGAGAGAGCTACAATATCATATGAACTTCCTCCCTTTCTGGTAGAATGAGTCCTGCCAGTGTTGGCATTACCGCAAGGAAGAACATATAATCAAATCGAATAATTATCAAATTATACAGATGTCATGTAATGGTACCTAATTCCTTTAGGCATGCAGTATGATGGTCTAACGTCTCAAAAATAGAATTTATGATATCAACCTCAGATCGAAGAGGCTGTCCACAATTTTCTAAAACTACCAACCCAACCACGAAAATATAATCACAGACGTACTTATTGTTGGGTTTGTGTTGCAAGCGCCAATAGAATTCAAGGAAATCTTAAAACTTCTTAACAATAATTTATTTTATACAATTAAAATAAGATGAACAGCTTACCTAATGGTTTGAAACTGTCTGCTTCTTGTGTCCCGTGCGTGTCTCGAATATATTTGGATCAGATCGTAGAAGGGTCTGGAGCTACGAGGACCTTTGGAGGACGAGCAGGAAAGACAGGCTCAGAAGGCAGAATATACGGCTTATAATTAGATGTGTAGATAATAACTATTCATGTGGGATTAAAATAAAAAAAATAGTTTCGTCGAAATGCTCGCTACCGCAAAACTTCCTTCATGCCATCCTTATTAAAAATGCGGTAACTACATATGAGGCCCGTATGTAGTTACCGCTTTTTTAATAAGGAGGGCAGTATTAACAATTTCGGGTCACAGTGTCACATATAGACAACGTCCATCGACGAATAAACATTTCATTTC
Source organism: Incurvaria masculella (assembly GCA_946894095.1). Lineage (NCBI taxonomy): Eukaryota > Metazoa > Arthropoda > Insecta > Lepidoptera > Incurvariidae > Incurvaria > Incurvaria masculella. The sequence continues at coordinate 13,931,571 of OX335651.1, forward strand.
ATTTCATATATATATAGCTCTGCGACCGGGGCCACAGCAGTAGCTCAACTTAGGCGATTTTTGAGATATGAGTGCGCAGTACTTGCACAGTAGATATATAGTTGTGCGACCGGGACAACAGCAGTAGTTAAAATCAGGCGATTTTTTTAGATAAATACCTTCCCTCCATCAATTTTCGGGGTTGTCACTTAAATATTGGCGGAGCACTGCTGGTTTTGTTACTTTTAAAAAGATGATTTAGAAGGAAACTAGCTAGAGCCCATAAGAGCGAAATGTGCCAATTTGGGAGTTTCCTGCGAGGAATCGGGGGCTTGGCTAAAGGCTTATCCATCACCGCACCTTGGTACCCTCCTTGACCAGACTACACTGAGAATCTGTGTGGGTCTTCGTGTCGGTGCCAAGGTGTGCCATCCTCACACGTGCATCTGTGGAGCTAGCGTCGACTGCTACGGCCATCACGGCCTGGCATGCCAGCGAAGTGCTGGTCGTTTACCACGCCATTCCGCCATCAACAATATAATCAAAAGGTCTTTAAATTCTGCTGGTATGCCTAGCCTGTTAGAACCTCCAGGGCTATGCCGGTCAGATGGAAAGAGACCAGATGGCATGACGCTGGTTCCTTGGTCTAAGGGAAAGGCGTTGTTGTGGGATGCTACGTGCGTCGATACGCTAGCGCCAAGCCATGTCCTCGCTTCCTCGCAGGCGTCCGGGGCTGCCGCGGCCTCCGCCGTGCTACGTAAGAGAAAAAAGTACGAATCCCTACTACCCCTCTTTGAGTTTCTACCTTTTGCGGTGGAAACCCTTGGCGCGTGGTCCCCCGATGCTTTATCTTTTTCAGTTGCACTTGGTAACCTGTTAAGTGAAGCATCGGGTGATTCACGCTCCAAAGCATTCTTTATTCGCCGCATAAGCGTGGAAATTCAAAGAGGTAATGCCATAAGTGTATTAGGGACAATGGCAGCCTCGGATAAATTTAATGAAATTTTCTATTTAATTTAATTTTAATTTCTTATTCTATTATTAACCTTGTATATTCTCTATATTTGCAATAAACGATATTATTTCGGGACTTTGTATGGAGTTGAGGTACTGGATGTAATCTTATATATTCTGTATTATGTTATGTGGTTCTGGGCATTCACGTCGAGAGACGTTGTGGTCGCATCACACGTCAGCGTATGATAGGACCCATCGTTGTCCAAATGCATGTACAATTTTGCCGTGATATATGATGCCGTCTATCGACGTCGTGTCTCAGAACATGTTAAGACTACAGATTCTCGAATACACCCAACGCACGATCATCTTACGCTCCAGCGCCTCTAGAAATAAACACGCCGTTTGCAAAGTGTTACATGCCAATAGGCAGCAGATGAAGCGTTAAATATTGATCGCAATCTGCCGGAGTAGCAGCTTCATGCCGCCTCCTCCGCAGCGCCTGTGCCGCCTCGTGTGAGTTTTCATTGTCGCTCAATGTTTATTCACAATGCGCTCCTTGTTCGCAGATATCCCAGCCATTGAAAAACGACAGATAAAAATAAGGAAGGCAGCTCATGCAACAAACACGGGAAGAGTTTTATTAGATGGGTAGTTTGTTAAATGTTAGACTACAAAAAATTACATGGAATTAAACGAATGAGGTGGTAAGGTTATCAATAAAAGCGATGGTGGCTTTGGGAAAGGTTTGATGCTATTTTTTTATGTTTCTAGACATGGATGACTGATTATTATTTGAAGTTGGGCTGCGAGATTTTTAGCCCGCTGTCACTACGACCTTTACAGATCTATTGTGACTTTTCCCTTCTTACAGTTCACCCTCAATTCCTGCCTCCTGCAGGAAGTGCAGATGGATGACTGATACCACAACCCCCATCATATCAGCCCAAGACATCACATGGTCATAGGGATTAGGTTCCAACTTCAGTTTTACATGGATTCCGAACCATGGGACAGCTCGGATTCGTGATAAGATGGATTTATCCAACTTACAAAGGGTAGAAAATTGGGGTGGGGATCGAACCTGTTGCCTCGGGTGTAGAAGGCAAGTCCCATCGCCCGGGGCTACGAGTCGCTCAAAATTGGAATCAAAACATAAATATAAAATATAATCAAAATTATATTCAATATTCAATAAATTGCGTTCAAATTTTAACAGAAGATTGTGGAAATAATTTCATTGACTGTAATATTGAAGTTAGCATTGAATATAAAACAAATCGACTGTACTTAAAACCACCCATGTACTACTTGTGTGTAACAGAAGCCGGCCGAGCGCTCCTGTATAAATGTTTCAGTCCCCCAGTCCTGAAAGCACAATTTGTACCCACTTTGTATGGGCTTTCGGCTTTTCATTGAATTTATTCAACGGATTCACCCAGGCCAAGACGGGAACGCTTTCCGTAACACTTTGTAGGAACTAGCTGGAAGATGATGAACATACATTGTTGGTTTGTACGATCCGGGAAGATGAAGAAATTGTGAAATGTTATCACCACTTTTGGAGTCATGAAGGTAGATGACGGTTGACGCCTGATCGCATCAATATTATACGTCACCGCGTCAAATTCCTTGAAGGCGTAATCACTTGTAGTTTGTTAGGTGATTTTGAATATTAAAACTACCACAAAATGGGTTATAATTTAAAATATAATCGTAATACGGTTTATTTGAAAAAAATATGCTTAAACCATTAGATTTTTTCTTGCGTACAGTATTTTTATTCAAATGTTTGATTAAAAATACTGTAGGTTTTTAGTTCGGACACCACTTTTACAAAACATATTTTTTCTTACATGACAAAAGTTACCTTTCGTAATAATTATTTGCGAGTGCTAAAAAAAGTGTATTGATCGTTGACACTCGCAAGAGATGTCTGTGCGCTCAGTAGCGTAGACCCCTGGAGAATACCACATCACTGTTAGCTTCCAAGCTTTGCACTTAATAAATTAAGAATGTAAAAAGTAGGATACATGTCAGTTTCCATAACAGACATACCGCCATAAAGAACATCGAACCCTTGCCACCATTGACAATTGCTGCAGGAAAAAAGGGTGTATTTGCTTTTTTTTAAATGGATGGCTAATATCACACAACTACCTTCATGATATTAGCCCCATACATCACATTCCCGAAGGAATTATCAGCACGGCTACACTGAGCTAGATGGAAAACACGAACAATTTTGGATTGCCGCTTCATCCAATGCGGTGGTACATACCTGGGCGGGCTTACCCTTACTACCTAGTAGGGGAAGGGAACCTACAGATTTACATGGATTCCGAACCATTGAACAGCTCGTATTCGTAAGGAATGCTCTTATCGATGGCAGAAAGAGAAAGAAATTGGTGCATAATCAAGGTGAGGGTTCGAACCCATATAACGGCAAGTCCTCACGAGCTGTACAAAACAGAATTACAAATGTTGGGGCGATTATTATGATATAACCTGTAACGTGCTCCATCATCCAAAGTCGAAATTAATCTAAAACTCTATGCAGGCGCCTTTCATAAGACCTGGTTCAAATTATTTGTTTTTATTTTTATTTTAACTAGTAACAGGATTTTTGAAATTATTTATCGTATTGTATTGTATTTATATATCCTCCTTTGGAACGCAGGGAGCACTTGGTTTCGTCAAAAATATACGTTTCATAAAATTTACTCATAAAAAGTGCAGAGCATCTGGCTTGATAGCTTATTGTTTTTAATGATTTTGTAATAAATGAGACGAAATGACAAAATTCTTACAATTATAACGTCATTAGAGGAATTATAACACCGTTGCTTTAATTTGAGTTTCAGTGACATCTACATTTGAAGCATCCTAATCAAGTTATGAAAATAATCTAAAAAAAGTTTTTGGTCGTGACATTCGTCGAAAGCGGGATCCTGCTCAACTTAAATTAAGGCTCCGTATGACGCTAAATCGCACTTAGCTTTGTCTTAATTTCTCAGAGAATATTGAACTAATCATGCTAAAATTGCGTGATATGAAACTTCACTTATATCCGCTTAATCTGAATGATTATTGTTTCAATAGCATAACATTGGCCCGATAGAAAAAAATCGCGAAAATAGGTCGATTTTTTCACATTATGCTTTATTTCTCAGAATTGGTATTAATTACAGTGCTAGTAATCTCACATTATATTTGCATCATGATTTTAAAATTTTTGAATGATTATTATTGCATTTGGACACAATTTTTCATTCAAAGCATCAAAAAAATGAATTTTGGACTTACGACAAAATTTCTGAGCACCGTGAAGTATCCCTTTCCCTTTCGTTCTCTTGGCGACTATCTATCGCCATTTCGGTAGCCTCAGTCCGCTGCGATGTTTCGAAGCGGGCGCACGCCTCTCCGCACGACTCTCCGCACGCGGAGATCGCTTTCGGGATCGCGACAGTAACAAAGTTCCGAACCAAATTCCTACGAGCGTCAGCTGAACTTCATAGATGGCGCTGTAAAATTCTCAATCAAATGTTATTGAGGTCTAAAGCCGAAATAATTGACACTGGTTAGTAACGTTCGGTTAGCAAGATATAAATAAATAAAAATATAATAAATAAATAAATGTGTTATAATATAAAAAAAGAGATGTTTCCAGGAACCGAACTTCGATATGTGTGGTTCTCAAATTCGCAGCAAAAATACGACACTAAAACCATTGTGCCACGACTGTCGTTACGTAGTTATGCTAAATTCTCCTTCTCAAGCCTAGCGGGCACTACGAGTATTGGGGCGGCCGCAAATATCCGCCTCCCCGTGGAACGTGCGTCTGCAAGTACGTCCATTGCGGACGGGTCGCAACAGGACAAGTCACATGACCTTGGCAGATAGCTCGGCGGGCGGATTTTTGTATTTTTTGTCGGCGGCACAGAATAATTAATAACATGAACAGAAGGAAAACTCCGTGAAAAGAATAAATGACATAAATAATATGTTTTGTTTTGTTGGTTCGTTTTCAGGCTACCGTACCCAAAGGGTGAAAACGAAACCCTATTACTAAGCCTCCGCTGTTCGTCCGTCCGTCCGTCTGTCACAGGGCCATAGGTAGGCAGCTGAAATGTTCACGGAGTGTGTATTTATTTTACCGCTATAACAACAAATAGCTAAAATAAAATTATAATAAAAATTAAAAATATAATAAAATAAAATAAAATAAATTCTATGACGAAAAGAAACTCCAATATTAATCTCGGAGGAACGGTTCAGTTCAATTTCATGTGTTGTACATGTCATGTCATGACCAAATATGTTTTCGCTATATCTGGGGAATCATTTGTCGTAGACCCATCATGCGACCACTTAAAATAAACGCTCCGACCTGATTTACCTTCCCTGTCATGTCAAAATTAGTTTTCGTTATATCATGGGAAACACTGGTCGCAGACCCATCATGCGACCACTCAAAATAAACGCCCCGACCTGATCTAACTTCCTGTCATGTCAAAATTTTTTTTCGTTATATCATGGGAAACACTGGTAGTAGACCCATCATGCGACAATCTACCTGTCTGTCATGTCAAAATTGTTTTTTGTTACATCATGGAAAACACTGGTCTTAGACCCATCATGGGACCACTCAAAATAAACGCCCCGACCTGATCTACCTGTCTGTCATGTCAAAATTAGTTTTCGTTATATCATGGGAAACACTGGTCGTAGGCCCATCATGCGACCACTCAAAATAAATGCCCCGACCTGGTCTAACTTCCTGTCATGTCAAAATTTGTTTTCGTTATATCATGGGAAACACTGGTCGTAGGCCCATCATGCGACCACTCAAAATAAATGCCCCGACCTGGTCTAACTTCCTGCCATGTCAAAATTTATTTTCGTTATATCATGGGAAACACTGGTCTTAGACCCATCATGCGACCACTCAAAATAACCGCCCCGACCTGATCTACCTGTCTGTCATGTCAAAATTAGTTTTCGTTATATCATGGGAAACACTGGTCGCAGACCCATCATGCGACCACTCAAAATAAACGCCCGGACCTGATCTACCTCTCTGTTATGTCAAAATTTGTTTTCGTTATAGCTTGGGAAACACTGGTCGTAGACCCATCATGCGACCACTCAAAATAAACGCCCCGACCTGATCTACCTGCCTGTCATGTCAAAATTAGTTTTCGTTATATCATGGGAAACACTGGTCGCAGACCCATCATGCGACCACTCAAAATAAACGCCCCGACCTGATCTAACATCCTGTCATGTCAAAATTGTTTTTTGTTATATCATGGGAAACACTGGTCTTAGACCCATCATGCGACCACTCAAAATAAACGCCCCGACCTGATCTAACTTCCTGTCATGTCAAAATTGTTTTTTGTTATATCATGGGAAACACTGGTCTTAGACCCATCATGCGACCACTCAAAATAAACGCCCCGACCTGATCTACCTGTTTGTCATGTCAAACCCATCAAGCCCCGATCTGATCTACCTGTCTGTCATGTCAAAATTTGTTTTCGTTATATCATGGGAAACACTGGTCGTAGACCCATCATGCGACCACTCAAAATAAACGCCCCGACCTGATCTACCTGTCTGTCATGTCAAAATTTGTTTTCGTTATATCATTGGAAACACTGGTCGTAGACTAGCGATAGGCGATTGCGAATAAAAACAATCGAATTATTCGATTGTTCCCGTTATTCGATTCATTCGAATACAAATCTACGTTATTCGATTGTTGCACAGCGCTGCTCTGTGGCGCTACAGCGGAGCGGACGAGCGTCCAAATATTATAAGACACTTCGGCGCGGGGCGACCGCGCGACTGACGCGAGTGAACGAGATACAATCGACGAGCGCGCATACGCGACCTCACGCAATTGTACGCGCCGCGCACAATCGACGAGCAGCGCATAACTAGGTACGCACCGCACCGAATACAATTGCACGCAGTAATAGGGTTCCGTTTTCGACATCAACAACGACGAACAACGACGACTACGTCGCCAACGTCGAAAAAAAGATGTTCAAACGACAAAAGACGCGGCACTCGCTGCCGCGGCAAATAGCAGCTAAATAGTACCACCAATACTGCGTACCAGGCGACCACAGGAGAGCAAAGTGAACTAAAAAAACGGGCCAAGTGCGAGTCGGACTCGCACACGATGGGTTCCGTACCATCAACACCAAAAATCACGTTTCTTTTGTATGGCCCCCCCTTTAATTTTTATATTTTTTTTAAATTTACCTATTTGTTGTTATAGCGGCAAAATAAATACACACTCTGTGAAAATTTCAGCTGCCTACCTATTACGGTTCATGAGATAGAGCCCTGTGACAGACGGACGGACGGACGGACGGACGGACGGACGGACGGACGGACGGACGGACGGACGGACAGACGGATGGACGGATGGACGGACGGACGGAGAGCAGAGGCTTAGTAATAGGGTTCCGTTTTCACCCTTTGGGTACGGAACCCTAAAAAGTGTCGACACTACTTGTCACATTCCTTGGAATAAGCGACGTAGGTACCTGCTTAGTACAAAAAAGTAAATTTACTTCACTTGTGCCGCGGGAGGAATTTGGCTTTTGTTTCGGCTCTCACTACTAATGAATAATGACGTAACGACCATCAGGTTTATTGAAAAATAATTCTTATTTTTATCAATTTACCTATCAATTTGGGAGACAAAAAATTAGATTTTTCTCCGTTTTCATCACTGCGCTACGGCGCTATGAACGGCGATATAATGTTGTAAGTCGCGTGGCGTCATTTTTTGCGCGCTCGTTGCATGGAAATTATTTCTCCATCGTCTCACGTTTATCCTTTTTAAAAGTGTTATTTTTCTTTTTATTGTATCAACTGACGTTTATACTTTTTAAAATTGTTAATCAGGTAAAAACTTTTACCAAAACCTATTATTATGTAATATTTTTTTATATGTGTAAATCAATTAAGTCTAACCCACGCTATAATTATATACTATACACCATTAACAATAAAAAGTAAAAAAAACAGAAAAAAAATTGGTAACCTACAGGATTCGAACCGACATCCCCCATCGAACAATAGCTGTAGATAAGACGTTTCACGCGCTACACCAACCAGCTACTGACGAATAACGTGAAAATAGTAAATCCTTTCATGAAGTAGAGATCTGACGAAATGGTTGCTGTTTTCTAGCAGCAATGTGAATAATATGGCGGGTGATCTCGAGCCTTGTGATTGGTTGTATGATCATTGACGACTTGCCGCGGGATCGATACAACTTTCACGAAGTTCCAGCGACGGCGTATAGGTGTCGCTCTAACAATATCTCATTTCAGTTTTATCCTAAGATTCACGGCGCCACTGCCGCTTCGGCGTCTAGCGGAGCGGTGGGGGGGAAATCGGGAATTTGTCTAGCTTCATACGCGGCCTTAATGAGATATCGGTAATGTCGTATCCATTTATACATGAAATTACCGTTGCTTTGACAATAACACTTTGATTGAAACCGAACGTAATCTACTTAACGCTTTTGAATACTTTATTGTAATACGAAACTTGCACATCGAAAAACGAAAATCCAGAATCAAATCCAGAAAAATGCGTCTTCTTATCTTTCTAGAAAGAATGTTTCCGAATTTAAAAAGGTTTAACAAATGGCGTCCCCCTTACGGAAGAAGCTAAATTTCAATTAGTATTCCGCGCGCCTACCGACGATGCACTGCAATCTCTTTTTGACAAAGTGCCGGGGGTAGTGTGGCGCGAGAGGCAGGAGGGGGTGGCAGTGCGGGCAGTAATGGAAGTAATTAGAAGATAAAGAAATTATCTTACGCATCTATGGCAGCTCACCTGGTGGGTAAGGCGCAGCGAAAAGAAATAAAAAAATAAGGGCATAGAAAAAACTTAGTTTTGCAATCAACTTGTCTATTTATTGATATATTTTTTTTTTGTGCAACCTGACATGAATGGGTAACTAAAACCACACAACTACCTTATTAGGCTAATACACCACGTTCCCGAAGGAACTTGGTGCCTTGCCAGGACCTTCCCTTTATGAGCACGGCTGCATTGAACTGGATGGAAAACAAGGACAATTTTTAATTGCCGCTTCAACCATAGTTTAATTCAATGCGGTGGTACCAACCCGGGCGGGCTTAAATCTACCACCTACATAGTAGGGGAAAGGGGTTAACAGTTTTACATGAGTTCCGAACCATGGAACAGCTCGCATTCATAACGAAATGCATTTATTCAAGTCAGAAAGAGAAAGAAAGTGGTGCATGACCGGGCGAGGATTTGAACCCAGACCTCTCGGATGAAAGGCAAGTCCTTTAGCCCCTAGACCACGAGCTGTACATATGTACATATGCTGTATGTATGTCTTTTTATGGTTTTAAAAAAATATGAAATAGATCATATTTTTAGATTATTTAATATTTCAGCGATGAAACGATTCAAAGTTATTGCAAAAACCTAGGTAAATGAGAGAAGAAAGTATTCTGCAGGGATAGTGCTTCTTACTACAAATTAGAAAAAATACCAAGATTATTCAAGTTTTTGAGTGGCGGGCTGGCTGGCAAGTTCAGTAGGAATTAATTCTAAGATTCCGTGAGTTTTTTCTAGTGCCGGATATCTTGTCCATCTGTTTCACATACGTTGACCAAAATAAGAAAATAATTAGAACTTTAACTTTATTACCTCTTTTACTTACCACAGATGTGCTGGTGATGTAATACTGTAGCCACGGTGCCTCGGTCTTCGATAATGTAATATTTATTTTGTTTGTAATAGGATATGGATGGCTAAGACCTCACTGTAGGGTTACACCATCACACAGCACACCGCATGGGAACCATGCGGTCCTCGGCGGATTATTCAGTTTTTGAAGTAACTCAGTGTAGTTTGACTAGCAAAAAAGTTTAAATAAATGAAAATTAAAGTTTGTTGTCGCATTTCATTAAATGTCACTAAACATAAGATTTAATCACCCACTTTCCTGTTGACTCGGCGAACATAATTTACCATGGCAACTACCAAAGACAAGATTCTGCAGCATATCCGTTGTCGAATCATTATCTTTTAGCCTTGATGTGAGCTTTCATAGTAAAAATGTAATATTTTTCTTATTTGCATAATAAAATATATATATTTTTTTGATGGTCGTAATTTAGATTCAAGGCAGGATGAATCTCTTCGTTTGCTCTTACGACAGTTATTTTTTTGACGCAACCCAAACATTACATTAATATTACATCTAATTTCCACGGTTGGTAGTTCAATGGTAATCACATTTTAAAAAATATGGTTTTCACCCGGATGCCTATTTCTAGTATATGATGCACACTTGACTCATTTTTCTCAGTCCTAGAGGATTCCTCTCGGTCTCAAGACTAAAGAAATATAGCGTAATTAAGGAGTCTGCATAATTATTTAAGTACGTCTGGGACGACCCTTCCACGTTCTGCCATAAAGAATGGAAAAATAAGGAAGGAATAAGATTGTTAATTACGATAAGCTCCCAAAGTTGGATGTCGGCGGCGGCGGGACGGCGCGGCGGCTGCGACGCGGCAGGCGAATTAAATACGGATAATTAAAGAGGACCCTATGCCTCATTAAAGCAATTGGGAAGACATGAACACGGAGAAATTCTTTCGTAATCAAAATAAAATATTCTGTATTTTAGTTAATATTTCCTTTTTTTATGTAACCTGACATGGATGGTTAATACCACACAATTACCGTTATTGAATTAGCCATATACACCACATTCCCGAAGGAATTAAGTGCCATGCCAGGACCTTCTCTTTTATGAGCACGGCTACATTGAACTGGATGGAAAACACGGACAATTTTTCATTACCCCTGTTTCATCCAATAGTTTCATCCTATGCGGTGTTACCAACCCGGGAACACCTACAGCCATGGAACAGCTCGCATTCCTAACGAAATGCTCCAACTCTGAAAGAGAAAGAAAGTGGTGCATGACCGGGCTAGGATTTGAACCCAGACCTCTCGCATGAAAGGCAAGTCCTCTAGCCCCTAGACCACTAACTGTACAATGAAGACACATATCTTATTCAATATAGACACCAATTCAACTTGACGATTGCCTATGAGTTAAATTGAATAACCGTTTTTATTTACAATGGTTAATTCAGAGTAAAAATATCTAATCGTTTCCGAGAAATAACGGTTGAACTTTTTTTAAAAGCTTGTTTCCTCGCGTAACGTGACAGGTTTCGTCACGGTCGCGGTGCACGCGGGCCTTGCTTGGTACTCGTCTTCCCTTCGAACCTGCGTGACGGGGGCAGGACCTGTGACGTCAACACAGTAATCGGAGCCTTTAAGGTGGCCCAACCCGGCTGGCCCAACTCATTCGCGGGCACGGTACATAACCGTGCTGTTACGCTCTGGGACCTGCTCTGTTTCAAAGAGTAAGACAGGCTCCGTGATGAGGAAGATGCAACATGTCCACAAAAAAGAAAATGTGCATAGTGTATGATTTGGTAAGATTTACGAAAATTTGAATTTCAAAACGACTTACAGCTAAAAGTAAACCACGACCGCTGTAGTCAAAAATCTAACAAAAATCAAATAGATCATAAATCTTGATTAAATAAGCTATGTCTGATGACTAATCTTTTTACGATGTTCTTACTTTATCATTGCGTAATCCACCTCCAAAGTTATTGTATAAAACGCGCGAAAAATTCGAACTTTCGGACCTTATAACTTAGAAACCAAACACAATTTTACAATGCCAATGGTCATCAGACATCTAGTTCAATCAAATAAAGCTATTTTGAGCAAAATTTTGGATCTCTGACAAGAAATATGGGCGTGATCTTCTTTCCCCTTTTGTATGGGGAGATGAGCGGGATGGGCCACCTTAAATCTGCCTTTACGTCGTTGCATTTTAAGATATCTTAATATTGTAATCAGATTTTGAAAATAATCTGAAAAAGTATTGGTCGTGACATTCGTCGGAAGCAGGATTCGAACCTTCGAATGCTTCAAATGCTGAAACTCAAATTAATAATGGTAATGTCATATCCTTTAAACACATAAAAATATCGAATTATTTCAGTGTTGTTAATCTAATTTTTTTACTTATTTTGCAAATAAAAAATAATGTCCAATCCCTAAAGTAAGGGCTTGTACTCTTTGTTATTATGATATAGACACGTGCATGGATTCCTTAAAGCGCAGGCAAAGATGACAGAGCGCCTATTGCATACGCATGAAAAAACAAGCCATCTATGACATCGAGAAAGTTGTCTACAAAATGTTTGCTTAATTTCATTACCCGTACGTTCGCTGTAATCGTAATACGCCTTAATGGTGTCTTTAGTTTCATAGGTTAATAGCGTGCAGGCTAGCAAAATCTGCGTCGCTTCAGTAATTATGTCTATTACTCTGGAATATGAGCCACTTATGTGCGCTTCTGGAGGTGCTGCGCTTCTTGCGTTAATAACCCACCGTGGAGATGTTCCAATATCACGTTTTCATCATGAAGTCACGAAGTTTCACTGTCCTGTCCTCGTATTCGATCAACTAGATCTTGCATCTTGTTACACTAGTTTAGTGAGGGTGTGTATGTGTGTTCGCGAATGAGTTTTGATCGCTGCTTCCGTCCTTCCATTCTCGTTGTTCTGGAGACTTTGGGTCTCATTCCAGTTGTATTGAATCGTGGGTTTCGCTTACAGGAAAGCAGTATAGGGGTTGCAATCCCTAGCTAAGGTGAAATATACGACTCCTGTTTGTTAGTAATTCCGATATCTAAAAGCTAGGTATTTTTATTATAAAATATAAAAAAAAACATCCAAATTGGTTCACCCAGGCGAAAGTTATGAGGTAACAAACATAAAAAAAAACATTCAGACGAATTGAGAACCAATACACGAAAGAAAAATACACATTTACCGAAATAACATTATTTACACTTCAACCAAGAACAGTAGTTAAAATCGTGTATTTTATCTGGTTCTGCTAGAGCAGTATTCTGCTAGTATTCTTTACAATATTAATAATGTCGTCATAGTTTCCAAACGCACCGCGCTCAAATGGAAGAATCGTAGGGTGTGAGAAACGTTTCATGTTCCATGCTGGGTGCTTACCGGAGTCAACTGGTGCAGACATAATGCTTGGTAATTATAATATGTTTGATAGTGTCACTGCAGGCAGTTTCTAAAATGCAAGTCATCATATTTAAAAAATTATACATTTTAATTCCACACCGTTGCTGGATTTATATCCACTATTCATAGTAGTTAACACCTTCTTACCTATTTCTTCAGAATGCATATTTATCATAGACCTATTTAATCATAGTAACAGACCGAATTGAAAGACTTCCACCGTAAGAGAAGCATCGAGATGTATTTTAAGCCATTCCTCAATTTACAAGGGCAAAATACCTCTCCTATCGACGGGCGTGTGAAAGATAGGTACCACCATTGAGGTAATATGTTGCCCAAGGGCGTCGCCAAGGGGGGACAGGGAGGGGCAGCTGCCCCCCCCCTATAGATTTTAAAAAAGTTGCCAAATATAATGCAACCAAAGTCCTAAGTCTTTGAGTTGATTTGATTGAAGTTTAAGCCTTGAACAATCATTCCCGGACGTCGAAACTCGAATGAATTCACCAATGAGAATAGAAAAGTATGAATTGTAGCAGGTAAAGTCAACTTGCCCCCCCCCCCTGCGCCATCGGCTGGCGACGCCCTTGGCCTCAATCGCTAATATTGGTTATATTGGGAAAACGTAGCTGAGTCATATAGTAAAGCGTTTTTGGAACGTATACGAACGATATGTTAGCAAGTTCTTTAGAGTGGAAATGAGATTCGTTTTTACCTGATCACCACATAAGTGGTAGAAAAATACTATATGCCGCGTTCCGTGCGTGAATCGTTTTGGTTTTCTAAACGTGCTAACCGTAACCGAGACGACAGTATACAGCTTTCACAGGATTTATTTACTTTTGCTGTTAGTTGACGTGAGGCGGGAGAAATATGTCAATGCACACTAGACACCTGTAATTAACCCCTCCAATCTTTCTTTATAGCAAAACCATTTAAAAAAATTAAAAAGTTGCATCAACCAGAGTGGGCAGTCTGAGTTCTCACCTAAATTGGCGTTTACGGCAAACCGATCGACTGGCGTTTTCAAATGTATGGAGAAATTGAAGAGCGCGCGCAGTGGGCGTTAAGCGAACTAACATTTGCGAGTCCGAGTTTGATTTGACAGGTTACTCAACGTTGCCGTAAATACGTCGACGTTGCGGTCTACGTCCATTTCGCGTTTGATACAAATCGGAAGTCCGAGTTTGTCTTTGACAGCTTGAAGAAGTAAAACCACAGAATATCTAGTAAAAACTTGTTTGGAGTTTGACGGTTTTACGGAAATTCGAAGTTACGTAAACGCCGATTTAGGTGAGAACTGAGACTACCGGCTCTGATTTAAGAGCAAATCCGCTGGAATTTATTAATGATTTGCCTTACTATAGGGATATTTATGTTTTAAGACTTGGGAGTAAGATTCTAGATATTAAGAATGAAAGAATATTAACAACAATGCTTCGGAGAGAGCTGTAGAGAAATATAATAATGGAATCCTTTTCAGTCAAGCTGTACAAGCTGATCGCGTGTTTCATCATGAAATCGAACTAAAAAAACACATCATTGATTCCTCCACGTTTCCAAATTCTCCACCGGCCGCCGATCCGGATGGACTTCGAAACGACTGTCAAACGAATCCAGTTGAAGGGTCTAAAAAGCCCGATTACCGAGTCCCGCGCGACTCGAATGCCGGATGACATCGGTGACGTCACGTCCGGTCGCCGCTTCAGAGGGCGGGCGGCGTGTGGAGGGCGGCGCGCGTTGGGCTAAGTGTTCACAACGAGTAGGATACTTATTTTTATTTTATTTTATTTTATTTGGGATATATAATACATATATTATATAACAGAATGCGCTAAATATAAAATAAAATGCATAGGTTATAAGTTAAGTCTGAATTCTAACTAAGATTATAACTGAAACATTTTGTTTCAGCTTTGTGAACAAGATTAAGCCATTTTTTTGGTTTTGGTGCACCAAAAGTCAATCAATCATATAGCACACCCACTGTCATGATATTAATCCAACCCACCGCAGTGTTTTACTGTCGCTTTAAGGGGTGCCTAAACCTACCACGTCAGGACCTATTGTTTTATAAAATAATCACAAACTATTCAGAATTATTTAATAGAACTAGGCACCGTTCAGGTTTAAAAACAACTCGTTAATAGTATACAGGGTGTAAATGACACCAATGGTCGTTTCACAACCTTGGGTAGTGTTTTATAATGAGAGTCTCCTTAATCTTCGGACTTACCCGTAAACAGCCATCAGTTTATTTATCGAAACAGATCGCTAATAATGTTGGTAAAATAATGGTAGATATTAGTCCAACACACCGCGTTGCCGAATAAAGTTTCACGATAGGACCTTCCCTTTATGAGCACGCCTACACTTACAAAGGAGCCGCTTCGACCACATTTTCATCCAATGCGATGGTACGGACTAGCACCATACATTCCTAGTACCGTACATAAATTCCTGGAACATTAATGTAATACACGGTTAATGCATGTGTTAACTGGAGTTTTATGGAACATTTAACAGAGATGAGGAGTGTAATCAATTATTTCCAAAATAAATTACCAGCATTATAACACATTGAATCGAATAATATGACGTGGGTTTAACATGTTTGACATGTATTTCCGACCGTGGACTTATGAAGGTGGAAACCTTCATAAGTAAATGAGTTGAAGGCAAAGTTAAGAAATAATAATAGGATATTTTCCTTTTTGTGCTTTTAATGCTGGGCGCGTTTCTCTCATATAAAAATCGATCATGTTCGCAAATGAATAGCGCCGATGTAGCATTGAACCTTGCAAGCAGAATAGCCCGTTAATTTCTGAATCCCTTCTCCTAATCGTTTGAAAAAAAAAACCATTTCGATTTTCCTGATTTTTGGTAACTAATATCGTATCAATGCCTGGAATATATGCGTCTGTTTTCTTAAATTTAAGCCGATTGAAATGTCAAGAATAATAATAATAATAATTAACTGTTTATTAGATGAAACTTAAACATACATTCTTAGGGTCGACTTAATAAAGTGTTAGTTTCATCTTATGGGCCACCATATTGCCTTCAGGCAATCTCTTCCAAGAATCGCCAAGCAAATATTATTTTCTTTATAATTTCACACATGACATATAAAAAAAAAAAGGTATATACATTGATATCTGTTATCTCATAAGAAAAATCAAATATCCAGCAAATTGGAATACCGGTTTGATAGGACTGGCCGGTCACCCGGTCAACCGAATTTGTTGCTGATTACCCAGTTTATTAATGCAATAATACCAATAATACCAATTATTTTTTGCACAGAGTTCCGTGTAATGGCAACACAGCCGTAAGGCCAGTTTAGGAGGTATCTTTCGTCGTACAAGAACGTACAGTTGTCAATCTTACTTGCGTGCATATATTATTTTAAGTATTTTAAGTTCCTGTAAATACTTTTATCTGTATAGGTTTGTGTAAATAAATAATTTAAAATAAATAAATAAAATAAAATAGATGTTTTACCAGATTTTCGTATTAATGAGAAATAACTTACACTAAATTACTGAATTTTAACTGTGCTAAAACAGAGAACACTTGGTTTTTATTTGCTTTCTATTTGAACAACCTTTTATTGTTATGTCACTGCACTGTAAAAGATACCTGCTGAGCAGTGTCCCTTTAACTTATGATCCAGAGTGTTAGGAAACTTGACCAACAACCTGGACCGGAGCAATGGAGCCTGGATCCGCTACGCACCTGTACGAAGCAGCGGATCGGTACAAAAGTCGCATACTGGAGCGAGCGCTCGCCTCATAATTTAAAACTTTATACTCTTAGCTCACGAGCAATGCAAATGTAGCCGCTCTCAATCTTCGAGCAAACTTTGATAAGACAGTCATGGCGCAGTCCTCTGTTAATTTCAGAGAAAGTCTTCTCTAGTATTTAACTGACACGTATACTACTTGTCAGTTAAATACAGGGACTGTAAGGATTTACGCGGCTCTCTTTCAAGAGGACATATATTTAATGTTCGCCCCTTTCTGCTGTATTTTTTTTAAGTTTGATCAATATATTTCGTCACGAAAGCCAGCTGCTCCATTGTTCGGAATCCATGTAAACCTCTTGGTCCCTTCACCTACTAGATGGTAGAGTTAGGTTGGAGAGCCCATTGTAAAAGTATGATCGAAACGCCAATGAAAAATTGTTCGTGTTTGGCTCCTCGTAAAGGGAAGGTCCTGTCATGGTACCTCATTCCTTCAGAAATGCGGTGTGTTGGGCTAGTATCATAATGGTGGATACGGTGTTAGCAATTCATGTCCGGTTACTTAAAAAAAAGTGTTATTTTTGCATACAATTCTTATTCAAATTACTTGCGCGAATTAAAAATAAATAGTAGCAATTCACAGAGGCGAAGTTTTATCTACGTTAAGCCCATGATGGTAATCAATGACGCCACTCGAAAAATGTATCCTGATTTAAACTACAGAGGAAGGAACATCTATATCAGAACTGATCTATATGAATGATTTCTTCGAAAAATAAAAAGTGCAGACACAAATACTAATTTCCTGATATTGGATTTCAAATGTCAAATAAACTGGACAGTGGTTTACAAATAGTTTGTGAACTAACTTTGTATGAAGAGCGTAATTTTCTGATGCTTTTTATCAAAATTATATACAACTTCAGGGAAAACAAAGAGTATTGCAATGGGTATTGAAGTCTCGGAATTCTCTGTGCGGTCTATGTGGACGGAGATCCGAAAACAAAACCTCGAGGCATTAATATCGGACGCCAACAAAAATAAATCTGCGCTGAATCATTTCTCAAAAAGTTTGTGACACCTCCGTTTCGGCTCCGCCCGGGTAACAAATGACCGCGGGGCGCTCCCCGCACGCCCCGCACCCGCCATCGCCGTCGACATTTGAGTCCGTGACACCGCGCGGAGACGCTCTGTCACGGCGCTGGCTTCTTGAGACAGAATATCGCTGGTTTGAGCGACGAAAGTACAATTACAAGAAAGTAGTTGGTCGTTTTCAATCAGCGAGCATGGAAGGACGGGAGTAGAAACCGCAACTCGCTTGTATGGGAACGGCGGGCGTAGCCAATTTTACATACAATGGCTGTAGCGCCGGCGAGTGAGTTCACTTAAAAAAATAACTTACTACTGATGTTCTCGAGTTCCAACGTAATAACACGTATGAACTTCACTGGACGCTATTTAGTGTAAAGAACGTTCGTTTTTGCGAGTCCCGGATTCTATCTAATTCGTATCGATCGTATCGTATCAATTCTAACTAGATCTGACGAATTTTGGGTGGGTAAAATAAAACAACCCAATCTATTTGAGATAAAAAAATATATCTTTTATTCTGAATAGAATATATATAAAAAAACCTACAGGGAGTGACAGCCCGTGGAAAACATCTAAGTGTGTACCCCCTCCAAACGCCAGCGGCCGCGCAGAACCGATAATATATCGGATTTGATTTCTGCCCAGCCTCTGGAGCTTCGAGGACTTGATCCGTCCATGAAAGTATACATACGTGTCGTTGGAACACAAGAACTCATATTGTATGTATACATATAGTGGGATTTCGTAAGCAAACTAACTCGCCGACGCTACCGTCGGTGTATGTTTAACAATTTGGACTCATCATCACAACAGTGAATGTTTGGTTTTATAAAAAGTAAACCAACGCGGCTGTACTTATTTCAGATTTGTAACGTCATAACTTCCATTCGCAATTTTCATTCCCAAGGTTGGCAAACTTTTGCTTTTTTAGGGTTCCGTACCCAAAGGGTGAAAATGGAACCCTATTACTAAGCCTCCGCTGTCCGTTCGTCCATCCGTCCGTCCGTCCGTCACAGGGCTGTATCTCACGAACCGTAACAGGTAGGCAGCTGAAATTTTCACAGACATCTGTTATTTTGCCGCTATAACAACAAATATGTAAAATTGAAAAATAATAAAAATTCAAAGTGGGTCTTGGGGTTTTGTGTTAAAACTTGTACGATGGTACTGAACCCTTCGTGTGCGAGTTCGATTCGCACTTGGCCAGTTTTTTTACTTAAGTCCTTATCCGAACAAACAAAGGAGTTTAATGATTTCAAAACATTACGGTTCTCCGGTGTGCGATGCCGTGCTTGGCTGACATGTTTCGTCTCCAACGACAGAGGCATCGTTAGGACCACTTCGTTGCACATCTGACAGTCTGGCTCGTCAAACAATAACCATGTCGGCCAAGAGCGGCATCTCACACCGAATCTAAAAGGAAAGGAACGTCCGTAAAGAAGGATTACTAAACATTTTTTTTACGTCATCAAAGTAATAATACAGTTTCCAACACATTCCTATGCATATAATTTAGATTCGCCTTCTGGGCAGTGACCTTCCGTGCACGATTCACACTTGGCCAGTGAGTACCAGACCAGTAGTAAAAAGAACCCTTAAGAGTTTAATTTCTTAACGAACAACAAAGCTGCTTGCTAGCGCCGCTGTTAGAAAAAAAAGAAAAAAATTTTTCAAAATTGTCGATTTCTTTCCAATCCGCTTCGCGCTGTCGCCCTGAGTAGTTTCTTTGTAATCAAAGAAACAAAGGAGAAAGGATCAATCCATTATGTTAATCACTTAAATCAGAAGTAGAACCGTTCGCGTTGCGCAGAGCACGGATAATTCGGAGATAAGGCATCGTAGGTACCAGCGAGTACGGAATGACGGATGTGGCGACTGAAACTCATTCGCATGGCTGCATGTAGCCACGTGTTAGTGATAATGCACTGATTGTAGGAAGTTCGTTTACGAATTCGATACGCGCAAAATCGAATGTTCATTGCACTAAATAGCGCCCTGTGAAGTTCCTACGCGTTCTTAAGAGAGTATTTACCCTATCAATTAACCTACTAATGCGCTAGTAGAATCTATAATTTTCTACTGGTTAAGTACTTATGGGTTCGCTATCGCCACGTAAATTCAAGAAATTGACAAAATACAGATTCGATTTTTAAAACATTTGGTAGACAAAAAAACAAAGAAAAAAACTGAAACTAATTATGAGGCACTTTTTGCGGAACGTAAGATTTTACCAGTTGAAAGGAAAGCAGACTAGTTAATTTTGATGGAACAATTTAAATCCTATGGATTTAAACACCCAATAATTTACAATCGCTTAAGACGACAAGTGACATCTAAAATGCTAATGACTACTAAAACACAAAATCATTATGGCAAGAGAACTAGGGAGTACGTCGTGCCTAGTTTAATAAATAGCCTGCCTGCACCTATGAGATAGGCAGATGAAGTAACAACAAAAAAAGCCTACAAAAAAGATATCAAAGACTTTTTCCTTAGCAGTATGTAAAAAAAAAGACAAATACCGAAAGAAATGTTTAATGGGAGTGCATGGCAACAGTACGCATGATACGTCAATGTATGTGTATCTTGCATACATTGATATGATTAATATAATATATGTGTTTAACATTTTATTGCGTTCGCACCCAGTTGCTCCGATAAAATTATGTAGGCTTTCTCTGATTTCATATCATATACTTTTGTGTGTTATTATCAAAAGTTTTTTTTTATAGATGGTAGAAATTATTAAGCTGAAAAGAAAACGAGAGCTCACTCTGCCAACAAACTGCTATACAGTTTGGCAGAGCTTTGTTTTAAAATTTTTGTAATATAATTTCATGTTTATTTACAATAAAACAAATCCCCTTACTGCGGGAGATAACGATTTACATGCTCTTAATGTTTTACTAGATTTTTGAAAATGGATTCTAAAATATATTGTCGAAATCTATATCTGTATTCTTGTTTTTTTTTATACCTTTTAGATAAAAACATATTGGCTAATAAACAATGGAAAAAGTTGTCATAATGTTTACTGAAAATACAGATATTTACAAAAAAATCAAATCATACAGACATAGATTGATGCTTTCTCAATTGATTAATTTTTTTTACTAAAATTCGGCAACTTTTATGTGTAGGGAAACGTTATGGCGTGGAAGACGATTTTGCTATTTTAATGGCAGTCGCCATGCAAGATTATACCTTTTCAAATGAACAAATAATCCATTTCTTAAAATTTTCAAATCTTAGATTTCCTGTGTAAATGTCGTTGAAAATCGAGAACATCAGTAGTCCAAATTAACTCAGGCTGAGATATAAAGTCGAAACAGAAACTAAGACTAACGAAAAGTAGTACTTTGCGACGTCACTTTTAATTCCTTTGAGATTTCGTCCATACAAAATGTGTCAAAATGACGTCACAAAGAAATGCTTTTCGTTAGGCTTAGTTTCGAAACTAAGACTAACGAAAAGTAGTACTTTGTGACGTCAATTTGCATTACTTTGAGATTTCGTCCATACAAAATGTGTCAAAGTGACGTCACAAAGTACTACTTTTCGTTAGTCTTAGTTTCTGTTTCGACTATTTATCTCAGCCTTAGAATGTAAACACGGCGCGCTCATCCTTAGTCTCTGGTGGTGAGGGAATTTTTAAGCGAACAGACTGACCGGCGCTGCCGTCAGTGTATGTTCATTAAAAGTGAGCCACTCCCACCCATTCCTACTCGCTGGCGGGTAGCTACTACCCACCCCCGCCCGTTCCTTCCCTCGCGCCTCCGCGCCCTAGCATTCTCCGCTCCAGGGCTTTATTACATAACACCCGAACGACAGCAGCGAGACGGTAGATCCATATCAGAATGTTAGTGCGGGACAAGCATTTTCAAATTGTATGTATACGTTTTGTGC
The DNA here is from genome assembly GCA_946894095.1 of Incurvaria masculella. Taxonomy (NCBI): domain Eukaryota; kingdom Metazoa; phylum Arthropoda; class Insecta; order Lepidoptera; family Incurvariidae; genus Incurvaria; species Incurvaria masculella. The sequence goes on from OX335651.1 coordinate 13,953,405, forward strand.
GAATGGAGCGAGAAGAATAAGCGAAAAGTCCACCGTCTTCCAATGATTTATATTTGCATGAGCTTTTTTTCTGGGACTTAACGTATTAATTTATATATTGCTACATATGCTGCAAATTAACCCTCAAAACAAAGAAAGCCGTTAAACACAATGAATCAATGCCTCTAATAATGGTACTTGATTAAACGTGTATTAAACAATTTACGAAATAGTCCAAGTTATCTGAAAATTATGGTTGGTTTCAAGATAATCTCACAGGGCTCATTCATAAAGCATGATAGATCTTAATGCCTATCTTCTGCAAAGAAAATAATTATTGATTTTACCTTAAATATTTTTCACAAGAGAATAATACCTTAATTTTGTGTAAGACACTCAGATACGTTATATTATTCAGCAACGGAATGATTTATAGCGAGAATATTTTCTAATTGAATTTACTAGAGGTTTCGCAAACTGACATGTACATACTTTAAAAGATAGAGCAAAGACACAGGATAGAACAGAACAGACCCCGACATCTTCATTCTCGTGAGTCTCAAACAAAATAAGCCGAGAAGACAGTGCACCCGCTAGTGCTCCAGGACCCCAGCCTGACGAAGGCTTCAAAGGGATCGCTCCTCTTAATCCGGAGGTTTTTTTCCTATTATTTTGCATCACATTCACGTGCCGTCGGCGCCGAAAATACCCGAAGGACGTACCTAGACGGCTCTCTCATTAATGTATGCACGTAGTCGAGAAGGGAAAGGCGCCGAGTTCGCCGCTGAAAAAAGGCGGAATCTTGCAGGAGGGCCCTCCGCGGTTTCTTTCGTTCGCGGGTTTATTTCCGTATATTTGCATGGAAACGTTTTTGTTGGGAGGTGGAACGTTTTTGTTTGCGCAGCCGCCCGTGGGAGGACTTTAGTGTATGTACACTATATCAATGCATCGTGTTGTGCGGGTCTCGATACGTAAAAATAATCTTTAGTGTATGTGCACTACTTCAATGTAGCGTGTTGTGCGGGTTCCGGTACGTAAAAATAATCTTTAGTGTATGTACACTACTTCAATGTAGCGTGTTGTGCGCGTTCCGGTACGTAAAAATAATCTTTAGTGTATGTACACTACATCAATGTCGCGTGTTGTGCGGGTTCCGGTACGTAAAAATAATCTTTAGTGTATGTACACTACTTCAATGTAGCGTGTTGTGCGGGTTCCGGTACGTAAAAATAATCTTTAGTGTATGTACAATACATCAATGTAGCGTGTTATGCGGGTTCCGGTACATAACAATAATCTTTAGTGTGTGTACACTACATCAATGTAGCGTGTTGTGCGGATTCCGGTACGTAAAAATAATCTTTAGTGTATATACACTACATCAATGTAGCATGTTGTGCGGGTTCCGGTACATAAAAATAATCTTTAGTGTATGTACACTAAAGATTACATTTTACATCAATGTGGTCCCACAGGAGCAGTTCTTCGTCGTAAGAGGCAACTAAGGGATTCGTCGTTCGTGGTTGGGATTCCAAGTCAAACTGTTTTGTAGATAGTGTTGCTTACTTACTAGGTAGTCGGGTTAATGCCGCCCGGGTTGGTACCATCTGATTGAATGAACGATAATTAATCTTTTGACGTTTATGGGCCCATATAAAGTCGCATAACTCAGTCGTTGTTAGAATCTTTAGAAGAAGTTTTTCGTAGTCTGAGTATTTTTTCTTTTTAAACGTCTTCTAAAAAATATAATACTTGCTAAAACCATATGGACCGAAAATGGACCGGAAGTATTTTCAACGTTAAAATTTTGCATGACCGTGTCGATGGAGTGGTTACACGTAGGCTCACCCCACAGTATGACTGTGTTCCCAATTATTAATATTGTATGGTACAAGGCTTCGGTTTTTTATGCTTCAAAATTTAATAATTATAATTATGAAGTGTAATATATTTTTTTTAAATTAAATTTTGCTGTCACTAACAATTTGTATGTAAGCTAAAGATTATAGAAATTCAAGTTGGCAAAGTTGCTAAAGCATATTTTCATTCACTGAAAGAAATATTTCTACTACAAGGTAGTGTTGTACACACACACACACACACACGCACCCTATCATGCAACTACATGCGCGGGTGTATTCCTGTGTGCGAGTAGGCTGGCTGCCTCTCATAAATTCAACGACATTATACGGGCCGTCTGGGTGGTTTGAATGGGTTTCGGTGGCGGCGCTCGGGAGGAGTGACGCGATGCATTTTGCATGTCGCGGCGCCCCACTTGTAAGTGGACATTACACATGATACCAAATTGGAGTTTACTGTCGGTTAAAAACCGATGGAGAGCGACAAGTTTTGGAGGACTTGTTTTTAGGGTTGCGTACCAGAAGGGTGCCAACGAAACCCTATTACTAAGCCTCCGCTGTCCTTCCGTCCGTCTGTCACAGGGCTATCTCATGAACCTTAATAGGTAGGCAGCTGAAACTTTCACAGAGTGTGTATTTATTTTGCTGCTATAACAAATAGGTAAAATTAAAAAATATAAAAATTAAAGGGGGGGCCCCGTACAAAAAACGTGGTTTTTTTGGTAAATGTTTTACGATGGTACTCGAACTTGGCTGGTTTTTAAAAATAATCTGGCTTAAAGCTAAAGCTTCCCTAGGCAATGGTCTAATTGCGACATTAATATATGTTTGAACTGTGTCCTCCTACAACGTTTTACATTTAATGGCTGTCACACAGTTTCTTTTATTAAGATAGAAATTAACTACTTAATTCCTACCACGTAAAAACGAGCGTTGCTGCACGCAGCACATTTTGAAAAAAATATTTAGAGCATCCTAACATGTAATGAAACAAAAACAAGCATAGTAACACAACAAAATACACAAGTCATTACAAAACACCAGGTGCCACAGAGTTCAAAAATATGGTATTTAAATAGCTGACAAAGTACCTAGGTGTCTATGTTTTTTTTTTTGTGCACTGAATAAAAAAACCTAGATCACATACAATGTGCTGATTCCGGCACTAAAATAAAAGTGGTCCCACTGTATTTATGTCCGTGCATGTTGTAAGAAGCTTCCGAAGATTCCGCCAATAACTGTTGGTATTCTGCCTTAGTTACTTATGGTATCTTGGTATCCTGCCCAGGTTGGCACCTACCATTACAATGAATGGACGATGGTCAAAGCGGGCATGCAAATAATCCATTAAGTGGAACCTAACCAAACCTAACACCTAACCTAGCCGTCCAATATAAGGAAGGTCCTGGCTTGACAGATATTCCAGTGAGGTGTAGATAAGCAGGTTTGGTATTAGCCATGGATGTTCAGTTATATAAAAATAATTGGTGGTCATAATGTACATATAATATTGAAATTGGACTCATTCCCTAACCAGCCAACCACCCTCAAACTTCCTAGAGTCCGGGCTTAGACAAAGCACAAACTTGCTAATGAATTGACATCCGAGGACGTCAGATCAAAAGCGAGGACGTCTCGGCGGGGACCCCTCGCCGGCGCCGCTCTCCGCGAGTTATGAAGTGAGACCACTTCGCCTGCAGCCCTCGCATCTTCAAGTTTCGGCAACGCTTTGTCATCAACTCTGCGCACGCACACGCTCCCGGACACGATTCAGATTGGAACAGACACGAAGTGAACGTTGAAGTGAGTTAAATATAAATACAGGGTTTAAGGGGGGGGGGCTTTATTTCTTTTTTGCAATTGTATTTTATTGTATATTATCCATCCTTTAGGACACATAAAGGACGCTTGCAGTAAAAATATAGTTTATGGCAAGAGGCTAAAATAAGAGTTAATAACTCACATATCGTTTTGATACTTTTTCGATTACCGCGGTCGTTGAACATGTTTGAAAACGAGCTTTGAACGGCTTTTCATGCGGCAGGAGGAGAAATTTTCCGACGTTTCGATCAGCTCGATAAAAAATAATAGGTTAATCAAATGGAGAGTGCTTTCTAATGACCGTTAATCCTGAAAGACGCAACAAAATCCGTCAAGTAAATTGCGAAATATTATAATTAATTATTTAGAACATTATTAAAATAAACTTCTTCTTATAGAGCGCATCTATTCCTAATAGACAAACTAGTTTCACTCGACTCGCACGAGCACGAATGCAGTGCGGTTTTAATAGGGCGTAAAATAGGTTTTACGCCCTTTATCTAGCGAAGTTAATTATGACTTTTTGGTTGAATTCATGAATTTAATCAATGTCACATATTTTTTTCTTCAAATAAGTTTCACATCTTCTAGAGACTACGTAGTTCAAAAAAAAGTACTAGCGGTCGTTTACAGTTTATAAATCTATGTGTTATCGTGTGTATAATCCGCCGCATTATATCAATCAACCTCAATATATATTTTAGGGTATAAATAAAAAAAATCGGAAAGTTATTCCGAGTTATTGAAAACGTTTTAACTACCATTATATGAATAAAATTAACTTGCAATAGTTTTCCACGGAAAAAAAATAATAGCGCTAGAACAACAAAAAAATCCAAGTAATAAAATTTTCTGCCACAAGAAGAAAAAATTTAACAGAGATTACAAAAGAGAAACAAAATTAAAAACTGCCACCACAAAATGAGCCCTGTGAAGTTGCCTGCATTTCTCCAATGTATCAATCTTATCTTTTGCCAAATTCACATATATGTAACTAGCAACAATCGAAAACTGAGGACATTGGTATGGAGGACAAGTTGGTATGGCCGCCCGGTGCGATGGGCATTGGATGAAAAGATGGTCGCAGCGGCAATGAAAAATTGTCCGTGTTTCGATAATGTTCAATGTAATCTTGCTCATAAAGGTAAGATCCTGGCAGGGCACCTAATTCCTTCGGGAATGTGGTGTATTGGTCTGATATCGTCCATGTCAGGTTGCATAAAAAAAAATCACATCGTTAAATAGAACTAAATAATTAGAATAAGATCGGCCAGCACGTAGATCGGCAGATAACACTCCACTCGCCACTGAGTAAAACGCGGGAGCAGACAATGGACCTCTGTTCAATGTCAAGGACCGTTGCCTTTACCTCGCCATCCGGCTTCAGCCTGTTTTGTTACAGGATGAGCGGGAATGTACTTATTGGGGTAGGTGCACCTCATTACTGAAAATATTGCAAGGTGAAATTATGATTATCTCATGAAAAATTGGCTCTATTGCTCTTATTTTCTCTTTGTGCTTCGCAGTTCGGGACACATGCAAAACGACTTGTAGGTCACCTTCCCTTCTGCCTAGGTGACAGGGTTGAATGTCAGGGTTGGTACCATCACACTGAATGGAAGGTTGACGAAGCGGCAATAAAAATGTGTCCATGATTTTTGTAAAGTTTAGTATAACCGTGCTCAAATAAAAGTAAGGTCAGTATTAATAAGACAATAAATAGCACCTAATTCCCTCGGGATGACTTAAATACTGGAACTACTAAAGGTGTGAGTTCCTCTCCCTTAATTTGTCTGCTGGCTCGTAAATAAAAGTAAGTGGTAAGAGAAAAGCTTATTTAATTTCCCAGATGTATTTAGAAATTATTTTCATGCATCAAGAGCAGACAGGATATTTTTGTGATATTTGCCAAAGATTAAAATTTAAATCTCTGACATTTGCTACAATTCTCAACATCAGAGGTGTCTGTATTTAAATTAGGCGATGATTCAACCAACTGTCAGTCTTCAGTCACTTCACTTCACCTGTCTATGTCCGTTCATTCTTTCAGGAGTTTCTCAATTCCTAAGAGGACATATTATAATGTATGTTACCCAAAGTCTAGCTAACTAAAATACATAATTTTATGCAACCTACAAACTTCTGCTTCCAATCTCGTCAGATTTGGCTGCTCCAATTCGGTCGAAGTACGTGGCACGAAGTCTCGTCGAAAGACGATCCTGCGGAAACAATAGGAGGCAAAAGGCGGAAACCCTAAACCACGGGCCAGATTAAGATATATTTTTCAGTCTCGGTAGTCAAAGATTTTCCCTTTTTTTATTTAAGAACATGGAAAATACCAAATTGGCTTGGTGCGATTAATACAGTGATGCTGAGAATTATTATCGTAATTCAGAAACCAAATACCAGTTCAATAGTATAATAGCCGTGCTCATAAAGGAAAGGTCCTGGCATGGCATCCAATTCCTTCGGGAATACGGTGTGTTGGGCTGAGGTGACTGCGGGTGTGGTATTTGCCATCCATGTTCAGTCACATACAAAAAATATTCTGGTTACATCACTTTATAAATATGGTATGTATCCTAGAAAATCTGAAATTAGATGAATTGCAAAACTTCAAAACTACCTTTAATTTAATAGTACATCAAGGAAAATACGTTAAACGAAATAAATATTCAAGAAATGTTATAAAGCATTCCATTTGGTTCGAACTTTCGACAGCACTGTACAGCGGGTTGCCATCGTAAATTAACTCGCCGGGTGAATAGCAGGTGAACAGACAAGATAGTGATTAAATCTGACGTTTAGTTGCATTTCGCACCATGTTAACTATCAGACGACGTGTCCTTCCTTAGGCCAAGTGAACTGTAATTTACCATTTAGCATGGTATGAAATCCAACTAAACATCAGATGTAATAACTCTTGCCTGTTCACTGAGCGCTTTCGATGCTAACTGTCAAACGCATACAATATTTTTGATAGGCGATATCGCGTTCTCGATAGCGCGTACTCGATAGCGTTCGTAGTAGGGCTCCAGGTTACCCCCGCCAACTCTGCAACGTCTTCTGTATCACGTAATCACGTTGGTGCACCAGCGACCATCTTTCATCCTTACGACCATAGAATATTACTTACGACGACGGGCCCTGTCCATTTGCTGCACGTTTATAAACACTGATACAAATGAAATGAAAAACGTGTATATTTTGCGTTGGGCAGGTATATAATCGTTAAATTTTATTACATTTTACCAGAAAATCGATCAAGTCAGAACAACATGGCATAACAAGTTGTACGATTTTAGGATATTTTCACGAAAAATATTACGTGTGTCGATATTTTCGAATATTTTGGAAAATAGTCGAATAATGATAATCAGTAGTAAATTTAAAAAAGCCTTGGTCATTGTAAATTTCCGCTCACAGTCTGTGCAGGCGATAGATTCTTGCGCCATCTCAGTATCTGGTTTAAATATTGAGCGATCGAATATGGCAAAGTTTCAACAAGACTAGACGGGGTAAAGAGCTCTGGCCAACATTTGCATACAATCCATCCACAAACTCACAATTGATTGTACTAACAAACTGCAGGCAAACATTGGAGGCTCCCCCCGTTTTGGTGAGTTTCAAAAGGTTTATGTCTTGTTGGTAAAATCAACCGTAGAGATAGATCGTGTTGATTTCCCGATTCAAATTAAATTAATAAAAAAAGTAGGTCTAGAGATATTTTTACCAGCACGCAAGCAAATCGTGGAAATGATTTTCGGTCGGTGAAATATTGAAGACTGTTTTAATAATTTTATTAGATTACAAATGTTCTTTCCCATCTATTATTTTTTTAGTTTTTTACCATTTTATATTATATGCAATTAACATGGAATTTATTTATTATTATTTTTCATTCCGTAAATTCATTCTCATAAAGGACGTACAGTGCTATCTAGTGGATAGCAATAGGTACTTGGATTATTTTTATGCAACCTCACATGGATGGCTAATACCACACAACTATCGTTATGATACTAGCCTTGTCCCGAAGCACGGGATACACTATGAGCACAAGGTGAATGAGAAAACAAGGTCGATTTTTCATTGCGGCTTCGATTCATTCATCACATTAATTCATTCATCCAATACATTAAATTCAATTAAATGTGTTTCATATAAGAGAGAAGCATTGAATAATTACAATTAGAGTAAAATTTACTGATCGAAAAATTCATTAATTAAAATTATAAATAAAAATATTTGGATGCGATGAAAGTTGATGAATCTCTTTCACTTCATTCTCATACCTTCACGCCGCTTTCCCGGAAGGGTAGGTATAGATAATAGAGCGACCTGTTCTACCAAAAATTGTTTAGATCTAAGTATGCATTTAATTACTGTAGACGGAAAACTCGTAAAGTTTCTTTGCGGATTCTTCTTCACTGAGTTGATCGAATTTGTTGTTACTTAGTGTAGTTTGAAAAATGAGATCACAGCACACCTCTTTTGCTTCTTTTCATACATGCTCTATGATTACGGGTAATTCATTCACAGAGGACAGCATTAGCAAGCAAATGCCGAGAAATTTAATCGATATACGATTACATTATTTGCACTTGGTCAAAATATGTTAACTTACCAACGTTTATACTTATATTTGCTTAATCAAAGAATAAATGGGAGGGATCTTACTCGATTCCTTAGCTGTGCTATTAGGTCGTGACTTCGCTTAATATGTATGAAGGGTTATCCCGCGCTGACAGGTAGAGCAGATCTTGAAATTTGTAGTAGTTTGCATGAGGTTAAGGGTCCTTTCATTTACGGATCCCGCGGAGTTATGTGAATGATTAAAGGCTGAAGTTTAGAGCTGTGTTCAATACCTAAATTATAATGTGTAATATGTAATGGAAACACTGTTTAATTAAGAATGAAAATTTAAAGCAGCTTATGATGGGACAATTAATAATATTCGAAAGGTTTTATGTGCATTATCTATGTTTGATGCAAACTTTTTTTTAATATATTTTGAAAATTGATCCAAAAAATCGACCTCAATATCCACATAGTTTTTACCATGAAGGAAAGAAGACCTACGATCTCATTGGTGGGAAGAACAATGCTGATGTATCACGACAAGTGGCGTTATTGGAAACTCGTTTTAGAGGATCATTCGAAGCTGTCAGATAATATAAAATATATAAAATAATTGAGTACACAATTACTTAGTTAATTATTTGATGAGTCAGCGAAGCTCGATGACAGTACATCAATGCGTGCGTTTGATCATCCAACTTAATTAACAATGGGTGACAGTCGGGTTCTGAATTACCGACCGTTCTAACATTGAAGCTTACTTAGCATTATTATAGTCCATGCCAGAAATCGTACATAGTTTTTATATTTTTTCTTGTTGCAACTGGAGTAGTGCATAGCGTTAAGGTCCTTGATTGCGGTGACGCTTGGTTCCGGTCACCTCTTTCCCTAAAATATGGATGAGAGAGGCGATACCTGGAGCTGGTGAGATGTTCGTGAACGGGTACTGTTTGTGATGACTGGCTTACTCCAATTGGCAAGCTGTTACATGGCGGGGTCTTTACAAATAAACTGATATTTGTCATGAATTGTTGCGTACTACATGATTTGTTGATTCTCTTCAATTCATATAAACAATGATTGTAGCCCCAGGATGGGCAGTAGGATAACTCGTCTAAATACTTACATAAGTCTGCCTTTTGTTCCCCAGCAGTGCGGTGCGGCGGGTTGCGGAGCGAGGGTACAGAGTGTGGGGTTGCTGGGATGCGTTGACCCACATAATTGCCTTTATGCGGGTACGCTAGCTGAGTTCTGGCGACAATACGCTGGACAAAGCCTTTGTGGACCCCGAACAGACTCCGCCAATCGTCGCCAACCTTTAAAAAGCGCATCTCAATATATGTGTATTTACTGCTAGCTATTTGCTCTCGAAGAAAATAATTGTTTTTAACCGACTTCAAAAAAGGAGGAAGTTCTTAATTCAACTGTTTTTTTTAATGTTTGTTACCTGAGAACTTTCTCCTGGGTGAACCGATTTTGATAGTTTTTTTTTTAATTTTTAAGTGTCGAAATTCTAGAATGATTTTCTTTACGGAGGTAATCAATTATTGCTTCTGCCAGCATTCACGTCTTTTTAGTAGGTACCTAGAATCGTGGAATTTGCGGAAGAGACTTATGTTTAAAACAGCTTATTAATTTGGTATATTCCTCCTCCAGCTGCATTGACGAGTCAGATTACACTGGATCATGTCAATGCTTCTATTGTTAATGTGGTAAACCAAAATCTTAGGCAATAGTCAAACTTGTTCAATGTAACTGGCCTTGTACGTAGTTTCTTCAAAATTATGTAGGTAATATTGATGTAAGTAAACATGATGACGAATACAATACCCCAGGACCATGCCAGAAATATTCTTGTATTATTAAGGCTACATTGAACTAGATAAACAAGGAAAATTTTCAATTATCGCTTTAAACATGTTTCCATTCCATACGATGGTACCAATCAGGGTTGGTCATCCTACCACCTAGTAGTGGGAGTTACCTATACTTTAAATATATCCCGAACAATTGAGCAATTCGTATATGTGATTAAATGCCCTTATACAACTCGGAAATACAAATAACGTGTGGATGAACGGGGCGGGTTTCGTACTCATGACCTCTGGCAAAGAAGGCAAGTCTCCGCACCCCTGAGTTTGCAGCAAGTTGAGTCAGATTACTATTGAACTTGTTGCTGCTTCTATTATTAATGTGATAAACCAAAATCTTACTTATAAATATTTTACTTATTTTTATTTATTTTTTATGTTTATTTGTTAGAAGGAAAAACAGAAACAGATAGTTAAATGTATAGAAAAATAAAGAGAGTATGATTACATTAAATTAACCTATTTCCTTAGTATTTTTCAATGAAACATTTATAAGAATATCGACAACATTAAAACTATATGTGCTCTTAAGTCAAAGCAAAGAGCGCTACACTACGTAACTGAAAATAAGTTAAAATAAACAAACATAAACCGATTGAAAATTATTATTGTAGACTACGCCGAAGTAATTTGAATTATTATATCTTTATTAATATATTTAAAGTCGTCCGGTTTTGTGCCAATCTCCTTTAGAGATATGGCGTGAGGGGCGAAACACGACAATAGGTGTTTAACCATCCAAGTCTGACCACAAAGAACCACTCGCAACACAGTCCCGAGTGAGCGTTTTGCCGTCACCGTACACCGCGAGTGCACGCGACAGGCCGCGCTCGGTCAGCGCCCATTCCGCTCACGTCCCCTTTGAAAAGTCCCGCCAACTTTTGTGCAAGAATCGACTGCGCCGCGCTCGCCTCACTATTCTTGTGTTACTGCGAGTACAAATGGCGGACGAGGCTGGCGTTACGTGTGCGATGGCTTTTTATCGAAAATCTAGCTTCTGCCTTCCTGCTCGACTAGTTACATGTTCATGTTAGGTCTCCGATAGGGCCTCATCTGTACTATAATATTATAAAGCTCAAGAGTTTGTACGTTGTTTTGATTTAACGCTCTAATCTCTGGAACAACCAGTTGGATTTGAAAAAATAAGATGTATTCATTCTTGAGGAAGGTTATAAGCATAACATCACGCTAGGACTCTCATAGGCCGAGCAAAAAGAAGTCAGCTAGGATGCTAAGCGAAAACATAGTAACAGCGCGGGCGGGCGATGCGAAGCTGTGATCGAGGGCTGAGAGCGCTTTGTCCCGGGCTCCGCTCGCATGACTGTCCGATCTGAAACTGACCTGATAATAATTATTCTACTAGTGGAAACTACATGTAAATTGATCTGGTAAAAAAATATATTTAAATTGAATGTACATAGAGATAATGAATGAATACCAAGAATTGCATGCGTGTCTTTTATGAAGCAAGTTAGTAGGTAAATCAAGATATTCAATACTAACTTATTACCTCTATAGGTACGCACTGAAATGTTTCAGCTTTGTTTTGTTTATTTAAGCAAATTGAGGATAATAGCATAGGAGATAATAGCCGGATAACTTTTAGGAAATTTTCTATTTGTAATTTCATTCCTTTAATGTGATCCTCGTTCCTTTGTATACCGAATTGCCTTTACCTGAAAATACATTTGTGTTAAGTTTTTGCGAACTTAATTTAGTTAAATGTTAAATTGAATTAATGGTCACCTTTATTTTTAATACCATTTTATTGAACTTGGAACAGCGGCGTTCGCTTAGATTTAAACAAAGTTTTTCCATAACTTCGGGTGTGACTTGAGCGGGTTGCATTTCGTTAGTAAAACACATTTAATTTAATTCAGTACAACGAGTTTCGATAATTAAGGAAGGAAACTTGTAGACTGATGGTCTAGCTAAAATGTCAACAAAAAACTGTAAGACTCCAGTGCTTCGATTGTTCAATTGAGGCGAAAATGCATAAACATTCATAAATAACCTTTTAACAACGAACGGAGCCTCAGATATAGATTATATCTTATTATATAGATATTTTTTATCAAATACAGCTAAACACATTTATTCGCCACAACATTAACAGATACAGACGTATAAAGATAACTTAATTAAAGCCAAGAAATAAATAGAACAACGAAACTAAAATTAAATTAAACAAAACAACAGTGAAACATATGTCTTACATTTTTTTAAATTACAAAATCAGTTGTAGTAATATTTACAAATAATAAAATGTTGTTTCACTTGCGCCCTTACGGAACTAAATGGTGCTATCATTTGTGCAACCCGTAGCCTAGTGGCGCGGGGACTTGCCTTGCATAACAGAGGTATGGGTTTAAATCCTCGCCCCGTTCTTGCACCACTTGCTGTTGGATAAGTGCACGAATACGGGCTGCATTGCTTCAGGATCAATGTAAAACTGTCAGTCCCCTTCCCCTACTAGATTGTAGGGCTAAAGCCTGCCCCGATTGGTACCATCGGATTGGATGGAAAGATGGTCGAAGCGGAAATGAAAAATTGTGCGTGTTTTCTATCCAGTTCAATGTAGCTGGGCTGGGAAGGTCCTGAATGGCACCAAATTCCTTCGGGAATGATGTGTATTGGGCTAATATCATTACGGTGGTTGTGTGGTATTAGCCATCCAAGTCAGGATTCAGAAAACAATCACGTTCATATTTTAATTCAGACACGGTGACTAATTTATCTGCAGAAAATGATTTGATGCTGTGCGAGTCTGTGAATCCATATTCCACACCAATATTATAAATGCCAATGTAACTTTGTCTGTCTGTTGCGTTTTCACGCCTATGCCGCTGAACCAATTTAGGTTACAATATGGTATAGACATAGTCTGGACCTTGGGAAAGGACATTGGCTGCCTTGTAAGGCGAAATTTAAGCTCAAAGGGGTGAAAACGGGATGAAAGATTACATGAGGAACTCATGTAACATAAAATGTTAGTTTCAGCCCGATATTGTCGCGAGCGGAGCCGAAAACCTCAGCTAGTAATAAATAAAATAGAGATAAAGACTCCAGATAAGAGCCCGTGGGCTGCAGGGCAGGAGTGGTCGAGTGAAGCTGGCAGGTATTCCTTTGATCTGACCACACTCCAGGGGTAATGAGCCCTCTTCTCTCGGCGGCGCGGCGCGTCGGTGGCGAAGGCGGCGGCGGCGCGGAGGCGAGAAGCCAGCGCGGAGCGGCGGCGACGCAGTCGGGGTTGATCGAGCAGTCAAGGCAGCGAGCAAGGAAGGATGGGAGTGAAACTCATTCGTATGGCGGCAGCATACCCAAATGTTAGTGAAAACGTACTGACTGCAGTTAATCCGCTTATGAATTCGGGGAGCGCAATATCGAATGTTCGTTGCACTTAATAGCGTCCTGTGAAGTTCTTACGTGTCGAGAACATCAGTAAGTGAGCGATTTCGTAAGCGAACTGTCTGGCAGGCGCTTTTTAGATTTCCCTACCTAAAGGGTGCCAACGGAACCCTATTACCAAGCCTTGGCTCTCTGTTCGTCCGTCCATCCGTCTCTCAAAGGGCTGTATCTCATGAAATAGGTAGGCAGCAAAATTGTTCACAGAGTGTGTATTTGTTTTGCCGCAATAACAACAAATAGGTAAAAAAAAAAAAAAAACTACTATTATTATTATTATATTAATAATGAAAATGTTAAATCTTGTACGATGGTACGGAACCCTTCGTGTGCGAGTTCGACTCGAACTTGGCCGGTTTTATAATGCAAATGGACATAAATTGCTAATACCACATATTAGCCCGAAACACCGCATTCCGGAAGGAATTAGGTGTCATGCCAGGACCTTCCCTTTATGAGCACGGCTACATTCAACTGGTTGGAAAACACGGACAATTTATCATTGCCGCTTCGACGATCTTTTCCTCCAATGCGATCGGATACCACCTAGTAGGAGAAGGGAACTACAGTTTTACATACATTCTAAAACATGGATCAGCTCGCATTCGTGATGAATGCACTTATCCAACTCATAAAGAGAAAGAAAGTGGTGCATGCACGGGGCGGGGACCTAGACCACAGGCGAGCAGGACAAGTTCCTGCGCCACTAAGCTACGACCCTGCTGCACCTTCAATGTATGTATTTCCACTGACTCGTGGCTACGTTGCGCTGCCGCCATGCGAATGAGTTTCTATCGTTGCTCTCGTATTTCCATGCTCGCTGGGTCAAGCACCCTGCGATGTGCTCCTCCAGCGCACTTACTAGTAATTAATACACTTCCACAGATGGCCGGTTAATCCGGGCGGACACCAAAACCAAACACGGGCGTAATTTTTTGATAGATTCAATGTATAAGGGGTCTTTATGATATTATAGAACGATGCACGCGGATCTGATGGTTTAAATTAAAGCCGTCATTTGAATTCAAACCATTTGCCAAGTGCCTAAGTCACATGAACTTAAAATATGAATTTAAATATATTACTTTTTTCAACAAATCTGAACTTTATTACATTTTTTAACCATTTTATTAATTCAAAATTGTTCCGCTATTTTAGATTTAATTATTTTTGATGGTATAATATTTATTTTGTGAATGTGTACATACAATTTCAAGTCTTCGCATATACAATCGTCGCAATATGAATAAGTAATAGTAAATCATAAGGTGACACAGCAGGTCCAGCCAAGCTCTTGCTCATTATTACATTGAATATTTTGAAAGGCGGATAACTAATAATTAAATTAAATTTATATTCATTATATAATAGTTTGATAAATAATAGATAGTCGATCCCTTCCAATACCCACCGTGATCCCATTGCAAATTAATTAATAGACTTGAATTTAATTTACAATCATTCACAAATAAGGTAGATTAATAATAGAGAAACAACGTAAATGAATTCATGACGGTATTTTTGATAACCTGGATGCTACCTTAATTTTAAGTTTTGAGTAATTTTTTTGTCTATTTAAATATTTTGAAGCACCACTCTGATAGTAATATGAAACTTTTAATCTTGAAATAATGTTTAAATGTATGTATCTCAAAACATTTATATTGTTTAAATTTTTATGAGTTGTTTTGTGAAAATTGAATTTAATCGAATGTTTTAATTATATTTTTCGGTGTATCTTTTTTTTTTTTTTTATGTGACTGGACATGGATGGCTAATACCACAAGTTCTGTCATGGTATTAGCCCAACACACCACATGGGAACTAGGTGCCATGCCAGGACCTTCCTTATATTGCACGGCTACATTGAACTGGATGGAAAACACGGACAATTTTCATTGCCGCTTCGACCATCGTTCATCCAATGCGATGGTACCAACCCGGGCGGGATAAACCCTACCACCTAGTAAGTAAGGAAGGGGACCTACAGCTTAACGTGGAATCCGAACCACGGCCAGCCTCTCTCAACGGTCGAATGGTCACCCATCCAAGACCAGACCGGACCCAGCGTTGCTTAACTTCGGAGAGCGATCGCCGAAGTGTCGCGCCACTGGGCCACTGAGGCTGACAGGCTGACACATCTGTGTACTTCTTAATTTAAGTATTTTTTTTTACAATAATAACCTTAATGTTTTTACAAAAATGTCGACGGACAAAGTAAATAAATGAATGAATGAAAATAAATGCCCAAAAACATTTGACCATGCCTTTTTTAAGAAATATACAAAATCCACTTCTCCATGGGTTACCGGGATAGCGCAGTCAGAATACAGTTAGGAAAGATAAGGAAAATAAGTGAGTGAAAGAAAGAAAATAAGTAAGTGCTGGGAGTAAATGGTACAAATACTCCGTTATGAAAACTAGTATAATCAGGTTTCGGGTGGAATTGTACGATTGTTAAATATAAAAAAAAGTATTATTATAAAAAGGAGCCTATGTCACTGACTTTTCCATAAACTATTTATATGCGGAAAATGTCAATGCGTTGTTGCGTTTGTTGCGTAAGAGGTCCGCGTTCAAACAAAGCAACAACTTCCCATTTATATGGATAGGATAATAAGGATTTAGGATAGGAATGGATGAATACGATGCTTTAGTATGGCTTTGTGAAATTTACTAGAAAAATCCTTAAAGATAAGCTTGATAAGGTCAGGAACGAGGTTTCCGCACAAAGTATCCGCGTATTCCGCATGAAGTAAATTATTTTACTAACCGTATTCGTGCAACCATAGTTTGGGACCATATTTGAAACAAACTTTTATGAGCCGCAGGATATATGTTTAACTAGCCCTAGGCATCACACGATCTTAAGGAGGACTTTACACACTTTCTGAAACTTTGGATATGTTTGGTGGAATCTTAAATTATTATTTTACAAACTGGAACTATTTGGTCGTTTCTTTGTTTTATGTTACTATATCTTATATTATCTACTACGCGATTCACTGTAACACGTACCTTAAAAATCTCACGGTATAAGCACTCATTTGTGATCGTACCATATGTTGCCTGCCTTGGTAAGCGAGTGGTGTATTTTATTAGGGTTCCGTACCCAAGGGGTGAAAACGGAACCCTATTACTAAGCCTCCGCTGTCCGTCCGTCCGTCTGTCCGTCTGTCACAGGGCTGTATCTCAGTAACCGTAACAGGTAGACAGCTGAAATTTTCACAGAGTGTGTATTTATTTTGCCGCTATAACAACAAATAGGTAAGATTAAAAAATAATTAAAATTAAAGGGGGCTCCGATACAAAAAACGTGATTTTTTGTTTTATTTTTTACGATGGTACGGAACCCTTCGTGTGCGAGTCCGACTCGCACTTGGCCGGTTTTTTTTGCAGAATTTTATACGAAGGCAAAAGTTGGCTCCACACCGAAGGAGTCATTCGAAAAGTTAGGCGCAGTGTCGAGTGCACGAATCGATCAGACCGTCGAAAGGTCCTCCGTCCGCCGCGCCTGCGCCTCCTTCACCTCCGCTCACCTACACCTCCACTCACCTACTCCTCCACTCTACTCCTCGAGCACTTCCGCTCGAAGGGCAAACAACTCCCGGATCGACAATATTTTCGGCTGCCGTCGAATAGTTCGACGCCGAAAAGCGATCGCCGACTCCTGCGCTCGAGTGGCTTTCGCGGAATCCGTTTCGAGCATTTCCAATTCGTGCTTTGAAATCCATTTTATTTTTGTTGCTTTTATTAAACGAATTTCCATTCGATTTTTTAAATTATTAAAATCGTTTAAACTTACGAAAAGCAAATCATTCAAATTCCTCTAGTCAGGGTACTTTCCTCGTAATCCCATATTTTACAATCGCAGCTTCGAAATTTAAAAAATGTATCCATTATAATACTCAAAATATATCCTTTGATCATAAGAAATTAGTAAAATATCTTAAGATTGAGCCCCGGTTGCACGAAGAGACGGCTGAGTTAATCAATGTTCAAACACGTCACACGCCTATTTTCTACCTTTTCCTTGCGGGAACACAAATAGTGATCAGGTAACACATTAAAATATAAAATACATTACATAGGAATTCATGTTGCTACAGTTTCTTGAGGTTCAAGAGCAGTAATAACTTTTCTTTTGAAATTTGAACCCAAAATATGAAAGAGGAGGATCCATGCCATGTGCTACGAACCGCTCTGGTATGATAATGACAACATCTGATAAACTTTAAAAAAATATGTCGATGTATTTTAAAACAGAAAATAATTTTCTCACAGAGCAAAGGATAAGAAAAAATTTGAATATATTGTAGACACGAAAAATTCTGTTTGGAATCTCTTTAATACATTAAGTGTATTTCAGCTGAAGGAAAATTAAATGTACGCTGTGTTTACATTGAGCCTGGAATAACCGGATTTAGGGTAGGTGCGCGGATTGATGCGGTACAGTCGGCAGCAATTATGAATGGAATTCTTAATCGTATTAATTCAGCAAAAATTGGAGAACATGATTCGTTTAAATACATATAATATAATAATAAATAGTAAGCATACAAATGTGCATTAATCATTAATGTTTTTTTTATTATACATGATGCCATTGCGTAATCAAGGCCGATTTTTCCAATTTCCTTCATTTCAGAATTCAGAGGTCACAAAATTACTACACGTAGACTGATCGCTACGGGGTTATGAAAAACACTTATATTTGAATTGTTATTTTTTTCTTGGAAGTCCCCTAATTTTAAAACACTTTCGTAACGCAGAGGCGTTATGCTGGCCCTATTCAAAGTTGTTAATTTCTGCCTGGAATGGTTCACTCGAACGAAAGCTTAATTTGAATGGTCCGGTACATTTCATGCGGGATTAAGCAACCCTATACCTCCCTCGGACCTCCCCTTATCTTCCGCTCCTCGCAGCCTCCGCCGCCTGACGTCTGCAGAAATGGTGGATGCCACAATACGTTTGTATAATATATATATGTTTATATGTTTCCAAATATCATAACCTTGGTTCTATCGCGTTAAAACGCAGACACAACCTAATTAGCTTTGTTCACAGTTCCACCAAATGGATGTTTTAATTATTTTTTGTTTATTTACGCAAAAGAGTTGTTATTATTTCATAACACTGTAATATGCTATGTGTTTTCTTCCTACTAAGCAATAATTGGGTACAGAAAGTAAGGAAAAAAAAGGTTAACAAAACGAATACTGTCTGTTCACACCATACTTGAGCCGTTATGAAGTATATAAAGTATGTTGCAACGTATGTAACTACAGGATATTTTTGGGTAGTATTCCTCATGTTTTTCCAAGACAAAAAAGTAAAAAAAAACCCTAAAATCTCTAGTTACTTTGATATACATTTTTGAAATTAATGTTTTCGTCTAGTGTCATTTGATGCGACACGTGTTACAACCATGCGATTCCCCGTGGCGTGTCAGGCTAATGTCATGACAGTAGGTGTTTTTTTGGAGGATATACAGAAAACATATTTAACTTTTTTGTTTATTTCAATCCCATTAATAATTTCCCAAATTTTCTAAATAGGCCGTTTCAAACAAAATTCAAACTAAAGTGCTATATCCGGCTCCCGATAATCAAATCATCGTTTTCAGGGTTCCCGGAGATTGACTAATATTAAAACAGCTTGACCAAAGATGGCATGCGGCCCTTTACTATGGGCACGTGTTTAAGGATACTTTTGAGATTACCGCAGTCGTTGAACATGTTTGAAAAATGTTACGGCTTTTCACTCGACGGGAGGAGACATTCTCCGACGTTTCGAGCTGATCGTTCAGCCCGTTGTTCGCCCGCCTCGTTCTACGTACCAAGTCGTCTGCTGCGTACGAACGTGGCGGATGCCTCCTTGACAACGAGCTGAACGATCAGCTCGAAACGTCGGTGAATGTCTCCCCCCCCCCCGCATAAAAAGCCGTAACATTTTTTGAACACGTGTTTAAGGAGTTTACCTTTTTAGGCAAACAATCGGCAACGCGTTTGCCGGGGGGTCATTAGTCCGTTCAGTTTACACTAAAACACCATTGAGTAAACTAGGTTGATACTTAAAAGAAGACTAAAATTAATTTCCGACAACGTGACCACCAAACATTGAAAGGTCGTTGAAGCCAAAAAAGGATCACAGAAAAGTTATTTTCAAATTACTACCGATGGAGTAATAGTTAAAACTTAACGAAACGGTCGCCACAGACAAGTCGCTGCTTCGAAGGTTAAGTGGCACCAACTCCTCGGCAGCAGCCAGCCAACTGGCCTTCAGTTGTACCTGACTACGAATCCATGCACATTTGTAAAGGGAGGAAGGCCGCTAAATTGATTCAACTCAGAATTGAGTTAAGCGATGGTTAACGAATTTCGTCGCCAGTAGTTAGCTAGTTCGCGTAGACTTAACACTGTTAAGAAATTTACAGTTTAGTAGTTTAGGATCGTTAAATACGTTGCGATGGAGGTGGATGGTACGGTGTCGCGGAATATGTCTAGATTTTGTGGTAGCTATTTAAAATTAGCTTAACGCTGCGTTTGCCGCTAACTGACACTCAGTTATTCGTAAAATTTTCAAAGAGAACCTAACTTATCAAGCTCAAATTTAATATTACAAAGTTTCAGGAACGCGCGATACTGTATCCGAACGAAATGAATTATTTTTACATTTGATTGTTTCAATTACAATTTCTCGTTATTTCTTCCAAGTGGGAAGCATTATTAAGCTGAAAATATACATTGCATGCGCATAGTGCCTTTGATATTTGAACTAAATATGGTTTCATTAGAAATATTAAAAACGGATGAAATTTCAAATTATTTTGTTGACATAATCGAGCTCTGGCGATGTTTGCGATTATACAACAATTTCTTGAGCCACAATGTTTTGCCCTTAAGAGCGCTATAAGAGGAGATTTACTTCAGTTTGATAAGGGCGTAATTTACTATTGGTCCTTTGTGATGTTGGGGTAAAAATAGCGGCAAAAATATATTTTATTCCCGTGCAAGACGTAAGATGTGACCAAGGGATTCATCATTCATAAAAACAATAAACTGTTTTCGGTTATTGAGAGCTGGCCGACGTTCGGATTCCACGTAAAACTGTAGGTCCCCATCATTACTTACAAGGTAAAATAAAGAAACAAAATCCATTATTTTTTTTCCAACAAAAAAATTAGGATCACTTACATAGCATTTGCCGAGAAAAAAAATCCAGCTCACCATTTGTGCAGCAGATCCCTCTTGAGTGAACTACAGTACTGATTTTACGCTAGATTGGAAATACTTACGACGGACATAAAATGAGAGCAACAGCTGTTTGTCGGGAGTATTAGAACATAACATATTAGGGATAAGCAAAAAAAAATACGGTAAATGATACCCATAATAATATTTCTAGGATTTTTTTATATTAAGCGCGGCATATAGCGTATGCCAGGACCTAAATTTGCCCGACGACGCCCATGGGTTTTCTAACATTCAGGGGGGCTGCGAAAACCATGCCGGCCGGCCAGGATATACCTATTAATTAATTAATTATTTAAGGGAACACGTCAGTGGAAATAAACATCACCAAATTAAAGAAACATATCAAAGAAGATCACATGAACTAACTAACCACACAATAGATATTTTTTTACAGTATAAACAATAAAAAAAATATTGAGGAAGCAAACAGAGTAAAAATAAAAAAAAAATCTAGTAGCACAAAATGTAATCATTTACATTTAAACAGTTATAACGGATTTATTAGTACGAACATCTTACGCTCCAGTCTTACAGGACTTGCACGCAAGTATAATATATTAAATTATAGCTGATTATTCCAACACTTGTTGGTTGCGCTTTATTTGAAACAGCCCTCAAATCCTACCAATATATGACGCAGCACCTTTAACCAAATAATTTGCGGGCACGGCACAAAATCTAGCTATTGCGCTCTGGGACCTTCTCTGTTTCAATGTAAAAGAAAGGCTCTGTGATGAGGAGGACACAGCATATGTGGTGGTAGAGAAATGCAACGCAGCGATTTAGCGTATCGACGTGACCGCCTCACACGGCTGCAACCGCCAAGTCAGTCATCGTACGGGACTCGCCCGAAGTGGTTGTAAAGCGTGTTTTTTTGAAGTAATAAAAGATAATACAAGGATATGAGTATTCTTTATTCGAGAGACTTCCAGTAGTAAAAACAGTACACTAAAGTGGTGACCCCGACTGAAGAAACCGTCGAGAACTCTAAGTGTAAAGTGACTCAACATGTACCAGCAAATTCCTCCTACCGCATCGGCTGCACCTCCGTTGCCCACGCCACCAACGGCGCCGGTCGACATGACGCAAGCTACCGCGGCCGTTTCAGCGCTATCCCTGCAATCGAGGATTCCAGCTTTCTGGAGGGATGACACGCGGCTATGGTTCGCCCAATTTGAGTCGGTAATAGCGGCTCACAAATTGGGGGACCAACAAAAACATGACCTCGTAGTTGGCGTCCTGAAGAAAGAGGATGTTAAACAGGTTAGTGACCTTTTGATAAACCCACCCCTTGCCGATAAATACGCCGCCATCAAAGAGCGATTGATATCAGTATACGAGGAGTCTGCGACGGAACAATTCCATAAGTTGCTGAGTGGTCTCGAGCTAGGTGACCAAAAACCAAGCCATCTGTTGCGCCGAATGCGTGATTTGGCTGCACAAAAAGTTCCGGACGAGGCGCTAAAAATACTTTGGATGGGCCACCTACCAACCTCGGCACGCGCCGTGCTATCGGTATCAAAGGAGCCAGCTCTCGACGATTTGGCGGTCATGGCGGATACGATGTTAGAGCACTTAAACAAACATCAGGTAGCAACCATCACATCGCAACACGGCAGCCCGACCCAAAGTTGCCAACACAGCAATCTGGCAGTGGAGATAGCTAAGTTGCGGGACGAAATAGCGCAGCTGCATTTCTCGAGGCGCGATGACGCACGCGGACGACGGCCGTATCGAGACCGATCCGTTTCAAGGAACAGAAGAAATGCGACACCGCGCCGGACACCTGACAGCCCAGACTGGCTTTGCTTTTATCATTTCAGATTTAATGATAAAGCGACAAAGTGCGAGCAGCCATGCAATTATAAGGGAAACGCCAAATAGTGTATGGTGCGGTGGATCCATACACACACCACGTAGACAACCACCGTTTAAGTGTTACAGACCGACAAAGTGGTTTACGTTTCCTTATTGACACAGGCGCGAACGTTTCAGTCCTTCCTAAATCAGCAGTTGTTCCCGCCAGCCGTATTTTAAGTGATTACAAACTGTACGCAGCAAATGGAAGTGAAATAGACACTTATGGTGCAAAAACATTGAACGTAAATTTAGGATTGCGAAGGGATTTTACTTGGACTTTCATAGTAGCTAACATACAACAAGCTATAATCGGTGCGGATTTTTTAAGACATTTCAAGTTGTTAGTAGATTTAAGTGGAAAAAAACTAGTGGATGAAATAACAAACTTAAATATTTTGTGTTCACTAACGAATGTACAGGTGGACTCCCTAACTACAATTAGTGCGCAGCAACCATTTCGCGAACTTTTGGAGAGGTTTCCAGACATCACTAAGCCGACCTCATTCAAGGAACCGCCCCAACATACCGTCGTGCACCACATAGAGACAACGGGACCACCGGTGTTTGCACGCCCGAGACCATTACCCCCGGACAGGTACGCTAAGGTAAAGAAAGAATTTGAACATATGATTCAGATCGGAATATGCCGACCTTCCAAGTCTAGCTGGTCTTCCGCACTCCACGTCGTTCCGAAAAAGGATGGAGAGATCAGGCCTTGTGGAGATTATCGGAAACTTAACTCTATAACAAAACCTGACCGGTATCCTATCTCCCGACTGCAAGATTTCACGTACGTATTGAACGGAAAAACTATTTTTTCCAAAATTGATGTTACTCGAGCATATCACTGCATACCAGTAGCTCCGGAAGATGTAGAGAAAACTGCGATAACGACCCCTTTCGGATTATTTGAATTCACAAGAATGACATTTGGATTACGAAACGCAGCACAGTCATTCCAGAGATTCATGAACAACAGTGTACTTCAGGGTCTCGATTTTCTATTCACGTATCTGGACGATGTTATTATTGCGAGTTCAAGTATTGCAGAACATCGTAAGCACTTAGAGAAAGTGTTTGAACGATTTAACGAATTTGGAATTACCATCAACCTTAAAAAGTGTATATTCGGCGAGCAGGAAATAGATTTCTTAGGTTATCATGTGACCACGAAGGGAATCACACCTATGAAAGAGAAAGTTACTGCAATCACGAATTTTCCCAAACCAAAAACAGTCGAAGAGTTAAGAAGATTTCTCGGGATGATTAATTTCTACCGCAGTCATATTCCCAACGCCGCGGCCGAGCAAGCCGAGTTACATAAATTCATTCACAGTGCGAAAAAGAAAGATAAGACTGTAATACAATGGGACGCGGCGGCAAACGAAGCATTCGATAAGTGTAAGGTGAGCCTTCAAAGCGCAATTACATTATCGCACCCGGCGCTCAACGACACGCCACTCGCATTGTTTGCTGACGCATCGGATTCGTCCGCTGGTGCAGTTTTACAGATTAGAAAAGACAATGCATGGAGACCCGTGGGGTTTTTTTCTTGTAAATTCAGCAAGGCGCAGCAGCGATACAGTACTTACGACAGAGAACTTTTAGCCATATATATGGCAGTTAAACACTTTAGATATTTAATTGAAGGAAAATCTGTTACCATTTACACTGATCATAAACCGCTTACTTACGCTCTTAATAAAAACGTTGTTAGCGGTACGGATACGCCAAGAAGAATCAGACACTTGAGCTTTATAAGTGAGTTCTGTACAGACATTCAACATATCAGTGGTTCCGAAAACGTCGTTGCGGACGCACTTTCTAGAGTAGAGGAGATACGCATGCCAACGCAGTTCGATTACGATGAGCTCGCAGAGACACAGAAAGGAGACGGCGAGTTAAGAAAACTTCGCGAGCAAAACAATCTAAAATTCATAGCAATGGCGACACCTTCAGGAAGACGTGTAATAACATGCGAAAGTTCGACGAATCGAGCCAGACCATACCTACCCAGTAAATATCGCAAAGCTGCTTTCGAAGCACTTCACGATTTAAGCCACCCGGGAGTATCGGGTTCCCGGCGACTGATAACGCAGCGCTATTTCTGGCCTTCGATGAATAAGGACATCGGCCAGTGGGCTAAGACTTGTATTGCATGCCAACGTGCAAAGGTGCAACGGCATATCACAGCACCTCTCGGCGAATTTCAACAGGCGTCCCCTTTGAGCACATTCACTGTGATATTGTAGGGCCGTTGACGATATCAAACGGAAAAAGATACTTGTTGACAGCAATCGACAGGGCCAGCCGCTGGCCGGAAGCCTGGCCGCTAGAAGAAATAACCGCAGAGGTAGTCGCGAAGACTCTGTACGAAGGTTGGATATGCCGCTATGGGACACCGGTTCGGATCACTACGGACCAAGGAACCCAATTTGAGAGCGACCTCTTCAGTTGCCTCATGAAGAAAATGGGTATCCATAAAATCCATACTACAGTGTATCACCCACAAGCTAACGGGATGGTGGAAAGATGGCACCGGACCCTTAAAGCGGCTATTATGGCGAAATGTGAAAGTGAAAACTGGGCCCGAAATTTGCAAACAATACTTTTAGGATTGAGAGCAACACTGCGTGAGGACTCAGGAGTTAGTGCAGCCGAGATGGTTTATGGCACAACACTCCGACTGCCTGGGGATTTTTTTGAGAACAACAAAACATGTGAAAACGATCCGGAGTTTGTTAAACAGTTGCAGGAAACCATTAGAGGGTTTACACCGCCCCAAACGCGCGCTCATCGGAATCGCTCCGTTTACGTACCGACTTCGTTAAACTCTTGCTCTCACGTGTTCTTGCGCAACGATATGGTCAGAAAATCGCTCGTGCCACCGTATTCAGGACCTCATAAAGTTTTAGCACGAGACGAAAAATTTTTCACAATCCAGTTACCCAATAGGATAACGGTCGTCTCCGTGGATCGTTTAAAACCCGCCTTCTTGCTTCACGACATGGGCGAAGGAACGTCTGAAAGCAGTGCAAGAAAAAAGACACCGGCAAATGACCCCGCCACGGTGTTGCCGAGCGCAGCTAGCAGCGGAGAGCCGACGGCGGCGCCTGCTGCATCGACACAAATCACTCGAGCCGGCCGCGTCGTAAGACCAGTGGTACGGTTCGGATGACGCGGTTCGGGTGATGACCTTATTGTGAAACAACTTTCGAGTGTGTGTTCTGTGTAAGTAATGTAGGGACGCTCAAGGTCCCTACCCAAGTGATAGAGATGTCAGTAACGTAGGGACGCTCAAGGTCCCCACTAATGTGACATGTGCGAAGCGTTGTCTGTTTGTCAGTTTCTTATATTGTGTTCACTTTTAATTTTTGTGTGTTAATGTTATCAAACATGTTTATATGTTTTTAAATTCAGGAACTAATTTGTAGTGTACTCATTTTTAAAAAAAATATTGTAGCTCGTAGATACGATTTCTGTCGTAATGTGTGTGTAACTTTTGAAATTTGTGAAATGGAATATGTGTTTAATTTTTTATTATTGTGTTTTACAAAAAAAAAAAGGGGAGGGCTGATGTGGTGGTAGAGAAATGCAACGCAGCGATATAGCGTATCGACGCGACCGCCTCACACGGCTGCAACCGCCAAGTCAGTCATCGTACGGGACTCGCCCGAAGTGGTTGTAAAGCGTGTTTTTTTGAAGTAATAAAAGATAATACAAGGATATGAGTATTCTTTATTCGAGAGACTTCCAGTAGTAAAAACAGTACACTAAACATATAATGCGCATATTGCTTGATTTGGTAAGATTTACGAAAATTTTTATTAAAAAACTACTTATAGCTAAAAGTAAATCACGAACGCTTTAGTAAAAAATCAAACAATTATAAATCTTCATGAAACAAGCTACGTTTCATGACAATGCGTTTTTAGATGTTTTTGTTTTATCGTTGAGTAATCTACGTCCAAACTAATTGCATAAAGTGCGCAAAAATTTTGAACTTTAGGCCCTTGTAACTTCGAAACCAAAGATAATTTGACAATGCTAATAGTCATGAAACATCCAGTTCGATTTAATAAAGCTGTTTTGGATTTCCGACAGGAAATATGCTCATGGTTTTCTTCCCACGTTTGTATGGGGAGTTGAGCGGGAAGGTCCACCTTAAAATATGAGAACTGGCCCTGTTTTTATATCCTAGGGAATCCTTTGACCAAGTAAGCTTTTTGTAGAAATATACAGGTTTATTATTTTTTATGTGGCTAAAAAGTAGACACGTATCCTTTATTGTTTCATTGAGAGGTGATCTGGATGACGTTTTGGAACAGAGAAACAAAATCATTCGCAAGCATTTTGCACCCTTTCGGCATTGGCTAATAAACATGGACCATAGACCGTGTCGGAGTAATTAAAAGATGATAACACGAATGCGTCGTAAGCATGACTCTAACTTCTTCTGTAAGTTAAATTCTACTGAAATAAAGTATTTTTAGCTTGTAAAACTCCATCCTTACTTTGCTATTGATGTATTCCTAAAAGTGCATCCATGCATCCACAACAAGCTCCAGGTTACGCACAACCCCGGTTGGAACCATCGCATTGAATGAAAGGTAGTCGAATCGGTAACGACAATTGTCTGTGTTTTATATTCATTAACGCCCAGTAACTTCCATTCGTAAGCCTAACCATATAATGTAAGATCTGATAACTAATATAAAGTAAGGATTTTTTTATCATCGACAACAAATATCTTGTAGAGGGAATCGGTGGCACCTCCCATGGGGACACTGTCGACGCTCGGAATTACAAGCTCCTGAATGGTATTTATTGTTGCTCCCTCGTTCTTCCGAAGGGCCCTTTCTTCGACCTCCACTGCCCTTGGAGGAGCTATTCTACTTGCACACAGAATAATAGTCTCTGGTGGCTGCGCTGGAACTAAGCGGGTTTGTTCACTTACCTGAAATACGGGATCCATCTATTTTGGAATAAACAAAAAATTATGATTCGGTCAAATATGAGTACGAAGAGTGGGTATACGTAAAGATAAAACATATTTTAACCTTTAATCCCTCAAATAATAATTGCTCATCAAGGTTATCGAAGGTCGCGAATGGAGTTGCATTTCTGTCGAAAAAGCACCCGATCGATATTGTGCGAGTCAAATGCAACGAGCCCTCTAATTCCTTTGGATTCATTTCTGCCTGGTCAGCATCGGTAGCACAGTGGCGCGACGCCTTGCGGTTCGATAAACTGAGTGAAGCAACTCTGAGCGCGTTTGGGTTCTAGATGGGTGACCGTTTTCGACTATTGAGACTGGCCGCGGTTAGGATTCCACGTAAGACTGTAGCTCCTACCTTACTTAGTGGGTGGTAGGGTAAATCTTGCCCTGGTTGGTACCATAATATTGATGGAAAGATGTTTAATGCGGGAATTTATTTTTTTGTGTTCTTCATCCAGTTCAATATAGCCGCGCAATATAAGGACGGTCATGATATGGCGCTTAGTTCCAAAGTGGTGTTTTAGTTACAAACAGTCTATATGTGAACAAATGTCTGTCCAAATGGTTACAACATTAAAAGCGTGTTTGTTACAGGCAGACAACGAAGTCGCCCTATGGGCTATATTTTATCTATTGGAGTATACAACCTTAATAGTCAAAAACCGTTGATCATAATTGTATCTATACTTATACTATATACTATAATGAAAGCTGAAGAGTTTGTTTTTTGTTTTATTTTTTGGTTTTTTTGTTTGAACGCAACGGTAGTTAAATTCTTTGGAAAGGCTATAGCCTATATAACATCACGCTACAACCCTGAAGAGCCGAGCAGAAAGAAAAAAGTCAGAAAGGACGTTAAGCATAAACGACGCGCTAATCTCTGGAACTACTAGTCGGATTTTGAAAATTATTTTTACATTTGGTAGGTAAATTCGTTGGGAAGGCTATAGGCTATATAACATCACGCTACGACACTAAGGAGCCGAGCAGAAAGAAAAAAGTCAGAAAGAAAGCTAAGGTTAAACGAATCAATAGTGCAAGTGGGTGATTCGATGCCGGTGGTTCGAAACGACAAGACCCGAGAAAAGCCGAGCTGGGACCGTACTACATAGGCCTAACCTAACGTTTAGTTACGTTCCGTACATGCTTAATGTCAAGCAACATGTTATTCGGCCAAGTGAACTTAATTTTACCGGTTAGCGTAGTACGAAATGAAACTTAACGTTATATTTAATCACTCACTTGCCTGTTCATTTGCAATGGTAACCCCTCCGTGCATGGCTACGTCAACGAGGTACCATCCCGCAAGGCGCAATCGCGTGGTCAGTTCTCTTCGCAACAGTCGTGTCTTATACGGGATTTGGAGATGTAAAAGATTTTTCTTTAATTTGATAGGTTAGTTTCAATGCTTTCAAAATGTCTTGGAAAAAATATTTATTAATTCCTTCTACTGGTATTACGTATCGCAATATTTGGATGTTTCTTATTCAATCTTGCGAAATTGTGGCTCGACCGATTTTGCCCTTTGGGCCACTTTTAATTAAGGAAATAATTGAGTTCGACATTGGTCCAAAACGACATACCTCATGTTTTATAAGTGGGAATGTTAGAATGTTTCTTATTTAATCACGCCATATCGGCTCCACTCATTTTGATTAAAAAGTAGTAGATAAATTACATCGTTGTTGACTAGCCTTTTCGACCAGTCCTTTGGGCTACTTTTTATCCAGGAAATAATTCAGTTCGACATCAGTCCGAAACGACATTGACCCGAGCGGAGCCAGGTACCGCGGCTAGTTATAAATAATGGAGAAAAGGGTGTTTATCTGGCTGATGAAAACCGAATATTCGGTCGCAGGGCTCCAAGTAGTTTACCATAAATGTCATAAGTAAATGTCATTTAACATGCTGTACATATGTCTATTGCTAGACTCCGCCAAAGTAGTGGCTTTCCTCAGGATATTTTTCTTCATGTGGGGCAAGTGGACAAGCTGCCTAACTCCGCGATGGCTGCTCGCCGGCCCGCGGGCAAAACTTTTGTCTTTTGAGAGAACTCCGCATCTTCAACTCCGAAGGAACAAGTCACTTTCTTACTTTTTACACAAACACAAATGGCTCTTGCAAACATCAACCATCCGAGGCGTATTACAACTTGCAAACAGTGCCTACTTTAGGATATTATAGATAAGATCCTGCAATTGAGTTTTGTAGTAGGTATTTGGGCACCCATAACTGGATTGCTTGCGATGCTATGTTTGTATTCGGTTTTCATTTTATTTTCTCTCAAGTAGTCACTTTAGATTCGTTTTGAGATTAAATGTTTGCATAAGTCAAACATTTAATTTATGTAATTTTAATTTAATGCTCTATTTTTGGTATCCGGTATAGGTGGCTGTGCTCAGAGACTAAAGGTACTTAGGAATAGCCAAATCCACATTACCTCCCGAAACACGCGTTTTGCGAATATTGAAGGCGACAAGGCTCTCCAGGCCCCAGATGGCTACTCTGTCACAACACTATCCTTATTAAACACAAAACGTTGCGCCTTGTTGGGGTGTGCATATTTGCTCCTCTAATCCCTGAAATATCCCTCATGCTCCGTGTGCTGTCAACAGCGTAACTATGAATCATTCCTAGTGATGATAGTAAATCGTTGATGATGATAAAAAACCGAGTCGGACTCGCACACGAAGGGTTCCGTACCATCATACCAGATTTAATAAAAAAGTCATGTTTTTTTATGGTGCCTCCCTTTGACTTTTGTTATTTTACCTATTATGTTATAACGGCAAAATAAATACACACTCTGTCAAAATTTCAGCTGCATACCTATTACGGTTCATGAGATACAGCCCTGTGACAGACGGACGGACGGACGGACGGATGGACGGATGGACGGACGGGCATCGGAGGCTTAGTAATAGTGTTCCGTTGGCACCCTTTGGGTACGGATCCCTAAAAATATCATAGGTGACAGCACGGAGCCCTGAGGGACACCAGCCCCATTCGGTAAGTCGTCCGAATTAGTACCATCAACGGCAACGTATAAGGAGAATCGGTGGAATGCCGATGGACGGGAACTTGCCAAGTAGGCCCCGGTGCCAAACACGGTCAAAGGATTTGGCAATATTGGTTAGAATTATGCAATTAAAAAAAATTTTTTTTGAGCCTTAGCAGCGATTAGCAAAGAGCCGACTCGTTACAGGGATATCCGGGGGTGGATGATGCACTATATTATATGTAGTGCCTTAAAGACGGTAAAATTGTGTGATTGTCAATAATGAGTCACAGTGAACCCTCTCGTGAGCGAGTCCGATCACGTACGTCCTCAACGAGGCATCCGCATGGGGTCCTTAGGTAAAGTCTGTATCTACGTACTTACTCCCCACTCACAGAAATCGGAATTCTGTGGGTGGGATGATCATTTTTGTAACGTGTTTTAGTTACACGATATTGTTAAAGTGTCAAATATCAATAAATGGTTTTGTGATGGCGCAATCTTACTACGAACACAATTTCCTTTATCTGCCTATGAGTACGAGTATAGTATAGTGTGCCACACCACATGGTAACTAGGTGCCATGCCAGGACCTTCCTTATATTTCTCGGCTACATTGAACTGGATGGAAAACACGGACAATTTTCATTGCCGCTTCGACCGTCGTTCATTCAATGCATGGTACCAACTCGGGCAGAGTTAACTTTGCCACCTAGTAAGTAAGGAAGGGAACCTACAGTTTTACGTGGAGTTCGAACTACGGCCAGCCTCAACGGTTGAAAATAGTCACCCATCCAGAACCTAACCGAGCTCAGAAGTGCTTCCCCAGCTTATCGAATCGCAAGGCGTCGCATAGTAAGCCATCGAGGCTGACCTTCCGGCATGGTTTTCACAACCCCCGTGAAAGTTCAAAGGCCAGCGCCCATGGCACCTCTTATGTGAGGGCACTGGTATGGCGCCATATGCCGTCCTTTACATAAAAAAACTAAAACAATATCAATAAAAAACAAAATTTTCCTAATCCATTTCATATGGATCTGACCTAAACAATGAAAGCATTGAATAGATTGTACACGTAGCAATTTGGTGGCTATCATTTACCCTTTCCCATCTGTATGCCCATTTGTCAAAATATGCCGCGCTTTGGTGGTTCCGTGTGTCCTATGTGCCGGATTCGGCGCGCGGTGGTGACAATGCGATGTGAACTTTTAAATGGGGCTATTTGTCAACAGCTTCAGTGGTGAAATAATGGACGTGTTTCAGCCGATTTTATTGCTTTACTTTTGGGAGGATAATTCAATTTATTATTAAACACAGACGTTGTTTATTTATAGGAATAGAATGAATCTCTAAACTTTTCTTATTTTTCGCAACATTTATCACATTTATGCCGACCCAGCGGATCTACTCATGAGATTCTCATCCGTGACTCACAATACTTTCGTACTCATGAAAATACCGCAACAAAGAAAGTTCTGTTACTTCGAAAATCTCCCGCAGTGTGATTAAACAAATATACCATAACTGGTAGTCAACCAGTAAAATTTCCGATTCAGATATCTCTCTGTGTACCAGCTATAAATAAAAATCAATACGTTTTTATTCGCCTAAAATAATACCATAAGATATTGATGATAGTTGATAATACAATATGAGATAGATTGGCCCATAACCGGATAGGATAGATTAACCATAATGTATGCACCCTGCTTCCTAAACTGGCCTGTAGACTATACTCTAAGGAGCAGTAGTTATTCCTTATTCTTTAATTTAAGCGAGCAGGTAAGGCATTTCTGGGAACTGTTATGTATTTAAAACAAAACATATTTAAAAAAATACACTATGCGCGTATCGATTCCATGACATAAATAGTTTTGTTAACAACATTGGTGTAATTGTGAAAATAAAAATGTGGGTGTGTGTGGGTGATGGTGTATGTGACGGTGTTAAATAGAGGGTTTGTGCGTGTGCTATCTTATGAAATATTATAAGAGTTGTAGTGTCAGTTCCAACTTTTGCTTTTGTTTAATTTTTTTCTCGATTCCGAAGCACGCCTCGAAATGTTCCCTCAACAAGTTCGATCAAAGTTGCGCTCGCTCCCCCGACCTAACGAAATTATCTCCCCTTATCTCGTCGGCTCCGAGACGTCGCTCATTATTCATTAAAAACTCCGGTTTAGATTGTCTTTCTTGAAATTGAGGTCCGACGAGGAAAATGAAAAAAGTCCGGGTACCAGCGCTCTCCCTGGAGTGAGACCAGTACGTCCAGATCATTTTTTATCTTAAAAATATCTGCTAACTTGGTGGCTGTATTATAAATAGTAAACGGTCTGGAATGAATCAGTCAATACGACTTTTCTGCAACTAAAAAGCACGTACCACATGCTACCCAGAGCGGCAGTGGTGAAGGTGAGGTGCCACCGCCAGAGGGAAACGGCGTTTCGTTGCGTTTCGTAATCGCACTGCCGCACTGGTAACCCCTCTAATAATTAAGCGTGATGTTATGTAGTCTATTATTTATGACTAGAATCGGAATAAAAAACCTCATCGTGCGCAAGTTATAGGTCATATAAGTTATAGGATTTCATTTCACTGGACCTTATATTCAACCCACTGGACCTTATTGTCCCCCTAATTGAGATCGACTCGCAGGGGATTGTGGTTAGCTGCAAGCACGGCAACGTCTGTCGGCACGATTTTGTTTCTAAGCAAAACGTAGCCCGTGTCATTCCCCAGGATACAATCTATCTTCTATAAAAAATCATTAAACCCCGTGCAGTGGTTCCAACGTTAAAGCGTAACCAACTCACTTTCGATTTTACAACACGATTAGATTTATTTGAGGCAAAGTATAACAAGTCAAAGTAAATACCTATTCTTCATGTAGACACTGAACTACACCTGCAAGAGGCGAGCGAATAGTCCATTGCACGCTAGTGAGCGCAGAGTAGTGTGCAGTTAGCCCGACGTTTTTTATCGCTATCATCTCGTTTATGGCGGGCGGAGCGTTTTCAGCGACAATAGATAATGGCATTGTCGCGGAAACGTAAAGTCAAACGCACAGTTAACGACCATTAAAGTAACGAGTGACGTCCCGCCCGCCCTGGCGCCAGCCCCGCCCACTTGTCGCTACTATTTTAGATGTCATTTTCGCTAAATAATACTTTATTAAATGCTTGAGTAAGTTAAGAAAATTCTCATTTTTAAGGTTCCGTATCCAAAGGGTGCCAAACGGAACCCAATTACTAAGCCTCCGTTGTCCGTCCGTCTGTCACACAGCTGTATCTCATGAACCATAATAGGCAGACAGTTGAAATTTTCACAGATTGTATATTTTAATTGCCGCTAAAAAAATAATTAACTCAAATGAAAGGGGGCCACCATATGAAAAACGTGATTTATGTGGGTCAGATCTTGTATAATGGTACGGAACCTTTCGTGTGTGAGTCCGACTCGCACTTGGCCGGTTTATGGAGTACGTCGGTTTTTTCAACGGATGTAATATGTACGTAGATTGGACCGTAAAGCAAGGACCCAATAAGTAAAGAAAGCTGTAAAATTTACTTTATGAATATACTGCAGGGCTGGACTTGTACCAGCGTTGTTTGTGTGTTTAACATATATTTATTTATTTCACTATCTATACCTATAAAAAAGTCGTATTTATTAGTGCAAGTCGTTTTGAAATAAAATCACTTCTTACAACAATTTCAAAATATAATTTTGTGAAGCTTAAAAGTATGTAGGAAAAATTGTAATCAGAGAAAATACTTTGACATTATACAATTTATGGTTCTGCCCAAAAATTAAAATCGAATCGGATATTTTTTTAATATATTCTTGGTATCCATAATCCGAAGAAATTCAAGTTAATCTCATCAAATCAATCAATCTTTGGTGACCAACAACGCGGAGAAATATTACTTGAACTGAAACCGAAATAAAAGAATTCCCCTTTTACAAACAAGTACCAGTATAAAATTATTATTATCAGAAAACAAAGGCCGTTAAAAATAAATGAACTCCATAAATTCCTTTAATCCCGTTTTGCAGAGAAATTGCGTAAGTTACTCATTACTCGTTGGAATTCCGTCCGGCCGGCAATATTTCTTACTCAACTATTTCTTAAGGATTAATTAAATTCAAGAAAGTTGTGTTTTACCTATTCTCACAGACTCACAGAGTAAATAAATTTCCTCACCCTTGTCTTGATCAGTCGTCTAAGAAAGCATACTCAACTGAAAGAAGATATAGTGACATTAACAGAAAATTGTATTTTGAGACAGTTTGGTTAGCTGAAGGGAATGAGTAAATAAAGAATATATAGAAGCTTTTCTATGTAACTGCACATGGTTGGCGTACACCATACCTCATCGTCATGTTAACCCAACACACCGAATTCCCGTAGGAATAGGGTGCCTTCCCAGGACCTTCCTTACATTGAACTCGATGGAAGCACGACCAATTTTTTATCGCCGCTTCAACCATATTTTCATCCAATGCGATGGTACGAAGCCGGTTGACCTCAACCCTGCCCCCTAGTAGGCAGCAACAGATTTTCATGAATTCCGAATTATGAAGCAGCTCGCATTCGTGAGGAAATGCACTTTTACGACGTGGTGCATGAACAGGGTGGGCAGCGAACTGCCTGTTTCCTGACCATGAATGTTGACATGGAAGGCAAGGCCCCGCCACTCTCAGCTACGAGCCGCTCGAAGCTCAAGGTTTGGCTCGAACTTTAGGTTTGTAAAACTGTCGTGCCGGGTGGCCTTGAAGAATGTACCATGACCTGATTGGTTAAGAGCTTCGTAATGTTTAAGAATATAATCAAAACATTTTGTGAAAAGATGTTTGTCTCTTTAAAAGGAATACGTAATATTCCGTATTAAAGCTTGTTATAACATATATGTTATAACTTTCTACGTTACCTACTCCTCTAGTGACGTGATGGTATAAAATAAATTATATTTTTTGACAAATAACAATCAATCTTTTTTCTTTTACATGTAAAAAAACGGATATCCACATGGAATATCCTAGGCAAATCAAATCACAACTGCCAAGTCTCCAGGGATGCAGCCTTGAACGTATTCAATAAGGCATCTCGTTAGTTAACTCTCAAAGTTTCGTCAGAAAATATAAGTTCGAGAGGTGGTATGATATTGGATAGCTGTAGGCTCACGTCTCCCCGGCGGTGGTGGCACCGCGTCCCTCGGGATGCACACTTCAGTCGAAACTATTCTCGGTACTCGTTTCAATATTCCCAATTCGAGTGGATTACATTTGAATAGTCGGCGATATGATTTCTCGTCTACGCGCCTGCGCTTTACCTCCGGCTAAGTATAGATCGGGAGCTGCTGAACATTTTCAGGTAGACAGAAACACGTTTTGTTATTTAGAATTTTTCCAAAACGACAACTTTAGATGGGTGCTTTTAAAGGGAGGTCCTGGCATAGCACCTAATTCCTTCGTAAATTTGTTGTGCTGGGCAAAATCCTGACTGAGGGTGTGGTATTAGCTATCCATTAACATTAAAAAAAATCCGTATATTTCCCACCTACGCTCTTAGATTCGTCTTCGTACAAGAAAGTTTGATAACCGCAGACGAATAATGCCGATGAGAAAATTTACAGATGGTAATTGTTTTTAATTGATTAATAATTTTATTAAAATTAACATATTATTGCTCGGCCCCGCTCACATTAAAGTTCGATGACAAACATTAGATTTTTTCCGACTGCTCTCATATTTAGCCTATAGATAGTTAAGCGTGACGCTAAGTAGCATATAAGTTACGGAATCAAGCAATACGTAGATACAAACTGCATTGAAATTGGATCAGTGGTTCTCTGGTTATAAGCGAACAGACAGACAAATGGCTACCGCCTATAAAAACTGACAACATTATAATGATATGGTAATAATTCCCATGTAAACTTTACTAAGAATGAAACTGTTTTTGAAGGTATCGGATTTTGTTTAAAGAGAAAGCTGCTCAGAAAATTGCGGCCAGTCTTTCGCAGGTACTGTTTTCTTCCGAAGTTGAAGCGTACCCAAAGAACGTACAAAGAAACGGTCAGCTCTCTCGCACCAATCCCCCGGAGACGATCCTCATACCGACCGCAAAACAAAGGAGCGACGAACACTCGTCTTGGCGGAGCGCAGCGCAAATTCGCATCCTAATTTCCCAGGTGATGTCTTTTTCGTGAATCCGCGGTTCGCTTTCGCTGCGAAAAAGATGAAAAAGAATCGCGAAATTTTCTCTCCCGAAGGCAGCGAGTTTCGTGAGCACCGATGTGACCTACATGGAGTCCCGAGTGGGGTGGGCGGGCGGAGCGAAGAATCTTCATCCATTACTTGATGAGCATGTCGAAATCCCTTCTGATTACATAATTTTAAAAGTCGAACATGTGAAGTGTTTTTTAGTTAGCACATTTTAAAAAAGGCTCATCAAAAACATTATGGGACCAAATATTTCTATTGTAACCTAGTCATCTATAGACAACAATTAAATAAGAATGTATTTTATTGCTTACCTCTATTTTTTTTTTATTGTAAATAAACATGAAAGTATAATACAAAAAAAAATTAACAAAAAAAATAACCGACTTCAAAGAAAAAGCACTAAAAAGTAAAAAATAATTTCCATTTTACGATTTCAGCGTCAGCCAAGGTTAGGTTAGGTTAGGTTAGGTTAGGTTAGGTTCTCTTGATTGATTTGACGCCGACTCAAAAAATAACAGAAATCGTAACAACAAAAATTAACATTATTTTTTACTTTTTAGTGCTTTTTCTTTGAAGTCGGTTATTTTTTTTGTTAAATTTTTTTTTATTTGTTTATTTTTAGTGAATCTGAAGTACACTTACTAATTAGTACACGTCCTTTCCAATAAAAAAAGAATCACCGAAATCGGTTGGCGTTAAATTGAGTTATTCGTCCATTTGTCGCGCACATCTTAATACAAATTTAAGACTTTTATGATTTTCTCATGGAAATCATTATCAGAACTTAACCAAATTAAAATGGGACCACTTGGGAAGCACTAGCTATCATTTAAAAAAATAATCATCAAAATCGGTTCACCCAGGCAAAAGTTATGAGGTAACAAACATAAAAAAAAAAACAAAAAAAACAAAAAAAAAAAACATACAGACGAATTGATAACCTCCTCCTTTTTTTGAAGTCGGTTAAAAATTATTAAAACAAAGTTCTGCCAAACTGCATAGCAGTTTGTTGGCAGAGTGAGCTCTCGTTTTCTTTTCAGCTTACTAATTCCTTCCATCTATAACAAAAAATAAATAAAAAATCTTCTAATAATAACAAATAAAAGTATTAGCAGATATGATATGCGACCAGAGAAAGCCTTCACAATTGTATCGGATCAACTGAGTTCGAACGCAATAAAACGTTAAGCACATACATATTAAGCATATCAATGTATGCAAGATACACATACATTGACGTATCATGCGTGCTGTTGCCATGCGTCCATGGCGGCGCATGCATGATCCTGCCTGTAGGTATGCATTTACTTAACATTTCATTATGTGAACTTTACAAAAAAGTAAATGATATTTTTTAAAAATAGGGAACATAAAGCACACATTACTATACCCATTTCTAAAATACACCACTCCCATTAAACATTTATCTTGGTATTTGTATTTTTTTTTTTTTCATATGCTGCTAAGGAAAAAGTCTTTGATATCTTTTTTGTAGGCTTTTTTTGTTGTCACTTCATCTGCCTGTCTCATAGGTGCAGGCAGGCTATTTATTAAACTAGGCACGACATACTCCCTAGTTCTCTTGCCATAATGATTTTTTGTTTTAGTAGTCATTAGCATTTTAGATGTCACTTGCCGTGTTAAGCGATTGTAAATTATTGGATGTTTAAATTCATCAGATTTATATTGTTCCATCAAAATTAACAAGTCTGCTTTCCTTTCAACTGGTAAAATCTTACATTACTATGAATATATAATTTATATTAGTACCATTAATAGAGATTAAATTACTAAAAACTAAGCATCATAACCAGACTTTAGATGTCGTGAGACTTATGAATCACTATCAGACCTTAATTGATCAATAACAAAAGACATTACGTTAGAAATAGACGGAGAAGCACTTTCCCTTATGTTAAGGGCTTGATAAGAGCCGATTGCTTTCTGTTTGATAAGGACGTAAGTAAAACAACATTTGATGAAAATAAAAAAAAAACACCGAATTTCAATAATCAAAAAAGTAAAGGTGAAATATAATCAAATTGTGGTCTAGCTATTATTAAAAGATAAAACTGTAAATCTCTGCTGTTTGTGTTCTCAAACAAGACAAATATTCATGAACTTTTATAAAAAAAAAAGGTGAAACACAGAACATGAGTGACAAATATTTACCATTATAGGTTTCAAATATAGCTAGATCATCAACGCATCTTTCATCTTTTTTAAATTCCAAAATAAGTAGTAGTTATTTTTGAGAATAAATAAATATGGTTTCTTTTACGCCCCTGTGTAAGTGAATGGAATCGGGTGTTATCACGCCCTTAAAAATGATATTAATAGTCTGCTAATATGAAAGCAGCAACTTGGCACGGCGAGTGGTAGCAACACAACGCGAAAGATCAGGTCCCGCGCCAACGCAAAACGAATGTGCCTCATGTTCCCGAAGGACTACAATATTTCTGTGGCGTTTCAGCAAACTCGCGCAGCGGAGGGACTTCATCAGACGCCGCACATTCGGAACTACGAAGGAGACGGGTTGCCTGCAAATTGTGAATTGAAATTTGAAAATATTTTTATTTGTGCTCGACAAAAGCTTCTGCTACAGTGGTGTAGTGTGCGGGAAATTGTTATATTCGCTAGCATACATTTTAATTTATAACCGTCAATGCACCACTTTATTTCTATTTCTGAGTTGCAGAAGTGCATTTTGTCACGAATGCAAGTAGACTCGTGGTTTGGAATCAATAAAACGAATGTCACTGTCCTTGGCTAGTTGGTCGTTTTAATCCCCACCGGGTTGGTACCATCGCAGAATATGAAAAGATGGTCGAAGCAGGTACATATGAAAGATTGTCCGCGTTTTCATCCAGTTCAATGAAGTCATGCCAACAAAGGGAAGGTCTTGGAATGGGCTGGTATCATCTAATATCAAGGGCTAAATATCATGACGATGGTTACGGTATTAGCAATTCATAATCAGTAACTTAAAAAAAGGAGAGTAAGATAAAATACAAGCTAATTCTCGTGAACAAAGTACAAAGTACCACTTATTGAGTTAATACGTAGTAAATAATAATTCGATGTATGCACTATTCTTCGGGTGCGGGTACTTATTTATTATTGCTAATTTTGATCAGACAAGCGATTTTCAGTGCATGGTTTTATTGATTTAGTAAGTTTTTTAGAGCCCCTCGTTAAGGGCGCGATTAGACCCGATTGCTTTCAGTTTCATTAGGGCGTAAGTATACTAAGTATAACTAAGAAAAACTTTATTAACTATTACTTTTTAAAAACATGATTTTGCTTTTATAATTGGTTAAACTTGAGGCGTCTTTTTAGAAATTAATCCTAATTATTGGTTGCATGCAACACTTAACAATATATTTGTTTTTGAAATGTCATATTTAAGCGCTTAAAAGCACCCGAACATGACATCATTAAATATTTATGACTTTATGTCCTCTAGAGGGCGCCATATTCGATTTACATAATGTCACGTTACATCTATAATCATCGGACAAACAAAACACTTCCAACGATACCCCATTTGAAGTGTATAATAGTTTAGAAGTTATGAACATACACATTTGAACATACACGCACATACCATAACATACAGAACCCTCATTTTTGCTTCGCGCTAGTCGGGTAGAAAGCGAAACTCTGCTCATTATATGTTCACGGGAGCTTGGCCCGTAACAGGCTATGAATGTTGTAAGTATTCGTCCCAGGATAGAATAAATATGAGATTCCCTCAACATTTTAATCTCCCGACGACGCATAACCCTCCCCGTCCCGCAGCTTCCCCCGTCCCGCTGGGACGCCGGGACGATATCAGCAACCTCTTTGAGACATTTTTACGGTATTTTAACAAATTTAACGAGTTCTTCGTTATTTACTGTAGCCAGTGCAGTAGTTTAAATATTTGTGTGTGGCAAGACGCTGCTGTAAGTTCTCTTCGGGGCGGTCGACCAGCGCGCAGGGGAAAATAACTTTGTAACTTAGTATTGAAATCCACAGGATGGTGCACTTTATAACATTAGATGAGGTAGCCGGCTCCGCTCGGGTTAATGTCGTTGTGTACTGATGTCGGGCTGAATTATTTCCTAGATATTATTTTAGTTCCAAAAACAAATTTTCATCCCCTATTTCATAAATCCCGAAGCATAAATTTCCTCCGAGCATAAATTTCTCCACAAAATGTAGCTTCTAGCCAAGTTCTAGACTATCTATATAGGCAGACAGAGTTTTTCGCATTTATAATATTAGTAGTTACTTTAATATTAGTAAACACCTGATTTTGAAATTTCAAAAATATAAAAGATAAATTGATTCTTTAGCTGTAATTGAATTATATAATTATATTTATCGGAGGCTCCCATTTTTGTTCAAACTTTTTTTACGAACTTTTATGAATACTTGCCCCGTTTGAGCAATCAAAGCATCGAGGTCTTACAGTGTTATCTTTAAATTATGGCTAGATCATTAATCTACAAATGTACTTTTTTGATTATCGAAATTCGTTGTTGTTACGCCCTTATGGGACTGAATGCAATAAGGTGCTAACACCCCTTTAAGAACGAAACAATAATTTTAAAAACTACCCTGATATTGTGGGAAAAATATTGTTAGTTAAATGTAAATTATTCTTTTCACCAATAATATTTTTCATATAGACAGTCACTTGTTTTAGAGCCACGAACATATTCACTCATTAAAAGATCGACCACAACATTCCTTTTACGGATCATTAATTAAAACCGGGCTTCCCGTAAATAGATTTCCCCTGCGAAATTCCTTCAAGACGCCCAATTAATCCCACCTGCACATTAAACTAATTGAATGGGATCACAGGCCGCAAGACACGCGTGTACCACTCACCGCGCTCCTTACGGCCCACTGGTGCAAGTTCCACCGCAGCCTAACCCTATTATCGACTTACACTCGCCGGGCCCAGCGTGAAGCCCCGCTTCCGCCGTGGTCTGAGGGCCGCCCTGGGGTCGGATCTGAGGGAATTCGGAGAGCAAAGGTTGGGGGTGAGGATTTTACTAAGTGAACGGCAGAGTGGAGTTCTATGTACGGGGCGCAACGTTTAGGTATTAATATGTACTTTGTTATGTTCCGTGCTCTCGAAGAGAGCGGGGAAGCGTTAATAATGTTATAAAGGGAAATTAATAAAACAACGCATGCCGACGTAACGACGATTTCATAAAAACAACGAAATTCTCAATTTTGTGGAATACGTTTACGTAATAATTTTATGAATTTAATAGATACGAATAGATACGATACGTTATTTCCGTTTATTCAACGTCTGCAGTGACGTTTTTTGTTTTCCATTACATTTATCTGTTTTCGACAAATGTCAAGACCTAAAACTTTTTCTTAAATCTGAAATGTCGTTGAATAATCTCAAATTAGCGTTTACGTATTTTCTTCACTCAAAATTTTTCAAATGGGTTATGATTGTTTAGGACTAACAGAAGTATAGAATTTCGATAGCCGGTATGGCATTGTAATCCCTCTCCTAACTCACCATGACCTTTCGAAATGCCCATGTACACTTTCTGTCGTCACTCTCCGTGCTTTTAGTGCACTTTGGTTTACTTTTCTTGAAATTTTGGATGAAAACACGATAGATAGGATAAATCGATCTTAGTTGTGATTTCCTTTATTGTTGTTAAGATTTTGACTTAACGTTATGTGAAGTATATTTTCAATACAAAATGCTGTTTGAGCTATTACCTAACTTAAACCATCAAAGTACATAGCGAAAGTGTTTCGACATAAGACTAGCTGAAAATAAAAAATAATGAATATAAAAATAAACGAGTTATTATACGGTCAAATCTGGGTGTGTCATCGGAATTGGATCTATTACGTAGCACCTTAGCGTAGCACCCGTAATCGTTCGTAGCCCATGCGTGTAGTGAGTATACTGTGATCGTTCCGTATGGAGCTTTATCATCCCTGCCTACTCCTTCGGGGAATTGACGTGATGGTGCTAAATATGAGTGAGTTTTTTTATAGCTGAACTCAAATTCCTGCGTATCAAAAAAATACTTAACGTGCCCATATTCTTAGATGAAAATTCCCTTTTCATCTAAGCCCATATTGCAATAATTCCGTGAAAAATCTAAAGAACAACGTCTATCGAGGGGTGTTTTCGGATCACAGAAGAGAAACAAAAGGGCTAGTGGCATATCTTCATCGCGACTCCACCGCATGGACAAAGTGTGCAGATTATCGTATGAAAAGCTGGCCGCGCGTCGTAAAGACATCCAGCGCGCTTACTCTGAGAACCGCAGTAGGCGCGCTAGTTGGCACATCTCCTTACTGTTTGATCTGCGGTTCGGATCCACCGCACCGAAAGAAAATCCGAAGCAGACAACAGCTGTCGTCGGCTGGATAACTAAAAATCAACAGTGCCCGGCCGCCCCTTGTTTGTCCATTACTGCGGCGGGAGGGTGCGCGGAGGGGGGTGGGGGCGGCAAACAGAGGGCACGCAGGTCACGGATTATCTCGTCCCGAGCGCCTTCCTACGTCTGTGACATTCGCCGCCGTTACATTCCATTACCACTCGGCTAGTGATGAT
Source organism: Incurvaria masculella (assembly GCA_946894095.1). NCBI lineage: Eukaryota > Metazoa > Arthropoda > Insecta > Lepidoptera > Incurvariidae > Incurvaria > Incurvaria masculella. The sequence continues at coordinate 13,996,853 of OX335651.1, forward strand.
TGAGGAGACGCGCGCGAGGAGGACGATTTGCCGTTTGTGTGGTCAGAGCGGTGGGTTACGTCCCCGATCTCCGTGGTTATGTCTGTGGATTATGTGAAGGAATTTAGGACTCGAGCGGTACGAAGTTAAATTTCCTTCCTTTATGGGTTTCAAGGTGACATTTTGATGCAACTTTATATATGGTTTTTATAGCTGCCATGTCGTGTTATCATTTAATCTGTTCCCGCTTATATCACTGCGAAATTCGTAGAAATATTTAGGTCTGACTGGTTTATCTGAACCAGGGCTCAAACCTGCGACCTTGGGGATTTTAATAAATGCTCTTATATCCGTACTTTTTTATGAATATAGCGACATACGACGTACTATAGTCATTTTAAGAGGTGCCCGACGATACCATAGACCATAGACTTTCGAACTTTCACAGGGCCTACAAAACCTACACTGGCCGGCCAGGTGCTTCTTTGCACTGTTTCCAGGACCCCAGGTTTTATTTATGCAACCTGACATTGATGGTACTGCGACTAAATAGTCGAAATTGAACACCGGGTGGCTCAGCTCAAATGGCAGTGGGCTGGTCACGTCAGCCGACGAGACGACGACCGTTGGAGTAACCGTGTCCTACACTGGCGGCCGTGGACAGAAAAACGGAGTGTGGGAAGACCACCAGCCTGGTGGGACGACGACATCAAGTGCGTCGGCGGAAAGCAGTGGGTCCGTACCGCTGAGGGCCGGGAGGACTGGAGAAAAATTGGAGAGGCGTATCTCCTGCAGTGGATGCAAACAAGCTGACTAACTGACTTTGATAGCTAATAGTACACAATTACCGTCATAATACAAGCCCAATACACCTTCCAGGACCTTCCCTTAATGAGCACGGCTAGATTAAACTGGAAGCAAAGCACGGATAATGTTTATTAGCGACTTCAATGCGGCAATACTCTGGAGCAAATACCTCGTTGCATTACCCCGACACTTTGAAAAAAGGATTCACAGGATCGGCTATTTCTAATTAGAGGAATGTCGACCGTTCCTGGGTGCATTCCCTACCTTTCGCGCAATGAGCGATAGTAGAAATAAATATATAGTTAAATAGATACCAAAATGGGAGGGATGGAGTTACGCAGCTCTTCCGATATAATTGGGCATGGCTGGAATACGATGAAACAGCAAACATGATATAAAATACGATTGCTTTTGTGACTATGTCAAAACCAAGTTAAGGCTGTTCCGACCCATATAAAGTTGTTTGCACACATAACGCAAAAAGTATTGCACTTTAAGCCACGAATTAATAATAAAAGTTTAATATAGTCATATTACTTGCAGCGAAAACAATTTCACAATTTCAGGATTATTGATTTTGTTACAATTTATTTAAATACGATTTTTATTTAACAGCGCCATCTAACGGTGTAAAACTTCTAATCGGCAATTACAACGAAACCATTAAACCTGAAATTGTGAATATGTTTTCGCTGCAACTACTATGGCTGTATTTAATATTTTTGACGAATTCGTGCCTTAAAGTGCAATACTTTTTGCGTTCTGTGTAAAAAAAACATTATATGGGTCGGAACATCTTTAACATACAAGCAACTATAAAATAATATCCGAGCTTACAACAATCAATACACAAAGTAAACCTCTTATAATCGGAGTCCCTTTAGCGCGCTCATTTTGGAAAATTAAAATGTTTATATTATTATAATCGTCACCAGTAATATTATATTATCTATGATCGTCACTGAAATACTTGACAAAACAAGCTAGAGCCTGATTGATGCTGCCTCAAGTGCCAGTGTTATTTTGTCTTTTTAAATGGATTAAAAGTTTTACTGAAGCCAGTAGTTACGTGAAATGAAATGGTTTGCGATATAATTTTGTTGTGGGTTATTCCAACTTCTTTCAATTATCAATCGGTACAACATTAACTTAATGTACGTTTATTTTTATCTTTTACATCACACGAAATAATTAACTTTTTTTGAGCAGCGAAATGCTGGTTGTAAATTTATAATTTCACACGGTTCAATTACAAAGGAAACATTATGCGTGCATATTTTCAGGCCGAGGAGACATGCTGTCGCGTCTCCGCTGAAATGTGGCGCAACGAAGGCTCGAGATAAGCGGCGGCGTCGGTGGGCGGGCGGGGCGAGGGGGGGGGGGGAGGTCGCAGGGCGGCGCGAGTGCGTAATTAATTTCATGTGGCTTTCAAGATAAATACCGGAGTCAATAAAGGAGACATGCGGGCGGAGGCGTAAGGACGTGCCTGGAAACCTTCATATCACACGATAATTTAGATTTCATTATACTTTTGACTGTCATGGTTTTTGTCTTTCAATTCAATAAGGATTCAGATATTTATATTATTTTACATTGGCACAGCACCTGCGACGACGCCAACGTACGCCAAAATACGCATAATAGTTAAAATAGCCACTTATTTAGAGAGCTAGACTATTTTTCAATAGACAATTTTTAGCCGGCTAAGGTCGCTAAGGAAAGCAACGTTTAAATAAACTGCTGAAAAATGTCATAGAACCCTGCAGTCTTTAGAGAGATCCTGTCAAAACTTAGTTCGAGATTAGCACCGGACTAACAATACAAAAAGCGGTTTAGTCCAGCGTCCGCTCACTCTGAATACGGCTGTTAACGTTGTAGTTTGTTGTTAACGGAAATGAACCCAATTTGAAAAATTACCCGATGGCTCCATTACTTGAGTAACAGCTGCAGATTTCCAAAACCTTCGCGCATCGGGTGGTTACCAAAGGATATAACTATACATATATAACTGAAACACATAACAAAACAAAAAAGAATGCGTTAAGTATAGTTTTCCCTGTTCAAAGTACAAGTTATATAGTAATTGCAACAGAGCCAGTGTTTTGTGCAATTGAACTGTTAAATTTATTTCAAAATATTTTTGTTTACTTGCAACAATAAAATCAATTACGCATGAATGGTGTTAACAAAGAAAAAACCGGCCAAGTGCGAATCGGACTCGCACACGAAGGGTTCCGTACTATCGTACAAGATTTAACACAAAAAAAACAAGGCTTTTTCATGGGCGCCCTTTATTTCTCATAACTTCCTAATTTTATCTATTTGTTGTTATAGCGGTCAAATAAATACACACTCTACGAAAATTTCAGCTGGCTACCTAACACGGTTCATGAAATACAGTCCTGTGACAGATGGACGGACGGACGGAACCCTAAAAAGTATTAGGCATCGCGATGGTCGCACAGTATCCCCAGCAACGACGTAGCTGTCGTGAAAACGATAATAAAATATTTTATAGTTAATCATTAATTAAATCAGCCAACAAGGCCTATTGACTTTCACAAATACAGGAGGTCCATTCAGGTAAGAGTGAGTTCGAGTTCGGGAGTGAGTTAATCTAAAAATAGCTGGGAAATATATAAGTATAAATAACGGAACCGTTATTTATACTTACAACGTATTTACGGGACTGACAATATTTTTACCTAACTGTTATGATATTCTAGAAGTGTGGGAACGTTAACTATTGAAAAAGTGACTTGATATTTAGTGACGAATTCGAACTCACTCTTTCCCTGAATTGAACTGAATTTCCCTGATGGATGAAAGATTAGCCTTAGCTCATTTCACATTCCATGCACAATTGGATTATATTGCGTTTATGGCGTGTTTATGACTATTTTCATTATTTTAACCGGACAAGTGTGACTATCAACATACTCGTATCTAGTATCATGACTAAAACACACTTACAGTAGTATTAACAGAGGGCGGACTAACTTTAATACGTGGATTATCACCGGACTAAAAAGCATTATGCATGGATAGTCCAGTACTAGTCCACTCACTAAATATGGACAGTTAAACCTGAATACGACTGCTAGTGTCTCACCCAACACACCGCATTCTCCTAATCAATCCACCGAATTGAGTGCTATGCCGAAACATTTTTATATTATGCACATGGCTGCATAAAACTGGTTGTAAAATATGAAATAAATAATAATAATTGTCTTAAACACAACTGTGCGCATCTATAATATCAATTATTATTTTTTATTTAGATTCTCCGCGTCTGAAAATTGTAAAAACGAGTAATATATATATTGATACAAGATTACTACACAAAGTATACAGTTATGTATAGGCAATTAATAAAATGTTCTTCATATTTCAATGAATAGTCAAATATTTTTTATGCTTCCAAACAAACATGTTCATAGTGGTGTCCAATTATTTACCAAGTCTTTCCAATACCATGACGAAACAATCTCCTGTGCGATCTTAAGACACAGTAAATTAAGTCTTAATACAACATAAACTATACATTAAGCTTGATATGTTAATAATCAAGCTATTAGATATTAGATATTAACGGACATTTCCCAGTTAGATGAAGCAGAAATACACGAATCCTCCGAGTACCCCAGCAAGTCTCGTTGCTATGTCTCAGTTGTTCGAGATAAGATTTTCAATCGTGAGTTGAACGTACGACCCCCTAAAGTAATTCTTGTTCATTCGGCATCACTACTTCAGCCGCCATTGAGGCTTCCCGCGACACTTCGGTCCCATTTGCGCGAAGCCTTCTTCCCGCACATTAGCAGCTTGTCAGCACCTAGCGACCTACCTACGTATTGTTACGAGTGTGTTTTGTTTTGTGTGTGATCCCGCGCCATAAGGAATTCTAGTGCGAGATCAAAATGTAATTGACACAAAAACATTTGAGAGCTCTGTATTGTATATCACTTGGATTAACCACGGTTGTATTTCGCGGTCATATCGGACGTCGGTCGTTCGTTTCGTATCGGTCGTTTCGGACGGTTGGGTGCGGTCCAATATGACCGCGAAATACAAATGTGGTATGCCAAGTTAAGGTGACCCATCCCGCTCATCTCCCCATACAAAAGGGGAAAGAAGATCACGCCCATATTTCTTGTCAGAGATCCCAAATTTTGATCAAAATAGCTTTATTTGATCGAACTAGATGTCTGATGACCATTGGCTTTGTAAAATTGTGTTTGGTTTCTAAATTATAAGGTCCGAAAGTTTAAATTTTTTGCGTGTTTTATACAATAACTTTGGAGGTGGATTACGCAATGATAAAGTAAGAACATCTTAAAAAGATTAGTCATCAGACATAGCTTATTTAATCAAAATTTATAATGTATTTGGTTTTTGTAAGATTTTTGACTACAGCAGTCGTGGTTTACTTTTAACTATAAGTCGTTTTGAAATTAAAATTTTCGTAAATCTTGCCAAATCATACACTATGCACATTGTCTTTTTTGTGGACATGTTGCGTCTTCCTCATCACGGAACCTGTCTTATTCTTTGAAACAGAGAATGTCCCAGAGCGCAACAGCACGGTTTTGTACCGTGCCCGCGAATGAGTTAGGCCCGCCGGGTTGGGCCACCTTAAGCCATACGGCTGAGTTTCGTTTACCACGCCCGTCCTTCGTTAGTCGCTGTGTTAAACACCCACAGTAGTCTAAAATCAATTAAGATAACATTGTGTAAATATATGGTGCTGAGAGCCCAGACCCAGGTTTCCTGAAACTAAAACCACCTCACTTGCAAACCATCTCACCTGTCTACATTAAATCGTTAAAATTTGTGTTAACAAGATTTAATGCATTGTGCATTTAGTCTGTGAACTGTAGAATCCATGCAGGTATTTTCTCCAAAATCTTCCCTGCTTTTCATAGGCCCGAGAATTATTCTGTGCCCGAGATAGGTCGACGACCGTCCATGGGCGTCGTAAATTCGACAGTGAATGGTTGTATTGACCACCTGTTGCGCGTAGAGCGATGGTAGAAGGGGATGTCGTTTCGTCATGATTTGTGCAGTGAGCTGTCTACGGATGGAAATATGAGAATTATGATAAGTTGCAAGGTAAGCAGTAAATAACGACAGCACGTCGTGTGTTAAATATGGCATAACATATTTGTAGACATAGACTAAGCCCCAATTGCACGAAGAGACGGCTGAGTTAATCAATGTTCAAACACGTCATTTTTAGTGAACCGCACGGAGTTCATTCCGTACTGTCTCTACAAATCGACGTGTATAATCATACGTTGACATTGATTTAGATTATTTGTCTTTTTTGCACTCGGCCCTAAGTAAACGTAAATAAAATTGTTAGTTTATTTTCTCGACAGTTCTTAGCTGTCATTATTTAACTGGCGACATAAATATTAAAATATGTCAAATACCAGTCCGTTGTGATGTTACTTACTGCCTTATTAATAATGAATAATATTGCATGTTGAATAAGCTCGATAGCTCAGCCATAGTCCGCAAATCCGCTGGCATGGCGCCTCGCTAAGCGTGATTTCGCGAGGCGAGATGTTTTTGGCTTTTCTGAGCACCTTTGGTCCTTGGTCCACCCATACCGGTTTTCCTTAAAAAAAAAAAGGTTGGCACTCAGATTTTTTTTCAAAATTGTCTCTTTATAAGCTCGAGATGATGCTATTATTATTTTTAGTTAATGTAAAACCCTAAGAGAAGCAGAACGAAAAGTGGTAAACTGAGGAGTTTTCCATAATTACCGGAGCCCGCACAGTGTTGCCAACTTGTGCAGCGGACTTCCGACTCACAAAGTAATGCACTTCGGTTCGACGCCGCCCACCCTCTGCCATCTGTTTTAATAATTAATTGTTAAACTTTCGTGAAAATTCTCAAAACTCCGCACTAACTAAGATGAATTCTCAAATAAAAATGCTACGTGTTTTAACACTTTTAGCACTTTCAGGAAAAGGCTCAAGTACAATTATATACCTTTAAATGGTTTATTACAAATATATGGCGAACATTCCGTTAAGAAAATAAAATATCTGCAAATTTTCGACACAAATTTAATAAAATGTGAGGTGCTATTTGTGGCGTACCCTAGACTCTCAATTCAAAGATGCCCACGGGCTTATCAAGGTTTTCAGGTGCTGCGAAAACCATGCCGGCTATCATTACATGAACTTTAGGAGCAACCGAGGAAGCAACTTTGGGAGATTTTACTTTGGTGGAAATATCTCGGCAGAAATTGCATTCCTCGTTTACTGACCATTTGGATTAAGCATCTATTGAATCGGTTGGTTCTAATAGGAGGAGTGTGGTAAGTATAAAGGAGCATTCCCTTCCAGTTGAGCAATGGTAGAATGGGGCCGGAGGGATAGGGTTATACAGCTACAGATATTATTTTAAGAGTTCATTAATTCTAGTTTACTTAATCTTCGAGCGAGAACGTTTTATACGTGTGCGTTTATACAAGTTGAGTGATCTGCCTAAAAACAAAAAATGTTTTAGTTTCGACGTATTTACTTGCCAAGATACTGAAACGTATCTTTATTTTGTTGAAATCATATCCGTCCTTTCGCTACTAAAGCTTGAGAAGCTGTTACTGTGTACCCCACCACCTTCGTTAATACTTCACACTAGACACGGAATCCCATTATTTTTAGATTAAATTAACGTAGTTGCATGCTACTGAGGTAAAGGAAATCAATCTGCGTAGAAAACTTTTCATGCTCCATCCATTTCATGAACCATCTCAAAATTTAAGCATTTACTTCGTGAAGTTATAATCATGTTTACAGACAACATTGCTCATTACTTTTACTCTGTGAACTTTTCCATTCTACAGGTAAAAAAAGTCAAACGCACCTCAAAACGGCCCAAAGATGCATATGATCGTAATTGTTTAATCATTTGAAAACCACTGATCAAACAACAAATATCTTCGTCTCCACATTTAAAAAAATCTACAAAATAAAAAAAAAAATACATTGACGAAATCTTCGTACAAATTTTCGTTTCTCTGTATTTCAACACAGGATACATTAAAAGAAACGTACAGACAGACATTTGTTGCTTGAAATCAAGTAAGTACTAAATATTGAGTAAATTACAATTAACCTAAAACGTAACCATATAGTGTTGCATACGGGTCCACCATGGTCCATGTATTTTTTGGCGAAATAATGTACCTGCAAATAAGTCTTAATTTTGGTTGCACATTCATTTAGGATCGAAATGATGCCAAACATTTTAAATTCGTTCTTTCACGTGCGAGACTGAGACACCTGTTCCGACAGAATTCTCGCATTTATTCGCATAAGAGTTGAAAAGGGGATCCCCTTGAGATTTGCACCTATACCCCTTTCTATAACGTGGAATGCGGTACCCGGCTTCTTGCCATTGCTCGCCACCTCATCTACATACCTCGTTTAAGGAATTATGTGCTGCCACGTCTAGAAAATAAAGTAAAAAATTGTACTTCACAACCGCGCGTGTTAGGATGGTGTGGTCCCGCGGAAGGAATGTGTTACAGTAGAAGTTTATTACATTTTAAGCGCGCTAACAAATTGTGAGACGTCCCTACGTTAGATTCCGTGCACGTTTGAGTTTGTTTGCTACGTTCTTTGAACCTTTTACCTTATTTAACTGAATCGCGTCTGTGTCGCACGTGGCTCCTATCGGAATGCATGTACTTCGCGTGGTTACGCTCTTATTCTATTAAAATCGTGCTCGTTTAAAATGCCGCATTTTTTGCGGTATTACTGTAAAAGGATTTTCCTTCAACCACCTATCTATGTATATCTGTATGGTATCGCTTATGCTGCTTTAGGCTGAGATAAATAACAGAAACTAATACTAACGAAAAGTAATACTTTGTGACTTCACGTTGATACCTTTTATGGACGAAATCTCAAAGTAATGCAAAATGACGTCAGAAAGTCCTACTTTTCTTTAGCCTCAGTTTCTGTTACAACTATTTATCTCAGCCTTATTATTATGGGATGTTTCGAGCAACTTGGTCGCTTTGTATTCAGCAACAGAAGCGCATTTATAGGTTGGACGAAAGGTAAGGAACGAAGGGCCAGCTTTATAACAACTAATAAGGTCTACCCGTCAAAGTCATATATTTATCTATAATATACTATGAAAATGTTTCGGTTCACATTTATGTTACATTAAACATATGGCATATATTCTGCTGTCAAACCTAAATGTTTTCATAGTATAGATCCAAGAACAAAAATCAATCTTCAAGTGAATCAAAGTTACAAGTAAGTATCAGAAAATTTCGCTCGTCAAAGTTTGGAAACCACTGTTCCAATTTACTTAATATTAGGCAAAGAATATTTGTGTGCGCACCTTTGATAGGTTTGATCGGGATGTAACCGTCTGAATATAAATGTATGTAATTATGTTCAAATATAATTGGCATACTTACTAGTATAGTGAGGTTTCTTGCTGGTTCTTTGCTGAGTTCATCTAATTCGCGAATCCATTAGTTTGTGATTTAGTGTTGTTTGACAAACAAAAGTAAAAAAAAAATAACACGCCACAAAACAAAAAATGTTAAATTAGGCACATTTAAAAAAAGCTTAGTTCAGCAAACACTAATCCTTTTTTAACAGGTGATACAATTTTAAGAAGGCGTCCTTCATTTCCTCATTTCTCTGATGTGGACTAGGGCTTTGCAGTTCATCGTATTTTACGTTAAAAACAAAGCGACCGTCGCCGACAGGACAACAGCTGTCTCCTTATTTCACTCCTGTCCTGGTCCCGCGCACCCGCTTTGCAGTGAAAAGCTTTCATAAAAATGCAAATTTAGTGGCAATGTGTTTTCTTTTCTCAACCAGTAGTCGCACCACAGCCATTTCCATTGCCTGAGTTCTGCGGGAGAAATGACAGGACCACACAGCGATGACCATTCAACTATTAAACTCTTTCAGCCGTATTCATAGTGGGCGGAGTAACTTTAATACGAGATTTATGCCCTGACTAATCCAGTTTTTGTATGGTTAGTTCGGTGATAATACCGTACTAAGTTTTGACAGGTTCATTACGACTGTTTGCGTGTACCTATACATGCCAAAGCCGGTATTTATTGTTACGCTGAAATTCAATGATTTGAATTAATTATTGTTATTTAAATCATAAATATTGTAGTTTTCGATTTTGCTATTACAAAGTGAATTAATTATATCGGTGTTTTAAGTTTACAAATTAATAAAAAAAAGGTTTTAAGTTTTTGCCAAACTTTTAAAACATTAACCATAGACCTAGCATGCGCATGCATCCTGTTTCTATGTCATTAACTTATTTTATTGAGTGGAAGGTCTTATTAATATTAATCTATGCTAATATTAAAATTGCAATAATGCAATGAAGTGTGACCGAACCTAACCTAACCTAGGCATAAACGGACGCACGGCCACTGATTCTCACTCCTGTCCTCACAGTCTATCCAACAAGACATAACTGTGAGGAAAGTAAATAGAAGAGAAGAGATAAATATGTCGGAGCGTTATAGGCAAGCTCCTGTCCTTCGCCATTTCACCTAAACTATCACCAGCTCCCTGATGGCCCGCTCCTTATTCATTAACGTTGATGGTACGGATTCGAATGACTTTCCGAGCGGGGCACGAGGGGGGTCCATGTTGTCACCTGCGATATTTTCACAGCGGACTAGTGTTCACACCGATTCACCACCGATTGACCACGAGGATCTATTTTTATGAAAATCGGCCTCATGACACCTTTGAGTGTTTTTCGATATTTCTTACAGTTTCGGATATGACCCTGAGTGCCCACTAGAAAAAATCACCTTGTATATGCAAACAATAATCACGTATAGGATCCCTGTCCCGTGTTGCTCAGTTAATGATTTTCATTAAATTATTTCACGTCAAAAAAAAAAACCAATTGTGCATTAGTTAAGTTTTTAATTCATCATGTATAAAATATTAAAAGATCATTAAAAATTACTTACAAATTATACCAAAATATCCAAATGGCGTTTTTAAATTTATCAAGGATCGTCACACCTGGAAATAAAAATAAATAATTGTTTACTTAGATAAATATATATTAAAGGGTTAAAAGTAATTTAACTTAAAGGTTAAGGATTTTTTTTCCTGATTTACTTTCTAAAAAGCACTGTAGGAATGACAAAGACCTGACCTGAAAAGTTTAAATATTCTAATCCAACATAATCTATGATTACAGGTAATTATAGTTTACATGTAATCGTGGGAAAACCCCACGAGCATTTCACCGCGAATGCGAGCGGAATCCATGTAAACATTTGCATATTATCCCTTCCTCTACTACACGATAGAGATTAAGTACACCCGGTTCGATAATATCACATTGAATGAAAATAAGGTCAAAGCGGTAATGAGATTAATCCGTTTTTTAAATCCAGTTTAATGTAGCTGTGTTCATTAAGGGAAGGTATATGGCACCTAATTCCTGCGGGATTGTGGTGTGTTGGGTTAAAATCATGATGGTGCATAAACAATTGCGCCTACAGTAGTGACAATCTGAGAATAAATACAATAAGATATGGATTTTTGCTATTTATGAAACCCTTATATACTATTTATTTTTGACAACCCTGTGTAGATCAAATTCCGCATATTATACCAAAATAAGAGCTCACAGTAACAAAAAGTTGCAAAGTAATTAAATTTTTCAATTAATTTAAAAAGCGTGTCGTAAAAGATATTAAAAAATATCGTTCAGTCAATTATAGCGGTCAAACAATAATCCTTTCAAGACACGCTTGCATTCAGCCTTACAAATGCATGGATAATCCCACTTATTGTGGTAAGCAGAATTATACTGCCGAAAATCCTTTTCAAAAAAGTCACTAGCGTTTTTATATCCCAAACATTTTGGGAACCCATATATACAAAAGATATCATATAAATTGGGCGCCATTTTTAGCTCCAAAATAACAAGTATATTCTGTCTCAATCGTACGTATCAAGAGCGGTGGATTTTCTCAGAACGATGTAAATTCAACTGGAGAAGAATAAAGACGGACTGCAAGACCTAAGTTTGGAGTGTTCTTTCTTTCTTATCTTTGGTTAGCGATAATTTTAAAATTAAAATATGTTCTCTTCATTTTTCACTTGAAGAAGAAATAATATAGATCTATAATAACTACAAACAAAGCCTAAAAGATCTGATGATAAGAGTAAGTGATAAATGGCTAAAAATCTTGAAATTTGGTTTTGGAACCCTATTACAACAAGCATGTAAACAAATGCAAAGCACAATTCATTATCTCTTTCAAAAACAATATATTACACTCACATCAATAATGCGGAAGAGCTAACAACAAACCTCCAAGGCACTTTCTTCACAGCAGATACCTCGACAATTTGAATCGTGTCGCAGAAGGTGCTATAGCCCTGTGACTTGAACATCATGACAAGGGTCTGCCCGTACTCCACCATACCGCGTGTCACCGCGAACTCGACTGCGTAGTCCACACTGCGGTCTCTCTCCTTGTCCCACGTTACTCTTCGGAAATCCTCGGCTGATACGAAACAAATTCAGATAAACTACAATATGGTATTGTATGTTGTAAGTCAACTCATATGGATTTATTTGTTCATTTACTCTCTAAATTCCTCGATTGAGATTTCCAATTCAATACATTATTTCTAGACGTAAAGATCCAAAATCGTACCTGAATTGGAGATAAGAATAGGCACCACTCCCCGGTACATGTGCATGGTTCTAGCGACCTTCTCGTGTTTGGTGACGGCCAGGACGGGACAGGCCGGCCGCAGCGAGGCCACGGCCTGCGCCGTGTTCCCAGACGACGTCAGCACCACGACGGCCGCCGCCCCGCAGCAGTGAGCCGTCAGCACGCAAGAAGCTATGCATGCTTTAGCCGCGTTTGCTGGCACTTCATCCTTGTTGATGCCATATAATCAGTAATTATAGGGTTAACGAGACGGTTATTACATTATTGCATATAAATATATTAATATTAAACTTCATCACGGTTGGCTTTATAATTAAAATGTGTGTCAACTATGTCTGGAGACATGTTTAAGCGGTTCGCAGGTCAGGGCGCGGGGCCTTACTTCTCATGCTGGAGCTAATGAGTTTCCCGCCGAATTCAAGAACCACTTTCCATGTCTTTATGAGTTGAATAAGTGCATGTCATCACAAAAGCGAGCTGTTTAATGGTTCAGAATATGTAGAATACTAGGTGGTAGGGTTAAGCCCGCCCAGGTTGGTACCACCCGCCGTGAGGAAATGCATAATCCTAAGAAAGAAATTGGTACATGAATGGAGCAGGGATCGAACCCATTGCCAGCCCTCTGGCAATTCCTCTTGCGCAATGAGCCGCTTAAATAAAACTCTTTAAATGAAAGTATTTAATTAAGTTCTTAATGCATTATGAATAATGTTAAAATTACTCAGAAATATTACACATTTTACCTTACACAGCAATCTCCAGAAACCATTTGTGTCAAACAGCAAAGTCTCCGTTGCTTTACAAATGTTCGACAAGCTGACCAGCATTACCAGCATCTCCGTGATGTGAATGCTCACATCCTTCACCAAGAACCCGTCGACGCCGTCCAGGACAGTGTTGGTGATGTCGGCTGTCATTCCGCCAGTAACTGCCTGGTGCATCTTTAGTTCGTCCAGCAAGTTGCCGCTTATGAACATCGGCTTACCGGCCTTTTAACAAAACAACAAGGAGTTATAAGCCTTTCATACTCCCCAAAATAACGCTGAATCGACCGTCAAGCAAGTACATATTAATTAAAGAAAGTTAGTTGTACAAATACTAATTTAAACTAATTTATATAGCATTTTTATTATATTCATTTTTAAAAAGCGACATACATGTTTTTAAGTATATTTTTGTTAAGAATGATAAATTACTCAACCAATACAACCTTTCTACAGATTGCTGACACTTGCTTCTGTAATAGAACAGTACGATCTTGTAGCAGTTCAAAGCACATAAACTCTCTAGCAAGAATGATGGCATCGGATTCCTGGAAAGCAATTTGAGATTTCAGCTTTTATTAATAATTCGTTTATTTACAATGAAAGGTACAACTTTTAAAATAACTCACTTCAATTATATCATCCAAGTTATCTAGACATTCTTGAGTACAAATTTGAGCAAGTATTTTAATGTTTTTCCGTTTATTGCCCAGGTGTCGTTTTATTTCCAGAAGAGTTTCCACTTTTCGCACATAAGGGACTATCAAAACATCAAGCTGTAATAAATTTAATTTTTTTTTAACCAAATAAATAAAAAAAAATATTTAAAGGGAACACTGTAGTCCGCCGTAATCTAAGTATTCGTCGTAAATCGTAATCTTTATAAAAAAAAATAAGAATCCAAGAGTGCGTGTTGTCCTAATGTAGGAAAACAAATGAATAAACATTAACACTTTATCTAGATATTCGAAGTATGTATATTCAAATATTTTCAGACAGTTAAACATTGTTTAGACATTTTCAAAGACTCATAGTATATAAAATCAATAGACAAAGGTTTTGTATTCAAAGGATATATTTGTGAAGAATAATCGATGACGACAAAAAAATTACGCTTTCAAATTACAATTCTAGGGTGTTTGTGACAAACATTATTTTGAGGAAAATAAATATTCTTACGTTCTCTTCTTTAGCGAATTCTATAATATCCAAGTCTTTCTGTGTCAAACTCGGAGCTGAGTACTTGACTCCTCTCAGAGACACTAAATTCATGGACCCGAGATGCCCGCTTACAGTAACTTTACACTTTATGTTCAGCTCGTCGATAATTTCAATGCAGATCAGTACAATTTGACCACGATCGATGATGACTTCCCCTCCTATCTTGATGTCTTTAGTGAGATAAGGGTAACCTATGAAGACTTGGTTGTAGTCGCACTGGTGGATTGTCGCCACGTCACACGACAGTATGATTACGGCACCCTCGGTTAAAATTATGGTTGATTCCGGAATTTCCTAAAAGAAAGTACAAAAAAAAATAAACAAAAAATTAATGAATACGATGGTCATTAAGTGATTTCTATAGTTCAGATGTTTTAGAGAATTTTGGTGGCGGGAACTGACTTAGCGAACGCATTTAGGGAGCACATTCACACGACGGTGATGGTTGGACCGTGAGGCACCCGAACTGCGACCGGCTTTCCAGGGGATTATATGCACAAAATGTCAATACGGCGGCGGCCTGAGTAATACATCATCATGACAATTCTCCCTGCTTTTCGGTTCTCTGGGTATATTCGACTACATTCTGGGGAACTCTTATTGCACTGCATCCAATGTGTGTTCTTTATCTTGGGCATTTGGAGAGTCTGCACATTCACAGTCTGCAATAAATTTAATTTAATTTTTCGAACACATTTAGGAAGCAGTAAACGTGTTAGGACTATATTCTACAATTACGAACTTCATCGAAGATGTTATTTTTTTAAAGAAGCTTTTTAACTGATAGGAAGAAACACCGAAAATCTAACATTGAAATACATACCATGCTCAAAATACCAGTTCGAATAACGCATGACTTAATATCAATAGCGATTCCGATTGGCCAATTAGACAAAACGTTCGCTTCGCAGGCTAATTGAATTCCTTGTCGTAGCGACTTGAGCATCGCGACGTTCTCGTCTCGCGAGATCCTCGAGAATCGGATGCGCGCGATGTTCATGCCGGCCTCGATCAAGTTCTTCATGTCCACTGCGGTGTTGCACCTCCGTCCTGTCACACGTTTGGGATTTGGAAACACCGAATATTAACATCGTAAATAAGAGAAGGAAAATTAACTTTATTACATAACATGTTATTTACTGATAAATATGCCTGTCCTGGCACACGTTTAGGAAATGGAACACCGAATATTGACACCGTAAATTAGCGTGAGGAAAATGATTGGGTAGATTATATACATCTGCTTTGTTGTATAACATTTTATTGACTGATAAATATGCCGGAGCTAGTAGCTTAGCCAGCCAGGTCATTAAGCTAGGGAACACTACCGCCCTCAGTTGTAGTTGAATTTATAAGAGGTTAAATAACTACGGTAATTATCAGGGCCGCAAATGAAATAGGGTGTTTTGCAAAAGGTCTTCATGGGGATGGACAAACCTTTAACGCTTTTTGTCGGTCTCCATCTCAGATGAATTCCGTTACGCATGGACGCATTTCTGTTGCATGTGACTCCTTAGATATCGATTTTAAAAGTGTTACACGTACAAAAAAAATGTTACATGGATGGCTAATACCACACCCAGTAGCACAAGATGCCACATTTCTGAAATTATTAGGTAACATAGTAGGACCTTCCCGTTATAAGCACGGCTACATTGAACTGGATGGAAAACACGGACAAATTTTTATTGGCATTTCGGTCATATTTTCATCTAATGCGATAGTAGCCTAAGTAGGCCTACAGTTTTATATGGATTCCGAACCATGGATCAGCCTCGTGTCGATATGCATTTACTAATACATAACGGGGCGGGGATTGAACCCAGATCTCCTGCATACATTCAAGGTAAGTCCCTGCGCCGCTAATAGAGCCACTCAAAACAAGAGCCGTTACAATTGTTCAAGCTTGTAATATACAAAAGTTACATGAGAAATTGTTCCCACCTAGAGTTACGATTATTGGCGAAAGTCGCGTAATGTTACTCCGTTTGGTAAAGATGTCAGGGTGGCATACATTGTGGAATCCGGCGCAGCATTCAGGAATCTTCTCTTTGGATCTTTCACGCTGGAAATTACACAATGTCTATAGTTCTCTTATGAATACATTTTGCCACAATGGTATCGAAGTGTTAATATGGGAGACGTGTTTAAATTCGACGATAATGTAATTTAGCGTTGTTGTGCTCAATCCATACATGAGTTGATGATTGTAAGTGAAAACCTGTTTATATTTTTCTATCCCCATATCTCCATTCCAGCTGTTCGTCGCTTTAACAACTGATTATGAGACAATATACGATTATAATACTTATTATTAGAAAATATTTCTTTGATTACAAGCAATGCACACAAAGTTAGTGAGTCCGTTTTTATTCCATGAATTAACAGTAAATTTATACGTTAACATAACGTATTGATGTCAATAGATAATGTAGACTAATAAACATATTATAAGCATAGAGGTGAGGAAATTCACCTCCATTATTATAAGTGGCGATTATTTGACGCAGAGATAGGAATTAATCATTTTATATCTTCGACTGTTAATATTTAGTTAATATTTGAGCTACGGATATTTGAGACTTAATAATCCTACTATTTACAATAATCTAATGCCATCTTACCGAAGAAACATTGAGGTCATATTTTGACCACCACACCATTATGTGCTTGCAAAGCTTGTTATTATTTCATAAATCTATAGAATACGAATCCGCCCCATTCATTCATTTTAACTGCGACAGAAATCATATTGAAAATGTTACCTTTCTTTTTCTTTCGAAAGTTGTACCTTCTCTGAAAGTTGGCAATCTAGCTGCCAAAAAAGTTGCTAGAGGAGTGTATAAATATATTTTTTTTAAAACCGTAACAAATCATCAATCAGTTTTAATGGGATTCTTTGGAGTAGATTATGTTTGATTCTCTTGTATTTCTTACCCCATCAGGGAGTTGTGGTTGGGCCAGATTTGGTTAGCAAATTTGATCAAAAATATTTTATGTGAAATTTACTTAATTTTAATGCTTTTATTAGTGTTGCCATCAAACTGGGATGTACCGCTGCGCGCGGATGCTAGGTCTTGTCGGTTTTGCCGGTATTTGAAGAGTGGTAGGTAGACAACATTAAGAGAATCCCACGGATTTGTTCATAGTATTTTAATTTAATCAAGCTTTTCTGTCTAAAAAATCCTTTTAAGAGCCGCTATAAAAGCGGTTTTCTAGACTCAGGATTCCTGATTCCAGATTACGGAATTCCAGAAATAAGCTTGCTAGCTGTAACACGTCCGTGTGGGTTCCAGTATAACGTTGTGAATTATTTGAGTCAATCATCCGCTCGGGTATTTTGTAACGATCATTTGCGATCACTAGCGAGATTTTGAAATACGCAAATATTTGAAAGTTTCTGGTAATTACGGGACAGAATCAATAATCCAAATAAATGCGCAAATAAGAGATAAAAATTACGTTAACCTCGCTAACCCAGTGGCCCGATGGATTGGTATTGATGATGGAAGTTAAGGCGCTAGGACTAGCCAACTACTCGCGCCATACAAATGCACTTTTTAACAAATGTAATAATATGTAGTGAAACGCTTCAGCAAATCCAAATAGAACTCCAGACTGATAATGGATTGTTAATATTGTTTTATTCCATCATTTCTAGATATAAGCAAAAACAGCATATATGCATAAACAAAAAATTCCATTTGCTTTTAGATTTCTACATTTAGTCAAAAAAGTTTGGAAATGGACACCGTTTCTGCAATGTATTTTGTATAGAAAAAGGAAACATACATTAACGAAAATCATTCGATTCCTAGACAAGGAATCATATATTGTAAGGATGACACTTATAATCGTCAGACTTAGTTAGTTTACTTGGGGTGCCTCGTCTAACTTTGCGATTTGGCTAGTACCAGGCCCTTAAGTAACACCACGCACGGTCGGTGTCTGGATGTGTGAACGATCGATCGTTGAGGCAAGGTCTCATTCCCCACTAACCACGCGATAGGGTTAATTCCCTCCGGTTCGAACCATCACATTGAATGAACGATGATCGAAGCAGCAATGGAAATTGAACGTATTTTCTATCTACGAATCCATCTACTTTGCATGAACGTGTTGGGCTAATATTTTGACAGTTATTCATCCAGTCACGATTCCACTTATTTTTTTGCATATAGGTATTTAATGCATACGAAATTACCGTAATCACATACATTTTGAAGAGTAATCACGCATATATTGATGAGGTGTTGAAGATAAGTAAACAGATACATTTTGGTCTGGATGCTCGTCTGAGGTAGGATACTTGCCTATGTTCCTACATTTTATAAATAATCAGCTACGTAAATGAAATAAGTCAAATAAGCATCTTTACCACCCCATTTGAAAACATCTTCCAATCATATAAATCAATGAATATTGATATGGTGAGAGTATATGAAATTTTATATAAAGAACAAAATATAAGTATTACCTGTAAGATAATAATAGAATGCAAGCTTACATCACGCACATAAATTAAACAAACATTCAACCGAAACATTTTATTATTTGATGCCATGGTCCTCGATGGGCACGCCGCTGTCGTCCCTCGGCACGTACATCACTCGAACGACGTCGCCCGGCGCGCTCCGCAGCGAGTGGTCCGACACCAGCACGAAGGGGTGTCCCGCGCGCAGCCAGCCACGCGCCACGCCCCACGTCATCGCGAAACGCACGCGCGCGGCCATCTCCGAGCGGAACTCTTCCTTCTCTGTGGAAGAGAAGCGAGATGGAATGCGCCGCGTGGATCAGTCAAGGTCATATGCACCTTTAAACTTTGGACTGTAACCATTTAAAGTGAAACTTGAGGTGCGTGTAGATGCAATGGAGAACGGGGAATAGAGGCAAATTTTTCCTCGTTCACGACGACTTCTTGCGCATTCGGTGTACTGTAGATACAGTCCGTGAATTCGACAAATCGTCAACTTCATTCATGGAAATAGTTTATAGTAGACCTCCGTCACAATTACTCTGTGGAGGTGCAGTCGACGCGGTGATTTCAGGTTGTCCACCACGGCTTCGTTCTGCTTGAACGAACCCGTGCGAGGCAGGACGGGCTGCTAATACTAGTCACTTTGGCAGAGCAATAGCACCAAAGACCTGTAGAGGTGCGGTCAACTCCCTGCTGCGCCGCGGTGAGTGGGTCACCTTGTATAGGTGGAGTCCTCGCGCTACGTTTCGGTTGCCCAACACGGTAAGCAGGGGGCAGGCGGATCGAAGCTGAGTTAGGCAGCGCGCCGGGGAGGTCGCGCTGCGGACAATAGTCACCTTGATAGAACAACGGCACCACGGCTCTGTATAGGTGGAGTCGACGCGCTACGTTTCGGTTGCCCACCACGGTAAGCAGGGGGCAGGCGGTTCGCAGCCGGGATAGGCAGCGCGCCGGGCGGGACGAGCTGCTAACGACTAGAATGCACGCTGCGCCGCACGCTCGCGCGGTCAGTGCCGAGCCGTAGCACGCTGCACTGGACTGGATCTCATGCAGGGGTCTCTGTTCCAAAATAAAGTATATGTCTTTAGTTATTTCCATGAGCAAATTATGTCATTAAAATAATTCAAAGATCTGGTGTAGACATACTTACGTGGCTTACATACCATTTTTTTTTATTACAAGTGTACAGGGTTCACAATCAACCCTGAAAAACACATATAAATTAAATATTCTCATGCTCGGATTAATGGATAAAGCCAAGTCATGTATTTCCATGTCGTTAAATTTTTTTAATGCAATTTTACATGGATCGTACATTTAGACCGATACACCGCATTATCTAAGGAATCAGGTGACATACCAGGACTTTCCCTTTACTACATTGAACTGGATGGAAAACACGTTCAATATTTCCACTGCCGGTTCGCCCATCTATTGATACAATGCGATGGAACAAAGCTAGGCTGGCGTACCCCTACCACCTACACCTACAGTCTTACATGGATTCCGGACCATAGAGCTCTTGCACTTATCAAACTAAGAAGGAGAAAGAAAGCGGTGCATGAACTCAGGCCTCACGAAAGCACCAAGCAAACACACTTACGCTATCGCAGAGCGCCAAGAAGTCCCGCTCGAGGCCGCCGACGGTTTCCGCCTGGCGGCACGTCTCCCCCGCAAACGCTACCCCCTCCGGCTCCGGCCCGCCGCCCCCCAGCTCGCCCCCCTCCAGCGAGAGGCCCGCGGCGCCGGCGAGCACCGCGCGCGTCACGTCCGCCGCCGCCGACATCGCGCGCGGCGCCGCCCGACGACCCAGCTTCGATGTCGCGAGGAACGCGGGCTTGCCCTCCTGCCATCAAGCACTGTTAATTGGATAGTAGCAGCTGACCACGTTCGATGACTAGGCCTTTGCTTAAAGCAACTATCGTCTTCACCGCTGCACACTGAGAAAAAAATATGGTTAAGGCGCTAGGACTAGTTAACTACTCGCGCCATACAAATGCACCTTTAAACAAATGTAATAATATGTAGTGAAACGCCTCAGTAAGTCCAAATAGAACTCCAGACTTGTAATGGATTGTTAATATTTTTTGATTCCATCATTTATTTAAATAATAATAACAATGAAAAAGTGGATTTTTCACATTAGAAATCAAAAAGTAATATGATTTCTAGATATAAGTAAAAACAGCATAGTTATATGCATAAAAAAATAATTCCATTTGCTAAAAGTCATTTGCTACATTTAGTAAAAAAAAATCCGAAAATGGACACCGTTTCCGCAATGTATTTTGTATAGAAAAAGGAAACGTACACTAACGAAAATAGGTTGATCCCTAGACAAGGAATCATATATTGTAAGAATGACACTTCTAATCGTCAGACTTAGTTAGTTTACTTGAGGTGCTTCGTCTAACTTTGCGATTTGGCAAGTACCAGGGCCTTAAATGAAACCAAAGCTGTGTCACCGTAACCCTCGGGTAAAAAAGGGAAAGCCCCAAAGTCTGGCACTGGTTAATAATACGTTTCTAATTAAAATTATCTGGCTAATTCACGTATATTCAAGTATGGATATAGTGCTTAATGCTATATTATTCAAATTATTAGGCAAGTGTTTTTGTAGCTTTCTTTATGTCTAAATTAAACTTAACTCTAGCTGAATCACGAATTTACTAGATCATGTTACTTATTCCAACCGAATGGTTTATCTGATAATAATTAATTGTATTTAAGTCTACTAATACTGTGCCTGATGGAAAAAAGGTAGCATTTAACCAAAATACTGTTAAAACCTTTTTTTCTGACTGGAAGTTAACGGTTGTAATGAAATCGTTTCACCACGTTTATTTAGGCATAATGAGCAAAAGGCATTGCTATTGTGTCAATTAGCTATTGTTGCTTGCGCCTAAAGATGCTTCTCTTCATTGTTAGATATTGTTCACTGATACTATTCCATAAAATTTCTTCAGTTTTCCCTCTGACGAAGCCATCTTAAGCCAGTCAGAATCGAAGCCAGTCAGAATATACGAAGAAATACATGTAGCTGTTGTTTATAATTAGGGTTGTGTATACGGATAACCCTTACTTGATTACATTTTGCGATTGTATAATTGATTGCTTTCCAAAGATTTGGCGATGGTAACTCCAATGAAAGATTATCTTGTGATAAGATAATACCATCGGATGCCTGAAACAACAACAAAATAAAATCGAGTTACACCTGGGGAAATATCTGTATATTATTTTTATTATTATTTACACACACATACAATTACCGCTTTCCCAAAATAGTTTTCGCTTTTATTTCCATTAATATTATTAAAGAATCACCATTATGTGGGTGTCAACCCGTAAAGTGCCCCATCACTGAAGAGGCATATTCCCTAAAGTTGTCTGTGACCATACCTATATGTGTTATCACATACATATATGAAGAAATGAATGAAACGAGAAAAATATAACAATGCGAAAAATCGTTACGAGAAACTAACAAATATATAAAAAAGCATGAAATCAATTACCATAGAATAGTGGAAGTGATAGTGATACTAAAAAAAAATATACAGTCGTATTCAGAGAGCACCTGACAAAACTTAATACGAGATTAGCACCGGGCTAACCATACAAAAACCGGTTTAGTCCGGCGGGCTTAAGTTAGTCCGCCCACTCTGAATAGGGCTGTAGATATTTTGAAAGTAAGGTAAGGAAAGAAGTTCTAACCTCTATGATGCTGTCTATATTAAGTATTCCCTCCCAGTTGCATATCTTTGAAATTGCAAGTGTATGCTTTTCGCCATCCCTAATTTTTTGCCTCACAATTTTCGGAGTTTCGGCGTTGCGTACGTGCGGGACGATAAGAATGTCAACCTGAAAACAATAATTCAAAATTTTTAAAACATATTTTATAAAACTGCACATGGATTGCTAACACCTTATAATATAAGCCCAAAACACCGCATTCCCGAAGGAATTAGGTGCCATGCCAGGACCTTCCCTTTATGAGCACGGCTACATTATACTTTGTGGAAAACACGGCCAATTTTTAATAGCCGTTTTGACCATCTTTTTATCCAATACGATGTTCCAACCCGGACAGGCTCTACCATCTAGTAGGGGAACATACAGATTTACATCGATTCCGAACCATGGAACACCTCGCATTCGTTATGAAATGTACTTTCTAGAATTTAAACTAACCAGAGAGACTTTACAACGGACATAGAATGTATACATTAGGCGCATTTTTAATTTTCTTATTTCTTTTTTCAATGACAAAGGATTTGAATAACTAAAAGAATTTTAGTCTGACATGCAACAACAAAAGTAGGAGGAAAGAGCAATTTAGTGTATTCATATCACGAAATTTTCCACCCTCGGCCACTTAGCCGGAAGCGCCGAGGTAGCGCGCAGCTTCGGAATTTCCGAGAAAACTGCATCAAACTATTGATAGCTCCTCCTTCCGGAGAATCCATTAGGGCCCTAAGAGCGCAGCCCGCCCGTGTATCGGACCGACTCTAAGTACGTAATTTAACTACAGTTTCCGAACCTCGTTCTCGATCGCGAAGGCAATGTCGGCGGCGTCTTTCGTAGTGACGTTACACAAATTCAATTTGACGTTCGGGATGCAGACCTCCCTGAGAGATCCCAAATTGCCTCGCCGGTCGACGCGGCAGAGAACGTAAGGGAGGGATTCCTTGAGGCATCTGAGGACTATCTCGCCCCGGTCAATGATGATCTTCATGCCGGGCTTGAGGTGGGATGAGAGGTGAGGGCAGTCGATGTACAGAAGGTCGGAGCGGCACTTGTTGGAGAACTCCTGATCGGAGGTGACAAGGATGGTGTCACCCATCTCCAGCACGATCGATACATTATTCAGTGACTGAAAATGTGACAATTGTTTTATCAATGATCAAAACAAATTATACCAAAAACAAAAACTTCTGACTAACTTTGTGCTTCGAAACTTTTTAACGCATTTAAACTTTGAAATATAAGTCCATCATATTGTTTAAATTGTATTATGTTGCAATCCGTACCTCAGAAAGTTAATGTTACGATTAAAAAGAAACGCGTACACGTAAGTAACTTGCAAATGGAGAGTATTTATGAGAGTGTGGTCAAGTCTCGGCGTAGTAAGCGCGCTGTCTTTTTAACCGACTTCAAAAAAGGAGGAGGTTATCAATTCGTCTGTATGTTTTTTTTTTATGTTTGTTACCTCTTAACTTTTGCCTGGGTGAACCGACTTTGATGATTATTTTTTTAAATGAAAGCTAGTGCTTTCCAAGTGGTCCCATTTTAATTTGGTTAAGTTCTGACAATGATATTCATGAGAAAATCATATAAGTCTTAAATTTGTATTAAGATTGCGCGACAAATGGACGAATAACTCAATATAACGCCAACCGATTGCGGTGATTCTTTTTTTATTGGAAAGTACGTGTACAAATTAGTAAGTGTACTTCAGATTCACTAAAAATAAACAAATAAAAAAAATATCCAAAAAAAAACCGACTTCAAAGAAAAAGCACTAAAAAGTAAAAAATAATTGCCATTTATGTAGTTACGATTTATGTTATTTTTTGAGTCGGTGTCAGCCAAGGTAGCCAAGGTTCTCTTGATAGGCGCAGCGCGTGCCCGGCTGACGCCGACTAAAAAAATAACATAAATCGTAACTACAAAAATGGCAATTATTTTTTACTTTTTAGTGCTTTTTCTTTGAAGTCGGTTTTTTTTAGATGTACATAGATACCTATTTGTAAATTGTAGCCGGTGGGTATGTGCCGAAGGTATGACAAAATTAATTAGCCTGGCGAGTCACACTGCCATGCATCGGGAGGACTCGATCAGATGGGGCTCGTAGTCCGAATTACGAGTCGGGGCTGTTTGGACCAGATTACTGCGGGAGGTGTAATACGACCAGAGTAATGTGGCTTAGCTATCCGACAAGCACGTCAAGTTCGTAATGTCCGCTCCATCCGCAGCAAGTGTCCTTAGTATCAAGTCTTATTGAGCTGCAGAGAGAAACGGACGCGGGGCAAGCAAGTTAGTCTTTTTAAGTTGGAAGATACCTGGCTAAGAATTCGATGTTAGTCTGTAGTTGCGCCAGCCTATCCAGCCACGTGGACACAGAATGGAGTAACTCATTATGTGCACCGGGAAGTGAGTGTGCCAAATTAATAACTCCGTTAATATTCTCGAGATATGGGAGCCAGCCCTGTCTGTTGTGCCAGATCTGTCGTCCCGAGCTTAGATTGAAACGTGCATTACAGATTTGGTACCTATCTGGGATATAGGGAGTGGACATTGTCGGGAGTACCAAAGCAATATGCGGAGGCGGAAAGACCTATCGAAGTTCTTGTGCGTTCAGCGAAAATAGCGTCTCTCTTTGCGTGTAACCTAATCGGTTGGTCATTAGGAACAGTGAAAGGAACACAGACCTAGCATGACAATTTCTATGGAAAGGAAAGTATTTTAAACTGAGGAATGTGACAGGTATGCATGTATAATCGACCGAGAAGCAAGGACACATTAAATAAGAAAAGATCCCTGTAAAAAGAACTACTGTACGAAAAACATACCATTCGCGGGTATTGTGTTGGTACAGCGTCTGATACCTAATACGATTTTGGTGACGACGGCAATATGTTTGAATGTTCAATCTTTGCAGTCAATATCCGTAACGCAGGTATAGCGTTAAATAAATGTATGTAGGTATAATCTCAAACACTGTGTTGGTAGGAGGCATTGATTGCGGGAAGAGGTAATGCAGAAGAATTCCAAATTTAAAATTGGTTAGACGCAATACCCGCAAATGGTATGTTTTGCTGGATCGGGTCCAGCCTTGCAGTATATTCGTAAAGTAGTTCTTTTTACAGGGATATTTTCTTAATTTATGTGTCCTTTCTTCACGGTCGATTATACATACATAGATTTCACATTTCATGGAATAAGCGACGTACTAGCTTAGTACGAAAAAGTATATTTACTTATTTTAAACTGCACAAAATATCCGTATCAGCCAGAGTGTTCTAGAGAATACTTACTGCGTCCAAGAGTCCAGTGCATATCGTGTGCCCCTTGAGCTCAACGGCCAAGGCGATGGGCCAGAAACAGCCCGCTTGCTCGCTGCAGATCCGCTCGGCCTCACGGACCATCTTGAAGCTGTGTTTGTGGTTGGTACGAGAGGCGCTCGTGAAACTGACCCGAGCTATGTTCATGCCGGCCCTCACCATGTCGATGATAACGTCTGGCTCCTCAGACACGCCTGAAAAGTATCTAAGTTTGTGTTGTCAAACCTTTGGTATCGAAAATCTGCCCCGTTTGCGTTAGACATTTTTAGGCGTTAATACAGTGAAGGAAATCCTTTTGCGAAATCCCACTACTTCAGCAATGGGCTTAAGCAAGAGCTCGATGATGCAGCAATGAATCTGCTACATGTTGTGGTCTTAAAACCAAGTTGTGAACACAAGACCGCGAGGTCGACATTAATCAGCCCTTTCGAATGACTTGCTTTCATACTTTTAAATTACTGAACTTTTTCACTCATTAAATATTATTCACCGATACATTTAATTATTTGATATAACTGACCTACTGATGCCATGATGGCAGTAAGCCTGGCGATTCCAGCTAGACTGTCCAGGCGATCGATGCAGTCATACTCTAGATGTGAGGAAGCTATCACGTTTGTTCGCCGCGTTGGTTGGTCGCCAATCTTGCACTCCAACACGTCCTATAAGTTTTTTTTTTATTATTTTTTATTTATTTATTTAACACATCTTGAAATTACATACAGTCTCTGTTGGCAAAAAAAAATAACAAAATCACAAGAGTACAAGTAACTACATAAAGCATGAATCCCGTAGGGGGCAAAATCAAAACACAGCGTACTAGTATGTAATAAGTGAAACAAACAGTGGCAACACAAGCCCTGTATGAAAATACAAATGAGTTTGATTGTACAAGTACCCGAACTAGGCAAAGCCTGTCTTTCGTTTCAAAGCAAATATTTGCCATCATTGTTCCTAACTATCTCACTTTACGTGCCTACATAAGGTGTGAATCCCTTTTGAAACTATATTATTTTACACTAACTCATCAGACGAATAACCGGCTGAAAAATGTGTCATATTTATTTTGCGTTAGATTGTTATTATTGAATGAATAGCCACGTATTGAATAATTTAAATAATATGTGAAGCAGTGTCTAGAAATTCGGTATGTTTCCAATCAAAGAGTATGTTCACCTAGAGTGAAAATATATAGTGATATACAGAAAGTGTAAATTAGAATAGTAAAATAATCATGTCGGCGGCATGGAGGTGTAATTTCCTCACCTCCATGGTCGGCGGCACTCGATTCCTTCACCGCTTTCTTTTTCCTAAGCAAACAAACAGACCGCATTGATTACTTACCTTCGGATTATCCAAATGTGACCACCAGACCATTTTTACGTGCAATTTAAAAATATATACTAAGCAAAATACCTGCAAATTATGCTTGCAAGCAAAAATGAAAAATGATCTGACAAGACGTACCTACACTTTGACATCCTTCAATTCCTCCCGTAGCAGACTTGTAAAAAGGCTTATGTTTGTAACCTATGATTTAATTAACACTTTTTTGGTTCTAACGTTTTTGTGGGATGCATTCAATTTGCAAAAAAAAAAATTCAAATAATCTAAGCATTGTATGAATAGAACTTGAGGATACAATTTTACAAAAAGTTGTATGTTTTTCACATTGCGAATCTTTGTTAAGCTATAAAAACAGTTTTAAAATTATGATTGCTTTCAGAAACATCTCCAAATTGAACAAAATGTAACATACTGATATTTATTTAATACTTATTAACATCTTAAAGTGAAATTAAAAAATTAAAACTAAAACTAAAGAAAAATGTGGATCGGAGAGCGATCCAATGAAATATGTTGGGTTAAAGGTAAAATATTTCATTGAAGGCAGCCGATGTATGCCCCAAAGTGCCTAGAACACTCGCCGCGTTACCTCTTTGAATTTCAAGAACGATTCTTTGGACAAAAAAGGCTTTTGCACGACAATCGCCAGACTTCTCCACTAGGAGTTTTCCGATGTCATCTGCAAAAGCCTTAGCGTCCGGTGACCACGGTCCAAAGGTCTCGACGGCGAAAGGCTGAAATTCAAAACGGTCAAGCAGCGATGTGTACTTAGCTGCCTTTGTCGCGGCCGCTCCGGCCACTCGGGATGTGTCGTGCACATGGGACGGTGCCAAGGTATCGACGCATGTCGCATCCCATACCAAAGGTCTGCCTCGACTCCATGGTACCAAGGTCATTCCATCCGGTCTCTTCCCGTCATTACGGCTAATGCCGGGTGGCTCAGTAATGCATGGTATGTTAACAGACGCCAAGGAGCGTTTTATGATGTTATTAATGCTGCAATGACGGGATATACGACCAGCACTACTTACTTAAATATAATATTGTTTACCAATCTTTCATACAAATATATAAGGCAACTGTCAAAATCGTAGATGGCCCACAATTTTGACAATTGCCTTTCCCACCATTCACCAAGGAACCATACATTTTTATTAAAAAAATATGTCAATTGGCACTAGCGTGACGTTTTACAATTTGATCACGTTATTTACAATCGTTCGTTTTATTTTACATACTTTGCTTTAAATTTTGATACATTCTTGACACAATGGTGTGGCCGACGGATTATGATACAAAGATGGGCGAGGTAATCAAAATCAAATTACTCATTGAAAATTCTGTAGGCCATGTGATTCATGCCAAACTGTAGAAGTCACCGATGTCAATGTTCGTAAATATTATTATAAATAATAATAATAAATATAATATAACATAAAATATAAGTAAATTAGCAAGGGGATATTCTCAATTAATTTTCGTTAAATAACTTATGGTTTCAAAAGAAAAGTGAGGGAATGTGTAAACTATCCATATATTGAATATTATAAAACATTAAAAATAAATAAATCAATCAGATTGGACGTATGCAGGGGAGCAATATAGATTAAAATACTTAAATAACTTGTGAGTAACAGTACTCAGGTGAGATCAATTGCCACAGAGAGGGTTTGATCCTCTCTACAAAGAATAAGGGTACAACCTATACAAGCTGTTCTTTCTTGATTTTGATAGTAATCTTAGATTTTTATGGCACACATAATTTTCTATATTGTTAATTATAAAAGTTTAAACACTAGCTCAAGTGAACTTAAAATGATTCAGATCATCACATGAGTCATTTACCATATGAAAGGATTTATCTTACCTTTGAGATTCGAAACGATCAGGAGCGGGAGCACAAACGATACGATACGGCCCTATCGACCGATAACTGTGTTTTTGTTTCGCTTTTCGTACGCGCCGAAACGAGAAAGATTTACTTTTATCGATCGGTCTAGCTGTATCGTTCGTTTGTGCTCCCGCTGCAGGAATGCAGGAAACGTTTTACTCCAGATGCCCTCTGAAAATGTTGACCAAAGGACGGTTTCAGTAGAATGTGTCGGAGCTACCGGGCATGCAGCTCGCATCGACGCATGCGCACAGCTCGCTGGATCACCTTCTCAAGCTAAACCTGACGGACAAGCCGCCATGCCAGCGTCTCACTGGCATCATGGCTAGTATGGGTATGTACATACACACCGATAGGTTTAAAAGTATTCAGGGTCTTTGAGTGCCGTGGCGGTCACCCTCATCCTCAATTCAAGCTAGAGGCTTTGTAAACGCAAAAAAGTAAGAAAATCGTAATTGGAAACAAAGTATGTTTTTTTTTATGGAACTGGTCACAAATGGAATGTGACATGTATGTATGTATAATCAACCGTGAAACAAGGACACATTAATTAAAGAAAGATCCCTGTAAAAATAACTACTTTACGAATATACTGCAAGGCTGGACCCGAACCAGTAAAACATACCATTCGCGTTTTGCGGGAATTGCGTCTAACCAATTTCGCCACCTGCTGTATACCCATAATTTTAAATTCTCCTACAGTCCCTCTTCCCTTCATCAATGCCTCCTACTAAAGCAGTATTTAAGATTATACGTACATACATTTACTTAACGCTAAACCTGCGTTACAGACCTTGACTGCAAAGATTGAACATTATTCACACACACACACATATTCACAAGTGGCTTATATTCAGTCACAAATAGTATATATTGAAGGAATTAGGTGCCATGCCGGCACTCCCTTATATCGCTACATTCAACGGGATGGAAAACACGGCCAACTTTGATTGCCGCTTCGATAATTTCACATCCAACCCAGGCGGAATCAACCCTACTGCCTAGTAATGAATGACTAAGGAATAGGGACGTGTTTTACGATAATTTCAAATCTCGCCGTTAAAGTAATAAAACACTCGTGCCCTTTCATTTGAAAATAACCATATCAATTAAGGCAAATCGACGCACGACATCGACGTCATGGAGAAGATGATGGGTGCCGGCATGAACATCGCACGCATCGACATGTCCATTGACGGCCGAGACTATCACCTGGAAACGGTGCGCATGCTGCGGCAGGCAGCCAAGAACTACAGCCTGCGCGTCGGCAAGCAGTACCCGCTGGCCATTGCCATCGAGCTCATTGGGCAGACCGTCAAGACGGGGATCATTGCAGATGTAAGGAATCCTTTTTACTCAAACCGACTCGACACACGACATTGACATGATGACATGAACACTGTCCCAGGACGGTCGCAAAGGAATCCTTTTTACTCAAACCGACTCGGCACACGACATTGACATGATTGAGAGAATTATAGTAGCCGGCATGAGCACCGTCTCGGGAAGGTCGCAGTTCGCGGAGGAGGAAATCGCGCAGAAACATTGCGCGTATTGACATATAACTGGACAGTCGTAAGCCACATCAGGAGATGGAAGGTATGCTTCGCTCAATTTTAAGACTATCTGGATAGGAACCATTCATCATCTTTTTCCCTAAAAATCAACCATTTAACTCAAGGCGAGTCAGTGAATGAAATCGACGTGATTGAGAAAATGATGGCGGCCCACACAAACATTGCGCATAACCATATTTATGTCGCTGGACGGCCGTTATCATCACCGAGACGGAGCGCATGCTGCGGCAGACGTACTGGTTGGCATACACCGCTTTCTTCCTCTTCGACTTTAAGTGAGAATTCCCTTTACCAACTTTCACCAATTGTTCTGAGTGGCCAGAATTATTGATTAACAGAATTTCAGCCGCTGAAAATCATCAGGCCGAATGTTCGGAATATTTAAATGCTGAGTTTTTCATAATATTTTTCTATGAATTCGAAGCAAAATAGCAAATTAAACACAAAAACCTTTTTTCCAGTAACATTACGCATTGCCAACAATGGATCTATCCTTAATCGAATGCAAACCGTAATATTGTTTCTAGACATACGGCAAAGAAGTAGAGCTGAAAGCCGGCGAAGTGGTGCGTCTGACTACGGACGAGGCCTACAAGGAGAAGTGCTCGAGCTACACGGTGTTCGTCGACTTCGAGAACATCTCAGATCTCGTCAAGAAGGGCGACTTGGTGTTCATTGATAAAGAACTGATTCAGCTTCGTATCGAGCTCGTCTCCGCTTCCACGCTCACCTGCAAAATCGAGAGGGGAGGCAATCTAAAGTCGAACAGAACCGTCTTTTTCCCAGGAGTGGCTTTCGATGCATGTCCGAGCTATACCGAGAAAGACAAATCTGATGTTGATTTTGCAGTTAAAGAACAGGTTAGCGTTAGAAAATATGTGCTTACAATAATGATACCCATACTCAAAATATTAAAAATCTTATAAACGAACAGACACTTATGTACCTTGGGCTTATGAATTAATGAATGTTGAATTTATGGATTGACTGATGTAATCGATAAGTGTGTCGAAGTTTAAAATAAATTGGGGCAAGGCATTTGTCAAAAACAACTTTTTTGTCCAATTGTGTCTTTTCTCTCATCTTTCTTATTTATCTTCCTTACATATCAGCGTAAAGAAAATAATAAGAAAGATGAGACTTCATATAATACGTGATGGCATTCCAGGTGGACATTTTGATTGCACCTTTCGCTCGAAACGCGCTAAGCATGGCAGAACTACGGGAAATGACTGGTGAGCGTGGTCGAAAGATGGCTCTCGTTGCGAAGATCCAAACGTACACCGGCTATCAGCACCTTGATGAGATCCTCGCCGTAAGCATAGCACATTGTTGTTCATTATTTTTCCAATAGTCACTTCCTACCCTAACACATTCAATCATATGTAATCCATGATTTTCACATAAAACCTTAAATGAAATACTATTTTAATTAAAAATTCATAGTCTCGCAAAATGGTGCCAATGAGCAGAGATACGGTTTTATAGTCGAAGTATATTTTTTGAGTTCGAGTCGATGAAAAGTGAAATTTTAGTGATTGGATTAAATTGTTTTTTTTTTTTTGGAAGACATTTTGTCAAAATTATAATGGGAGAACAATCATGTGTGAAATTGATATTGAATACTAAAATAAAAAATGCCTAAGGCTGACAATTTTTAAGTACTTTCGGTGTAAGTAAAGGAAAGTATGAAACTGTACATGTGCTTGAAATCAAATCTTCCTATTTACATTATTTATCTGATTTTTAACACTTAAATATTGTATTATCTCATAGTTATTACGTAAGGCTATTGATTGCTACAGTAATTTTGTTTACATTTGCAGGCATCAAACGGTATATTGATATCCAGATTAGACCTGGGGTCTGATATTTCGCCAAAAAAACTGATCATAGCACAAAAGAATATTATTGCTCGAGCTAATAAGGTAAACATGTTTCAAGAAACTTCCGTCTATTCTTTTTATTTGTAATTTATGTTGTTAGAAATGTCCTCTTTCTAAGTCCAGAAAGTGATTAAATAAATTTAAGGTGGCCCTTCCCGGCGGGACTAACTCATTTGCGATACAAAACCGTGCTATTGCGCTCTTGCACCTTCTCTGTTTAAAAAAAAGACAGGCTCCGTGAAGAAGAAGATACAATATATCCACAAAGCAGACAATGCGCATAGTGTTTGATTTAGTAAGATTTACGAAAATTTTAATTACAAAATTACTTGTAGCTAAAAGTAAATCACGACCGCTGTGGACACAAATCTAACAAAACCCAAATTGATCATACATTTTCATGAAACAAGCTAGGTCTGATGACTAATCATTTTAAGATGTTTTTATTTTATCGTTGAGTAATCCACCTCCAAAGTTATTGCATAAAACGCGCGAAATATTCGAACTTTCGGACCTTATAACTTAGAAACCAAACACTATTTTGCAATGTAAATAAAGCTGTTTTGGTTATAAAATCTCTGAATAGAAATATGCGCATGATTTTCTTTTCACGTTTGTATGGAGAGTTGAGCGGGAAGGCTCACTTTAAGAAATAACTGTTAATTTTCAATTTAATGTATTGGGAAAAAATCTTTTCTCGAACACCACATTTATTAAGTGATTATGTAACGGAGTCAGAACATGCAAATCCAAACAAATTTTATAAATGCGACAGAAACTCTGTCTGTTTCGTTATCACGCTTAAACCGCTGAACCAATTTTGATGAAATAGGGATCCAAAACGGCATTGACCCGAGCGGAGCCGGGTACCTCAGCTACAAGACCTATTTTTAAGTAATTCGAGTGTTGCAGGCAAATGTGGCATGTTGCGTCGGCGCGCAGCTTCTGAGTTCGATGTTCGAGCGCAAGATCCCGCTGCGGTCCGAAGTCCTGGACGTGTCGAACTGTGTGATCGACGGCGCCGACAGCCTGATGCTAGGCGTGGGGATCGCCGATGGGCAGTACCCCGTCGAGGCGGTCGCCTACCAGTCGGGCATCTGCAAGGAGGCGGAGGCGTGCGTCTGGACCAGGCAGATCTTCGCTGATTTGGTGGACAAGGTACGGTATTTGAGGGTTTCCGTTTCGGGGCCAAGTGCACGAATGGACACGTCCAGTCCAATTAATATAATAAGCAAGTATGAGCTTTTTCAATTAACTCGCATCCAGCGTCCAGACCCGGGTCCGATCTGGTTGATTGGTTGCCCATGCCCGGGTATTTTATAATCGGGAAAAAGAACAGAAAAAATATATAAAAAAACACAAATACAATTAAACGTACCGAGCAATTATAACGTTGGATAATTTGTCACCTCTAAAGCTTAATAAACTGGGACTACGATTTAAGTCGGTTAAAAATAAGTAATAATACAGCCCCCAGCGCTAGGCGATTCATTTCCTCTTCCAACCGCCAACGGCTGCGCAGAGACAAAACTTTATCGAATTTGATAACTGGGCACCGCCAGCTCTCGGAAGAGGAAGGAATCGTCTTGCGCCGGAGCCTACGAATATCACTAATGTCTATGTGTGTCGTGAAATAGACGGATATGCCGTGTGACCCGGTGACGGGCACGGCCCTGGGCGCCGTGCTGGCTGCGCAGCGGTCGCTGGCCGCGGCCATCGTCGTGGTGACCACGTCGGGCCGCTCCGCGCAGCTCGTGGCTAAGTACCGGCCGCGCTGCCCCATCATGGCCGTCACGCGCTACAGCTCCGTCGCCAGGCAACTGCAGTTGTGGAGAGGGGTGCTGCCGCTGGTTTATGAAGGTGAGTTAAAATACCGTGCCCGCAACGAGTATAGAGGTAGCCGCTTAAGCCCCACTGGAGGAAGAGACGTTTGAGTTAAGGCGCCTATATAACTACCATAGCGTAAAGTCAAGAATACGCGCGGCGGAATCTAGCCAGTGCCATCATGTCAGCTTGTATGGACAGTATCCTTCCATACGGTCCATACAAAGTGACGTGTTTAAGCGTACGTTGACGTTGATTTAGATTTAGTTTTTTAGGTCCTATCGTGCACTCAGCCCTTAGTCTCTTACAGTAATTACAATATGCAAGATCGTATTTGTTTTAACAAAATCTGAATCTGAAATACCGAATCTGCTGTGAATCAAGAATGAAAGAAAGAAATCTCTAAAAAAGAATCCCTAACTAGTTTTGTGCGAAGCTGGACTCAACAAACCAGCAAGCGGATCTTTCTCAAACAATGTGTCTACTGTAATTCCTATGTGCGGGAGCACTATGTCAAGCTTAAAAGAGTTAGTAACTCCTTGTTACCGGTCTTCAGCCTAAGCCACGGACTGGGTTACGCAAAGCGCAATATTTACACTGCACACACACACAGCTGGACATAGATCAGCTGAGTGCTAGTGAACAACTGCCAATGGTTTACTGAGAACCGCGGCATTGACGACCGCAACGTTACCGGCCGGTGCAACGGCTCAAACATCACTTCCAACATTCTCATCAGTTACGTGACCGATGACACTACCCTCCGGTTCTGTGCCGCAGACACTCCGGACTCGGACTGGCAGCTGGACGTCGAGAAGCGCGTGAACTTCTGCCTGCGGTTCGCGGTGCAGCGCGGCTTCTTGCGCGTCGGCGATCCCGTGGTGCTGGTCACGGGCTGGCGCCACGGCTCCGGCTTCACCAACACCATGCGCATCGTCTACACCGCCGACGACACCACCAACCTTTTCTGACGCCATGCGGTCGTTGTTGCTGACTGGTGCTTGTTTAATTTTCATACGTTTGTAAGACGATTTATAATACATTCGTACCTTGTTACTAATGAACCCTCTGAATAGTTATACGATGTTTTGTCCCTTCCTTTCGAATTCATAACTGAATGTCAATGCAAAGGACAAAATCTTGTATAACTATTCAGGGGATGATCAGGGTTTATTAGTAACAGGGGCAGTGTTTAATGTACCTACTTCGTTTTTATACGTAGTCTAAAATTTTGAAGAGTTTGTAGTATAATGTTTGTATTATTAAACACACAGAGATGGGTCTACATGTTTTTTTTTTAAATTGCTTCACTAAAACAATAACATAGTGTTAGTTATCCCATTTACCTTTACTTAACTCATCTTTACTTTAAATAATTACCTTAGTCAGTTTAGAATATATTTCATCAATGAAAAATACTCAGTTCCTAAACGCTTTTTATGATGCTCCAGGAGTAATCCTAGTCGTCAATTACAGCCAAACTCCCCATTCCTCCCTTCCCGGCGCCGCCTTGCCCCACGCCGCGGGCTTTCGAGAAAGATTCAATCCAATTTTCAATCGAGAACTCGATGCTGGAAAACAACACTCTAGGGCTGTTTTATATGAAAACAGAGTAGCCCTTCAAACAAGAGGGAGCAATCGAATGGATCCGGGCGGTGAATTGGAAGGAAATCTAGTTTGAGATATTAAATCTGTAGGTATAATCGGTAATTAAAAATAATAAGCATCTTTTATTAACACAAAATTGCAACAATCACCTTCATAAAAATCGTTCCAAGCATTGTACTAAAATGCATTAGCTGACTTACGTCTCTTGTAGACGGGTTCATTATCTGCACATTTGCCAATTTACCGTTCTCATTTTGCGCTGTGGGAAGACAATACAAAATATTGATAACAAACAACTCTTAGAAACAGCAAATATTTGCGGAATAACGAATCTTGTATTCTAGAGTTTAAAGTATTAGAAGAATTTAAATAATTAGATCTAGTTTAAAGAA
Source organism: Incurvaria masculella (assembly GCA_946894095.1). Taxonomy (NCBI): domain Eukaryota; kingdom Metazoa; phylum Arthropoda; class Insecta; order Lepidoptera; family Incurvariidae; genus Incurvaria; species Incurvaria masculella. The sequence continues at coordinate 14,033,421 of OX335651.1, forward strand.
TATAATTTAAGGCCCTGGTACTAGCCAAATCGCAAAGTTAGACGAGGCACCCCAAGTTAACTAACTAAGTCTGACGATTATAAGTGTCATTCTTACAATATATGATTCCTTGTCTAGGAATCAACCTATTTTCGTTAATGTATGTTTCCTTTTTCTATACAAAATACATTGCGGAAACGGTGTCCATTTCCGAACTTTTTTGACTAAATGTAGAAATCTAAAAGCAAATGGAACTTTTTGTTTATGCATATATGCTGTTTTTGCTTATATCTAGAAATCGAATTACTTTCAGATTTCTAATGAGAAAAATCAACTTTTTTATTTTAATTATTATTTCAATTAGAATCAAAAAATATTAACAATCCATTATCAGTCTGGAGTTCTATTTGGATTTGCTGAAGCGTTTCACTACATATTATTACATTTGTTAAAAAGTGCATTTGTATGGCGCGAGTAGTTGGCTAGTCCTAGCGCCTTAAAGCAGATGTTAACTGCATAGATTGTTGTTACTTTTTCACGTACTAATTAAAAACCGTGTTCTGGCTATAGTGGACCGAACAAAACGAATCGTCTCCGTTTCTTCTTGGGCAAAAAATGCTTTCGTATGTACGGCTATCGGGCTGTCCAGCTCTGGAGGTCACATTACTCAACCAATTGTCGTGAATTTATTGAACAGGTTCGATATAATTATGGATTTTTTTGTCGAATCAATTTTTGGAAATGTTACAAAATAGCGGAGATAGACTTGCGAGGTCTACAGAGCCATTCATTTTGCATAGACACTAAGACATGGTTAATCTACAAGCTTCGAACGTCGTATTTACAATGTAGCAAAGTATTCTCTGCAATGAAGACCTCTGCAATGTCAGCCATCTTCCTGTGTGTCCGAGCATAAGAAATCCGGCTGTTTGTCAAGTCGACAGTGCGAGGCGCGGCAGAAAATATTTATCGCGCATAAAAATGAACGGGCAAGTAACGAAACGTGAAATGAGTTATGTGTCTCATGCGACTGACTGAGTGCTCAGTTCTGACAACGGAACCAATTCCTAGTGATTCGGATTTAGATCGAATTAACTGTGTCGTTCATTATTGTGGAAGAAAACAACATAAAACAGTGAAGTGTCTTTGCGGATTCTTCTTTCCTGAGTTAAAATAATCCGCGGATTGTCAGTGTGTGACGTTTCTATGTGGTGTGTTGGGCTAATATCATGATATTCGGTGGGATATTTCATCCATCTCCAGTTACGTAATAAAAAAAAATATTCTAGTTACTCAAAAGATATGATTTGAACATTTTAAGCATACAACTATAAATGTATTGTACATATTTGGATAAAATATTAACTGTTATTCTTGCTTTCCTAATTTAATAAAATACTTCGAGATAATTTTGCGAGGCTTATTATCATACAAATAAACTTACTAGATGTGACCTCGACTTTTAGAACCTTTAGATCCAACGTGGCATAGATCACGCGTAGAGTATGTCAAGCCAGTCGGGAATATTGAAACTTAAACATATTAGCAATTATCAGCAAACCATCTAATAGTCAATATTCGTATCATGACTATAACATTCCTGGATGCCAGTAAATGGCAAGGGAGTTAATTTTAATGCATTACGTGGGGCGAGATAGGACGTGTCTCAATCTAGAACGAGGTGACGGGGCCGGAACTATATTACTGCATCGTTGGCAAACTCACAAAACCGGGTTGTTACTATATACCGGGTTACACCTGCATATGGTGCCTATATTAATATTAAGATGGCCCTTCAAGACTAACTTATTCGCGGGCACGGCAAAAAAAGCGTGCTATTGCAAACTTCCGTGATGAGGAGGATGCAAAATGTCCACAAAGCTGACAATGCTCATATTGTTTGATTGGTTGGATTAAGGTGGCCCAACCCGGCGGGCCTAACTCATTCGCGGGCACGGTACAGAACCGTGCTGTTGCGCTCTGGGACCTTCTCTGTTTCAAAGGATAAGACAGGCTCCGTGATGAGGAAGATGCAACATGTCCACAAAAAAGACAATGTGCATAGTGTATGATTTGGTAAGATTTACGAAAAATTTAATTTCAAAACGACTTATAGCTAAAAGTAAACCACGACCGCTGTAGTCAAAAATCTAACAAAAACCAAATAGATCATAAATCTTGATTAAATAAGCTATGTCTGATGACTAATCTTTTTACGATGTTCTTACTTTATCATTGCGTAATCCACCTCCAAAGTTATTGTATAAAACGCGCGAAAAATTCGAACTTTCGGACCTTATAACTTAGAAACCAAACACAATTTTACAATGCCAATGGTCATCAGACATCTAGTTCGATCAAATAAAGCTATTTTGAGCAAAATTCTGGATCTCTGACAAGAAATATGGGTGTGATCTTCTTTCCCCTTTTGTATGGGGAGATGAGCGGGATGGGCCACCTTAAACCACATCAATTGAGTGTTATCTGGACGGCATTCTAAACAAAATTAAGAATAACAATAAGAATAAGACATTTTATTTGCCACAACACATAAGTACAAAAGAGTAATGAACATAAAAAAACTAAACTAAATTAAAAACATTTAAACATTTCATTCTCTTATAGGCTTCGTAAATTTGTGACAAATGGGATCAATCTCAGCTCTCTCGCAGAAAACTACGAAGCTGGTTTTCAGACGAATCCCTACTATATATCCTTCAACATTGCAGTTTAGGTGACGCTGCTTCATGTTTGCCAGAAAAAAAAATTCGCAATGAAAATATAATTAGCTTAATTCTATAAAAAAGTTCAACAGTGTGTGTTTGTAAAAAATAATCAAAGTCAGGTTGTGTGTAAGTGTGTGAGAGAGATTAGAATATGAGGTGTGTTATTTATATACGTATATGAGAGTTGTAATAAGGGTGCTTGTGTGAGGGTATGTGTATGTAATGAGGAAGTAGAGATTGAGTGGAAAATTAATAAAATGGATTGAATATCAATGTAACTAAAATGTTTAACAAATAGATTAATTGGCCTGTTGCTGACTTATACGATGGGATTTCAGTGCTTTTTTAAACTAGGTACCTCCATGAAAAACATATTAAATATAGACGTACATAACGCACCCCACCTTTTGTTTATGTCCTCATAGCTCTCCGAAAGGCCAAAAGCAAACTGAGAGTGAACTTGTCAAAAAATCTCATAAAATTAATTCGGAGCGAAGTTCGCTAACGACGAACTAAGTGAGCGCTAGGTGATTACCGCGCGCCGGCGCCGCGTGACGGTGCTCTCGTGGCAACGTCGCCCGATGGAAAATAATTAGGCAAAAAAATGAGACCGGCAAAACAAAAAAAGGAGGGATTGCGGCGCCGTCACGAGTGCTCGCGCCGGGTTCATCGACATCACTCATTTTCAGTCATTACGAATTACCGGCGGCGGGAGAATTCCGGAAACTCCGGGAAACGCTGCCGCCAGGTGTGCGAGCGCGATGCTGTGCAGGGTCAGTGCAACATGTTCGATTGATATAGCATTCTCAGATGAGCAACAACAGGCCGGGCACTCGAGAATTCTGAAACGCATAATGGGATGCGCCCTATCATTAGCAGATATGTTTGTAACATTTTTGAAAAATTTTCGAAATAGCTCCGCCATTTTGAAATTTTCTCAAAATGTTTATGCCTGAAATTTGTGCCATTTTTATGATTTTTTTTTTGATAAAAAACTGAACTTCAACTGAACTTAGTTATTTTGACACATTTTTGGTGATTTCAAATATTTTGTTTAGAATCTGGTCAGACGACTGTCTAGATATAGTTTCATTTTATGAAACGATTGAAATGTTTGTCATGTATCAATTAAAAATAAATATGTTGTAAAAGTCAATTTGTTTATCATGTATTGATGCTAGATTGAAGTTCTCCCATTTTATAAATGAAATAAAGTAATTTTGAATGCGCCGCAAGGTCTATGGGGCCATGAGTTCCGAGGATTTTTTTCTTCTGCGTTTAACATTTTGAACCCGCAGTTTGACGGCTCCGTCCAGGCAGTAGACGGCACGTTTCAATCATTACCAGTGCAATAAAACCGCTCCACGGAACTGTCACAAACTGCACTCCCGCTAACTTCAAACATCTTACGACAACCATTAAACGTCGCCGTCTTTCGCCATTCGACCGCATGTCTGTATCGCAACTAGTTCGGACACCACTTTGTACTAAAAACTAAGATATTTCCTAATCGTTTGAGTTGCTGCACATACAATTATATTAGCGTGTACTTGTTCCTTCTAAGGTGTCATTTTTATTTTATGGAACCTGACATGGATGTCAGGCATTAACATCTACTGTCATGGTATTAACCCTATACACCAAATTCAGTGCCGTGCAAGGACCTTCCCTTTATGAGCACGGGTACAATGAACTGGATGGAAAACACGGACAATTTTTCATTGCCGCTTCGAGCACAGTCATATCATCACCATTTATTGTTGTTATGTCTCCAACATAACTTTAGCCTCCCTCTGCGCAGACCAGTTCGCATCACCGATCTACAAGCCTAGCTACTTCGGCGCAAGGCGTGAGGTTCTGATTAGCTGGTGGGCACAACAAAACTCAAAAATATGTAGCAATCCTTACCTTACCCAATACCTAACCCTTACCAACCAGTATTATTTTTCTTGTTACATATTTATTCCTTATTTTAATTAAAACGTTTTAAATGAATTCCATATTATTTTTGTTATTTAACAGATTTAAAGGACAGCAAAAATATAATTAATCACCGAAATATTCTTTTCTCTGTGGCTTGACCATGGAGATAGATGTAAGTGAAAGGAAATCATTTAAAAAACCTCAATGCGTGTTTTCTCTAAACGCTTGTGCCTGTGCTTATGGATGGTGGGCCTTCCCGCTCAACTCCCCATACAAACGTGGAAAGAAGATCATGCCCATATTTATTGTCAGAGATGCAACATTTTGCTCAAAATAGCTTGATCGAAATAGATGTCTGATGACCATTGACATTGTAAAATTGTGTAGTTCAGTTATAAGGTCCGAAAGTTCGAATTTTTTGCGCGTTTTATACAATAACTTTGGAGGTGGATTACTCAACGATAAATTAAAAACATCTTTAAAAGGTTAGTTATCAGACATAGCTTGTTTCATGAAAATTTATAATGGATTTGGTTTTTGTTAGATTTTTGACTACAGCGGTCGTGGTTTACTTTTAGCTATAAGTCGTTTTGTAATAAACATGTTCGTAAATCTTACCAAATCAAACACTATGCGCATTGTCTGCTTTGTTGAACTGTTGTATCCTCCTCAACACGGAGCCTATCTTTTTCTTTGAAACGGAGAAGGTCCCAGAGCGCAATAGAAAGATTTTGTACCGTGCCCGCGAATAAGTTAGTCCTGCCGGGAAGGGCGACCATAATCGAGCATCATTCCCGGCAAGCTTAAAGAAATTCGCAAAAGACAGTCTAGGGTACCCAGACGGTCGACCCCTAGCCCCGTCTTTCGTTCGTTTCGGCAGCTTGTTTGTTCGTCTCGAAGCACACATAGCCCCAGCTTCCGCAGCCACCGGCAACACTTCCGGTTCCGCATTTTTCAAAAGTTAGATTCGATTTGCAGACTTTAGTACGTGGTCTGGTGTTTGGATTGAGCGGGCGCGTGTCGGTGTATGAGAACTTTTGCTGATTTTCTGTGACTGTGGCTTTTCCTTGCGGCGAACAATGGATCTGTATCGGCTGTCTGTATGGACATAGATTAAAGAGGATGGTATAGCGGATACATTGAACAAGATGGAAGGCATTAACAATTTTCATTGGCGCTTTGACTATCGTTAATTCAATGCGAGGTTGATTAAGCTCGCCACCTTATTCAAAACCTTTGGTAACATCTTACAATATGCACTGGAATACATGCACTGATGTACCCACTGCATGGTAGGATTTTTCAGTGCTAGAACACACGCAGTACTAAATTAGATCTGTTGATTCTGCCATTTCAGTCAGAGGCATCAGAGATCCATAATTTTCGCATGCTCGGGAAGATATCCTTTGCTTTCTTTCGCCAGCGCGTCCAATATTCGCGCCGACGCCCATCAGCTAATGAGATCGTAAGGCACATTGTTTCAGCCGGATGAGTCGGATTTGGGCGCAACACCGGCAGGTTCGTTAGGCATTGTGCGTCCGGTGATCAGCGGCCGAACAATACTCGCCAGCGGTCGTGGGGCGGCGCGGCGACGTGCCGCGGGTGGCGGTGACAGCTCGCCGGCCAAGTGGGCCACTCCTCCGAAGTTCGCCCGTAGGCTAGACGGGAAACGGGGATTCACACTCGTAGGAAGCTCTTCATCATTTCGTTTAGTTTAAATTTCTGGGGTTTGTATAATATAATATAACAATGGTAAATTTGTAGTCATTCAACGACATTTACAGTGGTCAACAGACCAAAGTTAACGGAAATAGCAAAAACAAAAGATGAACAAACAAAATAGGTTGACTTCTGGCAACACTTTCAAGATGGACTAAACGTACAATTATTGTTGATAGCATCTCTATTAATGAACTGTATAAAATTTAACAAAAAAAATAACCGACTTCAAAGGAAAAGCACTAAAAAGTAAAAAATAATGTTCATTTTTGTAGTTACGATTTCTGTTATTTTTTGAGTCGGTGTCAGCCAAGGTTAGGTTAGGTTAGGTTAGGTTAGGTTAGATTAGGTTAGGTTCTCTTGATTGGCGCAGCGCGTGCCCGGCTGACGCCGACTCAAAAAATAACAGAAATCGTAACTACAAAAATGAACATTATTTTTTACTTTTTAGTGCTTTTCCTTTGAAGTCGGTTATTTTTTTTGTAAAATTTTATACAGTTCATTAATAGAGATGCTATCAACAATAATTGTACGTTTAGTCCATCTTGAAAGTGTTGCCAGAAGTCAACCTATTTTGTTTGTTCATCTTTTGTTTTTGCTATTTCCGTTAACTTTGGTCTGTTGACCACTGTAAATGTCGTTGAATGACTACAAATTTACCATTGTTATATTATATTATACAAACCCCAGAAATTTAAACTAAACGAAATGATGAAGAGCTTCCTACGAGTGTGAATCCCCGTTTCCCGTCTAGCCTACGGGCGAACTTCGGAGGAGTGGCCCACTTGGCCGGCGAGCTGTCACCGCCACCCGCGGCACGTCGCCGCGCCGCCCCACGACCGCTGGCGAGTATTGTTCGGCCGCTGATCACCGGACGCACAATGCCTAACGAACCTGCCGGTGTTGCGCCCAAATCCGACTCATCCGGCTGAAACAATGTGCCTTACGATCTCATTAGCTGATGGGCGTCGGCGCGAATATTGGACGCGCTGGCGAAAGAAAGCAAAGGATATCTTCCCGAGCATGCGAAAATTATGGATCTCTGATGCCTCTGACTGAAATGGCAGAATCAACAGATCTAATTTAGTACTGCGTGTGTTCTAGCACTGAAAAATCCTACCATGCAGTGGGTACATCAGTGCATGTATTCCAGTGCATATTGTAAGATGTTACCAAAGGTTTTGAATAAGGTGGCGAGCTTAATCAACCTCGCATTGAATTAACGATAGTCAAAGCGCCAATGAAAATTGTTAATGCCTTCCATCTTGTTCAATGTATCCGCTATACCATCCTCTTTAATCTATGTCCATACAGACAGCCGATACAGATCCATTGTTCGCCGCAAGGAAAAGCCACAGTCACAGAAAATCAGCAAAAGTTCTCATACACCGACACGCGCCCGCTCAATCCAAACACCAGACCACGTACTAAAGTCTGCAAATCGAATCTAACTTTTGAAAAATGCGGAACCGGAAGTGTTGCCGGTGGCTGCGGAAGCTGGGGCTATGTGTGCTTCGAGACGAACAAACAAGCTGCCGAAACGAACGAAAGACGGGGCTAGGGGTCGACCGTCTGGGTACCCTAGACTGTCTTTTGCGAATTTCTTTAAGCTTGCCGGGAATGATGCTCGATTATGGTCGCCCTTCCCGGCAGGACTAACTTATTCGCGGGCACGGTACAAAATCTTTCTATTGCGCTCTGGGACCTTCTCCGTTTCAAAGAAAAAGATAGGCTCCGTGTTGAGGAGGATACAACAGTTCAACAAAGCAGACAATGCGCATAGTGTTTGATTTGGTAAGATTTACGAACATGTTTATTACAAAACGACTTATAGCTAAAAGTAAACCACGACCGCTGTAGTCAAAAATCTAACAAAAACCAAATCCATTATAAATTTTCATGAAACAAGCTATGTCTGATAACTAACCTTTTAAAGATGTTTTTAATTTATCGTTGAGTAATCCACCTCCAAAGTTATTGTATAAAACGCGCAAAAAATTCGAACTTTCGGACCTTATAACTGAACTACACAATTTTACAATGTCAATGGTCATCAGACATCTATTTCGATCAAGCTATTTTGAGCAAAATGTTGCATCTCTGACAATAAATATGGGCATGATCTTCTTTCCACGTTTGTATGGGGAGTTGAGCGGGAAGGCCCACCATCCATAAGCACAGGCACAGGCGTTTAGAGAAAACACGCATTGAGGTTTGAGGTAAAAAATAATGTTCATTTTTGTAGTTACGATTTCTGTTATTTTTTGAGTCGGCGTCAGCCGGGCACGCGCTGCGCCAATCAAGAGAACCTAACCTAATCTAACCTAACCTAACCTAACCTAACCTAACCTTGGCTGACACCGACTCAAAAAATAACAGAAATCGTAACTACAAAAATGAACATTATTTTTTACTTTTTAGTGCTTTTCCTTTGAAGTCGGTTATTTTTTTTGTTAAATTTGTTTTTTTATTTGTTAATTTTTAGTGAATCTGAAGTAAACTTACTAATTTGTACACGTCCTTTCCAATAAAAAAAGAATCACCGAAATCGGTTGGCGTTATATTGAGTTATTCGTCCATTTGTCGCGCACATCTTAATACAAATTTAAGACTTTTATGATTTTCTCATAGATATAATTGTCAGAACTTAACCAAATTAAAATGGGACCACTTGGGAAGCACTAGCTATCATTTAAAAAAATAATCATCAAAATCGGTTCACCCAGGAAAAAGTTATGCGGTAACAAACATAAAAAAAAAAAAAACAAAAAAAACAAAAAAAAAAAAACATACAGACGAATTGATAACCTCCTCCTTTTTTTGAAGTCGGTTAAAAATACGAAAAAACCTAGGCAGATTTAACTAAAAATAAAACCGGTAATTTTGTGTGTTCAACCGAAAGTGGTAAGTATGGTTGTTTGATGGTAAGTATGATTTTGAAAATAATTCGCAAACGTTTTTGGTCTGACATTCGTCGGAAGCATGATTCGAACTTGCGACCTTTGGATTACAAGTCCACTGCCCTTCCGCTGAGCTATCCCAACAATTACATGAGCCAATGAATTTCACTATGATATTCGAATCCACCAGGTACTAGGTGGTACCGTGGTAAATTAACTCGCCGCGTGATCAGGCAAGTGACTAATGAAATCTGACGTTTAGTTGCATTCCGTAACAAGCTGTCAAACGACTTTATTATTCAGCGAACTGATATTTACCAGTTAGTATGGTAAACATTTGAATTATGGTAAGAATTGTAATGTCTGGACCATAAATCAGTTTTGAAAAAAAGCGGTTGTGCAGCATAACTTAGTTATGGGATGAACCGTTGTGGCAGTGTTGGTTATTGTTATTTGCTACAGTAATATGTTTATTTGCTGTAACCGGATTTTTTGATGGGGCTAACAATTCCTTGGTATTTGTATAGCCCAGTGACTTTTCATATTTTAATTCAGAATTCTGATGCATTTGATAATTTCTTCTTTCCGTATCCTTCCTCTATTCTGATATTATAATCCGACATTTTAACAACAAATTCTACCATATTCACCATTATGGTTAATTTTTGTATTCCTAACTTCTGTACAAACCTTTTCAGGATAATGGTTTGAGTGCCACGAAGGTATGACGCAATTTTTGCCCATAATTTTCACACCGCTCCTCAAAAAATATTCAAATGAGCCCATCCCGCCAACGCGAAAGTACTAGTCTATCTGGCTCATCCAATTATTTTTGAAGCGGCATTCAAAATGTCACGCGCAGTCGGAGCGTCAATCCGAACACATCCGCCGCCGCCGCCGTGCCGGCCGTCACAATGGAGCACCAATTGGCGTGTATTTTGCGGATCGTGTTTTCAGTTTATTGTCTTTTTTTCACAGACTGCGAACGTATTTCGGTTGTAACCGGCTGTAACTCACACCGTATTGATCGTGCCCGATAAAGACTAATGTGACGTACGGTCCATTACATAAATTGTACTCAAAGAGCATTCAACTGTTTATTTTTCAAACTTTATTTTCAAAACTGCTTTCATCAAGCTAATGATTGCATTTTTTTGTTCCGCTAATTGCCTAACCAAAAACTGCATTGATATCCTGGAGTGTAGGTTCTGCAACGCGTTTTATATTGGAAAAACGATTACGCCACTACACATTCGCATGAATGGACCCAGGCATTCTGTAAACTCATGCGCACAAACTACATTACCAATACCTACACACGCACGAACACACAACACGACATTCAATCATTGACTTATATATTAATAATTGCATTCAATGAATGTTTCACTGTGCGGATTGTAAGAACATTTTCAAAGTCAACAACCGAAATTGACTTAAAAACTTACGAATTATCTTATATTTGGCAATTTGGAGCACATTTTAATGAGGGCCTCAACAAAATGCACTGATATCCGCACAGAAGAACATTCTAACAGTAGTATAGATTGACAATGCCATGAATGCGTGGTGCTGGCAATCGACCCTACTTATTTCACAAGATGCCAAAATTAAAAACACCGTTGCCATAGCAAATAAAATTCAGTTTGATAACGGCGAATGCCGAAATATTACTCGATCGGTTTTTAGTTTCAGGATCGGTTCCCGATTCCCGATCCTGCACTCCCTGCACCCCATTGCAGCTCCAGGGGTACGGCTCGCGCCACCCGATCCTCATAGAGACGGCGACGCGGGACACAAGAGGGGGCGTTCAGCTACATACAACATGCATACAACCATAGATGAAAAAGAATGGATACGGTACCTCCATACTGACAATAGTTCAAAAGCGTTCCTATTTTTAAAAAAAACTCACACACGTATACTTTTACATGCACACCAAACTCTAATACCTAAAGGGTAATAGAGCAGGACCAAGTTAGAAGGAAATGCATCATGCAAAAAAGTGACAAATAGATTCATCTAATCGCGGAAGAATGAAATGAGACAACAATTTCCTTAAATTGAATTAGTTATAGCATGAGAAAAAGGGATGGTGACATTTGTGACGTCTGGTCGTAGATATAGTGCAAAATTCATCCTAATCCATCATGACACATCAACGATGCGCGCATCCTAAGCCCTTTGAGCAGAATGGCGCGTCAAAACTAAATGAAAAATGAAAGTGAAAACGGCAGGGTTGCCAAAAATGATCACGAAAATAAATAACAATATATTGTATTGTGCATTAAAATATTAAGGTTCCTATTTAGTGATAGTGGTCAGAACAAGTAGTACCATGATTGTATAGTTAACAAGGCATCAAATAATCTTTTCGCGAATTTGCAAGCGGGAAAATGAAAAAAATATTAATGGAATTATTCTTTAAACCATCGTTTTTCTGAGTAAAAATCATCGATATTAAGGATAAATTAATAAAGTCGAATATTCACAATTTGTAAATATTGAAATCATAAAATAAAATAAACACAAAGAGGGAATCATTAATGTATTGCAAGTATGGGTCAAACATTGCAAAACAAATAATATTGATTATTCTTGAATTGTCCATGTTTGCATTTTATGCATTTAAAAATTTCGTTCAATGCGTTTTAGATGCTAAAAAATAGTCCAAATAATAGTCAGTACAGTGTTATGTAAAACCTGTTGATGATTATTGCCGTTCGCCGTAAATGTGTGATGGTATTTTGATAAACCACTAAGTTCTTCCTTTTTACATTTTTTTTTATTTTCTTCAAATAGGTTCAGTTTATTACGCTTTTGTCATTTTGTCGCGGCTTTAATCCCCGGATTGGTTTTATGTATATGATAAAGTTTTACATTTACATATTTTTCGATAATAGCCCTAAGAAGATGGAGTCTATGATTAAATGTAGCAGGTTGAAGAAATGAATACTCATTCAATGACAAAAGGACATTTGAGCCAAGAAACGACTTGAGAATTTTAATCTTTATGGAAACGAGCTGTCTGTCACATGTAACATTTTGACCATTTTCAAGGATGTACCTTTTTATTACAGTCTCAGAACTAAGACATATTATATAAACATCCTAAACGACATTATAAAAAATAATAAACAGTACATAGACTATTGTTTTGTGGCAGCCCTACTTGTTTTTAAAATAAAATTTAGTTCAATATATAATACTGAAATGAAAACAAAAATAAAAATCGAACTGACAATTTAAGTTTGCTTGTGCCAATGGTGCCAACCCTGTTTGCGCCTTTACAACACATAAAAGGTTTCAGGTCAACTAAACTAAAAAAAAATTAACAAAAAAAATAACCGACTTCAAAGAAAAAGTACTAAAAAGTAAAAAATAATTTCCATTTTTGTAGTTACGATTTCTGTTATTTTTTGGGTCGGCGTCAGCCGGGCACGCGCTGCGCCAATCAAGAGAAACTAACCTAACCTAACCTAACCTTGGCTGACACCGACTCAAAAAATAACAGAAATCGTAACTACAAAAATGGAAATTATTTTTTACTTTTTAGTGCTTTTTCTTTGACGTCGGTTATTTTTTTTGTTAATTTTTTTTTTATTTTTTTATTTTTAGTGAATCTGAAGTACACTTACTAATTTGTACACGTCCTTTCCAATAAAAAAAGAACCACCGAAATCGGTTGGCGTTATATTGAGTTATTCGTCCATTTGTCGCGCACATCTTAATACAAATTTAAGACTTTTATGATTTTCTCATGGATATCATTATCAGAACTTAACCAAATTAAAATGGGACTACTTGGAAAGCACTAGCTATCATTTAAAAAAATAATCATCAAAATCGGTTCACCCAGGCAAAAGTTATGAGGTAACAAACATAAAAAAAAAACAAAAAAAAAAAAAAACATACAGACGAATTGATAACCTCCTCCTTTTTTTGAAGTCGGTTAAAAATATACTGAATATGCTTGTACTGTGGTGTGTTGGGCTAATACCATGACAGAACTTGTGGTATTAGCCATCCATGTCCAGTCACATAAAAAAAAAAACTTACACATGGAATGTGATTCCATTGCTCTTGTTGTGCTTATTAGTGTTATTGCGACATTTGTCAACCACACAAGACATTTTGAAGGCATTTTGTTGATATTTTGAAATATTGCCCAACTGACGCGCATGGATTGACGTTTGACACCGACTGAGAGCATATGAGCTGACTGAGCGTATTTTTGACGGACCGTAAAATTTGTTTAGTCCCCTAACTTTTCCTTTTTCATCTAAGCATACAACCAGATTAGCTGTTTCTCTTATTTATTTATTTATTTATTTTTCGTATTGGTTCTGTAGGCAGACATAATATTAATAACAACGATTGTTGTTTTTGTGTTTGTTGTAGAGACAGCACCATATCCAGTTTATCCAACCAACAAAACATGAACCTGAGTTTTAAGACATTGAGTGTCTGAGCCGCCCTGCGGTTAAGTTAAATAATTCCATCCGCTACCTACTAACATAGCAAACTTATTTTCCACAAATATAGTTTTCATTAACAAGGCACCCGTTTAACTGATTTTAGTGTTTAGGCAACTAGACACAGGCCCGGGGCCACTCATCAAGCGACGTTTACTTTACCCACCGAGTGTTTCCGAACACGAGGCACCTCCGTCGGAACTAGCCTCAGCGCAAAGACAACGCTATTCAAATTAGTGGACAAACATGGGCCCACCCGGGCGGGATTCCTGTAATACCTCAAACATAGAATTTATCTAAAAAACGGTTTGCTTTCTAGTGAGAGAGCAAAACGCTGGAGATCGTAATTCACAGGATTAAGGTGGCAGACACAAGTCTTGATATTTCAAACGCAAATAATTGTATTATTATTCACAGTATATATTAATATAACAAATCTTAGGTTTATATTATTTAGTACAAAAATACAAAAAAAGAAGTCTTAAAAAATATAAACCTAAAATTGAATTTAGCCTTAGGGAGGTCCCACCTGGGACAAATCCTATAAGGCTTCTCCGAGCTACAGAGACAGAAACCGCCGAACGATTCTCGTGTTCGAGAGTAGAACCGCTTTCTGCATCTGGAATCGGAGCCCAATATCGATGTCTAATTTTTCTAAATTTTTGGCCAAATTTTTTGGGACAACGCCGTTCGTAGACATAACAATTGGCACGATGGTGGTTTTCCGTGCACGCCACATGGCGGTAACCTCGTGGGCCAGGTCTAAATATTTCATAAGTTTCTCATTTTCGGCCCTGTCGAGGTTTTCGTCATGTGGTATTGTTATGTCTACGAGGAAGATCTGGTTGGACTTGGGATCGACCAATACAATATCGGGCTTATTGCTCTTAATTGTCTTATCGGTCTGTATTGGTCGATCCCAATAGAGCTTAGTGCCATCCTTTTCCAATACGTCTTCCGGTTTGTACTTATAGTATGGCACTACTGAGTCTATGAGGCCGTGTTTAAAGGCAAGTTGCTGATGGACTATTTTGGCTACTTGATTGTGCCGCTCCAGGTACTCAACGCTCGCCAGGCGCGAGCAACCGGAAGTAATATGGCGGATGGTCTCACCTGGTTGGCCACAGGCTCGGCAGGTATCGACCGATCCATCCTTCATTATATACTTCCGGAAGTTACGCGTGACGATCATTTGGTCCTGAATGGCACAAACGAAGCCTTCGGTTTCTCCGAATAGGTCACCAAACCGCATCCATTGAACTGAATCCAAGAGATGCGTGTTTGGCGATTCTAGTACTCGGAGAAACCGTCCATGCAGTTCCTTGCCTCTCCATACTTCCACACGCTCAGTAGTGCTTAAAACCGGAAGCGTAAAGCTCGCGTCGGACAGATTCAGCGGGGTGAGCTTAGAATCGCACGCCACTACGTCGATATGCCTGTTGTTTTCCGCAGCCGTTAAAAAGTAGTCACGAAGCTTACACACCTCGGAATTATGGAGGTTTGTGAGGTTAAGGATTCCTCTACCTCCTAATTTCCGAGGTATGTACAACCTCATGACCGACGACCGCGGGTGGTGCATGCGGAAAGTGGTCATTGTTGTGCGAACTTTGCGATCCAAGGCCTCCAGCTCGGTCTTAGACCAACGCACTATGCCAAAAGTGTATCCAATCACGGGTACTGCCCAACCATTGAAAGCTCGGAGTTTGTTCGCACCGCTCAAATGGCTCTTTAATATGCTTTTTGTGCGAGACCAAAACTTTGCTTTCACAGTTGTTTTCGCCTCCCCGTGATTGAGGCATAGTGATTGGTTAAGACCTAGATATTTATAGGAGTCTCCTGCGGAGAGGGCTCGAATCGCATGCTCGCTCGTGATGACAAGGTCAGGCGAGCTCTGGACAACGCCTCTTCTAGCATGAATGACTGCACATTTATCGAGGCCGAACTCCATTCGTATACCGTCGCTAAATGTTGATGTTACGTTTAGAAGTTCGGCTAGATGTTCCTCGTTTGCTGTCGTCAGTTTTAAGTCATCCATGTAGAAGAGGTGTGATTGTTTTTGTCCGCCTCTCCGCAGTTGATAGCCTAATCCAGTCTGGTTCAGTAAAAAGCTCAAGGGGTTAAGTGCTAAACAGAACCAGAGTGGACTAAGACTATCACCCTGGAATATTCCCCGCTTAATCTGTATTGGGTCAGAAACATAACCTTTAGTGGAGATTATGGTTTGCCAATTATCCATACACTGGCTGAGAAATTTTGTTAGATTATCATCTATTTTATATATTTCTAAGACCTTCCTCAGCCAGGAATGTGGTACGGAATCATAAGCTTTTTTATAATCTATCCACGCTACCGAAAGGTTACGTTTCTTTTGACGAGCTTGTTGGCAGATGACACTATCAATCAGAAGCAGCTCCTTGGTGCCACGTGAGCCCACTCGACATCCATTTTGAGCATCGTCCATTATTGAATATTTTAATAAATGGTTGTTTATCTTCGTGCTCAAAATGGATGTCAATAATTTGTAAATTGTAGGGAGACAAGTTATAGGCCGAAAATGTGTGGGATCAGTGGCATCTGGTATTTTAGGGAGCATATACGTAACCCCAGTAGTAAAGAAGTTTGGGAGGGTACCGGTGTCAATGGCATCCTGGAATTGAGAGGCAAGTATTCCGTGGGCTGCAACCATTTTTTTCAACCAAAAGTTGTGCAGGCCGTCAGGACCGTGGTGTTTCCAATTCAGAATTTTCCTAACTGCGTCCTGCACATCCTTTTGGTTGATATGCATAGCTTCCATCGGTGTTAAGTTGTTATAATTTTCTTCAACACTCTCAATCCAGGATGCTTCCTCTATGTGTGCAATGGGAACATTCCACAGACCGGACCAGAATTCCGTCATTCTAGTCCGGTCCGGAAGGGCCCCAATAGAGTTCTTCGTACCCTCAAGCCCAGAATAAAACTTCTTTTGGTTACGCTCGAAGAGTTTATTCTGTCTACGCCGGTCGTACCGTGCTCTGTACCGCCGTATCCTCTGGCCAAGTGCAGCAACTTTCTGTTTTAGCCGGTCTATGCAGTCATCTATGCGATCGGTAAGGTTGAATGTTGTTGGTTCAATATTATTAAAAAGAAAAGCTTCTCTTACCGATCGCATGATTTTGGGCCGGTGGTTACCGCGCTTAAAACAGAAAAGTCTAGCGAGGAAGGTATGGGCCTTTGCTATTCGTTGCTCGATTCTTCGTTGCCATATTGGTGTGCTCCCACCTCCCGTCGGGTCTATCGGTTTTGGTAAATCAATATTTGCCACGCGACAGGCGGTAAGAGCAGAACAATACAGCAACAAATGAGTTTCTTCGAGTGATGTGCTTTCCTTGAAATATTCAAAGGCCACTGCATTTACCTTCCTCACTATATGCATACACCTGGTCGAGTATGGATATTTTGGTAAAGCCGGTCTTTCTGTCACAGAATTCGACCGATATATCAGCATAAACTCTTCGAATATGCTTCTGATGGGCTCTAAGTCCTCTTGAGACACTTCCAACTCATTCACGGCATCAGCGTCCGCCTCATCTTCCGTCTCTGAAGATTGTGAGGTG
The DNA here is from genome assembly GCA_946894095.1 of Incurvaria masculella. Classification (NCBI taxonomy): domain Eukaryota; kingdom Metazoa; phylum Arthropoda; class Insecta; order Lepidoptera; family Incurvariidae; genus Incurvaria; species Incurvaria masculella. Next base: position 14,050,736 of record OX335651.1, read on the forward strand.
ATAGGTTGAGTTTGCGCTGCGGATGATTGCGTTGTTTGCACATGTACCGGTTGCCGTGATTGTGTTTGAAGTGCTTCAAGCCTGAGATCTTCAATTTCAATATCTGTAAGAAAATGTCTTGTTTTAATTATTATTATTATTTAAGCCTTTTTAGCACACATATTACAATTTTATTTAGGATACAATAATTGTGTCCTTTCGTTTTGAATAATATTTGAATAAACCCTTGGATCGCTTGATATTTGGCAAAATAAATATAGTTACCTGAATACATTATTTAACATGGGAAATCAAAACCACCATAAGCGGATTTCGCAGTTTCAATAATTCGTTTTCGATCTCGGGAAGAAAAATTAAAAGACATTTTAAGAACTACAAGATTCTACTTCTATAGATTTATGAAGAACAGAGAAGGAGGGCGGAGCCTCAAGCACAGCGCCCTTCCTCGAGCTAGATTAGAAGTGGCAGCGACATCGGCAGCGCCCAAGCAAATCCGATACAAGGAGCTCCCCGGCCATCTTGAATGGAGGGAAAGAGAAGAAATTGGGGCACATTTTCCTTTCCGTTTATTAGTTGCAACGGGCACCGGTTCTTGCCCCATTATTTTATAAACTTAATAACCTTGACAAACTCAATTACAAAAAAAAAAATGATTGGGCTCTAAATTATGAACAAACTAAAAACCAATTCATTATCATTTCATGGAAGCATGTAGGAAAGTTTCTACATACACTTTTACCGTTTCTCTTACTTCACACGATACCACAATCATACTTTCCCGTGCTACATACATCCCCACAAAACTTTACACACCCTGACTTACACGCAGTCTTACACACACTCACTTACCCTCATTCGCCCTCACCGACACCCATGTTAATAAATTTTAATTTCTAATCAATTTCTAGAACCGATTATGTATTTGTACATCGCAACCTCTTTCCCGCAAAACAGTCCAGAACTAGTTTGGGAAAGAGAACCTAAACAATGTTAATACTGTTAGTTTAAATAAATGTTTTTGTTGTTATTATATTGTTATTGTTTTATTTTTAAGGCGAAATCAAGCGAACATCGATACTTTTCGATTCATTGGGAGATGTCTCCAACGAGTTTGTCAAATGTAAAATATATCAATAAATACAGTTGGAAGGTTTAATACTACCGTACTTGGCACAATACTAAAAAAGATAGAAATTAAAAATAACCCAAACCCGCTCTAGACTGTGTTAAATAACTATATTATTATAGTTTATTTTAAATGTCTATAACATATGTCTGTACTGTGATGTAGACTGCAGGCAAACCTTATCAAATAAATAAAAAAAAGTTGTGTTCTTATGGTTGTAAGAAGTTATAGTTATTTGGCGTGAATAAAAACAGAATGGTTTCATGTATTCGAACAAATTTGAAAAGAGTCAAACAACCAATAGACACCATTGCACGCGGGGGGGAGGGTATTCAGTATTCAAATATATACTAAGTATGTACATTTATTATAAGAAAAAACTTATTGCTAAGAAAATCAATTTCAAAATCATTTTCGTTACTAGCTTAAAAAATACTCTGAGGCCGAATTCTCTACACGAAAATGCACACGGTGTGATATATTTTTGTATGATAGCATCGTGGATGTATAGTCATAGCGTTGAGTGTACAGAATGGGGCCTCTGATCTGTTTTTGACGAACGCGCCTAAAGAAGGATTCTTTTAAAAAATAAATAAATAAATTATTATCGAAAGGTGGCTAAGCTGCGCTACACGGATGAATCCGGCACTCTCGATGGCGTGTAACGAGTCGATCGTAACAACGTATCGTGCGTAGCCCCTCTCCGAAGCCAAACTAAGCGTATGCACCGCATCGGAGGCGGTGAAGTTGCCGCTGAGCTGCGGCTGCGGCGGACGTATTGAATCGAACAAGCTCGTAAAGTTGGAGGTGTCTGCAGCGGGACGTGACGGGGAATCTTATGCGTATACCATGTCGAGTCCCATGTAAGGACGGTAGTGGCGACCGAATTCATCTGTGCAGCGTAGCCACGTATTTGTTTAATTCACTGATGGTAGTTTGTTCTAATGATGGTTGGCAACAGAATCGCTTGAGAGGCTCGTAGCCTAGTGGCGGACTGGCCTAGCGTACCAGAGGCCTGGGTTCAATTCCGACATGCACCACTGTCTTTCTCTTTCCGAGTTCGATAAGTGCATTTAGTCACGAATGCGGGCTGCTCCATGGTTCGGAATCCATGTAAAATTGTAGGTCCCCTTCCCTTACTACCTGGTAGGGTTTAAGCCCGCCCGGGTCGGTACCATCGCATTGGATGCAATGAAAAATTGTCCGTGTTTTCCATCCAGTTCAATGTAGCCGTGCTCATAAAGGGCCTGGCATGGCACCTAATTCCTTAGGGATTGTGGTGTATTGGGCTAATATCATAAAGATAGTTGTGTGGTATTAGCCATCCATATCAGGTCGCGTAAAAAAAATATATATAAATAAATAAGATACATATTTTTTTAAAATAAATATGTGTATTTTTAATAAATAAAATGGTGAGAGTCGGATGAATCGAGGACTACCGCGATAAAACTACCTATTCTGGACGTGCGACATCGAATGTTCGTTGCAATAAAATAGCGTCCAGTGTAGTACTGATATGTCCTCCAGTCCACTGACCAGTTAATATTAAAAACTCACTTGGTTCACACTACTGACATTTCCTATCCGTGTGAACTCGAGCGTCGGTGACCTTGAGCCAAAGCGTGTAAAACCTTAGTTGACACCGAAATGGAATTAAGACTTGTCGCAAATAAGATTATACACAGCATATTATGAAATTAAAAATTGTGCAAGGGCATGTAGGTAACTGAGAATAGGTTTAATATATTAACAAATTTAGATAAAGATCAACGAATGAAATTAAATATTTTAAACTATTTAAGTGCTTAACAGTTTTATTTATGAGACAATATCATAAAGGCTCAACGTTCAAATTTTTTGCGCATGTGTACCTAGCAAAGAGGTGGATGTGTTTTATCTATTTACAAATAACCCGTCCTTTTAGAATAAAATTGCATTATTTATGAGCTGTATGATCATCGATTGGATTCTTCGTTTTGATCGAAATGAAAATGGATTGAACAATATACATGCTTACATTGCACACTATTGCTTCCACCCAATTTATTTTGGATTTTTTCTGTTTGGAAAATCTTAAAAACCTGTATTAACTTAGTATAACGTATTGTAACACTTTTCTGTATGCATGAAAAAGTTTGATATAAAACGAATTCCAAAAACCAATCTTAACGTAGTTATATTGCCGATGGGCTAGCAGGCGGCGCTTATGGAGGGCGGCTTGGTTTCTAATCTGGCTGGAAGGAAGAGGGTAGGCTAGTAACATCATCAGTCTAATGTATAATACAGTAAAAAATTAATATAATGTAAATATACTGCATACAATGCATTTAAATAAAACCATAGATCCTGGATGAGACGATAGGGAAGCAATTTCAAGAAGTTACAACCGACGGACATCTTTAGGGTGAAGAGACTCACCAGCACTGCCATGATTCTAGCCTACCCTAACATTTCAGGGACATCACCTTCTCCTGGAGCCTCTCTGGGAGCGCCTCAAAGGATTATTTCCTTCCTGTTAATTTTATTGATTCACTTCTATAAATGTGCGTGTTTTTTATGTCTAAAAAGATATCCATATCTCGCCTCATGCATCTATATACACACTCATAGTGTAAAACAAGAAGCTCCATTGCCCAATCGTTGGCCAAAAAATGCCCAATGTAGTTTAGTATTTCAACGAGGAAGCGAGACGAATTCAAATAGCCTTTGACATAAAACTCAAAGCGCCACCAAGGTAAATAAAAGTTCTGGGCCTTACTCAATACGAGTATATTCACGAACCACGTTGAATGTGACGGATTAACGTTAGAAAACGTGTTACTAAATGGCTTCGCTCACTGTAAGACAAATGTCGGTATTATTATTTATATTAAGCTGCGAAATTTATGTATATTAATTATATTGCGCGTTACGTCGGCGGCGGTGCGAGCATTCGAGCGTGAAATTAACATAAAATTGCGTGGCGTCTAGTCCGGGTGGCGCACGCTTATGTGGTGCCTGTTGCTCATACTTTCACGAATCATAATTGCAATTTTAGCGTTGAAAATCCTTTTTTGATCGGTAGCGTCCTTAATTATTGAGATAGATAAATGAAAATGGTATCAAAAGATGAATTGCTGAAAGGGCTACTGTACTGTACACACGGACGCTACACATTGGACTTTGACCTAAATACATTTTCCTTGCAAACGCCAATGCCTACTGGGGCGCTGAGGGTGATGTACTCTGTACAAGTTTTTGTAAAATAGTAATATAATGTTTTTTATTTAAAAATACTCCAAAGAATCTTGAACTTTTTATTTTAATCTGTCTTTTTAAATACTCATCTTTTGATATCATTATCATTTATTTATCTTAATAATTGAGGACGCTAGCCCCCGGTCGCAATTTTCTTGAAAACTTATACGCTACTGAAGCGATCGAAAAAGCATTTTTATTGCTAAAGTATTCCTGGCTTCAAAATTATACATTCTGGTTTTGATAGGATTTTGATTAAGTGCAGACGTTTACCCCTTTTAGGTGACTCATTTTTGGTGATTTCACGTTTTTCGTTCAGAATCTGCTCATTTGTGACATCGAGGCGAATGTTGTAGATATTAATTCATTTCATGATATAAGTTTTTTTTTCCAAGTTGGATAAAAAGGTAAGACCTGTAGTTCATATCTGAAGAGATCGTAAGGCTGAAAACAACTAAAACAGTGACATAAGAGGCCGTCGTAAGAAGTTGTTAACTGAATCAAACGACCAACAGATTGCGGCGCGGCGCGGCGCCACCTGCTGAAGGGGGTGGTGGTGGTGGGGGGGGGGGGGGTTCTTTATTCAAATACATTATATTGTTACAAAGGCGCGTGCAACTTAGTTACAAGCAAAGAAATTACTTAGGTTACAAGAGAAATTCAAATAAATTATGTGTTCCATCGGCCCGCAACTTTGGTACAAACGAAAAAATGCACTCCGATCTGTTTTCGCAAACACAAAAGAAATATAACTAAAAAAATATAATCATATATTATTTGTTTATTACATTGATTAGTCGCATCGGCCCACGTCGAAGGCCTTTATTAAGTTAAGAGCGTCGTATTCGCAGATAAGTGCAATAAAATGCGTCTGAATGTGCCAATAAAGATCGCACAACTCCACCCCGGATCGTCCTCATAATCGTAACGCCCTCTTTAACGACAGTAAAGTAATTGTCTGTGCTAAATTTAAAGTGGCCCCAAACCCGCCGTTTTCACCTTCGCGCCGACTGTTCCACAGACCGACAACCATTCTAAGTGCTAATCGAGATACACATTTTTACAAGTGTATCGTACATAGTATATAGATATAGTATTTCGGCGACAGAAAGCACACAATTATCTGAGACAAAATAATATTTTATATTTTTACTTTCAACTTCTGTCACCTTTAAATGGAAACTTGGAACCTCCAAAATAGGAATTAAACTAGTATTCAAGATGAAAGCGGAAACATCAACATCAAACCACAGTTTTTATTCAAAACCTCCAAATTGTTCCTCTGAAGAATCGTTCTCTGTTGATTACGCCCTGAGGGTGAAAGACCGTATTGTAATCGTAAAACCGAGATGGATACTAATGGAAACGGATCTCTTTTGTCACTTACAAAACTTTTTTCGAAGCAAGTGATCTCGATTCTATTATGTTCAAAGTTAAGTCCAGATTTTCAACTGTACGATACTGCGCGCAAGATCGAATAAGATGCACTGAAAATGGCTTTATAATTAGTCATTTGAATATTTAGTAGGATATAGTAAGCAGAGTTACAATTGAATGTGAGATATTTGTATAATCGATCGTGAAGCCAGGACACGTTAATTGAAGAAAGAGCCCAGCAAAAAAAAACTACTTTACGAATATATGCTGGCTGGACCCGAACGAAACATACCTATCGCGGGTATTGCGTGTACCAATTGTGCCACCTGCTGTATACCAATAATTGGAAATTATCCTACAGTCCCTCCTCCCTTAACGAATGCCTCCTACTAACACGGTGTCCTGACGTTCAAATTAATATTTAAGATTGATTTACATGGGCCCCTCAGCTTCCCGTCTTGTATTCTTTGATATGTTTCAGATTAACTTTAAAAACATATCAATTATTTTTAGTTTAAGTATTTTAAAGTTTTTTGTGTGGTCGAATCTCAATCGCATATTCATGTGTGACATCAACCAAACGCAAAAATACGACGAAGGGGGAGGGATGTTAGCCTCTCGGTCACAGCCGGTTACAAGGGGCTTAGGTCAAAGTCGTTTAAAATCCGTTACGTGGTTTACGAACACTCCCTAAGTGCACCATAGTTTTGTTAGTGACCGTAGACATGTTACCACATGTGCAAGTTTGCAGGTTTTGCCAACCATGTGGAGAAGACGACGGTCCGTTGATGTCCGTCTCTATTGCAAGTAACCCATCAAATGGGCTCTTAGCCTAGTGGCGCGGGGAAAAAATAACAATAATCGTAACTACAAAAATGGCAATTTTTTTTTACTTTTGAGTGCTTTTTCTTTGAAGTCGGTTATTTTCATGAGATGTGTTAGGCTGATATCATGACAGTAGATGTCATTATTTAAATATACACCTATGTCCAGTCACATAAAAAAACATACGCGACATCGGAGTTGGAAGTCAAGTACATATTTCTTCTCAGGACGAAATTATTTCTTCGATCTTTCTAAAAAAACCTTACTTGACTCATTTTATTTAAAAGCATTGTCAAAAACTATTTTAGTTCTTTCGAGTGGCAGTTATATGGTTGTTGTTTTTTACCTGGAATTCACGTTTAAAATGCACCATTACATATTTGTATGTCGTGTAATAGCACAGTTAACATCAATAAAATATCAGTCAGGACTGTGTCAACTGTGTGAGGTGTTTACATCGCACCACCTGGAACTCTCCCTGTTGAACGTAACATTGTCAAATAACCTTATTCGTCGAAGCACCAATGTGGAAAAATATGCATAGCTCGACAGTGTTATTTATACGTTTCATAAAACAAGCCAAGATAAAATGCGGTGCTACGATTCTTATTGTAATGCAAGACCCCGACTGTATTTATGTGTTCAATATTTTACGAACGATAAAACTCTACTCCGCCGTGGAAATGATGGTCGGTACGATATCCCAAAATTATTTTCACACGGTTACTAACAGACGATATTTTCTCCACGGTTTTCTCACTTCTCGACGATATTTATTTATTCTAAAACGAGCATTATGCACTCAAAAGTAACATAGCGAAGTATACATTTCAAATTAAAGTCGGCAATGTCAAATTGTAAGGAATTATTAACTACACTAATCATGTCACATACAGCATAAAGTCTCGCAATGTCACATAAAGCATAAAGTCTCTAAACACACGCATACAGTCTCATAGGTAACCTAAAATAAGATTTTTTTTTTTTTTTTATGTGACTGGACATGATGGCTAATACCACACCTTCTGTCATGGTATTAGCCCAACACACCACATGGGAACTAGGTGCCATGCCAGGACCTTCCTTATATTGCTCGGCTACATTGAACTGGATGGAAAACACGGACAATTTTCATTGCCGCTTCGACCATCGTTCATTCAATGCGATGGTACCAACCCGGGCGGGATTAACCCTACCACCTAGTAAGTAAGGAAGGGGACCTACAGTTTAACGTGGAATCTGAACCACGGCCAGCCTCTCTCAACGGTCTAATGGTCACCCATCCAAGACCAGACCGGACCCAGCGTTGCTTAACTTCGGAGAGCGATCGCCGAAGTGTCGCGCCACTGGGCCACTGAGGCTGAAGATTGTTCAGATGTTGTTAAGATTGTTGTTTCAGGATATAAAATTTAATAACGAAGTTGTAAGATTGTATCATTAATGTATCGATGTAATACATGACGTATGATACACATTTTCAATTATTCTTTCAGTATATAAAATTGTATCATAACCGTATCGATTTTATCTCTTTGGAGGGAATACCTAACGTGTGAAACACATTTATGGATCACCTAACACTATATGTATGTGAAAACACTTACGTACATAAAAGTTTCTTCTTTTAACATTTTTGTTTATTTCACTAATGTATAAAATTAAAGAAAAGTTCAATAATATATGAGACAAAACACAATGTTTTTTTGCGCCAGTACAATTTTGACGCACTACTGATATTAGCGAGTCTAAATCAAGGATATGATGAACATAATACCACAAGGAATACATTTATAAACATGGAGAATCGTGAAGGGTGATTAAGAGAAATCACAAACAAAATAACCAGCAAAATGGTACTGTCCCGATTGTGATAACATAATATGTGTATCGACATCTCATGGATGTCGATGCCACCTTAAAACTGTTTTAAATATTTTAGCCCTCAGATTGGAATAAAAATTGTCAATCGCCACATGATCTATTAAAATTTTAGCAAATTTATCAGCTGAAGGGCTGTAATAAAATAAGAAAACTTTTACCGACCTTATCACGCTCCGTATGTCTGGATTCAGTGCCGATGCATTGAGACGGGAGACGTTCTTTTTAAAACGTCTTCCTGCCCACTTCGTTAGAGCTGGAATGTGGAGCTGTACCGGCCGGGACCGGGACCGGCACCCCGGCCGCCGGCAGCAAGTGCCAGAGCACGAGAGAGCACTGGCTGCTTTAGTGATTTTATCTTGTCAGTTTGTTTTGCTGGAGTCACTTTGAAAGTTAACAAGCTTGCAATAGATGCTCGCTCATCTTTGACCGTCTTCATGCATATTATTGTTTTCAATAAATACTATAGCTCGTGCAACGAGTAAGGAAGCGTGAGAGTGTTGATCGAAACGAATTTATTAATTGATTTGTTAGGAAACTTAACATCTATTTATGGTTACTGGTACAAATTTATAAAAGAAAAGTTCAATAATAAATTTCCATCTTTGGAATTTGTGTTAGCGTTGGGTATATATATCAGGTACTTAAACATGTGCTAAAATATTCTAAATGTGAAAGAGATTAGAGTTGAGATATTAGAGTTCGTGTGGTGATGAGGGGGAGGGGGAAATGGTGTTGGTATGTGCACGATGCGTAAGTTGGGTTTGGTTAGGTATGGCGGAAGTGTAGTTACGTTTTGGACTGATACAACCATAGCCTGCTGTATTGTATTGTGTTTGTGTGTGTGTTACAAGCCGTGAAGTAGGATTAGCAGCGTCCCATTTTCAGGTAGTGGTAGGCCGACCGATATCTTAGATTTGTATGAAGGCTCTTTCTATGCCTATCGAGCTGGTTAAAATATTAACAAAAGAAGCTGATTCTAGCCTTGTACTAGGTATTAATTAGCCTTTTCTTACTGAATTAATTTAACTGTATCTTTTAGCAATAGTTATATGAGTGAATGATCATACATTTTTCGCTACTTCGTGATTGTAATTAATGTAACAAATTAATAATTAGTTACTGTTTAAAATGTGAATTACTTTGGGGTTGGAGCTAATAAAATATATTTATTATTTTAATTTAGTTTATTGGTTCTTATTTTCTAAGCACAAATATCACAACTCCAAACATATATAGATATTCAAAGATTAATTTTCGTTAATGGATGCAACTACCTAAGACACAAAAATATAATATTTTCTACATATAATCCGCAAACATATACAATTGAACATGTCATCACTTGAATTAATGTTTTAATTAGTAAACATTATTTAGTAGAAAAACATAGAGGATTTAACCTACCACCTAGGAAGTAAGGAAGTGGGGATCTACAGTTTTACGTATTTCAGAATATTTAGATATCGACATTATATATAGAATTCTACATTAAAAAAATTATAAATTACGTATCCACTAACAGGTCTTCTATCTAAGTTTATAAATAGTTGTAAAACGGTATTACCTAATCTTATTTAATCAAATAATGCATACAGTGTGAACAAAAACAAAACAAAAGCACATACATTTTTTTGTTATAACTAAACGATCTCTCGCACTTGGTCCCTTTGGACCGAATTCATCAACGTTAATTGTACAGAATGGGACTATACTCAGAAACATTTAAATCCAGTCACTGTAACACATATTTTGCCACACACACTTCACTAACTTTCTTGTGTATGATTTTTAAAGGTTCACTTCTTGAAGAATCACCACTTATTTACATAATAACAACCAAATTAACACATTTGAAACAAATCACGAACGAACAAATCAAGCGCACTTCATAGCTGGCGGCACTAAGCATACTGAAAGGCGGGCCGGTACAATGTTGGAGCTACCTGCGTGGCGGCCTACGACTCGACGTACCGAATTTCTACTTCACGGCTTGTAACACACACACAAACGAAAAACAATACAGCTGGCTATGATACAACGTAATAAAATGCTCGACATCAGTTCGCTTACGAATCCGGAACGCGCAATATCGTATGTTCGTTGCACCAAATAGCGTCCTGTGAAGTTCTTACGTGTTATTACGCGTTGTTGACACTCGAGAACGGCCGGCGCTACCGTCAATATACGCTGCCGCAATAAGAATGAGTTTCTGTCGCCACTGCCGTCGTTCCTTACTTAGCTGAGCTCATGCCAAGCATTTTGGCAGCGCAAGATTTCTGCGAAGAAGAGTATTCTTAAGTATTTAAAGGGATTTCGGAGGTAAGAGAAAGGCAGACCTGTACCTGAGGAATCAAACAACTGCACACCGGATAAGCTTTGGAAATAAATACTGCTTAATTATGTAGATACTACGACGAAAAGGTACGTGGCGTTTGAAAAACGAAATCACAATGGCGAAAGGCTTAGTGTGCATGAAAATAAACAAAGAAAGCGATAGAGCCTCAGAAGTGTGAGTCCCTTCCGGTTCCGGCGGCGGTGACGACACCGGAAGCGCCGCGGCCGCGGATAAGGCGGCGGAGGCGCCGGACCACTCTCTACATCCTGAAATGTAGAGCAGTTACATGGATACAGATATACTCGCCACACTATACCCGAACTCTATCGACATCACTATTGAATAACAGAGTAACTATAGTCTACCTTTTTATTCGTATCATAGAAAAAGTTATATAGTTTGTGAAATACAAGTCGAGTTGTAATTCTTAAATTTTCGGAGACAATACACAACTGAGATTGTCTATTAGCTGGCAACGTGATGCATGTGTTCCTGCAAGAAAGGAATAACAAATGCAATAAAGGGTTTTTTTTATCTAAAATAAATTTTATGAGATCAAAAGACCATTATTTCCGTTTTAAATTAATCATTACGTAATTTCATTCATATGTTCATAAAGGTTAATACTAGTATCATAAAGCCTTCTGAATTGCACTTGTCCAGCAAGCGAAGCGTTCCAATTATCTACACCGGTATCATCCGAAGTAGGCCAACGGTTTCATTCGACTGCAGTTCGACTGCACATGAGTCGACGCCTGCCACGTCCGTTAAGGTCGAGTGGTGGCATTAGAGTCCGCTCCCGCCGCTCGAGGGCGGAGGGTGCGCTGCGATAGCGCCCTCTAGCGGCGAGACGGCGCGACGCGGCGCACTCGAGACGGCGCGCGGCATGATACGGCACACTCGCCCACTACAGTCTCGCCTTTCTGCCGGCCTGCTACCTGCGGCGCGTACGTCTCACGTTAAGAGCGGCCGTTACGGGGAGGCATTTTTGGAATGATCATTTCACATATTTTCGTGAGTCTACATATTTTTGTAAACATACCGGGTGTCAATTAAGGTATGGTCCAAACGTCAACCAGGTGTTCCTAGACCTACTTGGAACTCAAAAACTAAATAACATTTTGTGGTACGGCTTATCATTTTTTCGCCCGCCCCATTAATTTTAGTGTAGGTATCAATAAAATGAATGGGAACAGCGAATTTTTTTCAGCGCATTTTATTTGGTTGACTTTAAGAAATAACTTTTAGTGATAAGTCAGCCTTGCAGTTCCGCTTCGTTATTTATGTGTATACTTACATTTCAATGTCATTGCGCAGTAAATAATTTATTTCTTGCGATAGATATATGATATAAAGTCAAGATAGGGAATTGGGAACGGTATAAAACAAAAAAAAAACATCTGGTCTTGTCGGGCCTTGATGTGCATTAACTTGTAAATAAATCATAGCTGAACTAGCAACGAATAAGATAATAAAGATTTTGCCAAGAAACTATAGCAGGTACACTCTTAAGCCGACCCTACTATACCCGTACTATACCTAGAATCCGCCGCTCCCCCGGGATAGAACATCCTGCCCTTTAGGAGCGAGCGGCGGGGGAGGGAGTGACTATTAACTCATCAAATTATTATACACCTACCTCGGAAGCGACTGAGACGACGCGATGCATTTAGCGACGGCTTACAGTTTCACGTCGGAGAAGGCAAATTTTACGAGAGCTCGGGAATTTCAGCGGATGCGAAGCGCTCTCGCTAGAATGAAGGTTTATTGTTCGCAATCCGCTTTCATACCCTAGTTATTGATTTGTAGAATGAACCAATTCACTTAAAATTACTTGCTGCCAGTCTTTGGTTACTAAGGAAACCTTAAAATGTTAAACAATAAATGGGAGCAAGTTTCAGATCTGTCAATCAATCATCAATGTCCGCAACGCAGATGAAGCGTTAAATAAATGTATGCAGATGAAGCGTTAAATAAATGTATGTAGGTATAATCTTAAACATTGTGTTAGGAGGAGGCATTTATAACAGGAGGAGAGACTGTGGAATAAAATTATGGGTATACGGATGGTGGCGAAATTGGTAGACGCAATACCCGCGAATGGTAAGTTTTGCTGGTTCCGGTCCAGCCTTGGAGTATATTCGTAAAGTAGTTCTTTTTACTGGGCTCTTTCTTCAATGAATGTGTCCTTGCTTCACGGTCGATTATACATGTACACATATCACATTCCTTGGAATAAGCGACGTACCTGCTTAGTACGAAAAAGTATATTTACTTAAATCAACCTAGGACTGGCTCTAGCGTCTGATGCGAAATACGATTTTTGTGATGACGGCAATATGTTTGAATGTTCAATCTATATAGTCAATGTCCGCAACGCAGATGAGGCGTTAAATAAATGTATGTACGTATAATCTTAAACACTGTGTTAGGAGGAGGCATTCATAGCAGGAGAAGAGACTGTGGAAGAATTCCAAATTATGGGTATACAGCTGGTGGCGAAATTGGTAGACGCAATACCCGCGAATGGTAAGTTTTGCTTGTTCGGGTCCAGCCTTGCAGTATATTCGTAAATTAGTTCTTTTTACTGACCTCTTTCTTCAATTAATGTGTCCTTGCTTCACGGTCGATTATACATACATACATATCACATTCCTTGGAATAAGCGTACCTACTTAGTACGAAAAATTATATTTAGGATTGTTCTATTTATAATACTTTATTGAGTATTTCTGGTATGTGAGGTTTTATAAGGTTAGATTACTTAAGGGTCCAACTGAGTCCAGTGTTCGGTAAACAAACGATAATGGCGACCTCCGGAAGCGATGAGTTTACGTTAAGGTTCATTGTTGTATGCGCGTCAAAATCGTTTTCAGGCGTGTGATATTTATGTTTTTGGTCTGTAAAGTAAACTTTTTAAAGTGAATTACTATATGTTTCACGCTTATTCACAAGATAATTATGTGATCTTGTACTACAAAAAAGAAATTAGTCCAAACAATTTATGGTTTCCAAGCGCCGGCTTATAAACTTAGTAAAAACTTAGTAAATAGGTGTTTACAAACATATTTTTATAAAGAATATAAGCAACCCATTAAAACCATTCTACGGTCATACACTAGATAAAAGTCTACACGTTGGTATTATGATTTTTCTAGGGGTGTTTATTCTTAACTGACGCTGAAATAAACTAAAAATAACCCTAAAATATTGGAGTTCATCGTCATATGGAGCATAAAAAGTTTAGCGATATTACCACTTTTCGGCGACATAATATTTGAATGTTTTGTTCCGACCACAATTGTGGCCACCGTAATTCCCTCGCTCCACTGTATAAGATACCAGTAAGCCGCTTCATGCACACAGACTCGATGGAAGCTGTGTGTGCTGGTCAATATTGTGTATTTTAATGCTGTCTTAGACGACCGACAAGCACGAATGGACTTAAAAACAATCTACTTGAGCTAACATAGGCCCGTGTACACCACCGTGGCTATACATTTATTTTCTTGTCTTCTTCCAGCTTTCTTCATATTACTAATGGTACAAGTATGTTACCACGTTTGAAAAAAAGTCTCAAGCAAGGACTTACCAGAGGATTAAACAATTCTAATATGGTAAATACATTCCTCAGCAATTGTAAAATTTACCAAACTGTCTAATTCACCCAATTTTGGACATCCAACGTTGGTAAACATCCGAGAATTTCTCGAATTAAGTAATATTGAAGAAATTCAGCCTTGATAATGTTCAACCATTAGTATTTAAAAAGAAACTCAAATATCAGTGACGTTCTGAAGTCCTAAAATTGAAATAGGACGCTAAATACATAGGTCGGTCATGAAAGTGTCTTACGGTCATGGAAATCAAATGAAAAAAAAAAACCGGTCAAGTGCGAGACGGACTCGCACAAGAAGGGTTCCGTACCATCGTAAAAGATTTATTACAAAAAAAATCACTTTGTTTGTATGGGGGCCCCCTTTAATTTTAATTATTTGTTAATCTTACCTATTTGTTGTTATAGCGGCAAAATAAATGCACACTCTGTGAAAATTTAAGCTGTCTATCTGTTATGGTTACGTAGATACAGCCCTGTGACAGACGGACAGACGGACGGACGGACGGACGGACGGACGGACAGCGGAGGCTTAGTAATAGGGTTCCGTTATCACCCTTTGGGTACGGAACCCTAAAAACAAATCAATACTCAAAAGTCGTCCACTGGAATTTAAATCGTTCATACATGGGCTAAAGGTATTTCGAGATAATTAAGTTCCAATATCTCTTCACCTCAATGACCCGATTTGGCCAAAGATTGCAAGTAGAAGTTGTTCCGAATATGATGACGTAGCGGTTTTGCGTTGTGGCAACGTTAGCATACGAGGCAGGAGTTTCGAAGGGGAGGTTGAACAGCTGGGGGGAGGGGGGGGGGGCTAAGGAAGCTCTCGAACTACACCCCTCAACTTCGTATCAATATTCAAACTGGTTTCAACTTTTCGCAATTGAACTTCCGCCACTTTGAGCCGGGGCTGAGTGGGGATGTGTGTTTGAGAAAATCTATTCGTGCTTACAAGCGTCACAACATTTGCATTTTCTTATGTGATCCGTATAGGTAAGGTCATCATTTGAGGTCACAAGTTTGCATAGTTAAAGATTTTGATTGTTTATTTATTTGTGTATTTCTTTGGCACACATAACAGAACATTTACCAAAAAAAGAGCAATAATGAATACCATGTTAACATATGCTAGGTAACATTGCAATAAAATTGTGCGCACCGCCTGCATGGGTGTGGAACTATTCAGTACTAACTTATGTATGCAAATACACGTTTTAGAAACAGACTCATGAAATAATTAAATATAACCAAAAATTAAATAACTATCAAATTTGATTTCCGAATCGTACGTTAGCAATTAAAAATGAATATGAATTAAATGTATTTTAAACATGGTTAAAAGAAAAAAAAATCTGAATTTGAATTTGAATTATAATAGGCAAACATGTCGGAGAAATGTTGGTAGCAAGACAGTGTCATGCAATTTGCACATCCTGGTAATTGGGTTATTTCAGACAATTTTTGTTTTGACGACCGGCTAGGTGAACAATTTGCGAAATTTTGTTTAAGGTGGCCCAACCCGGCGGGCCTAACTCATTCGCGGGCACGGTACAAAACCGTGCTGTTGCACTCTGGGACCTTCTCTGTTTCAAAGAATAAGACAGGCTCCGTGATGAGGAAGATGCAACATGTCCACAAAAAAGACAATGTGCATAGTGTATGATTTGGTAACATTTACGAAAATTTTAATTTCAAAACGACTTATAGCTAATAGTAAACCACGACCGCTGTAGTCAAAAATCTAACAAAAACCAAATAGATCATAAATCTTGATTAAATAAGCTATGTCTGATGACTAATCTTTTTACAATGTTCTTACTTTTTATCATTGCGTAATCCACCTCCAAATTTATTGTATAAAACGCGCGAAAAATTCGAACTTTCGTACCTTATAACTTAGAAACCAAACACAATTTTACAATTCCAATGGTCATCAGACATCTAGTTCGATCAAATAAAGCTATTTTGAGCAAAATTTTGGATCTCTGACAAGAAATATGGGCGTGATCTTCTTTCCCCTTTTGTATGGTGAGATGAGCGGGATGGGCCACCTTAACGCGCCGCCGACGCCTTATAATACATATTTGTTATGATAATAGTCCCACACTCTGCATTTCCGAAGGAATTACGTGCCATGGCAGGACCTTCCCTTTATGAACACGACTACATCAAAAAACTGGATGAACGCGGACGATTTTTGATTGCCGCTTCGACCTTTTTTCATCGAATGCCATGGTACTCACCCGGGCGGTCTGGGCGGAAGGGGATCTATATATTTACATAGATTTGGAACTATGGAACAGCTCGCATTTGTGACGAAATGCACTTGTAAAACTCAGAAAGAGAAAGAAAGTGGTTCATGAACGTAGCGAGGATCGAACCGATTATTACTGGCAAAGAAAGCAAGTCACCGCGCCTCTGAGCTACGAGCTACGGCTCAGTTCAGATTTATCAAATAACTTTAGAGTTCATAAATAATAATTCAGCTTAAAATACAGCATCTTTCAATTTGGTCTCGTACGAGTAAAGTATTAAAACAATATTTTTTTGAATATATTTCAAAAAAATGCAAAGGTCTAGCATGTCAACCTTCTTAACAAAATCAATTACGTGTGTCCAATTTCCGCCCTTTTGAAGACTTCCGGAGCGGCACAAAGCTATCGGGCCTGCGCAGGCTGACGTATTCATAGCCTCTCCGGAAGCAAGCCTCTGGAGGGCTGAGTTCTAAGAGTTATCTAACTTTTACAAGCGGAACATGTCGGTGGGCGGCGACCAGGGTGGCAGGCGCTCTGGGCAGAAACGCCTGAACTGCATGGACACTTGAAAAAAGTGAATATATTTGGCGGGATCTTTTGACTTTCAACATTCCTTCTTTTCAATATTTGTAAGTATTGTGATGCACATTTTGTTGCAAGCTTATTTGAGGTTGCAATGAAAATTCTCAGTAAATTCTTTATTATATGCTACGTTATTGCGTACGTTATTTTTATATATAATGCTCAGCTGTATTTAAAGAACGAAAATCTTATTATTGCTATTTCAGTGATAGAAATACTTATGTCATTGCCTCAAAATATGTTTGCTTTTTTTATTGGTTAATTTGATTATTTACGCATGTCGTATTGACATCTCGTAAAATGTACACGTTATTCTAATTGAAATATGTTATATTAGTAATATTTAGTTTTTAATTCTGTTTTGTTTATTAATCCAGTAAAAAATAAATTGAAAATGAAGATAGACAAAAATATACACTTTTACATTTCTTCCAAATGGTTCGGTGGGAACGAAAAATAATAACAAAAGCAACTTCTCAGATTTTCAGTACAACAGAATTACTTATTTGATTGGTTATTTAGTTAAATGCACACTCAAATATGATGCGACGAAGGATACAATTTTGCTTGCGATTTCATTTGACGCAAAGATCTATTTAGGACCGGAAATTGGTTTCTCCGCCTCTCTTATCCGCGACTATGCAGAGGTGAACTAATACATTTGTTCTCTGTACAAGCTATCCTCTGTTGAGCGGCTCGTAGCCAGGGGCAAATGGACTGGCCTTTCATGCCAGAGTTCATAGGTTGACATCTCCGCTTATTCATGCACCACTTTATTTCTGTTTCTGAGTTGGATCTTACAGAATCCACGTTATTTCATGTAAACGGATATGTATGACTAATACCAAACTGACCATCCGATCTCAGTCTAAAACACCGCATGGAATTTAGGTGCCATGCCAGGACCTTGCTTAAATTTCTCGGTTACATTTTCAAGCTGTAAGTTGGTTGGTCGAACGACGAACGGACATTTTTTGTCCGTTATTTTATCCAGTTCAATGCGATGCGATGTGTTTGACTAAGATCACGACGGTGGGTATGGTATTAGTCATCTAAACATACTTTTTTTTTATTCCTTTCTGAAACTCCCATCATCCCGCAACTTAAATCTGAAAAGCCGTGTTAATTGCCGCGCGCCCCCAGCCGTGTCGGGTTCGCTGCCCGCTGCAGTTGCGAATGTTCTCGCTTGCTGGATGTGTTTTTGCCCCTTTTTGCTTCCGCGCGCCTTCAAAATTTTCCGTCTTTACACCCAGAGTCCCGTGAGGAATTTAAAAAGCTGTGCAAACACTAAAAATCCCCGCGGAGTCGGCGTTCGAACAAAGAGGCAGACCGTTCTTTATAAATATCGTATGAACTGGTTCTCCTATTCGCCCGAGTACCGGGCCGCGCCGTCTTCCGGTCTTACAGCAGGCGGTGGCTTAACAATGGATCGACTAAGATTGAGTTAACAACTATACTGTTACTTCTCGAAAACTTATTAACTGGCTCCGAATTTAATTATGCCTAAAATAACAGCGACAGGAGCGACTGTATCTGTGTATAGGCACGAGAAGTTCGAACGAGGAAATCCTGCAATATCCAAGTTTACTTTTTTTTTTTCTATTTCTCAGTCTATACTGTCTATATACACTACAAAGTAATATTGAAAATCTGTAACACAAAAAAAAGTAAGTTTTGAATCCGCTATATTTTTACCCATGGCATGCATAGTAGATAGTAAAAATGTGTTAAAAACGGCCTTTGATTGCGATTTGATATCAAGCGTCTATAAGTATTATATTTTCACCACAACACGTCTACCTAATCTCATGAAAGCCACCATCACTAGGGGTGCTTAAGATATATTTTTTCAATAAATTCCAGTATGTAGGTCTAATTCAATTCGTAAAAAAAAATGAGATGAAATAAAAAATCTCACCGTGAAATTTAGCGTGATTTTAAAAGGAGCGAAACATTGCAAACTTTTTCCATAAGTAAAACTATTATATTTTTAGATGAAAAAATAACTGTTTTCCATGCAATCGTACACACATCAAATAATCCATTCTTAAATTTAACTAAACGATTAAACGAGTATAAACGAAATAAACTAAACGAAAATATCAAACGGATTAAAGGCATTCATGCGTTCAAAAGATCTGTTTACAAGTGGCTTCTTACACTGTCTATACAAAATACCCAAACACTATTTGACATAGTTATATGAAACTATAGTTATTTGAATACTCTACATATAATACATATAATAAACACAAAAAGATTTAGATATTACACAAGTATAATTATAACAAATAAAATAACAAATCACGTTATCCCCCTTCACCACACACAAACACACCCTCTTACACACAATCACGCTTACTGACACTCACACCCCCCCCCCCCGCACATACACACTCACATATACACTCTTACCTATGTACGCACACACCCACGCCTATTACATAACATGGTGCTTCGTTACCGTCTGCTAACTAAGTCCAACGGGACCTACACCCTGTTGTGCAGAATTGTATTCTTTTACAGGCTGTAGGAACTATTAGTACCATCAATGGCACGCTTCAAAAAACCTGATTTATTCTTGGATTATATAACTGTACCACCTACTTGATTTATGAAACAAATAAATATTTTTGAATTTGAATTTTAATTTGAATACTGTATGTCTAATATCTTCGGTTTAAAATTCATGAGACGTCATTCTTACAGCTTGACTTTAATAAATATATTGCTACTACGACCCATGAACAATAAAAACTACCACAAAAAAGGGATTTGGAATAAAATATGGCTGGGTTTTTTTCCAAATTATTTCATGAACCGTCCTGTAGTTTAAGATATAACCGCGGGAGGTTAGTGGCCCGCGAAGTGCATTCAGTCAGATTAAATATCTCCATAAACTGTAAAGGATAATAAAAGACTGCGGAACGCCTGTCCCCACGGCTTTTAGCTGCAAATTCAATAGTTGTCGTGAAAATTTGTGGGCGGAAACACTAAAATATGAGACGAAGCAAAGACTAAGTATATGTTGCAAGCGTTTAGTAAAAATATTTCTCGTCTGGGTGCAGCATAGCTCCAGAAGGTCCTGGCATGGCACCTAATCCATTCGGGAATGTGGTGTATTGGGCTAATATCATAATGGTAGTTGTGTTGTATTTAGCCATCCATGTCAGGTTGCACAAAAAAAAACTTCAGTTAGTACAATATAAATTAACGTAATTCCTGTCTGTTGTCTTCATTTTGCTTGATTTTACCAAAAAAAAAAACCTTTTGCAAGGTACAAATTCTTGGTGCATTCTAAATCTTAGTTATTGCCTCCAGGTGCGCGGTAGTCTCGGCTGCTTGGCGCTAAATTGCGGGACCCGCATGCTGCAACGGTAACTGCCCGCTTTCATCTCGTTAATTTCTCTAAGCACCACCGTATTGGATAAGCCGGAAGACTTCAATTAGCATACGAGAAGGCGGAGGCTTTATTCAAGCGGGTTTCCCTTGTAGCTGTGGTGCAGGCGTTTCTCTACTCTACATGAATAAAATATACGTTTAGGTGAGAAGAACGAATGGTTTGTAGGATGAACGGTTTATTTTAATGTTGGTTCTTACTTTACCCATGCCATAGATTAAATAGAGCAATAAAGACCCACAGATGGCGTTTCGATTCACATTTCAGAATTTGATTCCGAATTTAATTACAAACTAATGAATTTCAATGTTTTTTTTTATTTACAATAACATTACCTGCCTTATTCCCGGCGCGCGAGACTAACTCATTCGCGGGCACGGTACAAAACCTGGCTATTGCGCTCTGGGACCTTCTCTGTTTCACATAAACAGGCTCCGTCATGAGGAGGATGCATCATGTCCACAAAGCGGACAATGCGCATAGTGTTTGATTTGGTTAGATTTACGTTTTTTTTATTACTAAGCAACCTATAGTTAAAAGTAAATCACGACTACTGTAATCAGAAAGAAAACAAAAAACCAAATAGATTATAAATCTTCATGAAACAAGCTAGGTCTGATGACTAATCTTTTGAAGCTATTTTAAGTTTATCGTTATTGTATAAAACGCGTGAAAATTTCGAACTTTCGAACCTTATAACTTAGAAACCAAACACTATTTTACAATGTCAATAGTCATCAGACATCTAGTTCGATCAAATAAAGCAGTTTTACGTATAATTTCGGATATCTGACAATAAATATGCGTATGATCTTCTTTCCACGTTTGTATGTGGAGTTGAGCGGGAAGGCCCACCTTAATTTGTAGTTAAGACGTTATGTACGCGCCCAGGCAGGTCGCACTTCTCGAGCGAAGGAGGGCAACGCCCGGTAGCCTCGGGACGTCACAGCGGGCCACCAGAGGAGTAGGAACAGCCACTTACCTTCAGCTGCACCAGCTCCTTGGCGCCGGGTCCCGGGACAGTGTTCGGCGGCACAGCACTTCGCCCAGACGAGGCGAGACGACACAGCGTGGTCTGGCACGCGGCGAGTTGCGCGCGTGGAGCCCTAAGAGGAGCTCCACGATGAAAGGTTGCGGGGACGCGGTGCATGCGTGTACCATGCTTGACAGCTAGTAGTAGAGCGAGGGTGGCATAGGAAAAACTTCGGATGAGATTGAATGCTCGTGAAGTGCAAACTACCCACCTAGTTCACCCATGCCATATTGGCGTGAACATGTAATGTTTTCATCACGCCTATCTAGGCGAAAGGACAAAGCACAAAGATTAAGTAGACTGTTCCCGAAAATTTTATAAATTGTTGGATTTTAAAATTAATTTATGGTGCGATTGTTTCATCGCAGGAAGATTGCATAAACAAGTTTACTAAATACATTGTGATTTGACTTCGGATTTTCCCAAACGTAGACAGTCGCCGACAGATGTCGCTCGCATCAAGCTGTTTTCATTTGCTTTGCTTGCATGTTTGAAGCAACATATTGCTTTATTGACAATACTTGAACACTATTTACATAATCACATGTTTCTTAGCTTCGAAGGGTTCGAAAATTAAAGAGAACTTTTTACCACCTATTTGAAGCAGGCCAGATGTGAATTTCAAAAATTGATATATATTGTTTCCTGTCATAAGAAAAACGGAGATATATGAATAATAATATGATTAAATATGTAAAAGGGAACTACGCTTGTTTCATAGAGGAACATTTAAATAGACACCGCTTCTTTCGCCCATATAAGAATGGACATTCTCTTTTGAAATTTACCTTAGTTTAAGGACGGTCGAACTCATAGAGCTAGGTCTGTGGTCTAACTAGTGAACGATGAATATTATGACAAAGAAGAGGACGATATAGTATTCAGATTTCAAATGTATTGCATTTAAATATACTCGTAATATGCGTATCTTGATCATCATTTATCATCAGATATTGAAACTAATGTATAGTGGTAAAATATAACTTAATGTTCGGACAATATAAGAGGGTTCATTGTCTAAGTCAAAACTTAGAAAAGCTAGTGTAAACATTTATTTTTATGTATTGTAAGATACATTGAAAGGATAGCAAGATGTCTGATGATAACTCAATCTGAAATAATTTTCTGGAAGCCGACGTCTGATTCAACATAAAACTGAAATCTTATTTAACGTTGCGATTTTGCTGAGCTGGATGCGGAGTTGTCGCTACAAAACTATGGATAAATATAAAACGAATATTATATATGCCATTTTGAGTAATAAACTTCTGACTCTAAATTGAATCCAAATTTATTGAAGTTGCCTACATATTTGAAACCATAACCGTATTCAAATATTTCGAGTAATGATAATGGTGGTATTTTAGCCGCGAATTTCATGGCCACTCGTTCTTTTGAATAACATTTTAATCTGCTTAAAAATCATGCATTATGCATCTGACTGATAAAGAAAATTTAAATGTTAAAGAATAATTTGTGACAATTCGTTACTATTAAGACTGTGTCCCAAACATACTAACCATATCATACCAACTAAATGTTACCCGAGATATTGGGAGCATATTTTGTTAACTTCATTATTGTTATGGTTTAGGTTCATAATGTATATCCGAGGCGGAGGAGAACGTGCAAGTGTCTTACAATTATTCTGTTCGATCGAACCCATAAAGTTGTAGACCAGTATAAATGTCATGTATAGAAATGATCATATTGCATATTCAAAATCAGTCTTGATTCATCACGAATATAATTTTAAATTATAATTATTAATTATTTGGTGTTTATGTAATTGGTAGTATTTTTATTGGACCGCATGTTTTTACAGATATAAGTATTCGTGCATTTCAATTGTGACTCCCGGTATAGATTTTATTCGGTCCTTCTTCGACCGCGGTAATCGGCCATATTTGATGAATTCATAATTGTATGTACACTTAATGGGGGGAAATTAAATAATTAAATCTAAAGTAATATACTATTTCGTACTAAACAGGTACGTCGCTTTTTTCAACGAATGTGATAAGATTTAAAATCGATCGCGAAGCAACAGCAAATTATGCAAACACATACATCTACAAAAATAACAACTTTTTGAATACATATACCGCAAGGGTGGACTTGAAACAGCAAGCATATATACCAATATTTTTAAATTCTCCTACAGCCTTCTACTAATACAGTGTTTAAGATTGCTTTACATTTACATTGAATTAACGATTTACTTGCGTGTCGCTGACATGGACTGCAATTGAACATTCAAACATATTGCCGTCATCACCAAATTCGTATTTAGCATCAGGCGGGAGAAGCGAAATTCGGCAGCTACGATTGAAAATGTCTCCTAATTGTAACGTCACGACTCCGCCGTAAACTCTATACTAAGGTAGCCTTATAACGCCGAGTCAGAAAGGATTGAGTGGAGTTTATAAGACGGGCGCCTTGCGGTGCGGGCGCGGCGGCGGGCGGGCGGCGGCCGGGCGGCGGCCGGGGCGGACGCGGCTCAAATCGAATTGAAGAATAAGCGAAACCTGCGCGTGGCTACCGGCTACCGGCTACCGCTCCACCCGTATCTCGTTATACTCCGAGAATTAACAAAAGCGAAGAAATAAAAATCTTATTTAGCGGATATCTAGACGGCATTATTCGAGGCTTCCATTTCTCCCGTGGTCGGCTCTCGTGCGGACGGAACCAGATAGTGGAGATAGGACGGAAGTGGCAACCGGAATTCATTCGTATGCCGGCAGCGTAGTTAGTGATAATGCACTGGGGGTTACTATGGCAAATTACCTCCAGTGGGAACAGGCAAGTGAGTGGTCAAATCTGACGTTTAGTTGCATTTCGTACGATAATAAATGGTAAATTTCAGTTCACATGGCCGAATAATCGTTTTACAGTTAGCAAAGTACGAAATCCAACTAAACGTTATGTATCACTCACTATCCTGTTAATAGCTAGTTAATGCTAGTTAATTTATCATGATAGTTACCTCACTTGGGCCCTTTTTCACCTACTGCTGATTAGCCTAATCGCCACATATTAAGGGCCTTGCTAAGCTGCTTGAAATCAATACCAGTACAGATAATCAGCACTTTAGTAATAAAGGCCCTTTGAGTGCCGATCAGCGCTTGGTGAAAATCAGGCTTAGGAATTCGGTACGCGAGTTCGGACGTGTTATTACGTGTCGTTGGAACTCGAAAACGTCAGTAGTGAGCGAATTAGTAAGTGAATTGACTGGCCGGCGCTAACTTCAGTGCATGTACTTTATAAATTGACGGCCGGTCGCCATACGGATAAGTTTCGGTCGCACTCCTTTCCTTCCTTGCTCGATAGCACGGAACACTCCATCCTAGGTACGGACTCCAGGGCGCTCGGGTACTTTCAGGGTATTTCGACATTTTATTTCGAATCTACGGTTACAGCCGGGTAGCTTATTTTATCATGATCTATTTTGTATTGAGGATAAAAATAGCTCAATGCTTTCGAGCGATGCTGTTATTATAGATTTACGTTTTAATAGTCTATGATTTCAAAAGACCTTTTCATCTGCAGTTGTTAGCTCTGACTTTCCTCCACCTTCTGCTATCACCAAGAACCTTCCGGAAAAGCGGTGTTTTCTGAATGGAATAGCAATACAACCAATACAACGTTTTTTGTACACAGAACGCAAAGAGTTTTTCAATTTGAGCCATTATTATCAATGTTAAATATAGCTATAGTAGTATATATATAGCTTAATGTTTTATTTATTTATTTATTTATTTAGGAGAAAACACAGAGAGAAATACAGAAAACATAAAACATAACATTATTAATAACAAGTAATCTCTCTCCACTACGTTTCCCTCTGGAACATAAAATTGTATTTTTTTGTAATAAGCGATTAGAAATTTTACACTCAAGTCTTACTGGCGATTTTTCAATCCTAAGATAGTACTTATCGGACCGATATTTTGTCAAAAAAACGGATAGTCATTGCCGGAGAATTATATCTTCTATCACAATAATCGGACTATAATTTTACAATAAAGATATGGACTTACTTCATCTGATGGATAAGCAGAAGCACAAATAAATCCGTCGAATAGTTATCTGACTATTGAAAAAACAGCCCTTATTTTAATAACTGTAACAAACCAATAAAACCGAAATTCTGAAAAAAAAATTCGCCGTAACTACTTTGGCTATGTTTACACATTTATAATGACTTTTTGCGTTATGTGTACAAACAACATTGCATGTGTCGGAACAGCCTTAATACAATTTAGTTCGGAACAAGAATATTTAGTTAGCGATACATGCGTGTATGCTCAAATTAATATACAGGTAAAGTTTGCAACAATTCATAGCAGGGCTGCGCTCTGTACAATAAAACGCGCTAAGTACGATTTGATTTTGTATGATGGGTCCAGTTGTACATAGCGGCACATGAGTAAAACTGAGCCTTTTCTTACGTTGCTAGGGTTCGTGCCATCAACGACGACGGTCACTCGGTTCCACTCCGCTGATCTGTGTCTTACGAGCTTTTGCTTGGCTCCTAAGTACCTTTTCCACGTAACACTGTGATAGAGTTGCTGTTACTATCACAAAACTACCCACACAATTTACGTCTTGGAAAGCGACTAAAGTTGTTTTCTTACTGTGCGGATACATCAATTCGGATACGTCTTTGCATTTTAAATACTCAATCATCACTACATATTATAAAAAAGTCACCCCTCCGCGTCTATCTGTACGTCTGTCTGTCTGGATGTGGCACCCCACAGCAGGTCTTCATCCCACCTCCAAGGAAATATTAACAGACTGTAAATTCTCTTCCCGTCCCCCGTCTTTTTGTTTCTAGTGTAGCTATATCGAGGCTGTTGATAACATAGTCGATGGCCGTGAGAAAAGACCAGCGATTTTTAGGTATACAAGTCCAAGGTCGCGTCGATGTCTGTGTCGTACAGTGAGCATGAAAGGACGTCTGGGCATGGAAGCTCATTCTTATGGCGTTAGGGTAGCCGCTAGTTAGTGCAAAACCACTAACTGTAGATAGTTAGCTTACGAATTCGGAACGCGCGATATCGAATGTTCGTTGCACTTTAGTGCAACCTATAGCACCCTCGTTTCTTACGTGGGAAAATAAGATGCGTGCTGCTCTAATATTCCAATTTGAACAATATGTGGTGCAGCTAAATTGTAATTATTTGAAATTTGCGTCTGAGCGAGATTTTCAAATAATTTGAAAATTTCGCTAAACTACTCGTATAGAACGCCGATATTGAAAAGGAGCTCCGTGATATTGAGACGTGATGTTTTTGTGATTATTATTATGCGTTTAGGCGTTTGTTGAGTGATAGAGCTTCTTGAAAAGAACATATTCTACAACTTTAATCTAGGGTCCTGCTTGAAATCAACTGTTCGGTGGATGAAGACAGCGTCGGTATCAGTGCTCACGTCCTATGACTGTCCAGAACTTCACTGGCCGGCTCACGGAACTCACAAACTGAATTGTACAATAGACGGAGCACGTACCCACCGATTCTCCCCCACAAATGCCGCCCTGGCACGTTCCCTCACGAGAGATCTCACTCGCGCTTCTTAGTTGCTGGCGAGTTACAGTTTTCAATTCATTAACGGTCCACTTTTGTAGCTAGGATTTTTATTTACCCGCTCTTAAGGATGCTGTATTTCTTCAATTGTATTGACGTAGTTAAGTAACGTTGAAAAGGAACTTAAAACTTACAAAGAACAATGAAACAATTCTCGTCAGAAATATATTTTCTTTTTTTATGTAACTGGACATTGAGAACGAATACCATGTCATGATATTAGCCTAACATACCGCATGGGAACTAGGTGCCATACCAATTCCTTCCTTATACTGCTCGGCTACATTGAATTAGATGGAAAATACGGACTATTTTCGTTGCCACTTCGACCATCCTTCATATAATGCGATGGTAGTAATCTGTGCGGGATTCATTCTACCACCTAGTAAGTGGGGAAGAAAACCTAGAGTTTTACGTGGAATCCGTACCACGCTAGCCTCAACGGTTGAAAACGATCACCTATTTAGAACGCAACCGCGCTCAGAGTTGCTTCACCCAGCTTATCGAACGGCTATGCGTCGCGCCACTGAGCTACCGACGCTGACATTCTAGCTGAGGCTGACATTGAGATTGATCCTTACATATGGCAAGCTTACTCGCAACGAATTACGATTTTATTACGCGACTTGGATGCGGTTCAATGATTTTAACTTGCAAATCACTCACCCAATGATTTGGGGAACATTTCACGCAAAAATGTTATATGTATTTAATCACTCTTTTGCTTGTTTAATACCAGCTATTCACCTGGTGAGTTATTTACCAAGGTAAACTCCTAGCCATTTCAAGATGTCAATAGTCAACAAGTTACCAAGATTGTACTGTACCTACTCCCTCGCGAGATGGTACTACCATCGCGTGCTCTTGCATGGGTGGAAATTGGTGAAATACATAACTCTAAATTACAAGAGGGGTGATCAGTGGGGGTAAATGCTTATAACTTGAGAATCACATACCCAATTGATATGCGGTTGTACCTACGTATAGCATCTTTATGCGCGGTCGGATGGTTTCGGACTCCACGTAAAACTTTAAGTGCTCTTCCATACTTACTGGTAGGGTTTATTCTGCCTAAATAAAAAATGCAATATTTTTAAATTTACATATTTCATAATCTTATTCCAATAAATATGTTCTTCAAATCAATTATGTAAGCGTGGATAAAACTGTTTCGCCTTTTCAATTATTATCTCCCTTTTTTAAAAGTACATTTAAGGGCTTACGTAAAAATGGATTGAGCAAAAAAAGTCAATTTTGACTTAATACATTCAATGATGCAACTTTGTCCTTAATTGTTTGCGCTAAAATCTTTAGAAGCACACTTTATCGTACACTGACAAGGTTTAAAGATAGCTCGTAATATTTACATCCTAAATATATGTGAAGCATTAATTTTTTTGCAAACTTAATTACATAAATACAAGGTTTTCTGACATAATGCTTTCTTGAAGTAAGCCCTGGTATTACAACCCGTTCCAGCAGATTCGCGTACATAATGTTGCTGGACACAACGCAGCGCATCCGCGTGGCATCCGCAAACGGCGAATGTGGCGCCAGCAGGCGGCGCGCGGCTTCCGGCGGAAGCTTCATGACGCCGCCGCCATGGCCGCTCCCCGCCTCCCTCCGCCCGCCCGCCCGCCCTAGTCAACGCCGCCCGCAACATTCTCACGCGCACCGCATTCTTCAGTTGACATTCGCATTTTCAGGATAGCTCGCTCGGATTACATGTAGTTTGAATCTTTGTTCATTCAATTTCGTCTAATGTCTCAGTCATTAAAATATAGTACCCTTTTTTACCATAAAACGTCATCAGTACCGTAATTTGCCCCTTGGTCTGAATTGTGTTGACAGTGCTCACAAAAATATTCGTGCAAACAGTACAATTTGTCGCGCGATCTATTGCTGCCGCTGACGGCGCTTACGGTTTTACCCTGAGCACCGTAAGCACTTGAACCATGACGTTATCGTGACGTCATAATTAACGTCATTCATTTTAATTGCTATTTTTATATTGATATATTTGTTTTTTGTATTTTGTTCATTCCAAATACTGCTAGCACATGCTGTGCTTACTACTCGTGGGATGTTTCATAAGCTTTTGTTACTATACATGTTGTTGTTGTTTTTTATGTGATTCAATCCTGTATGTAAGCCTATAAATAAATAAATAAATACCTCACAATCTTGCATTTATGAGTACTGTCAGGGCGTTTCGAACCAACCGTATTCACGCTGTTAGCGTTAGAGCGCATTTCGGACCATAGCCTTGAAGAACGAACATTTGAACAAAAATAAAATAAATAAATAAAAACATTGAAAACAAATAAAGAATGAATTTTTTTCGCAGAATTCGCTTGACCTGAATAACGGTACCATGAAATACACATCCGCATATACATACGCATATATATACGCGGTATTGCTTCGAATTTTTTAATATTTACGATTTTTATTGAAGAAAATATTGACCCAGTTCAACACAAACCTATCGATCTCTACTAAAATGTACGTTATATATCTCTCAATTACATGCATTGCATGGGTATAAAATGCGGCCCGATGGGTGCATACAAAGTATTTTCGCTCACTCTACTCTCTCTAACTGTACGTATCAACATCGGAAGTGATAAAGCAATGAAACCGAGACTACCTGTCTCCCCGACCGCACTCTTTCGCCCTCCATTTTCCTTTTACAGCTTAATTTATCATTTCTCCGGAATGCGACGCGTCCCCCGCCTAATAAGTAAATTTATTATCGGGGGTCAACGCATCGTAACTTGCGCGAATTCATCAGAAGCTATTGCCCATAAATCTCGAGCGGTCAGCGCTACACGGCGCGAGTAGGTACACTCTATTAGATTTCCCGGAAAAAGCTTGCGAGGGACTATCCGGGAAGTTAATAAAATTGTTTGCGAGACGGGAATATGTTACGAAAGGTTTGGTACCTGTTTGCGGGACTTATATCGATGCAGCGTGTGGCATAGCATGGCTACCCGTATTTGAAAAGAAATGTACAGTTTTAAGATGAAAATTTTGTAAATAATTAGTTTTAAGATGAAAATTTGGTATATAATTTGATAATATATTTTTATGTACGGCGCGACATATGTCATAATATGGCATACGCCAGAGCCTTTAAAGAGGTGGCCAACAGGATGCCCTTGGGCTTTAGAAATTTCATAGGGGCTGCGAAAACCATGCCGGCCGGCCCAGGTGCTTCTTGACACCATGTTTGAAGGACCCCGGGTAGTATTTTGGTAGAAATAACTAACCAGGGAGTGCATTCCACAATTTACCGACCCTACAAAGGATTTAGGATCTGTTTGTCTCAATTAGTGAAATGTTAATAGTTAGTTAAAATAGGGTGAATTCCCTGCCTTTTGAGTATTGAGCGATAGCAGAAAGAGTACGGAGGGATGGCGTTATGCAGCTCTGAAGAGCATTCTCCATTGTACATACAATTAAACATGGACTACATACCTTCGGAGTTGGAGGGTCTCTAATTTCTGGGACGTCGAACAACAGTGCGTCATCATTAAATCTAAGTTACCAAGCAGGTATTTAGCTGACTCGTCCTACGGACCCAAACAATACTTCACGGAAGACCTTCTCTGCGCCTTGTAACAGCTCATTTTTGGTCCGGCGTTGAGCTCGACGAGGATCTGGGGGTTTTCAGAACCCTACCCTCCTCCGGAAACTTTCCAAGCTCGCTTCGAATCGAGCAACACAGCGCCGCCTATCCTCCCCCCTCACCCGGAATTGCGGTCAGGTGACTGATGTACCTGGCTAGCATCGTATAGCACAAATATATTTCTTACCAAATCTTTCACTGGTATCAAATTGGGATAATTATACTATTATGAGTTTATGCGATTTTGAAAATCTGATTTCGCATAAAGTATGCAGGGTGAAATTTTCAAGTGTACTTTAATGGCCAAATCCGAATACATCAAAAATAGCGAAAAACACCCAATAAAAATTGGAAAATGAAAAACAATTTTTTTTTGAAACAAGGAATTGAGCTTGTTGATTTTAAGACTATTTTGAAGAAGAACCTGTATTATCACACCAGCTAATAGTGTCGCTTATAAGGAAGAAATTCTGTGAAGTAATGTCTGACGTCAAAATAAAGGAAAGGTCTATGGTTAATAGAATCCTGTACTTTATTTGGCCGTTGACATTTCATCACAGAATTGTTCCTTGTAAGCGACACTTACTCTAAATATGAATCTTTTTCTTTTTTAGTTGTAAAATATAGGTTTAGGAAAGTCATAGTATTTTCGCGGACCCATACTAATTTATTATCCAGCAACATATGTTTTTTAAGAATATTTAGTAAATAAACATTTAAAAAAATCTAATAATGCACTTTTAGTTTTCATATAAAATCGGCCACATGACTGTATTTTTCAATATTTTTCTTAGTTACGGAAAAGGCCACTTGAAAACTCACCCTGCACCCATATGCCCTGTATATGATACGTCACTTATATATTAAATATATCGTTTCACCTCAGTTTGTCCGCTAACAACTTGAAATCCACTTACCCGATTCAGATGCCGTGTGTGTCTCCATAGTTACTATCTCGATAAAATAAAGGGGTGAGCAGTAGGTTTCCGTATGCGAGAATTTGGCAAAACCCCAACTCTTTTTCGTCTAACGTCTTAAACGCGCGCGGAGCCTAGGGCATCTATTGGTCGGATAGATTTAATAAAATAAATAAGACATTTAATTTACGTATAATCGTAAATTAGTTCTTTTTACTGGCCTCTTTCTTTAATTAGTGTATCCTAGCTTCACGGTCGATAATACATATACACATATCACACATTTCTTAACATTGGAACCGGTTATCATTACTGAATGCAAGTACAATATATCGTGCCTGTTCTGTTCATCGTTGAATGGTTCCTTCCGCACTCGGAATCAAACCCTGAGGGTTGAAGCCATGTCGTGGTGAAACTAAGAATGTCTATTCGCAATTAAATGCGTAAACAAAGTTTCGTGTCTATGCTGTTGACCATTGAGGAGTTTCCTCGTTTGGAGCCAACCTTGAGTGTCATGTCATGGTGACACTTAGAACGGGTTATCGTAATTGAATGCACATACAACATTTCGTGTTTGTGCTGTTGACCGTTGAGGAGTTCCCTCGTTTGGAGCCAACCTTGAGTGCAGTAGGCATGTCATGGTGACACTTACACTATGATCAATAAGTTCCGGGAATTTGTAGTTTGAATTTAAAACGCTTTACCGATTCGTTTTTTTTTTCTCAGGTTGGTACACCTTTCCCTGACACTCCTGCCAAATGTCAAATATTAAATGTCATTAGTAATTGTTTGGCGTCTGTTTATATCAATCAAGTTTTTGAAGTTCGTCGCATTTCAAAATGGAAAAAAATATTTAACAAAGAATTTGTGATGCATTCAAAATGCTACA
This sequence comes from Incurvaria masculella, assembly GCA_946894095.1. Taxonomy (NCBI): domain Eukaryota; kingdom Metazoa; phylum Arthropoda; class Insecta; order Lepidoptera; family Incurvariidae; genus Incurvaria; species Incurvaria masculella. The sequence continues at coordinate 14,083,437 of OX335651.1, forward strand.
AAAAGCCTACGGGACTCTGCTCTCTCAAAAACAAGAGTATACGAGTGGTATTCGTCGTTCAAAAATGGTCTCAAAGAAGTTGACGATGCACCTCGTCGTGGATGCCCTTCAACATCAACTACCGATGATAACGTCGAAAAAGTTCAAGAAATCGTACTCGAAAATCGTCAAACAGTCAATAAGGAGTACTACCTGGCCGTAATTAAGGCCCTGGTACTAGCCAAATCGCAAAGTTAGACGAGGCACCCCAAGTTAACTAACTAAGTCTGACGATTATAAGTGTCATTCTTACAATATATGATTCCTTGTCTAGGAATCGACCTATTTACGTTAATGTATGTTTCCTTTTTATATACAAAATACATTGCGGAAACGGTGTCCATTTCCGAACTTTTTTGACTAAATGTAGAAATCTAAAAGCAAATGGAATTTTTTGTTTATGCATATATGCTGTTTTTGCTTATATCTAGAAATCGAATTACTTTCAGATTTCTAATGAGAAAAATCAACTTTTTTATTTTTATTATTATTTAAATAAATGATGGAATAAAAAAATATTAACAATCCATTATCAGTCTGGAGTTCTATTTGGATTTGCTGAAGAGTTTCACTACATATTATTACATTTGTTAAAAAGTGCATTTGTATGGCGCGAGTAGTTGGCTAGTCCTAGCGCCTTAAGCGTTTGAGAGATGCTGTGCGTAGAAAACGACCGGAATTGTGGCAAAACAACTCATGGATCTTGCACCATGACAATGCTCCGTCTCACAAAGCGCGCATCGTGACCGATTATTTGACCTAACATACTGTAAATACAATCCAACAGGCACGGTATTTTCCAGATATGGCACCATGTGACTTTTTCCTGTTCTCAAAACTTAAATTACCCCTTCGTGGAAAGAGATTTTCGAGCGTCGATAAAATAAAAGAAAATGCGACGAAGGCATTGAAAGCCATTCCTTCACCGGAATATCAAAAGTGTATGGAAGAATGGGTTAAGCGTTGGCGTATGTGCATCGCTTCAGACGGTTGTTATTTTGAAGGTGATAAAATAAATGTATCCGAAAATTAACACAATTTTTTTTATTTATTAATTCCCGGAACTTTTTGATTATAGTATGTAGAATGGGTTATCATAATTGAATGCGCATACAAAATGTCATGTTTGTTCTCTTGACCGTTGAGGAGATTCCAAGTTTGGAGCCAACTTTGAGCGCAGTAGTTACGTCATGGGAAGTTAAATAAAAGCTTGTAATAAAATATATGAGAAATGTTTAGGTGCAGCATTAAATTAAATCATTGCGGGTTTGACACCCTAGGCTCGAATACTATGTCTCGAGTTCTCAGCAGCACAAGCGTGACGGAACTAGTAACAAGACTGTTTCTGTGATATCAATGAATTTGAAAGAAAAACCAATATTAATATTTCCATAGATATTTATTTAGATTTCTGTTCTGTTAAGTAAATGATCCGTAAACTATTACATAATTCTGTCTTTAAAAAAATATAAATGTTACCTATAAAAATTATCTATACCTCAGAACTAAGCTAACACAAGGAAATCAATATTGGTATGGTATGAAAACTACTCAAAGTATTAAATTGAATCACAATTCTTATATATTAGTTAAATGAAAGATGGAAAATGTATGTATTTTGTCCGAATATTTTAAATAAATTATGTTTAACTTTTTAGTAAAGATTTATTCATTAATTAATCGTTCGAAGAGACTCCTATACATCTACAATATACAAATAACAAACATTTATCTATGTACATACGATAAGATCGGACTAGTTTTTTGATCGTAGTCAAAATGTGTGTATATTTATACAAACTTTACAAACGCTTCACGGGGAGGCGGCAGTCGAGAAGTCATAAGTACAACGTCAAAAGCAACGGACACAGTCGGAAGAACGCGGGCGAAATTTATAATTTCACATTCAATTAAACTAAACTCTCGCACTACAATATGATACAGGCGGCGGGCGCCGGATAAAGCTCTCTTACAAAATTACAAAAGTCCTAACTCGAGGATGAATTGTCCTAGCTAACTATTTACACACACTCACTGTCCGGTATCGTCCGGGTTATTGCTTTCGACCTGCGAGCGCTAACAGGGCGCTCGAGAAATGTCCACGTTATCACGAGTTCGTTCACCGCCGCCGACGGTCCGCGGAGCTCAGCGCGGGGGCGGCGAGTGCGGCGGCGTGTCGCACTCTCATATGGGCTCGCGCAGCGGCGTCGGGTCGCGCCGCCGCACCGCCGCCGACCCTCAGGGGCGCGCCGCGCGCTCCCGCGGCGCCGAGCTGAGCGAGCTCGACGACACGCCCGAGTCGCTGCTCTTCTCGGACGCGCAGGGTTCCGCGCCGCCCGCCGCGCCCGCGCCGCCCGCCACGAACTTCACCACGTGCAGCCGGTGGTCCGACTCGCACGCGTCCTCGCGCGCGCCGCCCGCGAGCCCGCCGCGCGCCGCCGCCGCCCGCTCGCCGGGCGCGTACCGCTCGATGCGGTCGCAGTCCGCGTCGTCGAGCACCCGCCGCCGCGCCGCCTCCGTGCGCTTGAGCATCTCGCGGTTGCAGTCGCGCACGACCGAGTCGAGGTCGCGCGCGGGCTCCGCGTCGGCGCGGTGCACGAGCGGCGAGGTGCGCACGCGCACGGCGGTCGGCGCCGCCGCCGCCGCCGGCCCGTGCGCCTCGTAGCAGCCGGAGTCGCGCGGGAACTGCCGCCGCGTGAACGGCGAGTCCGCGCGCCGCGAGCCGCGCTCGCCCTCCGAACTCGAACCGCCGATGTCTATTTCGCCGCCTGTTTGCAACGAAACAAAACATTATCACGTGGCACTTTTAGGAATGAAGCTTCTCTAGAACGAATTCAAGAAATTCGTTTAATATAATAGCTATTTCGTAATCTCGAAGACGTGGTCATCGGCCGTTCCATCTGAATTATCTGTTTGGCCCGTCTGATAAATAAGTTGAGCAGTCCAGCAAGACAATCCTCGAACGTTTGATGCATGTGTGATTGTCAGAAGCCCTGAGCCGATTCGCACAGATTGAGTTGTTGGTGTAAGATAATTTAGTCTCATGAAGACCGCCATTGTAAAGCAATCCCATTCGGCAAAGAGTAGCAAGCTCAAGGAGCACACTCACAGTCGAGATCGTGCAGCAGCTGCACGGCGGTGAGTATCCGGGCGCGGTGCTCCGCTGCCATGATGCCCAGGTAGTCCAGGTCGGACGGCTCGATCTCCTTGAAGAGCTCGATGTCCTCGTAGCCGTTGCGCGAGAACGCCGGCGCGTATTCGGGCAGGTTGATCCGCCGCAACAGCTCCTCGACGCTGCGCGGCCTGCCCTCGGCGCGGTGCGGTGGCGCGCCCGGCTGCCACTTGCCGCGCGGCGCCCGCTCCGAGAGCACCTCGACGTTGGCGAACTTGAAGTTGCCGACCTTGTTATGGGCGATCCCGCGCCACACGCCCGACGCGTTCATGTTGATCACCTCGATGACGTCGCCTTTCTGGAAAGATGCGACGCCTTTGCGTTATCACTTGCTGAAGTTGAAATTAGCTCTAGGGACAAGGGCGAAAAATTATAGAACGTTTTCGATAAAACATTTGGAAATGGTACCCATTGAAGTAAGTCATCCAATGTACAAACATGTATTGTACATGCCACATTCCTGTATTCTGAATAGCTAATATGGACCCGTCAGCTTCCGTAAATGATTTTAAAACCACTCTGCCGATTTATATCCGTCTGAAAGTAATTTTTTTTACGAAATATCTATATTTTGTTAATCGATTCTCTTTTTCCTTTTATTTTACTGTTTTGAATTTTTTAAAAAGCAAACGTAAAATGAAACGAAAATAATAACGTAGACACCCACGTACTACTTGGTCTTAAAACTGTAGAGAACATGTGTGAAACTATAAAGATAGCATCCATCGGTTGAGGGATAAGACAAAAAATAAGAAGCAACGCAATGAGAGTCTACCTTATATCTCAAGGCGTCCTTCTCGTAGATGGTGGGCGTGAAGTCGACGATAGCTCGCGCTCGACACAGCGTCTGCGCGGAGAGTAGCCCGCGTCCCGTCGGACTCAGCTCGATGTTCTCTTCTGCGGAGAGAGAGGAATGGTTGCTGCCGGCTCGCACTAGGGCCTGCGTACCTGCGCCACCACACACCGATACACAACTATATAAAGCCAGGGTGACGACAAATATGGATATTTTATTTGGAAAAAATTACGTTGGTGACATTAATCGGAAAGGCATGGTGCCTTTGGGGACAGTACTTATGTATAGGCTTAGAACACCACAATAAACAGATAAATACACAATTTCAAAGCCTGGCTTCAGAACATGCAGGGCCAAATCAAACTACTCAAGCGTTGCGATCGAATTATCGACCGCAAAAGAAAAGACATCGATATTTGCAACACATTTATATTGACACGACGAAAAAGATAAAGTTTCACTCACTACTGCCCGATCCGCTCGGTAGACTTTCGAAAGAACTATTAGAACACGGAAAGGCTTGGTCTGTACTCGTTCGCCTGTTGTTTGGATCGAGCGCCTGCTCTTGCCGTAATCTAGATATTTTCCTCTGCACATCCTGCCTAAGTCCCCGGACTTTCCCAGCAAGGTTCGATACTCCGTCGCAGTCTTCCGCCGACTGGAACAAGAATATCAAATTTTAGAAACAATGCATTTGTAGCCAACTCAAAGATCCAATGGATATATGTTTACAACTCACTTTATGTACAGTGGCTATGTGTTGCGAGTCGGTTTCACTCTCCTCCTGGTCTTCGTAATCCGAGCTATTTGGAGACAGGCCGTCGTCCGACCTTCGTATTCTATAAGGACCTATTTGTCTATAACCGGGTGTCCGAAGGGCCTCCAGCTGTTCGGATCGACTCGTCTCTATTGAAAGACCGGAAAGTCTCGAGCCGACCGATTGTATGTCTGATCCCGCGTAGTCTCCACTCTCGCGGTCTCTCGCAGATCTGAGTGGGATTATAGTAGTCGGGTATGGACCGCTTTGGGGGATTATGAGCCCTCTTCTCGGTGCTCCCCGAGCTTCTCTCGGAACGGATATGTCTCCTGCACTTCGCAGGGATATGATGCCCTCGCCGCGCGGTTCGTTCCGAAGGTTCAGGGTGAAACAAACTCTTCCGTTCTGAAACGTAGCTGTGGGCACCCCGGGTCCGCCGCCACCCATCAGGAAGTCCTCCGGGTCGCTCTCGTAGGGAGGTTCGTCGTACCAGTGGCCGGAGCGGCCGGCCAGCCCCATCGCTCGGGCTTCGTCGTCGTACATGTACGTGTCATCTGCAAAGAAAAAAGAAGTCATCAACTCGCGAAAACGGCACAATTATCCAAGCTAGGGCGGCGCAAAATATAAATGCGAGCGAATGCACAAAAGTAAAAGAAACATTACCGTTGGCGAGACGCCTCCGCCGAGTCCCCTCGAAGGAACCGCGGCTCCTTTGACGGCGTCACTGGGAGGGCCCTCGAGCTCGTTAAGCAAATCATACAAAGCGATCGCAAAAGAATACACATGCCGCGAACGAACAGCGGGCCAACTGCCGCTTATGACGGAGAAGTCGTTCAATGTACGAGTCCAATTCTCAATTAGTGGCCCGAATGATACGACTGTCAAATAACGTCGGTGTGAGAAGTGAACTCGATTATTGAAAAACCTCTTAACATTACACATGCAGGCCGATTGAAGGCCGATAACGTCCAGCGGAACAACAAAACAAACAAGATTCATGAGCGTAATGGAAACAAAGGCAGGCAAATAATAAATGAGCGCGGTTGATGATCTGAACATCGGAAAATAGGCCAATATACCAAATTTATAGAAATTAATTGTAACAACGATAAAAAAAGGTAAGCTTATTTTTTTTAATATAACATGACGTAAATGATAATAACCATCGATCAAGCTCAATATAATATAATAACGATATGAAAATATTTAGATGGTGTTTTGCTAGCGATGTTTAAGATAATTTTGTACATCTTAACTCATAACTAACATCGTACCACCATGAGTTCTGAATCAAATATAACATTGCAGCATCAACTGTCACAGCAAAGACGAAAAATAAACGTTGCAAATACTAACGCGAAGCCAGCACTCAGTAAAAATCAATGATTGGTATGAAAATTTATATTTATGAATACATGGATGTTTCTGATTACTGGGTCCACAAGCTAGAAAATTAAAGTTACCTCCTAAAGGGCCTCTAACGCCATCGCGGCCGAGGTTCATCAATCCATGCCGAATGTCTCGAAGGATCTGAAACAAATGAAAATAACATTGTTACTTGCAAACATACAGACACAAACAGTCTCCGCACTACAGCGTATTGTTCCCAAATTACTCCAAAATTCACCAACACCTCAAGTTTGTTCCAAACAAAGTACGAAATTTCCACATAGTAGAGCCAAACATCGCATGAAACTCCACAACTCGGAAAAGCGGGACAAAGTGATAAATTTCAGTCTAAAACGATTACAACTTCAACCGAAAACCAAAAGAGAAACATTAAGAATTTTCCTGTCAGAATGCAGGCTCCCGCGGTAGGTAATAAATATTCAAGGAGCGTAATAAAGCCGGGGATTTGATAAGTAAGTGTATAAATATCGAGGAATAAATTTTATTTATGTTCGCGCTCTTTTTATTTCCCAGTAGACTCAGCCCGAGGACATGGAAACGCCTCAAGCGGCTGGACGCACTTATTAAAACTTCTTCAATTACTAGAAAAACGTTATTAGCTCCATGAAAAATATTTTGGGTATTAATAAAAATCTCTTTGGTAACTTCATGAATGATTTTCATTCATGAAACCAAGGAGGTAAAAAAAAGGCAGATCGAGAGAATGGTCTTTTACTAATCACCAAAGTGAAATTTATATTTAATAAATATTATGCGCAGATTCGTCATGACATTTTCTTTATTCTGCTAGTCATGCTGAGTGCCGGCGACCTTACCTGGATTTCCTAGATATACATGTATGGAAACACGAAAAGAAATAAAGAACGTTAACTTGTGCCAGACTTGAATTGCAATTAAAGTATTTGTTTAAAATTACTGGTATATAAACACGTTCATAGAACACGACTGGAAATCACTAAGATGGAAAAGACACTACCTTTTCACTTAACGGCATTATTTCTCTTTTTCTTTTTATGGTTTTATTTCATTAAACACACAATACAGATAGCAAAGACTTAAATAAAAAAAAAATCTTAACGTAAACTCAAATTAAGACGGTGTTCCAGTCGGATAAATTGAACATATTGTTACAGGGGCCATGTTTCGTTGTGTTCAAACTCAAAGGCATAAATTAAGTTTCCAAAATCTTGCTGAAGTTTGCACGGCGCATAATATCGGATACATTGCATTACTACGAAATTTTACGACCCAACCTTTAATTTTTAAGGGACCTACCCTTAAAAATACATACGCTTAAAAATAGAAAAAGAGACGCATGGACACCAGTGGAGCATGCACTAATACAACCGCTTCCTTTCATATAGTCCCTGAACTTTTATCACGTTACGATCTTCAGGATGTTGCTACATTATTCAACGTCACAGCCCTCACTCGTGTATTCAAAGCCTAGAAACTTGCCACACTTTTCCCCAAAACGTTATCCGCAAAAGGCTCTACACAGCTGGCCTATAAATCTGCTTAAGATATTTGCAAATAAGCAGCTGAACAAAGTATCACGAGAATAAAACGGGGAATATCCTGCGCCGTGGGGCGGGGCGGGGCGGCGCCGACGAAGAGGCGGGGGGGGGGGGGGGGGCGTCGAGGCGGCAGAATTTACACCACCTCGCTGCGTCGTGCCACGTCGTGCCACGTCGCGCGTCCTCGTAATAACGCAGTTTTTCTGAAGTATTTAAGTAACCACAGGAGAAGCTCAGAGAATCGAAAGTTATTTCTCAATTATATCAGTGAACCTTTTGAGTTGAACTGAGTCAAATTTATAGTTTTTTTAAATTTGTTGACATATTTTATAAATCATAATTTTTGTATTTTATTAGTCATTGAACAATGGCTGATTTTATTAATAAGTTTAAAGGTTACTATCGCTGTCTTTGAATAAAATATTATGCACCCTTAAATTGGAAAGGCAAGGTCTTGGAACCTTTTTTATATTAAAAAAACGGTATATGTAGCTGTGCTGAAGACCAAAGATGCTCAAAAACGCCAGCCTCGTGAAACCACGCTCAGCGAGGCACCATGCCAGCGAACACGACACCGCAAAGCGGCGTAGGCAGGGGCGGAGATCGTATCGCGGAGCAAGCAGCGTAAGCTCAAGACTTTTTTGAAGACTATCCAAGCGGAAAACTCAACTGTGTGTGATATGTTTTTTTATACATATGTTTACTTTCCAAGACGTTTAACAAACGCCGGACTGTTCCAGTAGACTCAGAGAATTTCGCTCACTTATCTCGCTCGTTCAATAACTTTCAAAAAGTGATAACAGATGAAGTGGCGGCTATTGCACAGTTGTTTTCGTCAGTAAACTATCCGTCATTGTTATTCGGGCACCCGATCGCAACTAAATATAGCTGCCCCAAAAGGTTTGGCATCGCCCTTTCTTTAAAATTGTTAGCGTTGCAAATTGACGATTCAATTTACGGATGGGTCCCATTTTCAAACATCACATCCGAAGGAACCCGCAAACATAATTCGCTTCAATATGGATTTAGTAGTAGATTACTACGGCTCCGCCTGAGTTAATGTCCGAAAAATAAACAATCGGTTTTTTCCAGACTTCTCTACCACATCCCGACGCTAGTGGCATTTATTAGTGAGTAATTTATCTTAACCTTCATATTTACCTTTGAAAATTAGAAATTCAAATTATGTGTCAGAGTATACCGGCTAAGCGATTCCCACTGAGCCGCCACGTGAATCAGGACTGCCAACAAAGAGCTTTTAAAAATAACGCGACCGCCTGAAATGTGTAAACGAAACGTGGGGGCTCGCGCGCAGGCAACCGAGACGCTTAGAAATGCCACGAACCTTATTCGACCTAAAAATTGATTGCATACACACGATGGTTGCGGCGGTTATTCGCTCTATGGATTACGGGATTAGATGGAACTAGGTTGCGGTGGTTATTCGCAATAGATTACAGCTTTCGATCACATTCGGTTACAGCGGTTATTCGAAATAGGTGACAGCATTCGATCGCACTAGGTTGCGACGGTTAATCTCACCTGGTTACACCGGTAGATCACACTAGGTTGCAGCGGTTATTTGCAACAGATCACAGCTTTCGATCACACTAGGTTGCAGCGGTTATTCGCAACAGATCACAACTTTCGATCACATAAGGTTACGGCGGTTATTCGGAATAGGTAAAAGCATTCGATCGCACTAGGATGCGATGGTTAATCCCACCTGGGGACACCGGTAGATCCCACTAGGTTGCAACGGTTATTCGAAATGGATTACAGCTTTCGATCCCATTAGGTTACGGCGGTTATTCAGAATAGGTGACAGCATTCGATCGCACTAAGTTGCGATGGTTAATCCCACCTGGGGACACCGGTAGATTCCACTAGGTTGCAGCGGTTATTCGCAATAGATTACAGCTTTCGATCACATTAGGTTACGGCGGTTATTCGGAATAGGTGACAGCATTTGATCGCACTAGGTTGCGACGGTTAATCTCACCTGGTTACACCGGTAGATCACACTAGATTACAGCGGTTATTCGAAAAAGATTACAGCTTTCGATCAAATTAGGTTACGGCGGTTATTCGGAATAGGTGACAGCATTCGATCGCACTAGGTTGCGACGGTTAATCCCACCTGGTTACACCGGTAGATCGCACCAGGTTTTGCCGCTCAAATGCATTTGGTTAAACCGGCCAATAGCACTAAACTATGAGAATTAATCACACTAGGTTGCGACGGTCCAGCTAGACGCATATAGGCTTTTATACGAAATCGGGACAAATAGGCGTGTACTTGCTCTAAGCCAGATTTATATATACTCTGGCTTCCTGTGAAATGCGAAAAAACAATTAAGTCCCTCTTCTATTAAGAAAAACTCTCCTAAAATGTGTCCTTTTGGACCGCAAATATTAGCGCTATTTAACTAATGACTGTTTTATTGAAATTTACAAGTGAACAATGTGGAATTGGGGGCTTGAAACTAATTCTAAAAAACGATCTAATGAATATTTTTCCGTTTGAAAATGTCATGTTGATTTAAATTTAATTAAGAAGTTAATTAAGACAATCGCTAAAGTTCTTATAGTAATAGAAGACTTGTTTTACTCAATCCTGAAGAATGTATTGAGCCAAATAAGGATTTAATACAGTACGTGTGCATTTAGATACATGCAGTGTGTTTCGTAAAATGGATATCAGACATGAGATAGGAATTATTTGTTTTATTGCAAGGAAGGATTACAGTAAAAAGGCAAAACAAATCGGTTTGAAATTATGTTTACACCTAGCGCAGTTTATCTAGCCGCCGTTCTCGATCACAACTGTACAAGCGCCAACACGTACATGCTAATGTATTAAAAGAGTTGATGAAATTTCGTGACAAAAGCGGAGGCGTCGGATGAATGGAAGCGGCACAAGTGCGTGCGTAATGTGCTTAGGGCGGGGGAGAGGAGGAGGGGGGGCAGGGCTGAAGAGGGGCTGCCGACGAGCCGCTGTCAAAGAATATATACTACCCGCTGCCGAGATTAGGCCGCCGTCAGGCGCTTCCACGAATCGGCAGCTAAATATTCGGCAATTGGAAGAAAAATGCTATGAATGATCGTGGCTTTCGTATTTTCTTTGTGACTGGACATTGATGACTATTACCACACTCACCGTCATATTAGCCTGCGATTCGATAATCTGGGTGAAGCGACTCTGAGCGCTGATGGATTGTAGATGGTGAGCGTTTTCAACCGTTGGGGCTGGTTCGGATTCTACGCAAAACTGTTAGGTTACTCACTAGGTGGAAGGGTTAATTCCGCCCGGGTTGGTATCATCGCATTCAGTGAACGATGGTCGAATTGTACGTGTTTTCCATTTAGTTCATTGTAGCCGGGCAATATAAGGAAGGTCCTGGCATGGCACCTAGGGGATTTCAACCTATGACCTCGGGCATGAAAGGCAAGTACACCCCGCCCCTGAGCTACGAGCCGCTCGTATGTGATCTGTGCGCATGTACTGCATGTTGTTTTAGGATTAATACATTTTGAAACAAAGAAATTAAATAACAAATATACCTATTATAAGTATTTTTAACCAATCAAAATAATTGGGATATATTTGATAGCTATCTGAAGCCATTTAATTCTTAGGTACTTAATATTCACATAATGAATGTTACTTGACATGCATGGGTAAAATACAATCAGATACCCCTTTTTACTAGTACTCTAGAAGTCCAGACACTAACTGCCTTATATTTGCACCATCGATATTACTTCGTTATTTCTAGCTAGAAGTACCAGACAGCAAGAATCGGAGTAATACCGATGGTATTTATTACTCGGTAATGTTCGATCAGTTAGGACAACCGTTTCAGTTTGTTACACGTGTTATTTTCACCAAGCGGTCAGTCAAAATAACTGTTTAATATTAACTGTTTGGGCTCGTAATACATTGATATGAATGAGAAATACTTTGCCATAAATTAATTAATTTTAGTTATTTATACCATCGCAATAGAAATATGTTCACAATTGCTTGAGGGTGAAAGTTATCAGTTGGCAGTATAAAATATTGCCTCTAATTTTTTATCAATCGACATTTCACAAAATTCCCAACGCGTACGTATGCGTTTGGATTTGTGCATACCTTCGAATTTAAAGATTCGCACTTTTAAATATTTAATTTATAATTCTAACTCAAAAGAACGAGTCACGAAGTCAAAACACCAAACCTGCTCTACGAAGGCATTGTTATTTTCAGCACAGTTTACACTTCGTTACGTACTTGAGGCCGTCCGCGTTTTCAGGAATAAGAGAACGGAAATTCAATTACCGAAGCCCCACAAAAAAAAACAACGAGGCAAAACTGCTGAAAAAGTGAAACACACACGCCTCGCGGTCGATCCTGTGCGGGGTGGGGGGGGGCTAGCGGGCTGAAGGAGGGGGGGCGAGTTTTAAGGGGGGACGTAACGTCGGTAAAAGCACTTGTTTTTTTATTATAAATGCTTAAATTTCATAGCGAGAAGAGCGGGCAATAAACTCGCGCACTGTGCATAATACGTGATTCCCATTTTGTTTTCTAAAGAACGCAGCAGAAAATTACGCTCCCTATGCAGACGTTGTTAAGGCGGCCCAACCCGGCGGGCCTAACTCATTCGCGGGCACGGTACAAAACCGTGATGTTGCGCTCTGGGACCTTCTCTGTTTCAAAGAATAAGACAGGCTCCGTAATGAGGAAGATGCAACATGTCCACAAAAAAGACAATGTGCATAGTGTATGATTTGGTAAGATTTACGAAAATTTTAATTTCAAAACGACTTATAGCTAAAAGTAAACCACGACCGCTGTAGTCAAAAATCTAACCAACCAACTAACCAAATAGATCATAAATCTTCATTAAATAAGCTACGTCTGATGACTAATCTTTTTACGATGTTCTTACTTTATCATTGCGTAATCCACCTCCAAAGTTATTGTATAAAACGCGCAAAAAATTCGAACTTTCGGACCTCATAACTTGGAAACCAAACACAATTTTACAATGCCAATGGTCATCAGACATCTAGTTCGATCGAATAAAGCTATTTTGAGCAAAAATTTGGATCTCTGACAAGAAATATGGGCGTGATCTTCTTTCCCCTTTTGTATGGGGAGATGAGCGGGTTGGGCCACCTTAAGTGGTCATTTTAAAACCATTATTCTAATTGGCTTGATATTTGGTAAACAATACACATCGGGCAACAATCTGTGTCTTCACGTTATTATTTTTTCCAAAACATGTTTTATGAATATTTTCTATTTGTAATTAGTTCCATCGGTTTTCATTTAGAAAAAACAAAATACCTCTAACTTCAATTAGCCTAGCTAACGGGTCATTCATCGCGTCCAGCACAGACTAAATACTAATAAACAATGTTATATCAAACAATGCTATAAGAAAATGTCGCGTCGTCAATACATTTCATGTACATACCATCAAGCTGCTTCCCCAAGGTGTAAACATATATGTTGGTGCGCCATAAAATACGAGCACAACATCCTTCCTGTATATTACAGATATATCTAATATTATGAGTGACATCGCGGTGGTATAGTGAATTTAACAGTAATTCCATAAATATTAACCGTATTGCAATGTTAAAATAACGTCAACTAAGTAAATTCGTTACTCTAACTGAGTGAAAACAGTAAACATTAAATGTTACTTTAAGTATCTTCCATTATTTTTTTAATATGTGCTTTAAATATTTTCTCTTACAGTTTTCCTGACTGTGTGAAAACCGTTTCTAGCTTTAGTATATTTTTTTATTCTTACTTAAGTTATAAGCTATATTCAGAGAAAAGATACTGTCCAATCTGTTATAATTACTGTACCTCTAGAAACTGGACAGTTTCAAATCAAATTTAAGTCTGCCGTAATCTTTAATCAGTTAGGACAACCATTTCAAAATCGGTCTATTGTTAACTGTTTGGTCTCATTCATAGATACTAACCGTAATAAATTAACAGTAATAAGTAATACTTTACCATAAATGAATTAATTGTTACTATGCTAAAACAGATAACATTTGGAAAAAAAAATTCCATGTAGGTAATAGCAAAATACTAAAACTTTTTTTTTTAACATGCAACAACACATATGATTACTAGCAACATTCGGACTACCACTTTGTGTGAGCGAGCTCCCGACGCACATAACGCGAAGCCTGGCGGCCGTTCCGGACGCTGCGTTATTATTTTTATATTCTTTCTTCGGAAGTTGGCGCGTTATTGAAGCCGTTACAGCCTGGATGTGGGCACATAAATTAACGAACCGGGGCCAACACACGAGAGTTAACCTCGGTATCGTTAGATTATAATGACTGAACGTGTAAATTTTACCTGTTCTTCTTGCAACGCAAAAACTGGCCAAGTGCGAGTCGGACTCGCACACGAAGGGTTCTGTACCATCGTGCAAGACTTAACACAAGAAATTACGTTTTTTGAAACAACGTAATTTCCCCCTGCCCTTTCCTTTTTTATATTTTTACTTTTTACCCATTTGTGGTTATAGCGGCAAAATAAAAGGACACTCTGTGAAAATTTTGGCTGCCTACCTATAACGGTTCATGATATACAGCCCTGTGACAGACGGGCGGACGGACGGACGGACGGACGGACGGACTGACAGCGTAGGCTTAGTAATATGGTTCCGTTGGCACCCTTTGGGTACGGAACCCTAAAAAGCTAAACTTTATTCTAAAGAGGCGTAAAATGATAAGATAGAAGTGAGAGCCTCCCCGCCAGTAAGTCGATGTGTATTTATACAAACGAGTACAGTAAGCCTAGGACTCGACATCCTGCTGTAATATTAATGATATACATTACCGGCAGCATTCGCCCGCCAGCACCGCCGACGCCGCCGCCGTCGGCAGTAAATTACGTCGCGGTCCAGGTTATGCAAGCAAATGTACAGCGGCTATTGGCAGCGGCGGCGACGGTGGCTCTATCACAGGACCGGGAGCCATTCTAAATTCAAACATAATACCTTAAGATGCTGCCCCGTGCTGCGAGATGGGCTCCTTCCGGCCAGCGGGAGCACTACGCGTTGCTGGAAACTGCCATCGGAAGAATGGCATTCCAAATTCGAAAGTATTTAAGCGTCGTCGTCGCGTCGAAGGAATAAATAGACATCGTAGTTTGCATGGATCGATCGAGTCAAAATGGCGTCGAGTTTTCTTTATAAGCTGCCATTTCTTCAGACATGTTAAAGCAACTATAAAACGAATTCTGAATCGGCTAATTTTTACCCACAACTGGTCTCCGGCTTTTGCATACTAACTTTTTATGTTAATGGATTATTCATACTAGGATAATAAAGTTACAAAGTTTTCTTTTTTTTTTTGTTATTTGACCGCGCTACGAATCTCTGAATTTGAAAGCCCAAGTCTTGAGGAAGGTTATAGATTATTTGACATCACGCTGCGACCAAAAATTAAAAAAGTCAGAAAGAACGCTAAGCGAAAATGAAGTTGACAGTCTGCTACTGAGAGCTATAGCGCGGGCGGGCGATGCGACCCGATGAGTCGAGGGTACTTAGATAGGATAGGAGATATAATCCTCCGGTAATGACAATCTTTGACAAACGTAACGATGTGCTATCAGACCCTTAAGTACTATCTGACGATTGAAAAATAGGCCCTTAATACAGTTTGACAACGAGAAGTTTAAATAAATGTCATTGGAATACGAGTGTCTCATCCCGAGCGGAGATCATTGCCGTGGTGCACCCACCGAGCGCGCGAAGAGCAGACGGGGCGTCAGGGCGGAAAGGCCTGGGCGGGCGGGAGACGTCCAGGGCGCCGGGGGACATCGCGTCGTGTAGCGGCGGAGACGGTCGCCTAATAAGTAACGCCAGAGCCGGAGATTAAAACGCAAATTGTCCAAAGTGAATTTATAACAAATTCATTAGACCGCGAGCGCGGAATCGCCGAGGAGCTTTCGGCCGGACCGGAGGGCTAAGCCTTTCTTACAGATGAAATGTGAGGCTTAGGGCTGAGAGCGGGCGCTTCATGAAACATTCCTGAGTGAAAGCCTTAAATCCGGAGCTATCGCTCGGGCCCTTGCTCTGTGCAGGTACAGTAAGCTGCGAAAGAACCGAGCTGGTTCTTTATTTAATTGTTTTAATTTCATTCATGTAAAAGATTGAGGTGTCATAAATCTGTAGCGACCGTGGCGATCTCTACATTGAACTGCTAGTTCAATATGCCAACAAATGCAACAGATAGAAGCTAGTTAGCATGTACTACAATAGATGGCGCTACCCACTAAAGGGTCGAACATATCAAAACGCCAAGGAGCAGCATAAAAGTTTCCAATCGAGATGAGACATATATACTATGCCCAATTTACGAATAAGTTAGAGCACTTGCGCATCCGTGGATGTCTAGACCTGATCCACCTTTAATCTCCATAAATATAAAAAGCGTGTGCTCGATGGAGAGGCCAGCTTAATTTTTCGCGACGGTTTAAAAACGCGAGTGCGTGATTTAAGCCGTGCCGCTCAATTTTTACTCGCTCCGAGCGTCTGCACGCGTTGAAACTTTGCAAATCAATAGTCTCCCAGAAGAACCTCAGCGGAGGACGGAGAGCGGAGGAGCGGACGTGATTCTCGTCTGTATCGACTCGTTCGCCCCTTATTGCGCCGCGCGACTCGCCATAAACCCATCCCGCCCCACCGCGTTGTTTTCTACCCGGGAGAATCCCATTTGGGCGATAAAAATTCGCGCAACCTCGCGCGGGGAGGCAGGCGGGCGGGCAGGCGGGCGAGCGGCAGGCGGGGAGGGGCAGAAAGGGTCCACATCCGGCGCAGTCGGTGTGTGTTGTTAGGACGAATCTATTTTGTGTAATAATTGATGACGGCCGCAAAGGAAGTGGAGACTGTTGTATCGTCGCGCGATCCGCGTAAATAATTCCCGGAGCATCATTGTTAGGTTCGTGGCTCGGGGCCGGTGTACGCAGGTAGGTCAGTATATTACGGTTCGCACGAGACGTGACCTCCTGAGGCATTTCTTTGTTTTATTACTCTTGATTTATATTCGAGTTAAGGTTCCTGCTGAGCTGCGTAGGATTACAATTAGGATAGGAGCGTACGAAGGGTTAGTATGTAGAAGTAAGTGCGTAGTTCCTAGATAAATCCAGGTGAAATATGTCTGATTCAGTCTGAGTCAGTATGGTTCAAATCAAATCAAATCAAAATAATGTATTGCATTATCTCTTACAATGGAGAACAAACGGTACTAAAAATATAAGTTTAGTGATTACCTAAACATAGGTCTGGTATATGAATACCAGATACATCCGACAGTGAACAAACAGAACACATTAATCAATTATATTGTCTCATTTTTTTATGCGACCTGACATGGATGGCTAATACCACACAACTAGCTTTATGATATTAGCCCAATACACCGCATTCTCGAAGGAATTAGGTGCCATGCCATGACCTTACCTTTATGAGCACGGCACGGCTACATTCAACTGGATGGAAAACACAGACAATATTTCATTGCCGCTTTTCATCCAATGCGATGGTACTAACCCGGGCGGGCTTAGACCCTACCACATAGGAGGGGAAGGGGACCTACAATTTTACATGGATTCCAAACCATGGAGTAGCTCGCATTCGTGACGAAATGCACTTATCGAACTCGGAAGGAGAAAGAAAGTGGTGCATGTCGGAATTGAACCCATACCGCTGGTACGCTCAAAGTGCATGCAACTGAACTAGGCGATTAAGGGATGTGTCGTTCATGGTTCAGATTCCACGTTAAACTGTAGGTCTTACTACTTAATTGCTAGTTGGTAGGGTTAAACCCGCCTGGGTTGGTAAAATCGCATTAAATGAAATAATCGAGGCGACATTGGGTGTTGTATATAGTTCAAATTAGTCGTGCAATATAAGGAAGGTCCTGGCATGCCACCTAGTTCCCATGAGGTGTGTCGGGCTAATAACAAGATAGTAGGTTTAATATTAGCCATACTTATGCAATTATGTACATCAAAAAAGAATGTAAAATGCGAAAATAGCACAGACCGTGAAACAGACATTCCTGAGGATCTGACACCCACTGAAGGCCAGCATTATGATGAAATTTACACTAAGAAGGCAAGTCTGACGCAAATTAGTTTACATATGGAATACACACTCCTTAACCTCACTGAACCAGTAACTAACTTGCGACCTATTCTGGTGCATTTACGGACCCCTTATTAATCCCGCCGAGCCATGCAGAGCATTGCAGTTTGTATGACAGCCACATCTTAGCGTAAGCGGGACTGAATTCTATTCAGCCTATCCTAATTCGGATAATCGGTTTAAGAGTTATGGAGGAACATTCATACATACACACATCCAGAACTGATTTCTAAAAATCGTCAATGTAGCTCACTCAGCGATGAGCGACTTCTTCCCCCCCCCCCTCACCCTCACCGCCCCCGCCGCCCCTCCCACCGCCGGCTGCTGTGAAGTAGCACCTGACTACCAGCATCGTTTTCGCAGCCCCGTGAACCATGGGCACAATATCTTTATAAATTGTAGCCTATGTGTTATTCTGATGTATAAGCTATATTATTGTAAAGTTTCATTAAAATCCATTCAGTCATTTTTAAGTTAAAGAGTAACAAACATCTATCCATCCATTCATCCATCCATCCATTATCACAAACTTTCCCCTTCATAATATTAGTAGGATTTTATTGATGAAACAGGTACGAGCCATTGCATCGAACTTGATCATCTCATTATCCTAACGGTGTCTAGACCTTTGTATAACCAAAGAACTGAGACACAAATGAAAAACTATGTTGTGCAGCCGGCCATATCCAAATGAGTTCAAACGCGGCAAGTGGGAACGGCGGAGGCGTCTTCGCGTGTAATTAGCGCGTTGCGGCTCCATCGCGGTGCGGAATTACTCAAAGATGTCTGCTGGGGAATTGCGGAGCGATTAGACAATTTGCGGGGAAAAACGCAAATTGGACGGAAGAGACTGCAAGCTGGCGAAATTAAACGCGAGATTGATCGGATGCGTGTGGAAAATACATACAACACATCATTTTTGGAGAGCGAGCCTCTCTTTGGGTAGAAAATTTCAAGCTTTTCTGAATAAGAAGCCCCAAAATGCATATTCCGCCCCACGGTTATAGCTACATGTTTTTAGGGTTCCGTACCCAAAGGGTGCAAACGGAACCCTATTACTAAGCCTCCGCTGTCCGTCCGTCCGTCCGTCCGTCCGTCACAGGGCTGTATCTCAGTAACCGTAACACATAGTGAGCTGAAATTTTCACAGAGTGTGTATTTATTTTGGCGCTATAATAACAAATAGGTAAGATTAAAAAATAATAAACAACAAAAAAAAAACGTGATTTTTTTAATAAATATTTTACGATGGTACGGAACCCTTCGTGTGCGAGTTTTTTGTATGAAAACTTACGGCTTTCCACGCGGCGGGAGAAGACATTGTCCGACGTTTCGAGATGATCGTTCAGCCCATTGTGAAGGATGCAGCAGCCGCATCTACGTTGCTGCGTACTGACGTAGCGGCTGCCTCCTTGACAACAGCCTGAACGATCAGCTCGAAACGTCGGAGAATGTCTCCTACCGCCGCGTGAAAAGCCGAAAGTTTTCAAACATGTTCAACGACCGTGGCAATCTAAAAAGTATTATCACGTTTTTTGTTTATGGTTTTTAACTTAAAATTCAGCATTGAAGCTTTTTATCTTGGTTTTATTCCTTTAAATAGCTGGGAATAATTTGATTAGTTACATCTGATGTAGTTGTATTACAACGAAATTTATATTTCATGAAGATACTTAGTTCGTGAATTTTTTGAGAAGGGTGGGTCAGTAAGCGATGATACCCATGCAAAGTCAGTTTGTAAATAATTTAAAAACCACTGTACCGATTCATTGGAGTATCAATTTTGTAAAATTACCTGATTTTTTTTGGTCTACAAGTTTTTTTACCTTAAAACGTTAAATGTATTTAAGTGTATCATAAAATATTAATTCTATACGTATCTGACCACTTCTTTCTTAAATTATTAATGCTACAGGTTGCACAAATTGTGTGACTCAATGTGCAACTTATCAAGGTACGTGAATAAGGCAGTTACCTCTTCCTGCTCCCGGTGCAGCTTGTCCTTCTTCTTCATGGCCTCTTGAACTTTTAACTGCAACAAAAATAAAAGTTACGTCACTCGGTGCAATTGAACGAGTTTACAAGTTCCCTGCGCACTCGAATTCACGATCTGCCCTGTTGAGCTTTTGCAGAGTGGCTTTTTGCAGCGACTATATCGAATGCAAGAAATGAGTTATAATTTGAAATATTTCTTCATAAAAGTGAACTTATTAGTCGCCCTACATGCGTAATAGGGCAAGTTTATGCAGGCTATTACACGCTCGAATCGGAATTTATTTCCTAAGAAATTAAAGTTTCGTTCTATGCAGGAGCGATGATATAGTTTAAGATTTAAAGTAAAATCTAAAAATTTTAAATATCCTAGCTTTAAATAACATTTGGAGTAAAAAAATACTTTTTAACTTAGCATTAAATAAAAAATAAATCATAGGGATATAATTTATATAAGTGCCACATTCGTTTTTTTTTTATTTTAATTACTTTTTTATTGTTATAAAGATTACACAGCGAATTACTTTGGAAGAATTAACGTTCTCTATAAACTAAACATAATTAAAACTTATCAACTCTTTGTTTGCCGCACACAAAACATGCAGACTCAAAGTTTCATCGTTCGCCGTGTCTACAGATGCGGGCAGTCAGTAAGAGATAACAAGAAGTTCTAATGAACTGATTCCAGGAAGATAAACAGCTATACTAGTACGCACAGTGTGTACGTTTATGCAGAGTAAATTTAAATTTACGACGAATGCAAAACGAGCGCCATAAATATCATCTAATTCTACGAACCTTTAGCAGGTTTTATTCAGGACAGAACTAAGTAAAACAAGCTCTATTATCATACATTACAAGAACCGTAAAAAAACTAGGGGATTGTATATACAAAACATCTGGGGGAAAATTCTGATGGACTCCCAATGCGTCACCTCGTGAACGCAGAACTGTCTGCTCCTCAAAAATAAATTCCTCATTAAACACGTCACTTTTTGTGAAAAGTATTGAAGGAATTAATCAGTATTTATTTTTTAATCAGCTGTGGGGCACTTCGCACTTAGTATGTAAAAGTATATCAGTAGTTAATCGGAACGACACTTTTTAATATGCAACCTGATATGGATGGCTAATACCACACAACTAGCGTTATGATATCAGCACAATACACCACATTCCCGAAGGAATTAAGTGCCATGCCATAAACCTTCCGTTTATGAACATAGCTACACTATACTGGATGGAAAACACGGACAATTTTTCATTGCCACCAACCCGCTTAACCCATGGTAGGGTGGGGAATTCACATAGGTTCCGAACCATGGTGCAGCTCGTATTGGTAAGGAAATGAACTTATCCAATTAAAAAGAAAAGTTGCGCATGATCAAGGAGAGAGGATTTGAATCCATGACCTCTCGCATGACAGGCAAGTCCTCTAGCCCATACTCCACGAGCTTTACACTGCCTGGCGTTTGTATTTAAGTGTATCATACAATATTAATTCTATACGTATCTGACCACTTCTTTCTTAAATTATTAAAAGTGACATTTTTAATCACTCCTAAAACAACTTCAAAAAGGATTTCCACACTGCCGCAGATCCGCAAGCACGAACCCAAAAAGCCTCGCAGCCTCCGGTGGCGGAGTCCCGGCCCGACGCCGCAGACGCGCGCGGCACGGGAAGCGGTGTCACATAAATTTGGAGACGTAAACCGACGCCAGCTGTTACGTTGTTTGGAGGAAATAAATACGGATTAGACACGCCTCGGCACGCCTCTCCCGCACCGCCCCGGCCCGCCCCGGCCCGCCGCGCCTTCTCCGGGCGGGCAAACCGCACTGAAGACTTTACTGGCGAATTAATGACATCCGCACTATTCCACGGGTCGTGCATCTTCCGCTCCCTTCTTCCTGGCCCGTTCGTAGGAGGCAGCGTGGGAGAAGCGGAGGACGAGATGAACGCGAACGTCACGGATGAGCGGACGGACGGCGTAGACAATGTGCTAATTGATTCAGACCGAATCACTCGCAACATGGTGTCCAATGTCGAGAGATTTGAGGAAATTCGACGAGGGAGGTATAAGTTTGGGAAGTTCAGTTTGACGACTGCGTGCAATGATTTGAGGTGGCATTTGCTAATGATGGCTCCTGGCGGCTTTGTTTTCGAATACAGTGACGTCTTTATTAAAGCGGGACCCTATGAAATCACGCAGGTTCTTGCATTCTCACATTTCTAAAGGCGAAACCCTTGCCAATGTTTCTCTCATATACTCATTTTCATCTACCCTGCCAACAATAATTTGTACTCACAGCCGCATAGTGCATTCTAGCACAATTTCACTTTGATCCAACAGCCATACCTTTTCTTGTATGAGCCGGCTCTCCGTGTCTCCGTTGCGACATTTGAGGACAAGTGACATTAGTGGTAGGTGTGCGTTTGTGCCATGAGAGACGCCGGCGGAGCAGCCCCAGGTGAGTACAGGACTCACGCTTGCCCATTCATCAAAATCCACCCAAAATTCCACGAACACTTATATTCCGGGAGGTCACAACATTTTTGGTCACGATAAGGTAAATGGCTGAATCTGAATCTGAATCGCCTATAACTACTAAATTCAACCAAAGATTTGGTCAGTTTTTGTATTGCTAAGCAAGTATGTATTGATACTTTCATGCTTCGACATTTGCATCCATTTACCTTATCATATGTATTTTTTGTCACCATAACGACTTTTTCAGGCGCCTTATCTACGCAACGCAACCACTTGGAACAGGCAGACTGACACATTTAGCTTCAGAGGGTTCTACTTTATCCCGTGAACCCAGTTTCAGCCATTTACGTTATCGTTACCATATTTGTCGCGACCTCCTAGTCTATCAGTCGGTCAATCCAGAGCGGCTTGGACGCTCACACAGGTGTTTTTGGGGGCTTGAAAAAATCGTACTCCATCTACAATAAATTATAGATCCGATTTTTTTTAACTAAACCGTTGGCGCTATTATCTGGCAAAGAATAACGCTGGCTCGCCACTACGTACTTTTTCAACATCTCAATTAATTTTAAATATTCAGTCGGTAGAAGCTGTTGCCAAAATAACTTTAACCCTTCGCAAGAATTAATAGTGGAAGTAGTTGGTCCCGGAATTTTCAACCATTTGGTACCTAGGATCGCTAGGTCACTTCATTGGTGTATCGGTCAATTATAAAGAAAATCAATTACATTATATATATTTTTTTTATGCGACCTGACATGGATGGCTAATACCACACAACTACCGTTATGATATTAGCCCAATACACCACATTCCCGAAGGAATTTGGTGCCATGCCAGGACCTTCCCTTTATGAGCACGGCTACATTGAACTGGATGGAAAAAACGGACAATTTTTCATTGCCGCTTCGACCATCTTTTCATCCAATGCGATGGTACCAAACCGGGCGGGCTTGAACCCTACCACCTAGTAGGGGAAGGGGACCTACAGTTTTACATGGATTCCGA
Organism: Incurvaria masculella; assembly: GCA_946894095.1. NCBI lineage: Eukaryota > Metazoa > Arthropoda > Insecta > Lepidoptera > Incurvariidae > Incurvaria > Incurvaria masculella. The sequence continues at coordinate 14,106,789 of OX335651.1, forward strand.
ACCATGGAGCAGCTCGCATTCGTGACGAAATGCACTTATCGAACTCTGAAAGAAAAAGACAGTGGTGCAAGTTGGTATTGAACCCGGGCCTCTGGTACGCTAGGCCAGTCCCCGCGCCACTAGGCTACGAGCCGTTCTATAAAAATCATTTCAATTTTGGCTCAAATTTATTATATTTAATAAAAATTCAATTTTTTTTTATGCGACCTGACATGTATGGCTAATACCAAACAACTATACCGTTATGATATTAGCTCAATACACCACATTCCGTCGTTTGTCGTTTATGTGTAGCGGGTTCTACGCTTTAGCGCGTTGTCTCCGTAGCCCAGTCTACGGGGCAAACTTCGTAGCAGCAAGCGTAGCATGAGAATGAAAACCATAAGGTTTCGTAAAATTAAAACGATTGACACAATTGTTATATAAACAAAAGTTTTCATAAGGGTACTATTTAAAATAGATTGTGCCTGAAGTAAATTGGGGGAAGAATTCGGTGTCTACGCATGGAGGTGAAGCCTCACCTCCATGCGTCTACGGCAATATTTGTTCTGCATGGTATAACTCTCCAGAGATAAGGTGATAAGATCAGAGTAATGTACGTTTAAACACTATATGTGAAAGGGAGAGCATGTGTGCAAGAAAATAAAATAAAATCTTAAAAACATTCTTTTTGAGAAGTAATATGATATAATTTAAGCAATACGAGCATTTGGTTGTGACATGAACCCTAACTGTAAGAACAATACTTATATTTAATATTACAAATTTTTAAATGCTGCTAATATATTTAAGTATGGAATTATTACTAAGATAACACAATATTTCTTATAATTATATTTATCGCTTTAATCAGAATTAGAACTTTTTTGTATATTCGTTAAATCATCATGATACTGCTTGTCGTGTTACTTAAGGGCCTGGTACTAGCCAAATCGTAAAGTTAGACGAGGCACCCCAAGTAAACTAACTAAGTCTGACGATTATAAGTGTCATCCTTACAATATATGATTGCTTGTCTAGGAATCGAATGATTTTCGTTAATGTATGTTTCCTTTTTCTATACAAAATACATTGTGGAAACGGTGTCCATTTCCGAACTTTTTTGACTAAATGTAGAAATCTAAAAGCAAATGGAATTTTTTGTTTATGCATATATGCTGTTTTTGCTTATATCTAGAAATCGAATGACTTTCAGATTTCTAATGAGAAAAATCAACTTTCTTTATTTTTATTATTATTTAAATAAATGATGGAATAAAACAATATTAACAATCCATTATCAGTCTGGAGTTCTATTTGGATTTGCTGAAGCGTTTCACTACATATTATTACATTTGTTAAAAAGTGCATTTGTATGGCGCGAGTAGTTGGCTAGTCCTAGCGCCTTATGGACGGCCCAAGATTACCGCCCCTTGTGGGAGGCATACGCACTTAGTGTCACGTAGTGAAACGAGACCTACATACTGTCGGATGAATGATAATTCAACCTGGCACGAAACAATCATTTTAGGTTTTTTCTTTTCTTATTTATGTCAATTTTGACAGGAGATTTGGTTTTTACGGGAAAAGTTCATGGACCAGGACATACAAATGTTATAATTTATATTTTTGCACGTTATTAGAGCCCCAGGAGAGACAAATGGTCTGGCCATCAGCCATACGTGCTCCAAATTAAATCCCCGAAAGGTATTTATTGTTCAACAGCTTTGTTACTTTTTATTTGTGATACCTTCATTAACTGACCCTGCACCCTCTCGGGAACGAACCCTCTGATGCTGGACCCTCTCGGAAACGAGAGGGTCCAGCATCAGAGGGTGGAGGTCTCACCAAGTGACCTTCACAGGGGATCCAGGATAGAGCCAAGCCTGGATTTGAGTCAAGCCTAAATTGGAGTCACGCCTGGATGGAGTCGAGCCTGGATTGAACCTGAGCCAACTTCGCTATTGAACGGAGAGTCCAGCGGGTCCTCCATCGGTTGGAGTAGAGCGCTGGCTCAGGACAGAAGTAGAGCCCAACCCCTCAGGTTGTACCGTACCAACGCAGATCGTCAGAAAAGATAAATAAACCTTATTATCCTCAAAACGGTGGTTTCCTTGTTGTCAGAACCGAACAAACTAGGTCCCGAAAATCACGAACGCTATGCGTGACATTAAGCATACGGCATGAGCACGTGCTCTTCCGTGCCCCCCCGCATGCTCCCTTCCCACCCGCAGCGGTCAACCCTGTCGCCGTTCACCCACCGCACACCCAAGGCACAATCCATTTTGAGTAGCACCCAGTAGTACCCCGAGGCAACGTGCTTTCCGAGTGGTAACTAACAGTCGATTCAACACCGCGAAGTCCCTGGCCGAGAAGATATTTCATTTAAGTTTGAACAATAAAATGTTATTGTCAAGATAACAATAAAAGTTGGGGCGCTCCGGTGGCCACGTGCCATCGCGTTCAGGGTATGTTAATTTGCTTCGCCGTGACCATGGAGTTTGACCTGAAATCGTTGGTCCGGGAAGAACCGTGTCGTCACACTCTGGCCGTGCCGTAACTGGTGTTGCGGGCAATTTCCCAGCGCATAAGCCGAAACTTTACGTGTAAACAGTTCACATATCCTCACATTACGGTTGCATCTCGAATCTAGTTGGAATAGCTGTAGTTAGATGTATTATACACTTTATAATGCCTCTATAACTTTTGATTGCCTAAGTGATTACTGAGGACTTTTTAAAACTAGGCGAATCTTAAAACACAACAGTTGAAAGGTAAGATATTTGCCTTATTCCATTCAACTATGGCAAAGAACGATATGCATAACGATATTTAGTAATATTTCGGCATATTATGCAAAAAATATTCTGGATTAAAGGAATATTAATAAAAGCTATTGAATAACAAAGAAGACGTGCAAAAAAAAACCGCATGCAAAAAATTATATCATGCCAAAGAGCTATTGAAAACGCCGCCCGCTTTGTTGCGTGTTTTTATTCATCTAGAAAAAATATGTTTTTTACTTTAAATCAATTTAGGTCACTGGAAATTATTTCAATCATAGCCCAATGAATCCTATTCTCACCCCGACAAGGAATATTTTCGACCAACTTGTAAGCCGTGACCGCTCAGATATTACAAAATGTGCATTTATAGCCTCAGTGGTCGTGAATGCGTACAAAGGGGAATCGAATTTTCCAATTATTTTCGTAATCAAAACTTCAACAATTAAAATCAAATTGGCGGTTAACTCCCCGGGCGTTTACTGGTATTATGTGTAATACAAACAACTCTTTGAAACAATAAAACGCTTTAGCTGTAGAAACGTTCCCATGTCTAGTAGGAATGAGAAGATTAAACACGACCTCTTTTATCTACAGTATTGGATCTAGACTGAGCACTTTAGAGTGAATGAAACTTATAAAATTATCGTCCTGACTTTGAATAAACACGGTTAGATATTCAACTCAATTAAGTTCTTGTTGAAGCAAATTTCCACGTCGGCATTTACATTTAACCAAATTGAGAAATGCGATAAATTGGCCGTTCTATTAAATCAACGTTTATGTTTATCGTTACAAATGATTTAGCACCAAATCGTTCTTACAATAAGTTTCATTCTTTACTCGGTAACCAAATTATCATTGGCAATAGAAAACTCTTACGTTCAGGTACGATTTCTCATCCCTTTCAATTATTACGGTGGTCCAGTAGTGATAACTCCTTACACATCAGGGAAATGAGTCAGCAAAAAAATACAACTCGACCTATATCAATAACATTATTACAATGAGGTCTAATAATATAAAAACGCATGCCAAAACCTTCCCGAGACTGCACAAAGGGCATAACAAAGGTAACACCTTCAAAAGGTCCTCACCCTATGTATCGTCTCTTCGAAGGTGTTGGGAGCGGCGCCGTTCATTTGAAAGTAGCGCAGTCTGTCGTAGTCGCGTGGGTCCACCATGGATCGCAGCGCAGTGTCTGGTCCCGGGCCGAGACCCAGTCCACTCTGCAGCACGCTGTCTGGCGTGTCGACCTGGCGGGATACCGACACGGGTTAGTATACGTTGTCTGTTGCAGTTGCGAGGTCCATCATTGAACGCAGCGCATTAGAGAGTCCCGGTCCGCACTGCAACACGGTGTCTGACATGACAACCTGGCGGGATACCGACACGGGTTAGTATACGTTGTCTGTTGCAGTTGCGAGGTCCATCATTGAACGCAGCGCATTAGAGAGTCCCGGTCCGCACTGCAACACGGTGTCTGACATGACAACCTGGCGGGATACCGACACGGGTTAGTATACGTTGTCTGTTGCGGTTGCGAGGTCCATCATTGAACGCAGCGCAGTAGAAAGTCCCGGGCCAAGTCCCGGTCCGCTCTGCAACACGGTGTCTGACACGACAACCTGGCGGAATACCGACACGGGTTAGGATACGTAGTCATTTGTAGCCGCAAAGTCCATCATTCAACGCAGCGCAGTAGAGGGTCCCGGACCAAATCCCAGTCCGCTCTGCAACACGACATCTGACGCGACAACCTGGTGAGATAACAACACGGGTTAGAATAAGTAGTCTGTCATAATCGCGCGGTTGACCGTTGAACAAAGCGCGGTAGAGGACCCCGGGCCAAGTCCAAGTCCGCTCTGCTGCAGCTACATCACGGTTTTCGACGTATAAACCTGGCAGAATACTGATACATCTTAGGTTAGGTTAGTTTGAGCCCCCCTGATGCATCTTTATAAATATAACATTTTAAACATGGATATATGCTCGCGAAATAGCTCGTGTTTTAGTTATTAAATTTCCTTATCCAGGGTAAGAAAATTAAAAAGATACGATGATCGATAATGCTCCCTTTGTTGACAGAAGAAAGCGCCTTTAACTGCTCCCGACATGTTTCCGAAATAAAACCCTCCAAAGTGTAATCCCAAATGATAATTTATGAAAAAAGTTACAATCATTCCGAGAAAGAATAAAGGAAGTTTTGATGAGCCTACTCGAGTAAAAAGTTGCGGATATTAAACTGGAGCCGACAGAGTCCTTGAGGCTTCGTCCTGCCGGCGCGCGGGACGGAGAATGCGGGGTGGGCCAGGCGTATGACTTGCCGATTCTAACCGTATATAATACGTATTTATTCTGCCCATGAAACGAGCCGATACAGTGGAATAAAGATGTAATGCGTATATTTTTACTTATAGACAGGTAACTGAGACCAGGACAGAAATAAAATTAGTTTTATTTAGCCGAACTATAATAATAATATTGGCTAATTATGAAAAAAATATATGCTAAATAAACTGCTGTACTGATAGTTTTGTACATAAATATAATGAAATAACTATGAATGAACACGTTAACGCTATTTATACTATACACTATATAGTAATTCCAATTACCGGATTATTAAACCGGTTAAACGAAATAATGCATGGGCTGTAACCAAGGCACGTCCAGATTAAATTTACATCTTCTCATTTGCCCGTCTTGTAATACTGAAACAGCGCTAACTTTGAAACGAGGAATCTCATTTATTAAATTTACACAGCACAGTAGGGAAATTCGTATTTGTATTCTAGATTTTCTAAACAAATCCTGCATACTACCACAAAATTGCTGATCCTACCTAGACGGATAGAGTTTGATATCTAACTAGAATATTATCTTGGAGATATTTTAATAAACGAAACATCCATTAATTTAGACGACGAAAACTTTGATCCAAATACCTTAAGAAAGTAAAGGAATAGAAACCATATGAGATGGCCTCGAACTGTTGCGATCGAGTTAAGAAATAACATATACTCGATTTCAAGTAGCAGGCATAAGTTAAGAGACATAATATTGACAACTGGATGACCTATCTTGTGTTAAAAATGGCTTAAATGTCAGTCTTCTCCGCTAAACCGGTGTCATGTTTTAGACAGAGTTCAGGTCCATAAGTTAAAATAAACAATCCCTGAATATATAAAGAATAAAAATGTTACAGAGTGCAAGCAATGTTATGTGGTTAGGCAAAGAAATGGTTGTTTCCATTATATGTGATACTGTATAGTATAGGACTCCGTAGAAAGGTGACTAAAGTGAATGTTCTTCTTTTTATCCCACGTCGGACGGCAAAGGTTTTTCGCTTTGGGGTTCGTTTCGCGTGATCGTTTTATCGAAGAATCGACATAAAGAATTGCCGACCCTTAACGTTCTCTCGATGTTCAGATGTTTCACTTTTAGTTCATACAAATCGCGAGGTGGGGGCAAGCGAATGAATCATACCGAATGCCGAGATCCAGCATCGTTATATTTGTTCACTAATGAATGCTTCGTATTTTATTTTTTTTGTGTTTAGACGTTTCACTGCGATTGATCATCTCACAACCCCAGATATAGCTGAAGCGAATGTATCATGTAAGCCTTTCTTTATGAACGCTAGCTTGGGATCGCACGTCTCGTCCAATAAGAGAGCATGGTTTTTTTCGGGAGCTTTAAAACAGACGCTTTGAGTGGAAATTTATTAATTTCGAATGTTTAAATAAAACGGGAGTAATTGTTACGTCTGCGATAAATACCTCATATTATATATGCCAAAAATTATTCCAAACTGTTGTCCATTGAAGTCAATAAAAAGACGCCAAACATTATGAAAAATAAGAACATCGACGATTTGCAAGAATAAGGAAAGTTGTACGTTCAGTATATATGCCATGTATGGGTGAACACATTACAGTGCAACCGAATGGTAAATCTAAAGCGCTCGAATTGTTCACCCCTGAACACAGTGCAGGGAATATTAGTGGCAGATCCAAAGCGTTCGGTGCCTCTCGAACGACACTGATGAACCGCGGTGTCGTAGACCGTAAGCGAGACCAGATAAACTCAAGATGACAGCGCAGGAACGAGGCGGGGGCACGGCGCTACACGAGGGGGGTTTGATTAAAACTTCACCCGAACTTGAGAACTTACGAGAAAGTTCATTAGGAACTTGGATTTTCATAAAAACCCGGAGTCATGATTATAATCCTGCAGAGGTATGTAAATTTAAGCATTCAAGTTTTATTTACGCCTGACTGGCTGATTCGCGAGTCATCAGATAAAAAGTGTTTTACGATGTGGCCATATTTTTCGATGTAATTTTGCGATTCCGTGCGGGCGATAAATCAATTTTAGCAATACGTAAATGTCAGCGCTTTCATTCTTTTATAATAAACAAAAAAAAACTTCTTGTTTGTACGAGTATTAGGCACACGTTTCACACAGTAAAACCTACTGATATAAATGTAATTTACGGTATCTCTATTGCAAATGAACGCATTGTCAACGCCTATTTTAATGCCTCTATTTTGCATTTCCCAATGTTACTTTACTTTACTTTACTATAAGCTTGCTTAACCTTGCCTTTGAGCAGGTCGTGGGATTAGCTTTCTATGACAGAGGGCATAAGTTCGATCCCCGCCCATTCATTCTGCCTCTTTTGTGTTGGATAAGCTCCGTGGTTCGGAATCCATGAAAAACTGTAGGTCCCCTTCGCCTACTAGATGATAGGGTTAAGCCCGCCCGGTTTGTTACCATCATATTGGATGAAATGTGTCGAAGAGGCAATAAAAAATTGCCCGAGTTTTCCATTAATTTCAATGTGGCCGTGCTCATAAAGGGAAGGTCCTGGTATGCCACCTAATTCATATTAGGAACGCGGTTTGTTAGGCTATTATCATGAAGGTGGTTCCGTCCAGTAACATTAGAAATCAAAATCCTGAGTCGAAACATTTCAGTCGATTTAGATTATTGCTGTTGTCGACCGAAACAATTAGAAAGGCATAATCGACACCATATGAGAATAGACACGTGAAACGTTGGAATAAATATTCATGCGTGCCTGAAAAGTACCCGCGCGAGTTCACGCCGCCCAGCGCGGCGCAGGGGCGGCGGGGCGGGCGGCGCCAGCGTACTTCAGACGCGCTTACATCTGCATAAAGCCTCCGAGCCGACAAGCCGCGGATCTATTAATCATATCACACACAAAGCCGCCCATTAACTTTGCACTTGATAAGGGAATAATGCGCGGCTCGACAATACTCGGCTCTACTCGTAATGGCACCCCCGCCTCGACCTTCGTCGCGCCGGCGCCGCCTCGTGGCAACACATTCGGGGGTGTGTCTGCGGCCACCCAGACGCATGAGGCGGTTCTTGGTGGTCGGGTGCGATGTTGGGAAGATTTGGGTGGCGCGTGGCGGCGAGGGTGCCGAAAGATTTGGCAAAATGCTGAAACAGGACATGAAATGTGGAAAGCCGACGATTTAAAAAAATACCGATTCATGAAGACAATCAATCTGTAAAAAAAAACAATCTGTCATGCACTGACATTGAAAGTACAAATCTAGCTTTTTGTGTCTTGCAATTTTACCAAAAAGGTTAAAACATATATTAAAGATAAAGATAAAGAGTCATTTAATTTAACATAAAACTGTCTTGAGAAACGACTTTATCGTTTTGATATAAAATTAAGTAAAGAGGAAAGATTTTAGTGAATAATTAAATCTTTACAACAGCAGATTTTTTGTTTTTTTTATTTAATGTTTCTGCAGTTCCTTAAAATAATAATAGGTAAATTTCATTGCATTTGCCATGCGACTCTAACTCTCATTTACTATGGCCGCTTTCTGCATTTTGTTTCTTCCCTAAGGACAGGTATAGTATGGGTTACGTGAGGGCAACTTGACCGACTTGATGTTGCTAGCGCTAAATTAATCCATAATTATTTTTTGTTGAGTGCAGAATGAATGCAAATTACCTTTCAATATAGTCACCATGGCCATTTTTATAACAAAAATATAATAACTGAAAACTAATAAATAGGCTTTATTTTTCAGGACTTATATTCTATTTATTAAAAATCTCTAAGTTATCTAATTTTTGCCTGAATTCTGATGATCTTATTAAGGCCAAACGTCCCTACTATTAATTATTCAGTAAAACTATCATTCTTGTGCATGCCTAAGGTGTAGCAAAAACGATATGTTTAATGATATGAGTAAATACTACGCTCCTCAAAAATATATGAACGTATTATTGAGTTACAATACGTTTTAAATGGTTTCCTAAACTGAAATACATATTGGGTGGTAGTAAGCTAAAGTAAACGCTATAAAACGAGAAGCCGCAGCTATTTTGAGGTTAAATTTAAGACGCACTGCATCGCGGAGATTTTATCTTGCAACTTATTGCTACAAAGAAAATTGAATTTCTGCAACTTCAGAGCGCTTCGATGCAGTTTGGGATCCGTACGAAACACCGAAACTAGACCTTCCTAGAAAAAAATGGATGATTTAAATCATTCCCGATTATTGAATAATATTTTCCGTTTATTCGTATATAGATTTTTAAATAGTAAAAATCGAAGTTAAAGCAATCGTAGAGCTGCTAAAAATCCGGCCTAGTGCGAGTTGGACTTGCACACGAAGGGCTCCGTACCATCGTAAAAGATTTGACACAAAAAATCATCTATTTGTTGTTATGGCGGCAAAATAAATACAAACTCTGTGAACATTTCAGCTGCCTACCTATTACGGTTCATAAGATACAGTCCTGTGACAGACAGACGGACGGACGGACAGCGGAGGCTTAGTAATAGGGTTCCGATGGCACCCTTTGGGTACGGAATCCTAAAAAGATTTGAGGAAGAGAAAGAAGTACGAATTGATCGTACCGTATGGGGCTCTGTCGTCTATGCCTCTGGGGCAACATCGTTATAGTAAGTATGTATTTATGTACACATCAAAGTGAGAAAAAACATTGTTTGAAAATAACTGTTTACTGAACAGTAGTGAGCAATTTGATCTAAGGTACCTATTACAATATTTTCGCGAGTACCTAACCCAAATCGAAATTGTCCTGTCGTCAAACAAAAGCTGGGAAGTTTGCAAACAAGACAGAAAAATACTTTACAGAACAACTTTCATGAAACTGGAAAGTAATTTCGAAGGTAGAATTAATATTTAGCTCCCAGCTTGAAGATCAAACATAGTCACATGTGAAAAGGTTTTCAGTTGTAAATGTGGTTGACACAGAGGGCGGAAACAACAAAGGAAACCCAAAATTAAATAAATGAATATGAAGTAAGAACGGTTACAAATAGGTTTAATTAAAACGTTGAATAATTACGTAACCATTTGGTTACTTTGTGGTTTTGATTCGGGTTTACGTCTGCCGCATAAAAGGTGCTCGAGTCGGAGCGGTCCCGCGGAATCGCCGCACGTAACGGCGCCGGCGAGATCGTGACGTCCTCGTAATGACGTCATCGTTCCTGACAAAAGTAACAATTAAACTTAGATGAGTGTCACCCGGCGCCGGGTGGACCTTCGCCCCGATATGTCATCCGTCTCGAGATTTGTCGGAAGATTTATCTCCGGATCGCAAGTTGTAACGAGCCATTTGTTACAGAGCTCGAGTCGAGACTTGTAGTTTTGCTGCACAGGTGGTACTGAGAGCGGCGGCGGTGTGGCGCCACTTAGTCGCTGTAAGAATGCGTCAGCTCCGTTTTTGCCGAGGCGCAAGTTAAGGTTTCAACGCGGAATACTAATGGTAGAAGCAGGGGCACATTTTGGGACAGAAATTCAAATTCTCATAAAGTAAGATTAGTTTTTAGCTCTATGCATAGAAAGCAGAAAACTTTACATATTTTGTTCAGAAATTCAGACATAATCATGGGATTATTCAATGAGACCGGTACTGACGGTTTTTTCATTATCATCTGTCTAGCAACGGATAACCAAACCTAACTTCATTACACTTACATTACTACACTATCTGAAACCTGTTGTTTTGTTTATTATTTTTGTACTTGTTCTGAACTTGCTTAATCAGTGAAATAAATATTTTATTATTATTATTATAAGCCTGACTGAATAAATGCATGCATGTGAATTAGAAAATGCTCATCAAATGTAACGCATTTCATAAACAAATTTGGCTAAGACATTTGAAACATTTTAAACTTTCTTATTTAATGAAGGCACGTGATGCCGATTAAATCACGCATATTATTATTTTACAAGTTTCGTGAAAAAAAAAACCCATCCCACAAAGATAAAACCAAACGAAATGGTATTGAGAGATGTATGTAGTACTTACATGAACAGAAAATAAACCCATATTTTCAAGTAAATTCCACGATAAGAATCAGGACGTCAAGTTTTCGGAAACCCCGTAAGTACAGTGTGTAGAAGACGCCCGTGCGTATCGGAAGTTATCCATTCCAATACCCAACACGATTTACGAAACTACTTACTCTGAAAAGTGTCGACAAACAACTCGGCCACGTCCAGCAAAACCCACTTAATCCACCGTAAGCTTGTGAAAAATAAAAGTTTCGCTTCAGAGGGTAAGTTTTGCAAGCCATAAGCTCGGATTGATCGAAAGCCATAAGTGAGATTCGGTCGGATTTGGCGCCCAGCGGCAGAGGTTACACACATCGATAAAACGTTTAATATACAAAAAACCGGCAAAGCGCGAGTCGTACTCGCACACAAAGGGTTCCGTACCATCGTACAAGATTTAACACAAAACAATCTCGCTTTTTGTATGGGACCCCCCTTTAGTTTTTATATTTTACCTATTTGTCGTTGTAGCGGAAAAATAAATACACACTCTGTGAACATTTTAGCTGCCTACCTATTACGGTTCATGAGATACAGCCCAGTGACAGACGGACGGACGGACGGACGGACGGACAGCGGAGGCTTAGTAATAGGGTTCCGTTTTTACCCTTTGGGTACGCAATCCTAAAAAGAACCTCATTGAGACACAGCTTGCTAATATATTTTTTAACGATTTTAACATGTGTCTGCATAATATAAGCAAACCGTAGAATAGTGAAATTGAAATGTGAAACCTATCGTGTTATAAAGAATCCTTTTGGTACTCGTTAAAGTTTCACTGAAACTTCACCTGATAGTGTAAACAGTGTTTTAACATTGGAACTCGGAAAACATCGGGTGAGATGCTGTGTGATAATGTCAAACGATTGTCAAATTTCGCGAAAGAAGTATTTTTACCGCGGCGGCACACCGTCGCGGTAAACGCATTTTAGAGGACATTCACGCGCGGTTGCGATGTTTTGACTTTTGGCATCCGACGCGCCGCCGGATTCCCATACAATTATATGGTCACTTTGACCATACGGCGGGAACGCGACATCGAGCGCATGCCACTTCTCCTCCCTTTCTTTTCAGTGGCTTTATCAAAAATCACCTACCTTGTTTTTTACCTTTTAGTAGTAGGGTTACAGTTTTTTTAAATATTTTTATATTTGCCTATGTTACCCGGGCCATAATAACGAATCTATTGACACCTTATTCATCAAAATCGAATGAATAGTTTGAGCGCTACGGTAGAAGATACCGAAGGCTTACTTATCTAAACTTTAAAACTTAATTATCTTAATACTTTCTTGAAGTAAGCCCTCGATACGTAACTACAAATATACATACATAGACTGCTAAAATCCTACCTATTGGCTTCGCCGAAAAAAAAAAAACCACACGACTAGGTGCCCTTTCGCGTCAATGTAACGTTGAAAAATGATTAGAAAGCATTACGTATGAGCTCCGACACGCAAGCGAGCATCGCCGAGTGGACCGCGCGCGTGCCGTATCGCGCGCGATCTCGGCCGCCGCAACGCCGCGTGCTCCCAAACGTGACCCCCCCTCCTCTTCGCCTCTCCCGCTCCGCCGCCGCCCCGCACGCCTCGCTAGAGAGCAAGGACGCCGGGTGTTTCGCCCAGAACGTGCGTAAATATTTTAAGTGTAATCCTTTTTTTTCACCGTACATGTGGATTCCGGCCCGTAGAAATGATATGATCGGACCCACGGAAGAACATATTTTGTGAAAATCTCTGTGAAAATTTCAGATACTTACTTATTACGGTTCACGAGACACAGCTCTGTGTCAGACGGACGGACGGACGGACGGATGGACAGCTGAGGCTTAGTAATAGGGTTCCGTTGGCATTCTTTGTGTACGGAACCCTAAAAAGAATATTCATTTAAAAGCCGACGTTTCACTGCATCTAACCGCCGCCGATTGGCCACCGCCCGTCCAACCGCGTGTGTGTTATTGAACCGATGATTCCGAGAAAAATAACACAGCCTGCATTACTGCACCAGCCAACTGTGTCGCCTGTATGAACACATTCTGTGAAGTAATGTCAAACGGGAAACTAATGGTAAGGGCTGTTGAAATAAATGGTAGATGATTTGTATTATTTATATTCAAAGTACACTTATTGAAAGAAAGGTATTCCTAAATAGCGTGTGATAAGTATTATTATACTCTGCGTGAAACCGAGCCGACACTCCACTTATCGCACGCACCCACTCCTTCGCCTCCCCCGCACCACTTTCATACCGTCGTCGTCGACACGATGCTATTGGCTTTATGAAAAGCTATTTTCCGTTGATTTGTATTTGTATTTGTATTTTATTCATCATCCATAGACAGCTTGCTGCACTCGGAATCGTCACATTTCTATATTATATTTAACATCGTTAATCATAATCATAATTTTACATTCGTCAGTTTGTGAAAACTATTTACATAGTAATAAGTAAATTAATAATATAATTTATTATAATATAATATAATAATGATTATTCGCGTTCGCGTACACAACCTGCGGGATTTTCAGCAATTGGGATGCTATCTATATGCTAAGCTCGAATGGCAGTGGGCTGGCCACGTCAGCCGAAGAGACGACGACCGTTGGAGTAACCGTGTCCTACACTGGCGGCCGTGGACAGGAAAACGGAGTGTGGGAAGACCACCCGCCGGGTGGGACGACGACATCAAGTGCGTCGGCGGAAAGCAGTGGTTCCGTACCGCTGAGGGCCGGGAGGAATGGAGAATAATTAGAGAGGCGTATGTTCAGCAGTGGACGCAAACGGACTGACTGACTATATGTTACTGTTACGGCAAATCCTAGGTTGTACTTGTGAATCTTATGATTTACCAACTTGAGTTAGTAAATGTACGAAAATAAATGATTTTTTGGGCTCTTACAAATAGAATAGGTAAATTCTAGGGCGGGTTAGGTTAAGTTAGGTTTTACCATGTCTCTGAGAAACATTTCAAGATTTACCGAGTGAATGGTGGTAAAAGTCCGAAATTAACTACGATCTTAGATATGTTTTTACCATAACCATTAAGCGTACCCTAGTTCGGGCTTATACAGTTACATGAATATCTACTTATTTTCAAAGATTTTCGAATCATGTGAAATCTCGGAGATTTTATTAGAAACAGTAATAGCTTTTTAAATTGACGAAGGCACAATTAGGAAGAGGTACCCAATGCATTGCGGTGCTAAGGGTACTCAGTCAAGCATGGATGTTCAAAAAAAAAAAAAAAAATTACCATAAAAATACATCACAGATAATTGTTATTAAACGTTATTTACATAAAGAAATGTAAATATTTAAAAGCGGTGGAAATTACATTTAATATCTGCCCCAAAACTTTTATTTTTGTAAATAACGGTACAAACACGTATCTTTAATATAATCAGATAAAAGGAAAAATGTTTAAAGACTAGAATAAGGGATTTATTCCGCCAAAATAAAATCTCAAAAAACCTTAATTCTTCTTAGAATGTATGAATCTAATCGTAAAACTCCAGCTGCTGAGTATACGAAGCGAAACAATTTTCGGTTCCGCCCGAAAATCCCAAGAAAAATGACGACTTCTCCCGGCTAATCCCCAGTGCAGCGGGCGCGATAAGGATTATGAGTGCTCCCGGCGTAATGGACGTAATCCCGAAGGCTCAACAAGCGGCCGCGACGCCGTGACGTCACAGGCTCCAACCTGCCCCTTTGGCAGGCGTCATTTCTCAAATCACGGCCGCTCCGCAGGGCAGAAAACGAGGAGGGGGCAATGGAGATTAATAAAGCTGAAGGAACAATGACAACCGCTTTATTTACGAACGCCGATCGGCCGGAGCCGGCGCCAAAGGCAAATTCGGATCGTAGCGAGCGGGCGGGACGCATCTGCCGAATTCGATAAAAGGTTTTCGTTTGAACACTACCGAGGAAAATCGGCGCCCGAAAAATGCAGCGTCATAGGTACGCGCGGGAATGGCGGAAAAGTATTCAAGGATTTGACCCGAAACGGGCCCACAATGGCACGATTTGATCACCAGGATCGCGGCTATTATAGCGGCTAATAAGGTCGAAGCTTATGTCGAAACCGCAATTTATAATAAATCGAATGACCGCTCCTATCGGCTTGCGGCACACAAAGGACCTCAGCTTACACGCGGATCCTTCGCCAGTGGAGGTGACATGGGACTGGCTGTACTACGAATCGATTAAAGAAAATTAAGTAAAACCAGATTTGGATTCCAGTTTACAAATTAAGTATTTACCCACAGCGTTATTTATAACTTTTAAACCATAGCTAATAAAACAATTTTGAAAAGGTAAGTTTTGAAATAAGCCACCATTAATTGATGCGAGTGAGTATTAATTTGTAAGATAATTTTATCTATGGAACGATTTCCATTACATACCATGCATTATTGTTTAATCTTACGATATGTAGATTACATTATAATAATAAATTTAGATTCCTGATTTTATAGCTATTGACACAATACTCAAATTTGAAAACCGTGCTGAAAAAATATTACAATAAAGCTGTCATTACTGAATATTACTTGTAAGCTATACATGTAGTAGGTATGCATAATTACTACTTTATAATATATATTTTACTGTAATTTTGTTACTCTTTTTTTATTTGGTTTTTTATGTATTTTTTGCTCGTTGTGTTTTTTTTCTTCATTAATCTTTAAAGTTGCTTTTTAATGGATCTGAAATGTTTGTTTACGTAAATATAACGTCATGTTCGTGTGCACGTCTAATTCTGTCACAGGTCGATAACCGGGGTAGGTACCGCATATTCTACAATATGTATTGATTATAAAACGGAGACGAAACTGGTTCCTCTTCTTCTATGATCTAAAATATTATTAAAGAGCCGGAACTTCGCCAAACCTGTTTCAGAACGTTACATACGAGTAGGCCGTTCTGTAATCGTACCTCTCGACAACTCGTCACTCCAGGGGTGCAGACTTATCTCACCCCGCCACGTTCCGGCCGGCGCTATAGGATACAGACCTCCCCGAACCTCCCCACCCCCCCTTCGCGCCGACAATAACTCTGAATGATGACTGTCGATTTGTTAGGGCCGCTCCTAGGGCCGAGTGGCGTGCTTCTTTCTACTTTTCTCCGTTATGACGTTTCTATTATGGGTGTCTATTAGGCAAGTGTTGCCGGTAACAACGTGCGGGGAGAGTGGGGTTAGTCGCGGAAACTAAATTGCTTGCTTTCGAGGGGAAATTGGAGTTTTCTTTTCGCGATGTGCGGATAAGTGTGCACAAAACACGGAGGATACCAAAAGATATAACCCACGCGCAAGTATATGGACGTATTACTTATACGTATATTATATTTGTACGATGCCCGCTCGATAAAAACGAATGAATAAGCATTTCCGCTATATTGTGGACAACATTTGACGCGAATCAAATTTCCGTTTAATGTGAGGCAGAAGAACACACGGTGAAGAACCCGGTACCGAAGTAATTAATTTGAATGGAGATAAATGTTTTGTCGCCCGCTTAAATTGAACCCATCTTATTTTTTCATTCGATTTTAATTTTGCCCATACAATAAATTAATGACAAAAAGTTTCTTTCATTCGTGACAAATAAGAAACCGGTCAAGTGCAAGTCGGACTCGCACACCATACCATACCATCGTGCAAGATTTAACAAAAAAATTACAGGTTTTTTGTATGGGGCCCATCTTTATTACGGTTCATGATATACAGCCCTGTGACAGACGGACGGACGGACGGACGGATGGACCGCACGGACAGCGGAGGCTTAGTAATAGGTTTCCGTTGGCACCCTTTGGGTACGGAACCCTAAAAATAAATGTCTAAAATTACGAAGAAGCATATTCTTGTAACATAAAAACACCCACGCTGGCCTGATTCAATCCACAGCATTAAAAAAGCCTTTAACGCGAGCAGGGAAGTGGAGCCCGCACCACCCCACACCCGCCCCTCGACGACGTGCCGCGTCTGCAGACTGTCCGCTGACGCGGGCGGCGCGGAGGCCCCCCCGGCGCGGAGGCGAGCTATCGAACTAGATCTTTCATAACCATTGGCATTGTACAATTATGTTTTGTTTCTAAGTTATAAGGACCGAAAGTTCAAATTTTTGGCGCGCTTTACACAATAAGTTTGGACATGGATTACTCGACGATAAAACTATTGCTAGAAATATTCCAACGTAAACTGTAATTAGTACACATTTCTAACGATAACGTTTATGTAACACTGTAAAAATGTGCATTATCCAAAGTTGTTGGGTCGTTTACATATGTAAAAGGTTATTATTCGGAATAGGAGCAAAAGTAAAGTAGAATACACGCGATCACTGCCGGAGAGGCGAATGAGGGAACGAGTTGGCAGGTTGCTGTGCGGGAGCGGCGCGGTTGCGGTGCGGTACCGGCGCGGTTGCGGTGCGGTGACGGCGGACCGCGTCATTATCTGCCCTCCAGCCGAGCGGCTCTCGTGCCGCTGCAGCCGAGCGCCGCAATAACTGCCTTTTGATGTCGCTTGCGTCGGCGTCGGCGGAGACGGAGGCGACGGCGGTGGAGTGTCCGATTTTAGCGACTCTGCAGATGAAATAATCCGGAAGGCGGTTTCGTTTTGTAGCCACAGATGCGGTTCCGTTGCTTTTAAGGCGTCAAACGAATTGAAGCCAAGAAGCTAAGAAGCGAGTCTTATTCATACTTTATTGTTGAATTATTTCTTTTAAGGGCTGATTTTTCAATAGTCTGATAAATAGCCAGATAACTTTTCGACGGATTTATTTACGCTTCTGCTTATCTATTCAATAGAGTGAATCCATATATTTATTAGTAAAATTATAGTCAGATAATTGTGGTAGAAGATATAATTCTCTGGCAGTGACTATCCGTCTTTTGACCAACGTGAATTTGTACTATCAGTTCGATAAGTACTATCTGAGGATTGAAAAATCGGCCCTAAACCATTATACTCTAGTTGTGAATTAAGGGGCTATTTTAAAGAGAAACATAACTGCTGTCAAAACACATATCTTTGTATTATGATTACCGGCTAAGTTTCTGGTCAATTTTTCTTCGTCCGCGCTAATCGAGGCGTCTTTGAAAATTCAAAGAGTAAACTTAAAGGAGAAATATAAACGAAATAGTATAGATCAATTTGCCGTCTGAAGTCCAAAATCTCAAGGAAAATTAATAAACAAAAAGTGTGTGTGCTTGTGTGAAATGGAGTTTTATGAAATTATTAGACACATAGTTACTTAAATCAATGACTCCAAAAAATATCGCTAATGTTTTCTATAATTGGATGGGTGGTTTTAACAATACTTGTGGCCGTAATTTTCGTATTTACGGACACCAGTGCGATTTTTCGTTCAGTTATCAACATTTTCTGTTTGATTGTCCTCAGTAATGTGGTTTGGAAATAATTTGACTCGGCTATGACGCCGACCCGAATTGAGATTTGAAGCGTCTTAAAATAAACGTCGACAAAATAGAAATTGCCAGGTTAAATCAGGAAATTGCAAATTCTGAAGGGCCTCATCTCAAAAACGCGACGGGGAAGCGTGAGGGGTATAAATGTAAAAGTGGCATTCCGCGAAGGGCCCTCCTAAATAATAATGACCAATGTCTCGGTGACAGCGTTTTGTAGCCAAGCGTCGGCGTCTTGCGAGAGTGTCGCTTTGACGAGCGAGCGGCACTCTTGCGACCGAGGAGTATTGCGCGAGTGAGCTGCTGGTG
Organism: Incurvaria masculella; assembly: GCA_946894095.1. Classification (NCBI taxonomy): domain Eukaryota; kingdom Metazoa; phylum Arthropoda; class Insecta; order Lepidoptera; family Incurvariidae; genus Incurvaria; species Incurvaria masculella. The sequence goes on from OX335651.1 coordinate 14,125,651, forward strand.
TCGCTTGGGGGGAAGGGAGAAGCGCCGGAAGGAGGCCTTTGTCCTCCTTCCGGAGGGGGAAGGGGGGAAGAAAGAAAAACTCCGGAGGAATGGCGAGTTAAAAGGTCGGGCGACTCCTCAAATTGTAAATGAATCATTCTATAACAGCTCGGGTGGCGCTCCGTGCGACAGACAAAGAAAGAATCAAATCCGCTTTTAACTAGTCCGCGCGGAGATGCAAATGAATCCTTCTCGCTTGACTGCGAAATTGAATTATTAATCTCGAAAGTTTTTTTAAGAGTTATTTCAGCTGGTTATGAAGAAATCGGCTGAAGTGGCATACTGACTCTTTGTCAGTTTTGTGCATGAATGTATTCTTTCAATTTATATTAGCTAGGATTTATATTATATTAGCTAAAGATTGCCAACGGAACCCTATTACTAAGCCTCCGCTGTCCGTCCGTCTGTCACACAGCTGTATCTTATGAACCTTAAAAGGTAGGCTGCTAAAAATTTCACAACAACACAATATAATAAAAAATAAATATGGGGCCCCATACAAAAATCTGATTTTTTGGGTTAAAACTTGTACGATGGTACGGAAACCTTTGTGTGAGAGCCCGACTCGTTATAGTGTTTTATCTTTGCGTAATAAATGAGCTCAGGTGATTTCGAGTCACCTGTTGTTGACACCTTATATCTAACATCAGTGGATCAATATCTATTTTAGATTTTAGAGTACAATAGAAATTCAAATCGGAATCTTTAAATCTTAATAAAAACATGTCTCTTTTCGTTTGACTTAGACTACATTTTTAGAAAAACGCTGAGACTCAGTGACTGAAATTAGATTAAAACAATCAAGCGCATAAACTCAGAGGTTTACAGACTATTTCCATATAACGTTTCGAGCATATTTTTGGATGGCCTATCTTAATACTCGAATACCTTTTAGACCATCACTAGCTTGGTTTCAAAGTAGATTGAAACGTCAAAAATGTACTTGATCCCATAAAGGTTTATCCGCTACCACAAACAACGGACCATTCATGCAAACTTTTCCTTATGGGAATTTAAGAAGAGTCAAGATCAAACATCATCCCAAACATGAACACCCATCATCCCGAGCTTCACAGCCGAGCGCAGGATCAAACACCGGGGTCCTTTCACCCAAAGGTGCAGAAAATTAAAGCCTGTAGCGTTAAACAATGTGAAAAATGGCAACACAAGTAATTCCACCCCGAGGCTGTGGCCATTGTTACTGGAAAACGGTTATTAACATGGACAGCCGGCGCTCGAGTGAGCGCAGGGGGTTTCCGATCTACCGGCACACATAGATAGAATCTAAATTGGCTTGTTGAGTGGCGAGGGTGAGTATGAAAGAGACGGGGAAGCGACAAACGACTTATTTAGTCTATTTTGAAAGGCGCGGATGTTTTTCGGAAGCAAACACATTGAAAGATACGATATGGAGGTATGATCTTGCTAGATGCATCAACATTTCAATAGAACTAAACTTAAACTTACATATAGAACTTAAGGGTACTGGGAGCTAAGATACCGCATAAAACCACTTAATACAGAAGGACACATCTAAATCATTACATCTTCTAGAGTTCATAGTAGGGAGTGAAAATCGAAAAGTGCTACAACAAAGTAAAATTAAAACATCTTTCATCATTTCTAGCCTCCGAGATTAGAATATTTATATTTCAGAGTTCCCAGAAGTTCCAGATCTGATTTCAAGTGCATATAACAAATGATGAACCCATTGCTTAACTAGGCTAAACAACAGCTAAATTAATAGACTTTTTAATATTTTTTTTCCTTCACCGCCAACATTTGTGCTACTTATATGATGTAACAACAATCACTACCTTAAATCTGGCAATTTAAAGAGCCTTGACAATACTTATCAACATTCTTGATATATGTATCATATTTTACCGTTTATTATTTTTGCAAGTTTCAGGGTAATCCAGAGGAGGCGGCGATGCGTGTTGACGCCACCGCGAAAGGGTATCGAACCAACCTTTCTCTAGTTTAGAAAGCACGGATACACATCGGTTTTAGCATCCTTTACCTTTAGTAAATCTGTTAGACCACCATCTCAATACGGGAGCATGGGAGTCCCGAGTTAATGAATCGGAAGTGTTTTTGGGAGAGGAATTAAGTTTGACATAACTTAGGTATTCGAGTGATCGATCGCAGCGCCACAAAGAATGAGTGGTACGAATTCAATGCTACCAAAAAATCTCATATCAATTTCCATGAGCGATCCGTAAATACACCAGAATAGGTCGGAAGTATTTTTCGGATTCAGGAGTGTGTATTCCGTCCGTAAGCTAGTCCGTAAGCATCGGATAAATTGGCCTCCAGGAATACCCCACGAAGGACAACGTCCAAGAGAGTTTTCGCTTCATGGGCAAGCGTTTCACCGCCGAGCGGATTGCCGCTAGCGGTGCGCGGCAGAGCGGCGGCGGCGGCGGCGACTCCCTTCCGAGTGACCGACCCTTCCTCAAAGCTGCACATCAACAGTCTCCGCAAACAGGGGCCGTGCGACACGTCGCGCCGCGTCGAGCGAGTGACGCGAAAACGCGTCCGCTACGCAACCCTACCTCCATCCCCCCGCCTTCACTCCTCTAATCATTTGTAACAGTTTTTCGGAACAATATAGACTGTGAGATACCCTTCTTTTGCTTCCAATTCATATAGCAACTGTATATGTATACTCGTCCATCCACTTGGACGGGAAAACCGCATATTATTATTATAAGTACCACACCAGGGATTTAGGTGTGATTGTATGCCGCTTTTGTATACTAACTTCGAAGACGTAAACTGCATATTAAAAATAAACTCGGAAAGCCGCTATACCGCTTGTATTAAATTACTTACATGGTGGCCTTCTGAGCTGTAGACCTCGCGAGTATGTCTATGCATAGCTTAAAATAATTTAAAGGGCTTCGAATACTGCATTGAAAATCAATATAATTATCAAAATTGCTCATAAATTTCACGAGAATCGGTTAAGAAATGCGACCTGAGCCTTTAGTCCCAGTTGTCAACTAAATTGGCGTTTACGCCAAGCCGATCGACTGGCGTTTATAAATGTATGGAGAAATTTAAGAGCGCGCGCAATGGGCGCTAAGCGAACTAACATTTGCGAGTCCGAGTTTGATTCGACAGCTTACTCATCGTCGGCGTAAATACTTCGACTTTGCCGTTTACGTCTACTCCGCGTTTTCATACAAATCGGAAGTCCAAGTTTGATTTTGACAGCATGAAGAAGCAAAACCACAGAGTAACTTGTAAAAACTTGTATTGAATTTGACGTTTTTACGTAACTTCGGAGTTCAGTAAACGACAATTTTGGTGAGAACTTAGACTGACCACTCTGTAGAGGAGAACAGCCGGACAGCCGGACGCCAGACAGACATACGAAAGCATTTTTGTACTGAAACAGAGACGCTACGCTCGCGATTCAGGGATGTTACAGTTGGAAAAGAAAAAATCCGCATCGCCAAAGTCATCTCTGGGCTTACTACGCCGCATATTCATGAATGCCCTCCACTTCACAAACCCCGACGCGTCAGCAAAAAGTGATGGCACACACTTTGTTGAATAAATTAAGTCGCCGGAGAGCGCGTGTACGTTATTTTACGCGCGGTGGGTGACCACATGGATTTTTAAAAGGAAAAATACGGACAGGGTGAAACGACCGAGTTTTATGGAGTTTACATTCGCTTCAAAGTTACCACAAAACTGTTCGATGGACGTAATCACATCGTGGACATGATCATAAGATTTTTGGTCTCTCATATATTCTTGACAGAATCGCGATGGGAGACGCATGTTTTTTTTTTATTCCTTCGTCTCGAGTTCTGCTTTCGAGTATATACGATAGGGCCTACGCCTTGTCGAAATCAAGGACTGCAAGTGAATTATTAATGCATGACATATATTCATACATATTTACATGTAATCTATCAACCGCTGTAAACTAGTTTGTAATTATCAATAAAAAAATTATGCAATGACAAACCAGGTGAAGTTAGTTGTCGGCTCTTCTTCGCCTGAAGTAATCGAACCGACATGAAATGAAAGAAATAAAGAAACTGAAACTGATTGTTATTAGGTGCCATGCCAGGCTATTATGAGCACGGCTACACTGAGCTCGATGGAAAATACATACAATATTTCATAGCCTATATGACCATGTCTTCATCCGATACAATGATACTAACCCGGGCGGGCTCAACCCTACCACCTAGTTAGGTAAGGGGGTCTAGATTTTTACATGTATTCCGAACTATGGACATCTAGCATTCGTGAAGGAATGCGCTTATCCAACCCAGGAAGATAATATGGTGCATAAACGGGGCAGGGACTGAACCCATTAACTCTGGCATGAGAAGCAAGGTATTACGAGCTGCTGCTCGCCGTTAAGGGGCGAACAAACCTTTTGAACACTAACACAATGAGTTTTATTCTGACAATGTCCTTCCTTATATCAATTTTCGGTAGCAATTGGCTTTCTTTACTTTCTGAAGTTAAAGCAACTCCTCGTTGTGAAAGGAAATCATTTTAGCATGACGCTGAGTTTCGAGTTCTGGAATAATGCCTTTCCAATAATACTTGCCAAGAAAACAGGCTCGTGCGAGCTAAAATAAACAAAATATTCACGAGGTTGTACACCCGCATCAAGTACAGCGATACACAAAGTAATTTCGAAATGTAAACTCACAAAAACTGCCTCGGGCGCCCCACCAACCCTTGAAGTTGCGCCGACTACCGACGCAACGTAAGCAAAACATGGCGATAAAAAAATCTCGCCCCGCGGCGACAAATTCAATTGCAAATTTTACAGTCCCATAAACATACGCACCGGCACAATTCATTCGACACACTCCGCGCGGCGAGACCGGTGGCATTCCTGCGAAATGGTTCAGGGAAGAAAAATTGTAGGAGAATGCGTGTCGTTTTCACCCCGCCCCCCCCCCCCCAACACCATCCCGTCCTGCGTGGGGTAGGCTGATCGATGCTGCATGTAGCCAACAATATACAATCTAGAATACAAAGGAGGTGAAAAGTAGTCGAGACGAGTCACGTATTTTGATGTCGTTGCAACTGAAGTGAAGACATTCGATGTACGTTTCTGTCATTTTGACATCCTCTTTGAAGAAAGTCAAACGATCTCTGTGCAAGAAGTCTATTCGTTGCTCCGTTATGCATGAAAGAAATAAAATCAAACGAACACACTTTCGCAAACATATTATTACTTTTTTACAGGAATTTAATTTTTGAATACGTGTTAAGGTATAATACTCATGTCAGTTAAATTGAGATAACTTCATGTGTATGGATGCAGTGTTCATGTTTTAGCAACAATTATCGTTACACAAAGTTAATGGCATTTAATACCTACTGAGGCTCACGTACCAAGATAACTGCCAGAAACCATTGTTTATACATAAAATATGTATAATAAAACTGGCTCAACTTTCATTGACTCCACCGTCCACCAAACTGGCCGACTTACTGATGAAGTTAAGGGATAAGATACCAGCGATCCAGAGTTAAAGGTCAGAGGTCGCCAGCGACACAAGAGTTTCCAATGTTAGCTCAATCACCGCAGTGCGCGGAGTGAGTCACGCTTGGTTAGCGCGGTCTCGGCCACCCTTTTAGATGCTACTCGATGTTGCCAGTGCCCGGGGACTTTTATTACCTGACCGATTTGAATTATGTACTCACATCGGTTTATTCGGCAAATCCATCAGGAATGAACGAAATAAAAGTAAATTGTCTAGGATACAAATTGTTAAGAAACAAATCGGACCAAATTGTTATACTGGACCAAACAATCCATCGGCTCCTAGGGCTAAGTATAAATGAACGGTTTGAAAAGTTTATTTGTTTCCTTCCATCGATCGATCCGTACGAGACCTTCGATACATCTCAAACCCTTTTTCAGAAAGTCTATGCACACATCCGAGCGCAAATAAATTTGACTTGGACAAATAACTTTTGCAAGCACAGCTATAAGCACAGATACATTTGAGTAAGCTAGATGATTTAACCGCGAAAGCTCTCACCACAAGTCGTTCGCAGTCCGAACAGTGGAGCGAGATACATTCCCGCCTTCACAAATCTAATTTGTTCTCTTGCTTGAGCTCTTTTGAAGAGGTATTCGGAAATGTTTCGCTAGCGACCGACGTATTGCCAATCTGCGAGAATGTTGTTGGCCATTGAAAACTTTTTGTCTTAGCCGGAGGAATGGGGCTGGGGCGGCGCGTAAGCTCGTGTCGGGCGGGGAAGGGATTTGGGAATAGATTTTCGTTTTAGGGAGCGTGCGCGGGTCAGTTGGGCTTACTTCGGTGCAAGTTCCGGTAAGTGCTGGATTTTTTTCTTGATTATGGCCAAAAAAACCTGTATCGAGTAATTCAATAACGTAACGTCACAGATTTAGGTACCGTATATTATGCAGCAAAAATATATTTCCAACAATCATGTACGCAAAGAAAGTATGTATATGACTTAAACATTTTCGAAACATATTCTATTTGGTTAATATTCTATTTTTATTCTGAAACAAACCAATTTGAGACAAAATATATTTGTGAAATTAAGGTTCAGATCCTTCCAATAACGCGTTACTTACTATTCATATATCAGTTGTATACAGAATGTTATCGGACATATTGTCGAAACGTTAACCAGTTATTCCTTGGCACCTTGTAGCAAAAAAGGTAGATGATATGTTCCTTGTCCTTTTTTAACAAAATTCGTCGTCTCCATGAATTCAATTCGTTACATCTGAATCAAAATAGCTTTAATAGACTCATAAATCGTCACAGGTTGTGATCAGTGCCATAGCTGTGAATAGTTCAATAATTTTAAAAATATCCATTTTAAAATAAGCACTCAACCAGTTACGTACACGTAAAAGCTTTCAGCTGCTAGTAATATATAAATAAAATTTTAATAATAAAAATTAAGTACTTCATCCATACTTCAGTGTTAGAAAAGTATAACTACGTACTCTTTGCTAGTCTAGTTTAACTATCGACTATTAATTTTAATTCACTCTTTTCATGACGTCAGTATTAAGAAACAGAGGTTATTAAGATGTGCAATCAGCTTTCATTCCCGCCTTGCGCAAAGCTTCAAATGTTTTTGGGTATAATCGGTAAAAATACAAAAAAAACCGACGAATTGAGAACCTCCTCCTTTTGTTTTATGTCGGTTAAAAAGGAACGGTCATTTTCGCATAGCGTGCACGGGCGAAGCCGCCGCCCGCAGCTTTTTGTTGCGCGCCGTTTAATGATGCTCTACACCAGACGACACTTCAGACGGTTTACCTGTAACCGACCGCGTTACATACTCTATCTATGTGCATACGTGCATGCAAGCTGCCGCGAGACGAAAGCTCGGATTTTGCAACTTCATATGCACCCATTAATACAACAGAAAATGCGCGGGTATTTTGTGTGGCGACCCAAAATCTGATTCTGCCTTCGGAAATTCTTTTGCGATATGATAGAGACGATATGAATAATTACTAGAATAAGGTACATTTAGGTAGAAATATTTCGCAATTTTTCTTGACGGTTGGTTCGAGTAATCTATAACCCTAATACGTGAGTAAGAGAGGCAATGGCTGGACCCGGCGTGATGCTCATTAACAATAGGCAACATGTTAGATGGCGGGTATAGTTTTTGCACAGACATTTGTCATGAACTATTTGCCTACGATATGTTTTAATGAATTCGTGAATTCGAATTGAATTGTGTATTTTCCTGTGGTATTCTCCAATCATCAATGGTAATCACTTATTGTTAATGTTACAATGAATAAAAAAAAATATTTTGACAAACAGGAACGAATAATTCGTAACATTGTATTTAAACAAACAGGGATGAATAATTCGTAAATACGTAAGCATTGGCAAACGCTTTTGTTAACTCAGGATTAGTGGACGTTGAAAACATTTACAGCTAAGTTTCTAGTCAGTTCTTCTTCGCTGCTTTTTTTTAACTGGCAAATGATAAAATATGACAAATCCGAAAACAGTGTACTGATTATGGATGATCAATAAAAAAAATAAACAATATCACAGCGTTTTTTGTTTCCAAGATTATCCCGCAATGATCGTTACCATTATTTCAGATGTTCTGTGAACGTTTTGGTCAAAAAAATACCACTCACATATTGTTATATTCTAGATTTTTTTTTTAGATTCTCATAATACAACCCTCGGAGCATTAAAATGTCTTAAATAAAAATGAATATTTTCTAGCCACATGTAGCTACTCAACCCTTTTAAAAAGTCACTACAGGGTGAAACAAAGAAGTATAATTAGGTTACCTCAACTAATGCCCTAGGGCCCTGGGCACCTGGGGGCGTCATTAGCCGTCGTCTAACTAATTAACCATTAACGTTCACGTGCGCAACTCACGGACACACACAGACACAACTCTACAACTTTTCAGGTAACCAACGAATCTTATTACGATTCAGTTCATGAGTTAATATGCGGTCGATTTTTATTAACGCTGCGTAACAAAGCATGTAGTTTTCTTAACATCTTTAATTTATATATTCGTTGAAATATGAAGGGATCAGTAGAGAAATGGGTTGCAAGGTATAAAATATTATTCATTTTAATAAACGTGTAAACGCGACAGTGAATAGATACATTCAGGCTTAACGCATAACCCTTCTCAGCTTCGCCGTAGTCGGGTAAAAAATCATGACATCCCAAGAGATAAAAAAATATCAAATATTATGTTCTTGGCTAGAACTTAAATCTGCAATATAGAAAAAACCGGCCAAGTGCGAGTCGGACTCGCGCACGAAGGGTTCCGTACCACCGTATATTTAAGGAAATTACGGAACCTCGGTTGTTCCTTCTGAACTTCGCCTCTACCCGCTATTACCCTCATTCCTGAAGGAATTAGGTGACATGCCAGGATCTTCTATTTACAACCACGGCTACATTGAACTGTATGGAAAACATGGACAATTTATTATTGCCGTTTCGACCATAGGTATTATATCATCTCATGCGATGATACCAATATTGTTTAACATGGATCCAAACATCTCCCAACAAACTCGCATTCGTAACGAAATTTATTTATCCAATTCTGAAAAAGAAAGAAAGTGATTTATAAACGGGGCGGGGATTTTAACCCGCTACAAACATATCCAATGGTGAATGTAACGATGAATATAAAAAAATAATCATTGAATTGTTTTTTTTGTTCACATTAGAAAAATAAAAAAATAATAATTATTTTTTTTTATTAAAAGAGAGGAACTTCAATCAAGAATTGATACATGAAGAATAATGTAACTTAAGCAACGTGGAAAAATGTTTTTTTTTAAATAATATGCATTACAAAGCCTATTTAAAAAAAATTAACAACCGTCGTCTCGATATGACAAATGATCAGATTCTGAACGTGTTATGTGTAATCAACATAAATGTGTCTCCAAAAAACATCTACCCTTAATTATAATCATATCATGAATATAATTGTATCATTTTGAAGCCCTTAAAATATCCAAGGTGGTTTGGTTACCATGATAAATCATTCGCTAGGTGCATAGCAGGTGAACAGGCAAAGGAGGCAAAATGAGGGCCGAGTGCACTAAAGGACAAAAAATCAAAATCAACGTCAACTCCAAGAGGTTCACTAAAAGTGACGTGTTTGAACATTGATTATTTCAGCCGTCCCTTCGTGCAATCGGGGCTAAGTTTGACGTTTAGTTCAATTTCGTACCATGCCAACTGGTAAATTTTAGTTCACTTGACCGAATAACTCAATACCTACCAGCGAATGGTATGTTTTGCTGGTTCGGTTCCAGCCTTTCATTATATTCGTAAAGTAGTTCTTTTTACTGGGTTCTTTCTTTAATTAAAGTGTCCTTGCTTCACGGTCGATTATACGTACATACAAATCACATTCCTTGGAAAAAGATATGTCCTTCTTTTTTGTTTCTTATTTTTATAATGATAGTAATGATTCATTGTTTAGCCTTGAAAGTATAGGTTACCAGGTTTGCTGGTTCCATAAAAAAACTAACGTTGAAACTGAAAAAGCAATAATAAAAATATATGTATTTGAAAAATATGTTTTTTAATTTTTCTATAACTCTTTCCTTCATCGATTTGTGATTTCCCACCATAGACTTGCATGTGGATAGAAAATTGTTACACATAAGTGGATATATACGATAATATATCACTTATTGTTAATGGTCTCTAGGCCAAAAACGTCCTTTGCGTTTTTTTTTAAACAGAAAATGTATATAAACATTTTACGATAAATGTTTTTGCCTACCTACTCATTGAAGCGATTGATAAAGCATTTTGAAAGTTAAATTACATTTCATTTATACTCTACTTCTGGTAGTCAAACTACAACAAGGGCCGAGTGCACGAAAGGACAAAAAATTAAAATCGACATCAATGTACGATTAAACACGTCGCTTTGTATATACAGTATGGAAGGAACTCTATGCGGTTTCCTAAAAGTGACGTGTTTGAACATTGATTAACTCGGCCGTCTCTTCGTGCAACCGGTAAGTCATGTCACAATTTGATTGATCCGCGGATTCGATCAACCAGTGAAGAAGAACCCGCAAAGAAACTTCATACTTGCAATGTCATACTTGCAATATTTATGTATGTTACCTACTTGTTATGTTAACCCGCAAATATTGCGGCTTGTAGCCTAGTGGCGCGGGGACTGGCCTAGCGTACCAGAGGTCTGGGTTCAAATCCGACATGCACCACTGTCTTTCTCATTCCGAGTTCGATAAGTGCATTTCATCAAGAATGCGAGCTGCTCCATGGTTCGGAATCCATGTAAAACTGTAGGTCCCCTTCCCCTACAAGATGATTGAAGATTGGTACCATCGCATTGGATGAAAAGATGGTCGAAGCGGCAATGAAAAATTGTCCGTGTTTTCCATCCAGTTCAATGGATCCGCGCTCATAAAAGGGAAGGTTTTGGCATGGCACCTAATTCCTTAGGGAATCAGGTGTATTGGGTTAATATCATAACGGTAGTTGCGTGGTATTAGCCATCCATGTCTGGTCGCATAAAAAAAATTGCTTAGATATTTTTTACAAAGCTTCTCTGTTCCATTACAGCAATAATGTAATGTTTCTAAAAATGTAATATTAGGTACTTTCAAAATATGTAGAGAGAGATTTTTCCATCCAGTTCAACGTAGCCGTGCAGCATAAGTAAGGTCCTGGCATGGCACCCAGTTCTCATGTGGTGAGTTGGGCGAATATCATGTCAATAGGTGTTGTATTGGGATCCGTATACAGGTAGGTACTTACTAAAAAAAACCATATACTATTTGTATATTTCATAAAAGCCAATGAAAAAAGTACTGATTTGACATGTATTTGTATGTAAATATTAAGTACCTATATAGGTAATTTTACTTACAAATAAGTTAAAGCTATGGTATACGTTTGCTTTTTATGTTCTAAAAATGTATGCTTTTAAATATATTCTTATGTTCTATCATATTCAATCTTTAATTTGCATATGGCCTTAATACCTACACACCAACTTCATGAATTATTGAAGAAGCATCGTAAATACATCGCGCGTGCTTATAAGACGCCGCCGCGCCGAACGCCACACCGAACAAAAACATGGTCCGCGACCAACTGTCGACGCGAGGCGGGCGTCCATCTATATAAAGTCTAGCACGTGTGAGCGAGAAGACTATCGAGCAGATGGGCGCGCGGGGCGGCGCGCGTCGCAGCGCGGGGGCCATACGCCGGGCTCAGCGTAGTAGGTGCAAGCGGGATAGAATATAGACGTTTGTGTATGGGAACCCCCTTTAATTCTAAATATTTCGTAATGTCTATGATTTGTTGTTCTAGCGGCAAGGGAAATACACACTCTGTGAAAATTCCAACTGTCTAGCTATCACGGTTTCTGAGATACAGCCCTGTGACAGACGGACAGACGGACGGACGGACGGACGGACGGACGGACGGACAGCGGAGGCTTAGTAATAGGGTTCCGTTTTCACCCTTTGGGTACGGAACCCTAAAAACGAGCTGAGGTACCCGGCTCCGCTCGGGTCAATGTCGTAGTGGACTGATTTCGGGCCGACTTATTTCCCGGATATTTTTTGAGTTCCCCAAACAAACTTTCATCCCCTATTTCACCCCCTTCGAGTTTAATTTTCGTTACAAAAGATAGCTTATGTCCTTTTCCATGGTCCAGACTCTCTATACCAAAATTAATTAAAAGTGGTTCAGCTGTTTAGCCGTGAAAGCGCGACAAACAGACAGAGAGATAGAGTTACCTTCGCATTTATAATATTGGTATGCATACCATGTTAGTATTAGGACTATAATGGTAGGCTTAGGACTATCATGTTAGTCCTAAGACGAACCTCAAAATATTAAACAATTACGGAATAAATATCGAAATAATATTAATTTCAATAAATCGCACGTTGGCCAAAAATTATGCTGTCGTTTGCTCATTCGGAAGTACAAATATTAAAATTTTACGATTTTTTTAAAGCCTCGAGTAGTTTCTAGACCTTTTTACTCGCCAGGATCGTGTACGGATAAGGAATGAATGAACGTACGTCAGAATATACGAGGTCATTTACATGAATATCATAAAGTGTTACATATATAAATAGCGGCGCAAAGCGCTGCTAACAAGGCTATACATGGTTTCTGCTCTTATGTGATCCATGGATAGCAGGATGATATTTATTAGTTCTATCAACACAAGAATGCATATACTGTTTGGACATACGATTACGGCACGGTAACATTATTTTCTTTTATTTTAAAAAATTTAGATGGTATATGGTGGTTTAATCCAAAATGTTTAGAACATAATGTATGTGTGTTATATTGGTTATATGCTTAAATTGAGTTTTTCGAATTCGGAATGAATACGAGCAGCTGCAGAGCGTGCAGTGACAATGATACGGTACGAAAACGGTATATTTCACACGAACACTGCAGAAGAAAAGCGGCGCCACGTGCTGTCAACTATTTAATTAAATCTACTAAAATTCGTAATAAGCTGAAGTTGGAAATTTGAAATTCGAATACAGATTCAGCTTTCAGCTTGATTAATTAGGCTTCGCGGCGCCGCAGCGGGTAGTGGTGTCATCCAAGTACCGAATTACACGCACTATGGACAAAGTTGCCGTCGAGTTGATAACGACTAAACATGTCCTGTCACTCGCTGTCGGTGTCTACCAACTTTGTATTCAATTATATCTGAACTAATGGGTTACAGTAAATTACGAGTGAATTTTGGCTTAGAGAACCTTGTGAGGCGAGCTGCGTCAAGGCGCCAGGTATAGTCAAATCCGGGCCCGTACTACGAACCGTATCGAGTAGGCGCTATCGAGGAGGCGAAATCGCCTGTCAAACATATTGTATGCGTTTGAGAGAAGGTATCGACAGCGCTTTCGACAGCCTGTAGTGCACTCATCAAAACGGATCTCGAGCACAAATACATTGTACCAAAGCTATGTAGTTCTAAACATCAGAATTGTGCCTCATCAAACTTCGCGTTCTTGTATTTATTTATATACAAAGTAGAATGCAATTTCAGAAAGTCCCCGAAAAAAATTAATTCAATTTTACCAAAGTCGACCGATATTTTAAAGATGCCTTTTCATAGTGGAAGCAGAGAAAATATCATAAATATTTACTGGAGACATTCATTTCTCTTCTAGCTCGAGGTTAAACAGTAAAAGAATCTGGCGAAAATAGCCAAGGAAACATTCGCTAAAGTATGAAATAAAAGAGATATTGGCCCCGAGTGGCCGGATTGAGTCGTCCTGAGATCTAACAGCGAAGTTTGCGTCGATGGCGTCAATCAAATATCACTTCTCGCGAATTGATATAAAAAAGTATTCCTCCTTTGTATCATCGGCCTTTGTATTATCAACATCAACATCAAAACAACCAATTTTGAAAATATATTTTGAAGCAATCATAGTTAAGGAACTTATTTAACTCATAATTTATTTAAGAACACTGTTCAATCTTAAGGCTATCGGTATCTCGAATTCGAAACTTCATACCATTGCAAAGGACAAGACATTTCAAAAATGTATTGTAGTAATAAAAATAGGACTCCCTTAATGCTCGAGCAAAGATATAACTGTAGGCCTTAATGAGGAAGAAAAGGGTTTATTTATTACGACAGGTGGCGTATAATCGAGCCCATCTAAAAGATCTGTCAAAGGTGTCAGATACCATACAAAATAAAACAGAATATATTTCAAAATTTAATTTACTCAACCTTAGTAATTGAAATGACTAAATTTGTTCATTATTAACCTGAAAATTATACGTTCCAAATTATGCTAATCAAATAAAGTCGTAGGAAAGATAATATCACAATGACCTAACCTATAATATTTCATTTCAAACTTTGTGCTCGTTTATTACATTAAAATTTGTTTGAAGAAAAAAACCTCTTCTTTTCCTCCAAATCTTTTTCTAACTGCATCGTGGAGTACATCTTGCATATAAAAACTCGTAAATAAAACTGGACAGGAATGACAGTTTGACGTTTCTAAGGTGAGGTTGCTCATGCGACGCCTACAATAAGCTTTTGAGTTGTTCCCCATTGCTGGTTAATTCTCAGTTAATATAGGCTGGTTCACTAGCGAGCATGCTATATAAATATGTAGGTCGGAGTAGATGGCTTCCGCCCGCAAACTCTGCCGCCCTGCCACTATCTACACGATTAATTATGTAAGAGGTCGGTAATTTGCGCCCTGGTGAAATTGTAATTGCCACCGCCTAGAGATATGCCAGCGAAAGGGTTGTCGAGGTTTCTATAGCATCGATGCAGAGAAAACGGTCGGTCGTGTGAAAATTATGCATATCTTGAAAATGTAGAAAGAGCTATTGGGAATCTGGTGATGGAGTACATCAGCCAGGGGGCTTACCATGGTAAATTAAATCGCCGGGTGAACAGGCAAGTGAATGATAAATTCTGACGTTTGTTGACCATGTTAACTGGAACATTTCAGTTCACTTAGCCAAATGACACGCGCCGTTTGTCTCATACACTCGTACATGTGGTACGAAATACAATTAAACGTCAGATTGCATTATTCGCTTGCCTGTTCACCCGGCGAGTTTATTTACTATGGTAACCCTCCACTTGCTTTCTGTTTATGATTTTGTCCTCGTGGCTTCGTCGGTGAAAAAGCTGTAGCTTATGGTTATACTTTTGCGTGCAATGAAATAATAAATAAATGCAATTAAGACGAAATTAGTGACGAAGCGAGGGTATTTATGTAACCTTATAATGACTAGGTTGAGTAATAGGTCAAGTAGTAACACCGATATCGAGCATAAAGAGATGTACATATATCTGTAGAAGAAACCGTACTGAAAAAAGAAGTATGCTGTGTTTATTTCCGCATACAAATCGGTAAGAAGTGGTATACTAAATTATGAAGTAACATTTGTAAATAACAATATTGAAAGATATTTTAAATTGCAATTTTTGTTGTATTATACCCTAATGCCAAGCAAAGAAAAACCAAGTCATTCGGATCTAAAATAGTTATGCTCATTAAAATTCTAATTAATGTGAAAACGGTAACGTAAAAACATGTAAATGTTGTAATCCATAAGAAACATTGATTAAACGGCGCATTAATTTAGGAGGTGGTACATTCTTCTATAGCAAAATAATGTATATATATACCATACAAAAGTATATCATTTGCATGTTTATGATAAAAAGTAGAAAATTTATCGGAACCTAATCGCAGTTTTGTTAGCTATTGCTTTCGGATATTGTGCTCTTCGGACATATGATGCGTCCCCAAAAAGTGTTACATCAATCCCTTGGATCCTCGAGGAACGTAAAAGGGAACCACCATATGAAGTGATCTCTCTCCCTCAGTTCATGAATTGTTCGGTGGAACAAAGGCTACATTTCGGCGCTGCCCCGCGGTCGGTTCGTGCCGAGGTCGATGCAGTTTTTACCGCACTCTCGCGACGAGCACAATGGAGGCGTGTGGCTACGGCATGTCGACACCACGTGTTGCTAAAATCCAAGTCATTTTATCAATGTTCAAGCTAGCTAGCTAGGCGCAGATAAGGTCTTGCGTGGAGTACTGTTCGCATTTGTGGGACGGCTCAGCTAAGCACCTGCTGGCCCCACTTTAATTTTTATATTTTTTTATTTTGCGTATTTGTTGTTATAGCGACAAAATAAATACACACTCTGTGAAAATTACAGGTGCCTACCTATTACGGTTCATGAGATACAGCCCTGTGACAGACGGATGGACGGACGGACGGACGGACGGACGGACGGACGGACGGACGGACGGACGGACGGACGGACGGACGGACGGACGTACAGACGGACGGCGGAGGCTTAGTAATAGGGTTCCGTTTTCACGCTTTGGGTACGGAACCCTAAAAAAACTTTCACACATTGTTGGGAAAATAGTACTTTTATAGTTACATTAAGAATACAATTCTGAAATACAAGACCATTTTAACGTTTTTTAGTAAATAAGTACCATGTTAACGTTTTTTTAAAGAAAACTTATAAATTCCATTGTATTTTGTACATTGTGTGTACGTCTACAGCCACAGACTTAGCATGAGCGTGCTGTGCTTACATTCTATGTATATGCTTATAGCAAACATTTTTACAGTGTTCGATGTATTTGTTATTAAATATATTTACGCAAGTATATTTATTTCCTTGATTTAATTACTATAGACATGTAATTCTTGAGTATTTAAAGCCATCGAATGATTGGCTGAAAGAACATGTAACGTGTTCTGAGAATTTTTAATCGTTTTATGTGGCCGTGGCGGCAAGAAAAATAAAAAATGTCGCCCCGAATAAACTACGTAAACAAGGAAACACGCCAAAACAAAGCCGCAAATAAACAAAACACAACACAAGTGCGCCATAACGAAAGTAATCCTCCAACTGAGCCCTGCAAAAACTCGCTCCGGGCGTTCAGAAATCGCACATTTTGCGAAAATGCGTGCACTGCACCCCCTCCGTACACTACACGAGAGAGTATGCGGCGAGGTATTCGACGCGACGACACGCGGGCATAGCCCATGCCAGCGAGCGTCAGAAATTGGTTAGTCACATACACTCACATACGACATTATGTACTTAATAACATTCCGAAAACCCACGTCTTTGGGTATGTTGGATGCCATAGGTCAAGTTGATCCAAGTCAGGTAGACTGCCTTGGAAAATTGCTAAGGGCGGAAAGGGACCTTTACAGAGAAAACACAGTATTGCGTCATTTTGAAGGCAACAAGGTTTTCCTGCTCACAGTAGATTTTTCTCAAAAACTTTATCCACCCAATCATCAATAGAAAATTGCCCCTCGCCGAGGCAATTTTCGGGGAATTACTAAAATCTTTATTGTGCAATAAATAAAATAAATACCATTTCGAGGACAATTCAACTACACCAAAACAACAACAACAACAACATTTCACAAAGGTGGTCATATCTCTAAGAATGATTTTTTCCAGGCATCCTTTGGGGTGATGAGCAGAGACAATCTAAAATATCTGTAAGCAGGTTCACAACAGCAATTTTAAACAAAAAAAATATAGAATAAAAATATATACATTACAGTATAAACATACAAAAACCATAAATTACTTAACAATACAAACATACATACACGTACACTTGCCTGATATTAAATTACAGCCCATATTATCAATCCGTGATACTTTTCGTGAGTGGCGATGCAACGTGCGCTCACTAATCGCCAGCGGCAGAGGCGAGGCGGCGCATTCATAATGAACGAATGAGCCCACACTGCTGGCAGACTGCGGCGGGGGAGACGCGCGTCTGGCGGGGCGCGGGGGTGCGGGATGCGGGGGAGCGGGGACAGGGCAAAGTGGCGGAAGACACCCGCCGGTGCGACTGGAGATCAGCGAGAGACACCGCGCATCGTGCGAGGCAGAGTCAACAGCGGTGATCGACGCTGAGAAACACTATGCGCAAGGAAACAATCTACCAACAACATTATGCGTGTTACTGAGAACTCCGACTGTTATTTTTGATCAATTGCTTCTCGCTTGCAGAAAAAAGCTAGCGAAGACGATGTGCAGTTAGATAGCAATCCGAATGTGATGTTCAAGCATTATGCTAATGTTGACGTAAGCGTTTTAAGAAGTATTCTAAGAAGTAAGAAGAAGTAGCTAGAAGAGTTCTTCAGCTCATCATAAGACAAAATCTAGGCTAAAACTCTAGAGTTATCCCATTCTATATGAAGAATGTCAATTAAAAGTTGCATTATTGTCCCAGATTGAGATCGTAATCTCTGCCTCCCTCCATACATACACACATACTCTCACCCAAGCACCCTTGTTACAACTCTTACATGTATTTATATAACACCTTACATCGAAAATCATAAACACACACTGTTTACTTTTTAGGGTTCCGTACCCAAAGGGTGAAAACGGAACCCTATTACTAAGCCTCCGCTGTCCGTCCGTCCGTCCGTCCGTCCGTCTGTCCGTCTGTCACAGGGCTGTATCTCAGTAACCGTAACAGGTAGACAGCTGGAATTTTCACAGAGTGTGTATTTATTTTGCCGCTATAACAACAAATAGGTAAGATTAAAAAAATATTGAAATTAAAGGGGGCTCCCATACAAAAAACGTGATTTTTTGTTTTTTTTTCTACGATGGTACGGAACCCTTCGTGTGCGAGTCCGACTCGCACTTGGCCGGTTTTTTATAGAATTAAGCTAATTATATATGTTTTGCAGACACTAAGCAGCGTCACCTAAACTGCAATTTTTGAATAGAGGTAATGTAGGAAATCGTCTGACCAGCTAGGGAGTTTTCTGCGAGACAGCTGAGATTGATCCCATTTGTTACACTTTTATGATGTTTCCAAACACAGATACATGAATGAAAATGCAATGTTAATTGTGTTTAATTTATTTTGATCATGTTCATTACTCTGTTGTTATTGCGTGCAAGGCAAATAAAATGTCTTATTCTTAAATGTCATGGTAAGGTCTAATAGAGAGTCCTCCCAGAGCTGCGACTGTCGCCACGCAGGTACGCCACGTTTGCTGACATCACAAATTAACGACGCAACGCTTGAAGATTCCTCACGTCACCCGGCCAGGAAGCACGAGGCCAACGGCGCGATACTTTGTCGCAGCCTCGCACTGTTGCGGGCGTGGCCTCTGGCTTTTAATGAATTTCTCCAAATGAGCAATTACGCCGCTCCTGACGCAATGTAGGGCGTCTCGGAAATTCTCGTCAACATTGTCGTAGCGCTAAAAGTGCCACAAAGTACAAATTGATGACTGACTACTTATTCGATATATCGTATATAGTCATTTAAAATCGAATAATAATATCAATAATTAAACTGAATTCGTTCCTCGGATTAATGTATACGAGCAATGGAGAACTGAAAATAGTTGGGAAGGCCCGAAAATAATAAGTATATTAGCAAACATATCGCTAAAGAAAAAAATACATTTCTTGAAAGGTTATATGAACACTATCCTGACATTAAACCTACAATATAAGAATTGGAAAAGAACCTAGCTTAAGTGTGATAATCGTTTAAGCAACTCCTCTGAATTATTTCGTTCTAGCGGTAACTTATTCGAGACGTCGCTGAGTATCTGAGAACTGAGACAAGTTCTATGGTACAAGAATAGGAGAAAAGTTCAACATTTGAGAAGTGGTTTCCGTACCAGCTAGGGTGACTACACATATACAAATATTATGTATGCCTCATTTTAAACAAGTACTGAATACGAAGACAACGCTGTTCAACTTGTCAGCTATTAAATGCTTCCAAATTCAAAATCAAGTAATTCTAATGTCTCGTTGACCTGATGCATTTGGGTGCACACCCCGCCCAAAAGCACAATAATGTTTGCTTTGGTACATAAAGAAAGTTTGTTTTGGTACATTGCAGCTCCAGGGGCGCGGCTCGCGCCATCCGATCCACATAGAGACGGCGGCGCGGGACACAAGAGGGGGCGTTCAGCTACATACAACCAGATTAGCTGTTTTTCTCATTTATTTAATTATTTATTTATTCATTTACTTTCTTTCTTATTTCTTTCTTATAGTTTTCATTTATCCATCCATACATGACTGTGCATTAGGTAGATGAACAGAGCACCTAGTCGGACTTCTCACCTAAATTGGCGTTTACGGAACTTCGAAGTTAGGTAAAAACGTCAAACTGCATACAGGTTTTACTACTTCTTATCTTGGGGTTTACTTCTTCAACCCATCAATCAAACTTGGACTACCCTATTGGTTTGAAAACGCAGAGTCGGCGACGATGAGTAAGCTGTCATATCAAACTCAGACTTTCCAAAGTTAGTTTGCTTAACGCCCACCGCGCGCGCTCCTCAATTCTCCATACATTTGATAACGCCAGTCGATCAGTTTTGCGTAAACACTCATTTAGGTGACAAGTCGGACTAGGGGCGCAGATTCTAAGTGATTAGAAAGTATGAACTTTAAGAGATTAGTATATATGAGCGGCTCGTAGCCTAGTGGCGCGGGGACTGGCCGAGCGTACCAGAGGTCTGGGTTCAATTCCGACATGCACCACTTCTTTCTCTGTCCGAGTTCGATAAGTGCATTTCGTCACGAATGCGAGCTGCTCCATGGTTCGGAATCCATGTAAAACTGTAGGTCCCCTTCCCCTACCAGGTGGTAGGGTTTAAGCCCGCCCGGGTTGGTACCATCGCATTGGATGAAAAGATGGTCGAAGCGGCAATGAAAATTTGTCCGTGTTTTTCAACCAGTTCAATGTTAGCCGTGCTCATAAAGGGAAGGTCCTCGCATGGAACCTAATTCCTTCGGGAATGTGGTGTATTGGGCTAATATCATAACGGTAGTATTGTGGTATTAGCCATCCATGTCAGGTCGCATAAAAAAAATGAATGTACGTACCCTCTGAGGCGGCATGCCCTGGCGGGGACTTCGCGCGTGCTTGGGGGAGCAGGAGCCGTGCTTCTCCTTCCGGTGGGTCTTGAGGCCTCGCAGCAGCCGTGAAAATGTCGTCACCTTTTTTTTCGCCGTGCCGAGGCAGTTGTCTGCAAGCAAGAGCAACGAATATTTAACCAGTACTTCATCGTAGCACGTACAGAAAGAAGTGAAAAATACATCAGTATGAATAGTCATTAATACGTCCTTGAGGCTGGCCTTGGTTTGGATTCCACGGAAAACGTAGGAATGGTACCATCGTATTGAACTAAAGATGTTGAAAGCGGGTATTGAAATTGCGAGTGGTTCTATCCAGTTCAATGTACCTGAGAAATATATGAAAGGTCGTGGTATAACACGTAGTATACATATGTATGTTGGGCTAAAAAAATCACAATTGGCGTGGAATTCAATCCAATTTCATTCTAAAAATCTAACGATTTGCTAATGCAATTACAATTCATCACGCCTGACCTTTTGTGTGGCCCCCTATTATTCTTTGTGACGTTAAAAACAAAATAAAGAAGGTAAGTTTAAATTTTCCACTAAATAAACGAATACGAAGCGAAAAAGTCACCCCACTTTATATTTAAAAGGCCCATTGCTAGTGAACATTCCCAAACGAAAAGTGTAAGGCCGAAACATTTTCTTCGGCGAAATGGGAAGTGTTAAACAAACTTAGCAGACAAAACGTGAAACCCAAAGACGGCTAAAAACGGACCGAATAAACGAGCGATATTCATGAATTATTCTGAAAATACAATGCGGTGCGGCGCCCGCGGCTGGGCGGCGGAGGGCGGGCGGCGGAGAGGGCTAGCGCGGCGCTGTAGCGGAGGCGGGAGAGATGAAGACATTAACAAATGGAATATGGAAGGGATGTCCTACGATAACCGAAGCAGACGGCGAGCAATCACGAACATTGCGTCATCCGTGGGGAAGGGATAAAAGCATTTTTTTCCGATGCCGCCGAGGGTTCCTTTAAGTAAATCCGTGTATTATTTTAGGATCACGGTCACCGTTCGGCGAGCGTTTTCCCATTTACGTAATATTTGAGTCGAATATTTCATTTTAGTATTTTTTCGTTCTTACACTGCGTCCTTCGGCGGATCAAACATTTTCGATACGTTTCATCTGGCTAGAATGGTTTGTAAGTAAAATATATTATTTCGTACATTAATTCATTTATTGGAATATGTTGAATTGTTAAATGGGAGGTATCTTGTAAATATATATTTAAACGAATTTAACAATTAAACATTATAATTATTGTTCTTTCAAATCAACTTTATTGAGTCTTTGCAAGGCTAGCATCGCAGAATTGTTACTTATTGTCTATACACAGTTTCAAGAGGTACAGGAATTTTAGCAGGTTGGACAGTGCCTTTTCATTGAAAGCAAGACGTAAATAAGAATGTAAAAAAATACTTTAGCTAGAAAGTAAGAAAAATCAGTTATTGCACACAGTTAAAAAAATAATTAAAAGATACAGTGACGTTCAATGTTTAAGGCTAACTGTTTTCACTCAGAGTAACTGATTTACTTAGCTCTGTTCTAACGTTGCAAGACGGTAATTATTATTGGAAATACCGTTAGATTCACAGATTTTTTTTTTCAGTGTACATAGATGACGAAAGGACAAATTGAAATATCCAACAAAATAAAATAAACATTTTAGTATAAATACATTTTCCAAAAAGAAAGAGCAAACGAAACTATTGTGACATTTAAGCTTTTCACAGTCGTCGAGTCGTATGAATTTATAAGTGTAGGTAGCCAGTAGTTAAAGTCCCCGAAAGCTCTCATCTTCGCCATAATTATTTACAAGGACTCGCCTCGCAATGCTCTGTCGACTCTATACAAGGCGTGTCCCAGAAGCTTAGAAGTCCAGGCGACGACGGCCGAGACATTTCCTCATAGATAACCTCGTTGAATTTGTTTTTTATCGGCATTATAACATGGAGGTGAAGAAATAACTGGAGAAATAACGTCCATACAACGAGCGCGCAAAAAATGACGTAACGCAACTTACAACATTATATCGCCGTACAAATTTGTATTGCAGTGATGACAACGGAGAAAAATCCAATTTGAAGTCTCCCAAATTGGTAGGTAAATTGATAAAGATAAGAATTATTTTTCAATAAACCAGATGGTCATTACGTCATTCTTCATTCGTAATTATGTATTCAGCGAGTGCTGAGTCAAAGAATATCTAATAAATACTGGCTGAATCCGGCCGTCAAACTCATTGAACAACATGAGTTAGAAAGATGTTATGCAAACCATAGCCAACAAATAATTTGGTTGCAAAAATTAGCAAAAATATTGCTCATTAGAGCAACGTGGTGGCAAGTGAAGCAGGACGTAACGCCGCGGCGCTGAGCGGGATGAAAACATCACCGTCCATGGATCCATTTATAAATTGTTGCTCGGAGTTACTTTTCTGAAATAGTGCATTACAAACAAATATTTTGAAAATGCGTTTTATTTGCATGTTCTTATATGTATATGTAACACATCGTAATTAGAAAATAATGAAAGAAAATCTCCAAATATAAAAAAAAAAAATTTAGGCAATTATATAGCCTATGTATATTGGGTTTGGGATTTCGGATTTTTTATTAAACAATTATGTAAAGTTTGTAAACTGTGTGAATTCGATAATTTTATGTATCTAATGGATACGACTTTACCGTTATTTCATTAATTTGAGTTTTAGCGACAATTGAATTTTAAGCTAGGTTCAG
Organism: Incurvaria masculella; assembly: GCA_946894095.1. Taxonomy (NCBI): domain Eukaryota; kingdom Metazoa; phylum Arthropoda; class Insecta; order Lepidoptera; family Incurvariidae; genus Incurvaria; species Incurvaria masculella. The sequence continues at coordinate 14,149,411 of OX335651.1, forward strand.
ATTTTGGTAATAATCAGAAAAAGGTTTTTTGAAAATCTCATTACCATCCCTGCATTAATTCGGATTTATTCGGAAGAAATGCTGTTTCATCAGAATGTGTAGCGAGAACAGACAATGACTAACAAATATACGTAAGTGTGTGAAATGCATTCTCTGTTAAATGCGCCAATGTAGCACTAATCCCGTATTTAAGCCACTGACCAGGACACTGGCAAAATTGTCTAAAAATAGGACAGAGAGGCCTTAATTCAAATCAGTCAATCAATCAACATAAGTATAGTTCTAGTTTTTAACCGACATCAAACACTAAAAAGTGGAAAATACCCGATTTTTGGGGTCGGTGCCAACCAACCAAAGAATAACACCACTATGTCATCGACCCGAAAATGAGTGTTATTTCTTAGTGTTTGAATTCGGTTTTATTAGGGTTCCGTACCCAAAGGGTGCCAACGAAACCACAATACTAAGCCTTTGCTGTCCGTCCATCCATCCGCCCGTCTGTCCCTCCGTCCGTCCGGGCTGTATCTCATTAACAATAATAGGTAAATAGTAGAAATTTTCACAGATTGTGTATATTTATGGCCGCTATAACAAAAAATAGCAAACATTTTGAAATATTAAAAATGAAAGGGGTTTACGTGATTTTTTGGGTGAAATCATGTAAGATGGTACGGAACCCTTCGTGTACGAGTCCGACTCGCACTTGGCCGGTTTTTTGGTTAGTGATTCCGGTGCAGGCGCACTCCTTCCAGGTACCAACTTTACGTAATTATCTTGACCTTGAACTTTACGTAATTATCTTGACCTTGAACTTTACGTTATTATCGTATAGACTTGTGTTATTTCAGTGCTCCAAGCAGAGTGCCCACTCAAGTCCTCAGTGGCTTTTCATAAGCGTGATTTTATTTAGTTTTTGTCTCAATGATGGAAGCCAAATTTTTCCAAATTTTAACCAAAAGAAGTTGGCACTGTTTGCTACAAATACGCAATTATCTTTAAATATTTGTCAAATATAATTTCATAATGCTAGACTCAGTATATTATCAATGTAAGGTACAATTTTTTTGTAAATAAATAAATTAGGTCAAGGCGCATATTCAGACTTATGTAGGTATTTTCAAGTAAGAGTTTTATTTTAGGTTGGTTTATGCAAATAACAACATAAAATATAATTTAAGAAGTATTTCTATGGTTAGGCATAAATCTAGCAGTAGACATTTCAATAGACAGACAGACATACCAATTGCGTGCTATAAATTATCTATTTCTGGATAAATAGAGGATTTATGCAAAGAAATGAAAAAAGGTAGCGAATTGAGATTATTTTGAGTTCGTGTTGATTGATGGCATAACACCATCCCCATAGAAATGTTTTTAAGTGAAATATCCACTATTTCGAATATTTAGCGTATACCTACATGTAATATAATATTCCTGAATGTTTTTTATGTCTCGTCGAGTTGTTTATGCACCATTTTACAATGCACGACGGCATATTCAATTACAATTCGATCTTGCGTCATACATAACCGCGACGTTTAGCGACGCAAGACTAAAATGGCCGCAGGTTCTGTCAATAAGACAGCCCTCCGCGGCACAATTGATATTGGGACATTTTTTTTAGTTCCATTCGTTCTCCTGTTATTTCTTCACCTCCATGCATTATAAAGATGACACATGACATTTGTGAAATCTTTACTTGGAAGTAGGAATTATAAAGATGCTATTTTCGAAAGAAATTACATTCATGAAACCACCGCATGAAATGAAATGTCATTGTTTTAGATTATTACACCACAAACTTGACAAGCTTCTGCAGGCCCATTTCTGGAATTCCGTAATCAGGAATCCTGAGTCTAGAAAACCGCTTTTATAGCGATTTTTTGGTCGGAAATCCTTGATTAAATGAAATGCTAAGATACTGTTGTGAAATAACCTAAAACGGGGGGGGGGTGAAGCTGTGGCTGAAATTAAATTGCTGTATCTCTTGACTTAATGTTCATTAAATTTACAACGAAGCTAATAGTTATAAATTAAAGAAAAAGTACTCGTGAAGAAAATATAATATGTTTTCATTTCAAGGTGTCGCGAGTGACAGACTAAAATTAGCTCTATATATGAAAAAGGAATGTTTAACAATAACTCTTAATCGTCAGAAATATCTGGCGACAATACTATTAGGTTTTCTATATATACATATATCATACATAGTTACATATGCACCTGTCTTTGTCGCAAAGTAACGTAAAACGATTATATGTGCTAGAGCTCGGTCGGTCAGAGTTATGCAACACCATGTGTCTCGGGTAGGCACCAGGCTCGACGCGAGCTTGTGTGGCGTCACATAAAAAGATCTCGCAAAAAAAGTGCCAGACAGGTTGGAAAGAGGCGAAAATAAAAGATAGTGGAGCTGAGCGCGACTGACAATGACGTCGCCATGACGGAAACTCGAAAAATCGTAGACGGAACTTTGAAGTGCTCATTAACGAAAATGCATTCGCGGAAATGCACCGCCTGGAATATGCGTGCGAGAAGTTTTAGTTGAGTTGCGTGAGTCGTAGTTTGCGTAGCGTTGGGTCCTTGCATTTCATGTATTGACGATTTAGTAAAGGCCCTGGTACTAGCCAAATCGCAAATTTAGACGAGGCAACCCCAAGTTAACTAACTAAATCTGACGATTAGAAGTGCCATTCTAGCAATATATGATTCCTTGTCTAGGAATCAACTTATTTTAGTTAATGTATGTTTCCTTTTTCTATACAAAATACATTTCGGAAACGGTGGTGAACTTTTTTGACTAAATGTAGAAATCTAAAAGCAAATAGAATTATTTGTTTATGCATAAATGCTGTTTTTGCTTATATCAAGAAATCATATTACTTTCAGATTTTCAATGTGAAAAATCGACTTTATTATTATTATTTAAATAAATGATGGAATCAAAAAATATAAACAATCCATTTTCAGTCTGGAGTTCTATTTGGACTTGCTGAGGCGTTTAACTACATATTGTATTGTATTGTATGGCGCGAGTAGTTGGCTAGTCCTAGCGCCTGAAAAAACAATAATACCGTACGGTAAGTAGGCAATGATCAGATATGGTAGGACGAGTCAACCTGTAAGCACATATTTATCAACCAAATCAAAACAGGTTAGTAGATCTCGGTAGCGAACAGAAAGACAGGCAGACGAAAGGTGATCATACATAATGTTATTCAATATAATAAGGGTAGGTTTTAAGAAGTATTTAAGATTTATAAAAATACGTGTGGCTATGAAATAAGGCGACTAAACTAAACAAGATTTGAAAGTAAGTAAAAACATCTTAGAAAGAGAATATAAATGTTTACATCGATTGTTTGCATAGATTTTCCAACAAATCTCAAACGAGCTGAGATTTAATCCATTTATATAGTTTTAGGCGGAATATTTTTTTTCTCTACAACGATTTACTTACAGAAAAAGTACTATGCAGAGTATGAACGAGATAGGTGTAATTTTACATTTTTTGGCCGAGTTTCATATCAAGAGAGTTAAGCCAAAATATTTCAGAAAAATCTATTCAAGAAATTCCTGAGCTGAGATGAATTCAATATTGATATAAAATAATATATATTACGTGCATTCATTGCTTATAAACTAAACATATTACCAAGGTTGTCGGTTGTTATCGGATAAAGATAACGTAGTTTTCAAATGTACTGGCGATCGTTTTGTTTTATTTAAAATTTTCACAATTTAAATTTTCACAAAAAAATCGTAAACAAAAATATGTTCAGATGATTTTATGCAAGGGAAATAAAAAAAATAATAAACGCGTACTTTTAATATATGCGTCCTTTTGAGTTCTAGCCCATAAGAATTTAAAATTTAGCTTCTGTACTATCTTTACAAACAAGAATATGGTCCGAAACTCAAAATAATCGTCACCATGCGATTAGTTAACAAACAAAACAAATGTGTGTAGGCACTTACCGCTAGGAGGGAACTCGTAGAAGTAAGCCGACCGCGGACTGAGGCAACTGAAACAATATTAAAAAACAGTGTTTTAGGCTACAACGAAACAATACACAATTTTTTTTTTGCATTTTGATAAAGGTATGACTTTTTACACTGAACTTTCATAATAATGTTTTCATTAGATCTACATATTTCACATGAGACTTTCGGCCACACTACATCATCACGCTTGTCTAAATTTCCCCTCCCTTCCGTGTTACTTAATGAAATTTTGCCTTGCTTACTACATGATACAATATAACACATGCCCTAGGTATTTAAGGTCAATAAAAAAATCGACTTCAAAGAAAAATAACAAATTAATATACACTAAAAAGTAAAAAAATAATTGCTATTATTGTAGTTACAATTATTATAATTTTTTGAGTCAGCCAAGGCAGGTTTGTAACTACGTACATAATTATAGGTGAGAAGATGTGCTTGTCGCGCGACTTGACGGGGCGGGAGGCGAGAGTGGGGCCGCGGAGGGAGGGGAGCTGTCAAGTGAACACGCCGGGCACGCGCGGCACCAGTTAAGAGAACCTTGTCTACCTTGGCTGACACCGACTAACTAATTGAAACTACAATAATTGCAATTAATTATTTACTTATTAGTGCATATTAATAATTTTTTTGTATACTTTTTTTTGACGACAGTTTTTTTTTGTTAAATTTTTGTATTTTTTTATTTTTAGTGAATCTGAAGTACACTAACTGATTTGTAGGTACGTCCTTTCTAATAATTTTTTTTTATCGAATTCGGTGGCCGTGATATTGAGTTATTCGTCCATTTGTCGCGCAGATACTTAATGAAAATTAAGGACTCATATGGTTTTCTCATTGATGGCATTGCCGGAACTGAACCAAATTGAAATGAACCCACGCAGGAAACACCAGCTTACAAATAAAAAAATATTATCAAAATCCGTTCACCAAGTCCAAATTTACGAGGTAACAAACATAAAAAAAAATCAGTCGAATTGAGAACCTACTCCTTAATATAACAAAAATATTTCCTAACTTACCTAAATAAAACAAATTATTTAAAAATATAAAAAACCCGACAGCGTAAAAAAAATTAACTTTAAATTGACTTAGTAAAGGAACTGAAAAGATAGAAACAAGTTGAGAAATTAAATATTTGTTGTGTTTGAATGATCATGGTTGACAGTGTTTACAAACGCAGTCGGAGGCATCAAATAGCCCCAGTACGTTCCATAGTAAATGACTAGCGATTTTATGGATTATTTCGGTGGAGCAAGAAAATACGTGGTGGGGGAAGTTCCAATATCCTATCTTTCATTTTTATGTCTAAAGTGAGGTTTTTTTTCTCGTTCTCGGTGTTACCAATCATCATGAAATTTACATAGGTACACTCTCAATGAATTTAATAACAAAAAAATATATAAATCATAGTTAAACTATTTGATGCACAATATGAATTATATAATGATATATTATATATTTCCCAATACATTCCATTATTAATGACTAGCGATTTTCTTAGTGATATGGGTATAGCAAAAATAAACGTATTCAGACAAATTATAATCTACTAACTGTCATATAATAAATACGAAAGTAAGTTTGTCTATTTCGCGAACTCAACCGACCATCGTGAAATTTGCATAGGCACACCATTGAAAATATAAATCGTAGTTAATGTATCTTATGCCTCCGACTGCGTTTGTAAACACTGTCAACCATGATCATTCAAACACAACAAATATTTAATTTCTCAACTTGTTTCTATCTTTTCAGTTCCTTTACTAAGTCAATTTAAAGTTAATTTTTTTACGCTGTCGGGTTTTTTATATTTTTAAATAATTTGTTTTATTTTAATTATTTTTAGTTTTCGTAGAGCATGCATTTATCATTTAAATATCTGCACATTAATACATTCCAACGAAAGTAAGGTTAGGTATTATTATGGAACCTGACATGGATGGCTAATGTAACACAACTACCGTCATGATATAAGCCTAATTCAACAAATTCCAGAAGGAATTAGGTGACAGGCCAGGACCTTCCTTTACACACAATCACGGCTGCACACGGATACCATGGGTGGAAAATACAGACAATGATCTATTGCCACTTCGTCCATAGTTTTTCCTAATGCGGTGATACCAACCCAGGCGGGATTAACCCTGTCACCTTGTAGGGTAAGGTGACCTACAGTTTTACATGGGTTCCGAACCATGAACAACTCGCAAGATAAAGTGGTGTATAACAGATGCGAGGATTTGAGCCCATGACCTCTTGCATGAAAGGCAATATTTTAGTCCCTACACTACGAGGTGTAACAAATAGAGTTTTTTGATTGATATTAAAACAAAACTACATTTTCTAAAAGTTTCTTCATGTTATCTTTCAGGCTTTAATGAAGTCATCAGTTCATAGAATGAGATTCCCTCATTCAAACAATTTTGATCATATGCCGATATATACAAGGTTTTAGTGGAGGTATGGTCCAAACGTTAACGTATTCCGTGGCATATTTGAAACAAAAAGGATAAACATTTTATTTGTAGGTATTTAAAATGTATGGGGAAAATCTTTTTCAAGTCGTACAACAAAATATCTTCTACCTTTTTAGCTCCAAATATGCCGAGGAATACGTGGTTAGCTTTTGGACCATATCTCCGTTAACACCCTATATATGGTTTTTTTTAGAATCATCATCGTTGATTACAGTTACACTAAATTTATAAGCGAACAGTTCGACACTCAAATCCTGTGGTTATATACAGGGTCCGTCATTCGAAGTGTTCCAAATTGAAAATGATGTTATTTAGTTAATTGAAGTACGGTTCGTTAAAAATTATATCACAATAAAACATTTAATTTTAAGACCATAATTGTTATTGTTCGATATAGCCTCCTTTGATCCATAGATAAGAGCTTTCTGAGACGATGCTGAGTGTTGTTGGAACGTCCAGCGTTTCGTACTGCATTGTTTACACGTGCACATGGTATGAGCGCCTCATTTAACACCTCTTGCACACACTTGCTGGTTGACTTTGACGCCCTTATCGATAAACACGAGTGAATAGCGACCATTTGCGGTCACTGCAGCCGAGACCATAACAGAAGCGGGCGCTTGCTTACGAACGGGAACTCCATCGTCTAAATTCTCGTTGGATTTGCCCTGTAGCCAAACACGAAAATGTTGTTTGTTTATATAATATACTGTTAGACAGTAAACATTTTTTCATCAGAAAAAACAATGTTTTCCAGATCGCCACGCAAGACTTTCATTGCTTGAGCTCTTTGTAGTCGAACTGCCTTCTGCGCTAAACTAAGATGCTGTAATTTTTGTATCTTGTTGGTAGGGCTTCAGTTGCATTTCTTTTTATTTCAGTATGCGCCGATTACTTGAGTCGGGTATTTTCTGACTTTTCGCAAATTTTGTAGAACACTGGTGAGGATTTCCTTGAATTCGAGCCTTTACCTTTCGAACCATATCATGTGATACTGCTATTTTCGGATGACCGCCTCTATGCCGTTTAGCAATGCTAGGTTATAACGCTTAATGGTTCGATGCACTAACATTTTGTTCACATGTAAATGTCGGAGCTCCCGAACGATGACTGGTTGTGATTTTCCGGTCAAATACAAAACGATCACAATGTTAGGTTTAATATCCATTGCAAAAATTTATTATACAATTCAAATTTGTTCCCGCTCTTTTCGCCCACTTAAAAACAATGAAACAGATTGACGTTTCACCAAAATTTGGCGCGCTGTCATTATTATTTTGAAAATAGAAGTAACAGTTCAAGTGACGGACCCAGTAGTAATCGCTTTGATCACAGGATTTCATCCATGTATAAACTAACTGCTAGTTAAAATTCAATAATCTCCATAATAACCATGATTATAATATTTATATCCACTACTTCTGTCCCCGCAGGAACAAAGAAATGATGGTCTCGTAATGTTTCAACGATGATGTTTATTTCGATAGTACATCGATATACAAAATAAACTTTTGAATCGCTGCTGCGCGGGCCATGTCGGCGTCGTACGTAGCTGGGTGTCCGTAGGCAACTCGCGCGAGACAGTGCGCGGTTCAGTGGCGGCGGCGGCGGCGGCGGCGGCAGCGGCGGAGACGATGTGGTGAAGTATGCGGGCGGGGGGGCCGCGAACTCATGGGGTTTGCGCGTGCGCAGACAACTTCATAAGACTGGAAGTTGTCTCTTGACTGACAGCTTTGAATGTGAGTCAAAAGCATTGTTAAAGCTATTTTTATTTAATTATTGAACTAGTTAAGTTCCAGTTTCACAGTTTAGAACTTTAACTGGATGCGGCGAAAGAGACCTGGATTCATCGTTTGCAAATATATGTGGGCCCGAGGTCCACAATCGCCCGATCGAATGTGTTACCTTAGAGCTTATAAACTGTTACATCCCAACTGAGCGTTTATTGCTTTTCTTGCCTCCAAAGCCCATCAAAATATAACGTTCATGATTTAATCCGTACATGAACTCTTGGTTTATTATTTTGAATAATATAACGTGTTAATAATATGTGATATATGATGATACACCCAACTTTGGCAAAGCCCTGCTTTTCCTTCCCACTGCTCCCAAGGACGCACGGTTAAAGATCAGCGATATTATGATGACGATCATATTTTATGTACCCTATGTAACATAGGTCCTCATCAGGGGGCTGACGACAACTTCATGGAAAGTTTTCCTATCTTTGGTAAAGCTTTTAGATATTATCAGATTGATACCGATTTTGGGCACCACAGTATCTCGGCACTGTAGGGTCGCCCTCTTGTGGAACAAGCGGACCTTCCCCAGCGTGACACCCATTGACAACGGAAGTATGGATTTATGAGCTGTGCAGGTGCAGAATGCTGATAGTAAAGCAATGATGGTGATATCGGTCTATGCGGCGACCGAGAATGTCGAAAATCTATCTGACTATCGCCCGGATCCACCACTTCCAGTTACAGTCATCCCAAAGTTATCTTTCGGTTACACCATATAAATATGCAATGTAACCGAAACTACATTCCATATAGCTGGAGGTAGTGAAAAGAGGAGTATATGACCTGAGTTGGTGTGACCAGCGCGCTTGCGTAAACAAAAATCATTTGAATTAATTTTTAACGTTGAATATTTTGATGTTTTTGGAATTTCTTATTCCAAATTACATTTAAACATATAAGTTGCATACCTTTTTGTAAACTATTTAAAAAACCCTTTAGTTTGATACCCCACTCGATAGGTATCAAGAAAAAAAAAATTGAAAACACATAATTTGGCGCCAAAAATCAGCCATGATTTTTTTTTATGATTTTCATATACCCAGTGTCACTCTCACAATGAAGAAGAATCTAACGACACCTCGCAAGCTAAAATCCATCAAGCCGTTTAGGCTGCAGGGGGCGACAAAGAAATATACATACATACATACACTCGAAAAACATAACCCTCCTTCTTTCGCAGTCGGGTAAAAATAATGAACAGTTTGTGCTAAACATTCTGGAACGAGAGGTACTAACTTGTATTGAAGCTTCGTTCGAACAGTGGTGACGTATTTGCAAGCGCCTTACAAAGTCTTTGGACCATGAATATTGAAAACCACCCGAATCTACATATTATGTTTCCTCAAATTTAAGGATTTCGTTGTCTTCATCTTTTCAGCGAAGATTATAAATTCAAATTGAATAATTTTGATTTAAATATAGCATTGTTGCGTTTTTGACGATTGAGTTCGTTACGGCCGTAACCGAATAACTAATTGCAAAGTAAAATCTATTTATATCTAAGGTCGGGGAAAAAGTCTTTTCGCATTATAGTATGTATGAACTTGTAATAAAATCTCTTTGGCTATACTATTTGTATCTGGCTGGTTTTGGTATCATTGAAAGTTTAAATTTTAAAGAACATAATTCCAAATTCAAATTAAGAAAATGTGTGATTCTCATTTGTTTTTCGTACTGTCAAAATGAGTGAATCTAATGAAGAAATTCGATACATTTTAAAATTTTACTACAAAAAAGGTAAAAATGCAACGCAAGCCGCGAAAAAAATTTGCGGTGTTTATGGACCTAGTGAAGTGTCTGTGAGAGTAGCAGAAATTTGGTTTAAGCGTTTTCAATCCGGAAATTTTGATGTCAAAGATGCACGTCGCTCTGGTTGCCCTATTACGGATAAAATGGATGCCATTTTTTAAAAAGTGGAGCAAGATCGGCATATCAGTAGTTACGACGTAGCTGAAGAACTAGGAATTGACCACAAAACAGTTTTGGCGCATTTGAAAAAAACTGGGTACACAAAAAAGCTCGATATTTGGGTACCTCACGAGCTCACTGAAAGAAACCTAATGAACCGTGTACTCATTTGTGATTCTTTATTACGACGTAATGAAACCGAACCATTTTTGAAGAAGCTGATAACTGGTGATGAAAAGTGGATCACGTACGACAAGAACGTGCGAAAAAGGTCGTGGTCAAAGGCCGGTCAAGCTTCACAGACTGTGGCGAAACCCGGGTTAACTCGCAACAAGGTGATGCTGTGTGTGTGGTGGGATTGGAAGGGCATTATTCATTATGAGCTGTTACCACCAGGCAGGACCATCGATTCTGAACTCTACTGCGAACAACTGATGAGATTAAAGCAAGAAGTTGAGAGAAAGCGGCCGGAATTAATCAACAGAAGGGGTGTGGTTTTTCATCATGATAACGCTAGACCTCACACATCTTTAGCCACTCAGCAAAAACTAAGAGAGTTTGGCTGGGAGGTGTTAATGCATCCGCCGTATAGTCCTGACCTTGCACCTTCAGATTTCCACCTGTTTAGGTCTCTTCAGAATTCTTTAGGCAGTGTCAGGTTAACATCACGAGAGGACTGCCAAAACCACTTGTCGCGGTATATTGATCAGAAGTCCCAATATTTCTATAGCAATGGGATCATGTCCCTACCTACAAGATGGCAAAAAGTTATCGAACAAAATGGTACCTACATATTTTAGTTAAATGTAAATAAACCATATTAAAAAATGTTTTGAATTTTCTTAAAAAATGCGAAGAAACTTTTTCCCCAACCTATATTTACAGATATAAAAATCGATCTCTCCTAAACGGCGTGACCAATTTTGATGAAATCCACAGATTTTTTTTTGTTTTTTTTCTTATCCGCGAGCAAATCACAGCGTGTACTACTTATGTGATGACAGAACGGACTGCGTTATTCCGTGGCGTATGTCAGTTTCAAAATTCTTCACGTGACCGCTAATAAGTGCTTCCCATGCGAAGCCGGGGCGGGAAGCTGGCACAATACAAAGAACTTGCTGAATTCAGCAAGTTCTTGCATTGCAGGTAGGTACGAAATTGTCCAATCAGATCGAAAACAGAACACGGCTCTTAACTAACCCATAATTGTTGAAAATGAATTGGAACGATGTTAGTCCGGCGTAGTTGAAACTCTGGCGGCCGCTCCCCAGTGGCTGTTTTGCAAATTCCACACACGCCGTTTGCGAAATTGCTAACAGCGCTGCACGTAACTTTCTGCGACGGACGTGCAATGCTAACGACGTTATGCAGATCGGTTTAATTAGCACGGAGACTTTAGAATGCTTCGCGGCGGGCCTGTTGGAGCGCGGTGTCTGTCCGGCCGTGGATAAATCTGACACAGCTATTCATTTTTTTATGTAAAGAGCGACATAGGGCGTATGCCAGGTCCTCACATATGAGGTGCCCGACGGCGACGCCAAGGGATGCGAAAACCATCCCTGCCGGCCAGGTGCTCATTCATGCCATGTTTTTTTGTATGTTACTGGACCAGGATGGCTAATACCACACACCCACCGTCAAAATATTGGACCAACACACATTCCCGAAGGAGTTTAGTGCCATGCCAGGACCTTCCGTTTATGAGCACGTACATAGAACTGGTTGGAAAAAACCACGGGTGATTTCTCATTGACGCTTCGTCCATCTTTTCATCCAATGGATCGCATTGGATGAAGAGATGGTTGAAGCGTACAAACCCCTACTACCTATTAGGGGACATACCTCCAGTTTTACCGAACCATGGAACAGCTCGCATTCGTAACGAAATGAACTTATTAAACTCATAAAGATAAATAAATTGGTACATGTACGGGGCGGGCATTTGAACTCATGATCTCTGGCATAGAAGGAAAATTCACACGCCACTGTGTGATCCGTAGGATCGGTTGGATCTTACTTTTTAAATGTCGACAGTGAACGGTTGCATGACATGCCTGTTCCGCGTTGAGCGACGTTAGAAAGGGGACTGACGGACAGCGTTATGCAGGATTTCCAGGCGGTTTACCGGAATCAATGCATGAAACTGAAATACATGATTATATTTAGAAGACAATTTTGTTTTACTAAATATATATATTTAAAATTTTACGTTATAATAATAAAATAATAATTGGGATACATTTTAAAAAAACCCTCCTCTCGATTGCACCTCTAGGGTACTCGAAGGAATATTTTCTACAATTTATCGTTTTCTAGGTTCAGCGATTCAGGCTGAGCATATCTATCAGGCAGTAACGGTACTGTTTTATAAGCCAAGATTAATATCCGTCTATTAATTTATTAAAAGACGGATATTATTAAAAATTAATAACTGTCTAATTCAATAGTACATTTGAAGTTTTCATTGCTTATTTAACAGTAATTTGTCAATTTTCTTGCAAATCGTCCAACATATAGGTTATTGGTAACAATTCATAAAATCGACACACAACCTTGTACGATCGAAGGATATTTTCCGGCCGAAGGATATCGGCCGTAAAATAATCGACCAATAATTTGGTTGTATTATTATTGAGGACGTGTCTGTATTTAAGAGCATCCTCGTACCTAAACATTTTGGACCAATTTTTCCGATTAAAACGAGATAGCCAGAGCCCGACGTCGCTTAGTTAGAGCAGCTCGGAATAATTCTTACTAAATGTGACCAACCCGCATAACGCGTGAAACCGGTATTTTTATTGTTTCGTTAAAGAAATTGGGAAAAGTTAAACATGCTCTTAGCTGAATGGGTAGATAATGTTAAGATCTTTGAAATGGTATTAAAATAAATATTAGTTAATATCAATATAAGCCGCAAACTTGAAAAATATTATATTTGAGACCTGACTTCAACATTTTTTTCCATGCATAAAATATCTTTTTTTTTTCTGTTTTGGTAGAACGTTAGCTGGAATTATACATGTTTTTTTTTTCATGTTCTCATTCCATAGAGATCAGGAACTCAACGCAATCAAACCAACCGCATTGGCTAGTATAACCATCTTAAATAATTTCATCTCCGTGAATGTTTCCTTTGAGCTCAACTTACACACACCACCGCTACATATAGTTCAAATTAATGTTCGGTAGAAGCTTCGGTCGGTTCATATTAAATCTGACTCATTTCATTAAAATCCTGACGCCTGCCTTCATGTAATAATATCTGGCATTTCCATAAAACACTTAAGCACGCCTTTAACAAAATATGTAATTTCGAGAAAGCTATGTTAATACCCTTTGAAACGTGCGCGCGTAAGGCTCTAACGAACTTAGTGAATTTTCATGCTCCGAAAAGCAGAAAACAAGTGCACAAATCCCGGCCGACGACCACCACCCGGGGGTCTATTCTTGCAGTTCCTTGCTCGGGAATCAGGAAGATTTCCGTCGAGAAAACCGCTTTACCAAAAGCAGACAAAGCGGTTTTCTAGACGGAAACAATCCTGATTTGTGAGCAAGGAGTTCTAAGAATACCTATATGTGAAGCGCCTGCGAAATGAAACGTTATTTCTGCGAATAAATCATATGCAAATTGATGCTTTAATGCTACCAAGGAATATAAATTTTAAAGAGTGAAAGCCGTTTCAACTAACATATGTACTTATTCAACCATAAACCAAGTTTGTTTGTAAGTATCAAAGTGCTCAAAACAGTGATTCCAAATGCTGGTTTCAACTTTAAATGGCACCAGATGGCGCTATTTTATCAAGAGTTGGAAAAACGGGAAACAAACTTTATATGACAACTTAAATTTAGAAATTTGTTTGTCCGGAATAATCACATACATATAATTAATTGAAATACATATAATATTATTTTCAAAACACTGTTACGAAAGAAAGTATGATAAATTTAGGATTATGTCAAGCTCGGTAGCCCAATGAAAATTGTCCATGTGTGGACGGCCAGCCTCCACACTCAAAACATGATATATAAATACAACAAAGTAGCGTCCTATAGGCATATGAAAGTTGCGTCGCGATGCTGCTTAGCGACAAGTAAAAATAATACTTTTGTTTTACGCACATCTGACTAAACATAAAATCAAGGTCATCGCAGGTAGAGGGGGCGCCGAAAGGCGGAGGTATGACCCTGAGCGATCGCGCAGGTACAACGTTCGAAAGTACTCGAATAATGCTCTGCTTAGCGACAGGTAAATAATAATAAAATAATAAGAACACGGCTCACGCGCCCAAGGCCAACGCCGGCAGAGGGGTGGAGAGCGGGTACAGAGGAGGGGTATGACCCTGAGCGACTGCGCATCACAGGGCAGAGGGGAGCCGGGAGGAAAGATGAGCGGGGGAGAGGGGAGAGTGCGCATGACCACTCGAAAAATGGCGGGATTCCAAGGGAGGGGCGAGGGGGATCAGAGCCTAGAACAGAAAAGGCGCGCGCGTCCCTCGTCAGTCGGTGGCGAGCGAGTCTCTGGGGCAGTATGCCTCTATTCAGGGCTTACGGCACGTAGGTTGAATACGCGGAAGTGTTTTACTATGGAATTTGCACTTGCAAAGTCTTTTCCCTCGTTATATTTTGTTTGGGGACATTGAAACGAGTCATTAAGTTTGAGAGAGTAGCAAAAGTGCAAATTTAGGAACGAGATGAGTTAGCTAAATAATCTATGTTTTCTTGCAGAGTAGGTAGATTTGCAAACAGCTTTTGTTAAAATAGAGTGAAAGAATGGACGGCACTGGACCTTCGTAAGTCTGTACATATTGTTGGGGACCACAAGCGGTAGCAAACTGCGATGAGGAGCCCCGTGTGGGGGAGGTGACGGCATATGTATTGATTGTATATCGAAGTTCGCGCGGCCTGTTAGATGTGCAAGCGCATTGGATGAAGGATTAGATATGCGGGTGTACTGCATTTTGAATTACGAATTGTATGAAGAGAGACTTTATAAAGTTCAAGGTAAGATTTTACGTGGAATAAAATCTCTGGTTATAGTGGGGGGGAGGATTATTTTGTGCTCAGATATTTTGTAATATATTCAGGAAAGACCTCGCGTGTGAAATGATGGTTCGTCGACTCGGACGAGGGTACAGGATGTGGTTTTAAATGGAATAAAATCTTGTACTACAGGAGGAGGGTTTTCTGTGTTCGAATAATGTGTACAGTATTCGAGGAGGGGGCTTCACGTGGGTATTAAAGGTCCGATGGCTCGGATGAGGGTTACAGGCTGTGGTTTTACGTGGAACAAAATTTCGCCTCACAGGAGGATGGGTTTCTGTCTTTGATTTATATGGACTATATTTAGGAAGGGCTTAGGAGTGTTTGGGTGTGAGTGAAATGAGGGAGTGCGTCAGCGCACGCTGAACCAGAAAGATATTAAATTCCTAGGATCAGTGTTGAATAGTAGGACCTGGAGTCCATAGTGGGGGCGACGGAACAGTCACGTACACCGGTTCGCTTTTTCTGGATAAAATCTATCTAGCTAGCTACAAAAGAATAAAACGATATTTCTTCACAGAAATGTTAAGGCGATGGATGTTGAGTTGTGGGAAGCAAGTTTAATCCACATACTTGTGCACGCTATGTGAATTTTTGTTTGCAGTGCAGCCAGAAAACGAGGCATTACGGGACATCGGTCGGGTCTGGGATCTCTATGAGATTTCATGCCAGATTGATTGTACCTTAAACGTAAATGTAGCATCACTAACGAACATTCCGAGAAGCTGCGGATCCTGAATTTGAGCCTCAAGTTAGATTGGGCGGTACCCCTTTATACTGAAAGGAGCCGGAACCCATTAAGACTTTCATACTCAGTCAAACTCTAGAGAACCATGAAAGAAAAATATAGTATTGACATTATCGCACAAAACTACACTACGATAATACAATACTTACCAAATATCTCTCTGAACATAAATGACACTATGACACCGTATTTTAAATTGTTGGCATTTAGACCTGGGAGTCATGTTCCAATATTAAAATGTTCACCTCGTCTGAGAGGAAGGCGGAGGCCATACTCTGGTTCGCTTGACAACCGGCGACCAGGTTGACTATCTTAATAAATACAAAATCTGAAGGCATATCCATCTTGGATTGACCTCAGTGTACATTTCGCAGGCAACTTCCTGTTTCCCTGCTTAAATTAGTCGACAACCTTGAGGGTTTGTCATGACTGCGGATAACCGCTTATCTTGAACTGCTGTTTCTATCAGCTCTTCTGAAAGCCTTTATTGGCTTTGCCACGATCTGCCAAGTGCCGGAACCGTGAAAATGTGGAGACACTCTCATGACCTACCCTGAGTCCAGGAAAGGCTTGGCAACGCGTGTGGCTAATGTCACTAGACGCGAAAATCTTTAAAGTGACTACGCTTTGGTACGTCCGGAGCAGTTCACGAAACTACCCTTATGTCCATGCATTAGTAATGGCAGATGGGAGGGTCTGAGGTATGTCCTACATTCATGTGGGCTGGTACAAGACAGATTCGTAACTATGGTCACCCGCCGTAGTTTTCCGTCACCGTTTGATCGGCTGACAAAACGAACATTCTTGTGATACCTAATGTGTCGTACTTGACGTTGTCAGTGGACACTCAAAATATATAGTGGTCATGTTGTAAATCCAATACCCCAATTGGTATATAATGAACCACATAAACTCATATTTCCCTACACGGGAATTGAACCTTGGTGTTCAGAGGCTCTATCTTCAGGATGGCTGGCCGCCGCTTTTTGAAGCAGAGGTCGCATATACAGCCTGAAGGCAGGAAGGCGATCATGTGGGGACGCGGGATAACAGTGCCATGGATGGACCTTGGATTGTGAGGGGCGTCACCATTACCCCATGGGGTAAAAATTTTTTTGAAGTTCTGGGCATGCTGAAATGCTCTATTCCAATCAATTCAGATTTGTGTTTGTATGTGAGAGCGCGTGTATGAGAGAGAGAGAGATTATGTATCAGGTTAGGATAGGGAGAAAGGAACCGATTAGAAGAACCGAAAGAGACAGACAGCTAGGTACAGGAGGAGGGCATAGCACCAATGAGGATTTGACAACAATATTCAGGAGAATACATGTTACCTAAGCAAGTAAGGTAGTAAAATAACTAGATTTAACGTGAGCAAATCAGGAAACAGTAAATGGAAATATATAAGACGAATGGTTATGTAATGTAAATAATGAAAGCATATAGGACGATCACGAGCCAATGGGGAGAACAAATGGGACGAGTGGATACATGGTAAATAGGTAATTAATGTAGAATGTATCCAAGGGAAATATAAGGTACATAACTTAGGTTAGATATGTATAAGCTAATGTAGGCTAGGAGTCTATTTAAGGGGGGGTCTGGAGGTTTACAGATGTTGCCGTGACCGCAGGATGATTGTTGACAAGGACTTGTTTATATCTTTAATCAAATCCTACAATTAAAAAGAACCAAGGTTACTAAAGGCACAACAAAGAAAATGGGCCAAAATAGCGTAGTCATATTATTCGTATTTGTTCACGAAAAATAACTAAGAAAATACTTGAAGCAAAAGAATAAAAATATATAAAAGTAATAAGACGTAAAATTGTCAGCAGGGAATAGTTAAACGCGGTTAGTCAGTTCACGGAAAAATAAAATCATGTTTGTAAACAATTCTTAACATATTACATTGTTGTTGTAATTTATTAATGTATATTATGAAACTATGGAAAGAGATTAGGGAGTATAGGATGTTTCAACAGCACGAGAGCGGTTGTGTGATTACGCCACCAGCGCATTGAATGCGTTGTGTGATCGCGCCACTAGCGCATTGGATGCGTTATGAGAGACGCGTTGATCGCGCGAGCGCGACGCCGAACGTCTACCTCTGGGAATGCTCAGAGGTACCTACCAGGTAAACTGTTTGACTACAGTTTAGAATGTGTGAAAACTATTGCTCATGGGTTCAGAATTACTTTAAAAAAGTAGTACAAAGGTTAGTACCTTAGGAAATTGTTAATTATGTGTTCTGAAATGTTTTATCCGCAGGTAAGTCAGTATAAAATTGGTTGTGCTAATGAATTGGGTACTAAACAGTGTTATGAATTTCAGCTTAAATTAAGTTCTGTACCATTCTTCAATAATCCACTCTTATGGTGATCTCCATCTTATCTGAATGTGTTACTCTCGTACCATTAACATTTTAATAATTGTAATTACACACGCACGTTAAAGTCGGCAGAAATAAAAATAATAAAACCTTTAGTTAGGTTTAGTTACGTCTCACTACGGTAAACAATCAAGGAAGTGATATCTTTTAGGTTTCTTTAAATAGAGAACCAATTTTCCACGAACGAAAATCGGTCAAAGGAAGATTTGCATTTAGGATCGGTTGGTTCCGTTGAGCGGATAGAACTGAATAATGTCTCCTCAGGGCGAATGTTGTCTTAGTATCTATATGAACATAGATTTCTATTTACTATAGGAAAATTACAGATTAATAGACGCAAGGATTGGCTAAAGTCAGGACCGATTATATGGGGGGCCGATTGGGGTCCGAGGGATGGCGGCAATGTTGTGGGGGCGACCAATCATAATGAAATTATGTTTTAATTACTATTATTGACTACGCTTGCTGTAGATTTACCGTTTTACTTTAAATTATTCCGTTAAAACATTTATTAAATATTCGTACCCTGTCGAAATTATGGGGGCGACGGGCTTAACGAGCCGGGGCGTCTGATCCTCCGCTGAGTATTAGAGAGATCATGAGTCGAACACGTGGCTGAGATTGTAGAAGTATCGTGTGCGTAATATTTGTGTTGACCATTGGTCACGGGAAAGTATTGATAAAGTGCACTGGTCATATGTAATATATTAATCGAAACAAAGGTAAAGAGTGGTAGGGTAAATAAGTCGTTGTGCGGAGAAGTATATTTTAAAATGAGGTATGAGCAAATTTGAACTAATAATATTTATAATATTTCGTTGATATGTAAAATTTTGGTTGTCGCATGGGGTCCGTAACGAAGACGAAGTGTGGGAGTAGGTATAATATTGGTATTAGAATGGGGTGAGTAGAAAAACATGGGAACTTAGGTTGTAAACCATCACGTAACTTAAATATTGGTTAAAACTTTTGTGAAAGCAAGGAAGGAAATAATAATTATTATAATTTGTTATTTTTATTACATTATTACATATTTTGTGGGGTTATTATAGTATTGCGAGGTAACATTGATTTGGATGGGGCGCGGGACGTTCCTTGCCGCTCCAACCGTCGTTCGTTCAGTGCGGTGGTGCCGACTCGGGGCGGGGTGAACTCGCGCGCTGAACAGCGGGTGTACATACCTATACAGTCACATGGATTGGTGGCGCGAGCGGCGGGTCACGTGGTTCGTGCGTCTTGTGTCTAGGGTCGCGGTAGGAGCGTCAAGAATGATATTATTATTCAATAACGGAACCGCGCGCGCTTATTACCATTATTCTAGAGATTGTGTTTTAAAGGTAGATTAATTATGAATGAAGGAATGATTAGTTATGTAGTTATGGATGTTAGATATTAAAGAAGACAGACTCTTTGAAGGTTACGATATTCCATCGGGGATTAGTTATTTTCTTTCAGTTTAAAAGTTGGTGTTATTTGATAGGAATAAGGGATTAAAATTTTGCGGTTTATAGTGCAATTACTTAGACATATTTACAACAATGAAGTGCAAATGGCCTTGAGTGAGTGAGGAAGATTCGAGAACAAAACGAGAATTAGTAATGACTATGAGGTTATGTGAGGATGAGATAAACTAGAGTTAGGGTTCCGTAGAGATTGAAAAAAAAAGGGGACGAGTACCAGGAGTGAAGTTGTTATGGCAGTCTATTCCGGTGAAATCTGAGATCTGAATGCTCGGGTCGGAGGTGCATATTAGTACGAGTGTTGGACTTAGGGAGGATAATGTGATGTGTGGGTGGCTTCGCGATAACGAGTTGTGGATATTTTATTTGTATGAAGGTGGGGGCGAACGTTGTGCTATGATGCGATATCATGATGTTTGGATGTTAGTTGGGGTGATGTTTGCATGTGGTTCAGCGACAAGAAGTTTGACGTCATCATCGTATACGAGAGTGAGAGGTGGGGAATGGAAAATATTTATTTTAAATGACTTAGAGATGGGTCGGTCAGTTGGTAACTGTGTTGAACACAGATGCGGACGGGGCGAGGCTGACCGTGTTGATAAGTGAGCGATGGTGTGTATTACATTTTGGAGAAAGATATAATAATAATTTATTTAAGATTTTTTTATTAATTTCTTTTAACAATAATGTTGACGGGTATTTTAAATTTAATACAATTCGGTGAATACTGTTTTCGTATTTTGAGATTATTCGGACACAAATCGGAATTTATTTAGATTTACGTAATACTGACGGCCAAGTATTTTGGCTTGCGTTTTGAGTATTATTGTAACGTAGTTCGAGCAGGTGTATCATGCTAGTGGTAGGGTTTTGAAAAAAAATTTAAGGCAAACTGGAGAAGGGGAACGCGTTGCGGTATGAATAAATATATGTATACAATGTATGCATATACGTATGGTGATAAGTCAATGAAGGTATTATTTGATTATTAAGGGTTGCCAATTTAAATCGTTGTTATGAGTCCAGAGGGGTTTCACTCCAATTGGGATCAATAGTATCAAGATTATCGTTAAATATGTGCTTGATTTCTGGAGTCGGGTTTAAAAAAAAAAAAAAAATTTAGGAAGAAGATAGGGTTACATTCTGGGGGGGGGGGGGGGATTACGAGTGATGATGGCATAGGCTTATTTTAGCGTGTCTCTTTCCCTAGAGTTCAACTTTAGTGTAAGTGAAATAGTATTAAAAGTGTGGATAGACTTAGTGAATGGGAGCATTTGAAACGGTCTTATTGTGAGGTGACGACGGGATATCTAAAAAAAAAAAATTTTTTTTTCAGAAGTAGACAGAAAAATAGCGATTGGTTTTAGCAAGTAGGGAAGTGAACTTAAATTTGAACTTGAGCAAACGTTGTTGGAAGATTACGCGGGAAATTTCGAATACTTAGTTCAGTGTGACCACGGAATTGGAAAATAGGTTAGAAGTGACAGTTGCTCCAATATTGGTGACGTACTATGACCAAAGAGTCAGTCTACGGGTATGCGGCGGTGTTTCGCGGGACCACGGAATTGGGGAAAAGGTGGAAATGATATTTCCGCTATGGCTGAGGGGGGATCAGAGACTAGGAGGGAGTGGGGGCGATCGTATTCGGCTACATATATTTATGATAAAATGGTTATCAGATAAGGGGGGGGTAGAAGGATAATGGGGGTTTCGGTAAGTTAAGGGTAGAAGTGTTTAGAATGGGGGGGGGGGGTAGAAGGATAATGGGGGTTTCGGTAAGTTAAGGGTAGAAGTGTTTAGAATGGGGGGGGGGGGGTAGAAGGATAATGGGGGTTTCGGTAAGTTAAGGGTAGAGGTGTTTAGAATGGGGGGGGGGGGTTTAAAAAAAAAAGGGGGGATTAGTGTAAGAGTGTGTTTGAGTGGATTCAATGGTATAGTTTTCTTTGATATTTTGTGTGATTTATTATGATTATTAAATTGATTATTGAAAGAATATTTAGGAGAGTGTGAGCCATGGGTGTGTTTGATTAGGTTTTTCTTTGCTGAGCAGTAATTGAAATATCGTAAATATAAATCACTTAGTTTTTTATTACCATAGATATGAAGCTTGAATAAGGTTCTCTGGATTATTTGATTAAATCATTCATTTATTAGACTTTGTTTTAGATTATAAATTATTAAATTTGATTTATAGTGATGATTTCACTGTGATGGTTTGTTACAAAATATTCGAGGACAACATCAAATAATTACCTTGATATTTTGATGGTTTCAGCGAGTTGCCAAGGTTGAAACTAAATAATCTGCTGATGGTAAATATACAATGAACTACATACAAATGCACTTAATAAATTGTGGTTCAAGAAATTAAATATATTTTTATTTTATTACTTTAAGCTTCAAATCAGTAAATTTCAAATCATGTAGATTTTGAAGAGGAAAGGCTTTGATGTGTTTCAACCGATATTTTCAGAACATCTTTTGTTCAATGTATTCTCTACTCGTTTGAGTTGTCATCGATCACGAATATGTGAGATAATTTTCACAGACGTTTTCCGAACGTTTGATTTATTAACGATCTATACTTCCTGTATTTTATGTTGGTGCTTTTATCAACTTCAAATTTATTCTTGGTATTGATTATGAGGTCGGCTACGATTCAATTTAACTGAATTGTAGAATACCTGTCTTGATTTAAATAAAATGACATGGATTCTGTGGAGATCTCAATAAAATAATAAAACAAATAGAGTTCATCCACATTGCTAGTTGACCGTGTTGTCCGATGGCCAATTATGGAGATATGAGTGCCTTTTGTGTTCATGGCTCAACTAGTTATGGAAAGTCGTTTATGAAGAAGATCCTTAGCTGAATAGCGGGTGACTTCCACCGATGGATCAGTTGACAAGATGGGGACTTGCAAACTGCAACGTGGGAAGTATTGGTTAACCTTCAAAACCACACACTCACCCGGAGTGCAACGTTGACGAGTACTACTAGTGAATTGACCATGAATACATAGGGTAAACATTGTTCATATTGTTCCCAGAGAACAACTGAAAACACCATACAATTTCAATGCGAATTTGAGGTTCGGTCATTGTGTATTTCAGACTATAAAGTTTGAATTGCTTGAATACATTAAACAGCTTCCTGAACCATTCCATATTAGGGCATTGTGATCATATAATGACTGTGTTCACTAAATCAGCCCAATGTCAGAGGAAAAATGCCAGAACCACACCTATTTATTAATGGCGAGTACAGGCATTTGCAGGGTTTAGCACGCTGCTGCGTGACGCTGAGATGGCAGTAAAATCCAACCTTTCATAGTTGGTATGCTCTATGTACAACAATAATCCGAAAATGACCATGTCATTAATGCAGTAACATCCAACCTTCATGGTTGGTATGCAAATAGATTCAATCAAGTTATTTGATCATATCATAAGCTTGACCTCCCTGTTGGCAGATGTAAAGTAGAGATCAGTGAATTGGATCTCTTTATACTTTGCTAAATTTTGAGCATGGAAATTTCTTCAAAATTTGTAACAACAAAGAGGAGAAAGCGATTCGAATATTTAGGCAGGTTTTCACTTGGTTGAGCGGTGGAGAACATTTTTAAATTTTCAATGGGGCTCTACTATTGGGGCCTAGCTCAAAATCGTCTTATTTTTTATAATTCTTTTAAATTTCCGCGAATTTTAATTTTATTTGTTTTTATCGAAGTTTATTGAGCAGCAATATAATAACTTCTGCTGAAATATTTGATATTTTCTTAGTTAAAGAATAAGAGAAGAATATATACAATATAGTATGGGTGAGTAATATTTTAGTTGAATACTTAGGAAACTCTATTTGAGGTTAAGTATAAATTATTGGATTAAAATTAGATTAATAATACTAGACGAACACGTGCCTTTATTAGTCATTATTATTATTATTATTAGTCTTTATTAGTAGATAGGTATAGGTAGGCTAGGTTAGGTTTAGGCTGTGGGTGATTACAGTTGGATTAGATTAGGTTAGGCTAGGTAAGATTAGGATAAATTGTGGATGTAGGTTAGGTTAACATAAGTTAAATTACTTTGAAGGAGGTTAGGTGCAGCAACAACAAACAAACTAACAAACAAACAAACAAACAAACAAAAACAAAACTAAACAAAAAAATTTTTCCATATGGGAAGTTCGCAGTAGGTGGAAGGATGTTGAAGGTAATTTTGAGATGGGGGCGTGGTTGAGGTTTCCTTAATATGGAATAAAGACATTATTTTATTTTATGTTGTAACAATTGTCCTTACCTTATTGAATTAACTGCTTCCCTGCGTGTGGCATCGTGTGCCATGTGCAGTCACAGTTAATTGGGGGCGGCTGTGGACGGCCAGCCTCCACACTCAAAACATGATATATAAATACAACAAAGTAGCGTCCTATAGGCATATGAAAGTTGCGTCGCGATGCTGCTTAGCGACAAGTAAAAATAATACTTTTGTTTTACGCACATCTGACTAAACATAAAATCAAGGTCATCGCAGGTAGAGGGGGCGCCGAAAGGCGGAGGTATGACCCTGAGCGATCGCGCAGGTACAACGTTCGAAAGTACTCGAATAATGCTCTGCTTAGCGACAGGTAAATAATAATAAAATAATAAGAACACGGCTCACGCGCCCAAGGCCAACGCCGGCAGAGGGGTGGAGAGCGGGTACAGAGGAGGGGTATGACCCTGAGCGACTGCGCATCACAGGGCAGAGGGGAGCCGGGAGGAAAGATGAGCGGGGGAGAGGGGAGAGTGCGCATGACCACTCGAAAAATGGCGGGATTCCAAGGGAGGGGCGAGGGGGATCAGAGCCTAGAACAGAAAAGGCGCGCGCGTCCCTCGTCAGTCGGTGGCGAGCGAGTCTCTGGGGCAGTATGCCTCTATTCAGGGCTTACGGCACGTAGGTTGAATACGCGGAAGTGTTTTACTATAGAATTTGCACTTGCAAAGTCTTTTCCCTCGTTATATTTTGTTTGGGGACATTGAAACGAGTCATTAAGTTTGAGAGAGTAGCAAAAGTGCAAATTTAGGAACGAGATGAGTTAGCTAAATAATCTATGTTTTCTTGCAGAGTAGGTAGATTTGCAAACAGCTTTTGTTAAAATAGAGTGAAAGAATGGACGGCACTGGACCTTCGTAAGTCTGTACATATTGTTGGGGACCACAAGCGGTAGCAAACTGCGATGAGGAGCCCCGTGTGGGGGAGGTGACGGCATATGTATTGATTGTATATCGAAGTTCGCGCGGCCTGTTAGATGTGCAAGCGCATTGGATGAAGGATTAGATATGCGGGTGTACTGCATTTTGAATTACGAATTGTATGAAGAGAGACTTTATAAAGTTCAAGGTAAGATTTTACGTGGAATAAAATCTCTGGTTATAGTGGGGGGAGGATTATTTTGTGCTCAGATATTTTGTAATATATTCAGGAAAGACCTCGCGTGTGAAATGATGGTTCGTCGACTCGGACGAGGGTACAGGATGTGGTTTTAAATGGAATAAAATCTTGTACTACAGGAGGAGGGTTTTCTGTGTTCGAATAATGTGTACAGTATTCGAGGAGGGGGCTTCACGTGGGTATTAAAGGTCCGATGGCTCGGATGAGGGTTACAGGCTGTGGTTTTACGTGGAACAAAATTTCGCCTCACAGGAGGATGGGTTTCTGTCTTTGATTTATATGGACTATATTTAGGAAGGGCTTAGGAGTGTTTGGGTGTGAGTGAAATGAGGGAGTGCGTCAGCGCACGCTGAACCAGAAAGATATTAAATTCCTAGGATCAGTGTTGAATAGTAGGACCTGGAGTCCATAGTGGGGGCGACGGAACAGTCACGTACACCGGTTCGCTTTTTCTGGATAAAATCTATCTAGCTAGCTACAAAAGAATAAAACGATATTTCTTCACAGAAATGTTAAGGCGATGGATGTTGAGTTGTGGGAAGCAAGTTTAATCCACATACTTGTGCACGCTATGTGGATTTTTGTTTGCAGTGCAGCCAGAAAACGAGGCATTACGGGACATCGGTCGGGTCTGGGATCTCTATGAGATTTCATGCCAGATTGATTGTACCTTAAACGTAAATGTAGCATCACTAACGAACATTCCGAGAAGCTGCGGATCCTGAATTTGAGCCTCAAGTTAGATTGGGCGGTACCCCTTTATACTGAAAGGAGCCGGAACCCATTAAGACTTTCATACTCAGTCAAACTCTAGAGAACCATGAAAGAAAAATATAGTATTGACATTATCGCACAAAACTACACTACGATAATACAATACTTACCAAATATCTCTCTGAACATAAATGACACTATGACACCGTATTTTAAATTGTTGGCATTTAGACCTGGGAGTCATGTTCCAATATTAAAATGTTCACCTCGTCTGAGAGGAAGGCGGAGGCCATACTCTGGTTCGCTTGACAACCGGCGACCAGGTTGACTATCTTAATAAATACAAAATCTGAAGGCATATCCATCTTGGATTGACCTCAGTGTACATTTCGCAGGCAACTTCCTGTTTCCCTGCTTAAATTAGTCGACAACCTTGAGGGTTTGTCATGACTGCGGATAACCGCTTATCTTGAACTGCTGTTTCTATCAGCTCTTCTGAAAGCCTTTATTGGCTTTGCCACGATCTGCCAAGTGCCGGAACCGTGAAAATGTGGAGACACTCTCATGACCTACCCTGAGTCCAGGAAAGGCTTGGCAACGCGTGTGGCTAATGTCACTAGACGCGAAAATATTTAAAGTGACTACGCTTTGGTACGTCCGGAGCAGTTCACGAAACTACCCTTATGTCCATGCATTAGTAATGGCAGATGGGAGGGTCTGAGGTATGTCCTACATTCATGTGGGCTGGTACAAGACAGATTCGTAACTATGGTCACCCGCCGTAGTTTTCCGTCACCGTTTGATCGGCTGACAAAACGAACATTCTTGTGATACCTAATGTGTCGTACTTGACGTTGTCAGTGGACACTCAAAATATATAGTGGTCATGTTGTAAATCCAATACCCCAATTGGTATATAATGAACCACATAAACTCATATTTCCCTACACGGGAATTGAACCTTGGTGTTCAGAGGCTCTATCTTCAGGATGGCTGGCCGCCGCTTTTTGAAGCAGAGGTCGCATATACAGCCTGAAGGCAGGAAGGCGATCATGTGGGGACGCGGGATAACAGTGCCATGGATGGACCTTGGATTGTGAGGGGCGTCACCATTACCCCATGGGGTAAAAATTTTTTTGAAGTTCTGGGCATGCTGAAATGCTCTATTCCAATCAATTCAGATTTGTGTTTGTATGTGAGAGCGCGTGTATGAGAGAGAGAGAGATTATGTATCAGGTTAGGATAGGGAGAAAGGAACCGATTAGAAGAACCGAAAGAGACAGACAGCTAGGTACAGGAGGAGGGCATAGCACCAATGAGGATTTGACAACAATATTCAGGAGAATACATGTTACCTAAGCAAGTAAGGTAGTAAAATAACTAGATTTAACGTGAGCAAATCAGGAAACAGTAAATGGAAATATATAAGACGAATGGTTATGTAATGTAAATAATGAAAGCATATAGGACGATCACGAGCCAATGGGGAGAACAAATGGGACGAGTGGATACATGGTAAATAGGTAATTAATGTAGGATGTATCCAAGGGAAATATAAGGTACATAACTTAGGTTAGATATGTATAAGCTAATGTAGGCTAGGAGTCTATTTAAGGGGGGGTCTGGAGGTTTACACATGTTTAACATCCGGTTAAATTAAGTCGTGCACTGCAAGGAAGGTCCTGAAATGACGCCTAGTTCTCATGTGGTGTGTTAGAATCATATCATGGCAGCATTTAGTAATATTCATTTGACTCAATGAAGTTATAACCTATTTTAAAACTGTTGATATAATGACCCTTTTAGTGTTTTGAATCATCTTATAATGACTATGGTATGTACACCTGCTGTGTATGTGGGTGCAACGTAACGTACATTTTAGCGGTAAGATTACTCCGTACCAATGCCTAATTATGTGACGATAAATTATTTGATTTGATTTGGTAACCAACAAAAACTTCATCACTAAAGAGTCGTATTGGGAGATCGTGGAGTATTTAAAAAAAACAGCAGATTTCGACGGATAGCGGAACGACCAGAAGTAATCAACAGTAAAAGCCAATTAAAACATGGAAAAGATTGTAATTAGTTGACTTGGCGAAGGATATTCCGAAAGCGAGGCAAAGTCAATGGAAAACAACATTCATAAATACGAAGCCTTGATCAAATAAGCCGAACTGCGCCATAGATTTACAAACGATCACTTATCCGGTCAATGGCAACGAAGTAAATATTCAAATGTACAAATATATTTAAAATATATCATTTGTATTTATTATTTATGTTTGCATTATTTTATAAATATTTTTGTAACGTAAATGAACATGGATGGCTAAAACCACACCTACCGTCAAGATTTCGCCCGACGTACCACATAGAAACTAGGTGCCATGCTAGGCCTTATGTAAGCCTCCTAGTCAAACTCTTTTACAGTGTTTTCTTTTGTTGTCTTTTACAGCTTGCACGCACGTGAAACGCCGAAGTTCGGCAATCACGATAGTTGCTTATTTTTTAAAGAAGGTTATTCTTACATATTAATTAAATTGATCACTTCCTGTCCCAATAGATACCCTACCACCTAATAAGTAAGGTAAAGGACTTACAATTTTACGTGAATGAAGAACCACGACCGACGAATACCATAGTCGGCTCTTACGAGATGCCCATGCCAGAACCCACACAACAAAATGATTTATGCATATGTGTATTATTTCATAAATATCCAATTCTGATGTGAAACATAATACAGCATACCGGCTCGGCCCCGGAGGAGATGCATAGCGGAAGGTTTGAATAAGATAGTCCTTCTAGCACGGCGCGTCGTCTGTGGATCCCGGAACGAGGGACCAACCAAATAGCGGCGTTGGCTCGCATTTATCAATCAGGTGGTTAATTTAAATTTATTTTATTGGTTGTATACGCGGCGCCGATATAATGAGCTCTTATGCCAGTAAACCCACACGGTTAAACCGCTGAGTTATTGATCGGCCGGTCGCGGCGGTTATGGCCTAGCCATCGCCCATACGTCGACTGCACCAAAGAAAAATATCTACCCGGTTCTAGAAAGGACTCGCCTTCACGAGACTCCCGGCAGATGTAAAACTTTCAAGTTAATATTATAATGTATAATAAATAAAATCCGATACAAAATTGTGGAGTAAAAGTGCCGTCCCGAGGGCGGATGGTGGCTGCTCGGTACCGGGGGCATACACTCGAGAGCGTCACGCCATGCGACCAACATGCTCATTTTTACTGCCAAGGTGTGCCAATATATGTCTCATATAAAAAAAAACTTTGCCTCTGATGCTGATATTCATAGCCCTTACTCGTGATTGGCTTAGCCAAGCCGAAAGCTGCCGGCTGCCCAATTTGACAGTAGTGCAATTCATTTTATGTCAAAACTGACAGTCGGAAGGCATACTTTGGCTTAGCCAAGTAAACTTTATGAATCTCAGCATGACAATGAAACTGTTAAGATGTAGTTGTTATTGAGGGTGTCGTTGTTATTAAGGGGTTATTAAGATGTTCTTATTAACATCGACCAACAACGGACGGATGTGGTGTCAACGCACCACGGCGTCGACCTACAGGGCCCGCGAAGCTGCCGACGGACCTCGACTATCGCCGATCGAATGTCGGATTCCAATTTAGATTAACTGTTAAATATGCAGTGAAGCAACCTTCCCAGAGCAGTGAGTTGGTCCGCTAGAAATGTATCGAGGCTCGGGCTACCGAGCTATTGCGCTCTACTCGAGTTATTTAAAGGCACGTTACGCCAAAGTGAAATTAATGTGGGTTTTCGCGCAAGGTCGGTTTAAAGTGCAGATAGAAATAAGCATAAACAAGAACTTAAATAAATATACTTTTTCGTAATAAGCAGGAATGGTACGTGTATTACACGTTATGCACTGCAAGGCTGGACCCGTACGAATAAAAAATACCATTCGTGGGTATTGCGTCTACCAATTTCGCCCCCTGCTGTATAACCATAATTATCTGTTTCTCCTACGGTTTCTCCTCCCGTAATCAAAGCCTCATACTAACACAGTGTTTAAGATTATACTTCAAAATATTTATTTTTAAATTTAAAGTTTATTTTATTTATCTCGACATATGTACATGGAGCCTCGAACCATCCATGCCTTGAAAAGAAAAGCTATAACAAATCATAACTTTGATTACTAAATTTCCCGTTAAATCGTAAAACAAATGACAAATGAATGAAATATATGCACAATAAAATTGGCAAAGAGTTCCATTTTCAAAATTTAAACTATTTTTTTTTGTGTCTTTTACAAGTGGCCAGTTCAAAGAATGATCGGTGTCGCCCTCGCACTAGGGGAGCGCGGCGGACGGCAGCGGATGTGTCGCCAGCAGCACCTCTACATACTTCTGTTACTGCTGCCGCCGTTGCAACATCAGCTTCCCTAGTATTCCGGGAGGTCACGAAATTTTTGGTCACGATAAGGTAAATGGCTGAATCTGGGTTCACATGTTAGAGACCAACCCTCTGATGCTAAATATGTCGGTCTGCCCATGCCAAGTGGTTGGGTTATCTAGATTGGCTTTATAAAACAGATGTTGGTATGTACCTGCTGATGAATATACTGATCGTTTAGAAACATTGATACCTATTAATTATACAATAATAGCCAGTCGATTTTTTTAATTAAATACTTAAATATACCTAAAGTTATATCTGTAACCTAAATCGTCTATAACTATGAAATGCAACCAAAGATTTGTTCCGTTTTTGCATTGCTAAGCAAGTATGTACTGATACTTTCATGCTTCGTCATTTGCATTTATTTACCTTATCATATATATTTTTTGTCACCATAAGTACTTTTTCAGGCGTCTTATCTACGTAACGCAACCACTTGGAGTAGGCAGACTGACACATTTCGCTTCAGAGGGTTGGTCTTTATCCCATGAACCCAGTTTCAGCCATTTACGTTATCGTTACCATTTTTGTCGCGACCTCCTAGTCTATAGCACACAGACCTGTTTCTATATGAAGGCAAATTGCGACTAACCTCTGGTAATTGTGCTGCTGGTTGTGTACGAGCGGTTGCGCGGCGGAGGGCGGTGGCTGTGTTGCCAGCAACAGCTGCTTTTGTTGCTGCTGCCGTTGCAGCATCTGCTTTCCGAACACGCCGTAACCGAACCCGTAGATTTCGTCCTCTTCCTTGTCCGTAAGGCAGCTCGATGGCTGAAACAACACATTCTACATTTAGCATACTTCTCTGTCCGCTCTTAAACTTACCCTGACTGATGTATATAAAATAGCATTTGCAAAGATAATAGTTTGCTGTTGCAATCAATGCCACCATGTAAGCTTTAATTTCGATTTCAAAAGTTAGTTGCTCATTGTTTAAAATATAATTAAGCCATTGGAATGTGCAAGTGTCATTGGAATTATTGTCGAGCATTGATTGGGATTGTTTTATATTGCTTGCCTGAAAATGTTTCCATGCACGAGCACCTTTAGAGCATACGATGAGAGCTGTAATGAAGGCAGGTGCGCCGTCGCTATCTCCACATACAGACGAGCGTTATCCCGATAAGAACTTTGAATCCAAACGGCATTGGTGCTTGTGATCTCCAAAGTTAAACAGTGTTAAAACCCAGCATCCCGAGCAAACGTACTTAGATAATAACCATGTATTCGATTACACACAGAACGAAGAAACTTTTTTGGATTTTCTCATTTGAGAACAGAATAATCCTCCAATCAGAAAATTGACTACTGATAGTGCAAGATTAAGAGCACGTTGAAGTATCTCGTGATCAGTTTCCTCATTGATACGTACATATCTTCATATTACGTAAAAAGGCATAGAACCAAGTGTATCATCCTTATAATGTCTTTCCTTGCAATCTCAATACCAAAGACGTGACTAGACAGGACTAAGCTTTGACTAACTAATACCCGTACCTCATTTACTACCGCCGATCCCGTTAGTAATCGGCAAACGATAGGAAAAATTTGGGTGTGAAACCTGAAAACTGAGTTTAACTTGTCATGTCGTGTCGTTATCGGCTCTGTCAAAATCTTCTCGAAAGTCGAAATACACCACAATATTTTTTTGTCAGATTCTCTACAATATAGATAGATTTCATTTATTAAAAACTTATGGAAGTGAAAAAACTACAATGAGTCACGTCAAAGTCTGATTGATCCGCGGATTCGATTTACTCGGTGACTCCAAAGACTAGTGACTACATTTGCCGTGAAAGTCCATGCCGATGCGTTGGTTTGATATTATAGAATGCAGTGCTCTGATAAATGTAGCTAGCTAAAATCGATTTGAAAATATTGGCGGCCGCTGAAAGCGCAGCTACCGGTCATATGATAGTGCAATATTCTGCATTCCCAAAGAATCGTGACAATCTTTAACCAATAGAAGTTAGAGGAGTGGAAAGATATTTTTTTTCTTTTCAATAGAAACATTTTCTAATCAATCGAACATTTCAGTGTTTATCACGACCTGGCGTTGATTTTCCATTTTGTTTTTTTTTTTACCTAAATTTCGTTAGATTGTTAAAGCGATCGATTTTTTTATTTATTATGTATTTTTCATGTAACTTTCTTTTTATCCAATGCGATGGTACAAACCCGGGTGGGCCCGACGCCACCGCATCTAGTAGGGGAAAGGAGACCTACAGTTTTACATGGACTCAGAGCCATTGAAGAAATTAATTTATTCAACTCTAAAAGAGAATGAAAGTTATGGATGAACGGGGCGGGGATCGAACCCACGACCTCTGGCATGGAAGGTAAATCCCTTCGCACCTGAACTACGAGACGCATAAATATGATAAATATTACTTATTTATAGCATCCGGAGTAAACGGGGGCAAAGGATGGTCCCTTCAGGCGTATTAAAAAAAATGCTTAACATAAGCTAATGACACCGAGCCATTCAAACATGCTCATTTGATATGCATCACCCGAGCGGCTCGTTTTCGTCCGTCGAATATAATAAAGCTTTTTAACCTTATAAATATTAATTGCACGCTGGTTAAAAGTGAAATAATGAAATTCGCTAAATAATAGATTTGTTAAAGCCGAATGGATATTGAAATTAGCAGGTTAATTTTCCAATCGCATCGCTCGTCATGAAGCACGTTGGGCGAAACGGGCTTAGCATATGACATCAAAGGGAAGGTCCCGGCATGGCAACTAATTTATTTGGGAAAAAGGTGCGTCTATGCACAGCTACATAAAAAAAATATTGCTTCTTAAAGACTCGTGTTAGAATGACGCAGGTAGCTTGAAAGTCCATTAAGTTTCCTAATTAGTGGCGTTTTTAATGAAATTAACGTAGATGGCCAACCGTCAACCTACTGTTATGTCAATAATGCCATATTAGGCCAACACACCAATTGGGTTTTTTTTTTTATGTAACTGGACATGGATGGCTAATACCACACCTTCTGTCATGGTATTAGCCGAACACACCACATGGGAACTCACCTAGGACCTTCCTTATATTGCACGGCTACATTGAACTGGATGGAAAACACGGACAATTTTCATTGCCGCTTCGACCATCGTTCATCCAATGTGATGGTACCAACCCGGGCGGGAACCCTACCACCTAGTAAGTAAGGAAGGGGACCTACAGTTTAACGTGGAATCCGAACCACGGCCAGCCTCTCTCAACGGTCGAATGGTCACCCATCCAAGACCAGACCGGACTCAGCATTGCTTAACTTCGGAGAGCGATCGCCGAAGTGTCGCGCCACTGGGCCATTGAGGCTGACAAATGTCATGGCTATTATTTTTAACAGCTTTAAATTGGATGGACAGCACAGATAATTTTAATTGCCACTTTGACCGTCTTCAATTAAATGCGATGGTGCCAACCCGGGCGGGATTAACCCTACCACCTAGTAAATTTACATGATAACCGAACTACGGCCGCACTGATAGTTGATTGATCTCGATAATTGAACGCCGAGTCTTCGCGCCACTGTGCGACCGAGGCTGACAGCAGTTTTATAAAGACGGTCGTTAAAAAATATTACATATTTAATTCAGGAACGCTACGAATGAAGTATCATGGCGCGTGGAAGGTAGATCTGGGGTGAGGGGTGGGGTGGAGGCAGCGTTTTGTGAAGTTGCGCCATGCAAAAAGTCCCGTAACTCCCAAAAGGATTGTGGGAAAAGAAAGGACGAAATGTCGGGAGCGAGCCAGATGCTTCCGACTCTTTAGCCGAATTAACCAGCTGAAAGAGAATTTTATCTTTCTATGCTCTCCCATTTTCACGAATTGTCGAGAACAATGAGTTTATTCATAAACTGCACCGCACTTTGGGTAAAACTGCTAATCGTTGGTCGGCGGGTTTATTTAACAAAAGTATGGACGCTGCATTGAAAATTGCACGTACCATAAAATAGTCCCTCATTCGAACATAATCACGTTAGGCGGAAACAATGCAAAAATGTTCCGGTTTAACTCCAACAGTGAGGGTCCGTTTCAGAGCAATCGTAAATTCAGCGCCGTGAGCTCACCTACGGACGAACTATTCATAAAATTGAATACACTTTTTAACTCCTCGAAGCGCCACCAAAAAGAGACAAAACAAACGTATTTGGCACAACATATGGCGAGTGTCTGACACTGCAGTCCACTGGCGTACGACTTTTATACCGATATTAATATTGTATGAAGCGTGTCGTGCCCACAGACCTAGCGTGCGCGCCTCTAGCTTACAAGACCAGAGTGAAGGAGTGAGAAGTCAATTTAAGCATCACTACCAGGAGTCAGAGAGAGATGCAACATACCCACCCGATCTGAAGACTTTGGAATAACTAAAAGTAAACAGTGGCACGGCTCATTAGATAATAAATGCGTTTTTTTAAATTCCGTATTATTTCTCCGATTTAAAAAAATGTGTTGAACCGTGGTGACCTATGAGGAGAACGGGCGTAATTAACCGGACAAATACACTTTTATTTTTCAGGTAAATAAGAGGTGACCAAGTGACCTTTGTCGATCTTATTTCTTACCTTTTCCTCATTATTTCGAAGTAAAACTCGAAACATAGCTTCAGATTTGAGTAAAATATGAAATTTCAGTACATTTTGTACTAGAAATTTTGGTCTCATGCGTTGGTCGAGTGTGTCTTTTCAATTCTAAGTCTATGGTCGTGCCACACTCGAACAGTCGGCCCAGCGTACTTTGACGCTCCGCGCGGCTAACCCAGTCTTAGGAAAATAACGACCGTTCTTGTAGGGGACACGTGAATTATGCCCTTTAGGTCCATGCCCTTGGAAGAGCGACTCGCCGCCAGGTATAAGTTGATTTATGTATGACGTTTTATTTTTGCAGCCGTGTTGGGACAGCTTTTATCTTTTATCTCGTGCGGTAAAAATACAGATGATACCAATGTAAGCAATAACGATTTGAGGCAGAATGGCCAAATAAATACTATATACACACATAAGCAAGGTGTGGCGTGTTATCTCGTCCAAATCTTTCTGCTACTGCTCTCTTGATAGCCGATTTTTGAATTATTTAATTCATAGCATTGTACATTTAGTATAAAGCCATGATCTACGCCGCCGCCATCGTGAACCAAAAAAATAGCTTATTTGTGCCCCCGCTACGTGTCTCCACTTCAACCAGCTATGTTTCTGACATAACGTCCTATCCATGCCTTCGCGCCGCAAATATATTCCATCTAGCTATACTTCTATCATGAAGTCCCATCTGTGCCGCTTCGCTGGATTTTCATTTCATTTCATTTATTTAAACTAAGTTTAAGTTACTTACAACTAATAAAGTTACTAATTCAATTATATAAATTAATATAATTTATAGCATTACAAGTATACTCTGGTGTAAAGCCGTCGTCAACTTAACCTATCTCCACTACATTTTACTATATTTCTTCCATAACGTCCTATTTGTGCCGCCGCGCCGCATCTATACTCCACCTAGCTTTACTTCTATCAATACGCTCTATCTGTGCCGTTGCGCTGCATCTTTACTCGATCTAGCTAAACTTCTACCATCACGTCCTTTTTGTGCTGCCACACCGCATCTCCACTCCATCTGAGTATACCTCTACGATAACATATTGTTTATTCACTTATGTTTCTATTCAACGTAGTAGAACGTTCGCGAAAGCGAAGTGGACAGGTACTGGCTTCCAGGCGGCACAGAACCGCTTGCGGGCGGGGTCCGCGGCGTGGTCAGCACATCTAGCACGCGCATGCGCGGCGACATTCGCCCCACTCGGACCACGTGTAATGTTTAGTTCCTATCCTAACGTTCTACCTCAGATGAGGTTATTCGATTGCGCTCGCTCACCGAGTACTTCCCGGGCACGTAGAGCGGCTGCGAGAGCGACGTGGTCAGGTTGTGGAGGCCGAGCGGCGGCGGGCCGGCGGCGGGCGGCGTCTGCGGCGTGGTGGGCCCGCCGAGCACGCGCATGCGCGGCGACATCTCGTCCCACTCGTGCCGCCGCAGCTCCTCGAGGTGGTCGAGCACGTCGCCGTAGTGCGTGGAGAACAGGTCCGCGTAGCGTGACGCGAGCCCTTCCAGGTAACCTCGGTCGCCGTCCTGTAATGGAGGAAAATCCTGTGCTCTATATTACTTTTTTCACACTCTCATCGTACATTCTTGTGATGAAATTATGGGGTTTCGAAGGGAATGTAAACCCACATCGCTGGCAAGCAGTTTTGCCGGAAGGAGATGGAAATCTTATTACCTTGTATAAGGGTATCGAGTGAGCGAGACTTTATCGTGAGCCTCGCTGTTGGTTCAGCGCGCTCGGGAACGATGTTGTCTACTTCGAGGGCACCTTCTACTGTTGCACCCTAACCACTCGATATAGCAAGTGGGAATATTATACATACGTCTGTGGGAGAAATCCTTAAATTGATGAATGACAACATCAGTAGATTTAATGTCGTACAGGACCATGGCGCTCACCGGACGAATTAACGTTTTAAAACGGTATACCTACGTAATTTGTAGCTTTTGTGATCGACTTTGGTTTGACCTGGGTACGACAGAGATTTAAAAAATAGGCCAAAAGCCTGTCAGGCCCAGGTTAACGTGGGGCACCGTACCCTGGATTCTGGATTGTATTTCTGGATGGCTATTAGCGTGCAAAGTTCGTCATAAATTTGCGAGGAGTAAGTGCGTAGCTTTAAGACTCTGATTGGCCTAATCAGAGGCCAATATCCGAAAAACGTTAATATTTAATTTAATATGCACTCCATATCTGATGTCGCCACTTCAATTTCACTTAAAACGGCCGTGTGCATCGCCCCACCCACTTTTGTAATAGTATTTGCCTGATTTGTAAATCAATGAAACAGAAACTTTAAGTTTGATCTTTATGTTATTGCGTTCAATAAAATAAACAATATACGTGCAATCAATCTAATTTTGCTTACACCCTTTTGATAACGCAATCAGCAGTATTCACGGCCTTTAACGCTATCCAAAGTCGTGAAATTATCCCGTAGGACACGTTTCCACCTGTGGCCCTGTGGAAGGTCCGAAGTTGCAACGAAATAGCAATGTTTTCCTTATCCCGCTGCAGACGCAAGTATAAATACATAATTGAATCGGAACACGAGAGGGAGCGAGTGGACAGAGCGATAACTCATGTTGTTCTCTAGCTAACAGATTTATTTATATTTCTCTGCCGACCTCCCCTCCAGACGGGCGGGGCGGGGCGGGGCGGGGCGGGGCGGGGCGGGGCGGGGCGGGGCGGGGCGGGGCGGGGCGCCAGACAAGCCGGTGCAAGCTCACATTGATGCGGACTCTTGGATAAAAGATGAGCCCTAAGTCCGCTCGAGATCACCTAATAGAAGCGGCGTGATTTATGGCCGCGGGCGAGATCCGGGCGTGAGATACACGCAGTATTAGTATTGCGGAGTCATCGGTTGAACGGTGGCCGAGGCGAGGACGGAAAACCTAAGATCCTAATTCATTGCTGACACACAGATAATATTGATAGAGGCAGCTAATGGAATAACAATGCGTTTTATTTACTAGACTAGAATATTTAATATCAAATCAGGATGACTTACATTATGTATGTACGTACGTACAATTATTATAAAAGAATTAAAAGAAAATTAATTTACTAGTTTCTTTTAAATCCAAAGTAATTTAAGCAAAAGTTTTTTTAAAGTTTAAATTACTAAATTGTAAACGATAACATTGAATAAAAAAATTACGAAAAGTATACGAGCTGAAATTTTCAAGTGTGCCTTCAGGGCCACATCCTAAACTATAATTAGTAGCTTAAAACACTGACGCCGATTATGATAACCACTAAAACGGGATTGTTAGATTAAAAAAAAAAACATTTTCCTAGCTGGGAATCAAACGCAAATTTTGAGAAAAATAACGCATCTGTATTATTGGACCAGCAAATATTGTCGCTTATAAGGAACAAATGCTGTGAAATAATACGGAAAACTAAAGGAAAGTTTCTCGCGAGCGTAGTTTAGGATTAGGCCCTGAAGGCACATTTAAAAAAATCAAGGACAACAGAAAAATCGGAATTGGGCGCGGTATATGCAATTGTATTATGCTTTACAAATACAGTGGGGCTGATTTAAATCATTTGTTTATTAGCAGTAATAACTGCGAAGATATTTAAATATCAATTAAAATATGATTGTAACTTGTTTTTTATTAATCGAAATCAAAATGAAACAAATTTGAATTGCCGTTCTCGTTAATTACCCTACAACAGGCGTAATTATCCAGCTGAAAGCGCGTTACGAATAAATATTAGCACAGTTCGGATTACGCGATAAAATACGCGGCGTCGAAAATAAAATATCATTCCGTCGGCTTGCGACCCGCGCGGTCACTAGGGAGATGAAGAGGGTGCCCAATGATATCATAAGAGGATCTCTTCATTATTCGAAGATTTCGGTAAAAGTATATACGTTGAGAGGTTGATAAAATCAAAAAATTCTTCTATTTCGTATTTGCTCAAATTCTCGTTTTTTCCGCCTCGACAATCAGCCGCACAATGTTTTGGCATAATTTCATGCTCGGTTTTTAAACCAAGCGATTCACTTCGAAACTATGTTGCCATGTTCATTGCATTTGTGTAAACTATTGATATTGGTAAATGCCATTACGACATTTTCAAGAACTTATTGTTAAATTCCATTATGACATTTTCAAGAAATAAGTACTAAAAGTTTGAGACCGACGGTCGGGAATCTCTGAGCCATAGACGAATTGTAGGGTCACTTGTCTATTTTGCAGTTACTAACACAGACGCTGTTCTCTGGAACGTGCATCCCTTCTTTCTCCCCATGTAAGCTATATTCAAAGCACTCTCACCCTTTTGTAGTTGACAACTAACTAACTTTTTCTCAATTCGTATTCGTGCCTTTTCTCATACCTTCAGCCTGGTAATCTTTAAAAGTAATTTAAACAAGCTTGATGCAATAGTTCGCAAATCGGCTAGCACAGCAAACTGGACTTGTATGGTAATACGACACCTACGTATTAGCCCAACAAGGTGTCATACCAGGAACGTTTTTTGCATATCATGGCTGCATTGAAATGGATAGAAA
Source organism: Incurvaria masculella (assembly GCA_946894095.1). Classification (NCBI taxonomy): domain Eukaryota; kingdom Metazoa; phylum Arthropoda; class Insecta; order Lepidoptera; family Incurvariidae; genus Incurvaria; species Incurvaria masculella. Next base: position 14,188,971 of record OX335651.1, read on the forward strand.
CCACGGACAAATTTCATTGCCGCTTCTGATTTCGTTCGTTCAATACGATGCTACCAACCCGGGCAAGACTTATCCTACAATTTAGTAATTAAGAATGGACCTACAGTTTTACTTAGTATCCGAACCACGAAAAAAATATAAATCCTTTATCGTCTCAATCAATCAAATAAAATAATAGGCTATAGTCGAAAGTAATCTGGCTCAAGGCAGCTATAATTTAAAGGAAATTTTATTTAAATAATTTCGTAGCCGGGATCACTTGTTTTCTATTAGAGCAGAATATTAAATTATTATGTAAATCTGTTCATTGTTTAATAACTTTTCGATAATCGTCACGCATTGTGGGTAATAACTTCTAGTTTATTTTAATAAAAACAAGAGGGACTGAACCCGTCAATAATTTTCAAGCTGTAAATAATTTGTATTGTAATTTTTTTTTTAGCATAACAAACACATTTAAATACGGCTTACAATTCAAAAAGATGCGTAAAAGGACAGGCATATAAAACCGGATACATACCGACGTCTCCAATCGAGAATGGCCTGCTTACTAAAGTAGGCTAAGTTGTTGCCAGCTACAAGTCTGCTGCTGTTTCTACGAGATGGAAGTATGTCTCTCTCAAAGACTGCAGACGCCCGAGGGCAGTGTAAACTGGAAAGCTATTTGCAAGTTACAGAGATGAGATACCCCGCACCGCCATCCCTTCCTTTGCGCGTACTCACATAGCTGGATTAACCAAGTTTTATATTTCACTTGGGGTTTATAACTCATACCATAACTCATTAATAAATCTGTCAGTTTTAGGGATCACTGGGTAAAATAATCTCGGATGCATTTTGAGTAAACCAATTAAAAAATAATGTATTCTTACTGGTTATTTTCCCATGGATGCTTGACATTTTAATAACGCTTTTCGGCTATAAGCTCGTCTTATACATTTATGTTAAGAGAAGTACATTGCGAGTTAAGAAATAATGCAAGTTCCCCTGATCATACTTATTCTAAATTAGTAAGATAATCTAGTTTTATGATTCCCACTATAATTATCCACTTCTATTATATTCATATACAAATGAATGAATAAATAAAAAAATGCTGCTATATTTAACTAATGGCTGTCCAAGTAAACGGCTTTATTGTATGATATTGGCTTTTCATTGGCGGCAACAATAGTAAACTTAAATCATTTATGAACAACGTTATGATAAAATATGTTATGATTTTACCGTGAGAATGAAGTTTAAATAATATGGCAATATTTGAGACATCAAGGTATTCGTGGTTACACAGAAAACGAGAGCCAACTAAATTCCCGAAAGATGATTCGAAGTAAAATTCAGTTCATTGAAATTCCCCACCTCATTTCGAGGGAGAGTGCTCAACTGAGTTAGAAGGATGTCCGCGGTGCCGGGCAGAGAGCATAATAATTAGGGTTAAGCTAATTTAAATTAACTCGGGAGGACTTCATTCAAGTTTAAATATGCAACAAATGAAATAATTTTAAAGAAAACAACGCTTAATTAAGTCAGTAGCAATTCGGGTGATTATACAATCTGCATGGCGTGTATTTAATTAGATACTTAATGGCGAACGAGTACCGAATTATGAAAGATAACAGTTGCTGAGGAGGCTGGTTTGAGTAATTTTTTAATCCCTTACGATGCAGAAACCGCTGAACGAAACGAATATTAATTATACAGACCAGATGGCAACATTGTGACCGCTGTTTTGGTCATTCTCGACCTAAGCAAACACGCACAGCCTTCTCTGAATAGCGAGCACCACGATGGTAACCTAACCGCCTTTTTACAAAATGTCTAGATAAGGTCTTTGATAGAAGTACACAGCGATAGCTAGGGAGCTGACAAGGATTAGGTTAGTCATTTGGAAATGTTTTGTAATGATTATAGATTCTCAAATAAATACGAATCGTTTACAGAATTAAGGCAATCAGACAATTAAACACCCGGTTTTAATAGAGTGATTGTAAACGTTTCGTTGAGTTTTGTAGTTGCAGGGGAAGTATTTATATTAGTTTAGGCTTTCAAATTATTCTCACATTTAAAACTGTAGGTTCCTAAAATATTATTGGAAGGTAAATCCCGGACGGGAAAATTACAATTGTCCGTGTTTTTCATCTTTCTTGTATATAACGCCTACAGCGTTATATACAAGGAAGATCCTGCCATAGTAACTAGTTCCCATGAGGTGTATTGGGCTAACATCATGACAATAGGTGTGGTATTAGCCATCCATTTCAAGTCACATACAATAATAACAATAAAGAAAAACGAAAAATTAAGGGGCAGCCACATATTAGGTCCGCTATTCGGTAGGGTTAAGCCCGCCGGGGCATGAAACTATGGTTGCAGCGGCAATGAAAAATATTACGCGTCCCATCCAGTTCAGTATAGCCGTGCTCATAAAGGAAAGGTCCCGGCATTGCACCTAATTATTTCGGGAATATGGTGCATGAGGCTAATATCATAACGGTAATTGTGCGGTATTAGCCACCCATGTCAGGTTGCATACAACAAAAAAAGATATGTAATATGAGTAATCCGTGGGGAAACTGAGTCAGTTAAGAGCTCGATAACATTGGATTAGATAAAAGCATTAAAATATTGTTAAAAATAAAAAATTTAAGTTTAAAATTGTGGTTTTTTATTTTGTGAAAATTATTATTTAAAAAAAATCGGTGTCTAAGTATAGATGTCTGAAAATTTGGTGTACAATTGTTTCATTTCGTAATTCGAGAGGGCGCGCAGTTTTTAACGTACAAAATTGAGGGTTGCGATCACCTTGAATAAGCATCGAAAGCTGCGTAGCGAAGTGCTCGTAGCGATCTCCCTGTTGGTGCTGAGTTCGCAGGCGTCAAGCTTAAAGACGGCGCGAGGTTTATTTCCATTTTTAAATGAGCGCGGCGACGGCGGCGGGCGGCGGCGGCGGCGGGCGGCGCGGCCGAGCGGAAGTTCCGCCCGCCCTCCGACTCCGCCCACGGTGAAAGCTTTGTCGGAACCGAAGCCTGTGCTCTGCGTTTTAAGTGGATTAAATCGCTCCGCGCTCGTAAAACCGACAAGTGTTCCGAGCGCTAATAATTAAAGTAACCGTTCAACTTTTGCATGGGTAATAAGTGTGAGGGCGCGGTCGAAGTCAAGCGAGTTCTCTACGCGTCGTTTTTCTCGCGAACCGGGAGATGGAAGGCTTCGAGCGTCGAAGGCGACGGGCATCGGGCGAGGGGCCAGTAAAAGACCCGACCACCTCGCTTTAAACGGAAAAAACGGGAGATAGAAAATCTCATTTGCATCTCGTAATTTACTTTGAACTGAAAATACTGCCTTGGGGCGAACGGCGTCGGGTTTATCGATAAAGCACTGTGTATCCGTTAGCTTTGCATTGCAGATATGCACTCGAGCAGCACTATAGGTTATACTGATGCAACCTAACAAACACAATTAAGTATTGTACCCATTTGATGTTGGGTACGACGGAAAGCTCCTTTCGGATTAAAAAAAATATTCAAGTAACTTGTGTGAAATAAAAACTTTTTTTAAGCACATAACCATAAAGGGAATTTTCGAATTAACGCGGTCCGTATTTTTAATAAAAGATTTTCGCTGAGGCGGAGGGTCTCAAAAGCTCGAGTCGTGTGAAAGCTTTGCCGGCGGGTCGCCATTCACGCAGTGATGTCACTGGGCGATGGAGCCAGACGGCCCGGGATAATTAAAGAAACCTCCAAGCTGTACGGCTGCTTTTTTATTCATATAAAAATTCCATTTGTGCATGTGGCCGCGTTGAGGCATCCGTGGCGTAGGTAATTTCGTGAATATGAAAGAAAGACAAAGCAAATCTACAGGGCGGCAGAGTGGAACTGGCATGGCACGAACGAGAAATACTACCGTAACCATTTACATAAGTCACGTACTTCGTAAAGGTCAAATTCGAAATAAATACGCATGTGAACGTAAATGAATAAAAATGTCTGTTGAAGAAGCTAGAGAAGTATGCCGTAATTCGCATGGTGTCGGACCACTTCGGCGGTGGTACGGCGCGGCCTGATATTTTATATGTGGTATTTTAAATAAAGTCTCTTCTAATTATAAATCTGAAAAATCATTTACGAATATCCTCAAAGTAAATGGAATTTGCCAAAACACTGACGTGACCACTTCTCTCTGCAGCGCAGTCTACCGACTAGTGCGGGGGACAGTATTTACTATGTACGTACATTATTACTCAATAAATGTTTTTTACTTTTTTTTTTTAAAAAACATTGCACGGAAATAACTTTGCTCTATTCTAGAAAATATTGGAGATCTAAGATGTAAAGTTTAAATTTTTGATAGCATTTCTTATTAGATTAAACTTACAATAACTCTGCCGTCAGGAGCTATTTTGCAATATAATAAAAAAATTTAATGCAAAAGAAACCAACAACTTCTCAAATTCGGAAAATGTTGTTATTACATAAATTGGAAAGTCTTTTGGAAAATTAGCCCTTTGATTATTTTCTGCATCTATTAATCTAGTTCTAGCAAATAATACATTGGTTGGAATAAGAATTCAACAAAATTGCATTCGCATGACCCACTATTAAAATCGGAAAAGACAAATCTTCCGAAAAAGGTAAAATAATAATTACTTTATCATCTAAATGAAATAGACACAAACTAAAATGTGTTGTGATGGTTAAGTCGCATAATTCACTCTAGTGATTCCTTTGCATTGGTCGTCTACTTCCAGGTTTGACTCCAAAATTGGAACAATGTTCCTTGTGCACTACTATCGGATGGCGTTATTCTGTGGCTTATGTCAGTTGTAAAATTAAGTGGAAAAACTCGTGCGAAGCCGGGGCGGGTTGCTTCTACTTCGTTCCTAGAGCGTGTCCCACGACATCACTCATATTATTTATTTATAACAAAAAATCAGACTGGAGGATTACTGTAGGGGTAAAAACTAAATGCTGTTTCGTAATATAATATCGTGGTTTCGTACTACGCGCCTACGAAACAAAGCTGCGTTGGCATTGTCAAGTGACGTGGCAAGTAAACAAGAGCCTTGCGAAAGATCTGCGCCACGGAAGAGACATACCTAAAGTAATCACAGCCACTTGCACTATAACCACGCAAACATTTTAATATTAATAAGGGAAATAAAAAAACCAAAGTGATCGCTCGGGGTTTCATAAAGGTAAAATATTTACTTATGCTAAATGGAATATCTCACTTGAGCGTGAAGAATTTAAATTGAAATCCGCACATTTGAATACCAAATCGAGATAATATTGTAAAGGTAAGTACTTTGATGTAGGCTTAATCCAAATTCGCTGGTATTTATTTAATTTTCTTCGATGAAATATTTTCTCAAGCACGCAATAAGTCGAGAACGAATGGCTTTAAGGTTATTGTGCTAGGGCTACATTTTACAGAGCCTCAATAAAACTTTTGTCGAGCTGCCCGTAATAAGACCCATAAAGCGATTCCCCGCGATGCATTACAGACTTAACTTTCTCTCAGAAAACGAAAATAAAGGCGAACAGAATTACATTATTTAACTTTTACTGCAGTACGATTTCCCCTTTTCCGACGTAAAAAATACTTTAAGTACGCGCGGGTTGGCTGCTGAAGAATTCCGGAGGTAAACTCTTTAAACGCCCCGGCAAGGCCATATAAGTTCGCGAAGAAGTTGAGCCGAGGTAGTCGCGAGGCTTTTATTAAGTTAATAAAAATATTTTGAAAAATAAATGTTATTTACCTCTCGCGGCGGCGGCTGGCGCGTCGCCAGCGGGAATTCTAATTTCAACCCTAATTCGAATTTAATACCTGGCGCGGGGCAAAATCTGCGAAAACGACAAACCTCGAGCGTCTACCATCGTCTGTAGTATTATTGTATGGAATTTTGTGCAGCACAAACATTCTCATTTTGTGCAATAGGCATTTCAGAAACACAGCAAACGCTTAGTGATACATCAAATAGAACGCCGTCAAATTCGCTTAATTGGCACGGACGAAGCTCTAATTGATACGGAAAAGCGAACGAGATCAAACGACAATTCCGATAGCAACGACAAAACACCCGCACGACATGGAAAAGGACAGCCCTAAGAACAAAAGGGAGGAGCGTATGGAAATTCGGGGACAGGGCAGTTCCGAAGGCAACTGGCCGTAAACACAAACGTTTTTGTTTTTACAGTGACATTACGACCGGACATTTCACCCTTCGCTATTGTCATTCCGCGGGCGCCGAGTCGGCTCCTCAGCGCGTCTATCGATCCGCTGGGCCAGAAAGGCTTCTCCGGAAAAAAATCCGTACGCGCCGCCACGGACGCTACACTGGCCGCAGGGGAGCGAGTGGTTTTTCGAGTAGCTCTGCTTGGTACGGTAAATGTTGACCGTTGGAGGAAGAGCGCACAGTTGCGCCAATGGGCATGCGTATAATCACACTTTGGGCACGATAACATAGAATTCAGGGACTGTAACATGACCAAGGATATTCAAGGAGCGGTTGTTAGAGTTGCACCGAGCGGAATTAGCCGGGCAACATATGTTAATGTAAGGCTGAAGACATTTTGTAGTCGTATTTGGTGTTAAGTTGGTCGTAAGCTTGTCGTAAGTGTGTTTATGAACATAGCATACAATTTATAAATAATTTAATTGGAGTGAACCTTAGATGAAAAATAAGAGTGAACGGTGAAAAGTATGAAATGTCCTTCTGTATTATGCCATTTTTGTGTCTAAGAATCATCGCCAAATCGAGTACATATTCTCGTATATTCGAGTATATAATCGAGTATGTATTCTTATCACGTAACACGTATCAGTCAGAAGTTTATTATGAACTAAGCGTGGAGGCACAATCTCTAGTTAGTGATAATTTTAAAATTAAAATATATCCGTCCTTATTATTTAGACTGAAGAAGAAAGAAGGGATATCTATAATAACCATAATTATAATACTAACCAGAAATTACTTAACTTTAAGCCAGCAAATTTGGTGTCCGAAGAAAATTTATCAAAATACATCCAAGATGTTTTAAAATATCCAACAAAAGAACATAAAACAAAGCGAAGCGGCAATGTTTAACGATTAATTATATTTTTCTCATTATTTTCTTTCGTTAGTTTTCGTAGGGAGTTGCATGTATTTAAAAACTCAGGTGAATTTACAGTTTTATATTGTTCGCTAATAATTTAATATTGTTTGCAAAAAATGTTTAACAAATAAATCCCATGTTTTTATATTATCATTTTGAAAGCGGATGCTACAAAAATACGTACGATTGCGTTTTCAAGTCAGGATAGTAATTGTTTTGTAAAGTTACTATGGTAAATTAAATCAACTTGTGATCAGGTAAGTGAGTTATTAGATCTGAAGTTTACTTTCATTTCGTACGTTGCTAAGGGTAAATATCAATGCACTTGGCCAAATAACACGTCGTTTGACAGTTAGCATGGTACGAAATACTACTGAAGGTCCGATTTAATCACTCACTTGCAGGTTCACCAACGCGAATTAATTTAACATGGCAACCCCCATTTCACTATAAGTCGTGCAACACATAAAATCTTAGTTCCATGTTAGTGATGTTAATTTGCTGTGTGTTTCACACTACTTTTAATTTCCACATACATTCGCGAAATATGATCTACTATTTCGCAACAACAAAAGGAAAATATCGAAGCTAACCAAGGACAGCTAAGGCTCGTATTGCATTACAGATGTTTGTTTTTATTATTTCAATTCAAAAGGCTTAACGCAAGTTTTAGGCCGCAGACATCGCGGAGGCAGACGTAGAGGTAGACGTTTTTTATTATTGCTTTTTCAGTTTCAACGTAATGTTTATATGGAACCAGCAAACCTGGTAACCTACAAACCTACTGTAAGGTACTTTCAAGGCTAAACAATGAATCATTACTATCATTATAAAAATAAGAAACAAAAAATTAAGGACATATCTTTTTCCAAGGAATGTGATTTGTATGTACGTATAATCGACCGTGAGGCAAGGACACTTTAATTAAAGAAAGAACCCAATAAAAATAAATACTTTACGAATATAATGCAAGGCTGGAACCGAACCAGCAAAACATACCATTCGCTGGTATGTATTGAGTTATTCGGTCAAGTGAGCTAAAATTTACCAGTTGGCATGGTACGAAATTCAACTAAACTTAGCCCCGATTGCACGAAGGGACGGCTGAGTTAATCAATGTTCAAACACGTCACTTTTTGTGAACCCCTTGGAATTGACGTGGATTTTGATTTTTTCTCCTTTCGTGCACTCGGCCCTCATTTTGCCTCCTTTGTCTGTTCACCTGCTATGCACCTAGCGAATGATTTATCATGGTAACCAAACCACCCTGGATATTTTAAGGGCATCAAAATGATACAATTATGTTTATGATACGATTATAATTAAGAGTAGATGTTTTTTGGAGACACATTTATGTTGATTTCACATAATACGTTCAGAATCTGATCATTTGTCATATCGAGGCGACTGTTGTTAATTTTTTTTAAATAGGCTTTGTAATGCATATTATAAAATAAACATTTTTCCACGTTGCTTAAGTTACATTTTTCTTCATGTATCAATTCTTGATTGAAATTCCTCTATTTTAATAAAAAAAAAAATTTTTTTTTCTAATGTGAACAAAAAAAAAACAATTTAATGATTATTTTTTATATTCATCGTTACATTCAGCATTGGATATGTTTGTAGTGGGTTCAAATCCCCGCCCCGTTTATGAATCACTTTTTCAGAATTGGATAAATGAATTTCGTTACGAATGCGAGTTTGTTGGGAGATGTTTGGATCCATGTTAAACTATAGGTGCCCTTTCCCTACGATTGGTACCATCGCATGAGATGATAATACCTATGGTCGAAACAGCAATAATAAATTGTCCATGTTTTCCATACAGTTCAATGTAGCCGTGGTCGTAAATAGAATATCCTGGCATGTCACCTAATTCCTTCGGGAATGAGAGTAATAGCGGGTAGAGGCGAAGTTCAGAAAGCTCAACCGAGGTTCCGTAATTTCCTTAAATATACGATGGTACGGAACCCTTCGTGCGCGAGTCCGACTCGCACTTGGCCGGTTTTTAGGATGGGCGCCAGTCTCGTACCCAGAACTTGCGGAATAGCCAATAGATAGCGCTGTACAAACAAAGGATTTATTAATAGATTTTTAGAATTTTGTTTCAAAGTTGAAAATTATACAATTTTGAATCGATATGCACATTTTTTTACAACCTACAAAATCGCATGACTTTTTAATAGATTTAAAGTAGTGAGCCTGATAGCTGCGCCATCTCTCGGTACAAACACTATTTGTGTTGTGGTCGATTGAATGGAAGTTTCCATCTTAGTTATACGTTTATTGCATTAGAGGGCCAGCTTGCTTAACACGTTGTTTGAAACTTCCGTGAGCCATTTACTTATGCCAGTAAGTATTAATCTATGCTAAAATATTGTGCCTATACGTTAAGCTGTCCTTTCCCGGCGGGACTAACTCATTCGCGGGCACGGTACAAAACCGTCCTATTGCGCTCTGGGACCTTCTCTGTTTCAAAGTAAAAGACAGGCTCCGTGGTGAGGAAGATGCAACATGTCCATAAAGCAGACAATGTGCATAGTGTTTCATTTGTTAAGTTTTACGAAGATGTTAATTACAAAACGACTTATAGCTAAAAGTAAACCACGACCGCTGTAGTCAATAATCTAATCAAAACCAAATTGATTATATTTTTTTATGAAACAAGCTATGTCTGATGACTAATTTTTTTAAGATGTTTTTATTTTATCGTCGAATAATCCACCTCCAAAGTATTGTAAAAAACGCGCAAATTTTTTTAATTTTCGAACCTTATAACTTAGAAACCAAACACTATTTTACAATGCCAATGGTCATCAGACATGTAGTTCGATCAAAAAAACCTGTTTTGAGTATAATTTTGGATCTCTGACAAGTAATATGGGCATGATCTTCTTTCCACGTTTGTATGGGGAGCTGAGCGGGAAGGCCCACATTAATGAACCTATGAGCACAATACCGCACGCGTACACACACTCAAAAATATATTTATAGCAGTTAGACGTAGAGACGTTTATCGAGTGCATATCAGCGGAGGGCGCCGCGCAATCTGCCCCGCTGTCTCGGCAAATGGCCGCCGTTCCCGCGTCGCTTGCGTCCCGCAAAGGAAACAATATCGCGAACCCATCGCGGGCGGTCAGCGCTGATGGAGGTTCCGAAGCGATCGCTTTATAAGCGGATCCTATTTGAAGAGAATGCCGGGACAGGTGCTGTATTCTTGCGCTGTCGCCGAAGGACGGAGGTAAACAAACCCTTGTACGATCGGGAAATGGGGAAAAGAGAAAAATAATACCTCATCCTGTCTTATCCTCTTTTAAGGTTGGGACATAATTGTGAATCCGTCTGCGTTGTATTGTGCGTCGTTTGAGTTGTAAACCAAATATGTTGTAACAAGTGTCTAGGATTTGAGGATTGCTTTATGTCTGGGCGAAAATTCAATCGGGAAACCAGTCTTTTTTGGGTTCTGAACCCAAAGGGTGCCAACAAAACACTATTACTTAGCCTCCGCTGTCCATCCGTAGGTCAGCCCGCTTGCCGTCATAACATCAAATTGTATAAAAAAAAACAATAAACGTATTTTTTTGTCTTAAATCTTGTACGGTGATACGGAACCCTTCGTGTGTGAGTCCGACTCGCACTTGGCCGTTTTTTTTGCGCCGTGTGGTGCAATACAATAATCGCTTGTCTAACTAAACCAAATAAGGCCATAATCCAAAATTCGGGTTATGATCTGTATTAACTTATTAACTTAATTTTATTAAAATATTATGACTATCAAAATTTGCTTAAATACATATCGAAAACAATAGTTTTATAAACAAATAATACAATATTTAAATATATCAGAGGAAGTCAAATCAAAATAATAATTTCCATCAAAATCGCAGTTATGTATTATTACTATTCTTGTGACGTAAATAAATTATACGTGCCCAACCGTCTGTTACAGAGATTAATCCAACTCGTGGTTTGAAAATAATGAGCTAAATACATAGAAGGAACTACCCAATCTTTTTAGCGAAACAATTAAATAAATAACAATCATTTTAAGAAAGCAAAATCTACAAATAAAATAGGCAAATGTCTGTGAAAAATCTGGTTCAAAGAAGCATTTTTGATATAGTATAGTGCCTGTCAGTATCGAACGGATGCAAGAAAATTACGTTCATAAATAACAATTGATTCCGTAACATCAACATGAAAAAACCTCTTCTCGTAATATACACCAACCCTATTACTAATAAATCCAGATCATCTTCTGAATAGTTGCACAATGTTTTGTCCTTTGCATTGAAATGCTATTTATTATTCGAGAGAAAGTCACAAACCATTGCAAAACTATGGGTTTATACAGGGTAAAACTTTTAACATATTTCTGATCGCTATGCAAGGAAAGTCTTTCGCAGAGCACGTCGAAAGCCAAATTCGCGTCGCATATTCCGAGTCGCGCCGACACTTCTTTACAGGTGGGTAAATAAAATTAAGTTCGCTTTGAAATATAATAACAAAAGCGCTGCGTCGAGCTTGCGGGTAGGTCGGAAGTACAGCGGCGGCGATGGCGGCAGAATGCGGCAGGTGCCCGCGTCGCCGCATTCGCGATGCGGCGTAGTGCGGCGCAGAACTAGTGGGAACACTTAAGGTGGCCCATCCCGCTCATCTCCCCATACAAAAGGGGAAAGAAGATCACGCCCATATTTCTTGTCAGAGATCCAAAATTTTGCTCTAAATACCTTTATTTGATCGAACTAGATGTCTGATGACCATTGGAATTGTAAAATTGTGTTTAGTTTCTAAGTTATAAGGTCCGAAAGTTCTAATTTTTCGCGCGTTTTATACAATAACTTTGGAGGTGAATTATTCAATGATAAAGTAATAACATCTTAAAAATATTAGTCATCAGACATAGCTTATTTAATCAAGATTTATAATCTATTTGGTTTTTGTTAGATTTTTGACTACAGCGGTCGTGGTTTACTTTTAGCTATAAGTCGTTTTGAAATTGAAATTTTCGTAAATCTTACCAAATCATACACTATGTACATTGTCTTTTTTGTGGACATGTTGCATCTTCCTCATCACGGAGCCTGTCTTATTCTTTGAAACAGAGAAGGTCCCAGAGCGCAACAGCACGGTTTTGTACCGTGCCCGCGAATGAGTTTGGCCCGCCGGGTTGGGCCGCCTTAAGGTGGACCTTCCCGTTAAACTCTTCATACAAACGTGGAAAGAAGATCATCCTCATATTTCCTTTATTTAATCGAACTAGATGTCTGATGACCGTTGGCAATGTAAAATTATGTTTGGTTTCTAAGTTTCGCTCGTTTTATACAATAACTTTGAAGGTGGATTACTCAACGATAAAGTAAAGTTCCGTGCCAGCGAATGAGTTAGTCCCGCCGGGAAGGGCCACCTTAAGGGTGTCGTGAAGTCACAGGAAATCTAATATTTGAAAATTCTAAGAAATTCATACTTTGTCCATTGGCCAATGCACAGTTTTGCACGGAGACTGCCGCAAAATTCTGTGAAAATTTCAGCTGCCGACCTTTTACGGTTCATGAGATGCAGTCCCTGTGACGGACAGACGGACGGACGGACGGATGAACAGCGGAAGCTTAGTAATAGGGTTCCGTTGGCAACATTTGGGTACGGAACCCTAAAAACGGTTCTGCCTGTTGACATGCTATTCACCTGTCGAGTTATTTACCATGGTAACCCTCCAGATCCTACGTAAACCGACTGGGGAGGCTACGATGGCGGCGGCGAGGTTGCGACGGCGGCTCCGCGGCGGGGACAAAGACGCATTGCTGCGGACGGAAACGAACCTGTTTACCGGAGCACGCCGACGGAATGCCAATGAGTAGAGATGCTGCATTTTGTGCGGAAATATTGAACGCTGTCCGCTGGATTCCTCGCGGTCGCTGCACGGGCGAAATATATCCATCATAATGCCGAAATGAAGCCTGCGTTGTGAATTTATAATAAAAATATGGGTGATTTATGAGATATACATGTCAGAGAAGAAGATCAAAATATTCTTTATCGCGGCGTTTGGCGGATGAGAGCCACACGGGAAAATATGTCGAACGACACTTTGCACCGACGCTTTTGCTGTCACAGAGATAGAGCTACAGTGCTCCCGGCAACCCATATACGAACGAAACTATAACACGATTACCTATCTCTTTCTTCGCTTATCTCATTATTCGTAAAAAAGAAGACAGTCATTAGTGCCAACTTTCCGACCGTGGTTGCAGGTCAATGCGTTGGGACCGAAATGCAAACGAAGCGCTCTGCAGCAGTCTACGTTCATTTCATTAATATAGGTGTCTAGCGCTTGAAGCGAGCAGACTAAGAAGAAGTTATGTATTTAGTTTCATAAAATCCATACTTCCATATATGCGACTTTACTCTGTCTGTCTTTTGCATTTTCACGCCTAAGCCGTATAGCCAATTTTAATTAATTTCGGTGTAGATATGGTCTAGACCATGCGATAAGACTATGGGGCATAACGCAAAAAGTTACAAATTGTAAATGGCAACTTTTTGCACACATTCTCAGAATTACGTAATACATTCCTAACTTTTATTGCAATTTTTCATTAGATTTAATACGCAACAGCTTATTGTGGTCGCCATTACAGTTAAAGTTTGTAGCTTCATATTTTTAAAGAGTTATAGCAGAAATAGGTTCTACAAACTGTGGCGCCATCTACTTTGACGCAAATACCTCCTTAATATACGTGCATTCGTTGCTGGAAGAAACTGCTAACAGCACCTGGAGAGGTACTCTCACTGCTTTCCACGGCCTACATTGTTTCATAACGAAGGCTTAATTTATGAGTAAAACAAAGAAACACTACAGTACAATGTTGCGGGTAGAAAGAGCTCTCTCGAAAGGAAATCTGCAGCGATTAAGGCCGGAGCCCACAGCGAACGCACGTTTCTGTCACAATGAAGACTTAATAAAATATGTATGTAATAAACTACCCTTAAATTTACTACTTAACTTTTTTTATGCAACCTGACATGGATATGATATTATCTTACGATACTAGCCCAATACACCACATTTCCTAAGGAATTAGGTGCCATGCCAGGACATTCCCTTTATGAGCACGGCTACTGACTACTACGGCTATCGACTGGATGGAAAACACGGACAATTTTTCATTGCCGCTTCGACCATCGAGCGGGTTTAAATCCTACCAACTATGCATTTATCGAACTCAGAAAGACAAATAAACTGGTGCATGTCGGGGCGAGCAATTGAATCCAGACCTCTGGTACGCTAGGACTGTACCCGCGCCACTAGGCTACGAGCCGCTCATCACTGTAGAGTTGAAAGTATGCGGTAGCGACTTATTTACGACAATCTTTCTGCGCTTACGAATTTTGGACGCGCAACACCGAATGTTTCTTACACTTCATAGGCTCCTGTTAAGTTCTAAGGTGGTCTTGCGTGTCATTGCAACACGAGAAAATCAGAATGATTATAATGTATATAATACATTCAAATAAGTGGCCACATTGCGACTATTTGGATAAATTTTCATCACCACTACCGTTCTTTCTAACTCGATGCCTGTAACAGTTGAAAGGGATTATTTCTCAAGACTGCGGAAAGCATGCGAGTGGTCATTCAAATGTCCGTTCTCAGTTTTGGTCTACTCAATGGGTTTCCACATGTTGAAATAAATACAAATATGTTGAATGTTCAATCTTTGCAGTCAATGTCCGCAACGCAGGTAAAGCGTTGAATCAATATACGTAGGTATGTAAGAGGCATTGATTACGGGAGGAGGAACTGTAGGAGAATTATGGGTATAAAGCAGGTGTCGAAATTGGTAGACGCAATACCCGCGAATGGAATGTTTTGCTGGTTCGGGTCCAGCCTTGCAGTATCAAAGAGTAGTCCTTTTTACAGGGCTCTTTCCTTAATTAATGTGTACTTGCTTCAGGTCGATTGTACACACACACACATATCACATTCCTTGCATTCAATTTCTTCACGTGCTCAGCATTCGCAGGGTTTTGTGTGCACAAAAACCAACCCATTTTTTTAAAAAATTAGTTTGCATAAATTTATGGACATATCTCCATTATTACCAACCTCTTCGAATGCCCCAACCCTCGAGGGGTCGGCACAATCGTTATCCTTTCAACCTCTGTTAACCCTGAACTTTCAAGTCCATACAGCCAATTTGCGCAAAGGGTTAATATTCACTGATCTCATTAGGGAACTTAGATAATACGTGTACACAGTAAGATATTCTAAATGCCACTAACAGGAAGAAGTAGAAATCCATTAAAGGAAGGAACATAATGGTCGGTGTCTTCAAAATATTTAAACCTCATTGAGAGTATTTCTATACAATAGGTTTTTAGGTTTTTTTAAATATTATTACTTGTGTATGTATGTGTTGTCAAGGGAAAGTATCCAGTGTTCAAGGTTTTTTGTTTAGTACTAGTACCTCTAACTTTAAAAATACATTAATAACGACTGTGCTGTACATGCACACATACTTGTGGCAATAATTACATTATTATATCCACACCTAATCTCTTGTAATAAACGTCGACATAGTTTGACTTGTTTTTAAGAACAATTAGAAAGTGTATTAATCACACTAGGTCATTGAGAGTGTTGTTTGTTTAATATCTTTTTAATCTTATTTCAACCATAATTTTTCAAACGACATGGACGCCTTATAACATAACTGCTGTTATGAATTTAGCCTTTGGTACTGCGTCCCTCAAGGACTTTTCCATTGGCGCTTCGACCATCTTTCATTGGATACGATAGTAGCAACTACCACATATTAAGACTGCTGTGAAGCAAGCGAGGATCAAATTTAAAAATTTTAAGATTTTATGCTTTGTTGTCCATTGGAAAAGGTGTTATTTTGCACTCTGACTGCGAATAAAACAATTAGAAATGAGAGACTTTTAGTCGCCCATTATTTATGGGACGAAGGTGGGTGAAAAGGTTTATTTTTTATTTTTTATTATTGGTTTCAAATCAGTATTGGCAAAATCCGGGCAATATTTTTTTGTATGAAACGCTGATCGTTTAGTTCCCCCTTAAATACAATACTGCCTGCAGTAAGCAAGTCGGTACGTGCGTAGTAACAAAGGTGGTCGTCGTTGCCTCAACAAGAATAATGATGAGGAGACTTAACCCTTTTTGTAGGCAAATTTCCCCGTTCGGCGCCGGGGACTAATTAAGATTGCGCCTGTAGTGGGGGCGCGGCGGGCCGGGCTAAATACTCCACTATCTGAGAGTGCCTCTTCTACATACATACGTAGCTAGGCTACCGCAATGAAGGGCGACCAGAGGCGTAGTTATGTGAAGTAGAAGCTTTACGCATACGTGAATTATAATAATACATTTCACAACTAAAAAGATGTTTCGCTATTTACAACGAAACTTTGCACTAAACTTAAGGACTTTTTTTACAACATCCTGTTTTAAGGAATGTGATATGTATGTATGTGTAATAAACCGTCAGCAAGGACAAATTAATTAAAGAAAGAGCCAAGTAAATTTAACTACTTTACGAATATACTGCAGGGTTGGACCCGAACCAGCAAATCATACCCCATACCCGGGTTTTTCGTCTTCTAATGTCGCCACCTGCTATATATCCATAATTTGGAATTCTCTTAGAGTTCCTCCTTGAATCAATCAATGCCTCCTACTAACACAGTGTTTCAGATTATACCTACATACATTGTGTCTCTACCTGCCGCGTGAAAAGCCGTAACATTTTTCAAACATGTCTAACGACCGCGGTAACCTCAAAAGTATCACAACATACATTTATTTAACGCTTCATCTGCGTTGCGTTGTGTCCTTGTAGTGAAGAAGTTGTGAGAAACGAAACTTTCGTTTTCAATTTGGTCATCATAATTCGAATAGTGATGAGCAAAACGAGTTTCAAAATGCTGAATCGAATTATGAAGCAAATTATTTATGAAATGTTTTATTTAAATACAAATACCAAATATTGAGTCGGGCTCGCACACGAAGGGTCCGTACCATCGTAGTAGATTTAAAACACAAAAAAAAATACAGTCGAATTGAAAACCTCCTCCTTTTTTTAAGTTTATTAAGAAATATTTTTAAATTTTACCCATTTGTTGTTATATCGGCAAAATACATAAATACACACTATGTGAAAATTTCAGCTGCCTCCTTATTACGGTCCATGCGATACAGCCCTGTGACGTACGGACGGACGGACAGCGGAGGCTTAGTTAAACGAACTATTTAAGGTAGATCACATCGCATAAATAACCAGAAAAATGTGCTGTTATACAATTGTACATAATGAACCTGCAGAACCTAAGTTGTATTGAGCCAGATGCGAGAGAAGAGGAAGTTGGAATGCTCTAAAATGGCGCTAATAGCGGAGGCGGTGCCGCGCGGCGCGGACACAATGCCACGGAGCGAGTCAACAAAACACATGATGGGAACGACGGCATTTGGCAAACAAAAGCCTCAGACGCGCCCAAGAAGTGAAGAGGTATGAATTCTAATGTCGTATTTAGCCCGTTTCTCGTCCACATTCATGTATACAAACGATCGCATTACGATACTGCGCCCACAACCGCAATAAACATCTAGACTGCTTGAAAGTTGGAAAATAATGGCATTATTACAACTCGCTTCGGACCAAATAAAGTTTGTGGGTTGAAAGTAGGCTGGATTCCGTTATAGCTTTGGTTACAATTGTTCGTTATGATTATATCTACGCGCAAAGCAAGTATTAAGGCGCTGGTAGAACCAAAACGCGAAGTTTGAAGAGACGCGTGTGTCTTGAAATTGAAATAGCTAGTCTGACTGTTATAAGTAGCAGTATAACAATATTTGATTTCTCTTCGAGGGATTAACTTATGTTTTGTAGTAGTAGAGTATGTAACTCATGTATGTTTGTATATATATATTTTTTATTTTAAATGTGGCCATTTCTGAACTTTTTTACTTAAGATATATGCATAGAATGGCCCTCCATCCTTAAAACCACATATTCGTCAGAAGCTAACGGAAGCACACATATCGGAACGTAGATTTTATAACAAAAAAAATTAAATAGTGAAACGCAAATGGTTGTATCGCATGTGGTTCTACTAATTTTCATGTTTTAAGACTGGATGGTGGAAATTGCCTCATCTCCTTGTTGTAATGGTAGAACTTTTGAGAAATAAAATTAAGATGATTTACGTACACGGGTGTAACCGTAAAATCATACTAGATATGTTCGTTCGATAGCAATCGTTACCATGATGCATATTGTGAAGATTATCTAATGAAGAGAAATTATCTACACAGTAACGCAATATATGCATACTTAGGTGAAACCAAATAATATTTTTAATGAACAAACATGATCTAATAATACAACGTATTCTTGCATTAGTCATACTTGACTAAGGATCTTAATAATCCGTGCAATCTCTCATAATCGTTCCCTTGGCGAGGCGCCAGCTCATAGAATTTGCAGCTGTATCTCCCATCTCAAGTAATATCAATATTTATCCAGCTGCTAATGATAATGCGTGATTCATTTCGAGTAGCAAAGCAGAATAATGTAACTGGAGGTATTTATTTGTATTTAACACAGGGTCAATCCATTTATTTTCTCCAAGAAGGATGCCAAATTGCAACAAAAATATTCGTCTAGCCCATATAAATAGGGCGCGCATGCTAGGTCTATGGTCTAGCCACAACTTTCGCAGCCAATGGAAAAAATAGATGTGTAAATATCGCAAATCAAAAGCCACATAATATCTTAAAACTGTCGTGAATGCCATAAAAAACATGCCATATAAAACATAAATGAATTACCATATAAAAATATGCAGACCTAGGTTCTGACAATATGTGTTTAATCCAAAATTTCAAAAATCTAGTAAAATATTATAAACAGTTATCGGCCGCAGTATGGGTAATCTATAGAGTAACGACACTCTTAAGACATTAGCCACATGGTATTATGTTCAAAAGATAGATTTCATGAAAAGTTAAATTTTAAGGTGCTACCAAAATTTATGAAATTACCTACAAATGTGCATTTGGGTGTTCGGCGCTGAGGTTTCCAGCTCCGGATGGTCAATTTAGTTTTTGGACATTCACCCGAGCGGAGCCCGGTAAAATGTGATCAGAAGTCGTCGTAATTTAAAACATATTTCTGCATATCGAAAAAAGCACTACCTCAACCTTCCAAAAGACCCCATAACTTAAGAAAAAACAATCTAAAATGGTGAACCCGTTTAGGAGAATAATAACGAACATATGCACAACGATTGTTATATATAGGTAAAGATACAAAGAAATCCTGTAACAAGATAGAAATGAAATGTTTAATGTACTAGTAAGAAGAATAAGCCTAATAATTCCATAATTATCACTAAAACTTCAGCCCGTCAACATCATCGTTTCGCCTCTACATTCGCGCCTTTTTTCCCACCTTAAACATAATCGCGAACTGAGCAACGACACCGATTACACGTCTCAGGAAGAAAACGAGACAATACAGAGCAGCTGTCGATGGTGCCACACTAATGAACAAGTGGCGATACGGAACAAAGAGCGTCCCGCGCGACTTGGCGAGCCGCTAAATGAAATAGTTGCGTCCGGGTCCGGTCGTTTAGGGGCGACTGACGCGGGTCAACGGTCCAAGGTCGACGTTCGGGCGGCACGCACGGATTCCGGAGATCCGTATACGTCGAACATACGTCGATGCGAGTAAGTCGACGACGGTGCAGTGATAGAATCGGGTGCCATGATATGAATAGAGCCTTCTTTGAATGTATGACCTGTGATCTACACTTGGGTCCGTTCAAATAAGATAGCTTTCGAAGCGCATAATATACCAACAGGTATAATTAACAAAGGAACTTGAAAGGAGTTTGTTTTTAACCGACTTCAAAAAAGGAGGAGGTTATCAATTCGTCGGAATCTTTTTAATTAGCTCGACTTTTAATATAAATTAAAATTTGGTTCTTTATATTAACGGTTGCAAATACTCCACATGCTTATTTTGAATTCTATAGGGGATGAAGATGATACAATTACTAAAATGCTACAACGCACATACGTACAGTCGTTTCCTATCAAATGTATACACTGGAAAAAGAAGGAATTCCTAAGTCCCTTTTACTCTATGGTTGACGTCAGCATGTCAGAAAGAGACCTCAAATTTGTCTCTATTTCCGGTGTATAGATTTCAGACGAAACGACTGTACTAACAATGAGATTAATGTACGAAACTGGTGAAAGAACGATTTTTTAACGGACTTAAAAAAAAGAAGGGAGGTTCACAATTCGTCGGAATCTTTTTTTTTATACTTTAAAATGCCATAAATTTACATATTTCATAAATCAATGAGAGTTATTTGAATATATATAATAACTACACACTCAGTATAGCAGTGATATCTCGTTCACATTCATAAAAAAGATGTTCATAAGACCTGTAGGCGAGCCATGTTAGCCAGTGTGGTCCTGCCTGCGCGGATGCATGTTAGCCCCCACCTCATGAATGAAAACGTTTCAGCACAGAACTTAGACAAGATGCATAGTTATAGATACTAATGCTAGCAAACATCTTTATCACCTAAACATAAATTAGTTAAGCCTAGATAATTATCTCAGCCTGTATCACAAATCGCTAAACCAGATTTTCACCAAGTGCTGATTTATTTTAATCGACGCTTGAAGGGCATTTATTACTATATGACTGATTATCTTCTAGTGGCATTGATTGCAAGCTGTTAAGAAAGGCCCTTAATATGTGGCGAAAAAGCTAATCAGCAATAGGTGAAAAAGGGCCTTAGTCTTAGATAATTCAAACTTTGGAATCTGTCTCTCTGTCCGGTCGCTCATGACTTGAAAACCAAATAATCTATAATGATACAGTGTTCATCTACGTAAAGCTCTTTTGTACTTTCCATTTCCGCTTACCATCGTTGAATTACCGGAGAAGTGAGTAGCGTAATTACGAGAAAATCCTGGGAAATACCTGATATATTTGGTATTTAATTGTACTAGTCCTGTATATTCGTATGCCTGTATAACTGTCGAGAGGTTAATCCTCATGTGACTGAATGGGTAGGTTGACTTGGTAAGGTCGACAGCGGGTTGGGTCGAGGCAACGCCGTTTTCGCCGATAGGACACATCAAAGGCGAGTGCTGGGCACTGCCGGTCGTTAGTTACACTTAACGAGAACTTATCACTGCTGTTTCCCTGCGCCGACACAGAGCGGGGCTAACTTAGTACTGTCAGCAGAAAAAAAACGGGAAAATCTGTATTAGCGGACCAAGCAAAAATAGTATTGGCCTTCGTCAAGTGTCAAGGAACTATTCAAGTATGAAAGTAAATAAGGTAAGATTTAGGTTTTTTAAAACTGAAACCATTAAATTACATTAGTGAGATTGTAGATGGTTTGACATGAAGATAAGTAAGCTATCAAAGATTCAGCTTGCTTTAAACTTAAGAGGATAATGAGGTGATCAAGTTCCATACAATGGCTCGTGCCTTCAATTCAAAAAATCCTCTAAGAGCTACGTCTGTGCATTTTTGTTTTTTCTGAAAACTTAACTTGTATCCAAGATTTATGCTTTTTTTCTATTTGAATGAAAATTTTTAGAGCCTTATATCACGTATACAAGTAAATCCTTACAGACGTGGCTATATAGTAGTTGATATAGTTCAAGTGAAAAAGATTTCTTAATTTGACTGAGAAAACAGTCACGAGCCATTGTATGAAACTTGATCATCTCATTATCCTCTAAATAATGCACATATGAAACGTTCCCATCGAACAGAGAAATCAAACGTAACGATGCCCACACACGACATTTTTAAATAAATATTTATTACGTTTAATGCGCAATAATGGGTACCGCGGTATTATTGAAACGAATAAATTATTCGTGAGCAATAATGCAATAGCGAAACGCCGTTGTAAACCGTACAATAACGAGTTCCGGAAATGCACACGAACTCTAAACACGTTAGTCAAATATAATGCTCTTGTGTTGACTGAGTGCACTGAATTATGCTAATTTAATGTTCGACCGAGGAAAGTTTTTCAGCACCAATTTCAGACTTGTGCAAGTACGTTTGGGTAGCGCGAGTCGTTTTTCAGCAGTCATTATACAAGGAAACGTAACTAAAGCTATCTTTGTAAAATCAACAATGTAGAATAATTTCGGAGTACAAATGTTGTGCCGGCGAGTGAATTTCCTTTTAATTTTAACGTGGTGCTCTTCAAACGTAGAATTAACCACTTAGATAGCACCACGATAGTCTGCAAACCAGCTGGTATGGTGCCTAGCTGAGTGTGGTTTCGGGAGGTGATGTGAATTTCGCCGTCTGAGCACCTCTGGTCCTTTGGCACAGCCATCCATACTGTTTTCATTAAAAGCAAAACATTATCTAATTTGAGAACCTAACAAGGGAACTTCGGAAAAAATGTCCGCTAGTTAGCTAACTAACGGCGTGTTCCTTTGTGTAACCAGCCTCCAGGAGGACCCCTTTCCCTCATCTAGTTTGATTCCCAACTCACCATGTTTCCAAAGGAACCGGTCAGCGATTGGTATGGATAGAAAATGAGATGTTTTGTAAATATTTAATGGCCTTAATAAATAAAAATATTATGAGGCATTTCTCACAAAAATCTTGGGGCACATGCTTAAAATTAAATTTATGATCGCATACCGTTAAACAGTAATTTTAGGTAAGAATGCTTATGATTGTCCTAGTACAAACGTGACACCGATAATTACGACCATACAATTCCTGCTCTTCCAAATGGATCGTAGTTAAGAGACTAACGAAGAGATAGATCCTTCCGCGTTTTTCGAGTATTTCAAGTTTGTATCACATATGTGTTAATTTTAATTTTCTTAAATAGAGGTTGTGACGACCCATATTCTGTGCTGAATACATACTCTGTGTGGTGTCATATTCTGTGTCGCAGTTATCGTATTAAATTTGTCTTTTGCTAACTTCCGCGTTTGATTGACGTTACACTGGCGACGAGGCTGACTGAACCAATATTCTTTCACATAAACGCGTGCAAATCATAAATCCGTATACAAAATGCCAATCGGAAAATTAGAACCATTTAATTTAACTTCGAAACAATGGCCAGCCTACATACGACGTGTGAATCAGTATATTTTATTGAACGAAATAAAAACAGAGCTGAAAGTACCAATGTTGATCACAGTGGTGGGAGAGGCGACATATTCACTGATGTGCGATTTGTGTTCGCCTACGCTACCGGAAAATAAGACATACGACGAGTTAGTCCAATTAGTGGCTGACCATTTGGAGCCGCAAAGGTCGGAGATTGCGGAGCGCCATGTATTCAGGTTACGGCGAAAACGCGCGGGCGAGCCGCTCATGGAATATCTACAGGCTCTAAAACATCTCGCGTCTACGTGTAACTTCGGGACCACATCGCTCGAGGAGAATCTCAGGGATCAATTCGTCTCAGGATTGATTAGTGACGTCATGCGATCGAGAATATTCGCCGAGAAGAAGATCCAGTACAAGGAAGCCGTCTCGGGCCAGCTGACGCTTTGTCGCGGCTACCGCTGCCTCAGTCCGGCTTGGCTAACAAGGTACTGGGATACATGAATTTCTTAGAGGAGACGTTCCCGGTACATTTTAAAGATATTGCAAAAGAAACTGAACGGGACTCAGTGTTAAGTAAAATCAAAGGGTATATACTATTCGGGTGGCCGTCGGACACGCGTTGCGAGGAAGAAAAACCTTTTTTTGCTCGGAAACAAGATTTAGTGGTTGAATTGGGATGCATAATTTACAAATACCGAATTGTAATTCCAACCAGTCTAAAAAAAAATATTTTATCGGAAATCCACGAAGGACACTTGGGAGTAAATAAAATGAAAAATGTTTCACGTAGCTATGTATATTGGCCAAGTGTGGATCATGATTTAGAAGAGTTGTGTCGGTCTTGTGAAACGTGTCGCGTGGTCCGAGATGCGCCAGCACGGGCAATACTACATCCTTGGGAATTCCCTCAACATCCTTGGCAAAGAATACATGCAGATTTCGCAGAGTGTGGGGGAAAACATTATTTAATTTTAGTGGATGCTCATTCTAAGTGGATTGAGGCTATATTGATGCAAAAAACCGACTCTCAGTCAACAATAGGTGTGCTTAGAAGTATTTTTGCACGGTTTGGTTTACCATCCCAACTCGTGACCGACAAGGGTCCACCATTTTTCTCTCATGACTTTAAAACGTATTGCATAAAAAACTGTACCAAACATGTTACCTCAGCACCCTATAGACCTCAAGGGAACGGCGCGGCAGAAAATGCAGTGAAAACGGTCAAGAAAGCGATAAAGCGGGCATTACATGAAGGGGAGGAAATAGCCACTGCCTTAAATAAATTTTTGTTCCAATATAGGAACTGCGAGCACGCGACCACAGGCGTGTCTCCGGCGGTAGCGTTGCAGGGCCGACGCCTGCGCGGACGGTTGGATGCAGTAAGGCCGGACGTGGCGGCAGTAGTGCGAGCTGCGCAGGAGCGCCAGGCCAAGGCCACCGGTGGCACACCCAGGGAGATAAACGTTGGTGATACGGTACTGGCCCGAGATTACTCCGCCAGAGGTGATAAATGGTCAGAAGGAAGAGTAGTTGATAAAACGGGTCCAGTCTCTTATAAGTTAGATATGGGACGTGGAGTCCAATGGCGAAGACATGCTGATCAAATTCTCACTAGTAAAAACCGTTTTTCATTATCTCGTGCCAGTATCGTCCCTGAGGTTGCCACTGCGCCGGAGACTAGTTTGTGTGAGTCGTCCAAAAAGGAGGCTGAGGAGGTGTTTGAGGATGCTTCGGATGGTGGTGAAGGTGAACGCGGGGGGAACGGGAGGAGTGCAGAGGCACTCTCTGGCCGCGCCCTCCCTATTGGCTCACCCCGGGCATTGCCCGTGACCACCGAGACACCTTCGCCCCCACCGTTGTCCCCAGAGGTTTCCGATAGGGCTCGCCGCGCTAACAACAGAGCTAAGGTTAAACGAACTTAAAAATTTTGTAGCTACTGCAGTGACTATTGTTATATCTTGTGTTTATTATAGTGTATGAACAATTTAGAAAGGAGAAGATATGACGACCCATATTCTGTGCTGAATACATACTCTGTGTGGTGTCATATTCTGTGTCGCAGTTATCGTATTAAATTTGTCTTTTGCTAACTTCCGCGTTTGATTGACGTTACAGAGGTGTTTTGTCAGAACTCACAAATTTTCCTGGGGCCACCCTGTTTTCCCGGCGGAAAAATATCAAAAAAATATCAAACAGATTCGCCAAAAACATACGTCCCTTTGATAAAACACGCTAGAGTCCCACTTGCATCCTGAAAAGGTGCATTTCAGGGCCTCGTCGAGTCGCCGTTAGCCACACTCTCGGCAGCACCATACATTTCTCGTAAGCAACACTGAGCCATCTTTCTAGTTTCGTTAGGTCGAGCAAGCCTGTTCGGGCAGGCGGTTCGGAACACTCGAGACACTGGCCGGCTCGCGAGACGCGCTCGGGATCTCTCGGGACGTGCTAATTGCTCTCGCCTCGTAATCAACTTCGATCATTATCCGGCGGCACTCGAAGCTGCTAAGATTGTATCCTTTGCACACCTGGTTACCGAAAAGCAAACATTGAATAGGAACGTATTTATCAATCACTCTCAAGAATGAAATCATTGAAAAGTATTTGAAAAATAATTTGCTGATGAATAGTTTGAAAGAAATATTGTCGTATGATAATTGAATATAATTTCAAACGAACTCAATGTGCGTCTATAAAGGCAGATAAAAGAAACTTTTTGAAGTTTCTTAACCATTTAAAATTAGCATCAATCAAATGAAATGTGGTACTTAACATCATCCATTTTAAATGTTGTAAACAATAAAATATTAATTTAAACACAAATAAACAAGACTGGATTTGGACAATAGGACAGACCGGCAGCCCCGAACACATCTGTTAGTCAGAGTGCAAATTCGATATCCTAATAGAGAAACCAAAGCGAGGTAACCTTTTCCGTTAAAATTCAGACTGCTAGGAATGTAAGCCAAACATTCTGTACCATTATGAACCGGAGACAAAATAACTTCGATATCAAAGAGGTGGCCCCGTAGGTAAATGATAAAGAGAATCATGGCAAGAGAATTACAAACAAAACGTTGCTAGTAGCGAGGAGGTGTCGACATCTGGCATTCTGGGCGGCGGAGGGTGGCGTCAGGGCGGGCTGGGTGCGAAGGGATGACGTAGAGGGGAGCGAAACGAGACATATTCCATTATTATAACGGACGTTTATTTAACCCTTTCCATGCAGAGATACTGACCTTACGTTAGATAAGGTTACCAAATGCTCGATACCGCTCAAGACAATTTATTTTTTTATCGATGACAAGGAAAGCAAAAAAGGGGCCCTTTATGGTCCTTTCTCTGGTGTCTGTAGGTCACAGGTTGTCTCGTATTGTTCTCCTATTTATGGTTGTTTCAAAATTACACTTACGTAGTAGTGCACTAACTAATTACTTTTGCTCAAAACGTCATATTTTTTCTTGGAAAAGCTAGATTTTTGAAGCTATTCCTTTGAAATTAGAAAAATATTCATCGGGCGAGGCAGTTCCATGTCCAGCACTGACGGGACCCTCGGCACGTAAACATGTTCACGCTTGACCGTTTTTTTATAAAACTTGTTGGCTAATTCACGATTTAGACTATCTATCTACCTAGTTTTACAGAAATGAATTGAGCGGTTATGGCGTGATTGAATAACAAACATCCAAATTTACCTTTGTATGGCTATACCGCCATTTGTCAGTTTTTAATTCGAAAACTGCATTTTAAAAAGCGAAAAGCAAAAATGAGCGCATATCTATTAAGTGTAGACTGTTACATCGTATTCAGAGAGCACCTGTAAAAACTTAGTACGAGATTAGCACCGGACTGACCATACAAAAACCGGTTTAGTCCGGCGGATTAAAGTTAGTCGGCCAACTATACGACTGTTAGAAGATAAAAAGTTACAGGTAGATAATTACAGGAGCAATCTAAACAGCAAACGCACACAAATTATAAGAAGTTTTAAAACTAACGGCTTTTCACGCGGCGCAGAAGACATTCTCCGGCGTTTCGAGCTGATAGTTCAGCCCGTTGTCCAGGAGGCAACCGCCACGTTCTTAAGCAGCAGCCGACTGCCTCCTTGACAACGGGCTGGAGAATGTCTCCTCCCGCCGCGTGAAAAGCCGTTAGTTTTCAAACATGTTACACGGCCGCGGTAATCTCAAAAGTGTCACAAATTAGAAGATGTTCCCAGATTCGACATAAAGTGAGGATCCCCTGGGTGCCTCGGACTTCCTGCGCTGATAAGGTTTCGCCGCGGCGGCAGATATTAAAACACCAGCCGACTGGAGCAGACAGAATCTTACTGTTCTTGTTTAACTTATCGCACTTTCCGCATTCACAATCGAGTCAAGCAAATAAAACACTTCATTTTTCCACCATTCGAAATTACAGACGAGGTCTTAAATTCAATTGTTTACATAAGATTGACTGAATTTTAAATATTTTTATTTGTATGGGACGCCTTCATAAAGACCACGAAAAGCCCAAGACCCAAAACACAGAAAATTTAAAAGTATATATTTATCATGTGTATTATAAAAACCGGCCAAGTACGAGTCGGACTCGCACACGAAGGGTTCCGTATCATCGTACAAGATTTAAGACAAAAAATCACGTTTTTCGTAAACTATTACTTTTTAATAATTTATACATTTTACCTATTTGTTGTTATAGCGGGTAAATAAATACACACTGTGTGAAAAATTCAGCGATACAGCCCTGTAACAGACGGACGGACGGACAGCGGAAGCTTATTAATAGGGTTCCATTGGCACCCTTTGGGTACGGAACCCTGAAAAGCACAAAATCAATCGAACCTAGTTAAACATTTTTAATTGATATGGGCTTTGGATCTCGTGCTTTTTGAACTTTATGGGGCGTGTGCTCAAGTACGGCGAAATGTGACATTAACAAATTAGAAAAACACTATGGCTATTTAAATCACAATCATAAAAAAATCCGAAACCGCGAGAATCCAGCAAAAAGCTGCTCTGAAGCTAATCCGCAAAGCCAACACGCAAGTGCCAACTCGCACCGCGCCGCTGACCGTTGACTTATAAACGGAACCAATGAATATTTAATCGGTCGGTTCATAAGTAATTTAGCAAGCGAGGTGGAAAAACGAGCGATCAAGCGACGCCCGCTTACAGTGTTAGGCCACATCGGCGTGTTGGAACTGGGTAAGTAGAGACCCGTTCAATAGCTTAATTAAGCCTTCTGGGTTGTGTGTGCAAGGATATTTTCTGTTGAGAAAATATGTTTCAGAGCCTTTTCACCCTTTTTTAGGGTTCCGTACGCAAAAGGGTGTCAACGGAACCTTGACTTTACTAAGCGGAACGGAAATTACTAAGCCTCCGCTGTCCGTCCGTCTGTCACAGGGCTGTATCTCATGAACCGTAATATGTAGAGAACTGCAATTTTCACAGAGTGTTAATTTATTTTGCCACTATAGCAACAAATAGGTAAAATTTTAAAATATTAAAAATGAAAGTGCCCATACAAAAAACGTATTACTTTCGTGTCATATCTTGAACAATGGTACGGAACTCTTCGTGTGCGAGTCCGAGTCGCACTTGGCCGGTTTTTTTTTATGGAACCTGACATGGACGGCACACAACTACCGTCATGATAAAAGCCCAATTTTACCAAAATCCCGAGGGAATCAAGTGCGATGCCTTTCCGTTAAGAACACGGCTCATAAAGGGAAATGTTCAATGCCGCTTGAACCATAGTTTCATTCAATGCGGTGGTACCAACCCGGGCGGGCATAACCATACCACCTAGTAAGGGAAGGGGATCTATAGTTCTAAATGGGTTTCGAACCATTGTACAACTCGCATTCGTAACGAAAATGCAACTCAGAAAGTTGGATGAATGCATTTTGTTCGAAATAGTAGAGAAAGAAAGTGGTTCATGACCAGGGAGTGGATTGGAACCCATAACCTTTTCCATGAAAGGCAAGTCCTATAGCTCCTACACCACGAGCTGCACTATACATACTTACTATAACCAAAAACATAAAAAAAATATTTCTTCGACCAAATTTAACTTAATTATCTTTTAATATGAACTTTGAAAGACAATTCCATGCGTCAAGGTTACTTCTTCGATTAGAAATTAGGGCAGTAGCACTTAGGTATGAGTGTATAATAACATAATTTGTATGTAGCACAGTTAAAAAGGATTACTTGTAGACCTGCATCCGACAACTCTCCACTCAACCTTTTCCGACAGATCTTCGCTCTTCAATTTCGAAGCTGGGTTGTGTTAAATGCGCTTACCTGAAACAAAGAAAAAACAATTAATCTCTATAGTATATATTTTATAATATGAGCACGACATGACCAATATATTTCAACCTAGGAATACTTTTAAACTTCCTCAGCGACGAACATCGAACACGTTTTCCCTCCAGTATTATAAGTTAGAAGTAGGAATCCGTATTTCCACTAGACGATTATTACTGTCCGTCCGGGAATACCCTGCGCTTACGGGGCATGGGGGGATGCGTACAAAATCCACATTAAACAGAAAATTGGATAACATGCACATTCTTCACATAACTCTTGATTTAGGCATCTAATATGCTCTTGTTACGCTCCCGTATGACATGACTGGCTAATGTCTACGCGTCCATATTTTATCCTTTACTAGCTGGGGTACCCGGCTCCGCTCGGGTCAATGTCGTTTTTGACTGATTTCGGGCTGGTCAAGTTCAGCCTGCGTTTGCAATGTAAGCGGAAAAAATGTAATTATTTACGACATCACATTAGAAACCTCAAAAATAGCAGTATTTCTCTACTATTAATTGGATGTTATTATACATATAAACCTTCCTCTTCAATCACTCTATCTATTAACAAAAACCGCATGAAAATCCGTTGCGTAGTTTTAAAGATTTAAACGAACATGGGATATAGTGACATAGGGACAGGGAAAGCGACTTTGTTTTATACTATGAAGTGAAGTGATTTTCGTGCTTACAAAAGTAATAAGGATACTACTGTCAAACTAAACTTCTGAGCCTTCGAACTAGTGAGAGACTAAACGAATAGATATAGGCACTCATCATTAATTCCAAAAATCACAAGATGCAAGACCATCAAATCCAACCACTGATCGTATTCAAAACTTTTATTCATGAGGAAATGTTAACTTTACCATTATCCATCTCCACTTTTTGTGCTTTTTTAGGGCTCCGTACCTTAAGGGTGCCAAACTGAACCCTATTACTAAGTCTCCGCTGTTTGTCCGTCCTTCCGTCACATGGCTGTATCTCATGAAATGTAATAGGTAGACAGCTGAAATGTTCACAGAGTGTGTATTTATTCTGTAACTATAAAAACAAATAGGTAATATCAAAAAATAATAAAGATTTTTTGGTGTTAAATCTTGTACGATGGTACAAACCCTTCGTGTGTAAGTCCGACTCGCACTTGCCCGGTTTTTATAATAAACACGAAAAATACACAAATGTTCTGTACATATATCTCTTTTGGATGTTCTGGGTTTTTTGAACTTGAGGTTTTTCGGGCTATATGAAGGCGACCCGAATCTCATATTAGTGAAATTCAGTTCTATCCATCTACAACCAAGAATCTTCGGGATATCGGTCTTAAGCTATACATTTGTCGAGCAGGGACGATGCGGGTGCGGGGTAGTGGGAGGTGGGGGTGCAGTGGCCGACGCCAGCTCGCCCGCCGCACCGCCAGGGGAATAAGTTACCACTTTTACACTAAATTCTAATAGGGAGCGGAGAAATGATAATTTGGTGCAGCATAACTTGGCAGCGCCGAGTAACCCACCCGCACGCAGGGAATTAAAATGTTTGGGCTGCAATGCACACGGATGCATGATCATTGTTTACGAAATATGTCCTGCGCCATGTCACAAGTTGTACTTGTTCTGAAATGTCTACTTTGTTGACAATTTCTCATCATACATTTATGTCTGAAAAGGCTATATGTTTTGAAAAGTAAAGTACGCAGCTTTTGGTAATTCATAGCATAAGCTTTACTACATGCAATGACCCTTGGATAGCAATCGAGGTAGACAGAACCTTTGATCTTAATTTATTCAAGGAAAATACAATCCTATCTATCAGCAGGCCAGCACAAGGAAAGATTTAGTTGTGGCTACACCTGATTTTAAAAGCCGATTAGAAGACTCTTGTCCAATTCCCCCTCCTATAGTTTTCAGCATACTTCGGTGGAACAAGACAATATTTTTTCGAATTGTGAAATGTTAGGCGTTTTTTTTTCAAAAGAAAAAAAGATTCAAGATCCCGTTTCAAATAGCTTTTCAATAATACCTATCAATATTTCTATTTTATGACACCTAAAAATGTAATAACCTAAATTTGGCAATCGATTCGTGCAACGACAACACTTGGAAAAAATACATAGTAAAATCGACTTTTACTAAACCCAAGAGCTTTGCCAGTTCGCCACAATATTCTCTTGTGCAACTAAGACCGGTTTTATACTTATCCCGATATGACTCCAGCCACTGGAGCACTACCGAAGGCCTTGCACTGAGAACCGCACTTCGCATTTATCACAAGGCACGTCCAGTCCTGTTGCAGTCCGACTGCGGTCGTCAATAATAATTGATGACGTTATTATTTATAGTTATCCGCGACCGATAATTGGCCCATGCGCAGAAAACAAGCCGACAGCCGTTTCCATGGCGTTTATTGACTTTATGGCGGTTTCGAGTTAGCCTGACATTAAAATTATCATAGCGGTACCACGTTCTAAAACTCGGGTTCTACAAGAGTCTAGTAGGTTTATTTCTTTTCACTTTGCTAACATACAAGTATTTTGAGAAATACTTTCAATTAAAATATTTGACTGAAATATCATATTCGAAGCTGAAGCTGAAAGATTTTTTAAAACATCGGTTCAGAACTTGACACGATACGTTGGTTTAACCCCTGATTTCACCACCTTCAGCTACATAACATCCCAAGGTTACCTTTCGGTTACACCATGTATGTAAATATGCCATGTTAAATATTAAAAATATTTAAATCTTAACAACGAGTTAGTAGGCCGCTTCAGTTAAAAGCATGGATTTTCCGAAATGTTTTGCTGATATTATGTTAGATCATATAACTGTTCAAAGAAGAACAGCAGAACGTGTCTCACCTCTAAAGAACTATTTGAACCGAAAAAAAGAGTTAAAAAAACTGTACCCGACTACTAAAAGCTAAGAAACAAGGAGTTTGATATCATCGTTTTATTGGTTTTATCAAACATCACCTACCTTTTTTCTTACCTTTTGGTAGTGGGATTACAGTATTTTATACTTTTTTTATTATTTTGCGCCTATGTTACCCGATCCATATAACGAATCGATTGACACCTTATTCATCAAAATCGGACGAAAAGTTTTAACGCTACATACAGATATATATACATACATATTGCTAAAATCATAACCGTTTTGGCTTCGCCGTAGTCGGGTAAAAATGCGGCTAAAAATGCCAGCGAGTTCGCGCTCTCGATAGGTCCGATAGCAGCGAGTTGGCCGGAGCGGCGCGGTCCCCGGGGCTTCGGGGCTCCCCGCCTCAACCTGCCGCCAGCGCCGCCGCCATCTAGCGGGGAAGCCTGGAGGATTTGTTGCAGGCGCTAGTTCGCTGCGCCCGGATAGCTCCCCAGCGAGCACCGACGGCGCGGGATCCATTTCGCGCTTCGAATTATCTTTATGAAGCGGTTCGCTTAGACGAGCTCGGTAGAAGTAGGGCCGTACCTAAATGTTTGTGCTATTATTAAAGTCACATCGATATTAGGTTTCATTAAAACAAACTGGCGCCATAATTTCAGCATTGATTCGGAAATAGAAAAACTTTTGCTAAGAAAGTACACAAGTTAATTTTTTTTTGTTCCAATTTTTTTTAAACGATGTTTGCCAAAATGTATGTTGAAACAATTTGGTCATTTAAAGTGAATGGGTGACAAAAAAAATACGGACCAATTTTAGCACCGATTCCACGAAGAGACGGCTGAGACAAGCAATGTTCAAGCACGTCACTTCTAGTGGCGCATCGAGTTCCTTCCATACTGTCCATACAAAGTGACGTGTTTAATCATACGTTGACGTTGATTTAGTTTTTTTGTCCTTTCGTGCACTCGGCCCTTAGACTCGGTTTCCCGCCTCCCTCGACGGAGGTGTAATGAAGGCGGCTTCGGTATCCTGAAGTGACGTTCGACCAGCGATATAAAGACGATTAGGCGAAGCCCCTTCGAACGTGTCACCGATTTGCCAACAAGGCAAAATAGTGTTAGCTCTTTCACTCTCGCGGTAAATAGCATTGTATCTACCTTTGTCACTCCAAGGCCATCTGACGCCAACGGCCCCCACGCGTGCATCTAGCAGCAACACGATTTGACGGAAGCAAATATTTGACAATGCGAAATCTTCCCATTTTTAAGCGACTTCATATATCGCTGCGTTCGATATGCCGCGCCGACCCGTCAGACGTCAACAGACACACTTCTCTCACAAAGATGCCAATGAAATGTTACTATAACGGCCGGCTTGATTTTGTTTGTTCCAGCAAACCGCTAGCCCAAACCAAACTGGGACCTTCGGGGCGGACGATGTCAACATTTTTTATCCGCCGCTGCTAACAAGCAGCAACGAACCGAACGGCCGCCAAATAGAAGGAGCGCAATCAGCGGGAGTGAAGCGACGCTTGTAAACTGTTTGTCGTCGGCCGGACGGCAGAGGGCGCCCGGCGCGCGCGGCGGCAGCGCGAATCTTAACCGCAGACCAGAAACCGAGATAGTTTCTTATTGTTTATTCAACATCCATAGACAGTACACTTCACTCGGATTTGTCATATTTTATCTTTCTTTGTTTCTATCAGATTTTTTTTTTCAACATCCTCTTAGTCTAAATTTACAAAAGCGTTTGCCACTATTTTTTTTTGTAACAATAACAGTTAGTATTAACTATTTGTGGATTTATAATTTTCTTGATAGTTCTGTGATTTAAGATAAAGGCTGAGTCGGGACTTTGAGATAGTTTTGGTATATACCGAGAGTCGGAAGGAGATTAAAATCGTTGGTGTGGTGGCTTATTTTTTATTATCTTAAAAAGCTGATAAACGATTCGCTATTAACTTTTACTGCTTTTTGTGACGAACAATTTTCAATTTTCAAATGTATGGAGACTAAACTCCAGTTTACTGAAAGAAAGAACTCGGCCTATGGGCTCTGATGAGGCCATCAGCCAACCTTCAACTGGGGCGTCGTAGGGTAGCTACCGAAAATCCAAAAAATCATTGAAAATATTTTTTATATTTACGTTTAATATTTTTCATTTGAATATATACAAAGGATTTTCATAATTACAAGCTCATTGATTCGTGTTTGCTATAAAATATTGCTTCAGCGCGACATACGACAGGTTTTTAGTTATATTAACCACCAACATGGCGTCAGCTGTCACCCAGAAATGAGTAAAGAAGGCAATATTGGTCGGGAGGCAGGTCGGTCCTGGCGACTAATAACATCGCTGAAACAAATACGGCCGCCAAAGCATCAGTTCGCAAACAGATTTATAGGAGCGGCGTCGTCGGAGCGGACAGGAAGCAGCGCCTGGCGGGCTGCCACGCGCCGCCTCCGAGCCCCCAGCTCCCCCCCCCCTCCCAGCGGTGCGCCGCAAACTACCTTCACGGCGGTAATCACGGGTGGATCGAACGGACATGAAAATGAAATGAAGTGAAAAAATACTTTATTTGCAGCCATACGGTACGATAAGGCGGAAAATAAATTCTCTAACATTCAACCGTAGAGAGAGATGTGGGAGAGGTGCAGTGAGGCGGGCAAAAAATAATGTAAAACTAAATTATTTATAGATTTATATATTCACAAATGTACAATAATTTAAAAATAGTAATAGACGGAGCCACATAACATTAGCCACATAGGCAAAGATACACATACACATATATGTTTAAAGTACATATAAATATTTGTACACTTACATAAATACATAGATATATTCGATGAATAGAGGTAAAATATTTTATTTTTTCTAAGAACAAGCAGGACATGGCTCATCTATTGTGTATCATAGAACCGCGAAATATAATATGAAAGAATATAAGGTAAATTGATATCTTAAAGTACTCAGCCGATTTTAATCTTGTGGTGCGTTTTTCCGCAATTGTAGTTGTCCGTGTTTTCCATTCGGTTCAATGTGGTCGTGCGCATAAAGATACGGTTCTGGCAATGCACGCAATTGTTTCGGGACCTACAGCTTTATAAGAATTCCGAACTATGCTGCACCTCGCAGTTGTGACAAAATGCACTTATCCAACTCAGTAAGAGAAACAAAGTGGTGCATGAACTGGTCGAGGATTTGAACCCAGACCTCTGATATGCAAGGCAAATTCTTTGTACTTATTTTGTGACATATCGACTATTACGCAACATGAGCAGTTAAACTACATCACTGCACCGTTTTACGTTGCAATGAAGTACCCAAGTTATATTCCATTACGTTGCAAGTTCGGAAAAGAGGCACAACCATATTTTTTTATGAAATGCACCCTTGTACCGCTTGTACCCGAGGAAATCAATATAAAAGTACATATCGCGCCTAAAATAAACAATCGTTTTTAACTCATGATATTTTATAATTCAGAATAGAACTTGCAACCTTAAGCGCAAGGACTACAGAGGCGGCCGTTCGATTCACAGATAAATAATGATATTTTGACATTTACAGCACCGTAAGCACGAGCTACTCCAAGTCTGGGATTGAATTTGGACTGCGCCTGTAGCAATTTGCGAATGGTCGCGATTGCAGGATAACAGTTTTTTATCTTTGTTCTCATATTTTACTGGTCGGTATCAACTTATGTTGTAATAATTTAAACAGCTTGGCAACATTTATGTGGTGGCAACACCAGGAGAGGGCGGCAATGCTTAGAGGGGAATGAGTGGTTGGTAAGTGACTGGGACGTCGGGTTGTCATAAAATAATAATACATTATGCGATAAATCAGGTCTTATTACTTGTTTTCGCATAAAATCGGGTTAACTCGGTCCTGATGAAATTGATTACTGCGATTTACGAAAAACCGCAAGTTGCACCAACGCCGCAGAACATGCGACAAGAACCGCAACATAAATCAGGTGCAAACCAGAAATAAGCGGGCGCGTGGTGACGACGCGGGCGCGGGGGGAGGGTGGGTTCGGAATTGGAAATTGCGGTGGACTTAGACATTGAGGCAGTGCGAAGTATTCGGGTGCAACTAGTCACGTTAAAACGGAATGCAGCACTGCGCCATTCGAGTAATTAAAAGGAGAATTAAAGTGCTAATACCACCACCACCACCGACCACCACCAGTATTGTCATAATACTATCAAATCAAATGAAATAAATTTATTGCATAAATAAAGTTAGAACTATTACAGACATGCAGCTGTTCCTCAACTAAGCTAGGCTTGTGCTAGAGGACCAGCCATGCCACATATTATTTTGTACACATTTGAAAATTTATTTAAAACTATCTATAGTTTTATCATACAGCATAGATGAGTTCCTACCTTGTCTCAATATTAGTTATAAATGTTCAGAATACTTGACTTAACTTTTTATGAGGTGCTGTCTAACTCTCTACACATACTGGATTTACCGGACTTATGGTCCGGTCCAAATATTAACCACACATTTTGCAGTACGGCTTAAACCAATCGTCCACCCCATACATTTTGTAATGTTTAGTCATAATGGTCGTGAAATCACGACATTGTCAGACGTGATTACATTTACTAGTCTCATAAACTTCCCCATTATAAAGTTTGTAACATTTGTTTATTATTTAAATTTACCTTATAATATTATACATATGAATACTATATAATACTATATGTTAAAAGGCACAACAATCTTGTTAAATATGTGTACTGGTGCCTGAGGAAAAAACATACATTTGAAGCAACAAAATGTTGGTGGCATTGTCGACTTAATGAGCCCCATGTTGTTGAAAATAAGTCGAGTAAAATTGTCTGGGAACTTCCAGTAGCCACCGATTTCGCGATACCCAACAATAGACCAGATTTGATTTACATCAATAAATCAAAAAATAAAACCTACCTGATCGATGTAACAGTACCTTCGGACTACAACATTATGAAAAAAGAAGCAGAAGAATTATCGAAGAACAATGCACTTAAAATAGAAGTGGAAAGGCTATGGAACACATCTTGCAAAATTATCCCAGTTGTTATTGGCACAACTGGCATAATAAGTAAAACTGCACAAAATTATATCGACACTTTATAGGCTGATATAAAGATAGAAATTCTACAAAAACAGGCAGCGATACATGCTACGAAAATTATGGCAAAATTTATGAGTGGATATTTCGAAGAAATTAACCAAATTGAAGTGAATCGTGAAGAATAATGCAGAACTTCATAAATAACATCATATTTGACGCTTATTCCTTTTCCTAAGAGGAACCGGGGCGGGAATAAGTCCGACTTCCGGCACGACGATGCCGGAGACTACAACAGATTGGATGAATAAATTTATATATACTATATATATCCCTTTCCCAATTTTTTTTTTTACAAAGCGAGATACAGCGTACGCTAAACTGTTACCTCTTTGGAGGCGCCCAGCGACGCCCATGGACTTTCAAAATTGTCGAGAGCTACTAAAACTATGCCAGCGGCCGGATGCTTCTTCGCATTACCCCCCATTTGAAGGACCCCAGGTAGTACATTGGGGGAACTTTGGCAATCCAGAGTTTATTGACACTATGGACAATCATCTATAGGATCGGTTGGATCTATTAGGTGTTTTAGGTGGAAAGCTCACTTCCTAAGCTTTGCTTAAGAGTAACGCTCTGCGTACTGCAATGATATTGAATGTTTCTTATTGATTTCGCGAAGTCATCAAACGGAACTGCATCGCTGCAGTGCGCCGGGAGCGCGGCACCGCGGCCGCAGCACTGCATTTTGGCAGCCCACGGCCGACAGGTCCTCCCGCGCGGGCCAGCCGCCCCCACAGCGCCGGGGCAGCCACCGCATCCACGGAGGGATGTCGGGTCAGGAGGCAATGGTACAGGCATTTTCTCATCCATTTAGTAGACAATAGATTGCATGGATCACTACTGAACTTTAGATAACTTGGAAGCGTAAAATAAAAAAGGCAATCGATCAAGGGGTACGAGTATAAAGCCATCTATTTTTACAACCAAAGCTTAAGTTATCACAACAAGTAATCCTAGTTTAAGGTGGCCGAACCCGGCGGGCCTATCTCATTCGCGGGCACGGTACAAAAGTGTGCTGTACGCTCTGGGACCTTCTCTGTTTCAAAGAATAAGGCAGGCTCCGTGATGAGGAAGATGCAACATGTCCGCAAAAAAAGACATGAAAAAAAAAGACAGAAATGTGCATAGTGTATGATTTGGTAACATTTACGAAAATTTTCATTTCAAAACGAATTATAGCTAAAAGTAAACCACGACCGCTGTAGTCAAAAATCGAACAAAAACCAAATGATTATAAATCTTGATTAAATAAGCGGGTAGCATAAATAATGGGTTTTTTATGTCACTTTGAAATAGTTACAAGAAAACTTAAAGCTAGATTTATTTGTTTTACGATTCATTTATGACTTACATTTTTACAGATAGCCTTTCCCATTTCCATCTCACAATTTGTAAAACATCTGCGTATAAGTTCAACACATGGATAATCGATTTCGCTTCCCATGTCATCTTGGTATCGTTCTGCATAATGCCTTTAACTGATCTGTTTCAAATTTATACAGTTTAAAGAATAAACATTTCAGAACATAATGAAAAATATAATATCAGAGTACTGAGAGTGCGGTGTTGTGAACAAAATTCGACTAGTAAAACCATAGAAAAACCATTCAAAGTTACCTTCACACAAGGTTAATTTATAAATGATAGATTGTAACAGTTGTCTGAAAGTGCAATTTTGCAACTGCGCAACGTAATTTCTTCTCTTACGTCGTTAAACTACAAGAAATAACGAGTCACCCACTAATTACTCCCAGAGGTAGCATAATCACTAGTTCCCTACATCGTAATGAGAGCTCCATGGGCGTAAAGCAACGAAAAGCGCAGCGGTAAATCCAAACGTGAGCGCGCCGAGCGAGCGAAACCAGCACCCGACGCGGCTCAGCGTCAATGCGAATGACACCGCTAACGTTCTAGTGACCCGTCCTGATTTGCTCCAAGAGGCCACTGTTATCTAGATAGCTTCATTTGTAATGTCCATTCGCTCAGACGCAAACTGGACGTGTACAATTATTGCAATCGTTAACTGTTTTTGCCTCTTGCCTTACGAAGAAATTGTGATAGTTGCACAGCGCAATTTTTCATTTATGCATGTCAGCCTCGGTAGTCCAGTGGAGATTGCGGTTCGATAAGCTCGGTGAAGTAGCTCGAAGCGGTTGGTTACGAGATGGGTGACCGTTTTCAACCGTTGAGGCCCCCCGCCATTCGATTGCCATCTAGAAAACGTATGGTTTTAAAAATCGAAAAATGCAGTTTTAATGTTTATTAAAATCGGCCTCATGGCTCCATTGAGTGCTTTTCGCTATTTCTTATAGTTTCGGATTTTTCCATCATGTAAAAAAAATCAGCCTTTATCCACTACTTTATGTCATTTAAATTATAATTATTTTAGGTAACTGGACATTGATAGCTAATATAAATACTAGCGTTAGCGTGTTAGACTAAAAACTGTCATGTTATTAGTCTAACACACCACATGGGAACTAGGTGCCATGCCGGGACCTTAATTTTATTGCTCGGCTACATTTAACTGGATAGAAAACACGGATTTTACTTCGACCGTCGTCAATTCAATGCGATGGTCCCAATCCGGACCCTATTAATCCTATCACCTAGAAAGAAAGGAAGGGTACAGTTTTACGTAGATCCCGAACCATGAACGCCGAATCTCCTCCCACGACATGCACCGGAAGAAACGCACTCGGCCGAACTGTATAATTTTTACGTGCCGCAACCCACACAGCACATCGAAGTACCCTACTGATGCGGAAACATTTTCGAGCCGATAGACAGGGCACTAATACGCATATCCGCCACAATATTATTCTAATCGCTGCAGAGCCTAATAAATTCATGAATCATAAAAAGGGTTAATGGTCTTCCCCTATATTTTAATCGTTTCTAGCTCTCCTTCCTTCGGAACGTCTTCGTGATATAATGGGAGCTCATCTTTGAATTTTATTCTGATAGCAGAAGCTGGGAAGGTTCAGCCAAATGTGATTATTATGAATACCGACAGATATCGGGTTATTCGATACCTCGGAAATCATGTAGGTAAGTAAGTAAGGAAGGGGTTGCTAGCTTACAATGTGGTGCTAGGCTTAATCCCGCGCGGGTCGCATTGAGTAAAAGATGATCAAAGCGGAAATGGGAATTGTCAGTGTTTTCCATGTAACAGTGTAATCCTAGGAAGGTCTTGGAAAGGTACCTCGTTTCTCTCCTGTGTTTTAGGCAAACATCATGTGCGTAGGTGTGGTATTAGCTATCCATGACAGGTTTCATCAAAATGACCGTAAGTAAATAATAACATTGCCTCCTAGTATTTTCTTCAATGTGTGCGAGCCATATTCATCGAATCGAGTACTAACGTGCATATAAAATGCAACAATGGAATTCTGTTTCTAGGCAACCCTTCAATCTGGCCCTACATCTGTTGTATGTACATTAGTACATACAACAGATGTATGTACTAATGTAGTAAGATACATTCAAGATTCATTTATTATAACCAAAGGGCCTGGCAGCAACGGCGGCGCAGCGGAGGAATCCGTTCCTAGACTTAATAAATCGGGGAGTTTTATCGCACACCCACAGCCGGCAAGATTCCGAACGTAACCTCCCGTAAAATATGGGCCATCATGAGTCGGATGGATGGCGGCTTACGGAGGCGAAGTCTTATACAGGGATTGTTGGAAGGTGCCTCCCGTCAGGTGTGCGTGAGAACATTATACCTAATTCATGAAATACTGTTGAATGGTCAAATTGCAGTCATGCATCGGCAGTTTCAAAATAAATGTATTTATATAACAAGCTGAGGTCGGACTTCATTATTACCTGAATAAAAATAAGCCGAAAGGGCTGGTCAACGACAACTTAATCGATCGAGCCGTCATGCCCTGATTGAAAAAGAAGCGTCGCATTATAATATCAGTGATAGGAATGTATATTAAATCTTGCATAATAATTTTAGGGTCGATATTTTCAATGATTTTTAGGGCGTACCCAAAGGGTGAAAACGGAACCCCATTAAGTAATAATTTATCCGCTGTCCGTCCATCCGTCCGTCCGTCCTTCCGTCTGTCACAGGGCTGTATCTCATGAACCGTAAAAGCTGGGCAGCTGAAATTTTCACAGAGTGTGTATTTATTTTGCCGCTATAAATAAACAACAAATAGGTAAAAAAAATAAATGGGGCCCCATACAAAAAACTTGATTTTGTGGTGTTGATGGTACGGAACCCTTCGTGTGCGATTCCGACTCGCAGTTGGCCGGTTTTTTTAAAAACACGTGCCACCTGGAGCTTCTTGCACTGGCACTGCTACGTGGAGGAGGATGTGAATCACGAACAAGGGACTATACCTGCCACCTATGTACATAAGTAAGGAAGAGGACTCCGATGAATCCAAGGAGTGCACTGATTATCTTTTAGTTACGAGCAGGTGCTCTATCTTTGGATTTTACAACCATAAAACGCCGCCGGGCCCAGCACGTCGGTTTGTTAAAATAATATTTTAACCCTGCGTTTAACATTATCTATATTGTTTTGAGTCACGCCATAACGCGCTCCTTTTACGACCGAGACACTGGCGATAGTCTAATAAAATATCAATCACGCGTATTGGTTGCCAATCGAATGTGACCCCTGCCGCCCAGACTTTAGAGCGATGGGCTCGCGTTATGATGTGAACGGGTATCGCTCATGTAATATTTATAACATTACATTTCACCTCAACGGCCGGGTGAGGCATAAAGACTGCAAACGGTACGCTACCTTAAGCGTCGCGTGGGCGTAAAACATGCCATAAATAATGCAGGTTTGCTTCGAGGAGACAATACTGAAACACCGTGTGGAGTGCTTTCGTTTCGCTTCCTGAAAACTAAACAAGACGCGGCGGTAGTGTTCCGAGTTGGCTCATTCCGCTGAGAGCCCGAAGCGCTCGGCTGGAGTGCGAATGCAGGTGAAATTTCGATTACTGATCAATGTATGTGTAAATGTGATTGAACACATGTACACTGAGAAAAAAGATGACAACTATATTTTGGTTAAATGCTATCTAGTTACCTCAACTATATAATTAAGAATATCCATTCGGTTCATGCAACCGAATGGTTGTTTGTTCTGTAGGTTGGTTAGGTTTAGTTAGAGTAGCGTTAAGTTTAATTTAGATATAAATAACGGTTACATCAACTACAAAAAGTATTGTCTAGTAATTTTAAATAGGTAAAAAATACCAGTTGTGAACACCGATGTCGAAATATAGCTTACACTGAAAAAAGTCAGTGAATGTAACTGTAATTCCAATAATAACAACTGTCTTGCAACGTTAGGATAGAGTCAACTGAGTTAATTGGTTACTCTTACTGATTAAAAACAGTAAGCCTTAAACATTAAATGTTA
Source organism: Incurvaria masculella (assembly GCA_946894095.1). Classification (NCBI taxonomy): domain Eukaryota; kingdom Metazoa; phylum Arthropoda; class Insecta; order Lepidoptera; family Incurvariidae; genus Incurvaria; species Incurvaria masculella. The sequence continues at coordinate 14,231,934 of OX335651.1, forward strand.
CTTTATCTTTTAATTTTTTTTACTGTTTACCATAACTGTTTTCTCTTACTGTTTCCCTAACTGCGTGAAAACTGTTTCTAGCTTTAGTATTTTTTCCATTCTTACTTACGTCTTACGGTACGGTCCACTGAGTTGGAACTGGGCAGATGCACGACTTATTTTTAGACAGCCTTAATGTTCAATAAATTAATATGACCATTTCAATCAAAATTTCCATCTGATCTGTCACACGTGTTATTTTTACAAAGCGATACGTTTAAATCGGTTAAAATAACTGTTTAATATAAACTGTTTTGGCTTATTAATATGGCTTATTACTTACCGTAATACTTTAATGGTAGTGCTAAATACTTTACTATAAATGATTGAATTTTAACAGTGCTAAAAAAGGACAATTTGCTCTTTTAGTGTAAAAGTGATAATACTATGAATTAATAAAATGTAGAGTTGGTATTTCCTATAAATGTCATTAGTTTTTAAATTCGAAGCAATGACCGGAAGTGCTAGGTATAGGTTACACTACGTGTAGGAACCTGTCAGAACCAGGCAGATCCGCTGAGGTGCACTGAATAGCCTTGTGATGTGAAGCTAATTTGCACGACATCTATGTCAAGGTGCAGAGAGCAACGCACTTGCATCACTCTATCTGCCCTCCGGGATTCATGCGAATCGTCGATTTTCAATTAGATTCTACGTTTTCTAAAACCTCTAACAGGTCGCAATCATATTGGTTGATCTTGCGATCAATTAGATTTAAATTTCGCGGTATTTCGTAATTTGCTACCTACCCCCATATATTCCCTTCCATTTTTCTTCCAATCTACCTTTCAAAAATGAGATATCCATCAACCTGCATCCTGAGTGGTTCGAGCCGTGCTCTCCCGACGGAAAATATCGAAAAGAACATCAGCGAGTCTCCAAATCTGCTATTACGCCGTGCTGTACTGTGCTCCCATCGTACCGCGACCGTGTTGCGAAAGTTTGTGGTTGAGTGCACCCCGTGGGGCGCGATTTAGCGCCGGAGCGACCGACGCGCGCCGCAGCACCCCCATCCTCAAGACGGTGGAACGAAGAGGAGACACGGAGGCCTAAGCCCAGCGACCGAACCATCAGCCTCCATCGCCGCGGCGTCTACAAACCGTGAGCGAGTCCCTTTTCAGTTTCCCACTGCACCATTTGGTCCTTCAGCCGAATTCCCGGTTTCCTTAAAGTATTCTAAAGCAAATTCTAAGTAAAATCATCATTTTCTTGCATTTCTCGATCTTTCTAACCTATAAAGTCACGTTTGAAATTTTCTTCATTACGTTTTTTCGTTGTTTGATTTGCAGCTCTCTCATTGGTCGTCTGCTATCAGCCAAGCCTTCCCCATATCGGCGGGAAAATTAAAAATTCCATAATCTGTGGTTTTTGGTCTCTGACCGTTTTGCGTTTTGCGAAACGTTTTGCTTTTTATTCTCACTCTTCTCTCCACTGGCAATAAATATTGTCTTTGGTCTGCTGTCACCAGCTGTCACCAGCTGTCAGTGTCATTGGTAAAACGTAAACAAACAGATTGTAAACAATGGAGCCTACTCAAAGAACTATTCAGAGTTCCCGTTTGCAAAGAAGGCTTGCGATGAAGGCCGTGCAAGAATTATATAAATTAGCCACGGCCATCGCCGTCTCTCAAAGTGAAAAACAAGTGAAAGAGTTCAAAGTGCGATTTTTGGACTTAACCAAAATGAGGTTAGATTTCGAAACTTCTCATTTATACATTGCGTCCAACGTATCCGACGAGCCTGACGCAAACAGTGACACGATCTACGATGAGTTTTACGAAATGTTTTACTCTATTAATGTCCTTTACTCTGATATTTGCGGTCGGTTAGAGGACGATTCTAAGGATGTGAAAGAAAGTTCAGTGAAGGTCATAACAAATCAATTCAGCCTTCCAAAAATACAGCTAGCTAGGTATACCGGCCTACTTATTGAGTGGACTAATTTCATATCCATTTTCAACAGCTTAATTCACAATAATGGAAGTCTAACTGGTGTGCAAAAAATGCACTATCTAGTTGGCACACTGGACAAAGAGCCATTGAGTTTGGTACGACACTTGCCAATCACTGATGATAACTACACGGTAGCATATAAGTTATTGACTGATCGATATGAAAATACACGTCGGATCGCTGATAAACATCTTGAAGCTATCCTCGCGCTTCAGCATTTCAGTCAAACCAATCAAGTTAATTTGCGCAAACTTGTTAACTCATTAAAAGAAAATACACAGGCACTCAATGCGCTTAAGTTCAATGTAGATTCGTGGAGCTTTATCTTATTTCATATAATTTCTCGGAAGTTGCCTACAGACTTGCGGAACAGGTTTGAGTTAAAGCATGACTCATTGGATATTCCGACATTCAATGAATTATTAGGGTTTTTGGAAAGTCAGCTTCGGGTTTTGGAGAATGTCTCCTCACCCATAAAGGTACTTAACAAGGAAGTACCCACGGGCAGTAATAATTGTTTTACATCTAACAACGAAACCTGTCCCTGCTGTGGCAGCGATCATGCAATTTATCGGTGTGATAAATTCAATTCCATGACACCAGAGCAACGCAAGGTCTGTGTCATGGATCATAAATTATGCTTTAACTGCTTACGTCCGCACTTAAGTTCAAAGTGTAATTCAAAGTTTTTATGTCAGGTGTGTAGAGGTCGTCACCACACAAAACTACACATTCCAACCTCATCGTCAAATCTCACCTGTGACCCATCGTGTGAAGGTCAGATTGCTGTGCCGACACTAAGCTCCACAGTTCAATCTCATTCATTTAGCAGCGTCCACGCCAATTCCACGATGTTGCTAGCGACTGCTCTAGTCAACATTATGGATATCGACGGTCGATATCATTGTGTGCGTGCGTTGCTGGATAGCGGTTCGCAGGTGTCAGTGCTGACTGAGAACATTGCTCAAAAGCTACGCCTACGTCGATCGACATCTGGTTCGATCGTCGGCTTAGGTACATCAAGTGCGCAACGCACTAACGGTAGTGTACTGTGTACCATCAAGCCGTGCTTGAAGGGCTCACAGGCCATACTCACTACTCGTGCTCTTGTACTTAACCATATTCTTAACAATCTGCCATCCACAAGTGTAGCTGTTCAAGTACACGAGTCATGCCGTAACATCACCTTGGCAGATCCCAAGTTTAACCTGCCTGGTCCCATTGACATTTTGATCGGAGTCGATCTTTACGATCAAATATTTGATGGCAAAATGCTTAAGCTTGGGGATGGTTTGCCGACGGCTTACTCCACCTTGTTTGGATGGGTTCTCATGGGTAGAGCCCCTATCTCTGCTACGATATGTGACCAGGTCACATCGTTAACATGTACACTTGACATAGATCTTGCGCTGAACAGATTCTGGGAAGCAGAGGAACCACCTCACCTTCCAATCCAGGATCCAGAGAATGTTCAGTGTGAGAGGCACTTTATGGAAACCCACACCCGTGATGAAACTGGTCGGTTCACGGTTCGACTTCCCTTCAAGTCAGGTTGTAAACAATTGGGTGAGACGCATGCTATTGCTCTGAAACGTTTTTACTCATTGGAGCGGAAGTTAGCACGTGACCCAAAACTGAAAGCATTATACGTAGCGTTCATGCGCGACTATTTGTCTGCGGGCCATATGAGATTAATTTCATCCAGACCTTGTGTTGACAGGTACCATATACCACATCATGGAGTGCTAAAGGAGTCCAGTAGCACTACCAAACTAAGAGCCGTGTTCGATGCCTCAATGCCGAGCACGACAGGTATAGCCCTAAATCACATCTTGATTCCTGGACCAAAGTTGCAGCAAAATATTGAAGATATTATTCTACGGTTTCGAGTGCACAAGGTTGTCTTCACGTCCGACGTGAAGCAAATGTATCGACAGGTTTGCATGCACGAAGAAGATTGTAAATTTCAGACAATATTTTGGCGTGAATCACCGGACAGTCCAGTTCTGAAATATGAGCTGACAACTGTCACATACGGTGTTTCTAGTGCTGCATACTTGGCAATGAGGGTTATCCACGAGCTCGCATTGCTAAATGAGGTTCCATATCCGAACGCCTCTCGCGTGCTGAAGGAGGACATCTTTGTGGATGACATCGTAAGCGGAAGCGACAGTTTGGAGTCTGCCAAGCACTTGCAGCTCGAAGTTGTAGCTGTCCTTGAACAGGGTGGTTTCCATTTGCGGAAGTGGTCGAGCAACCATTCCGGAGTCCTAGAGCATCTCCCCCCAGATCACTGTGAAACTCCACTCCGATTCGAGGAGGCTGGAGACAACATTTTCAAAATTTTAGGCTTAGAATGGAGCGCCTGCAGTGATCAATTTCTATATCAGGTTTCAGAGATTGGGAATGCAAAAACCAAACGTGGAATTCTTTCAAACATCGCACGGCTGTACGATCCTTGTGGGTATTTAGCACCAGTAACATTTTTTGCAAAGGCATTTATGCAAAATTTATGGCTATTAGAGCTCTCTTGGGACGACACTCTGCCGATAGAATTTCTTGACAAATGGGATTCCTTCGTTGCCAACTTTCATATACTTAATCAAGTACGCATTAACAGACACATCCTCTCGGAACGTCCAGAGGAATGTAATCTTCATGGCTTCAGTGATGCATCTGAGCGCGGTTATGCCGCTGTGGTGTACCTGCGAGTCAAAGATGCCAGCGGTGATGTATCGGTGCATCTCTTGTTGGCCAAATCAAGGGTAGCACCTCTGAAACAGAAACTAACTATTCCAAAACTCGAGCTATGTGGAGCCGTGCTCCTTGCTCGCCTTCTGGATCATGTGCTAAAGGTGCTCTCATCGAGGATGCCACTAGGCAACGTGACTGCCTGGTGCGATTCCAGCATTGTGCTGACCTGGTTACGTACCCCACCTTACAAGCTGCAAACATATGAGGGCAATCGGGTTTCTCAGGCTCAGGGCCTTCTATCTTCCGACAGGTGGAGATGCGTACCATCAGCACTCAATGCTGCCGATTGTGCCAGTCGTGGTTTATATCCTCAGGAGCTGGTGGACCATCCCCTATGGTGGGCCCCATTATGGTTGGTGGAACCGGCTGAGTCTTGGCCCGCTGACTGTCCTTCAGTTAGCAGGGAAGTACTGCCGGGGCTACGCATCCCTCCAGCGTCGTCCGTGGCCGCTGTCGAGGGATTCTCTCTCATAGAAAAGTACAGCTCATTGTCGAAATTACAAGTCGTTCTAGGGTGGTGCCTGCGATTTGTACATAATGCGCGTCACCCTAATGATAAACATAAGGGTGCTCTCGATGTGCGTGAATTAGAGAATTCGTTACTTGTTGCCACCAAAAACGTGCAAGCAGCTGAGTTCCCGGATATTATTGCAGCTCTAGGTGCTGGCAGGCAAATCAAAGGAAATCTGCTTAGACTAACTCCTTTCCTGGATTCTCAAGGCATCTTAAGAGTTGGCGGCAGGTTGACTAATTCGAATTTGCCATACGATGCCATGCATCCAATTTTGCTGCCCAGGGCACATCATCTAACACATTTAATCGTCGATCACTACCACCGAGTCTATCTCCATTCTGGCCAATCGACTTTACTGTCTATAATACAGAGGAGATTTTGGATTTTATCGGCTCGACGAACAATACGTCACAGAATTTTTAAATGTCTCCGCTGCTATAGGTTAAAGGCAAAACCCATAGAGCCTTTCATGGGAGAACTTCCAAAAAGCCGCATCTGTCAGGCCAGACCATTTCAAAGGGTCGGCGCCGATTTTGCTGGGCCCTTTTTCATAAAATCGTCCTCTCTCCGTGGTGCAAAAACTCAGAAGGCATACTTATGCGTCTTCGTATGCTTTGTGACGAAGGCGGTTCATTTGGAGGTCGTCTCTGACCTCACAACCGATGCCTTTATTGCAAGCTTCAGTCGAATGGTATCCAGACGTGGTTTAGTTACTGATATCTTCACTGACTGCGGAACAAACTTCCAGGGTGGCCAAAGATATCTGGATGAAGTAACTAAGTTCTTGATGAACTCGGCCAATCAAGGTAAATTGCATGATTCGTTGCGCAATCACCAGGTGAAATGGCACATGAATCCTCCACATGCTCCGCATATGGGCGGTTTGTGGGAAACCGCAGTAAGGTCTTCAAAATTACTTCTTAAAAGAGTGATCGGAGAACAAATCCTCACGTTTGAGGAATTAACTACCATCTTCACGAAAATAGAGGCCGTTCTAAACTCACGGCCACTTTGTCCAGTATCTAGCGACCCAGAAGATCTGAATGTCTTAACACCCGGTCATTTCCTCATCGGTGAACCGCTTGTCGGTCTACCAGAGTATCAATTTGATCACACTCCTGTGAATCGTCTGAGCCGCTGGCAACTTACTCAGCAAATTTCTCAACATTTTTGGAAGCGTTGGCATGCAGAGTACCTTCATACTCTACAGTAACGCCCTAAATGGCAAAAAACAATAAAAAATATAGAGGTGGGGGACCTAGTCCTCATTAAAGAAGACAATGCAGCACCATTACAATGGAGAATGGGTCGTGTCACTGAGTTGCGTCCTGGCGCAGACGGAGTAGTTCGCGTGGTAGAATTAAGAACATCCACAGGGACTTATCTCAGACCGGTTGTGAAGGTCTGCCCACTACCTGATCCTCAATCAGATTAGCGCCTCTATATGTAGTTTAGCAGCTTACTTTTAGTTTATCTTATACATTCATTTGTTTTTCACATTTATTCTACCTTTTCATTTATTCATGCACAGATTCCATTGCATTCGATTATTGAAGCATTAATTACTGTGTCTTTGGTACTAAAGACCTTAACAGCTCTTTGGGGGGCGGTATGGTTGATCTTGCGATCAATTAGATTTAAATTTCGCGGTATTTCGTAATTTGCTACCTACCCCCATATATTCCCTTCCATTTTTCTTCCAATCTACCTTTCAAAAATGAGATATCCATCAACCTGCATCCTGAGTGGTTCGAGCCGTGCTCTCCCGACGGAAAATATCGAAAAGAACATCAGCGAGTCTCCAAATCTGCTATTACGCCGTGCTGTACTGTGCTCCCATCGTACCGCGACCGTGTTGCGAAAGTTTGTGGTTGAGTGCACCCCGTGGGGCGCGATTTAGCGCCGGAGCGACCGACGCGCGCCGCAGCACCCCCATCCTCAAGACGGTGGAACGAAGAGGAGACACGGAGGCCTAAGCCCAGCGACCGAACCATCAGCCTCCATCGCCGCGGCGTCTACAAACCGTGAGCGAGTCCCTTTTCAGTTTCCCACCGCACCACATATAACAGTCTAAAATAGATTGCATTCTGCGATGGAAATGTTGCACCAATTCGAGGAAGAAAGAAAGAAGAACGTGATAGAGGATCGCCTACCATTTTGAAAACTAAAATTAATCATTGAAAAATTAACGTTCATCACTTTAAAAACCATTTATGGCAGCTGTTTCACTTACTATGTTGCCAACATAGGAGAACCTCAAAATAGAGCACTTTTACAACTTTGCTGCAAGGAAGAGAAAGATTCGTAGCAATATCACAGATTAATCTGTAATTCTAGCGCTAATTATAGGACGTGAATCATTGTACAATAACAAATAATTGGTAAAGATGATGGTGGGAAGCGGTATACGAGGTTGGAGTCGAGCGGATATTCAGGACGGAAAGAGGATGTAAGTTGGTATCCCTAACAAAAGCGGCAGGGTCGTACCGCAACGCGTCGCCACCTCCATTGTGATGCTTTCATGCTTGACAAAATAATAAACTTTTACGGTCGTATTCAGAGAGGACCTGTCAAAACTTAGTACAAGATTAGCACCGGACTAACCATACAAAAACCGGTTTAGTCTGATCTTAAAACTCGAACTAAAGTTAGTCCGCCCACTCTGAACAGAGCTGTAAAAGTTAATTGAGAGGTGACAGAAATAATAATTTCTGTTTTATTAGGACTTCAAATGTTTCAATGGCGAAGTTACGGCGACTGCTGTTTGACAGACTACTTTAGACAGTCGATCGACAATTTATCGGGCCAAAGAGGCGTCGACCTTGCACGGCGACTGCGCCCTGCCCACGAGTCGTGTCGCTCACGCCTCGGACACGTCACGGGCGGTTCCCGTGGACAAAGAGCGGTCACACGTCCTGCGCGCATGTCAGCATATTGTGTTTGAAGAGACTTGAATTAATGCCGTCGTGGGGACGCAGCCGGTACGGTGCTGGGCCGTCGCTTCCTATGCTGTATAGGATGTTCTGCAGCAGGTGAATTTCAGACTGAGATCACTAAATTCTATAAGGAATACCATCCATACTAATATTTTGCATAGGAAAGTAACTGTGTCTGCTTTTCACGCCTAATACGCTGAACCAATTTAGATGAATTGCGGTATAGAGATAGTCTCGTCCTTGAAAAAAAACATAGGTTACCTTTTGTGGTGAGAACAAAACTCAAAGGGGGTGAACTAGGGGATGAAAGTTTGTATGGGGTACTCACATAATGTCCGGGAAAAGCTTCGACCATCGTTTATTCAATGCGATGATACCAACCCGGGCGGGAGTAACCCTACCACCTAGTAAGTAAGGAACCTATAGTTTTACGTGGAATCCTAACTACGGCCAACCTAATCGGTTGAAAAGATTTAGAAAGAAGTTTAGGGCATGTTGGTTTTGGCACGCGAACCTTAACATCTCTGTCAATAAACACAATTTTATCACAAACATATAGATGAAAAACCAAGTTAAAATTCTTTGGAAGTAAAATACCTTCCCGCCTTAGAAATTTGAGAACGTTTTACGCATGAATATGTAAATCAAGTTACGAGTTAATGTTCGTGTAATTTTCTTTTTAACGATTCCTTCAAATATTCTTATGTAATTTGGTATTCTTGTTCAAGATGAAGGAGTAATATCAAATCACAAAGGTATTCCTTCTTCTGAAGATAAATACAGAAACGATAGCATACAAAAGCGGTGTTGACCCCAAACCATATCAATCAATAAATGGGATATTTTCTCGTGCCTAACACCCTGTATTGCGCTGTCTACACACCCGACACCTTCCATAGCACCATCCACCTGCCTGGTATCCTGTGTTGCCACATGCAGGACCTCGTCAATGCGAAACTGGACTGTCAGGTTGTAGCGAACTCTTCCAATATGTCTTTGATTCATGTAATTAGGCTCTCAATTGAAGAGGGTATAATGCATTATACTGTAAGTTCTGGCAATTTTAAGATCATAAACAGAGCGCAGCGTTCTTATTTAAATTTTCACCCAGAATTTTGTTAGTCGTCTATTATTAACGGTGGATAAAAAAATAAAAATCCGTGAATTATCTGAATACCAAGTTGCACCGTAGCCTGAACATTGTCTACAATTCATAATAATAGTTAAAAGTGCCCGTCTCAGACGCGGGAAGAAGACCACTGCAGTTTGCGTAAACTGCAAAACTTGGCACATTCATTAGAGCGCCGCTTCTCAAGCGATTTACTTGTTTTTCCCGCGCTTGTAGAACTTTCTAGGACCTACAATCGGTTTAACGGAACTTATAATGATATCATTCGATTTTTATAGGATACTTTAAACTACGATTATTTTTACGGGCCGGATAACTGTATACTTTTCTCAAATAATGATCATTAGTTAGATAGGTTTGTAATATTAAAAAAAGGTTATCGTTAAGTCGACTAAAGATGGCGTCCTCGTAGAAACTATGATGACACAGTCGTATCTAGATTTTCTCTTCCAATTTTTATTAATGGGAACTTGCAACAGTCGACAAAATTAAAACTCACAAAATTTAATTTAAGTAATGGAGAAAAAATACGTAAATGAAATCCATTAGTACCTGTTGTTCTAAGAGCATAGCAACAACCTCTCGGCTCTCAGCAGCTCGTAGCTCAAAGGCGCGAGGTATTTCTTTACAGTCGCTTTTAGAAGTAATAGGTTCAATTCCCGCCACGTTAATGCACCATTTTCTTTCTCTTTCTGAGTTGGATTAGTCCATTTCGCTGTATTAGTATTATTAGGTTCGTTATATTAGGTATTAGTCCATTTCCATCCGAGATGTGCCATGGTTCATAATCCATGTAAAACTGTAGGGCCCTACTCGGCGGCAGCGTGTCAGCCCGCCTGGGTTGTAACCAACAAATTGGATGAAAATATAGTCGAAGCGGCAATGAACAATTGTCCATTGCCATGCTTATAAAAGGATGGTCCATTGCCATGCTTATAAAAGGAAGTAATGTCGCCGCCGTATGATAAAAGTGACCATATAATTGTATAGGAATTCGACAGCGCGTCTTATGCCACACAGTCGAAACATCACTAGAAATGCGTTCGTCAAGTCAGTTCCCAACCAAAAAACCCTGAAATACGTCCGCGACTATGTTTGCATGTGGCATGTACGTGGCCGGTTTTTTTAATTGGAGACAGCTGGTGTAAATATGCTATATTGCATATCTCCTTACTTCTTATCTCTGAGTAAGACAATGTTGCCACTGTTAAGGCGTTGCTACTCGACACAGGGTGACAAGGAATGAGAACTAGTTGCTAGTCGTCGAGACGCGACGTCCCGCTCGCATAAATCAGTGTCCGGCGGGATTACCGCTGCGGTACCGCGCTTGCTCTTATTGGAAGCGGTTGCGGCTCGCGCGGTTTATTTGTATCCTGCGTGCGCCTGCGCTGCCCGTTCATTGGTCATTTTCGAACCTCTTGTAATAGAGTGACCGATTTGATACGCTATTGTTAAACTAGAGTTCATGCGACTAAGCTGGCGGAGAGTCGCGATAAAATAATGTTGCATGCCTTTCTAGATGTAAATGTTTTTTTCAAATGACAAATTTAAGGCGGTGATATGAGCGGATTGCTCGAAGTTCGAAGGGGCGTAAGTAAAACAACATGTCATTTTATTTCAATATAAGTACAACGAATTTCCATAATCAAGAAAGTTAATTTGTAGATCGATGGTGAATGTAAAGATAAAACTGTAAGACTTCGATGCTTCGATTGCTCAAATGAGGCATAAACATTCATAAATAAAGGTTTAACAAAGAATGGGAGCCTCAGATAAATATAATTAAAATACAAATAAACAATCAATTTTAATTTGATCTTTTTGAAAATTCATAATTAGTTGTATTTATATTTCAAAATAATAAAATGTGGTTACACTTACGGCCTTATTTATTATGGAACTGAATCTCATCGATGGCGCTATCTCGGCCTCAAAAGCCCACGTATCCTCACCTAAACGAAAACTAATTGAATTTAAATGTGCTTCGGACAGGTCAAAATCGTAGTTTAGAACAGTATTTATAAAGAGATGTATGTCTGTTGAAGAAGGGAGAGAATTATACTGTGGCCGTGCCGCATGGCGCTCTGTTAACTCTACCTACCACCCTCGAGAAAAGGCGTTACGTTATGTATGTATGCAGAATTGTAAGATAAAGATGATAGGTACTATCATATATTAAGGAACTAGTTAGTTGGTGGCGAGCAAGGATAAATAAAAGAACATAGCTGGACTCGACCCAGAAAGGAAACCATTCGGGGACAGCCCGCTACCGCCAACACAACTAAACATTCTCCTATATTCCCTCCGCCCGTAATCCTAACACAGCGTTTAGACACGTGGTAGGAAACATGTGAAATCCATTAACTTACAAGTTTCCGGATACATATAAGACAGGATTTCAATTTACACCTTTCCTAGTAGATTTTAGGAAACTTGTAAGGGAACTGACGCTCCTCAGTAAACTTGTAAAGATCATTTTTAACATTTTAACAATACAGTCATTAGGACATATGGAAAGATGTACAGAATACATGATGATTGGTGGATTTTGAATTTTTTATTCGTTTTTAATAACATGTTTGGTTACGATCGTTGTACGTTGATGTTGTTTAGTTATCCTAATATATGAGGTAAGTATGGTAATAAAGTATTTTTTTAAGGACACAACAATTATCTCCAGGCAATTGTATTGCGTTCACAACTGTCCCGAAGGCCCGAAGAAAACTTTACGAAAGTAAAAACTGATCTCAGAAATCGTAAAGTTGCGTAAACGACACCTCTTCTTACATTACAAGTGTATTGACGAGAGTCCGTCGCCTAATATGTTTCCTATAAAATTTCAGGAAATATGTAATTGAACATATCGAAACATTAAGATGTCTTGAATAAGCAATCGTTCTGAATTTAATTTCAGTAGTAGTTCTGAATTGTTATATTAGTATATTTATCAAAACCGAATACAGTCAGGTAGGCGATAATTCAATATAGATTGATATTTTTAGTGATTTCGTCATTAAAGTTTTTCGAAACTTTATTTCTGCTAATTTAAAAAAAAACGAATTACAAAGCAATTGTTCATAGATGACGCTGTTCACACTCAAACCATCAACATACCTCCTGAAAATTACATTAACATTCCGAGTGAAGTGAGCCAATGAGGTGTGAGGCGAGTGTTTTTCATTTCGTAACCCCTTCAAAATGACACACACATCATCAGTGTAAAATGCAAATTGGGATGAAATGTCACAGCTTCATTTGTCTAATACGGGGGTGTCGGTGTCCATTAGCTAGACACGCGCGCGTCTGTCGTCTCTCGCGGGTAATTCATCATATTTCGTGCGGCTCAATTTGGCGGAGCGGGGCGAGGTTGGGGGGCGGGGGGTGGGTCACGTCAGGGAGGCGCGAGAAGTCGGCCCGCCCGCACCTGGGACAAATTGTATGCATAATTTTCCTTTGAACCTTCTTTTGGCTCGCGGCATATTAGTTGGACATTTTTGTCATACAGATTTTTTTTTATATTTAAAAATGCACGTGTGTATTAGATATATGTAGCTGTCTGGTTATTTTCGATACGGCCACTCTGATAACGGCGCACGCCAAAATATAACTGCTTTTGATCGTGTCAGAATTCTGCTTTTAGAATTGGTTACTGGTTCCCGATCCTGTGTTCCCGGTACCTGAATCAGCTTCAGAGACGCTTCTTGCGCTCCCCAGCCCCTTATAGACTCAAGAGACAGCCAAGGCCGTCTTAAACTAGGCGGGGGCCCTTGGGCACACAAGAATTCGAAGCTCTTTTGGAAAGTAAAAAACCGAATTATAATAACATTTTTTGACTAAGTAAGTATGACCATTTATTATAGGTAATCAAATACAGTATGATATAATATGTCATTAATAATATTAGAAGGCTGCTGGTTTTTTGATTACGATTACGGTTTCTTTCGGGATTTCTGTTGAGCAAAATCGTCTATTATGTCCTTTAAGTAAATTTTTTGAAGAATATCACTTTCTATGCACATAATTGACAAATTACTGAGTTGTTCTTGCTTGTTGTTCGAAATTCATTTTTTATTCTCTTAAGCTGCGAAATCGTACTCCACTACAATTGGTAACCATTAGGCAAAGAAATATTCTTGTAGCAATTTCTACGTTTTGAAAAGTTTCTTCCAATTATCTGATTTTATCTTAGAATTTTATTAGGTTATGTAAGGTTGAGATATTTAAATCCGCTGATTGCTTTGCTATGTATTTTAAATATTGACTTAAATGAAAATATTATATTTTGAGCTCATCTGCATTAATGTCTTCATGATAAAATTCTGCAAATTGTTTGCATTTTTGGTCAACTCACCTGATTCGATCGTTGTTAACTGACAAGGTAAACTAAATCGACTATCAATTTTTTGGTATGCTGCCGAACGTGTTTTGAAATGTGTATTTAATGTGTCAATTATGGGAATGAAAGTATCTACACGAAACTTTCCTTTGCCTCTCTGATGATTGTGCAGTCTCTGATGATCCTTCAAAAAAAGGGTTGCGTGTGCTGCGAAATCTTTTTCCTTCAAATGTATCTTTGTAGTCAGCATATGGTTTTTTTTCTTTAGCAGCTGTTTCGTACTGGACAAAATTATTGCGTGCGGTATTGACATAACTTGATCAGAGATTCGTAAAGTTTCGTTACAACGTCCATGGTCATAGTGCTATTCTGTAAACTTAGACTTGTTTTATTCATAACTCCCAAAATATAATTCCATATTTCCGTTAGAATAGCCGTCTAAAATTTTTCCATTTTTTTTTGTAGGCTTTGGGCATCCTTTCTAGTGTTGTATAATCTACATACATATAATATTCCTTCAACAAAAAAACCCAGCTAGTGTTTAGTTTTAAAATGGTAACCAAATATTTGAGATTTATCGGTTCTATTTTATCCAAAACTCGCCATTTCTATACTATTCATTGTGAAACTTTCAAAACGAAATTTTGCACATATATACAGTGTTCCAAAGTATCTTGGTAGAATCCCATGAAACAAAAGGCCAACATCCCACTCGATGAGACATTCCAAGCGCACACACAATTCTTAGCTCATTGATGCTTCAGAAATATTTATATTACCATTAATAGCATCGGCGCGTGCAGACCATCTTGTTTCCGAAAGAGACTTCAGGACTCAATTTGCACCTAAATGCTCTGTCAAAATTTTCCATCGTTTTGTCGAAGCCGAGAACAAATTGAAAGAATGTTACTCCTTCAGTAACAGCCTGAACACACACCAAACTTAGCGAATGTGCCGCGAAAAAAGGGTAATGTGCCCAACAAAAATGTTTTGAGAATAAGTGTTTGAGAGAAATCGTCGGTCCTTCGGGGCCCCCTGAAAATGGGGGCCCTGGGCACGGGCCCCGTGTGCCCTTATGGTAAAGACGGTATTGGAGACAGCTTCGCCAAAGTAGTTAAACTGTCCCCTGTTATTATTATCCTCATGTTATCCTGTAGCCATAATTCATATTAATCAGCGATTGCTGTTCTTTGTGGTTGTTGCAGAGAAAGCGCTATATCCATCTGTAATATTAAACTATCATGAAATTCTAACGTGCCTAAAACGTGTAATATATTTTTTGTAATGAAAATGTAGTTTATAATTTAGCTAGAGAGGAAGGATAACAACAAAGGATTAACAAGCTGTGAAAAGGTGCAATGCAGCAACAATATTGAAAACCACCTAGTGAGAAAGGAGGACGTTTTTACAAGCGAAAATCAATCAAAGTGTGTCACAGAAGAAAATCAATAGCAGTTTGACAGGGACAAGCTATGAAGTCGCCATCTGTAAATATCTTTGGCTGGCCTTCCCCATTGGATTACATTCTCCTGAACTGCAACGTATCTGAGACTTGCGAAGCACTTCTGATCAATGTATTAACCGACTCTAGCCTCAAAACATTTCATCAAAATGTACACAAAACTCAGTTATGAACCATCCCAATCGCTGTAAATTCATTTTTCGAACGCGACCAGTGGAATCCGAGACGGGTCTACAAATAAGAAACGGATTTAATTGACGGAGGTCCACGGAAGATTGCAAGTAGCAGTCGGTGACTGTGACAGCGGAGTACGTTACTGCCGACTAGTGGCATCGCATGGCAGTTAAATTGCAACCAGTTCGTAGCTCGGACGTTAAAAGGAATCATAGCTGCCATCTCTGTCCGCGCGCTCCTAATTTAGAATATCATACGATGCAATGGCTGCAATAAGATATTTGTACACTTTTATTTTGTTTGGTCGGCCGTTTATTTTTAGCAATTCAACCAAGAGAAAAGGAGAACTGTCATGTAGAATTCTTTTCGGAGCTGCATTACGCTATCCATCCGTCCCCTTTCTAGCATCGCTCAACGCGGAAAAGGCAGGGAGCACACCCATTCACTGTCGTACAGTTCCGAAACCGGAACCAAGCGATACTATAGACGGTGTTAAACAAGTTGGCGACATTCCCGAAAGGGGGTCGCTTACTGATTCCGAAAAAGAAGGATTTTTCTTGTTGTGAGCTTTTGTTTTAAAATTTTTGATTTCTAATACTAGTATGAAAATATGGTATTTCGTAATAGGAATCGCATTGCACTAAAAAAAAAAGTTCTAAAGTAGGACATTTTTAAAATAAATGTGAAAATTTACGTTCGGATCGACGCGATAAAATTGGTGGCGGCGCGCAGTCAGCTGCGAGACAGCAAACGCGTGACCTTGGCAGTGGCGCGTACACATGGCGTGCTTACACCATTCCAAAGGGAAATTGTCGCTGAGGTAAACGTTTGAATTAAATCTGCATTTTTTTTAACTATTTTAGATTTAATTTTTAAATACCACAAAATTATTCGTATACGAAATAGTTAAATAATCAGTATTAAAATAGTAATGTCACGAAAAAAATTAACAACGAGTATATCCTTTATCGATAGGGTTCGTACACTATGGGACGCACTCCAATCCGAGGTATTACGCCGAAAGTATAACCTGGGATACTTCACACGTGGTGTGAACAAGCACCTGTCGTGCCGGCATGGTTTTCGCAGCCCCCGTGTAAGTTCAAAAGCTCACATGCGTGGCGAGAGGACTTGGCATACGCCATATGCCGCGCATAACATAAATACATTTTGGGCCTTGCCCGGTTCTCTATATTATCGTATAGGAAGCCATCGCACGTCATGTATGCGAATGTGCTCACTGAACCGAAATGCGTTCACTAAGATCAGGTCTCACCAACACAGACCTTCCGAAACGTCTAAGACTATGTTTGGGTAGGTATCGCAAGTACGCTTTGTTTGGGTTGGTAGTTTTAGAAAAATGGCGATATAGGGTCTCATTGAAGGTGTGCTAAATGGCATATCTCCTTCCATTATTGATCTGAACATTCAACCCTGTCGTATTTCGCAGTATCGACATGAAAGTCAAATGAAAAAATCAACGAAAGTTCCTTACCAATTACCTCTGAAGCACATACATAGGTATATCACGGAGGTGATCAAAGACTTCCCTCGCAAAGTCGCTGAGATGAAGGAAGGTGACATTGTAATTCTGATTGCTGGCAGTGCGTCGACGAACACTGACTCTAAATGATATGTATATGAAATGTGTTAAATATGTGTCGGAGGTGTGCGCACTTAAGAACATACATTTGTTTATAAGTTCTGTACGCTATGTGCTGCGCTCCTTGCCTAATTCACAAATATTTAATACTATTGCTTACAAGATAAACATACAAGTCTTTGGATTTACAAACAGTGTACCTGACGCAGTATTTTTTTTATGTTAAGCCCGGCATATGGCGTACGCCAGGACCTCTTAAGGTGCCCGACGACGCCCATGAGCTTTCGATATATATGTTGATATATGTGTTGATATAAATACATTTTTGAACTCATGCTACTTAAAATAAGGAAGCTTAAACTATGCAGGGCTCCGTACGATCGCACAAATTATAAGTAAATGTAACTTTACCATTCAAGCAATAGCATTAAAATTTGTGAATGTACCGTATGGTGCTGTATCATCTCTGCTATTTCTCTGGGAAGCTGCGTGAAGGTATGTATGAATATATTATTAGAGTATTCGATATTATTTGCTGCTGTATCCGACTCGATATAGGGCAATGTAATTTTAAACGGATGTCAGGCTTGGAGGATTAAAGTATGCATCCTTTCCCCGAGTTGAAAGTAACCTCGCCGCCAAATTGTATTTAAAATCGTTTCGGTTGCTAAGCAGTTAAGACGTAGTAAACGGGCGCACAGATATACACATAAATTAACTTTAGCATTTACATACAGACAAACAAATCAAATTTGGCATTTATAATATTAGTGTGCATATTCGCACAGTCGAATGGTTCTTGCCTTCGATGATTTAAGCCTTCTGAATGCCGAAGAATTTATGTTTCTTTACGGATTTCGAAAAAAAAAGTATTACGTGATTCAGGATGTTGCCTCGCTGATGAATGAATGCACTACTTCCTTAAGTGTACATACCTGAAAAAAATACAAAAGAAAATATTACTTAAGTTACTACTGATCTCAAAGCTTTTTTTATCAAATGGTAAAGAAGATATCGGTGAAGGAAAGCGTTTTTTATACACCCTGCAAAATAATTTACAAAGCCTGTTAGTAAGTGGCCCTTTTACATGCTTTCGCCCGTCTGTAAATCATACACTTGTAACTACTCCATTTTTATGAACGGTGAGATAAAATATATATATAGCGCATTTTGCCAGCCGTATTTCTTTATTTCATCTAGTTGCAAGATTACGCATGCTCTCCGCACACTTATTTCGAATCTAAGTACACATAAGACATATCGCTCTACGCCCAAGCAATTCCGTGTCAGAATATCGTGCAAGTGATCTGAGCTGCTAGTCCCAGTTGTCACCTAAACTGGCGTTTACGGAACTTCCAAGTTCCGTAAAAACGTCAAACTCCATACAAGTTTTTAATAGATATTCTATGGTTTAATTCTTCAAGCTGTCAAAGTCAAACTCGGACTTCCGATTTTTATGAAAACGCGGAGTCAGCGTAAACGGCAACGTCGACGTATTTACGGCAACGTTGAGTAAGCTGTCATGATCAAACTCGGACTCGCAAATGTTAGTTCGCTGAACGTCCACTGCACGCGCTCTTCAATTTCTCCATACATTTGAAAAAGCCAGTTGTCAGTGCGTTAACGGCAAACCATATTTAGGTGACAGCTAAAACTACGGGCTCTGCATACATCTCGTTCTATAAGTGCGTATCTTCCATTCAGTAGACCAAGAGATATTCGTTTGAATAAAAACTGTAAAATATCAATCGAATGAAATTTGTTTTAACTTATTGGACATTCCTTTGGCGGCTATGAGGGAATATTGTCCATGACAGGATGCAGCGATCCTGTCATTGACAGAGCGGGGGAATGCGAAACTTACAAAAGAAGAATGCGCATATCAAAAGCGCTTTGTTTTAAGTGAACTCAAATGGGTGAGTTAAAATAACTGAAATCAAAATAAAAAATAATAATTTCACTTAATCGTACTTAATACTATTTAGCAGGATAAGTAAGCTATGAAAAGTGCGTGATTTATTTTATCATTCATCAATGTAATTGAATATACTATGTGGGGTATGGTTTAATGCTATCAATAAAATCAGTAACTTTAAAAAGTATATGGATATTATTTTAATGCAAAAAAACCGCTTACAAATGACACTATATCACCGTGCAGCTCTCGGAGTGTTATTGTGGGATGTGTGTCGACGACGTCACCGCTTTCCATTTCGCACAATACAATACACTTGCCGAGTGTAGCCCGCTCCCCTCGAGCGGGTACGTATCTCGATTGCAGATGTCTCGGAGGCAGATATGGATTTCAGATTTCCGGCTGTGTTTTCATGGAATGGCAAAATAGCGAAAGAATTATCATAGATATATATTTTTAAAGTCAGTGGTTTTTCTACGAAGAAATCATAATTCTGAAGTATTGGTTGGGTACATTAGTAACAGTTATGTGTCGGTATATGTGCACTTTTAGTAAACTTTTATTTTTTTTATTGAAAGTGTACAATTCACTACTTTTAAATTGTTAAATGAGGCATATAGCGTACACCAGGCCCTCACACAAGAGGTGTGCGATGACGCCCAAGGGTTTTAGAACTTCCTATATATAGGCCAAGGTCTTCACACCCAGTTTGAAGGATCCCAGGATTCCATTCGACAGTTTCCTTAAAAACGACAGTGTGATCTAAGCGCGAAGTTCCTGTGTACCATCAACGGTTGAAAGAACCAGCTCACAATAAAACAAGCGAACGAGCGACAAATAGTTTCTTCTCACGGAGACAGCACTGTCAGTGCTGGGTGGCGGCCCAGCAGACCGCCTCGCCTCATATTGATATGGCTTGACGGCAAACAGCAACGAGATAGCGTACCGCCGACGTCTCGCCGCCGCCTCCTTCTCGTCGTCGCCTCGCTATGTTGCCTCAGCACTCAGCCTGACGGCTGAACGGGTAACCGATTTATTTCCACTAGATAAAATAAAATCTTTTCAGGCTATTCGAACAGTCAGGAAGCACTTTCACTCAAAGGATTTGTTAGTGGAGCCGTGGTTTTACTATAAGGCTTCCGTGTATTGAAACGATATTTGACTCGATTCTCTTTCTCTTTGTGCAAGTCGAGGAATCTGGCGTCGGGACGATTTATAGCGCAACGAGTGAAATTTTAAATTTAGAACTCTCGTGTTCCGTCTCATCAGCTTCGTGTTCCGACCGCCTGATTTATTATCGCGAATGTCATTCGTCGCCGAGTTCGGGTTACTTTTACCACGAAGACTAATTTAAATTTTATCAACGCTGATGGAGTTATTTCAAGTTCATAAACGTTTCAAAAATACGCGCCAGTCGGTTACAACTTGAATGTGTTATTTAGGGGGGAACGGCATAACGTATAATATGCAGATCGTATAATGTCATATTTTAACAAAATTTTAAAACCATGCACAACGTATAATCGGCAGATCGTATAATCTTATACGTAGTGCATGAAGAAGTCCAAAAAATTAAATTACTTATTTCTCCATGCATAACGTATAATAGTCACAACGTATAATGTTATGATCTTTATTTAACAAAAAAAGAAAACCATGCATATCATATAATCCTAAAATATTTCATACGATAAGCGCCCTTATCGATATAAGATTAAAGATTATACTCGCACGCGACTTTTCGACCGTCTCAATTAGCGTTGTAGCAAATTGTTACTCTTCAACAGATATCGATTCTTAGCAATTTCAGCCTTAAATGTATCGTCGTTAGGGCGCTTTATGCAGTGCTTCTTGGCATATTATACGTTCTGCATGGTTTTCTTTTTTTGTGAATTCATGTTAGGAATATTATACGTTGTGACTATTATACGTTCTGCATGATGCAAAGAGTTTATTTTATTTTTAAACTCATGCACAACGTATAACATTATACGTTGTGAATATTATACGATATGCATGGTTTTAATTTTTTGGAAAAAAATACTATTATACGTTGTGAATATTATACGTAGTGAATACGACTTTTATTTAGGAATAGAAACGACACATTTTTTGACCAAAGATCGGGCGGACTTAACCTGGCAAGGAACTTTCAGTTTCAAATGGACTCCGAACCATGGAAAAGGTTCGTATTCATGACGAAATGCACTTATTCAAGTCAGAAAGACAAAACAAGTTGTACCTGAATGGGGCGGGAATCGAACCCATGATTTAGCATTGAAATCAAGTCCCCGCGCCCTGGAGCTACGAGCGGCTGGTTGCTGGCGTGTCGAAAACCAAAATAATGTAAATTGCAATGTAAGTTGTAATTTTGCCAAACTTTTTCAGAAAGAAGCGGTGGCGACGGAAATTCCAAAGACATTAATTTTAAAATAGTTGACCCATTTTGACTATTTTCTGTGATTCTACATTTCCAGTTTGAAACACACTATACCCAAGGGAAAAAGTTAAAAAAATATTCTAACTTTCAGTTTAATCTTATTGTGCCCGATGGCACTCATAATTTTATTATTATTCAATATTAAATTTAATAAAATAATCGAACTCAGACTGGAATATTTTGGTTAACTAATCACTCACTTGAAACGTCCACCGACCGGTTTTTCGCATCTCAAAAACTCAGGCTTAGGGCGTCAGTACAATTGCAACAAGTATGATCAAAGTCGGTGCGATATTTCCGTGAGGTTATGGCTTATTGTCATATTGGAACACGTTGATCGGTCAGTTGAAGGAGGACGGTCGCAAATGAAACTATATGGCGGCAATATGGTGCGCCCAGTAGATCAGATGAAGCAGTGTGTATTTTGATGGGTTAAGTAGTATATAACAGAGCATAACTACCGCTGTTATGATTGCTGAATTCATTGACCTAACCAAAACATTATTGGCTGCATAAATGGTTGAAATTTAACAAAGTATGACGTTATACCACATGTAAAAGAAAATCCTGACACCTCCAGGTCATTCACCAATTGTACGTGGTTGGATCGAGTCCGAAGGTTCATACTGGTACTTATGTGCTGGTAGGTTGGTGCTTTGTGACACCTACACTTATAGGTATGTGTCGGAACCCACACAGCACGCAGCGAGAAAATCTCGATAACTCACACAACATATTTCTGTACGAGTGACAGCACGCCCCCATGTCGACGCGCGGGACTCAGTTTATATGCATCGATACATCGGATCTTACGTGTAGGAAAGACGAGAGTGGCGATCGACTAGGGTTGCCACTTGGCCGGAAGCGGCCGGGATTGTCCCGGAATTTCGCAAATTGTCCCGGGTAAAAAAAAATGAAAGCAATATGGTTCGATGGATCTTTTTCGAGAGCTCACTAAGATACTGGATGGACCTGAAGGTACCTGGTAGTATCTGCCAGACAAAATGCAAGACAGTAATGGAAGTAAATTTAGACATTACACATACTTTAAGTATTATGTTTTAATTCCTTCCCATCTAGCACAAAATCTTCTAAAACAGCCGTACAGTAGCCGCTTAACAGTCCTGGGAAATAGCTTACGTTAATACAAGGTTGTTTTTGTCGAAGAAATAAAACAATTTTTTTTTTAAGATTTCGGAATGTTTATTGACAACGCAACGTTGGCTACACGTTAGCTAATGCACTGACTGTTAAATAACAAATTTGAATCGCGCAACATCGAATGTTCGTTGCACTAATAGCGTCGTGTGCAGATCTTACCCCTATGATACTTTTAAGATTACTGCGGTCGTTAGACATGTTTGAAAAATGTTACGGCTTTTCACGCGGCAGGAATGTCTCATAATGTCTCTTCCTGCCGCGTGAAAGCCATAACATTTTTCAAACAAGTTCTTACCCCTATTCCCTAATCAACACTGGTATGACATTCCTTTCTCTTTAATCTATAGATGTGAGTGAGTTTCGTCGCCTCTCCCGTCCTTCCCCCCTCGCCGGTCGGTCCACACGAGTCGTCTGTGTGGCCCGGACGCGTCGGTACGGTCCGCCACGCCGCGAGTTACGACAGACATAAACCAGGGTCGCGACATATTTGAATATCGCAAGTGTGCTCAGGACGGAATAGGCTTCGACACTTCGACGTGCGACGCACCGTGGAATAATGGCGCGCGTTGCAGCAACGCCGCGTTATAAATTGTTGAGTGATACCACGGAGGTAGTCGATGATACATTGTATATTCAGCGAAATCGATGTTTTGCCTGCAATGGTACAAGCTTGCGTCAATACTAACAAAATCCAAGAAAACTGTCCATAATTTTCGTAAACCGGTTCCGTAGCCAAAGGTTAGCAACGGAACCCTACTGTCAGCTGGCTGTATCTCATAAACTGTAATAGGTAGACAGCTGAAATTTTCACACGAGTGTGTATTTTTCGTAACGCTTTTTTTTTTAAAAACAATTGGATGGAAACAATTAAGTATACTTAGAAAAAACGTGATTTTTATGTATTCAATCTTTTACGGTGTTACGTTTTTTACTTTCGTGTGCGCGTCCGACTCGCACTTGGCCGGTTTGTTAAAAAGTTGCACTTAAAAATCCAAGGACAATTGCAAGACCAGACCATTTTACACGTCTAAAACGTTTATTTGAACTCATCCAGGTCGGCACTGACGTTCAGGATATTTTTACGAGTGACTTTTTCCTTGCAAAGGCATAGAGCTAATTTGTCTTCTTTATGATTCTTAGGACCTTTTTCACCTACTGCTGATTACCTTAATCATCACATATTAAGGGCCTTTCTTAGCAGATTGATTGCAAGCTGCTAAGAAAAGCCCTTAATTTGTGGTGACTAAGCTAATCAGTACTTGGTGGAAGAGATCCTTATTGAAGTTTTTTTTTCAAGTTATTATTTTTATTTTTAAGTTTTTAACATTAACTTTAAATTCTTTATGTGTCCGGTTCAAATAAACCGCGAAATATAAGGAAGGTCCTGGTACGGCACGTAGTTCCCATGTGGCACGATAAGCTAGTCAGCCTCGGTAGCCCAGTAGCGCGGAAATACTTGACTAACGTCCCACGAGATAAAAACGTCCCACGGTATACTTGTAATGCTATACATTATATTATTTTATATAATTGAATTAGTAACTTTATTAGTTGTAAGTAACTTAAACTGAGGGTTGCTGTTTTTATTGTTCTTTGTTTTTTACCTTAATCTGTTCTGCCAAGGAATTGTTTGGCAGTAGCATTAAGATCTAAGTATATATTTCATAATTGTGGACGGAAAAATATGTTATGTAAACCCGTGAAGTTTCTTTGCGGGTTCTTCTTTACTGGGTTGATCGAATCCGCGGATCTTTGTGACGTAACTTGGTGTAGTTTGACTACCAAAAAGTTTAAATAAATGAAATGAAATGAAATGAAAAACCTTGTTGCTTACTTACTTGAAGATGCGAAATTAATGAAAATGTGAGAACTAAGGTTGGTTATCAAGGTATTATCACAGATAATAATCGTTGCAACAATGGTGAGGAGCAAAGCAGGGGGAAAAGGAGTGTTTCTCTTTCTCCCTGAAAGGCAAAGCTGATCTTATAAACAGTGCATTCATAATGTGTGGTCGTAAATATTTCTTCTTGAATATTTCCGGCTCCACCCTATTTCAGTTATTCAAGATCGAATTCGATTTATTCACATTTCGTTCCTCAGTTCCCGAGACCGTACGACCGTTTTTCAGTATCATCTACTATCGTAATTGTGTCGAGTAAAAGTTAAGTAACATTGAACCTAGTATCCAGTCTTCTTATCCATTCTTTTATCTATTAAGGTGGCCCAACCCGCTCATCTCCCCATACAAAAGGGGAAAGAAGATCACGCCTAAATTTCTTGTCAGAGATCCAAAATTTTGCTCAAAATAGCTTTATTTGATTGAAGTAGATGACCATTGGCATTGTAAAATTGTGTTTGGTTTCCAAGTTATAACGTCCGAAAGTTCGGATTTTTCGAGCGTTTCATACAATAACTTTGGAGGTGGATTACGCAATGATAAAGTAAGAACATCTTAAAAAGATTAGTCATCAGACATTTTTTGTTAGATTTTTGACTACAGCGGTCGTGGTTTACTTTTAGCTATAAGTCGTTTTGAAATTAAAATTTTCGTAAATCTTACCAAATCATACACTATGCACATTGTCTTTTTTGTGGACAGGTTGCATCTTCCTCATCACGGAGCCCGTCTTTTTCTTTGAAACAGAGAAGGTCCCAGAGCGCAACAGCACGGTTTTGTACCGTGCCCGCAAATGAGTTGAGGCCGCCGGGTTGGGCCACCTTAAGCATTATCTAACGCCTAAATAAAAACGACCATTTAGTTGCATCGCCGTTCTTTCTTATGGTTCCATAAATGTAATTTGGACTATCGGATATGGATGGTTAATATCACATGATAATCGTCTCACATTGCAATTTTAAAATACGACTGCATTGAACTAGTTAGAAAATTATTTCTAGAATATATCAATTAATTCCAACCGGACATGAGGTTTTATATGCAATAAGCTAAACATGAATGAAATAGCAAAGGAAATCTTAGCACATTATTCTTATTTTCGACAGGCCTGTTAAATCGATTTGTGACCAATGACAACCGTCTTAAAAACAAATATAAGACTAGTTTGTCGAATCATAAACACGACTAAAGACGCCATAAACAAAAAATGCGTTCTACAACGCCAAAACAGCGATATATTTCAAATTTGGAATGGCCAATTAGTCAACGGTTCCACACGAGTGTACGAGAAGTTACGACGAGTCTTTCGTCGATTCTATTTTCGAATGTCGCGGCAGCGGAGGCGCGTGGCGCGGCGCCCGGCGCGCTGCATTCTCGTTCTGTTCAAATTGTCAGACGCCATTCACAAGACGAGACGAGCAGAGCGACAGAGATTTCTTACCGGAAAGAGTATTTTGAGGACACCTTGTTCCAGTGTTTGAGAATCGGTTTGTCTTCTACTTGCTGTTTTAAACCGCTTTGTTACGGGTCGGCACAGTAACTAAGCCTTATAAATAACTACGTTTTAAAATGTACTTTGTCGGCAATTGTTAGCTCTAAATAAAGTTCGATTATGCTTTTAAATGTTTGTCTGAAGAACATAAATAAACCTTTTTTTGGGAATCCTACGCGTATTTAACTGTAACTGCGGCGCGAAATTGAGACAGACCAAATTTGGCAAACATTGCAAAAGTATTTGACTATAAACAAATCGTGCTTCTTAGTTACGTTTCAAAATTTCAATTTAATTCAGCTCAGGCAATTTCTTTTACGATCCGCGTGCGGGACGTGCCTTGCGGCGGAGGCGGCGGAGTTGGCGGCGGAGGAGTCGGCGGTAGCGGCGTGGTAGCAGCGGGGAGTAGGCGGTAGGGGCGCGGTAGCGGCGGAGGAGCAGGCGGTAGAGGCGCGGTATGGATACGGTGGCCGCAACATAGACGAATTTAAATAATTACGAATTATTTATTATTTTCAGTTTCACGACCTACTATGATGTGCTTGAATTTCCAGGTATCTTTTTCATTATACTTACTTAAGAGAGTCGTTACCCTATCAAACCTCCATGCTACGGGTGATAACTGTTTGCACCCCTGCATGTTTTTTTTAAATTTTTGATTCGAAAATATACTGTCAAAATCGACACCTGTATGTTTAGATTTTATTAATAAGAGGTCACTCACATATGTCCTTAGATTTACACCATCGCTGTACAAATTGTTTTGAAAACTTACGGTTTTCCGGTGTGCAATGCCGTGCTTGGCCGACATGTTTCGCCTCCCACGACGGAATCATCGTCAGGGCCACTTCATTGCCCCGGAGTTACGTCTGACAGCCCGGCTCGTCAAATGGTAACCGGAAAACCGTAAGTTTTCAAAACATTATTAATAAGACTTTTAGATTGGAAAATATTGGCTTAAAAACATTGGAAAGAAAATGATTTTTTTAACTACAGTTTGGATGTTTCAAAAATACAGATTTTAACAATAAATTAAAAACATTCGGATATAGAATAAAGCTTTCTCAAGTGTTCATATTTTTTATATTAAAATCTGACATCTTTTAGGGGTAGGGAAAAGTTAGTTCTTAGAAGACGATTTCGCTAGTTTTAAATTGTAAGAAATTGTTCCTTGGCCAATGGACAAAGAATGCATTTCTTTTTTTTTTTTTATCTTCGATTGCCGTTGCCTACAGCCTTAATGGATTTAATGTTATTTATCTAGTCATTATCTTTTTGTTTGTAGTATGGAAATATCGAAATAATTTCTTGAGTAACTCACCTTATTTTACAAGTTGAGCTAGGTTAGGTTACATTTCACGCAGACAAGCCACGTTAACCGTGATACGCGTACTATCCACCTACTGTGTCACTAAAATTGATATGTCGTTACAAATGTAAAGCCCAAAAACAATTTAAGCGAGAGTAAGTCCCAATTTCACCAAGAGACAGCCGAGTTAATACATGTTCAAACACGTCACTTTTAGTGAACCGTATGAAGGTCCTTCAATACTGTGCATGCAAAGTGACGTGTTTAATCATACGTTGACGTTGATTTTGAGGTATTGTCCTTTCGTGCACTCGGCCCTAAGTGTCGGTAGCAGTCAGAGCAACTTCTCGACGCAAGCCGTTCCCGTCGGCAGACCAAGAACTGAGCGCGCGTTCATTAGGTGGGAAATAACTTGGAACATGAACGGCTTTCAAAGCGTTTCGCACAATACAATATCCTTGTTTACAAACAGCGAAGTGACGGGCTGGTTTAGCCTCTGCGCGTCGGCAGCGGCTGCGGTCGCGGTTGCTAGCGCGGTTGCGGGCGCGGTTGCTAGCGCGGTTGCGGGCGCGGTCGCGGCGCGGTCTCAAGTCGCAACCGTATTCTTACTTTTATTAGTTTGTGCGGCGCACGAATGCGGCGCGCGTCTAGGGTTTATATTTTTAAGAGCTAAAATATTGTTTCTGTCTGGCACGTGGCATCCTGACGTTTACGTCGCCGTTGCCTTGTCAAAATAACTTCAATGCTTTTTCAGACTTCCGTTTTCGGGATCGTGGTGTGTCCTAATGAAACCAACACGCTTGTTGCTTCGTGCATCGGTGTTTTTGGAATATATATAGAAATATATAATATAGCGTTAATAAAGATTGTGTTATTACCGGATTTTAGGTTACACGATGACATTCATGGTATTTCAATTTACGTAACTTTAATGAAGATGTTTCACAGACTTCTTTGAAATATATACGATACAATCTTTCAAAAAACGTTATGACTACCTTAATTATGGTACGCATGAGATCTCTAAGTGTATCCTTCGATGAATGTCGAATAAAATAGAAGCTAGAAAAAACTTTTAAAGACAAACGTCAAACTCATGGAAGGCAAGGGTCTCAAACTCGTGGAAAGTGTGTTCTCGTAAATATTTCTGTGAAATAGGACGCCACACAGAAGACTAAATGATTAATTAACAATTAAAAATATAGCTGAAAATTGCAGGATATTAAAAAAATAGTTTTTTTTTACAGCTATCTTTCTTTTTATTTCATTTCATTTTATTTATTCAAACTTTTTTGGTAGCCAAGCGCAGTTACGTCATAAACTGCATGATCCGCGGATTACAATGTGTCCTTGCATCACGCTCGATTCCACATACATATCACATTCGTTATGCTTGGATGTTGCGGTTTTGCCATGCCTTACGGCCTTGTATCGGAGGTTGTTAGCGACTTGAAATAACTAAAACCAAATGCAGTGTTCACAACT
Organism: Incurvaria masculella; assembly: GCA_946894095.1. Classification (NCBI taxonomy): domain Eukaryota; kingdom Metazoa; phylum Arthropoda; class Insecta; order Lepidoptera; family Incurvariidae; genus Incurvaria; species Incurvaria masculella. Next base: position 14,260,532 of record OX335651.1, read on the forward strand.
GAGCACTGCAGAGTTCAAGTTAAGCGCACGTCTCATTTAGTTGGAGGCGCGGTCAGACGCGGTCTCGGCCGGCCGAGAGGGATCAAAGGTTGATCGCTGAAGACCCCCTCCCCGCCGCCCCCCCCAGCCTGCCCCGCCGCGACCTAAGGTCCGAGATCGCTCGCACACGTGCGCCAAATTGCCAATTGGGGTCAATTTCACGATCAACTTTTATATTCCGCGTGCCAATTTATGATTCCGCCGAGTTTGAGCGGCTCTGACGGAGTTCCGCTTTCGGCATGATTTCACGCTACCATAAATGTAAGAGCAGAACGCTGTTGCCAATTTTATGACTGTGCGGCGGGAATTATTAAAATATAATATACGGTTATGTTTGCATAACTCAGGAGTGAAAGACGCGTTATTACACATCAGAAGGATACGTGCCCTAACGCTCATGTATCTGAATTGAACGTTGATTAATAAATTGTATCGCCGTCTAATCGCTGTCAATTTTCATGTTATAATTTTACGTGTATCGTCAATCACAGCTTCAAATTTAACACAAACTTCTACGTCTAACGATTATCATATTGGAAGTTTGATATTTAGTAAATTTAAACATATTTGCATTGTAAGCAATTTTAGTTTCAGAATAATGAAAAAGGTTCAAGCATTGCAAAAATTGTTTCCCAAAAACTATACTAAAATAACTGATAGTATCTGAGAAAAAAAAAAAGTCAATTTTACCATGTGAACATTTTCTAGTGTTAAAAAGGACTAATAAATGTTTAGCGAATGGGTGCGCACAGCAAGCAAGTCCCAGCTAATTTTAAAGTATTTTCCCACTTTAAGGTGGCCCAACCCGCTCATTTCCCCATACAAAAGGGGAAAGAAGATCACGCCTATATTTCTTGTCAAAGATCCAAAATGTTGCTCAATATAGCTTTAATTTGATTGAACTAGATGTCTGATGACCATTGGCATTGTAAAATTGTGTTTGGTTTCCAAGTTATAACGTCCGAAAGTTCGGATTTTTCGCGCGTTTTATACAATTACTTTGGAGGTGGATTACGCAATGATAAAGTAAGAATATCTTAAAAAGATTAGTCATCAGACATAGTTTGTTTAATCAAGACTTATAATCTATTTGGTTTTTGTTAGATTTTTGACTACAGCGGTCGTGGTTTACTTTTAGCTATAAGTCGTTTTGAAATTAAAATTTTCGTAATTCTTACCAAATCATACACTATGCACATTGTCTTTTTTGTGGACAGGTTGCATCTTCCTCATAACGGAGCCTGTCTTATTCTTAGAAACAGAGAAGGTCCCAGAGCGCAACAGCACGGTTTTGTACCGTGCCCGCAAATTAGTTGAGGCCGCCGGGTTGGGCCACCTTAAAACACAATATGTTTTGTTTTTTTTTCTCGGGTATTATGAGGTATTTTGACATATTTTCTTGAAAAAAGTTTGCTCTCTCTTTAATTAATGTATCTCTGCTTCACGGTCGATTATACATACATATCACAATCCTTGTTAGCAATGCTGAGACCTTTCTTACGTTTAAGTATTGGGAAACTGAGACAGGTCACGGTGTACTACGTCTCAATCCTCTTTTAGTTATTCGGCTTAGTAAACGGGTAAAAAAAACAAACGAGAACGAGAAACGCTCCACAAAAGAGTACCGAGCGGCTTTAGCATCCGAAACGGGCATCAAAACGTTCGGAGCCAAGTTTAATTAGCATCGAAGAGGATTCCACCGGCGGCGGAAGGACTCGCTCCAGATAAACGGCAGCCAGGATACAGATGTCGCCGGTGTGACGCGGCTCAAAGCGACACGCCGACGCTACGTGACAGAAGTCGCCCCGCGCCGGTGTGTCGCCATCCTAATTATCGTTGCAGTGCGATTTTCGACGGAGAATACAGCGTTCGAATGCACATTTGCGTTGCGACACGAGAGCCTTACAAATATATACACCGTGGTGGATAGTATGGATAGACTGCTTACGTCACACAACGTACAAAGCTCGCTAAAAACGGCTTATTTTCCCTGGTACTATGCCTTTTCTGACCAGCGCCATCTCCCGTCACTGCCAGAATGAGATACACCCTCATTAAACTAAGCTTAATTCCAAATTTTACCTGTAATTTAAATATCATTGATATTCATTAGTTTGCATTTAATGTATTCTGAAATTTAAATTGCAGCGACATCTGTGGACTTTTATTATCCCTATTCAATATTCAGTCAGCGTGTTTGCGTTCATTCCTGGATATACGCCTCTCCCATTTTCTTCCACTCCTCCCGGCCCTCAGCGGTACGGAACCACTGCTTTCCGCCAACGCACTTGATGTCGTCGTCCCACCCGGCGGGTGGTCTTCCCACACTCCGTTTTTCTGTCCACGGCCGCCAGTGTAGGACATGGTTACTTCAACGGTCGTCGTCTCTTTGGCTGACGTGACCAGCCCACTGCCACTTGAGCTTAGCCAGTTGTATGACGTTAGCAATATTTCCTTGCTATCATTTATCTATACCGTGGTCTAATAAAACGTTGAAAAATAAAAAAGTTATAATTTGATTTTGGAACACGTAAACATTTTGGTTGGTAAAGAATACGGTTCCCGTATTTTGTGCATTTTTTTGTGGGCAGCTGTCAGTTGTAAATATGCGACAATGTCAAATAGACGTATCTCTATAATTACGCTTTTCGCAGCTTCCCTTCTAAGCCCCGTTCGGTCAACTGCGATGGCCAGTCGGACAGCCGACGAATATGTTGACGTAATGGGAATTAAAATATAATTGTTTTAATTAGATTTTATTCAAAACTTAATACCAATAAAAGAGCGGAGGCAAGAATAAAGTGGTTCTGCAATGTGACATGCAGCAAATCTAACAAACGTCCAAATGCAACGCTCGTAAAGGCCCTTTTTTCATACAAATACAGGTTAGTTAACGCGCAGCAAGGAAGTGTCTTTTAACGCGAGCTGAATACATTTGTGAAAGAAACTTCGCCGCTGTGACGTTATAAATAAGGTATAAAAGTTGAAAGCGACAATTTGCATAGAGCGGGCTAGAGGCGCGAGCATTGTGCAATTGTCGGGTTCGTTTGTGCAGTTCCAATAGAATTACCAGACAGCCGGGTCCGCGTATTAAATCAAGCAATTTGACTGAGACGAGCCGCTGCGATCGTGCCCTGAATGCGTAATGGCCCTTCGCAACACCCTGCGGTGTACGTCCCCCGCGCCTGGCACCACGGCCTGCAGCCCGCCCCCGTCAGACCAGACCTTCGCGGCCGGTGCCACAATATCGGCCAAGCTGGTCCACCCCTGGTAACTACCAACATCCACATTTACACAACATTTCTAAAGCTACACGTTATGTTACTTATTCCGAAATAAGAGGGTAAATATTTAAGAGTTCACAATAGAAACAATAAACCATTTTATTTTAATAAACTCGGCGAGCATCAATCGCAAGACAACGTTAGAAATAGGCGCAAGCATCGATAGCACTGGGCTTCGAAAATGTGCATTCACACATTGGCAACACAGAGGGAGAAAACAAGAAACAAGCGGGAGAAAACAGACACATGGCTAATGGGGACCTTTTAGGTGGGTAGTATTTTTGCTACGAAAAAAGTGGGAAGTGATAATTATTGAACTACGTGAACACTGTATTGTATGTGATTAAATGTATAATCTTCTTCTAGTTTTAAATTATTAGTATTTTAATTCGTTGTAGAAAAAAAATTTATAAATATTACAATCCTATTGTTTGCTATAAATGTATCCTATACGATGCAAAGCAATCCAAAGTTTTTTGATAAGATTCGGCCCGGAACTCTTACGACGCAGCGCGCAAGTCGGCGTGTGCATGCTTAATTTTCCTTATTAGCCGACCTGAAAATCGGTAATGCGAATTTATAACATGTATACGTGCTTGTTGTTAAAGGTTAAAATTAGCCTCCGAAACGGCTATTATATAAAAGATAGCCTATTTCTTACATTAATAAATGTGGCTAGTCTGTAGCTAAAAAATAATATAAAATTTAAAATATTAACGCTTTGGAAAAGTAAAAAATACGTTTTCTTTATGAACGGAGACGGAGGACAGGAGAAATTGATTTGAATTTCCATTACAATCTTTTATTGGGAACCTTATTGAACAACATCGCGCAAAAGGGTTATCACAAATGTTGGTCCGTTGTGTGCCGCCGCCATTCCGGGGAGACCTTCTTAATGATTCAGCGCTATGGAGGTGATAAATGTTACATATCAATTCTAACGTGACTAGATAGGGCGTAATTACCAGCTGATTAACTATGCACGTCGACGATTGCTGCCTCTGTAGTCAAAACTGGCTGTTTATTAACGGTGGTTTTAATAGTACTACGGATAGAGAGACGAAAGAATTGATTAAGTTCAATTATCTATTTACATTAGAAAGGGGATAGTTGTAACATTTAATTACGAAGTTGAAAATTGTGTTATCTGCACTTGATCATTTAAAAAAGTGAGAATCCGCCAACTCTATTATCATGCGAAGAAAACTGACAAACATCACAATTCACAATATTAGATACATATTTACTTAAAATTCTATTTATTTAACCCCCGCTGACGCTCAAAAATAACCATTAGGATGAACGTAAAAAATATAAGGAAAAAGAGATTGAGACACTACACGTGTTTTTGTCCAAGATTAAATGTTAACAGAGTTAAGGCAGTGAGCTATACCGACAGTAATTCCACAAAACAAAAACTAAATTAAAGTGAGAGGAGGGATTCAGGTCATGATTTCTGCGGTGTATTAGCCTAATATCATAACGGTAGTTGTATGGTATTAGCCATCCATGTCAGGTTATATAATAAAACCTTCCTCAAGAAATGCGCTATTAAATGTAATTACATTTTCAAATCTGACCTTTGTTTCAGAGATAAGCGCGTTCAAACAAAAAAAAATGATGTATATTCTAGTATATTAAAAAAGTTTCTTCGCATTTTTTAAGAAAATTCAAAACATTTTTTAATATGGTTTATTTACATTTAACTAAAGTATGTAGGTACCATTTTGTTCGATAACTTTTTGCCATCTTGTAGGTAGGGACATGATCCCATTGCTATAGACATATTGGGACTTCTGATCAATATACCGCGACAAGTGGTTTTGGCAGTCCTCTCGTGATGTTAACCTGACACTGCCTAAAGAATTCTGAAGAGACCTAAACAGGTGGAAATCTGAAGGTGCAAGGTCAGGACTATACGGCGGATGCATTAACACCTCCCAGCCAAACTCTCTTAGTTTTTGCTGAGTGGCTAAAGATGTGTGAGGTCTAGCGTTATCATGATGAAAAACCACACCCCTTCTGTTGATTAATTCCGGCCGCTTTCTCTCAACTTCTTGCTTTAATCTCATCAGTTATTCGCAGTAGAGTTCAGAATCGATGGTCCTGCCTGGTGGTAACAGCTCATAATGAATAATGCCCTTCCAATCCCACCACACACACAGCATGTCCTTGTTGCGAGTTAACCCGGGTTTCGCCACAGTCTGTGAAGCGTGACCGGCCTTTGACCACGACCTTTTTCGCACGTTCTTGTCGTACGTGATCCACTTTTCATCACCAGTTATCAGCTTCTTCAAAAATGGTTCGGTTTCATTACGTCGTAATAAAGAATCACAAATGAGTACACGGTTCATTAGGTTTCTTTCAGTGAGCTCGTGAGGTACCCAAATATCGAGCTTTTTTGTGTACCCAGTTTTTTTCAAATGCGCCAAAACTGTTTTGTGGTCAATTCCTAGTTCTTCAGCTACGTCGTAACTACTGATATGCCGATCTTGCTCCACTTTTTCAAAAATGGCATCCATTTTATCCGTAATAGGGCGACCAGAGCGACGTGCATCTTTGACATCAAAATTTCCGGATTGAAAACGCTTAAACCAAATTTGTGCTACTCTCACAGACACTGCACTAGGTCCATAAACATCGCAAATTTTTTTCGCGGCTTGCGTTGCATTTTTACCTTTTTTGTAGTAAAATTTTAAAATGTATCGAATTTCTTCATTAGATTCACTCATTTTGACCGTACGAAAAACAAATGAGAATCACACATTTTCCTAATTTGAATTTGGAATTATGTTCTTTAAAATTTAAACTTTCAATGATACCAAAACCAGCCAGATACAAATAGTATAGCCAAAGAGATTTTATTACAAGTTCATACATACTATAATGCGAAAAGACTTTTTCCCCGACCTATTAGATGACTATACTGCCGTATAAATCAATAAACATGGCTGCAAGCAGCTGAAAGTGAAGAAAGTCGCCGTTTGTTCGCATGTGCAGTCGAATTAGAATAACATCGCAGAACACAGGGCGCTGCCTGCGCTGCCGAGCTGCGCGTGCATGCATCACAAAGGCAGCGCGGCGTACGTCGACGTGGATCGAATCCGCCGGTGAAAGCCGCGATCCCCGGAGACGCAGAAACAATCGAGCGCGCTGCAATCAATCACAAGCTGTCCGAGTGCAAATTGCAATTACGCTGTCTATATTTTTGCTGCCTACGCCCGTTTCCCTTGCTAATCCATGAAACGGTCGGATGTATGATTCAGTAGCGCGGGGATCACCGCTGATTAGTGAGGGATGTAATATACTCACAACCGTACATAATGCTACATTTACGAATACAATTGCCATGCGGAACTATAATGCCAACATTATTTTATGCATTTAATCTAACAAAAATGATGAATTAACAACATATAAGGTAAAATTTACATAGAACATTGTCACTTTTAATTGCAAAACGCTAAGTTGCTGTGGGTTATTCGTTTCTCAAAGAACACATCGAACTCAAATGTTACTTAACTTCAGGTCTAGAAGGTACAAAAAAAAAGAATTTCGTTTCTAGAGCTCAGACTTTGCTCGAATAAAAAAAAACCTAAAATATATATATTTTTCACATTTCTTGCTACTTCTTCTACGTAAAATTACACAATATATATGTGCAGATTGCTTGTTAATATTCACAGCGCATATGTTTTCATTTGGACATATTTTTCATTTAAAACATTGAAAACAATGCTCCGAAATTTCACCGGAGCATCATCCGAAATTGGACTTTTATTATGTTTTGAAGTAAAAATTATGTCGAAATAGAACAAAATTCGTTATGTATATTTACAAGCAATGTGCGCATATATTGCTATGTAGCTTTACAATGCAGACTACTTGGAAGAAATAATAAGTTCGTGCGTTGGAAAAAACATTAAATTAGTGAGTACCTGAAATTATATAAATTTTAATACCTGAATCCATGAAATATAAACGAACAACTGAGAGCAACCTAGCGTTTTGAAATCAAAAGAGTTAATCCTACTAATATTATAAATGCGAAAGGAACTCTATCTGTCTGTTACGTCTCACGCCCAAGCCGCTGAACCAGTGTTGAAAAAAATTGGTACAGAAATATGGACCTCGGGAAAGGACAAAGGCTACACTTTGTGGCGAAAATTTAACTCAAAGGGGTGAAAATAGGGGATGAAAGTTTATATGGGAAACTCATATTTAAGATAAAATGTTAGGTTCAGTCCGAAATCAGTCCGATACGACATTGACCCAAGCGGAGCCGGATGCCTCGGCTAGTATTTCTATAACAAAGAAACTTGGAGGGTCTTTCATCGTGAAAAGTTCTATGATCTCTATTGATCTTGTCGTTCTTTATTGTCGTGACTGAAACATATCTTAAAGGTAAGACGACGCCGCCGCCGCAAGCAGCCCAGTCGGAAGAGAAAATGACGTCATTGTTCATGCGACCTGTCCCCTTGTGCAGCGAAATAAAACGGAATCCATACAACAGTCGCTTCCTGCCTCGCCCCGCTGCCACCGCCGCCGTCGTGCCAAATATCAATTCGAGTAGTGCGCCGCGCTCTGCCAAAAGAGAAAACTTTAGCCTTTCAATATGACTTTTTGTGCCCTGCTCGTATTCAGATTAGCCAAATGCATTCACCACGGAAGTTCTGTCTGATGTCGAGCAGTCGCAAGGAAACCCTTTTGGCGGTGCCTTCTTTGTGGTGATGCATATGTTTTCGGCTTAAGGTGGCCCAACCCGCTCATCTCCCCATACAAACGGCGAAAGAAGATCACGCCCATATTTCTTGTCAGAGATCCCAAATTTTCCTCAAAAGAGTTTTATTTGATCGAACTAGATGTCTGATGGCCGTTGGCATTGTAAAATTGTGTTTGGTTTCTAAGTTATAAGGTCCGAAAGATCGAATTTTATGCGCGTTTTATGCGATAACTTTGGTAATTTATTACGCAATGATAAAGTAAGAAAATCTTAAAAAGATTAGTCATCAGACATAGCTTATTTAATCAAAATGTATAATCTATTTGGTTTTTGTTAGATTTTTGACTACAGCGGTCGTGGTTTACTTTTAGCTATATTCGTTTTGAAACTTACACTATGCACATTATCTTTTTTGTGGACATGTTGCATCTTCCTCATCACGGAGCCTGTCTTTTTCTTTGAAACAGAGAAGGTCCCAGGGCGCAACAGCACGGTTTTGTACAGTGCCCGCGAATGAGTTAGTCCCGCCGGGTTGGGCCACCTTAAAACTGCTCTGGTAAAGAGCGGCGTCGTGTCTTATGCTGGAGCAACACTGTCGGCCTAAATTTGGCAAACATGTGGCGCAATTGAAAATGAGTGTAGCGCAGCTTGATTTGGTCTAGGTAGATCAATATTGGTCATCATATTCAACTTATCCCCGAAGTGGATAGTGTGGAAAACAAGGTATTATTAAATCCCGGTTAAAAGGACCGTAATCTTCTCTATCAATAACTCGTATACAATGTATGGCATCTATATTTTTTTTCTGTCCATCCGTCCGTTTATAACTTAAGGTGGCCCGTAAGCATCAGAAAATTACGCTCCCCATACAAACGTAGTTTACTAATCCTAGGAAAACCACTGTTCCAATTTGCTTGATATTTGGGACTTAATATCAGGCAACAAATAACTATGTCTGCACATGTTTGTTTTTTCGAAAAATTTATCCTGTGTCACACAACAGCGAAAATAAAATTTGTATGAAGATTTTCTTTAGCCTGTTAATTGACTTGCTTTAAATTTTTCACCAAAACAAAAACGTGCAGACACAGATATTTATTGTATAATATTAGATACCAAATATCAAGCAAATGGGAACAGTGTTTTTCAAATTATTAGTAAACTATGTTTGTATGGGGATCGTAGCTTACGGGCCGTTCTTAAGGAGCCCCAACCCGATTGGATGCGGCCTACGCCTAGCTAATTTATTCCCATAAATTGGAGGCGACTTACCATCACGCTAACTATCCTAAGTAAGCGGTTCGGTTAAAAAACCAGGTCGGGCTGTGTCGGCCGTAATGCGGGTAAGATCTTCCCGTAACTCTTTTTTTTTTCCCGCTCAATATGTTTTACATTTTATGGTACCGTTGTGAACTCCATGACTACCTCTATTGAACTATATGACAAATTTTTGGTAGGCTTTTTCGTGCGCTGCATTCGCTTTTGTGATTATTTTTAACATTTTTTAAAACTTAGTCCTGCCTAGACTCTTAGTTTGTGCATCACATAAATTATTCTCAAGATAACCTGTATTGGGACACCCAAATCGGAAATTCTACCTTTTCCGAGTCGCGATTTATAATGAATTGAAAATCACGCAAACGCCTATTTTGATGATATTGCGTTATGCGTGCCCCCTTTCTCCCCTCTCATTTGTCATCAAAACGAAAGGTCAAATCAGCGAGCTAATTACTAAAGCTAGAAAACTACAACAAACTTTACGCTTTTAGTTACGAAGTTATAAAGAAGAGACGATATAGACCAATTCAGTTTCGGTGCTCTTTTGTGTTTCGGTCGAGTTGTTTCACGTCAAAAAATTTAATAATCTGTAAGCATGATCGACTTAATATTTTTATTGCCAAACTGCACGGGAGAAATCTTAATGTGGATACAAATTCTCTGCCCACACAGTTCCCAGTAAGTACTTTGGGTGTTTTATGTCGCCAATTTATTTCTGCGGGCAGAATCCATAAAATGCGTACCGCAAATCAATAAATTAGCCAATAAACTTCATGTCACTCGCATAATTGGCACGTGAGATATACACGACGAGTCGCGCCGTAAAACCTGATTAATCGGTTCGCCGAAGTAGGTGGTTCGCACTTGACCACCACTTGGGATAGCATGGCCGTGGCAACGTAGATTCATGGTGATTTTCCGCGACTTCTACCTAATAAGGAGTTGCTAAATCGTTTTCCCAAAATTATCGGATTTATAAACAACACATCACCCACAAGAATCAATTAATATTGTGATGGACAAATGGTCATGGACACATATGTGCTAATATCTCAGGGTTTATAACAGCTACATATAAATAAATGGAAAATACGGTCAATTGCAGCTTCGGCCATATTTTATTCAATGCAATGGTTTGATCAACCCTTCCATACGTAAGCCATATCAACCACAGCCAGCCTTAATGTTAACGGTCGATCGTTCACCCATCCAGACCCATACGCGCCCGGAGTTGCTCAACCTCATTTATCTAACGCCGAGGCGACATCACAATGGGTCAGCGTACTATTGGCGATGATATTTCTGTTATATTATAGGTTTCTCCCCGTAATTGCATTTATTAATGGTTATATCTATGCCCTTAAAACATCAAATTGAGTCCTATGATCCTATAGGATCTACACATTATTTCATATATTGGAACACACGTAGCGTGTTTTGTGTGTGTTTTTTTTTTTCAATAATCTCAGCGAAAATGATGAAGGAACGACAATCCTAAAAATTAAAATCCCATTCAAACAACATTAGTCATAATTTCATTATACTAAAATATTCGCCCGGAGACAAAAAGAATACAGCAATCATTATTAAGTTACACAAAAAACTCCCCAAATTACCAATTCATGTTTTATTCATGCGACCACGATGGCAATTACAAAAGGAACAAACATTATTAGAAAGAAACATTCTAAGAAAAGCCAAACCTCAGCTCCATAAACTGTCCGATGGGGGGACAAAAATGCTAACACATTTAGGCTAAATAGCCGTTATATCACTCTCGTGGCAGTCCTAAAAATGCGAGGCCATTTACAGAACGACGTGATTTCAAGAAAACTCCACAAGCTACTCTCAACCTAAGGACCTAGATGTTAGAGTCTGTTCTAGGAAATTCGACTAGGTAGATGCACCCAAGGGACATGGCGGGTATACGCAGAAAAAGCAAAGAAACCAAAAAGTAAGAAGCGATTTTTGTCAAGAAATGTAAAAATAAATAATTGCGCTGCTTAGTACGATGAAAATATACGATTCAAACGTAGAATCGCTGGTATTGTAACAACATAAGCCGAGTCATTCAAAATGATAATGTATATTGTTCCTAAAGATTGAGCGCTCACAATCCGCTTGTATGCCAAAAATGGAATAAACTTATTCCAAAACGCGATTCACATTTAGTGGCAATGCGTATGCTAATGTTCTGCTCAATTGCCGATACCTTGTCAAGTCGCCAAAATATTGTGCGCCTCGGCTCACCCACAGCTTGGTGATTTAACAAATCGACCGCGTTAACCGCAACATTCGTTGCCAAACGGTTATACAATCACAAACATGACCGCCGTTTGCGAGAATATTGTTTCCTTGACGTTAGCTGTCAGTGATTGACTTCAATATTCCCTAACATATCGAGACGTTGACAACTGTCGCGGGATTTACTTACCGCTACTCGAAACCGCGTCGCTGCAGTTCACGGTAACAGTTATTCGACACGGCACCGCGGCGTTCTTTATTTAACTTTAACACGACGGTGCAAAAGTTTATTTTCCCATAAAGTATCCTGTAAACATTGGAAGTGAAATGTGACAAATATGTTAGAAGGCGAGGCATCGCCGCTGCGGCGCACGTGGGTGCTTCGAGTGACAAATGGGCTCTATAACATCTGAGATAAATAACGTAGGAAGTGCCTCCATAATTAATATAATTAACCGTATTATTAATTGAGGCGGCGTTACTTTTTCAGTGTCACATCAACGCATGTCACGTCTCGTCGCACGCGATATGATTAATGAGTCGCTCGCCAAGCGGTTCTAATAACCAGTCGATAACGCTGACCACTAGTGATTGATCTGAAACGAGCATTAAATAGTGACCAGCTGGAACCATTTACAAAATATTGATGAAAGTACATTTATTTATAGTTCAGGTGCCTTACCGTATTAAAACTGTGAGCAAACACCACATGAAGTACTCAAAACTGGCATACACAACGTATCTATTTCTTAAAATAAATATGTTAAGATACATCAATTAATTTTAAAATGTCTCATTGATTAAAGTAAATATTTTTTTTAAATAAATTAACGAAGTAAAAAGTAACTTCTATGTTTAAATACCTTTGAATTGAGGGTAGCCGTTTCTTGTGTTCTTGTTCTTTGGACTTAAACTGTTCTACCGGAAATTTCAGTTTGGCAGTAGTATTTAGGTCTTTGTCTTTTATTTCACAATCGTGAGCGAAAAATAAATTTATAAGTTAGTTAAGTTTCTAAGCGGGTTATTCTTTACCGATTTAATGATTTGTAATGTATCTATCATTTTGTGACGTAACCTAGTGTAGTTTACGATTAAACCATTGCTTGACATGTACAAAATCTTTATAAAGATACAAATTAAATTGTGGCTACCAACACAGCGTTTAAAAAAACTATAGGTTCAGATACAATTCTGCGCAAATTTGGGACGACGACATTTATTGTAGCCATTATTTTAAGCCCAAGTCGTATTTATATTTACGTTCATTATTACTTCTCTCTCGCCGACCACCTGCCTTTTTATGACATTAACTCGGGAGCTAAAACTTGGAGTTAACGGTAGGCCGCGATACGGTACTATTACTTATTCTGTGACGATCTCTGAGTTCACGACATTACATATTTTGTTTTCTGATACGTGAAGTTCTTTCTGATTTCTTTGTAATATCATACGAACACACCGCCTCTCTGAAGGATTTCGGTGCCAGGACCTTACCTGGTTATCAACATTGAATGGAGCCGATATTGAACTAGGGTGGAAATACAGATACATTTTTGATACATGCGATAGAATCAAGACGCAATAGGAGTATAAAAACGAGAGATAAATACGTCGGATATGTTGTAGGATCCTAACTTCGAGGGCATTCCAATAAATACTGAAAAAAGAAAGATGCCGCAAAGACCTAAAAACAATGAACTTGTAATACCCTACAAACTGGACAGAGTTTCTAAAGAGACGCGAGAGTTATTACAGATGATAATTTTCAACTTCACTGCTCAAAAAATGAATATAATAAAGACACAATCATTTTACAAAAAAGTTGAACTGAAGGTTCTGCGCAGTTTTACAATCGTCCGGATAGCTGAGCGCTTGGCTCAGTTGGGGCCTGGTCGAAGCTGAAGCACGAACCTACAAAGTCTACTAATAATTGACCACTAAGTCTCGACACTGGAGTTGGTCCGTTGTAATTAAAACTTCGTGGACTTGCCATCGACTCCGACACCTAAAGCAATGAGGCGATCGGAGGGTTCACATAGTTTGTTGCTTACAATATCTGTCATAGTATACATTTGCATAGTACATGATTAGGGATTGGATGACAAGGTTTTCACTGTTAGCCCTTGTTCTCACACTACATCAATTTTATCTCATTGTGTCGTTGATCCATTGCAGCACCCAGACTGATATGCAGGTGGCATATCAGTCTGGATGCTGCTGCTTCAATTTTGTTATAAATGTCCTTATTTTTAATAAAGCTACGTTAATTATGTCAGAACAATTTCTTTCACTGCAAAAAATATTACAATATTCCTAGCTAATATAAAAACCCAGTCTACATAAAGCCCCACATGAGTCAGCTTTTCATGGCATCTATGAATGTGTTTGTGACAAGCTGTACGTAAAGTGACACATACATTTATGAGAACTTTTAACGCATTTAAGGATTCATATGTTTATCTGTTGATCTAAATCTTCGCTAACACCATTGTTTACTTTGGTCGATGAAAAGTGTATTTCCGGAAATTACAAAAGGTCCCTTCTCATTTCTTGGCGTCTCCGATTTCACGAATACAGAATGATTAGTCAGCTGGCGCTGCAAGGTAGGCGGAGGGAATAACAGCATAACATCGCGGAGGGGGCCGTCGATAGCGACGACATGGACGTCCAAACTCGTTTAAACTGGAAATTCTTCGGCGGTGCGTTAAAGTTTGTAGGGGGAGGCCGGAATGATCAGATATTTGGTGAAGAGAAGTGCTTTGAAGGGAAGTTTATCGATATTTCTGGAGAATGACGCTTGAAGCATCGTGTATGGTTCAAACAAGTCCGTCGCAGTGTTGCCATAAATTATATGAAGAACTTTGATAATACATGTTTTAATATAAACGAGGTAATCCGTCAAACTACATACAACCTAAGCACCTTCAGTGTTCCCCATACAAACGTAGTTTACTAATCATTTAAAAAACACTGTTCCGATTTGCTTGATATTAAGTATCTAATATTCTACAATAAATATCTGTGTCTGCACGTATTTGTTTTGCTGAAAAATGTAAAGCAAGTCAAATAACAGGCAAAAGAATATCTTCATACAAATTTTCTTTTCTCTGTTGTGTTTGCACAGGGTATTTTTTTCGAAAAAACCAACACGTGCAGACATTGACGTCCCAAATATCAAGAAAATTGGTTTTCAAATGATTACTAAACTACGTTTGTATGGGGAGCGTAATTTTCTGATGCTTACGGGTCCACCTTAAGAGGTCCTGGCGTATGCCCTAAGCCGCGCTTGACATAAAAAATAGACAGTTTTAGTCAATTTACCTTGGATTCCAGAACAACTGTCGACATTCCGAAAATAAGAATCAACCCTGAAGAATCGAATCACTGCCGAGTACAAGCTGGGGCTTTTTAAATATGACATGCATGCTTCTGCCGGCATTGTTATCCAAGCCCCATGAAAGTTCGAAAGCCCGTGGGCGGCTTCGGGCAAGTATTAAATGAGGTTCTGTCACGTCATATGCTGCACTGAAGATAAAAAAAAATTGCAATATTTAAAAACAACATGAAAACCAAAGATACCTTGCTAACCGTTTGCAAATACCATTTTAGTTGCTATTTTTCAAGCGGGAGGTCGAAAATCGCTTCACAGTTTCAGAAGGTCCGGACAGAAGGCTGACACAGCGGACTGTGCACCGCACTAAAGCAACTCCGCAGCCGTCACTAAAACTTTCTCCACTAAGGCTGGAGTCATCAAATCCTTGGGGAGGAGACTCATTCCTAGAGCGCTTCGTATCGATATTTTCACACCCGATTAACTTTCGATTGGCGCATCATCGGAACTATTCAGGAAATAAAGGACGCACCGTCTGGAAAGTTGGTCTATATCCGGACATATTCGTAAGACGATAGCGATCTTTGAGGCGAGAAACAACAAGGTTATAATACGTATGGGATAAGCAAAGTTCGTTTGGTTATGATACAAGATAGTTGGAATAGTTTCAGCAATGTAGAAGCCTATTGAGAGATCGTCTGACTTACAAGGTCCATAGCGCATGAGCGGACAGTTGATGTAGGATTCAAAGAATCTTAACTAATTTTCCAAGTGCATGAACCTTTTGAGATGATCTTGGGATATTAAGCGATGAACTTGCGTTTTCATATGAAGGAATCTCACTCTGGTTGTTCATTAGGCTGTGTGCTAAACAGATAAATTTTGTTACAATCGTTTTTTTGTTCTCATTTGAACGCCACTGTATGGAAAAGGTCCTTTGCCCACCCCTGACCAGAGCGTCGTCAAAGGAAAAAAGTGGTTGGATTCGTATCCGTCAGAGTGAGTGGAAAATCTATTGCATATCCGGAAAAGGAGTTGAATTTGT
Organism: Incurvaria masculella; assembly: GCA_946894095.1. Taxonomy (NCBI): domain Eukaryota; kingdom Metazoa; phylum Arthropoda; class Insecta; order Lepidoptera; family Incurvariidae; genus Incurvaria; species Incurvaria masculella. Next base: position 14,276,476 of record OX335651.1, read on the forward strand.
AAGCCTCACGAACAGGTCGTATTTTTACAACCCGCGTGGACAGCCAGCCCAGTAGGAGTAAATCAGAGCAGTTAGTTAGGTAGGGACTCTTTCCGACGCGTCGGCGTCTTCGAGAAGTGAAGCATCGGCCAGTAAGGTTACACCTGATACTTTAAGCTTTAATAATAAAACCGTTAGATATGATCACTACGAACATTACCTAAGAATCTAGGCAAGCAAAACCATCAAACAAAGGAGCACGTTCTCAAAAGCATCGATATTCCAGGAACAAGGTGCGCCTCGTCACCGTGGCTGCCCTCGGCGCAATCTGGCTGCAAAGATCGTGTTTCGGCGACCTCACGAATCCATCAACGTCACCAGCTCTCGGCTCACCGCGGCGGCGGCGGGGCGAACAGAAACCACCCGAAATAGAAATCCGACAATTATTCGTCGCGCTGACTCGTCGTTAATTGCGTGTTTTTAGGGTTACGTTTCGGGGTGGCAAAAACGAGAGCGTTATGAATGTCTGTGCGCCGAGGCCGGTCCCTGTTGAGCTCGGTTGGTTTCTTTGAACGGTTTCACCGCATTGTTCTATGCTTCTATTTCTTCGCGATACTATTTATCAGTTGTAGTAACGGTATCAATATAATTATTAATTGCTTTGCTGGAATTTTCATTGTCACTTTTGTGTTTTTTTAAGTGAATTATCGCACTAAAAACCTTTGTCTTAGTCAACACACAGGATTGATGAAAGATTTGGAATTTCAAGGAAATATCGCTTGAGGATCCAAGGGGTGCACTAAGAAGGTTTTCTTTTAAATTTCATCTCTAAATGCGTGAACGGTGGTAGAAAAATTCGTAAGGAGAAATGTTTTGGCCTTTATGCGTTCCTAAACTATACAACCGATGCGATGAAGCGTTGCCGTATAAATAATTCTGACCACTGATTACTGGGCTCTGTTCGGGTGAATGTCCAAAACGACTTTGAACCGTGCGAGGCTCAGATTCCCGAGCTAGTGCCTCGTACGTTTTGAATATATGACATATGTAGGTATACACTTTGAATATCCCACATATTAAAAGTCTCTTAAAAGTTATATTTTGAGATTGAATCGAGATTGTTTGCCCAAAAATGGACTTATAGAAGTACTAGAGGGCAAGAACACACGTACTTCTCCAAAAAGCTCTTGCAAAATCAAATCTGCAGCGATGCTCTCTTCTAAACAGAGCAATCAAAATGCTAAATGAGCTAAACAAGGAGGAAGATTTTGATTAATTTCATAATAGCCTAGGTACATTTAAGATGCTAGTTATAAGGCATCTTAATAATTTACATGCGTAAATTAAGTGAAACTAGAAAACTACTTAGGATACCCTGTCACGTTTGCTAGATAAGATTCCAATTAGATAAATAAATAAACGATTGTATTGGGCGGTTGTGACATCTAAACTCGTCCATAAGACACCCTAAGAAACGAAACCCTAACCACGGAAATATAATATGTTGCCGTTGTTTTTTTTCGACTAGTCAGATCGCGCGGAATGCGTCATTTGTCTTGAGAGAAATGACTCGCGCGCCGAGACGGAGACATGTAAATGCGATACCGTTTTTGTCGTCCGTGTCCAAAATGTCGACGCGCGTAAATAATGCGTTTAATTGGCCCGTAGAGTGGGGGCTTTTTGTTTCGAGGTAATTTCAGGGAAATTTGATTCCCTCGGTGGGAATAATTGGATGCGGTTTATGGACTACACCTGCCGGTAGTCAAGGAGAGGACGGGAATCTTTTTTAAGAGGACCGTTTGATTGTTAGAAGATTAGGCATTTCAAACAAACGCTTGACGGCAAGGCGATTTGAATGTTTAATCTTTGCAGTCAATGTCTGCAACGCAGATGAAGCGTTAAATGAATGAATGTAGGTATAATCTTAAACACTGTGTTAGTAGCAGGCATTAATTACGCGAGGAGGGACAGTACTGAATTCCAAATTATGGGTATACAGCAGGTGGCGAAATTGGTAGATGCAATACCCGCGAATTGTATGTTTTGCTAGTTCCGATCCAGCCTTGCAGTATATTCATAAATTAGTTCTTTTTACTGGATTCTTTCTTCAATTAATGTGTCCTTGCTTCACGGTCGATTAAACATACAAACATTAAACAGAAGTCCGTAGAAACCGTAGTCTAGACTAAGTTCACAAGTTTTATTGTTAAATGTTCTCTGCTGAATTAATTTAGGTTCTATGCTATCTATCATGACGTTTGACTGAATTGACTGCGGTGATAGAACACCCATAACATAACATTATAATTTAAATGTTTTAGTTCTTTCGGTGGTTTCGTTTGTTGATTACCATTTTGTTCCTTTTTTCACCACTTAACAGAATTATGTTTAGTCGCTTCTCAGATCAAATCAATGTCAATAACGTTAAAAAAATCAATGACTATTCATATTCTAATCATTTAGCTGTTTGCATGAGTATAGATGGCGTTGGTGTCACTTTGCAATTTATTCGTTGGACAATGGAGCGAATTTACCGGTGACAGGCTATTTTCACCTCGTAAAATCAAAATATACCATTACAGGAACTTTCGCGACTCGAATTTGTTCACTTTAACGAAGCGATAAATTGCCGAAATGTAATAAAGTGAAGTGATTTGTTCGGCGAAGGGTGTCGCCTCCGATTGACAGGCGTGAATAGCGTTGATTGTGAATCGAAGACACGCGCCGCCACCGCGCCGACAAATTTTGGGGGTAGCGAGTGAATAAATAAACGTAAAAGTCCTGTTGCAATTGTGTACATGTATGTGTGTGTGTCAATCCCGAGCCTGGTGCAATTGCAACCAGAGTGGTCAGTCTGAGTTCTCACCTAAATTGGCGTTTACGGCAAACCCATCGACTGGCGTTTTCTCCAAACTCCATACAAGTTTTTACTAGATATTCTGTGGTTTTACTTCTTCAAGCTGTCAAAGTCAAACGCGGACTTCCGATTTGTATGAAAACGCGGAGTGGACGTAAACCGCAACGTCGACGTATTTACGGCAACGTTGAGTAAGCTGTCACATCAAGCTCTGAGTGGGCAGTCTGAGTTCTCACCGAAATTGGCGTTTACGGCAAACCGATCGACTCGCGTTTTCTCCAAACTCCATACAAGTTTTTACTAGATATTCTGTGGTTTTACTTCTTCAAGCTGTCAAAGTCAAACGCGGACTTCCGATTTGTATGAAAACGCGGAGTGGACGTAAACGGCAACGTCGACGTATTTACGGCAACGTTGAGTAAGCTGTCAAATCAAGCTCGGACTCGCAAATGTTAGTTCGCTTAACGCCCGCTGCGCGCGCTCTTCAATTTCTCCATACAATTGAAAACGCCAGTCGATCGGTTTGCCGTAACGCCAATTTAGGTGACAACTTAGACTACCGGCTCAGACTCGCAAATGTTAGTTCGCTTAACGCCCGCTGCGCGCGCTCTTCAATTTCTCCATACATTTGAAAACGCCAGTCGATCGGTATGCCGTAACGCCAATTTAGGTGATAACTTAGACTACCGGCTCAGTACACAAAATATTACGAAGCTATCGCAGAGCTACGGAATTCATGGCCATAATATACATACCATGACGTAAGTGGCGGAGTTTAATGGAGCGCCATATGGTACTAGTACAGCATACTTCTTTCGCTTCCTCTATACACAAAAATATTTTCATACAAGCTCTACGATTACAGGTGGGTACGTACCTTTACGAAGGTTTTAATTCGGTCATGGTACGTTCTCCTAGGCACGAAAATTTCAATGTCTGCTTTGTAAATTAGCTTCTTCGTCACCTATTCGTCTCTAGGTTTAAATAAACTCATTCAGCAAACTTTTTTCAAGGATCGCAATTATACTACAATTATCTAGGATTGTGCCTCTTCTGCCACACGCATAGGCTTGCATAAGCATACATAAGTGTAGACATCAGTACACTGATGAATCGCCATCCTAGGGCTTAATCGCCAGGCTTTCCATAACAAGCTTCGGAATTAATTGACAATGTAGTTCAATTCACACGATTCACTTTGGAGCGTTAATAAGAATTCGTAAAATTTTAAACATTCATAGTAGCTCGAATGATTCAATAGCTGCAATATATCCCTGTTATGCAACGAATCATTGCACTTAAGCAACTGAACAGCAGCGCATTTGCAATGGTTAAATATCAACATTGCACACCACGACTCGATAACATTTCATATTCGTACCCGCAATAATTCCGAGGCATTAACACATTGAATGTTTCCATGAAGGCATCAATGCGGCTCCGCTCAGCGCTCTCCCGCGATTTATATCCCACAGAGCGTCGGATTTACGAGAGCGCATGCGTCCTATCGGACCCGAGAAGCCACTATCGAAAAGCGATTAATGATAATAAATCGTACGCCTCAAGGAATAAACATCGATCTCGGGGTACCTCGACTGCATGCGAACCGTTTGAGGATCAAACTTAACACTTCGACTAAACGAAGCGAGTCGAGCGAAACCATCAACGCGAATGCGACCCTCTTCCTGAGGCATTCGTCGTAATATGGCATGAAAATGCTAGTCCGCAAAGTGAAACAGGTTGGTGAAAAACGTTCATGGATTAGATAGCAATAAAGGATACATTAGTTAGTCGTAAATGATAAGTTTGCATCTTGGAATGCCAACTAGCGAGGGAATGTGGCTTATTTATCAACACTACCTACCGCCGAGTAGGAACTTAAGCATTTGTACTTTTACATGTTGAGTGGTGGTTTTATGATTTTTACACTTACTTGCACGGATAGGCTTCCGCATTATGATCACTGTAGTATTGACATAGTAACATACCTGAAACAATAAAACATTTTGATTAATACACTAGCTGCGGTACCCGGCTACTTTACATATTAGGTACGCCATTTGGCAATTAACTCCCCGGAATTTGGACATATGTAACTCTAAAACTGACGACACTGCGTGGTTCATAAATATATGGCTGGAAAGTTGATACCTCTCTTTCGTTCCTTTCGAAATTTGAAATAAATGGCGCTCTTCGTTTGTTTTTCTTAATAAGTAGAAACATTCGATAACTCTTTCTAAACACTTTCTAAAGAAGAAACTAAAGAAGAAAAACTTTCTAAAGAAGACGCAACTATTACATCGGCGTCGTGGAAAGAGTAACTTACATTACACCTGGATCTTGCACCAAAATAACGCACGGCTCATTCCTCGTTCATTGTACAAGATTTAGCGAAAACAGGGGGCCATTCAGGTAAGAGTGAGTTCGAGTTCGGGAGTGAGTTAACCTAAAAATAGCTGGGAAATATATTATTATTTAAAAACCGGAACTGTTATTTGTACTTCCACCGTATTTACGGGACAGACCAGATTTTTACCTAACTGAAATGATGTTCGGAAAGTGTGAAAACATTAACTATTTAAAAAAGTGAGTTGATATTTAGTGACGAAATCGAACACACTCTTACCCTGAATGGACCTCCAGGCATTCCGACGTTGCCGCACCCACCCTATAGGCCAGATATCGGCGAACTGCGACTTTTTCATAGTCCCCAAGCTAGCTCAAGGAAGTTAGCAGAGGCAAGCAGCCGCGGGGCTAAACGAGTTGACTTCGGAAGATTACTTCAATCATGGGAACACCGCTGGAATCGTTGTGTAGAGTTAGAGGGAGATTATTGTGAAGGTCGATAGTAATATTTTGTTCGTAACTTAATTTGTACCAGTTTTATTGAAACATTCCCGGAACATTACATTGCAAAACCATACAGCCCTAGAATTCATAACTTCGTTAAAAATCCTATGTGTTATTATGGTGTAATCGCTTACTTTCGAGGGCTAGATATTATCAAACGAAAGGCCTCATAAATAAGCCATAAAATATTACCCAATAGTGATAAAGATTTAACTTTTTCCTTAGTGGCTCGTGCAGCGGGCACGCAGCGGCGCGCTCCTGTCGTATCATAATTTGTTTTAGCTCGAGTGTAGATAAGTTTATCTCTCAAGCGTCCCAAGTGGCCGTTCTGGGTTTGATGTGCCGACGAACAAAGCGCGCGGTGGCTCTATTAATAAGTTCACTCGAGTAGTCGTTTGGCTTGGAATATAGTTCGATGTAATCGATTAAATTTAAAAAGAAAACGAAGTTCTGTCACACAGTAGACATAAAATCAGCGATATTAAATGGAATGATGGCATTGTAAAATATTGGTTCAGTCAAATCGTGTTACTGCTAAGATGCACGCATGGATTGGCGTCCGATGGCCTTTGAGTGACAATCCTGTTTACCGCGAGAGTAAAAGAGCTTACACTATTTTGCTATATTGGTAAATCGGAGACATCTCCTAAGGTGCTTTGCCCAATCTTCGGCCAATATCGCTGCATAAAACCTCCACGTAAGCGTTTGGAGAAGATTTTTCCGTTTCGGGTCCCTATATTATTTTAGTAATCTGAAATGCTAAAATACATTTACGAAACATTACAACTGGTCTATGCCTATTAAAGAGCAGTGTTCGTGTCGTAGATGAAATTTTAAAGAATGCAAACAAGGTTTATAAGTAATCGAATACAGCGCGCGAAACAATCAAGGTGAGTGTATCGCAGAGTCGAACGAGCTCCGTGAACATCTTTCTATGAATAAAGAATTAGTTTTTGCAATCAAGTCCGTAGCGGGCGCTGAATTCCCGACGGAGTTGGCTAACGAAATGGAAAGTGGTGTACTGTAAGTGCGCCCGTAGCTCCGCACCAGACACATTACATAAAAAATTCAGATGCAACGGCCGAGATCGCGGACGGGCGCAATGACCCCCCTGATTCGCGACTTTGAACATACCATGAAGTAGAGAGCACGTTGGAGGATCGCGATCTGCCACCACCACCGTCGACAAGTTGCTAATACGCTATAACAGTTTCTATCATTGACTTAGAATATAAAGACACACAGAGTTAACTGACGGATGATACAAAATGTACTGAAATTACTCAAATCGCCATGCAGCTTCATAATCATGACCTCAGGTTATTTTTAAAATTTAATAAGAATTAATTAGGAAAAGATAAGAAATATGGTCGATAAAGGATTTGTCCATGCAGACGTGAGTGTGAGTGTGTGTAACCAGACAGAAAAAATATTTCCATTCCATCTTCCTTTTGAAATTAAGAACCTACATTTACTGGAACATTGAGCCCCAAATCTTACGTTGTAAATACTTGACGGTGTTGCGATCCATACAACTTTGACCCACATCTATAATTCTCTACTAATATTATGATTGCTAAAGCAACTCCATTTGTCGGTTGCGTTTTCACGCCTAAACCGCAGTACCAACTTGAATTATTTTTGGCTTAGAGATAGTCTGCACCTTGGAGAAAGATATATACTACCTTTTGTAATAAAAATTAAACTCGAATAGGTGAAATAGGGTATGAAAGTTTGTATCGGTAATCCATGTAATAATCAGGAAATAATGAAGCCCGCCATTAGTATAAAACGACATAGACACGAGCGGATCCGGGTACTCAGCTAGTTATTAATAAACGTCAAATATAACCACAAAATTGGCGGCGAAATAATGTTCACAATTTAAAGTTTGTTTTACAGGTTGGATTAGAAGTTTAACACTTTGTTAAATACAAATCTTATTTTTAAAATTGTAACAAAACGAATAAACCTGAAATTGCGAAAACGTTTTCGCCGCAACAACTATTGCTAAATTGAAAATTAATATTAGGCCACAAATTAATACAATGAATTATAATTCGCGTTTGGCTTAAAGTACAACGCTTTTTGCGTACTAGCAACAGCCTTAATAAAACTCCACAGCAGCCAGCTCACCCGAACCATGCCGGCTACTCGTCCCTTCATGGGCCGTATGCTCTTGCAGCGCGGGTACACAGAACGACGTAAAAGCGGTCGTAAGCAAGCGAGCAGCGCCTCGGATGGCACTCCTTGATTCGTTCTATTGTCAGCTATGAGACGGTTAGCCGGTTACGGTGAATGCAAATGGCTCTCTTTTGCTTACTCCTGAGCTTCTTTAAGCAATACGTACAATGTTGTGAGAACGTCTGAAGAAAGAAAACATTAACTGACAAAGTGTTTAAAGCTAGAGACGGTGCCAGCGTTTCTTACGTGGAATACTTTTTATTTCGAGCAACATATTTTCAATCTACTTTGAATGTATACTAATATAATAAAGCTGAATAGAGCATTTAATAGCCTCGCTCTCGAGGAATCACGCATCACGCTACAACCATTAAAAGACCAACAAAAATAAAAAGAATGATAACCGACAATAGCAGGGGCGGGCGTTGCGACGCAGTGGAACGGGGGCCCACCGTGTATTTGAGCAGGATCCCCCTTGGTGAAGGTCCAAAACTAAATCGACCCGAGTGGAGCCGGGAACCTCAGCTAGTCAAGCATAAATAAGTTTGTTGCTACATTGAAAATCCCTCGCACCACGGACAGGGAAGGCTAGACGGGGGAGGCTGCGTGGTGGGGAATACTGGCGAATCACTGAGAAGACTGACCTCATTCTAGCCCATTCACAGCACTCAGCTCGTAGTGGATGTAGCGGTGATGACTGTGCCTTTTAGTGCTTGTCGTGACATGGTAAGAGCACACTTTATGAATACGTGTACAGGAACACGTACATAGGAAACGAGATTATAAATATAATGAATAAAATAATTGTATCCAAATATGCTTATACAGTCGTGAACTGAACTGTCAAAATATACGGGATTTTCAGGGGACTACTCATACAAAATGCGACTTAGAACGGACATAATCCACTTATTCAAGTTAGTCCGCCTGCTCTGAATACTGCTGATAGATTTTAGATTGCAGTAGCATTACTATAGGCGATTTGTTGACGAAATTGGTACATAAATATGGGGCTGTAAAAATAGGACGGCGTCAATTATTTTATCACACCTGCTGCCGTGTACCCAACGCATTACATTCCCGAAGGAACTAGGTGACATGCCAGAACCTTCAATTTGAACAGGATTGAAAAATATGAACAATTTTGTCAATGAAACATCTATGTAATGAAATATCAGAACATCTTTCAATGAAAGATGGTCGAAGACTATGCACTAACGTTGAAACTTCTATTTTACACAGGCTCCGAATTATTAGGTGACCTTTCAATCTAAAATAAAAAGAACCTTTCAATCCCATTTAAAAACATATCCCCATCCTGGGATGCGAAGCTCCATCTCCGTGGTGGTGTCCAACACGGGAGACCACAGGCGTTACCTCTAGATTGCGGACCGCTTAATTTGTTGACTAGTTCTTTGCACTCGTAAACATATCACCTAAAAGAACGATCTGGCAGTATTAACTGCTTTTATTTTGACTTCCATGTGAACGTACATTCTGTCAGCTGTTTGGCGAAGATAGATCATCCTATCATCAATAGCAATGGGGTGCACGGCGCAAAGCTTTGCCACCAGATGGCGCCACATAAAACTATGCCAAGCTATCACGTAGAGGTTATGTTTCCTCGCGAATCACAGGCAATCACATTGTCCGTGTTTTACATCAATTCCAAGGAAGCTATTCATATTAACTCAGTTTAATTGGTCAACAACCTATAACCTTGAAATGAAACCGTGGTATAGTTTTATGTGGCGCCATCTGGTGGTAAAGTTTGGCAGTCGGCCTCCCCGTTGAATGATGAATGTGCCTAAAAACACTGAAACTTTAGCTCCAAAGTCACGAATGATCGGCAGATGTTCTCCCCTGCACTAATATCGGAGGAAGGAGTTGAACCGGAACGTTCCGGATCTCGCCCGGATGCTATTCCGGTCCGCCGCTCGGCCGGCGCCCCCCCCCCCTCCCCGGGCCCGCGCCGCCGCACCTCACCGCCCGCGACGCAGGTGCCAATCCTCCATAGTCACGATCCTTTAATTAAATCTTGATAAACCGTTGAGATTGGACGCGTAATTGGAGGAAATCAATGGCATGTCGGCGACGCGGCGCGGCGGCATGCGGCTGGACGGCAGACCACCGAAGGCCGGAGCGTGCAGCACTATCCATTTGAACCGGTCACTTGTTGCGTCTATTCCAGCTCCGTTTACTAGTACTTCGCCGATCTGCGTATGCACCGAGATGTTTAATCGCAATTTGGAGTTCGAGTAAAAAGGACGATCAGCCGTTTTGGTGCTGTCGTATCCGTCAAATATGCAAAGACAATGAGCACAAACACTTCGAGTCCAGTTTAAATCGCGGCTCGTGTCTGTACTTACTGAATTTGCACATTCAACAGGTACGGCAACACGAAAAGGGCAGCTTGTCCGTTTTACTCGGACTCGAAATGACGAGTAAAACACCCCACCTCAACTTCGTCAGTTTTTTTCGCTGTTATTCCGCAACTTATTTGCTCTACACACGTGGCTCTACATTTCCAGAACATGTTTAAATTATTTTATACGTTAAACGCGGCATACGGCATCTGCCAGGCCCTCATATAAGAGGTGCCCGACGATGCCCATGGGCTTTCGAACTTACACGGAGGCTGCAAAAAACATACCGGCCGGCCAGGTGCTACTTCACACAATGTTTGAAGGACCCCAGGTTGTATTTTGGGGGAATACCTCTATTCCATAATTTATCCACGTATTCTTTCAGTTGACAATGCCCAACTTTTATCTATAATATTGACAAAAGCTTGAGTTATTAAGTCTTTACCATGGGATTGCTACAACCATGCATATACATTTTTGTTTGGCATTACCAAAAACAGTCATGAAAGAACTACTCGTATTGTTTTGTCTATGAATCAATGAATTGATGTATTTAAGACGAAGAGAAGTTCTCAATTACTACGAACGGATGCGAGCTCCATTTACTATCAGGGCACGTTGTTAAAATATCCTTGTAACCAACGACGTGCAAATGTTAAGCGAGCCGACCCCTCAAAACCGCCGCACGTGACAATTTCGTGAATCGGGGCCGATATATGATTAGAGCAGCGACGATGGCGGCGACACGTACCGCAGGTAACGCAACGGTAGGCGCAATATCCGGGCATTAGTACCGATATACCGCCCGACCGCCAAACGTGTACAGGGATATTCAATTTGTGGAAAACGCACCCGCACTCGGAGACATTTGTGGTTTTGTGCCTGGACGCCTTTGTCAGTCGTATACGCTTCCAGCTGCCGTCTTTAGTTATCGACAGATGTTTGCAAGCAATAAATGCTCTTGCAGAGAGAAACGATTAGAATAATTGCAAGCATTATCCAATTAGAATGGTATGATTCTCATGTAGAATATGTATCCAAATTATGTAAATGCATAGTAAATGTGGTTTATTGAATGATTTATCAAAGAACTCAAAAAATAATCAGTTTAAAGATATTTATAAAAACTTTATAAAAACAATAGCGGACACGATAGGCTGAAGTTGTCCTGCCACAGAACTCGACAACAGCGCCACGAATCGGGTGCACGCACACCGAAATTTCTATTTAAAAACATATTATTGATTTGCATGCATTATTCTTTTAATTCCAGCAATTGAAATAATACAAATGGACCCACTTAAATTTTTTGCCATGTATGTGTGTCGTAAAACGCGATTAAGGTTATTTGTTGTTCGGATCTCACGTAAGACTGTGGGTTCCATTTCTTACTTACTAGGTGGTAGGGTTAATCCCGCCCGGGTTGATACCATCAGATGAAACGAACGATAATCGAAACGGATGAAAATACGGATGATTACTAAGAAGTGCAACAAAAGAAAGGTTCTGGCATGGCACACAGTTCCAATTTAATGCACTGGTCTAATATGACAGGAATTGTGATAAAAACCATCCATGTCCAACTACATCAAAAAATCCCAACCGTGAAAACAATGATGAGTTGTTTACATTTTGAAATGACGTCAGAACAACTTTAAGTCGTGAGGTCATAAGATTATTGAAACTGAATAAGTAACGCAAACATTAATGAAGATAAAAATAACGCACGTGACAAATAATATCTACTAAATGATTCCTAAAATAACGTAGTCGAAAGGTCCCTTCACTAAGCCGATGTCAGCCGGTTGTCGGACGCGCTAGTATTTGCGAAACGTGAGGTCGCTTCGCCGAGAGGAATTATGTTATTAGAGAAGGTAGATGTAAGGGCAAATTTGGAGTGGAACGATACACTTCTTTCGGAGCAGATAATACTCAAAAGCATTGTTCACGTCACGCACTGCGATGTATCAGCATTAGTCATCTGTTCGACTGATAGTGACCGTGAAACTTACTGGTTGGCGTAAAACCACATAAAGAAAAAAAATCTTATGAATTGCGTGTAACCATTGGCCACACATTGCAGTTTGAATTACATTCAACACTTTCAAATACTACTGCACTATATGTATTGAACAAAAACGTCAAAACAACACGGACTTAAGTTTGAGAAAAGTAAATAACTTATTAAACTTTAACTTTAAGCCATCCAGCAGTCTACGATTTTGTTTTAATGCAATAGAGGAACCGGAAGATAGGTCTAGGGTGGACATTTCAATGTTGTAACTGATCACAAATGCTGTGAATAGGCGCAAGAAATCCCGCATTGGTCTCAACTCTTTTGACGTGAAAGAGAGTTGCATTGCATGTAAACTTATAATATAATATTGAAAAAACAACAAGCTCAGTGAGCATGGAAGTACGGGAGTAGTAATGAAAACTCGTTCGTATGGCGGCAGCGCAGCCACGACTTTGTGGAATACGTCTAACTGTAATTAGTTCTCTTACGAAGTGTAGTTAGTTCGCAACAACGAATGTTCGTTGCATTAAATAGTGTCCTCTGAAGTTCTTATGAGTTCTTAAGTTTCGTTGGAACTTGATAAAATCTGCAGTAAGCGAATTCGTAATCGAACTCACTCGCCGGCGTTGTCGTCAACAATAATATTGCGTAGAGAAGACATAAGCAGTAATGAACGGCGCGCGGTCCGACTAGAGGAGAGGAGAATCATACATATGTATTGACATAAGGTAAGTAAACGTAATCAATTATTACCACGAGGTAGCGCCTTTCCCTGTGGAAAATCTGTGGATTAAATTTACCGTTACAGTCGGAATTTAATTTGACGTTAAACTATTCCGGGACACAGCTTGCGAATAACCGTGAAAGTGTAAGGTTAATACATTTAAATAATTGCAATCAGGGAGTTGATGAATGGATACGCAAAATCGCACAATATATTAAGGGCCTGGTACTAGCCAAATCGCAAAGTTAGACGAGGCACCCCAAGTTAACTAACTAAGTCTGACGATTACAAGTGTCATTCTTACAATATATGATTCCTTGTCTAGGAATTGAATTATTTTCGTTAATGTATGTTTCCTTTTTCTATACAAAATACATTGCGGAAACGGTGTCCATTTCCGAACTTTTTTGACTAAATGTAGAAATCTAAAAGCAAATGGAATTTTTTGTTTATGCATATATGCTGTTTTTGCTTATATCTAGAAATCGAATTACTTTCAGATTTCTAATGAGAAAAATCAACTTTTTTATTTTTATTATTATTTAAATAAATGATGGAATAAAAAAATATTAACAATCCATTATCAGCCTGGAGTTCTATTTGGATTTGCTGAAGCGTTTCACTACATATTATTACATTTGTTATAAAGTGCATTTGTATGGCGCGAGTAGTTGGCTAGTCCTAGCGCCTTAAGGCTTAGATCGTTATGCTAACAAGATGATGGAGAAAGCACGTGCAAACTAGAAACTCGATAAATTATAATGCGTGTGCTTTGGTGATGTCAACTGAAATTCTCCGAAATATGTGACTTTTAATTAATTCTTACTCAGCATCAAAATCGATGCAAATACACCATACTTAGAAAACAACACATCATATAGTCTAATACTTGTCACTGGAGTCGAAAAGAGAGACCTCGCTTCACTAGATTATATGCATTCTGCGGACAATTGTGCATTCTGCACAATTTGTCGGATATTGACCGTAAATATTGATTACTCCAACGTATCCAGACCTGCACAATACGTACAGTAATCGATTCTTGTCGGTCGATTCTACATGGATATGGGTATTTCTTGAAAAAAAGAGCGCAAACGCTCGTTACGAAGAAATATATTTTACCTCGCTTCACTCATTCTATAAAAAGTAATACTATTTGAATTTCAGAAATCCTCAATCATTTCTAGACATAAAACAATCAAATTAAACGTGCAAGAAAAAATAACACCTTAAGAGCTATTATTAAGTCAACAGAGCTATAAACAAGTCACGTTTTCCTTTATATCGCTATATAGAGCCGCAATGGAGCTGACGACGTCTGTAATAACATTTCATCGAGCGTCTAATTTCATTATGATACAGCGACGACAGCGGAGAGCCGCGTCGGCAGCCAGTAAATCACATCCTCCGCTTAATCCTTCCACCGAGCAAACAGTCGAGCCAATAAATTTATTTTTAAATGCCCGTCATCTTTTTATATATCAAATAAATTTCACAATAAAGTGTTGCCCTCGTAAAAATAATTGTTTCCGAAGTATTTTCGGGCAATAAAACAGCGTCGTTTCTGCGAAGCGCGCCCTATATTTGTCAAACGGTGCCACATGGTGCCGTTTTCTGCACAATTTGTTTAGGACCACCCGTAAAATACACGCTCGAAGGATTGTTTGTTGTTTCTGATGACTTCGCGCAAAAAAGTGTGATAGGCTATACCGCGATCTGTAACTAGTGTGCGTATATATAACTGGATAAGAATGGCCAATGGAATATAAGCCTATTATACCGCACGCAAAAGAGAAAGAAGAATGGAAAAAAATGCGGGAGGTCTTCACCCGAAGAGGGGTCCTTAATTTTTAATGTAGTTTTGTCTAGTTTTAATTTTCTTAAACATGTGTTTAAATTAAGGAATTAAAAAGGCTTTATTATTATTTATTTTTATACCGCACTCCCCAAGAAATTCTGTGCCATGCTAGGACCTTTTCTTTGTAAACACAGCTGCTTTGAACTGAATATAAAACGCGGATAATTTGTCATAGCCGCTTCGTCCATCGCTACAAGTTTTGATTTTTTTGATGATATAACCCAGCCATCGCATGATATGAGCCTCTAAGGGTATGTATCAAAATGTTTAAGGGCGTATATCATGGCTTTAAGGTGGCCCAACCCGGCGGGCCCAACTCATTCGCGGGCACGGTACAAAACCGTGCTGTTGCGCTCTGGGACCGGCTCTGTTTCAAAGAATAAGACAGGCTCCCTGATGAGGAAGATGCAACATGTCCACAAAAAAGACAATGTGCATAGTGTATGATTTGGTAAGATTTACGAAAATTTTAATTTCAAAACGTCTTATAGCTAAAAGTAAACCACGACCGCTGTAGTCAAAAATCTAATAAAAACCAAATAGATCATAAATCTTGATTAAATAAGCTATGTCTGATGACTAATCTTTTTAAGATGTTCTTACTTTATCATTGCGTTTTCAACCTCCAAAGTTATTGTATAAAACGCGCGAAAAAATCGAACTTTCGGACCTTATAACTTAGAAACCAAACACAATTTTACAATGCCAACGGTCATCAGACATCTAGTTCGATCAAATAAAGCTATTTTGAGCAAAATTTTGGATCTCTGACAAGAAATATGGGCGTGGTCTTCTTTCCCCTTTTGTATGGGCAGATGAGCGGGATGGGCCACCTTAAGTAAAGGTATCAAAAAAATCAGACGTACAGACGTAGCTCTCAGCTGATTTATTAAATGTGCAAAATTTCAGGATTTTTTTTCTTAATTTTACTGAGGAAGCAGGCACGAGTCATTGTATGAAACTTAATCGCCTCATTATTCTCTTAAGCTCTGGTCGAATGAACTCAAATCAAAATAATTGTGCAATCTTTTATGAGGTGCTATGATCCATCCTAGATGAATAATTTACTGGTAACGTATACCGCATAAAGCATACGCAAATTGGCCAAGCGGAAAAGAAGATACGGTATCCGTGTTCCGGGGACGAATATAAACAGCGAAAACTTTGTAAATAAAACTTTTTTATTTCTAAATTCGACGTCAGACTTCGCGAAAAGAATAATTGGGAACACAAACCGAATGAAAAATGTGTCTTGAAAACAAAATGAAAAAGTTTACCGGGATATATTCTTCAAGAATCTTAAGAGCGATTGATCTGTTTATTAGCTCAAAAAAACGTCGGTCCATATATTTTTGAAGTTCAAACTTCTTTAGCAGAGTTGTGATTTGAAACTCGATGAAACGAAAAAGTGACACTAACACGAGAATGCATATAAAAAAAATCCAAACATCAAATGTAATTTTCTTAAAATTGAAATCGTCTATAGCACGGCTCATCGTTTTGTTTTGGAACGAATGTAAGAGTAAAGACTTTAATATTCTATACAATCGTATATATTTTTTGGTTCCATACCCAAAGTGTGCCAACGGAACCCTATTAATAAGCCTCCGCTGTCCGTCCGTCCGTCCGTAAGTCCGTCCGTCCGTCTGTCTAAGGGCTGTATCTCAGTAACTGTAACAGATAGAAGGCTGAAATTTTCACAGAGTGTGTATTTATTTTGCCGCTATAACAACAACTAGGTAAAAGTAAAAAAAAATTAAAGGGGGTCCCCCTTTTTTTCATTAAATCTTTTACGATGGTACGGAACCTTTCGTGTGCGAGTCCGACTCGCACTTGGCTAGTTTTTTTATTCATGTTTCTACAGCGCGGAAAATAACAATAAGAGCTATTTTCCATGCATAAAATGGGGTTTGCAACGCGACTCTGGCATTACTTACTATGGCAACTTCCCGAGTGTCGTTTCCGCCTTAACATAATATTGTATTTCCTTGCTATCGCCGGGAAAACCCTATTTGTTGATTATTTGGAGAAGGTTTTCCGATTTATTATTTTACTGGTGAGCCTACCGGGAATTTCATTACCTTGCCGTCTAACAAAATACTTAAAAATGAAAGCCTCCTCGACATTATTTACAGAACAATCCGATTGGCCGCGGACTCGACTCGCGTATAAACATGGAAATGCCGTAAAGAAAAGTTTATATTTCATTTCGCCAGATAAATTGAAAGAAATGGATGTGACTAAACATTTTTATGTTTATAATTTTTTGACAAACGATCCTTAATAACGTGTTGCAATCTAAATCTCATTTACCAAGTCGCAGCTCTGATGTGTTGCAGTGACAAGCCATTTTTTACCTCCACGTGGTGTTTAGAACCATGTCTTTTATGGTCACTAGGCCCATAGCCTGACATGGTGCTTCTTCCTTAATGAAACTTGTCTAAAATGTTACAGACTTATTTGTGCATCTGCATAGAAGCACTGTATTCAGGTTTTTTAAAATATGCAGAAACCTCCAACCTGGATGTCGCTTTTCAGCCGTAGTAATAACAGTAACCTACAGCATAATATATAAACTTGATGGTATGTAATGACATAATTAGCTTTCTTAAATAAAATAAAGAACGAGAAACGAGGCTGTCTTAGGGCCGAGTGTACGAAAAGACACAAAATCAAAATCAACGTCAACGTATGTCACTTTTTATGGACAGTATAGAAGGGAGCTGAATCAACTCCATGCGGTTAACTAAAAGTGACGTGTTTGAACATTGGTTAACTCAAACGTCTCTTCCTGCAATCAGGGCGTAATCATAACAGACCAGCGAGCAGGGAAAGGCGGGATAAGCAACCGAAACTAGTTTGTACGTGGGCGGCGCAACGGTGTTACTCTCATATTTAAAGGCGGCAGCGTCGTCGAGGGAATCCGCTTACGAATTCGCTTACTACTGATTTTCTTAAGTTCCAACGACACGTAACAATACTTAAGAACTTCACAGGACGCTATTTACTGCAACGAACATTCGATCTTGCCCGTCCCGAATTCGTAAGCGAACTAAATACACTCAGACGTTTTCCACTAACTCATAGCTACGCTGCCGCCATAGGAATGAGTTTCGATCGTTACTCCAGTCCTTCCATGCTCGCTGTAACAGACAAACCCGCATGGATCGCAGAAACAGCATCGGTCAACCAATTTCACCGTTCACGAGCTAAACCAAACGTGTCAAGTTTTCATCTAAAGATGTCGCGTCGCATTCGATTAAGTAACTGTTCTCTTTCACGGTCGCACAATGGTCGAAATGTGACAATGAATGTGCGCCTATTGTTACAAACAAACAAAACGAGTCGTATTGTCACATACTAATTATACTCCGAATAGTCAGCTCTTATCGGGCAGACAATCAGAAGTCATTTAAAATATTGTGACACAGAGATAAGACATCAAAGCTCGGAATGCCGTCACTTCCTCACCTTATCTGTGGCGAAGAGCTCGCCGGTAATGGCGGTGTGAACAATGTGGAGAACTCCAGAATTGTTTCGCTTTGGCAGTTCCTTCCATCAGTCATTTTTATAATGACACTCGATGGGACACTTGAAAGTAGTTAGGGATGTTTTTTACCAAAAATATTGAACCGACGACGTATGAATTAAATTGTCCTTTTAGAAGTTATAGTAATATTTTTATTTTTTTACTCATACTGTATTAAGTTGTTTTTTGCGCTAATGATTATATATTGTAATATTTAAAAAAAAAATTTCACGCTGCAATTCGGAAGAGAAAACATGTACTGCACTACTAAAGCTATTTTAATTGCCAGCCAACCTCATAGCAGCCTCAGCTGACCTTTTGAACCTAGTTGAAGAAATAAAAAGGTACAAGTAAACAATGTTATTACTAAAGTAGTTATGGGCTCTTTCTTTAATGTTTCCTTGCTTCACGGTCGATTATACATGCATAGATAACACATTCCTTAGAAAAAGCTACGTACGTGATTCGTACGAAAAAAGTATATTTACTATCTATAAACTATTTGTATCTTAAATAATCATGTTAATTGCTAAAATTCTTTGAATCATAAAAAAATCCTTTCTATTCATGCACCATGCCGTGAAGTATTTTCGATGTAATCAATCATCGTTAAAATGTTCAACAGCCACATCGCTGAAGCACTACACAGTTCGATATGTTGATTCCACGTGGGCACACGTGTAAGTCCCGACAGTTCTAACTAACCATTAATAACTGGCGCGTCCGGTCGCTTCCGGGCGTCGCTGTCGCGCGCAGAATCCTTTGAGGGTAATTTTCTCACAATCATTAGGTCCGCGAGCAGTATAAAGTATGAAAATGAACGCGCTCGCCGAGTGCGCGAACTCATCAATCATCTCCAAACAAAATTAAACGTCACACGCGTGTTGGCTCGCCGGCCCCGCCGCGCCGCCTCCGCCGCGCCGGACGGTAGCCAGTCAACACAGAGCAGGTCACGCCAGAGATGGACCCATCCATAGATTAGTATGAGACCCTCTATACAATATACAGGATGTTAGCGGAAGTATGGTCCAAACGTTAACCAGGTATTTCTTGGCATATTTGGAGCAAAAAAGTAGACAACATTTTGTTGTACAGGTTAAAAAAAAATCGTCCTCTCCATACATTTTTGTGTAGGTATTTACAAAATGGTAGTATAGGGATAACTATTCTTTTAAGTTCTCCAACAAAATGTATTCTATCTTCTTTGTTCCAAATATATCAAGGAATGTCTGGTTAACGTTTGGACCATACCTCCTCCGTTAACACTCTGTATATAGGCAACGTAACTGCGATTAACATAAAATCCCGAGTATGCAAACCAACTTGTTTCCAAATTCGTTCTGTTTTTATCCAAATGGATTTGTCTAGGTGCTATGTTTGGGCCGTCATTACATGAGAACAGCTACATTTCGCAGATGCGTTATTTTTAAATATACATGTAATTGCTACCTCTGCGCGGAGTTGAGCTGTGCTGGCCAGGCGACACACTCATTAATCCAGCATTTGTCTCGGGTGGAAGACAGAACTCCCTTGCACTCTATCTCTTATTAATATTGAATTTTCTTGATATTTTTTTATTGCTATCCTCTGATTACGGCGCTGAGCTAATGGGCCAGGATACTTAAATACAGATAAATTTATGTTCATAATGTGTTTCAGATTGCAGCTTGGATACGGGCCGCCATGGCGCCTCCTTCACCGTCTCGCTTTACTATTGAAATTTCAGCATGGCACATCTATGACGCAACATAAAATGTCCACAGGAAACATTGTTTTTAGGTAATTATACCAGAAAGTCACCCCGGTAAACTTAAAACTTACATCAGAGAGCGTTTATTTCGTTCAATACCTATTGGTAATAAAATCTTACAGTTTACACTGCTTGGTGTAACACTCTGTCCCGTCTCTATTATATAATAATAAAAGTAAGCAAGCACACGTACGAAACGGCCGTGAAGTTAAAGTATATCCATATGTAATGCGTTAATCCTTAACTCACCGCCAAGTATGTTATTAGGGTTCCGTACTCAAAGTGTGCCAACTGAACCCTATTGCTAAACGTCCCCTGTCCGTCCGACCGACCGTATGTAACATGGCTGTATCCCATGAACCGTAATAGGTAGGCAGCTAAAATTAATATATTTTTTGCCGGTATAACAACAAATAAGTAAAATTAAAAATTAAAGGGAGCCAAGCAAAAAGTCATTTTTCTGTGTTCAATAGTACGGAACCCTTCGTGTGCTAGTCCTATTCGCACTTGGCCGGTTTTTTTTTACATACGGCAGCGTGCGGAGGTCTTTCACCGCCAACAAGTTAACTACGAGTAGTTAGTCTCAACAAAACTGTACCGACGCCTTCGTTAAGATATCATGAGACGAGAGTCCTTAAGGTCGCCCCGTAAGCATCATAAAATTTCGCTTCCCATACAAACGTAGTTTACTAATAATTTGAAAACCACTGTTCCAACTTACTTGATATTTAGTATCTAATGTTAGGCTATAAATATATGTGTCTGCATGCCTTGGTTTTTTCGGTAAATGGATTCTGGGACAAACCACAGAGAAAACTAAATTCGTATGAAGATTTTCTTTTTGTTTTCATTTCATTCGGATTGGATTTTTCAAAAAAACAAAAGCATGCAGACACAGATATTTGTCACCTGATATTAGAAATTAAATATCAATTTAATTGGAATAGCGGTTTCCAAATGATTAGTAAACTACATACGTTTGTATGGGGAGAATAGCTTACGGGCCGTTCTTAATATTTCATGAATAAACTGTGAAAAATGAATTTTTTTTCATCTATTCTCCTCAAGAAGAACTTAACTTATTATCAACATATTTTATCGGGAAACTTCGAATAAAATGGCAAAGTTTCGGCAGCGTCCCGGCTGTGAGCCATGTACAGGACCCGGCAAAAAATAATGCTCATTGGACACCGGAACGAGACGCTAAAATGCGAAAGAGATGACGCTTTACGAAGCCGTAACTAGCCGTTGGCTCTTTCCAACGTCCGATGTGCATTATTTACCGCCGGGCACTGAATTTGACGATTTCTAGGGTACCTTACAAGGCATCTATCATGGAGGTGGAGAATTTACACCTCCATTGCATCTATAGCCTTATATTCTGCCCGTACTCATTTGAATGTTAGCTTTATTTTATCAACACATTTATTCATTAAACTGGTCAGGATCTTCCTTATATCACGGCTACATTGAATTGGATGGAAAACATGGACATTTTCCATTGCCCTTTGACAATCGTTGCGGGCGGGATTAACCCTGTCCTAACGCGAACGACGAATAACTTAGTCGCCTCTTACGACGCACGGGAAGAAATTCAGTGGACCCAATTGTATTATTTTTACGTGTCAGAACTCACAAGACACAAGATCATAGTTGCATCCACATCCTCATTTAAAAACCTTTTACATTAATTAGGATTGTTTTCAGTTTGTCAGTTACATAAAAGTAAGTATTTCCCATCAGTAACGATAGGTTCGTTCGGGCAAAAATTATTCCATCCCGCCCTGTACTGTCCGTTATAGAACGGAATCGGGCAGAACCGCTCACCGGAACGCCAAAACGAAAAAAGTGCAGAGATGAACGTCACTTTGACATTACAAAATTCCAAATCCTTGTAATATCATAAGGGAAACGCGCAAGCAATTTCTTTCTTAATTTATTAAAAACTCAACTCATTTCTTATCTATGCAAAATTGAACTCGAAATGACGATAAATTGACGAAATTGAGTGAATTACCCACATCAAAAGTGACAGATGACAGATCTTGCTCCGGTTTCGGACCTCGGAGAGGTGGTGCAAAAAGGAGTGATTCGATAGGAACCCGAACCTTTCTATGGTCAGCGAAAACGTCATTTACACGGAACTGTTCTGTTCTGTTTTGTAACGCTATTTCTTGCTCCTTCTTGCACCGAATGTCTCAGAGCACGCTGCCCGAACACAGCCGATGA
Source organism: Incurvaria masculella (assembly GCA_946894095.1). Lineage (NCBI taxonomy): Eukaryota > Metazoa > Arthropoda > Insecta > Lepidoptera > Incurvariidae > Incurvaria > Incurvaria masculella. Next base: position 14,298,819 of record OX335651.1, read on the forward strand.
TGGATCCCGGCTCGACTGCGCAGGCGTCGCGCGTCGCATCGTCACCACGTGGCGGCGGAGGGGCTCGACGTAATCCTGCGGCTGGCTTCGGCTTCAGGAAGCGATGAATCATCGCCGAGGTGATGTCATTTTTTTAATCCCCACGCTTATCCGGGGCTTACGCCACTGCTGAAAGGGTCGGGGATAAATGAGAGAAAAGTGCGTACGCTGTGGCCCCTTTCACGGCGCGATTCAGAAAGTTAATCACCTTAAAAATTCGGTCCAGTCAGCGTTTTATATTCACCAGAAAAACACCAGTATAGAGGCTGATAAGCTAAACAAATCTGAAAAGTCTACCCATCTGCTTTGGATGGGACCATATGTTTGCTCTGTAATAATATCAAAGACAAATAAGTTTTCAGCCAATGTCGGCATTAGAAGCCTGAGTCCGCTTATAAATAACTGAGCTCCAAATTGCACCAAATTTTGTGTTATCTCATAAAGCTTTACACTCGAAAGTTGAGTTATATATTAGCGGACTCAGCCTTCAGCATATCCATTTAGTATGATTTTGATCAGCTAGAGCAGGATTCGCTTTCCATGCCAGAGGTCATATGTTCAATCCCCGACCCGTCCATGCACTACTTTATTTCCCTGTCTGATTTCGATGTTGCATTTCTTCACGAATACGGGCTGTTCCATGGTTCCATTTGTAGGGTTCCGTACCCAAAGGGTGCCAACGGCTAACGGATAACATGAAACATACTACACAACAATACATTTTCAAAAAGTATTTTTATTTCACTTAGGGCCGATTTTTCAATCCTCAGATAATACTTATGGGACTGAAAGCACAAATTCACGTTGGTAAAAAGACGGATAGTCATTGCCGAAGAATTATATATTCTATCACAATTATCTGACTGTAATTTTCTAATAAACATATGGACTTACTATATCGGATGGATAAGCAGGAGCGTAAATAAATCCGTCGAATAGTTATCTGGCTGTTTATCTATTGAAAAATCACTCCTTAAAGTTCAATTTCAATGGATCGGCTTTCTCACAAAAGTAGATTCAATTCGGCAAATCTGTGATGTTGCCAATAAGTTGACCATAATTACCCAATATCGACTCTAAAATCCCACGCCGCAGAATCATTGATCCCCCCTGTGATCTATAAGACTGTGACCAATAGAAGAAAATTAAACGAAGGCGGTTTTAAGAATTGATAAATCAGATCATCTATAAATTTTAGTGTTTAGTTAAAAGTTACCGGCAATGACTATAAAAGTTACTCGACTCTGGTTTACTCATAAAACTAGAGTCGATGATCTCGCGGTAAACACCGACGCGTGGCTCACATAAATAAAATTAATTCGGAAAACATTTTTATTGTCTCTTCTTTATTAAGGAATTCTTAACACTTGTAATAACAACGCGTTACGCCGCCGAACCACCGTAACACCATTAATTAGCTTATTTAACATCGTAAGATAATAAACGGAACTCCTCCTAGACATAAATATCCCGCGTTCGCGGCGTTCATTATGAAATATGATAAATGAAATAAATTACAAGCACTCGTCTAGACCGCACGCAGTTTGGGGCTGTCTCAATTTGTCACGAGTAGTTTGTGAGTGGAAATGTATTCGTGAAGTTGTGGCGAGATGTGCCCATTTCAAACGGAGCAGTTCCCAAGACGGATAGGGTTCTTTGGTAAATATTGACTCCATATCCTCGCTGGATTTGCGTTGATGCACGCCTTGAAATTTCCTCTTTCCTGTAGTAAGAATATGCGAAGTGGGTGTAGTAGATCTTTTTGGACACACCTTCATTGGTCCGCGTGTTTTTACAACTGTAAACTGCACCAGAACTTGTATATCGTAATGTTTTCATGTATATTATTAACTAGCTGCGGAAAGAATATTGGAGAAACCTCCAATAATTCCCATTTAGAGCTTTGTTGACATTTGGTGGTTATTTGCCGCCAGAACCTTTCTGCACTTGCACTGCTACATTGCTTACCTAGTAAGTAAGTAACGTATAACGTAGATAAGTTTTGCGTGGACTCCAACACACAGCCAGCCTCAACATCGAAAACGGTAACCCATTCCGAACCTGGCTGCTCCCAGAGATGCTATACGTTGATAAAATACGTATATAAATGGGGTAAGTGGTTCGCAAGTTATAAGAATTTAATACTCACTACTCACCCCTCCTGGCAATCAAGCGTTATATTATGTAGCCTATAGGTTTTGAGTAGAATCAGGCTTGACGTAGATACAATCCGCATACAAATCGAGTAATTGGTTCTCAATGAATAAGTATTTTATTCCATTGGTCGCATCTCTGGCGATTTACCGTGATGCCACTGATTTCTGAAAATCTTCAATTTCGTTTTAGTATCATACATAAAGTCTAAAAACGAAGTATCTTAGAAAACAACGCAACTTACTCCATGAACACCCCTTACAGATTTATTATTAGTATAGATGACGAATTACCTGAAAGACTATGTTTGAAAGAACGCGTCAAAATCTGGGTGTATTAATCATACGTAAGCGTATTCCTAGTATGTAAGATTTCAAAACTAAGAGAGACTTTTTTATGAGAAACTTTTTAAAACTAATACCTTTGTGGCGTAGCGGTGTAGGTCTGTGCCAGCGATAAACCATTCCAGCTCTAAAGAGGAAATATATTCCAATTCCTACTTCACAAGTCCGGAACGACCTCCAGAACGAAGGTTCAATGGTACTTCGAGAACCTGCCAAATTCCGGAAAAATATTGGAATTGGAAAAAAAAATTGTCGTGCGGCCTGTAATGACCTGTAATGGTGGATGTTGGATGATGATGTTGTTGTGAGGATGGATGTTTCACTCCAAAATGGATACGTTTTAATGAGTGGAAATGGGAAAGAGTAGGTAAAGTAAATGGGTAGTGTTAAAAGTAGTAAATAAAGCAGAAGAGGCGGGTTCTCGGAATGGTGTGGACTGGGAATGACCCATCGTTGGTCTGTACCTCTCACCGTGGGAGGCCTTGGTTCGATACCCGTTACCGAGCGCCACTTGCATTCTCTTCACGTTTAATAAGTGCATTTTTGCACAAGAATTCTTGCTGCAATTGTGCGTTTAGACTCGCGAGCGTCTCGTGGACTTGGGCGAGGAATGTACACATTCGGTCCGTCCTCGCCGCGTTGACGGTTTCAAAGAAAACACGCGCGCGCACCGAGTACGCATTCACACTTTCGTGGCGAGGGTTGTGCGCTTCGAAGTCGCAGCGTTAGTTGGTACTTGATACAATGCATTTAATTAGAAGATAATTGAAACATGACGGGCATGTCCACGTCCGAATTCTCAGTTAATTTTAGATTAATGCAATGGATGCAAGGATGAGACATTATTTTAAAGAGCAGATACAATAAAATAATCTACATACTTAGCGTCAACGGAAAGATATTCCACGTATTGTATTAGAAACCGAATAAATGGATACTATAACATCTCACTGGAGGTTGAGGGGGAGGTCTTTATCCTAAAAGGATCACCTATTCTTCCATAAAATATTTACATATATATTAATTGTTTAAATAATTAACTTAAAGAAATACTATTATAAAAAAAACCTGTACTTACATATAATATATTAACAACCATATCTGTAAAAAAAGGCTAGTATTATTAATTTATTTGTACATTAGGATAAGGTAACTATGTAAAAAAAGGAATAGGTAAATAAAGGCTTCTTTATTATATTATTTATTTATTTATAACATCACGGATATTGCCCCGGCCACCGATTCCGGGTCCCAGGAGTCGTTGGCTACTGGCAATTCCATTGCTGTGTCATAAGCTATTCACTAGAAAGCCTAATGCCACCGAAGTGGTATAAAGGCAACAAAGTTTTCTTTTACCGTAAATCATTCGTGATACATACGTAAATAAATGCACTCTAAGCAAGAAAGACAGTGGTGCATCGAGTTGGTATTAAACCCACGCCTTCAATAGCTGGGTCTGAATGTTTTTTGAATAGATTCGGAGGCCTATAAAACTAAAAAATAAGAACGTCAATAAGAACTTTTATTTTCTGTGGATATCTCTTTTAGAAGGAAAGTCATTTAGGGTCTGAAAAATGATTTATATGATTTAGTATATCCTTCCGTTACTTTTGTACGTTGTATGACGTTAGCGTCTATCCCTACAATCGTTGTTCTATACCTCGGGTAAAGGGGAAACATCTCCAATATCACATTCTGCTTATTTTCATATATTCGTGTACAAGGAAAAATGAGTCGCAAACCGTGAGGGGTGCGAGCATCGGCCTAACCCGCAGCCGGCAACGCGGGTACGAAACTAATGGATTGCTCAACTTTATTAGTGGACGGTGAGAAATGTCCTGACTCACTCCGACAATTGATGGCAGCCCTTCCGGTGGACAGGTACGCAACAAATTCTATTAGCTGCCCCCGAATGACGGGACGTCGCTTCCTATGTCTCGCACCTGCGCAGATGTGCTTCGGCAATCCTTCAAATGCGCACGTGCGTAGACTGCGAGAACTACTGACTTAATTAAGGCCATGTTCATTTGTGCCCCTGTCGACTCTAGAGTGGCTTTTTGATTGCTTCAAAGGTTCACAGAATGTCGAGGAACATTCACAGAACATTATGGTCGTTGGGTGTCTTTTTAACCGGTTCTTAGATATATTGCATAACAGCGTTGACGGTGTGAAGCATTCGCCAGGAAACAAAATTTTTCCTGGTCGAATTCTCAACGAAGAAAAGAAAGAAGCTACAATATTGGCTCATCTATCCAGCGCTGAGCTGTCAAAACTTCTGTAGCCTCGTCTATTTATATTAATAAAAGAAGGGGAACTAGAGTAAAATAGATGTTTCTTCGAGGCTCCAACGGAATACATCAATTTTAATAATAAGCCGTCGTATTTTCTTTCCGTAAAAATCACACGCTTTAGGAAACCACGAGCACGTATCTTTTGCTAAAATAAACTGATTCACAAAAATCCATCCATGTAAAACATGTACTGGTAACACTGTCAGCGAAACCGCAAATCAGACAAATCAACCGCGTGTTCTGGCAACGCAAATCTCGCGTCAAACTCCGGCAAAAATCACTGGCTTTATGTAACAAGAAGATGAATCGGAAGCAGACGCCGGCACAGCCTTACACCCGACCGCAAGGGGATTTCCCACCATCGTTCGTCCCTGTCACGCGTCGAAATAGATATGCTGATTTTATTTCATAATCGAGCCCTCTCTTTCCTGCGCTCGAGGTTCTACATTAGTGCCAGGACGCCAGGAGTAGGGCCGACGGAAACATGAAATCAGACGTTCTCCGCCTTTGAACAAACAAAGTTAGGCCCGACGGGGGGCCCTCGATGCCTTCCGTAGGCACTTGTCGCGAATTATTCAGCCCTGATTGTATTACATCCGCCGCCGGCGAAGGGAGCCGATGAGGGACGCGCGGCCCCCGTGTGGCAACACTAAACTTGCTCCCGAAGGGTGGTCCGGACGTACGAGCATTCTCAAGGTAGTGACGTAGGAGAGCCTGTTATCTGGCACAGGTCTGTCTTTGGCGGTACGTCGCAGGGGGAGGGCATGTTGGTTCCAACGGGATTCATACTATCTTAACAATTCACTTTAAATCATACAGGGAATGCAGAAGAAGCATGAAGCCTAAAACATAATTTGGTATTTTTTAATCTCATTTCGTTGACATTAGATTTTGTGTGAACAGTGTGTTTGTTAGTACAGTGGATAACGAATTTACTGTGCAACAGGTCCGGGAAACCGTACGGTTGCATACAATTCAGCTAATCTCGAGGTAGGATCTTCGGCAACGCATAGGTTTTTCAGAAATATCTCAAAAAGGAAAACCATAGCACTTCAAACCTTGTACATATACCATACCCAGTCATGATTAAGGTGTAAAAACCCCATTAAGACAGAGATTTAATCCTTAAATAAAGCCTCTTTTTAATGCTATATATGTATCAGAATGATTGATGAAGGTGAAGGTGAAGAAGAAAAAGGGGAAGTGAATGTTGGACGTGTAATGTCAAAAAATCTATCAGTAAGGAGTACATACTTTCACTCAAGTTCAACGTAGCCGTGCAACATAAAGAAGGTCCTGGCATGGCATCTACAGTCCACAAGGTGTGTTGGGCTAATACCATGACATGGAGATGTAGGCAATTTTATCAACGTTCTCAATGTCTCATTAGAGTTTGCTTCCACACGATCAAAAGGATTTACCATCTTTGACGACCTTGACAAATACGACCGAAATGGGCATCAAGTTTTTTTTATGTATCTGGGCATGGATAGCTAACACAAAACTAACCATTTTTATATTGACTATATATTGACTAATAAGCCTTAGATTAAGGCTTATTATTAAGCATTAGACCGTCCTTATATTGCTCGGCTACATTGAACTGAATGGAAAACCCGGAAAATTTTCATTGCCATTTCGACCATCGTTGATTCAATGCAATGGTACCAAACCAGGCGGGATTAAGTCAACCACCACCAGCACCTAAAGGTTTATGTAATTCGTACCACTGCCAGCCGAAACGGTCGTAAACGATCTCCCATCTTATCAAACCGCAAGGCGTCTAATTACCTAACATTTTAAACGCTGAAGAAATGGTCGTCTCCTTGAAGATCTCATACGTGTTCATTACCTATGTATTGATGATCTCTTTAAAAAAAAATATTGCATGTATTTTTTCAAAGCGCGGAAGAAGTCGAAAGGTGCTTGCAATTAATCACAATGGACCCCCATTCAATCTGTTCGCCCCTTCCCGCGTAAACCCATATTGACGCGCACGTCGACACACACAACTTTAACCTGTCAATCAGCACAATTGCGCTGAGTCGACGCTCCGCCCCTGAGTGGCGCCCGCACAAAAGATCCGCAATTTCGAGAAGGGTTGCCGTAGACGTCTCCTGTAAATGCCTCCATAGTCGGGAAAATGTTGGCGCAACCCTCCCTGCGACGCTGCAGAGCGACGTGCATGCAGTGTTAGGAGTGAGACATGTCTGAAATATTTGTAGACATTTTAACCTGATCTTTGTAGCTTAGCATGCTCTCAACAGGTGGCGCTGATAGAGATCACTGCAGCACTGCACAGCACAGTGGGCAATAACTGTGACATTACGGTGGGCCCGAGCGTTAGAAAATAACGGTCTCCATACAAACGTAGTTTACTAATCATTTGAAGACCACTATTCCAATTCACTTTACATTTTCTCTTTTTCCGAAACATGTATCCTGTGTCCACAACACAGAAATAAAAATGATAATATGAAGTTTTGATTTTTTGTGTCATTTGGTTGAGTTCAAAATTTAAAATAAAAAGCCTACAGACACAGGTATTCGTTACCTGATATTATAAACCAAATATCAATTCAATAGTAGCAGAGGTTTTCTAATAATTAGTAAACTACGTTGCAAAGGGAACGTCATTTTTTAATGCATATGGCCCCAACGCAAATTTCCAAATGCATACACACTATCACGCCCTATTCTTTGAAGGGTAGGCAGAGTTGATAGAGCGCCATAAGGTTCGTTCACGTGCACCCTACATATAAACAATCTCGAATCTTAAGTGACCCACTCCTAAACTTCGAAATTATCCATTGACAATAAACAAGTTATGACAAGAGTTCCGAACACAATTTGTGATGTTGACAGAGGGCCTCAGGCCATATTACAAGAAAAACAAAAAGTTTGTGCGTCGAAGGGAGAGAGGGTGAACGAGACGGCACGAGGCGAGAGCACGATCTGTTTGTTCAAGTGCCGCAATCTCGACTAGGTAATAAGATGCGACACATGTATTATCCCCGATTAAACCTTCCTTCGTAAACAAAAGCTCAGTGCTAGTGGTGTAACGGTTTCGATGTAGATACATTTTTATTTCCAAACATTTATATTTTGCTTAAGTTTACATTAGGGTGGCATCACAAAATCCATGTTTAAAACACTGGTTCCTTCCGAAACGCTTAGGGAGCAAATTGCAAAGTACACAGCTTCGTGCTGGTATTTGTATCTGTATTTTGCCACCACGTAAATACATATTGACAACCATGGTCAAAAACATTTTTGCAGCAACATTATGAAGTTTAAATTAATTAGTACAGTTAAGGAAGCAGTTTATAACTACTTTATGCAACTGTACTTGTAACATTTTTTAACTAAATACAAGGTAGTAAATATAAATTAGATCTTCTAAATTGCATTTTAAATTACTAAACATATAAAGAAAAAGCGACTAAAAGTAAATGCTGCGCAGTTAGCATGCATACATCGACTAATCGACAGTCGATAGATCACGTCATTAAAGCGGACGCAACACTAGCGATATGATTGATCGGTACTCAGAGTGGCTGAGTTGGGCGAGGGCTTGTCACTGTGAAGAATAACTTTGTTCAGGCTCTTGTAAATGGTCTCCTATTAGCAATATTGTATCCGACAGGTTTCTTACAAATATTACGAGGTGTTATTTGATAAGTTCAAATGTTTTGAAAATTAATTAGAGACATGATTGATCGTAAATACTAGTAAAGTGACGTTGTTATTTTATCGCCTTCCTCGAAATTTTTTTAGAGAATCCGAGCGATACACACAAACTTAATTTTTTATTAGTATATGCAGCATAATTTTTAGTATACATATGGACATATTTATAAATAAAATTGCAGTCGTGTTGAAAGTAAGTTATCTTCATGACTAGATAACTAGTAAGTTATATAAAGTTATTGCTGTAGTGAGATGGTTTCAGTCAACAATCACACGTCGCTACGCTTCGTTTCTAGAGATGCATAGGCTGTGATCAAATAGATTAAAATAATTGTGTCCAAATATTTGCACTCATACATTTAGGGCACGCTTTATGGAATTTGGTTACAGCCCCACAATTGGTGGAGTATTGTTGGAGTAACCGTGTCTTACTTACACTGGTGGCCGTGGACAGGAAAACGGAGTGTTGGAAGACCACCCGCCAGGTGGGACGACGACATCAAGTGCGTCGGCGGAAAGCAGTGGTTCCGTACCGCTGTGGGCCGGGAGGACTGGAGAAAAAATTGTGAGGTGTACGTGGTCGCAAACACGCTGACCGACTGACCACAATTTGTTGGTAAGAACAAGATTCGTTCAAAATATAATTGCAATATATAATTGCAGTTTGGATAGAAACATAATATAATGGTCGCTCCAGATAAAACTTTATTAGTGAATCATTTAAAAAAACCGGTCAAGGATGAGTCGGACTCGCACACGAAAGCTTCCGTACAAGATTAAACACAATAAATATTACGTTTTGCTGTAGTACCCCGTACTATATACCATCAAAACAATTTTATAAACATTTATTTTAAAAAATATATATTTTTACAATTTGTTGTTATAGCGGCAATAGAAATACACACAATTTTACCTGTCTACCTATTTCGGTTCACGTGATACAGCCCGCTGACAGACGGAGAGACGGACGGACGAACAGCAGAAGATTAGTAACAGTGTCCCGTTGGCACCCTTTGAGTACGAAGCCCTAAGAATTAAACATCCTGCAGAGTTACGGCCCTAACGTTACTCAAAACACGTACAGCAGAGGTGTAATTGACGAAAACGCTGAAATAATTACTGGAGGAGCATCGTATTGGTCATAAATAAAATGAAGAAACGTCCATAAGCGCATTACGCAGGACGACCACCGGCCGAGCCCAGGACATCAAAGGAGCCGCGCCGCTGTTTGTCACTCGGTGAGCTTTTTATAGCCCAACAAACTTTAAAGGGGAATTACTGCTGTTAATGTGCGTAGAGATGTAGAATTACGTCTTGCGGCCCGCGGAGCACTCAACATTAAAATGGTTCGATTAGGCGAAGTGGAAAATGAGGTCTGCATGGACACTAAAGTACAAAGTAAAAAAGTACAAGTAGATAGATATGCTGAATGTGAAAAGGTAGATTACGATTTGGAGACTCAGGGCGTTTTAATATATTCCGATCGAGTTGGGTAAAATGGCAGGGCCATCTTTTGTCGAGCTCTTTGTAGAGAGGTCTCAATACACCGGATTGAATTCGTAGATTGGACGATTGGTTACCGTTATAGCCCTAGGGATCTGAGGAATATGCTGTGGCCAGAGAGTTAAGGTATTCATTAGATTTTGTTAGAGATCAAATATCGATACAAGACCCTAATCTTTTCGACCTCTCTCTTTACTTTTACCGAAGCAGTATTTTGATCAAAGCTCGAAATGTGGACGCATAATTGCTTCCTACAAAACGATACACTAGGTTGCCCATTCAGGTATGGGTGAGTTCGAGTGTAAAAGTGAGTTAATCTAAAAATTGCTGGAAACAATATTATTATTCAAATAATGGAACTGTTATTTTACCTTTCGTCGTATTCATCGGATAAACCAGATTTTCACCAAACGAACATGACGTTCAAGATGTGCGGGAACATGAAATATAAAAAAAAAAATAAATTTAACGCCGAATTCAAACACTCACCTGAATGGGCTCCCAGTACCGAAAGGTAAGGATATTTTTTCTGAAATTGTTTTGGCTTAATCGATCTGGGAATAGCAGGTGACCAGGCAAAGGAGTGATCAAATCTGAAGTTAGTTTCATTTCGTAACATGCCAACTGTCAAATTTCAGTTCACTTGGCAGAATAACACGTCGTTTGACAGTTAGCATGGTACGAAATGCAACTTAACGTCAGATTTCACTCTCACTTACCTGATCACCAGCTATTCACCCGGAGAGTTAACTTAACCCCTCGTTTGTTCTCCTAGGATGCCCGGGCACGACAATTTCACCCACTTCGGCTCTGTAAATTCGCCTCGTCGTTATTTCGTCACCCATTAGCTCTACATGCTTAAACCATCTTAATATGACCTTCTTAATTCTAGTCTAAATGTCAGTACTTTCAAATTTAATGAAATTATAAATAATATCCCCAGAATAATTCGAGAATTAATTTGGGACTCTAAAAATAATTAGATGACGAAGTTAAGGTAGTCTCTCTCTTGATTGTAGTTGCTCGATTTTTGTTTCGCGATCCGAGACTCGACTCTCTTCTCATATAGAGGACTGCTTGCTCGCTACATTCCGACCGAGCTCTACGCAACGTATGGCCGCTGCCATCTCGGGATATATCACAAGAGATTGTATCACCAAACTCATACTTTACCGAGCGCAAGGCGTTTGATATTCCCGCGTCCTCAACATATGTAGCTCGATTACGTTACGCGAATGCAAGTCCTGCTTTGAAATTTAACAACACGAGCAGTTGCACTTTCCAACAGCAAGTATCATTGGATGAATCGGCTTCGAACGTCAATCTATTATATTTATGTATGCACAAAGTTATAATATTTTTTAAAAGGAGCGTACGAGGTACCTATGTACACATTGAGGAAAAAAATTATGCATTTAATTCTAACACAGGCTTGACAGTTAACATTTAATCGTAATATTAATGATATCCGATGACAAAACATTTATGAAAAAAAAAAACACATATTTCGCCAACTGGTACGACATGCCATATTTCGATAAAATTAGGAAGCCTAAAGTGCACAAAATAATTTAAGTAGTTGCGCAATAATTTGCGACCGGTAACAAAACCTATCGGTAACCGCACGGCATGGCGGCATGCGTACGCAACTTAATAGGGCTTCTCGCCGTAGGAGTCTCGAATCTCGATACAGAACTGACATTTCAATACTCACAAGATATCTGATAATACCAAGGTACAAATACAGCGACGCCGTCAGTTAGACCGAAATGGAGTTATTCGCTATTGTGTATTCATCGTAGAAATGCTCCCCATAACGTTTCATACGTTCACAGAATATTAACATTCATTCTTGTTAGATAGAAACATTGCTACATACTTACTTTGAAATCTTTGAAGAATCAAAGATATTTTTATTTATGATCATCCACTCAGAATCATTTCACACATTTACATTTAGCCTTTTCAACAAGTATATAATGGAAATTATTCATAATTACAGACGAACACAATATGTAGGTACAATGAGTAATACTAATTATATTTACTATAATAAATAAATAGCTTTGACAGTAATACAATAAATTGAATAAATACTTTGTTTAAAAAAACATTATTTTAAAGAAAAAAAAAACTTGGCAATTTATTTAGAGATTTTTTTAATGAGGTCAACAAAGATAAAATTTCAATGTCATATACATATATATAAATCGCATATGTGCTATAATGTTGTAGTTTTGTAACTTCGGAATTGGTAAAAATTCTCCCAGCCTGGATCAACTGATCAAATTTTGTAAACTGGAAGCAACGTCAGCAGACAAAATGTCTCTTAAAAAAAAAAGAAAAATATAGTTTATTTTGCACATTTTTTACGGTGTTACATAATTGAGCTCATAATGCAAATAAAGTACCATAACGCAAGTGAAGTCAACTTAACCACACATTAAACCAGCCCGCAATAACCTGGCAGCAGCTAGGTCGGCGAGAGCCATTTACGCACATCAAACTACAACTTCACAGAGCAATATGGGTAATGACACTTCTAGTCACGACTTCCAGTGTAGTGACTCATACGGGCACAGTATTTTTAAAGAAACTGATATTTGTCATGAACTGTCGTTGCACACAGCGTGAATTGTTGATTTTCGTGAATTCATAATAATGTAGTGTTCTACCTATGTTTTCTCCAATCGTCAATGGTAAATACTTAATGCTAATGTTAATAGAATTTACAATATATTGTTTACACAAACAGATTAAATCTGAAAACAGTGGCAAACGTTTTTGTAAACTTATTGGACCAGTGCCAGTTCTTCTTCGCAGGTTGAGCGGACTAATTATAAAATATGAAAGATCCGTGTGCCTATGGACGATAAATAATCAATTAACAATAGGTCTACTCATTTTAAATGAAACACTTCCGTCCAGGGGGGTAACCATGGTAAATGAACTCGCCTGGTGTCTAAGTTAAAGATTAAATCTGACGTTGAGTTGTATTTCGTACAAAGCTAATAGTTAGCTTTGTACAGTTACTCTCTAACAAGGTTTTATACGGCCAAGTGAACTGAAATTAGCATGGTATGGAATGCAACTAAACGTTATATTTAATCACTTACTTGCCTGTTCATCTGGCGAGCTCATTTAAAATGGTAACCCTACAAAAATATATTATTTTTCGTGGTCCAATTGAACCAATAGGTATAAAAATAAATAAATTTTCCTTGTTCATGGTTATTTTTACGTATTCTATAATGCTTTTAGGAAATAGTCTTAACTCTTTTAATTTCTAATTTTATATTATGTATTTTTTGCATTTATTAACAGAATAACTCCTTAAAAAACTCTTAGGGAGTCTAGTAGAAAGAAAAAGTTATAACATATTTGCTTCGATATGCATAAAGCACTTATAACAGGTCCGGGCATAGCATTATTTCCAAGTGAACACATTTTCGCGATGACAAATTGCCTCAAAATATTCCCCAACACAAAAGGAGAACTCAACGGAGCTTATAACCGATGAGCAGATAAAAATTAATGGAAGATGAGATTTCATTACTGGGCCAGCAGATTGGACGATATCGCCAGAGGAAGACGGACGACTTACGACGTTATTTTATCGTCTTTACGACATTTATCGTCGGCCCTAATCGACTCCCTTCCGCCTTTTATGGGCGATTTTAAAGAGCGTCTGAGCAGCACAATAGACTACGGAGGCAGCGCCAGAAAATATACTCGCTCAGATTTCCCTGTCTTTTGTATTTAAACTACTAACTGGAAAGCGATACTAAATCCAGTATTATTATATGCCGTGTTAGCTCAGCTTTACGGTGCTGCGAAAGACAACGCATACATTGTAGTCTTTAGGTTAATTTATCTACGGGAGACACATGTATGAATGTATGCGATATGTTCAGCCTGTCGTTTCTTGTTGATCAGGTATAATATATTGAACATATTCATGCGTAGGCGTAGCAGATAATGAAATGAAAAATTATGATAATTTTCCAGGATCAGCTAATTAACCCAAAAGGTTATACTTATACGGGCGCATGATTTTATTTTTCATCTGTCTAGCTAAATCTTTGACATTTGAGTGAATAGGTTCTAGGTTTATATCTAAGGGTTTATAGGAATTTAAAAAGAAAAAAGATCATAATTAAAACTATTACCTACGCAAAGAAAATATCCAAAGATTCTATTGAAAAAGGGGTTTTAATGCATAATATCATCTCTGTGGACAGTATGTTTTGCCTCTGCACGAGACACAATGGGTATTTTTCAAAGAAAATGTGTGCTGACACAGTCGTGGAGTTGTATTAAAAAAAAGGTACAAACAGAAAAAAATAAAATAATTAATATTTGTTTATTGAACAGTCGATTTATTAATGTATTTAAAATAATATATGGAATAGGTACGCACCCATACGTTGACGTCTTCAAGGCACTTTTTAACCGACTTCAAAAAAAAGGAGGAGGTTCTCAATTCGTCGGTTTTTTATACATATATAATTTCGATAACGATGCATACGTAGTAGATCCTAATAATTGTATTTGCACGACACGGGAGAAATCGCGTTCGAGTCCGGTGACGTTACACAGCATGACGAAGTAGCAGTGACGTCGGTAATTACGTAATAGTTAGCGCGATGACACGGAACGATGATAATTGGCGGCGCACTGAATCACTAAATCAAATGGTACGCCTAAATTGAGTGAATTTTAAACCAAAGCCAGCACGGTACCGTGGAAATCAATGCCAATGGGCGTGTCTTTGTCGTGCGGCTGAATCTATTAGTAAAATTTTGGATAAATTAAAGACTAGAACCGTAGAATTAGATTAATTGAAGCCATTAAACAGCCAATAAGCTTCAGGGACGTATTGAAATTAAAAAAGTTCGAGTAATATATGTGTATGCAAAATGTAATGTTTTTAAATTTAAACCGAAACATTTCTGCAATAATTTCTGCAGAAATCTTCGTGCTATACCCTCGGTCTATGCATATGAGGCTATTAACAAGGATGTTGACGATAAATTTCTCAGTCTTCAAAACTACGGATTTTTAAAGGGCGCCCACTGTTGTCTCTTCTGTACTAAAATTATTTCTGAGAAAAGAATACGGTTGTTTCACAAATTCATAATTTGAATTTTATTTAATTTCAATATGTTTGCATGACTAACCGCCCTCCATCAACTGTCTGACGAATAAGAAAAAAAAATCCGCTCGCAATTGCTGGGTATTTTTCGGGCGAAATTATTGACGAAGTATGGAGCAGTTTCCGTCGTTTTGTAGTGCAACGAAAAATCCGGTTTCCGGAGCCGTCTGTTCACCGGACCAAGTCGTACATCGTGAATTTTCCCGATGGAAATTTTCCGTCGGTTCGGCCTATTGCGGTTTCATAGTTTTATTTTGATTGGATACCACTGTGAGTGCATTCATTGTGTATTAACGCGCTTGATTTCTTAATATTTATTTATATGCATACCTTTATTAAAAGGCTGCAGCTGCTGGAGTCATAAGAAAATACGAAATAAAATACAATGCTGTGCGTAAAGCATATTCCGCTGCCGAGTACAAACCAAAATTAAATATCGAAGCGGCAATGAAAATTGGCCGTGTTTATCATCCAGTTCATTGAAGCCGAGCAATATAAGACAGGTCCTGGCATGGCACCTAGTTCCCTTGTGGTGTGATAGGCTAATATCTGACGTTCAGTTTGGTATTAGCCATCCATGTTCAATTACATTAAAAAAAAATTACATAGAATATGTAGGCCTAACATATCTATCTACATTCGTGGAATCGATTGAGAGCCATTTGTCTTAAATCTATTATTAACCTCAGTCAACATGCGATCCCCATCATCGTATACTATATGTATACGGTGCATACTGTATACTGCATTTGTGCAGTCAGCGGAAAGGTTCAAACAAAGAATGGAACTCAAGTTAAATTACGTACAATGGCATAGCTACCGCGCTCCACGGTAATAAATAAGTCCGGTAAAAAGCCGAAATTAGTATCGAAATGAACGTCCAAGCAAACAAACACAGCTATGCCGCAGAGATAAAGTTCAAAATGGCACTAGAACTGCCGACATGGCATTTCTTATACGTTTACTTAAACGACGGTCGCGCTCAGAAATTCCTATGGCGAGTACATAGTTTGGTAATGAATGACGGCCGCGTAAGTCTTTCGTTAATACTTCGGATGTCTCCAGATAATTCGGTGGGCTTAATAGGGCGAGGCACTCGGCAATTATGCCGCTTCTGTGAAGAAATGTTTAATTGAAATGAAGAAACATAAATAGTCGTGATCGCCGCACGGAATTCCGTCGAAATTAAGCCATAAACATAAGAGAATGTAGTTTACTACCGGTTAATTTTATCGAGCCGATGAATCAACTTCACACGAAGAATAAGTTAGTATATTTTAAAGCGGCTGGACCATTTAAAAGCGATCGCTGCCATAAATTGAGCCGCAGTCGCCCATTACAGCTTTTCCATTTTCCTATCAGAGCATTTGAACATAACTCACATAGCCGAATACATGTTTTAACTGTTGCAATAAGTTAATCGCACTCGTAATTTTGTGCATGCGTATAGTTTACGGTTAAGTATATAAAACATAAATTCACAAGAACCACGGTTACGTTCGAAAGCTTTATTATGACTGGCATCCAATAGATCTGCCCTGATATAAAAGCAAGGCAACACTATAATATTGCTCTACCATCTATTGGATTTGCAGTTATAATGGTGGTTCGGCATTCGGCCGAGCCTAGGCGAACTTTCAGTTTCCATTCTCGACGCCATCAGTCGTCGAAAAGACAAGTGAGTGATTAAATCTGATATTAGTTAAATTTCGTAACAAGCTAACTGGTAAATTTCAGTTCACTTGGCCGAATAACACCTCGTTCGACAGTTAGCATGGTACAAAATTAAACTTTACGTAAAAAAATATTTCCTACTTGCTGGCTCATCCGGCGAAATAATTTACAATGGTCACCCCCACGGACTTCATTTAGGTTGCGTCTGCCGCTGCTCTTTGCACATTAACGTGATTGAACAGCCGTCTGTCCCGTTCTTCGGTCACTAATTTCCGTTCGCTATCGATGACTACATGCGACAAGTAATCTCGCAAAGACTGCCGAATGGAAATGCCCACTCGCAGTCCGCACAGTGCTTTGACTCGTGCACAGAAAGCGCGCGAGCAAGCCGGACCGAATGTGTCTATTTACATTATTTATGTATTTATTTAATAGATCATTAACGCCGTTTATTATGAGAAAATTTTAATCACAATTCAATTTTAAACAATTAATCAAACAATAAAATAATTCAACACAACACATACATCATAAATACATCAAACATTTCGTAAAAAACGTAGGGATCGGAAAAGTAAAAATTTAAAATGGAAAAACGAATCGGCCGGGTTCGCAAGGCGTTTGCGGGAATGGAAACGTACCTTATCGTCCAACGTCCGTTTAGTGCCGATATTACGATTTCTATTTTATTAAGCCTCAAAGGCTAATCGAAAATAAATTCAATGTGGAGCTTTCTTGCAGATATATTTCAATAGATGAAAAGAGCGTTCTTTGGATTAATGTATTGAATATCTATAATAGTTGAGGTAGTAATATTTTCTAATATGAACACTGAAACTTAATCAAGTTCTGGTTAAATCGCTGCAATACAAGCCCAGGTGCTCCGCAACTGTAGCAGCTATTCACGAACGCGGAGGACAAAACGTTCGTACCGGAAGAGGAAAGTGTAGAGCTTATTATATTAGACGCGGTGACGCCCGCTGCGCCGCCCACCGGCCCTGCGCGCAAATCCCGGAAAAAGGAAGAGAGGTTTTCTTTGTGGAGCCCTTGGCCTCTGAAGTAACGGGGTAAGGCGTTCAGGAAGATTATATAATAATGTGGACACTTATGTGGGTTCAACGAGAGTAGGTATTCGTTTCAATGAGTTTGCGATACCTCCCACCACGGCTAGATCTATGCAGAAACACCCAATAAACCTCACGATTTCATTTCATTTATTTATTCCACCTCTGGTAGTAAAACAACACTAAGTCATGTCACAATTTGATTGATCCACGGATTCGATCAACCGGCGAAGAAGAATCCGCAAATAAACTTCACTGGTCTATAAATTATGTTTTTTTTTGTCTTTTTTTTCGTCCACGTAAGTGATATAACACAATTATGATTTCATACCTAAATGCTATGCTATACGTACGCTATGCATAACGATAGCTATTAGAGGTTATTACTAGTTGTCAGCCTCTGTGGCCCAGTGGCGCGACACTTCGGCGATCGCTCTCCGAAGTTAAGCAACGCTGGGTCCGGTCTGGTCTTGGATGGGTGACCATTCGACCGTTGAGAGAGGCTGGCCGTGGTTCGGATTCCACGTTAAGCTGTAGGTCCCCTTCCTTACTTACTAGGTGGTAGGGTTTATCCCGCCCGGGTTGGTACCATCGCATTGGATGAACGATGGTCGAAGCGGCAATGAAAATTGTCCGTGTTTTCCATCCAGTTCAATGTAGCCGTGCAATATAAGGAAGGTCCTGGCATGGCACCTAGTTCCCATGTGGTGTGTTGGGCTAATACCATGACAGAACTTGTGGTATTAGCCATCCATGTCCAGACACATAAAAAAAAAAAAAAGTTCATTTTAAAGAAGAGCCAGAACATTTTTTTTTTTCACCGAGGTCAAATTTTCATATGGGCCGTATGCCAATTGTTCCTTTGCGAAAAGGGTACAGATGTTCTCTCAGGAATAACGGTCGTCGTTTCTGCTATAAGTGACAGAATCAGTAACGGATTACATAAATTACATAAAAAAAAGTTTTGAACATGACCGGTTGCTTTCAGACACAAAACGATATACAATCTAAAATTCTGCGGGAACAATAGCAAACGTTATGGTACGTCATTGCCAGAGAGCGTACCTTCCCATACAATGAAAAGTCACCGCTCCGCCGCCAATCCGAATGCTGATTTTTTTTTACGCAACCTGACATGTATGGGTAATACCACACAACTACCGTTATGATATTAGCCCAATACACCACATTCCCGAAGGAATTAGGTACCATGCCAGGACCACGGAGCACGGCTACATTGAACTGGATGGAAAACACCCCCCCCCCTCGTGACCAAGAGCCGGACCCTAAATCCGTTATGTAGTCTATGAATGCTCCCATCTGCCACTCAGTGAATCCTGTGTCGGACATGCAGTTGATTTATCAAAACCCTATAAACTGCTACAATGTATGATATTATTATTGTTTTAAGTTTAAACAGTTATTTGTATATATATTTACAACGTTAAGCAATGTTTGACCCAATTTTCTCTCTTAATGAGGCAGATTTACACGCAATCTGCAACATTCGAAACCGCATGTGAACCTGCATAACTCAATTACATTGCGATGCAATCCGATAAGCGATTGCTTCTAACGGCGATGCGTTACAAACTGCGCCGCTATAACTCGGAACATTCAACGATACTCATTAACGTGCATGTTGCAGTAAAATTCAACAGAGCAATATCAATAAAACCGAACGGTCGATACGTGTGACCAACGGCCCTAATGATCTGTGGCAGTTATTCCCCGTGAGCTCATTGAACTAGGTCTTTAAACGTGCCTCATTAGATCTTTAAGTTCAATTAATAAGAGTGAACTGAAGCGAATACTCCGATATTACATTGTTTTAAGATTTTGCGTCGATGTTGCCATAGAACTCTCCTATAGGAACTTGTCACTTAGGGTACTTGCCTTCTATGTCCAGAGATGATGGGTTCAAATCCTGCCCCATTCATGCACCACTTTCTTATTCTTTCTGAGTTAGATAAGTGCATTTCGTCACTATTGCGAGCTTGGTCCATGCAACGGAATCCATGTTAAACTGAAGGTTCCCCTACTAGGTGGTAGGGTTAATGGCACCAAATTCCACGGGAATGCGGTGTGCTGGGCTAATATCATGACTGGGTGTGGTATTATTCATCCATGTCCAGTTACATAAAAGTACATACGTACTATGAGTGCGTACAAAGTAAATATACTTTTTCGTGCTTTTTTTTTTATGCGACCTGACATGGATGGCTAATACCACACAACTACCGTTATGATATTAGCCCAATACACCTCATTCCCGAAGGAATTTGGTGCCATGCCAGGACCTTGCCTTTATGAGCACGGCTACATTGAACTGGATGGAAAACACGGACAATTTTTCATTGCCGCTTCGACCATCTTTTCATCCAATGCGATGGTACCAACCCGGGCGGGCATAAACCCTAACACCTAGTAGGGGAAGGGGACCTACAGTTTTACATGGATTCCGAACCATGGAGCAGCTCGCATTCGTAACGAAATGCACTTGTCGAACTCGGAAAGAGAAAGACAGTGGTGCATGTCGGTATTGAACCCAGGTCTCTGGTACGCTAGGCCAGTCCCCGCGCCACTAGGCTACGAGCCGCTTACGTGCTAAGCAGGTACGTCGCGTATTTCAAGAAATGTGATATGTATGCATAAAGATATTTTTAAATTATCATATGGTTGAATTTGGCTCATAATAAACACTAATCGTAGTTTGCAAACAGATTGCAAACGATAGATACATGAATGTATGTAAACATAATTAGTTCGAATGTTACAAGATTGCATTCCTTGACATGCCCAGCACAGTTAATAATCTTTGCCAGCACGGAGTTTGAGAAAGAACACCGCTAAGTCGCCACCGCTTGTTTGTGTGAGTGGTCGATTTGCATGTTGGCCGACTATTCATAATACGTTTGGTGAGAAAGAGAATGTAACTAGAAGCAACTATCGTAGTCACGCAAGCCTTGATCTAATATGTGCATCCGACTGTTTTTCAGCAAGAAGTTTCCCGAGACTTTTGACCTAAAAGTATTGTTTTACAAATTTATTCCAATAACGCTTATTTTTTGTCTACATTTTATCATTTCTTCTATTCACGTACTCACGTACATGCATTTTTTTGTAGTTGCTAGTTTATTCATCACAACATCGCCCGCACTCCTGCTCTGTCGCGTACTGTACACATCCTCATCGCCTCAGAAACAGCAAAAAAATTGCTCCAGGCAATCCTTTTTTTTTCTTCTCATAATTTAACAGCTCCTTGTGGGGGTAGAGCCAAGTTTTTAATGGAAAAATAAACGGTTAAAGGAAGGGGTATCGAATTAAAGAAAACTAAGAATCCAATTCACCGAGAAATAAGATTGAATAGCTCGCTTAAAATGAAACATAAATTGAGTGATAGACGGTCAATAAGATAAATAAGTTTAAAAATATTTATAAGGGTAGCTCGATGCAAAAAAATCGTAGGACAATAATCCGCTTTAAATACGTCCGAAGCGAAAATTCAGAGTCCTCTCGCAGCCACACCCGCATATTTTATTAATTAATGAACAAAGTTGTAGTGTGGCAAAAACTTTCGGCTTAAATACCCGATCCTCGATTAGGCGGGGCCCGGGTTCGGGCAGACGAACTATGCCGCTAATAGAAAAGGCTGAAACTGCGCGGTGGCGTGGCTAGCGGGAATCAGCATTAATCAGACCTTGGGGAGAGGCAAGAAAGGGTCCTGAGGTGAGAGATTATCATTTTTACATGCTGGTAAAATGAGGGAATGATGCAGGCACAAGCTGAAAATCAGTTATGATACGACACACGTATTTTCATGTCGTTACTCGGACAAAGACCAATTGGAAATCTCTTTAGGCTTTATAAACACCGATATTTTTGTAAAATTTAGGAATAATTTCTCTTTCAGTAACGAACATGTAAATACGTGATCGTATCGACCATAATTCTACTAATTTCAGAAGGTTACAATGAATAGTGGCAGAAACAAGGCTTTCTTACGGAAATTATTTAATTCAAAAATTATATTCGTTGTTATTTTTAATGTGAGTCCTCGTTATTTTAACATTTTATGGGAGAATCAATAGTGTTGCATTCCAAGAACAGAAAGAGTAGACAGTTCATTGGTAGGGAGACACTGGCTATTCCACGATATCACGCGGCAGGGTAAATACAAGTTGTAGAAAGTAGTCGGCACGCTGCAAACTGTAGAATGTACCTACAGGGGCAATTGAGTTTGAGTCGAGAATGTAATTCTGTCGCCGTCGAAATCCAATTTCATGTTTAGAATACAAGAACGGACGAAGGGGAAACAGGATACTGATAAGACCCAGTTCAAAGAGAAAATATATAGAGTTTTAAAAATGTTCATACCGCAGTGGTCAAGGCAGCATAAGCCACTTTATTAAGGACCAGTTTGCATAATAGTGGATAAACTCGGGCTTTTCGCCTGCAAGTCGAGACGGTGCCAGTCGCACCTGCGAACTTTCCAACTAACTCTGCTAATCCACACAGAAGTAAAACCGCAACCGGCGCAGAAAGCGAGGTGCCCACAGCGTCCAGTTTTTTGTCGTCCCCTTATTTTTCTGAAAACAGAGCGCTTCCAGACTTACGTACGCGTAAGCGCGGATTACGGGAGGCGCGCTGATGACAAGTCTGCGAGGCTAAATTGAATTTAGCACCGGCTGCAAGGAAGGCCGGGCGGTGGCTTTCTATTAAGCGCAGGCTGTGGAGGTGGTTCGCTGGAGAGGTCCTAATTAATTGGCTGGCGCGGCGGTCGATCAACACCTGTGCTGGCGGGAGCGGCTTTTTGTGGCTCTCGTAAGAACGGCCATTATCCGACCCGCAGTGAAGGTGAAATCAGATTCAGGGCTTTAGAATATGTAAGTGTATACGACTATAGAAACGACATTCACACGAAATGATGAAATTGTCGAAAGTGTTTTAACGCTGCGTAATTCACAAACAAAATGTGTAATTTTCAAAGAAACTAAATTTTCGAAAGATACTCTGGTGAAATTTCGAAACATTTTGTAGGTACAAATAGAGTTTTTTCGAAGTTTTGAATGACACATTTATATTCGGAACCACATTCGGTTCAAATATTAAAGATCATTATGTGCATGCAATTTTTATTGGTTTAACCACTTGGAAGAAATAACCAGAAATGTTAACAAATAGGCCTATTTCAACAATTGTTTTTTCAATCGAGCAAAGTTTGTGCTGTGCTATGGAAATGAACATCATTCATTCATCATATCCGAAATAATATAATAATAGCTTGCTAAGTTAAGTACTCTCTGAGAAACTAGCGAATAACCGAGTGTCACCTAGCGGCATACGCAGCATTAAATGGAAAGTAGATCTACATAGGATCATATTGAAATAAGGTCGAGTTTGAAATCGCGTTCTCGAGCCGGTTGAGTTGGTCCGAGACGACGGAAAGCGGGCAGACGGCATGTCGTTGCTGCCATGGAATCGAGGGTTCTTGTCTGGAATGTCTCATGCGCGGATACCTTAGCCCCCTGTTACATAGGCGGCTCTTGTCAGGAACCTGGCTATGCCGCGGCAAAGGCGCAAACCGTAATACATAGAAAGTATCGTGACATAAAACCAAAATAGGAGTTTGTCGCTTTTGCCGTGGAGACGCCAAGGCATGGAGCCCGGACGGCAAATAACTGGTAAAGCAGTTGGGCAAACTGCTCACTGAGGAGTCCGGAGACAGTTGTGCCAGAGCGTTCCTTACCCAAAACATAAGCTTGGCCATTCAGCGGGGGAACGCCGCTTCGGTCATTGGGACAATGCCAATGGAGGTCTGCCTGCCCAATGGAGGAGCTATTTATTTTAATTTAATTATTTAGTTTTATATTCCCTGTTTGTTTTTCTAAGTATTTCTGTTTAATCCTTTTATCGTATTAAATTGTGTAAAGTTGAAATAGCTATGTGCATTAAGGCGCTAGGACTAGCCAACTACTCGCGCCATACAAATGCACTTTTTAACAAATGTAATAATATGTAGTGAAACGCTTCAGCAAATCCAAATAGAACTCCAGACTGATAATGGATTGTTAATATTTTTTTATTCCATCATTTATTTAAATAATAATAAAAATAAAAAAAGTTGATTTTTCTCATTAGAAATCTGAAAGTCATTCGATTTCTAGATATAAGCAAAAACAGCATATATGCATAAACAAAAAATTCCATTTGCTTTTAGATTTCTACATTTAGTCAAAAAAGTTCGGAAATGGACACCGTTTCCGCAATGTATTTTGTATAGAAAAAGGAAACATACATTAACGAAAATCATTCGATTCCTAGACAAGGAATCATATATTGTAAGGATGACACTTATAATCGTCAGACTTAGTTAGTTTACTTGGGGTGCCTCGTCTAACTTTGCGATTTGGCTAGTACCAGGCCCTTAAGCAGTTAGTGAGTCTTTAAGACAAATAGATAAACAGGCGTTGATTTATTCGATATTTGAAATAAAGGATTGTAAAATCTAACTGTAGATGAATGTGAATATTGCACACAGGTTGTTACACAATGATATAATGGCCATAAAACAATACTAAATACATAAAGTAATACATAAAACAATGCTAAAACCGGTACTTCCATCACAGAATAGTGTTTCGTGCCGCGGTGCGGTGCTCGAAATGACAGCGAATGAGTTGATGGCGTCGCGTTATTCCTCATTATGCCAGTAATAGTGGTAACAGAAACTGAAGACTAACGAAAAGTAGGACTTTGCAACGTCACTATGCATTACTTTGATTTCGTCCATGCAAAATGTGTCAAAGTTGCGTCACAAAGTACTACTTTTCGTTAGTCTCTGTTTTAATGACGACTATTTATATCAGCCTAATTGGCCTGTTTCCCAAAGCATAAAATCTCCATGCAACAGTAGACGAAATTTGCACGATCGATCGCGCGTATTGAGTTTGTTAATTCTTCTTGTTTATTAAAATAGCTAAATAAAAATGCGTCCCTAGCAGAAATTCAGATTTGTTTTGATAATACTGACCAGTGAATAAAAAAATAAGATTTCCGAAAGGAATTTTTATTTAAGTGAACATTATTTTCGACATAATTTATTATATCGAACGAGGTACAAAATTATCTACTTAAGGGGGGGTCAAAGGCAAACGGGGGATACTTCTTTAGATATTTCAAATATAGGCCATGCTAAGCAAATAGGCATTCGTTCTACTCGGTCGCAGCTCTATGTAGTCACGCTGAAAAATTCCTCCGCAATTCATATTAACAGGCGCCGTGTGTATATTTTGCATATTACGTATTAAGCGGAACAAAAGCGTATCACTCGGAAATTGTCACAAATTCTAGGTCCCTTTCTGTCATATTGATTTCGATGGAATAAGAGGGACAAGTATTTCTTATTTTACCAGTGGTACTACAATAAAAGGCGTCACGGTACGCAAGTTTCTACTAGCGTCTAATAATTACTGCATTTTTAGGGATGCGAAAGAGTAATGAAAAAAAAAACGCCGTAACCTAACCCGATAGAAAGTAAAATATTCCGAAATAATGCATTCACCCCAAGGGAGGATTAATTTCATCGCATCCAAATCGAAACAGGTGGCGACTGCACGCTCGCGTTTTCTCACTCGCGAAAATACAGCTGCGGGCTGAAAGGTAAAAGGGAAAAATGAACGGACAAATGGCGAGCGAGACGCGTTTAATCTAGTCTGGTCGCGCTCGTCATTCTGCGTCGCGCCGAGCAGCGAGCAAAAATTGAATTTATTATCGGGTGTATTTGAATGACATGTTATTTCGCTCGCGCGGAGGCCGGCGGGAGGGGAGCAATGGAGTGCCGGAATTCAATCAGTCACGCCGTGCCGCCGCCGCCGCCTTGCGCCGGTCACATCTAGCGGGCCAGGTCGGCTTCAGTCGTCTAGCGGGGCACTCGAACTACACGGACACTGGCCGGCTTCAGTCGTCTAGCGGGCCAGTCGAACTACACGGACACAGGCCGGCTTCAGTCGTCTAACGGGCCAGTCGAACTACACGGACACTGGCCGGCTTCAGTCGTCTAGCGGGCCAGTCGAACTACACGGACACTGGACGGCTTCAGTCGTCTAGCGGGCCACTCGAACTACACGGACACGGACCGGCTTCAGTCGTATAGCGGGCCAGTCGAACTAAACGGACACTGGCCGGCTTCAGTCGTCTAGCGGGCCAGTCGAACTACACGGACACTGGCCGGCTTCAGTCGTAGTCGGAAAAGTTAACAATTTAGCTATCCGTCAAGTCGTGAGTGGGATTTATCGAGATTTTCAGCATAGCTTATCGCGCCTGATAAGGGACTGCAAGTAAAAGAGACCATTGTTTACTTAGTACTCAACAATGTATTAACAAGAAGATAGAATATAGACCGGCTAAGTGCGAGTCGGACTCTCACACGAAGGGTTCAGTACCATCGTACAAAACACAAAAAACCAACTGTGAACATTTCAGCTGACTAACTATTACGATTCATTAGATACAGCCCTCTGACGGACGGACGGACGGACGGACGGACGGGAGGACAGCCGGATGGACGGATGGACGGATGGACGGACGGACAGCGGAGGCTTTGTAATAGGGTTCCGTTGCAACCCGTTGGGTACGGAAACCTAAAAACCCTCCCAGCAGTAGCCCTTTCCAAGAAATAGCTAAACAACATCTTTGTTTTGTTTATGAGAAAAACATGAGGACAGTTTGCGGAGTGAGTTTAGCGAACAAGTTGCGCAATAGTTGGGTAAGAGAATATTGTTCACTTAAGGGAGATTATCTAGTGCGAAAGAAGGGTATCTTGATATGATTTGAACACATGTCGAGCAAAAAAGTGACGAAATATTAAAAGTATGAAAAGTGTATTTTGTACAGAAAAGAAGTATGCATGCATATAATAAAAGATGCAAGTTACTAATATTTTGTAGTCGTGCGTATAAACGTACTGACCAATCTTTACCCCTTCCTTAGAACTTTGCTCGTTACGCGGATCGAAAAATAGACTTACCGCATTTTCAGTTTAATTAAAGATAAAACATATCAAAGGCGAACCGAAGCTTGCGGCTCGCGCGCAAGAAAGGGTCCTCCTTGCTAAATCTTGACTGATTAAATTTTCACCAAGTATTTATGGAATTCAGCAAGGGAAGAGATAATCTGCAGTACTTTTGCAGCAAAACGTTAGACCAGGAGCTACGAAGGCTATGAATGTGTAATTTTAAGTTGAAGTACTGAGGAAGATAGCGTGGCACTGCTCAGAGGAATGTCCCCAATCAATATTCAACTCGTGCATTAGGGTTTTTTAGGGTTCCGTACCCAAATGCCAACGGAACCCTATTACTAAGACTCCGCTGTCCGTCCGTCCGTCCGTCCGTCACAGGGCTGCATCTCATGAAATGTAATAGGTAGGCAGCTGAAATTTTCACAGAGTTTGTATTTATTTTGCCGCTATAACAACAAATAGGTAAGATTAAAAAAATAATAAAAAATAACAGGGGCCCCGATACCAAACCCGTGGTTTTTTGGTGTTAAATCTTGTACGATGGTACGGAACCCTTCGTGTGAAAGTCCGAGTCGCACTTGGCCGGTTTTTTTATGTTGCTGGACATGGACATCTAATAACAGACTGACCGTCATGATATTAGCGTAACACACAACATGGGAAACAGGTACCATGCGGAGACCTTCCTTTTATTGCTAGGTTACACTGAACTGAATGGAAAACATTTCATTGCCGCTTCCACCATCGTTCATTCAATGCGATATTACCACCCTGGATGGGATTAACCCTCCCACCTAGTAAGTAAGTGGGATCTACAGTTTTACGTGGAATCCGAACCACAACCAGAGTCAACGGTTGAAAACGGTCACCCATCAATAACCCAACCGCGCTCAGAGTTGCTTTACCATGCTTATCGATTCGCAAGTAAAATCAAAAAGGTACCAAACGGTTAGTGTTGGTATTCCCTCCGAAACTTTAATTTTGTTAATTTAACTATAAACCTGGAGAAGATTTTTTTTATTTTTTATTTGAAAGCGTCTCAAATGTAAAATCACTGTCCTAAAATGAGCAATTTTTATTTGGCAGCAACTTTCTCCTCCACTAATGCTCTATCGGAGAGTAAGATTTAAGTTTTAATTATTTTGGAGGTCCTCGGGATAGACATCGGTGGGTCGTGACCGCCCGTCACTCCTACGCTGCTCTGGTAAAATAACCTTACTTCGAGGAAGGCCTAGATTAACCTAATCACCTAAATAAAGCATATATAACTATAAATAAGGTACACGTAAAACTTGAAAAGGTTATCGTTGTATATTTTTAATATGAGCATACAGTATTTCGTTGAGCGTAATTAAGGTCGGCCCGTAAGCATCAGAAAATTTCGCCTCCGACACAAACGTAGTTTACTAATAATTTGAAAACCACTGTTCCAACTTACTTGATATTTGGTATCTAATATGAGGCTACAAATATCTGTGTTTGCATGTCTTTGTTTTTTCGGTAAATGTATTCTGGGTCAAACCACAGAGAAAACAAAATTCGTTTGAAGATTTTCTTTTTGCTTTCATTTCATTCTGTTTGGATTTTTCAAAAAAACAAAAGCGTGCAGACACAGATATTTGTTACTTGTTAATAGATATTAAATATTAAAATTATTGGAAAAGCGGTTTCCAAATAATAAGTAAACAACGTTTGTAGAGGAGCATAGCTTACGGGCCGTTCTTAAAACGCTAGATTTTAGAATATTCGGTAAATGATGAATTTTATTTAATTCATAGTTAATACATTGAGGTGTTGAAGGCACATGGAAAACATTGAAGAAGATACACTAAATAATTTGGTTATCTTATGTCTTGTACATATATATTTGCGTTTTCTTTTCCAGATCTGGAATTACCAATTTAATACTTCAGTAAATGTGGTATTTTCTCGTTTCCTAGAGCATATTATCTAAAAATGGTAATAAGACTTTCAATATTAACTGTGACGACTTAAATGATAACTAATAAAAGAGGAAACAAAAAGTTAAAACACAATGAATATACATAAGGCATGCTTAAAAGTGCAAAGAATTCCTGCTCGTGAGAAAAGCGATAATACTATAAGTTACTAAAAGATCAAACGTTGCTTGCACTAGACGAAGCATATTTCTCGGCAACGGTTACCCATCGATTTCCAGTGGAAAGTTCGGAAAATAATTACAGCTATAAGTTGGCCGGAATGTTTTTCCGCTCTCCGCCGACCGCCTTAAAGTATGCACGGAAATGGATGTAAATGGCAAAACATTTGTTAGATTGCACATTTTTCAACCATTACTCGAGTTGAATTGACAATCGAAACAAATCTTTACGTGGAGATACTTTATCTTTGTTCTCTTGATTCATCTGACTTCAAACCCCGTTTATAGTTAGTAAATCCAAGTGAGATTTAATTTTCTTCATTATAAAGTATAAGTTGTAAACTGGTAAAAAACTTTTTTAAGGATAATTTCTAGTACTGAAGTAACTCGATAAATTATGTGTTCGTTCGTGCTGTGTAATTCGTTCACGAGTAATTTACAGTAATTGCTATAATTTACACGAAAGTCCATAGTTATACAAACCAGCTAACATCCAGTATACTTGAAGCCTAATGGTTGAAGACAAAGCTGGCAGAGTATATCAACCCGTGAACTCCACGAGTTGTGAACTTTTCCACGGGTTGCACACATCAAAGAAGAAAAGTTTAATAAGATCTCAGATCCTTTCCAGTATCCTTTACCGCTTTAATGTTTGGAATAGTTTCCTCTAAAGATTGCCAATTAATTGAATCTTTTGGCGGGGTTCACATCTAAAAGCTCCACAATTTTGAGAAAACAGTATAAGATATAGGATACACCAAGTAATTGGTTTTCAAGTAAGCGACTGGAGTGTTTCTAGGTATGTTTTATAGAGTACTAGTGGTGCATGAGAAAATATTTAATAACACTAAGGCTGCCACTACAGGGCTTGTCAGAAGGGTTGCACAATAATTGGCAGATGCATAGTGAGGTAAAAACAATAGGCTACTCAAACATGGCGCAGCGGTGGAAGGAATAAAGCCAGTGGGCGGGGCGTGCGGAGGGGAGAGACCTACCACTGGCTGTGACGCCAACAAGTCATAAGGGACCGAGAAACACAGGGGGTCTTTATAAACGACTAATAAATAGCCAATACTCTACTCGATGCAAACAGGCGGGCTCATGCTTGTAATAATTCTCAGTATTACGATACGAACCATCTCTATATTAAATGAAAAAAAGTCAAAGCTAAGATAATAGTGTTCACGATTGAAGTAGAGGGAACTAAAGTCCTACATACACCCGAGAGGTTGGGTAGCTTCTGTCATTAGATGTTCGGATGTGGAATATCAGCAATAGTACAACGGGCCCCGCAGATAACTAAAGCAGAAGATCTCCGTTCAAAGAGAATAACAGACTAAGAGCGACCTCCGGCGGCCTCTTTGGCCCTTATCGCGCATCTAAGGCCAATAAGACTCAAAACGAAAAAGTCCTCCCCTCACCCCGTTCGCCGCCGCGGGCGCCTCGCCGAGAGCCCTCAAAGGGCCGCATAACTTCGCCGATTAACAAAGGGCCCGGCATCGGGGCGAAAATCAAACGGTTCCGCCCCACTTATGCCTCCGCTGCGAAAATATGCCAATTCCCTTATCGTACTCTTTACATCTTTCCGTCATACTTGTATTTACTCGCCGTGTTTACATAGATGCGAGCTGTTGTTATATTGCGTTGCACCCTTCCGCCTCTTTCGTGCTGGGACGTCTTCAAAGTAACGATAGCACAAATGATTTGATGAATAATGATGAATTTACATTTTTTTCGTGGCAACATTGTGCCGAAGATCCGAACCGATGCGTAGACATGAAATAAATGCGTCGATTGATGAGTAGTTGTGGATACATCATAGAATTAAAATAACCGGCAACGTGCGAGTCGGACTCGCACACGAAGGGTTCCGTACCATAGTACCAGATTTAACACAAAAAAATAACTTTGTTGTAAGTCAACCTTTAATTTTTATTATATTAAAATTTTACATATTTGTTGTTATAGTGGCAAAATAAATACACACTCTGTGAAAATTTCAGCTGCCTAACTATTACGGTTCATGAAATACAGCCCTGTGACAGACGGACGGACGGACTGACGGATGGACT
Source organism: Incurvaria masculella (assembly GCA_946894095.1). Lineage (NCBI taxonomy): Eukaryota > Metazoa > Arthropoda > Insecta > Lepidoptera > Incurvariidae > Incurvaria > Incurvaria masculella. The sequence continues at coordinate 14,329,946 of OX335651.1, forward strand.
GCGGACGGTCGGACAGCAGAGACTTAGTAATAGGGTTCCGTTTTCACCCTTTGGGTACGGAACCCTGAAAAGAACCACATTCAAAGCTATAGGATCCAAAACTGCTATTTATACTTTATATATAAATATAGAACATTTTTTCAAATACACAAAGCACAAAGTCCAATTGTATAATATGCTTTCAAGATTTAGTGATTTTTACAAAAAACACCAAAACTCCATACTTTTGGATGTTCTGGGTTTTGGGTATGTGCATATTACAGCAAAATATTTACAGAATAATGGAAAAGTCAGTACTTATGAATTCGAAGGGAATATGTGATTTTCGGATAACAATATATCGAAGCCAATAAAGGATTATGCGGGACTTATTAAAATCAAAACGAGGGGTGATTCGACAATAACCGTTGAAGATTCAAAGCAATTAATCGAATACTGACAAAGGCACATGGATGGTCGGTAATAAAATATTTGGATCGTGCAATAAGATAATAGAATGCAATAAATTTGGCTGCCCGTGCGTTAGCGCATCGACGGGTGGTGCCGGGGGTCAAGGGCGAATGATCGACATCAAGGTGAACATTTGTCGGGAATCCTTTAATCGGGTTGATTTATTTTAAATAATTATTGTATTCATGAAATAAATTCCTTGCAAGATAAATCTTAAAGAACATTTTGAGAGCGGTATGATTATAATAAATTTGGGACTTTTTGTTTAAAACTGAATTATTCTTATATTAATTTTTACTTATTTAGCGATCACGGTACTTAAAAATGTCTAATGAGAAAGATCGAGTTTTAAATCTTATAGAAAATTATGTTATCAAAAATACAATAACGTGTTATTATCAGTCTGAAGTTCCGTTTGGACCTACTAAATCGTTATTATAACATTTGTTTTTATAACGACGGGTTGACTAGTTCTGTCACTTTAAAGGATAATTTTTAATATACGAATGGTGAAACAGATACATATCTATTGTATATTTATGCGTCTTGTGTCTGTTGTTAGCAAAATACGTGTAGAAAAACAATTCCATTTATTAAACCAAATATCATTAATTTAACCAATGTAGGACAGTTATATGTGCCAACGTCGACCTCATAACCTTTCTTTTCACTATTCACCCGCACGACCTATCGCAAGTGACCCGTCGATCGCAACCCATCCTGCGGCTTAAACAAATACGAGACACACGCACGACTTTCACGTGTGATTTAAAGACTATTAGTATCCGTCGCAGGCGGGATCTTTCTGAGATTTATATCAATCGGATTCAAGAGCAATTTCATTACATATTTTAATTGTGAAGTCAGTTCATTTATTGGCATTCAACCGTTATCAACCGAATACTAAAATTGAACATTGAAATTTAAGATGAATTTACACACGCTTACATTCATTTGAGCACGCGAACGTTAATCTACTCTCGCGATCCTGTTAGCAGTGATGCCCTTTTCAGCGTTATGCGGCTTAGGATTAGGCTTGATTTAGGATTATAAATATAAACGTGCTTAGGAATATTTTCAGCATGCTGAATTTTAAGCAGAACGATTGCGGCTTCGCGTGAAGACGAGTATTGTCAAGCTTATAAACAACTTGTGAAATCCGTAAGTTTTCTAGAAATCTGATAACTGTCCTGACGACTCAACGAAAGCTTATGAGTTTCCAAAACACAGAACTTTACACCTGGTAAAGATATAAAAGGCAGCGAGGGTCAGTTGACTTACAAGTTTCCTAAAATCCATCAGAAAAGATGTAAAATTGAAATTCCGTCTGACAAATATCCGGACATTTTTTTTATTTTCTAGGAAAATTTTAAGTTTACCGGAAACTTAAAAGTTTTCTGGGAAACTTGTAAAAGTACTGGGAAACTTGTAAGTTTCGTCTTGTTAAATCGCAGTGAATGTATGAAAATATGTCTGTGGAGGAATCGAAATAAGTATACTGTGACCGTACCGTGTGGCGCCTTCCCTTCGAACCGGGTTAGCGGCGTGACAGTATGACATATGTCATACTGTCACTACTGGCGTGACAGTATGCATAAACCTAAGAAATTATGTGTGCATATTATGAATCATAACTTTTCTTTACTTGCATCAGTATAGTGCGCCACGATGAAAGACCCATTTCCTTACCTGAAACAATAAAATTAACTTTAAACAAAAATCATACACAGTTATTTTCCAAAATAAAATTTAAATTTAAATGTATTTACAAACACACGAGTACATGTATTTTAACTCTACAACTTGACATGAGTAATCAAGTTCAATACCATGGTATACTGCGGCCTACAGAAGAGCTATAGGCATACAACATAATAAAATAAATAAAATATGCATATGGTGCCCACACTTATTATAGAGACTGAACACTTTACTGCCTATCAATTCAATTCAATTCTTTATTCGTCCTTAGGTAAACATACACTTAGACTAGGTCAGTTTTTTTGTTAATGGTCTTAGCAAAACGGGACCCTAAAACGTACAAAAGGTCTAGAATAAAATATTACACGACAATACCATATTTTAAAATCAATTAGAAATAATTTACGTCAATACGAGTTCATTATGTTAAAAAAATCAACTAGTAGTCATATATTATACAAAAGTAATGAAATCAAAGTAATAGCATAAACATTGCAATATTAACAGGCAAAAAATAAAAATGTAACTAAAATAAATAACAAATATCGTATGTGCGTAAAATATAATGAGTCACCTATTTTTATAATAGTTAACCCAAAAGGTAGATCATTGACTTTTTTTTTATTCACATTGATTGGCAAGTATGAGACCCCTTTATTCCCGCATCGCCCAATCTATTTGGAAACGAAGGATCGATGATGAGCGCACGATTGAAGATCAATGAAATCATTAACGGAATTGAATTACATAGATGATCGTATCGGTCCGTATATTTAAGGCTTATCGCTAGGATGGCCGTCGGCGACCAAGATCAATCATGCTGTCTCGTTAGGACTCTCCCTCACTGCGTGCAGACTGACAGCAGGGCAGGCAAAGGATCAGAGATGTTGAAACGTGCGCTCTTGCCCAGCGCCTGAGTGGACACTAGATTAAAGAAATTTAGACGAAACCAGGACGTGGAAGCGATATGTTTGAATTACTCGAAATTAGACGAAAGCTTCTTCAAGATTAAATTGAGTGAATGATGGACATTACAATAAAAAAAACGGTCTGATGAAGGATCTACCACCTGGGCGAAAACCTACATTAATATCTATCAATCCCACAACATTTAACATGAGGATAAAGTTATTTTCTTTTAAGCCTCATCAATGGAATAATATTTTCCAAGTAGATATCACTAAAATAAAACATTCTGTCGACGAAAGAGCGTTGACCTTCCTCCATTATTAATTCACTAAAGTATTTTCTAAACTTAGAACTTAGTACTTGTACTATGTTAAAACCAGTTTAGTATTCTTTCAGCACACCACCTGCTCGGTTTACGATAAGGGCTGAATATATTCATAAATTACAAATACCGCGACGCCATTTGTAAATTTAGAAGTGGAGACAATACCGTAAAATAACGATGAGCTCACCCCATAATTTCCGTGAACTTTTTCGTTGATAAGTACCCGAGTTGAAAAGCGGCACCAGGAAACGTGAATTGCTCTGTATCAGTACCATAATGGGTATTTTTACGTCCCCGCCGCCTGAGACTGGGAAAGCGTGCGTCCTTAATGACTTCCGGTCCAATTGCGAGTTCACATAAGCTTTTTATCTATTTTGCTAACTACGCACTCTCTCGGCATCCCCACTTGCGGCCGCTGCGCCGGGAGCTGACCAACTTACTCTTTTACATCATTACAGTAAGCATTATTTTGATCTAATTTATATTTAATAATAATAATAATAATAATAACCATTTATTGGATGAAGAAGACATAAGTACACAGAAAACAAAAGAACAGTAAAACATACAATGCAGAGTACATTTCTGAAAAGATAAAAGGGAGAACATAAAAACATATTATAAATGTTAGCTACCTACTGCATGCTTTCCTTCATCCAATGGGTGATGTTATTGCCTTATGGCAATCTCTTCCACCTCACCCATTAGATATAAGGGCATAGTGGTGGTTTGCAGCGAATAAAAACTAAAATAAAATAAAACAATAAAATAAAATAAAACATAAAACAATGGCAACCGCAGGCGGGGGTCGAAAGAGAACAGATCACTCTTGCGACAGGTAATGTTCCTTCAAGCGTGTTTTAAAGATAGAAACACTCTGTGAACGGCGTATGGGCTCAGGCAATGCATTCCAGAGCCGCGGAGCGTGCACAGAGAAAGACCTTGACATAAAGTCGGACCTGTGTTCCGGGATCAATAACAGGTTGCTTGATGTTGACCTCAGAGGGACACCATGGCCAGCAAGAAGACTGAACATAGTTCTTATGTATATGGGCGTAAGAGTAGTAAGAGTTTTATACAGAAAAGTCAAAATGTGTAGATTGCGTCGATCCCGTATTTTGAGCCACTTTAGCTCTTTCCGGTAAACTGAGACATGATCATATTTCCTCAGATTAAAGATATAGCGAATGCAGGCATTCTGCATTCGTTCCAATTTGTCCACCAATTCGCTCTTTAGATCCAGATAACAAATGTCTGCATAATCAAGAAGTGGTAGAATATAAGCTTGAGCAAGTTGAATTTTGATGTGTTTGGGTAGGAACCTTTTCATTTTACGTAAAGAATGTAAGCTGTAGTATACCTTTTTGCTAACATTATTGATATGCTCCTGCCACGTAAGATTTTCATCCATGATGAGCCCTAGATTTTTAACAGATTTCGAGAAGGGAATTGGTGTGGAGTCAACAAGGAGTGGTGGCAGGCTAGATTTATCAATCTTTTTTGTTAACTTTCGACTGCCTAGAATTATTGCTTGTGACTTTAATGGATTAATCAAGATACCAAAACGCCTGGACCAATCGCAGATTAAACGTTAGTCCTGATTCAGCTGACCTATGGCAGCAAAAATCGCATCTGGCTTTGTGTGAATATATATTTGCATGTCGTCAGCATACATGTGATACTTAGAGAGCAGAGTTGCAGTAATCGTTTTAATAAAAATGCAAAAAAGTAGTGGCGACAAGACTCCTCCCTGTGGTACGCCAGAAGTCAAATCATGCGAAACCGACTGTTCAGCGCCATTCTTAACTGCCTGATTACGACCAACAAGGTAGGAAGAAAACCAAGAGAGTACGACATCACACATTCTGAGCGAGCGTAAGCGGGCTAGTAGGATAGAAAAATCAACCGTGTTAAATGCGTTGCTAAAATCAAGTAAAACCATTACTGTTACCCTTCTATCATTCATGGCCGCTCGAATGTCATCACTTATCTTCAACAGAGCAGAAGCCGTACTATGTCCTGGTTTGAAACCAGATTGAAGCGGATCATGCAAATTATTAGATGAAATAAAATGCGCTACCTGAGTATGTACCAAACGCTCTAACACCTTAGACAATACGGGCAGAATGGAGATAGGACGATAATCTTTAGGCACCGAAGGCTTGCTATTTTTAGGTAGTGGTATAATCAAGGCTCTCTTCCATACTGTTGGAAACATTCCAGTAGACATGGATGCATTAAAAATGTGTGTTAATACAGGCAGTATAACGTTAATTATCAGCATGAGCATTGTAATGCTGATGCCGTCCACACCAACCGATTTTGATTTGACTGCAGTGATGGCGTCCTTGACTTGTTCAGCGGAAACAGGGGTAAACTTAAATGCTTCTATGTTGGGTACGTCTTCATTGTGAATAGCCGCGACGGCTACAGTCCTAGAAGCCTCGCTGAGGGCGGCTGGTGGGGTAGCAAAATGACGATTGAGATCGTTTATATCCAGGTCTATTTTGTGATCTCCCTTCTTATCTGCACAAGCCCCTACAGATCTTAGAAATTCCCACAGATTTTTATCATTATTTTCGGTAATGTGCTTGTAAATATGTGAGCATTTAGCGTTTCTGCAAGACTGAACGCATCGATTACGTAGTAGCTTGTAACTGTCCCAGAGTTCAGCAGTTGGGTTCTTGTTGTGTTTTGTCTTTGCATCATCTCTGACCGCCATCTCTTTGCGTATCTTGTCCGTAATCCAGGGTGCCGGAAGCTGTCTCAGCCTCATACACGTAATAGGAGCGTGTTTATCAAATAGATCCATTAGCAATTTGTTAAAAGCATCGACCAATTCATCAATATTATCAATACTACTTAAATTGTTCCAATCAATTGAGGTCGCATCCTTCACCAGATTTTCTGTATCAATCTTTTTGAAGTTTCTACGGTAAACGATTCGATGCCTGGCCTTAGGTGTTTTAATGTTATAAGAAACATGTATCAAGTCGTGATGAGAAAAGGCAGGTGCTACTAAACGACCAAAGTTAGATACGTGATCCAGTGATGCGACCACGGCCACATCCAGGTGAGAATGTGTGGTATGTAAATGGTAAGTAGGCCCTAATTCTAGATAGTTAAGATTAAATGAGGAAATAATACTGAGTAGTTTCGACGAACGTGCGTCATTTTTCGCTAGGCAAGTGTTTAAGTCGCCTAGTAGGAGAGTGTGTGCATAATTAGTAACGTGTGTAGATAAGACGGTTTCCAGTTCAGCAAAGTAGTTAACTTTAGGGGGACAATAAATCACTAGCAAAAGCAACTTTAAATGATTTACCTGGACTTCCATAACAATGTACTCCGCGCCCTTGCAATGAGGATCAGAAACAGCTAGGATTTTATGCTTAAAATCCTCCCGTAGATAAACTGCCACCCCACCACCGCGACACCTCAGCCGGTCGTGTCTGATTAGTGTATAGCCCGGCAGGGAAAGAGAGCTTGATGATAAGGAGGGCTTGAGCCATGTTTCGCTAATCGCAATGGCGTGCACTGAAAGGTTTACAAAGGAGGCCAGAAATTCATCCTTATGGGCATCCAGGCTCTGTGCATTGATGTGCACCGCTTGGAAGTGCTTTGCGTCATTTTGGGATAAAACATGCTTAAGTTTACTGTTTAAATCAGCGGGGGGACTAGATTCTGTGGGAGAAACTAAGCTAGTCCGAGACGAAGACGCCAGTATGTACCCGTCCCCACCGTCCCCGCTCGTGCTATCGGAAAGATATTCACGGGAGGAATCATCGCTTGCAGCAGAGAAAAATGTCTCGTCAGAATCCCCACCGTCGCTTGCCATTGTAACACAAAACGAAAAGTATAATAGTAAAATAGAAAAAATAATAATAATAATAATACTAATAATTTACTGAAAAAGAAAGGTATTTTTTGGATTAAAATGAGATTTTAGTAAAGACCTGTAGTATTCTATACATGCTTACATTAAGGCCATTTAGTCGTCAAAGAAAGGAAAGAAAAAACAAATAAAAACAAAAGTAAAAAAAAATTAAAATTAAGAGAAAAAAGTTCAGCTCTGCAGGTATGTGCGTTTCTATCTATGTATACAGTTCATATTATATAACAGTGCATACTCAAATAGATACCCAGGTATGTATTAGCACTGTCGACCTTGTTACAAAAAGTTGCTTAGTAAATAACACATTAGTTATGAAATACATATTCCTGATTATATGAACTCTTGCACTGACGTTATTGTCTTTACAAAGTGAAGTGAAATCAGTGAATTTAGTAGGATACATTTCAAGAACGCAAGCATTTTACACGAGTTTTAAAGAAACGTAGCTATTAATTTTGAGCCAAATTGTATACGAATTCATTTCTTTATTCTTCTTCATCTACATTCTTTATTCATCTACATAAGCCACCAAACATGGTTTAATTTAAAAAAAAAAATGTTTTAAGAATGTTTATAATAAGCGATAAGTAATATGTATTTTCGAAAAAGAGGGTAAGGCCTAGTCGTTACTTAGGGAAAAAACATAAATACTGCCATATTTGGAGCATAAAGTTATATATATGTTTACATAATTATGTGCTTAGAATTACCTGCATATCCATACACACACTAGACCATAACATACCTACGCAGGGAGCACTGACAACATGATACACAACACTAATAGTGACACTTTTAGGTAATGACACTTAGGCACGATGAGAAATAGCTCCTTTCCCTGACCGGGGCGGCTGTCTGCGGGGCCCTGGCGGCTTGGGGAGTGAGGCCGCGACTGGGGCGGCCGAGTTTAGCTTCATAGCTTCCTGCAGCTCCTCCAGCGTGTAGATCCGCCTCCTCGCGCCGTCACGCAGCGCCACATGGATGACGCCGTCGTTAGTCCAGCGGCAGCCGACATCAAACGATTCTCGCACCTTCGCGTACAGCTCCTGCCGCTTTCGCGTGAGTGCCTCGGTGAGCAGGAGGCCGCTGCCCTTGAGCTTTGCCTTGCTGCTCCACACCGCACCTCGCGCCTCCGACGAGTCGAAATTGATGATGATGGGCCGCGGCCGCGCGTCGCCGCAGCCTCCGCCACCGTCGGTGGGTTTCGATTTGCCGAGGCGGAAACTGCTATAAATCGCAGACATCTCCAGGGGCAATGACAGGCGCTCCTTGAGTGTTGCCACTGCGACCGCTTTGGTGTTCTCGTCGGGCGACTCGAGCACCCCGTGCAGCATGAGAGTGTTCTTCTTAGTGATTGCTTCAAGGTGGTCCACCCTGCGGTCGACCTCCCGAAGATGCTCCTGAAGCGAAGCGAGCATGGACAGAATTGTAGATTTGAATGCGTAGAACTCGTTCGCTAGTCCGTCTAGACTCAGGGAGAGTGCTCGCGCCGGCATCGGCGGCGGGTCGGTGAGGGGCGGGGGGGGCCCGCCGGGCTCCGTGGCCGCCGCTGCTTGCACCTTCTTCAACTTGTCTTCAAACTGAGACATCATGCTCACACACAGCTGCTGCACGTATTGGGGATTCGTCGGCTGAGACATCACGTACTTACATAGGCACTTACGCACTTATTGATCGATATAGTACGCACTAGTTGATAATAATTATCGTGGTGTCTTTTTGGCAACTACGATACACTTAGGGTAAATACTGCAGGTCTTACGACGAGATTATTGTTTTTCCATTAAAAACATTAAGAAATTAACACGAATAAACTCTTTATTTTAAGTTAAAAGCAATTTATCGGCAGAGCGCACAATTCAACGTCTGTTTCGCTGCCTACCCGCAAGAGATTGAGATTGCCTTCAAATTATTTCCATTTTTAGGATGGCCACAGCTATGAAAACATCTACAAATAAACATGAAAATATGCACATGTTTTCTAATAGCATGGTGCAGTAACGAAATCTTGATAAAAATAATGAGACAAAAGGATGCGGCCTTGTGCTTGAAGTTGAGTGTGCGAATCAAAATGTCTTATACCGTAGGTATTTAATATTTGTAAAGTTTATGGTTTCCCGGTTAGCAATGCCGTACTGGGTCGACATGCTTTTCCTTCAATGTCGGAAATATCGTCAGGGCACTTTAGTGCCCCGGATTTTGTCTAACAGCCCGGCTAGTCAAGCGATAACTCAATGACACACGTCGACTCAGTTACGGCATAGCGCACCGGGAAACCATACGTTTTACAAATATTTTTTATTAAAGTCTTTAATATTTTTCCCGCATACCAGATTTGCCATACTTTCTTCCTTTGAAGTAAGGTATTTTGGCGACAAAACTCGGTATAAATCGACGGAACGGAACCCAAGGGGTTACAATTCCTGCAACAAAAGACTAGTCACATACACGATCGCGTGAATTTGTACAAACAAATACTGCAGGACGGGTCGTGTCAGGACGTGACGGCTCTGAGGCTATTTCCGGAGGGCGGCGGGAGGCAGGGGAGGCGACAGGGGAGGGAGAGGGGAATGCACGTAAACAGCGACTAAGCGTAAATATTGTCTACGGAGATGCGAATTTACCGTTATTTCGGCAATATTTTAATACTTTCCGGTTAAATTAATGGGATTACATTTTTAAATTATTCTGAAGCTCGGTGAGTGCTTGGATGGGCAAATAATAAAAAGTAGGATATAATCCCCCGCGCTTTTTGGTTAGCATTTTTTTCAATAATATTATTTTTTTATTTTGCCTATTTGTTGTTATAGCGGCAAAATAAATACACAATCTGTTAAAATTTTCAGCTGCCTACCTATTACGGTTCATGAGATACAGCCCTGTGATGGACGGACGGACGGACAGCGGAGGCTTAGTAATAGGGTTCCGTTTTCACCCTTTGAGTAAGGAACCCTTAAAATAACTGATGAACTTAATTTTGTCTAGGCATTGGAAAACTCAATCATGTCTATGTCGTGTAATAACGTGGCCATGTATTTGATGAAACATTAAAACGTACCGCCATAAATCCGTAGCACAAATTATTATAAATAATTAATAAATAAGATATAAACGGTATTTGTTCATCATATTATTAAGTGAACCTATTAACTATAATTATGACGCTATTTTTTATTCATTAAATATTGTCAAGCAGTTCTCACGTGAGTTTGCCTCAGTTACTTACTTAAAGTATGAATTTACCTACATCAATTTATCGCCCGAGTAATGTTTCGCCCACAATGGATACATAAACATTCATCGACACAACCAAAATAATTAATAAGAATATGATCGAAAGGAATAAACAAAAACACGTATCATAACCTAACAATCAATCCAACGTGGCCATGATCTCTAAAATCAAAATTCTGTCATATTTAAAAAAAATCGTCTCTCGCAGCGCCCCCATCTCAAAATCTCGAAAGTTAGGCTCCCGTGTGCCCCCGATTTACATAAAACTTGTTTAAATGTTAATCTAAGGCGACACGTCTCTATGAGAGGGTATGACGCATTGACGTCGGCACCCGCGTCAAGGGGCTGGCTGAACACTCGAAGGAGAATAACCCTCTCACAGCGAATTTACCTTTCCCTTCGCGCATCGATTGCTTTCTAGCCATTCGCAGTGACACATTGCAATTGTTATGGGGTCTTGACTCGTTTTTCCAGTTCTTTCAAAAACACAGACGCGAATAATGAAAAAAAAATAGAAAAAAAAAATAGAATTTTCCTACCTATTCATAACATTAATTATTTCATTAGGTGGTGCATGAGGAAATACAAAGAAAGAAAAGAGATAGAAATATTTACATACTTTCAGATTGCTTACATTTTAAGAGTCATAACACTATTTTAAAATGTATATTTGGAGTCGAAATAAAATGCTTTTATTGGATCTAGTATATACCTACAAGTACCATGTAACCATGCCGAGGTATACGAGTTCAATGGAAAATTTCAGAGATTTTTTTATACAAATTATTTGAGACCAAGCCCGAGATAAATAGTCGTAACAGAAACTAGGGCTAACGAAAAGTACTACTTCGTAACGTCACTTTCCATTACTTTGATATTTCGTCCATACGTCTATTATCTCAGCCCGAGAGCAAAGTTACTAAGTTTTGCCCCAAACGAAGGCCTCGGTTCGTCCGGTCCCGATTTCAGTCTCATGACTTATGGCAACCATAGTGGGGTACTATATAGATCTTCATAGAGACGGGCATGTCTGTAAATAGCGTCCTTTTCGGTAACTATGGTCATATTGAACTGTAAGTAGTTTAGATCTTTCGGGAGCAAACTCCAAATCCGTAACACAACTTAAGTAATATCAGTTTTAGCATGCTATAAACCTATGAAAACATTTGAACATCACATCGTAAAATCCTCTCTCGGTGGGATGCACGTATTGCCAGATTAGTAAAATATGTTTGGTATTAAACGAACATGACGAAAATATCAAAGTTCTTTGTGCATAGAACGCAAAATGTATTGCACTGTGAGCCCCAAATTAATTATTAAAGTTAAATATAACTATAGTATTTGCGGCGAAAGCGTTTTCAAAATTGAAGTTTAAATAGTTTTGTTGTTAATGGCGGTTAGAAGTTTTAAAACGTTACATAGGTCTATTTGATCAAAATCAAAAGCTATCTTTAATTGCAATGAATTCGTGGCTTAAAGAGCGATACTTTTTGCATTCTGTGTACCAAAAACTGTGTGGATCGGAACAGTCTTAACGCGAAACATTAATTGAATTTAAGAAATTGCAAGTATTTACAGCCCCTAAGAGTACTCGTAATAAAACGCAGGTACGCGCAGCTTCCATAGAAATCTCCGAGCGGGGTTGACTCATTTAGATGTGAAGTTGTATGCGTGCACGCAATATCGCCCTGCGGATGTCCTTGTATTTACTTTTCCAGCGATCGTAAAGATTGTGAAGGCCTCCATGACAGTTTGGCTCCAAACGGAAGGAGGGAAGGCTCAATTCTGTTCGTCGCGAATATGTTTGATTTTCTGCGCGGAGTAACAGGTAAGTACGTTATTGGTAGAGTTCGTAAGGCGTGAGTCGACAACGCTCTTCCAGGGCACGTCTCTTGAATGAATACGAGAGGTGAGCTACGGGTGCGCTACTACCGAGCTCCTGGAGTTTGATAAGATGTCTAGAAATATAAGTGCCTTGTGTCTGTCTCTGTCGAACGTTATGGTTGTGATAGAGCCAGCGATATGGACTACGTTCAGACAGACGTATCACCGAGCCGGGAGTAGACATTGAGGTTGCTTATTGAAACATAAAATGCGTATTTTCCACGACGCGAGAATCGTCCTGACGAGTTTAAAACTTTCTGCCACGTCGACTTCCCAGGAATCACGTGGCGGAGTTTCAAGCATAAGCAATTGCATAAAGGGGGTTTGCGACATTTTAAGAGGGACGTTAATTTATAGGTCATGATAGATCGAAACAAGTTTTCGTGTTTCACTGGGATAAACAAATATTTATAGCTTTGTTTAGTATATTGAAGGCTAATATTACGCCCACCCCCTGGTTATACCAACACACCAATTCCCAAAGGATTTAGGTGCCATGTCAGGACAATTTTTCATTGCCGTTTCGACCGAACATCATTTCTTCGAAGGTGATGGCACTAACCCGGGCGGGCTTGAACCCTACCACCTAGCAGAGGAACCAAGAGTTTTACATGGATTCCGATCGTGAGCAGATCCGGGTACCTGGCTAGTGCACAATAAAAGCAAAACCACCGTTTTATTAGCTTCATGCGCGTGAACTACGCGAATTCATTACCACCTCAAAAGTCAAAATTCCGAAAAAGAACATCATTGCGTACCTTCGTATGTCCCTACGATGCTAACTAGCAATTCTGACTGCTCCCCACTTTTATTATGACAGTTTGCCGTCATAAGAGTTTAAGTCGTTTACTTGGAGATCAGAAGGTTATTCGGCAAAAGAATATATGAAGTCACTGAGTTATGCGTGTTACAGGCCGGCAAATCAAACACTTTGGATTACATTGAAGAAATATAATATGGAATGTTCATGGGCACGACATGTCGATGCAAGTACGAAAGGAAGACTGTCGAGCTTGTCTGTGATAGGCACGTAAGTCAACGGGTGCGCGGCAGGCGGGGCGAGGGACGAGGTAGCCGCGCTCGGGTTACATCCGGCCGGCGCGTCAGTGCTATATGTGCCTACCGGCACATCACTCTACCCTTAAAAAAAAGTGCCATTTTGATTTTGAAAGTTCAGAAAAAATCAAAGAAAAAGTTGATACAAGAATTGACTGAAATTACACATTGCCGACTACATTCGGTCACTGACGGTAGCATGTCGCAATGCCTTTATTGGCCATGCAGCAGTTTGCAATTCTCGTAAACATGCGTCAGCGGTAGCCAGGCGCTATTGGTTTAGAGGTTCGTCGCTACCGGCGGCGGCGGCGCCGGAGTCAGATTACACCTGACGCGCGCACCTCGGTACTGTTGCTACTTATGACATGTTAATAAGTACACACTACGTTCACTTGAATCTTGCGATTGACAATTTATAAAATTAGTAAGTAGTTGGTACATATTGATCATAGCAAAAAGAATAACAAAATCGTATGCACTGTACCTAGATTACATAATATTGATACAATATATCATTACATTTGTGAGAGAAATTACAATAATACATGATACAATAGCAATTACAATGAAAATTAGCGAGCCATCGAACTGAGATTAGAACTCTACAAGTTACGGTAAAGCTAAGCAAGACAAGTTCGTTTCGTAAAGTTTACATTCATAAGTGAGATGCGCTACGTTAAGATACAGAAAGGTACAATACCAGTTGTCGTTACCATGTGCGTTACATCTTGTTGCAAAAATACATAGTTACCATTTACATAAAGTGAGCATGTGTCGTTGCAGTTCCATTGGTGCCTAATACGACCTTATAACCGTAAGATACGGTTCAATAAAATTGTATAAAGGTGTACCAATATGTGCAATCACTGGACTTTTGCCCACACGCAGGGTGTTAGGTTACCGTCCGCTGCGCGTGGCTCGATTAACCGAATAGTCTTCCGTTGAGCTGGGATCCCGGATGATCGATGCGAGCTGTTGCTGGCCGAGCACCGTGTGCGCTGTACTGCCAAGCGCCGTGTGCGCTGTAATGCCGAGCGCCCTGTGCCTTGTCGTGGCGAGCGCCGTGTACTGTACTGCCGAACGCCGTCCACTGTACTGCCGAGAGCCATCTGCGTTGTGCTGTTGAGCGCCGTGTGCGCTGTCTAGCCAAATGACGTGTGCACTGTGTTGCCGAACGCCGTATGCGCTGTCTTGCCAAGCGCCGTGGCGCTGTATTGCCGAACGCCGTATGCGCTGTCGTGCCGAGTGCCTTGTGCGCTGTCTAGCCAAATGCCGTGTGCACTGTATTGCCGAACGCCGTATGCGCTGTCTTGCCAAGCGCCGTGTGCGCTGTATTGCCGAACTCCGTATGCGCTGTCTTGCCAAGCGCCGTGTGCGCTGTATTGCCGAACGCCGTATGCGCTGTCTTGCCAAGCGCCGTGTGCGCTGTATTGCCGAACGCCGTATGCGCTGTCGTGCCGAGTGCCTTGTGCGCTGTCTTGCCGAGCCGTGTGTACAGTTCTGCCGAGAGCCATATGCGCTGTCTCGCCGTGCGCCATGTGCGCTGTGTAGCCAAACGCCTGTGGGTCGGGTCGTGCAGAGCTCGCCTAGTATCTGCCGTGCCGGTTGGCGCAGTGCGCCGTCTAGTGGAGCTCGTGTTGTCATCGTGAAGTCCTGTGCTGGTGCTGTCTGTAACGTGCTAACTGTAACAGGCAGGAATGAATCCCCGGTAATTTTGAATCCCTTACAATGGTCGCCATTGATCCCCGGTATTGTTTAATAAACACTGCCATAAAAGTAATGACCCTAACGACTATAAACAAACCACGCTCGCGCCAAACGCTCTCAAGTGGCTAGGAGGACGTAGGCAGCGGACGTAGGTAAATAGTGAATGAAGTGATACTGTTAAATACTTTTAGAGTTCCGTTCCCCAAGATAATAGACTAGGAGGTGGCGATTTGATATTTGAATCATCTTGAGTCCTATAAATAAAAGCTAATCGCTGACAACCTTTTTTACTGGTCGATAGTATCCGCGGATCTATCAGTGTTTGGCGTAACTTAGTGTAGTTCAATTACCAAAAAAGTTTAAACAAATGAAATGAAAAAAAAAGTTTACTAATGAAGCTTAATTTCTGGCAGGTTTTATGACCAAAGTGGGAAAGTAGGAAAAAAATTGAAGTAAGTATACCATTACCTTACATTAAGTATGTACATTAGTAAAGCATAAATGAAGTATCTAACAAGATGTTGCTCTTTGCGGACGATTGCAAGTTTTATAAAATTATTAAAAATAGTCACGACTCAATTCTTTTACAAAACAATATTAATCGAGTGTCTTTGCGGTGATTTAAAAACAAAATGTCCCTAAATTTTCTAAAGTGTGTTCAAATTACATTTACGCGTAAACGAAAACCAGTTTTAACCGAATATTATGTTAACGACAATACGCTTAAGCAAGTGGATATTATTCGTGACCTAGGTTTGGTATTAGATAAAAAACTTTCATTTAATGCTCATATAGACAACATAATTTCTCGTTCTTTTAAAATGCTAGGTTTCAAACGTAATAGCAAAGTTTTTAAAAATCCTGCGGCAAAATTTGCATTATTTAACAGTCTTGTAAGAAGCATACTAGAATATGCTAGTCCAGTGTGGAATCCCAGCTACAAATTACATATACTCGTACAACGCATCGAGTGTAGTCAAAAGATGTTTTAAAACTTTTTATCTTTTTTTGACAATAAAGGGAAGTTTCTTCCTAACTACACTGACGGACTGATTTTTTATGGAGTCAATTCTCTTGAAAAGAGAAGATTGCATTCGGATATTATTATTATTTTTACAATTATTAATAATCAAGTATTAAGACCTTTCCTTTTGAGCCAGATAAATTTTAACGTACCAAGACCAAATTAAGTCCTAAATCCCTCTAAAACTAAAAAAACATAAGACTAATTTAGGTATATATTCACCACTTTCGAGGATCTCTTCAAATTATAATGCATTCGTTCATCATCACGATATTGATATATCGGCCCCATCACTAGAATCACTTAAAAATAAGTTCAAAACCTGTATGTAATTATTTCCCCTCCTTTGTTCTTTGTAATAATGTTCACTCACTTTTAAACACGTGTTATTTTAGTTGATATATTTTGTTTTGTAGCGTGTTTATATGCCATGATTTATTTATTTTTATTCTTCTTATTAGAATTAAGTTAATGCCCTACCGTTAGACTTAAGGAAATGTTAATAACCATGTTGTGTTTGTCCATTATTGCTGATAGTTTCACTTTTTTTATATCTAAGTTTTGTTATTACCATGTAAGAAATGAGTCACTTTTGACAAACCTAATAAAAAAAAAACAACTCAATCGTCTCGAATATTTTACAGGTTTTTGTAGTTAAATACATAAATCACATTTCGAAATGGCTAATTTTATGTTTTTGTAAGTTCTAAGTAGAGTAGTCCTAAGCAAGTGTTAACGTTGCGTTCCGAAATTACAGAGTGGTCTAGTGACTAGAGGACTTGCCTTTCATGCGAGAGGTCTGGGTTCAAATCCTCGCCCCGGCGAGCTGTTCCATGGCTCGGAACTCATGTAAAACTATAGGTCCCCTACCCCTACTTATTGGTAGGGTCAAGCCCGCCTGCGTTGGTGCCACCGAATTGGATAAAACGATGGTTAATCCAGATAAATGTAGTCGTGTTCACAAAGGAAAGGTCCTGGCATGGTACTTTATTCCTTCGGAAAAGTGATGTATTAGGCTAATATCATAACGGTAGTTGTGTGGTATCAGCCATCCATGTCAGGGTCGGTCCCCTCCGTCTTCTTTCTACCATCGCACAACGCGGAACAGGCAGAAAATGCACCTATTCACTGGCGACATTCCAAAAATCAAAACCAACCGATCCTATAGGTCATTTATCTATGGGGTCGGTAAACTATAGAATGTAGTAATACTCCCTGCCGAGGTATTTCTCCCAAAGTAAAACCTGGGGTCCTTCAAACATGAAAGCACCTCGTCCGCCGGCATGGTTTTCGCAGCCCCCTTTAAAGTTCGAAAGCGCAAGGGCGTCGTCGGGCACCTTAAGAACGGCCCGTAAGCTATGCTCCCCATACAAACGTAGTTTACTAATCATTTGGAAACCGCTATTCCAATTAAATTGATATTTAAAATTTAATATCAAGTAATAAATATCTGTGTCTGCATGCTTTTGTTTTTTTGAAAAATCCAAACCGAATTAAATTAAAGCATAAAGAAAATTTTCATACGAATTTTGTTTTCTCTGTGGTTTGACCCAGAATACATTTACCGAAAAAACAAAGGCATGCAGACACAGATATTTGTAGCCTAATATTAGATACCAAATATCAAGTAAGTTGGAACAGTTGTTTTCAAATTTTTAGTAAACTACGTTTGTATGGGAGGCGAAATTTTCTGATGCTTACGGGCCGACCTTAAGACGTCCTGGCGTACGCCATATGCCGAGCTTAACATAAAGAATGGTTATATGAAAAAACATCTGTTTGTAGCCTGGTTTTAAAGGTGACCCCAGGACGTATGTATAACTTCAAGTTCATGCACACCGCATAAAAAGCGAAATTTTCGGACTATTCTCGGGTGAAATCTCTTAACATTTATATCCGACATATTATTTTTGCCCTCAAATAATTTCTTGAATAGCACATATTTGTCAGAAATGTGTCTTAATATCAATAAAAATATTTTCTTATAAAATTTTGACATGCCGTGACATGCCACGATTTATTTCCATGCATGTCGTAATAGCGGACAAAGTGATTCGTCCCCTTTCTTCTTTCCTAGGCGGTAGGGTTATTCCCACACAGGCTGCTACCATCGCATTGAATGAACCCATACGAGGGAATGCCGCTGGCATTAAGTTGTACCTTTTGCCCGAATGTATAGTGCAATGAACATGTATAAATAAATAAATACATTGGCAATTGTAGAGCTCGTGGTCTAGGGGTTAGAGGACTTGGCTTTCATGCGAGAGGTCAGGGTTCAAATCCTCGCCCGGACATGCACCACTCTCTTTCTCTTTCTAAGTTGGATAAGTGCATTTAGTTACGAATGTGAGCTGTTCCATGGTTTGGAACCCATGTAAAATTGTAGGTCCCCTTCCCCTACGTGGTGGAATTAAGTCCGCCCGGGCTGGGCTAAGTACCACCGCATTGGATGAAACTATGGTTAATGCGGCAATGAAAAGATGTCCGTGTTTTCCAACCAGTTCAATGTAACTGTGCTCATAAAGGGAAGGTCCTGGCATGGCACCTAATTCGTTTGGGGATGTGGCGTATTGGGCTAATATCATAACAGTAGTTGTGTGGTATTAGCCATCCATGTCAGGTTGCATAAAAAAAAAGTGGAAGTTCTCTTGTTCGTACTTTAACAGCAGACAATTCTGTTCTATATCCCTTCATTGTAAATTGGTCGATCATATGATAATATATGATGTTGTCTAAGTTATATTTCTTTGGAATGTATGTCTTCAAGTGGACCGTTAGTTCAAGTGGTTTAACATTGGGCGCGCGGTTGGGATCTGGAAGGGTGACGGTTGATGATGGATGCTCGCTAAGAACGTATTTTTCGAAATTCCTTTGTTAAGGTAAAGGTAAGGGTAAACAAGGACGAAATACACAAGTGACAACCACCTACACACTCATATAGAAGTCTTCGGAACCCATTGATATTTAAACGTGAAATTTACAGTGTGGATTCCCGTTAAGATTACAACACTTATTCGCCGAGTATTATTTATAATTAATATATTTAGGGGTAAAAGAGGCCAAAATGTACAAATCTTCTTTAGGCACTTAACACCTAATTTCAAAAAACATTTCACCTAGGAACGTAAGAGATTTAGAGTGGCTTGCTGAAAAAGGTATTTTAGCTCTTAAGGGGTCAAAGAGACTAAAATGAACGAATTTACATTTTTTTTTTCTAAGCGACCTGACATGGATGGCTTATACCACACAACTACCGTTATGATATTAGCCCAATACACCACATTCCCGAAGGAATTTGGTGCCATGCCAGGACCTTCCCTTTATGAGCACGGCTACATTGAACTGGATGGAAAACACGGACAATTTTTCATTGCCGCTTCGACCATCTTTTCATCCAATGCGATGGTACCAACCTGGGCGGGCTTAAACCCTACCACCTAGTAGGGGAAGGGGACCTACAGCTTTACATGGATTCCGAACCATAGAGCAGCTCACATTCGTGACGAAATGCACTTATCGAACTCGGAAAGAGAAAGACAGTGGTGCATGTCGGTATCAAACCCAGGCCTCTGGTACGCTAGGCCAGTCCCCGCGCCACTAGGCTACGAGCCGCTCATATATAACACCTGAAATCTCTAGAACCATTGAGACTAGAAATGTTAAATTTAAATAGTGGCTTTCTGTTAAGATGAGAACACTTAATTGGCAAGGATTATTCAAAATGTAATTGTTAAGGGAGTAAAAGAGGTCAAAATTGACAAATTTTCATATTACATTGTACTAGAAGCGTACGAATTTTAACAGTAGCTTTCTTTTAAGGTGGCCCATCCCGCTCATCTCCCCATACAAAAGGGGAAAGAAGATCACGCCCATATTTCTTGTCAGAGATCCAAAATTTTACCCAAAATAGCTTTATTTGATCTAACTAGATGTCAGATGACCATTGGCATTCTAAAATTGTGTTTGATTTCTAAGTTATAAGGTCTGAAAGTTCGAATTTTTCGCGCGTTTTATACAATAGGTGGATTACGCAATGATAAAGTAAGAACATCGTAAAAAGATTAGTCATCAGACATAGCTTATTTAATCAAGATTTATGATCTATTTGGTTTTTGTTAGATGTTTGACTACAGCGGTCGTGGTTTACTTTTAACTATAAGTCGTTTTGAAATTAAAATTTTCGTAAATCTTACCAAATCATACAATATGCACATTGTCTTTTTTGTGGACATGTTGCATCTTCCTCATCACGGAGCCTGTCTTATTCTTTGAAACAGTGAAGGTCACAGAGCGCAACAACACGGTTTTGTACCGTGCCCGCGAATGAGTGGCCCAACCCGCCAGGTTGGGCCACCTTAACATCAGAATGCTCGCTAAGAAATATTTTTTTTGCAATTTAGCTAACTAGTTACCTCTAACTCTTTAACCGAGCCTTAGTTTATTTCGGCCTCTAACTCGAGAGGCCGAAATAAACTAATTTTCAAATAACACACGAAATCTCTAGAACCATTAAACCAAGAAATGTGAACATTTCAGAGTGGCTTAGATGTATGGTAAGCACAGCGCATATATATTTACGAAACTAAAAACGAACTTTCGAAATCCAACTATGGGTAGTAGACAAAAGCAAAACGTACAAACTCTCACATACTACTTAGTGCCTGATTTGAACTAACTCATATTACTCCGTTATGTTAAGCGCGACATATGGCGGAAGCCAGGTCCTGGAAGAGGTGCCCGGCGACGCCCATGAGCTTTCGAACTTTCACGGGGGCTGCGAAAACCATGCCGGCCGACCAGGTGCTTCTTGTCACCATGTTTGGAGGACCCCGGGTTCTACTTTAGAGAAAATATATCAGGAAGTCGATTCCATAGTTTACTGACCCTATAGATAAAGGATCAACCGGATCGGTTGGTTCTTATTTTCGGAATGTGGCCAGTAAATTTGATTACCCTACCTGTTTCGCGTTGAACGATTGTAGAAAGAGGACGAAAGGACAGCGTTATGCAGCTCTGACGTGTACTCTCTAGCTGATCAGGTGGTTTTTCACACCATGTTGAAAAAATCTAATTACAACGATGCTATTTAAATGTCGCTATGGAGGCGGCGATATAGGGGATGACAATTTATATGGCTCATCTAATATTGTCGCTACATAATTATACCTGCGTATGGCTCGATTTTTTTCCGCAATTTTAGGGCTACTTTACATCACGCTAAATTACCAGAGAGGTGACCAGTCGTATGAATTGGTTATAACTTAAGAACCAATAACCCGATTTAGATGCGTTTTGTATCGAAGTCTCGCCTAAATCTGCGCATTACTTATAGGCTGCAAAACATCACGCTAACATACCAGGAGAATGAACTGTGAGTGTTAAATATTTCTAATAAAACTGACGGACTGCTCCTCCATGTTCCATGGAAATTGGCAGAATACGTCGCTGTAAATTATGAGAGAGGAGACCGGTCGGGATAAAAGTTCATAACTTGCGAATTATTCACTCGATTAATATGCGGTTTGTATCTACGTCTGGGATCTATGGGCGCGGTTGGGTTTTGGATGGGTGACCGTTTTCGATGTTGAGGATGGCTGTCGCACGGATCCTAGAGTATAAATGTAGGTCCCCTTTCTAACGTAGGTACTAGGTAGATTTAATCCCGACTGAGTTGGTAATGATGATCGAAGCGGTCATAAAACATGTCCGTGTTTTACATCCATGGTAATGTAGTAGTGCCAGTGCAAGATCGTCCGGGCGGCAAATGCTTTTAAAAAAACTTGGAAGAAATTGGCCCCAATGTTTTACAATTAATTAATGTACATTCCTTCCACTGAATTTATGAATGGCAATAATTTGATGTTATCTTAATCAATCATGCCACATCGGCTCAACCAATTTTGTTCAAATTTCGTAGACAGTAGTGTTAACTAGCCTTTTGGACCAGCCCGCGGGGTTACTATTTAAACAGTATATAATTCAGCCCGATATCAGTCCAAAACGACATTGATGCGAGCGGAGCCGGGTACCTCAGCTGGTTATTAATATAACTTAGTACCTACATAAACATCTAACTTGAATGAAGTAAAAGGAAAACTTAACAATTATTTTGTGTTCTGTGTGATTCTGTTCTTACGTTTATTCGTGTGCATGTCTCAGCATTTTATCCTCAGAAAGGAAAAATGAATAAGAATGGCTTAAACAAGTCGTTCTTTCGAATTTAGTTAAGTGCTGACACAACGTGAAAAAGTGTAGTTGTAGATTGATGCTCATTATATTTTATGCAGAGCTAGTAGTCTGAGTTCTCACCTAAATTGGCGTTTACGGCAAACCGATCGACTGGTGTTTTCTCCAAACTCCATACAAGTTTTAACTAGATATTCTGTGGTTTTACTTCTTCAAGCTGTCAAAGTCAAACGTGGACTTCCGATTTGTATGAAAACGCGGAGTGGACGTAAACGGCAACGTCGACGTATTTACGGCAACGTTGAGTAAGCTGTCAAATCAAGCTCGGACTCGCAAATGTTAGTTCGCTTAACGCCCGCTGCGCGCGCTCTTCAATTTCTCCATTCATTTGAAAACGCCAGTCGATCGGTTTGCCGTAACGCCAATTTAGGTGACAACTTAGACTACCGGCTCAGGTTAGAATTTGATGCAGAGTGGTTTAGTTTTTTTAATTTCTTTGAGATTTGGTAAATTATAATAATCATTGAGGATTTTGTATGCTTCTATTACTGAGATAAATAGTCGTAACAGAAACTATGACTAACGAAAAGTAGTACTTTGTCACGTCATTTCGACACACTTTGTATGGACGAAATGTCAAAGTATATATATATATATATATAATATATAGTATATATTATAAGCATACCATTTATAAATGAATTATAAAACAAAGCAATCTTATCCGGTTTTTTCCGTAACTGCAAGTTTAAGCCAAGTTTAAGCCGCAAGTAGGCATACTTAATGTTGAGCATACTATAGTCAAAACCTTAGTCCTAAACATATGTAACTGTTGTGATCTAAAATTAGGTCGATGGCTAAAAGCCACTGTTATTCTTTAATTTCTCAGACAGTTATTAACTTATCAACCTCAAAATGATTGTTTTATAACTTCAGGTATATGCACACCAAATGAATTATTCTAAGCACGAAAACAGCTGGCAAATGGATAGGTTATCACCTGGTTAACACAAATGGTACTTTTATCCCGGAAAAATGTTGGGTTCAACCCGAAATGAGTCCAGAGTGGGCAGTCAGAGTTCTCACCTAAATTGGCGTTTACGGCAAACCGATATACTGGCGTTTTCAAATGTATGGAGAAATTGAAGAGCGCGCGCAGTGGGCGTTAAGCGAACTAACATTTGCGAGTCCGATTTTGATTTGACAGCTTACTCAACGTTGCCGTAAATACTTCGACGTTGCGGTTTACGTCCACTCCGTGTTTTCATACAAATCGGAAGTCCGAGTTTGACTTTGACAGCTTGAAGAAGTAAAACCACCGAATATCTAGGAAAAACTTGTATGGAGTTTGACGTTTTTACGGAACTTCGAAGTTACGTAAACGCCAATTTAGGTGAGAACTGAGACTACCGGCTCAGAACGACATTGAGCAAGCAGAGCGGGTACTTAAGCTAGTGACAAATAAATAGAGACTGATGGATGAGATAAACGTACTGAACCTGAAACTGAAGGAAATCTTGCGTTGCGTTTAATTAGTAGCTAAAATATTTCTATATAATATATTTCTAATAATGAATGGGTCAGGGAATGCGGTAATTGTGTAACCATGTCCTGTTGGAAAATTCATGAGTGGTTGTAGGATGTAGGGTAGGGGCCATGCTTGCTCCCGCTAAAAGGTGCAACAGACAATTCGACAATTTTTTGACGCTTCTACAGCGAGCACATGCGTCACTGGATTCTAGGACTGCAGTTGGGGGCGGGCTACCCGATCAAGCCTTTTATTGCGAGAGTCCTAGTGCACCTGATTGTAGAAAAAGTAAAGCTAGTAATGAACGCCATCTCGCCACGCCATGCGCTGCGAGCCGCACCGTTTCCTATATACAGGGTCCATCACTCGAAGTGTTACCAATTGAAAATTATGTTATTTGGTTAATTAAAGTACGGTTTATTAAAAATTGTATCAAAATGCAAAACAAAATTTAATTTTAAGACAATCATTGTTATAGTTCGTATAGCCTCCTTTGGCACGGATGATAGCACCAAGTCGTCTCGTAAAGGCTTTGCAGGCTGCACTAAGTTTGCGTTATTTCCGACGGAGCGGTGCATTCAGCGTATCCACACTTTCATATCTTTTGATTGATACGGCTACCTCCAAAATTGATCATACCGTGAATTCCATTGGAATAAAATCTGGAGAGTAGGCCACTGTTCTGAAAAAATTAACCGAGGAACGTGGTACTGTAATTAAAAATGTGTCAGGCGAGCTTTGTGGGACGGTGCTGAGTCTTGTTGGAACGTCCAGCTGTTCATACCGAATTGCTTACATGCCTATGGTAAGAGCGCATCATTTAACACCTTTTGCTGGTACACTTGTTGGACATTGACGCCCTTCTCGATAAACACGAGTGGAGAGCAAAAGCATTTGCGGTCACTGCAGCCCAGACCATAACAGAAGCAGGCGCTTACTTCTGTTATATTCTGGCACGCAACTCTATCGTATAAATTCTCGTTGGGCTTGCCCTGCAGCCAAACACGATCATTTAGTTTGTTTACATACCGTGGGGCATTAAAAAAAAAATTAATCGGAAAAAACAATGTTTTCCAGATTGCCACATTCGTGCAAGACTTTCAGTGCTCGAGCTCTTTGTAGTCGGACTGCCTTTTACACTGAAGTAAGATGATGTACTTTTTGTATCTTGTAGGGTTTCAGTTTCGGTTTTTTTAAGTATGCGCCTAATACTTGAGTCGGATACTTTCAGACTTTATGTCAATTTTGCAGCGATATCGGCTGGCGAGGATTTCTTTGAATTCGAGCCTTCACCTTTCGAACCATGTCACGTGATGTTGCTGTTTTCGGATGACCGCCTCAATTCCGTTTAGTATTGGTCCCGGATTGCTTATAACTTTCGTTTCACTAACATTTTGTTCCGACGTTAAATATCGGAGCTCCCGAACGATGGTTGTGATTTTTTTCCGGCCCATGGCAAAATGATCACATTGTTCGTTTAATATCCATTGCGAAAATTCATTATCAAATTAAAATCTGTTCCCGGGCTTTTCGCCCACTTAAAAACAATAAAACAAACTGACGAATTCGGGGCGCTGTCATTATTGTTTTGAAAATAGAAGCAGTGTGAAGTTAGTAACAGTTCGAGTGCCGGACCCTGTATACCACTAGCTTTTGCCTGCGCTAGAAACCGTTGGTTGATTTCGAAAATTTATATTGTTCCATCATAAATGCTTTTAATCTCCCATTCATCCCCATAAGGTTTTATAAATAACATTTAGCCATTTCAGATTTTAAAGGAGTTTCCCCTTTTTTAAATCAATTTCCTTAAAATTCTCAACAACTGCACCCATATCGATTTTAGGCTTATTTAACCAAGATTTGAATTGAATTTAAGCCTGACCGACCCGCTAGGTTTCGCAGTCACCCTTAAAGTTCGAAAGCCCATGGGCGTCGTCGGGCACCTTAAGGGGTCCATCGAACAGACGTAAAGAAGCACCTGACCGACTTCGTTTACAAATATAGTGATTTATAAATAAAAACTTTTAAATATTAAAATAAGATATAACTTATGTTAGACAGAAATAATGTAGCTTTCAAATTTTGAAAGAATTTTTAAAATCAGTTCAGTAGTTTTAAAGATTACCCTGTGCAAACTAGCTGAGGTACCCGCCTCCGCATGTCGCTTTGGACTGAAGTCGGTTTGAATTATTTCCTGAATAAAAAATTGTCCAAAGGCCTGGTCTAAAACGCTGTTTCACGACAATGCATCTATCTATCAAATTGTAGCAAAATGTTTTAAGTCGATATATTCCGGGAGGTCACGACATTTTTGGTCACGATAAGGTAAATGGCTGAATAGGGGTTCACGTGTTAGAGACCAACCCTCTGATGCTATACTATATGTCGGTCTGCCTGGGCCAAGTGGTTGCGTTATCTAGATTGGCCATATAAAATAGATGTTGATGTCACCCCTCTTGTAATTTAGAGAGATGTACTCCACCAATTTTCATGGTAGTACATTCAAGAGCAGCTTCATTCTATTTTATTATGAACATTTAACCTAATCTGCTTACCCTTTTGGTAATTAAGCATTAAATCTGGTAATTAAATTCTAAGTAGCCCTAATGTTGGGGAAAAAATCAATCAAGCCTGGTACAATTTAACAGGCTCTCTAGTCTTGCCAAACGCTTAAATATTTAAAATCCTTAACTTGAGGTATTTTTGGTTGCCCATACAATTTTTCATCTCTTATTTCACCACCTTCAAGATTTATTCGTCTGCAATAATATGTATCCCTTAAGGCTCTCGTGAAGGCAGCGGAAATCGAAGATTTGAATTTTTTACGAAATGCATTCTATGTCAATTGGCCAAGGCACAATTTTGCACGGTGACTGCCATTAAAATAGCGAAATCGTCTTCCAGACCTCCCTACCCCTAAAAGTTGTCAGATTTTCTTCCTTATGTCCTTATGTTTTTATCGTTTTGTATATATGTATATCTGTATTTTTAAGTTTTTTTTTAAAAACACACTTTCAAATATGTTTAGCCAATATTTTTCAATCTCATAGGTTTATCAAAAAATTAAAACATAAAGACGTACATTTTGACAACATATTTAAGAATCCTAAATTTCAAAAACCTAATAAAACGTTAAGAGCGTGTATAAAAATATCGCCTGTAGTATGGGGAATTGATAGGGTAGGGGATAAAATTACTCTCTAATTGTATCCGTCGAATGGTCATAGTGACCATATAATTGTATAGGAATCAATAATAGTGGGGTCTTCTGCATCTCATGAGTTGGTGCAGGTGCGGGCCTATAGGGTTGCCCCTTTTGCCCGGGCTTCTTCTCGTCAGGTATGAAGCACTGCCGGTCATTGGTGGCCGCTATCAAGCGGCGCGTCATAAATCATGCAGCCGAAACATCGCCACCGTTTCCAAATATGCTCTAAAAATGTGTTTGTTGAGTCAGTTCCCACCCACACAAACCCTATATTACGTATGTGACTTTGTTTCCATGTGACATGTACTTAGAGTTGGTAGTTTTTGAAAATTGGAGACAGCGGGTCTCATAGCAGGCGCGCTAGATGGCATATCTCCCTGGTAGTTCCTGAGATTAGCGCATTTATACACAACGCCAGTCACGTTGGTGCGCGCCATAGTTTTAATATTGCAAAAACACCGAACATATTAATTATAATTGCATACTTTAAAGGGCAATTATAATGTGCATAAAATGCTTAAGGCAACGAACGTATTTAATTTGGTAAGGATTGTAATAGTATCCCTCAAAATAGCTTTCCAATTACCACAATTTATTTGACCATTTTTTAAAACATTTTTTTTTTTATAGTAAGCTATCCTTAAAAGATAGACATATTTCATCGCAGACTTATCTGTAGACCGTCGTCGTAACGCCCAGTACATTAAATTTGGGAAATTATTATTGGGATTGAAACAAACAAAAAAGTTTAATAACTTTTTGCTGAATATCCTCTTAATAAAAAGTTAGACTTTCCATGCAAAGTAATTCAATAATTTAGTGTAAAAAGAATCTAATGTTCCGTAAGAACGTGGGAACGTTGTATTTACAGTCGAACAAAGAGTTTAGGATACACATCCGGTTGAATGAAAAGATGAACAGTCGAAATACTTTGACTTTTGGAAACTATTATAGGGTTGAGTATAGATTCAAACATAGTTGAGGATGTCTACTAGCTACTGAGTAAAAAAAATCCTAAAAAAATTTAATCAAAGGTTGTATTTAAACACCATTTATTTTTACGTTTAACCGGAAGTGTATCCTTTAACCTTTGGTTGACTGTACAAATGGCTAATATCACACCTACTGTCATGACATTAACTTGATACGCCACGTGGGATCTAGGTTCCATGCCAAGACCTTCCTTATGCATGGTTACAACGTGCGTCAAATTACACTAAACTAAAACATACATTTCAAAAATGTATATCTCGGTAACTAGACACTTTAGAAAAAAATGTAACCTTTTTTGTCTCGGAAAAACATGAGGACTACGCTGGCGAAATTAATGTACTGGCCGTTACGACATCCTGTGTAGGAGGAGCAATTCCACCACATATTATTTTGTTATATCTCCAAAGGATTAGGCAGCGTTTTCGATTAAAGTTCCCCAATCAGCTTGATTTTTTCCGATATCTTTAACAATTTTCGTCATATTTCAACCAATTTACACAAAACACTAATGAACTATACACATAAACCTTGATCCCGTGAAAACCGTATGAAAATCCGTTCAGTAGTTTTTAATTTATCGCGTTCAGACAGATAGACAAACAGTTTTTTTTATGCGACCTGACATGGATGGCTCATACCACACAACTACGGTTATGATATTAGCCCAATACACCACATTCCTGAAGGAATTAGGTGCCATGCCTGGACCTTCCCTTTATAAGCACGACTACATTGAACTGGATGTAAAACAAGAACAATTTGAATGTCGAATTTGAATGTTCGTTAGGTTTTTTTATTGTATGTACACTCAAAGTATATTGTCCTATTGTTGTAACTTCCACCACGGGCCTTATGGTCTACAGGAATGGTTTAATCCAAATATTTAAGATACATTGTTTTGTACGTAATGCATGTGTGTTATATTGGATACATAAATAAATAAATGTAAATACATTTTTCATTGCCGCTTCGACCATCTTTTCATCCAATGCGATGGTACCAACCCGGGCGGGTTTAAACCCTACCACCTAGTAGGGGAAGGAGTCCTACAGTTTTACATAGATTCCGAACCATGGAGCAGCTCGCATTCGTGACGAAATCCACTTATCGAACTCGGAAAAAGAAAGACAGTGGTGCATGTCGGTATTGAACCCAGGCCTCTGGTACGCTAGGCCAGTCCCCGCGCCACTAGGCTACGAGCCGCTTATGTTGCGGAGGGGGATTTTGTTTTCTAATATCTAGTGATACCGTACAAATATGATGATATGGAATTGCTTGCAAAAACCTAATTGCATTGTCACAATTAAACTCCGGAACCCTAATTGTGACCGCAACAAAATTGTTTGATTATTTATGCGTAACATGTCTTATATAAGAATATGCGAGGCACTTTCTAACTATTCATGATGTATGCAAAGATTTTTTATACCTTAGTATTTTTCCTTTAGTATTTACCCAAAACGTGTTAACGGAACCTTATTACTAAACCTCCGCTATCCGTCCGTCCGTCCGTCCGTTACAGGGCCCGTCTCATGAACCGTAATAGGTAGGCAGCTGAAATAATCACAGAGTGTGTATTTATTTTGCCGCTATTAAAACAAATAGGTAAAATTAAATAATAATAAAAATTAAAGCAAATACAAAACACGCGATTTTTTGGTGTTAAATCTTGTACCATGGTACGGAACCCTTTGTGTGCGAGTCCGACTCGCACTTGACCGTTTTTTTTTTTTTCATTTTAAGCTGGCACGGTTATGGCTAATACGTAAAGTCATCTTGAAATCAGACCAACAAACCGCATCTAGGTGCCATATCAGGACCTTCCTTATATTGCCCATCTACATTGATATGGATGGAAAACACAGGCAGTCGTTCATTATCGCTTCTTCCATATTTTCATCTAATGCGATAGTACCAACCCAGGTGGGCTTACACACCTACCACCTAGTAGGGTAAAGGGACCTAAACTTTTAAATTGATTCCGAACCATGCAAACATTCGAATTCGTGAAGAAATGGACTTATCGAACACATTTGATATTGTTTGTCAGCCTCGGCAGCCCAGTGGCGCGACGCCTTGCGATTCGATAAGCTTGGTCACCTGTGAGCGGGTAAATTTTGGATGGGTGACCATTTTAAAACGTTAAGGCTGGCCGTGGTTCGGATGACACGTAAAGCTGTAGGTCCCTTACTTACTAGGTGGTAAGGTTAACGGTGGTACCATCGCATTGAATGAACGATGGTCGAAGCGGCAATGAAAATTGGCCATGTTTTCCATTCAATTCAATGTAGACGAGCAATATAAGGTAGGTCCTGGCATGGCACATAGTTCCCATGTGGTGTGTTAGGCTAATATCTGACGGTCAATTTAGTATTAACCATCCATGTCCATTTACATACAAAAAACATGAAAAAACATCAAAAAGAGAGTCAGGCATCACCGATCGAACTCATGAACCTGGCATTAAAAGTAAATCTCTACGCCCGTGAGCTGCGAGTCACTCACTCTATTATCAAGACGTCTTGGAATTTGTTTTTTTATTCGGAATCTTAAATTAAAGAGAAAATCTCGTTTGGAAATGCGTCGCAAAAGGCATTACTAAAAACAAATGTCATAAAAGAGTATGTACCTTCCTACTGCAATTATGGCAGTTTGTCAATGGAGCGGCGGTGACGCGTCTCGGTTTTGTTTATACAACTCGAAGCACTCGAATCTACCTCCCATTCACTTTGTCGGCCGCCTTGTTTGGTATTCAACTTGATTTACGATCATAAAACGACATAATTAGTGTCAAATTACTGTAAACAGGGGTTCACTTTTAGAGGGGATTCATTCCTGCCTGGGACACCGGCCGGCGCGTCAGTGCTATATGTGCCTACCGGCACAACAGTAAAGAAACTCAATACATTACCATAAAATAATTTTACATTTCATGCGTCGTAAAGATGAGATACGCGGCCCGCGGCGATGCGGCACCGATAAGCGCGTCTGTCATCTCGCCGGCAGCTGTTGGATCAACAAGTTTTGACCATTTGATGAATTCCGTAAAAGCAAAGTTGGACGGACGGCGATTCGTAGCGTGTATGTACACACTTCCATTTAACAGATGCTTATATATTCTGTGTCTGTAATCCTGTTTCATTTAATTTCAAATTAAAGTATTAAACATTTTCTTCACGACGATTCTGTATAGGGTCCCGTCACTTCAGGGATTCGTTCTGGAGGTCAACCTTAAAAAACGTTTGTTGTACGACGTTTGGATACATTAGAAAACAATAATCAACTTTTCATATAAACTTTAAAATTCCATCTCAAAACAGATATTTTAAGTAGTAAAATAAAGTTTGCTCATTTTGACCTCCGGAATGACTTCCGAAGTTGCAGAATCACCTAGTATTCTACCTACTGCCGTTTCCCGACAGGTATTTCCACCTGGAAATACCTCGAAAACATGAAAACATTTCCCCAAAGGCCCAGCAAGTGCAGATATTTCGCGGGGGCTATACGTTATCGCATTTGCTTGCAATTCCCGAAGGACATACTTAGCGAGGCGGGGCAGGAGTGCGGGGTGTGCGGAGTGTGCGGGGGACCGGGGGAGAGGGGAGGTCGTCCCCCGGACAAGAGCCGAATAGTAACGACCCCACGGACCCCTGCGACACGTATCACGTAGGGCACAAAGGTGGATACATTTGCTAGACATGACTATTCGTTAGCCGGGAGGACTCGTGTCTTCCCGGATAGCTGGGGTTTTAACGCACCCCAAAGCGATGGTCAGATCGGTCTAATTTTATATATGCGGACAGTACTGGCTGGCTGGATAATATAATATCCGGGAAATTGTGGCTCGTTGGGCGTTAGATCAACTGACTGCGATGTTGAGTACATGACTTTCATTCAAAAGATATGAGACTATGAAATTGTGAATGGTTGTTTTGATGTTTCATAACTTTCGAATGAAAGACTTAAAAGACACTAGGATTTAAGGAAGACTTAAGGATTTGGTTTTAAAGCATACATTTTGTCTAGGATTGTCAAAATGGAACAATGTGCAAGCACTATTCTAGGAAGCTGCTGTGCCTTGGAGGCTTAAGAACCTAACATAAAAAATTTAAGATATACGGTATGGACGAAAGAAGAAATTATCAAAAAAGCAACCAAATAAAAAGGCATTGTTCTTCTATCATTACTTTAAGCACAGTGGTATGGAATTGTAGGTATATAGGTATATTTAAAAAATCACTTCAAAAATCTCAACAATAACAGTGAAACATTTCAATCTACATCTGTAATTTGTATTTGTTTCTAATTTTTATAATGTATAATACTATATTTTTATAATGTATTATAATGCATAATGTATAATATAATGAACAACGAATATTATCGCCTTCGCAAACGTAGACTGTAAACAAGCTCATATATATTTTTTACTAAACTGGATATGGACAGCCAATACAAACTCACCGTCCTAATATAAGCCCAACACAACGCATTCCCGAAAGAATTATGTGCCATGCCAGGACCTTCCCGTTATGAGCACGGCTACATTGAACTGGATGGAGAACACGGAAAACCCAAAATGTATGACCCCAGATTATTACTAACTTTTAAGCCAATTGAACCACCGTGCAGTTATCTAAATCTAATGTCAATTTCACATTTAACACTTAAAGTTAATGGATACTTAAAAAATCTGTATGAAAACAAGCTCGTTCATATCTCTCGGTCATTATTAGACGAGTATTCCGTCGTAAAGCCTGTGTCCTCCCTTATCGGTAGCAGCGGCCAACGCGCGGTCGATGGAATAGATAGTTCTGTGTAATTTACACTGACGGTGACACACGGCTCCGACGGATCTCGTGTGATAAATGCAGAGGGGCCCGTAGCATGATTTAGACGTCCGATCCGGTCGGTAATGTCTTTGGGGAAAACGACGAAAAACATGACGCCGACGCTCGATTGGCAACAGCGGCGCTCGTTCAAAATGTAGTTTAGATCGTATATAGTCGTAAGAGCGAGCAAGGAAGGACGGCAGCGGCGACCGAATCAGCCGTATGTCGGCAACGTATAGGCACGTTTTAGTGATAGTCTTATACCGACGGTTAGCGCCAATTGTTCTCTGTGTACAGTAGCTGTGCTTATCTAAGTTCCGCTTTTAATGCAGGGTGATCAGCATCGGCTATACTCTAGAGGTGACCAAATCCATCCCTATAGAAGGACGTTCGATTTCGACGAAACTTATAGCAATATTTGATTTCATTTTCCAAAAAAATAAAGTGGAATAAGATGCTTTTAAATGACTTTAAAGCCACCACTAAAGACAATGCATTCAAAGCTGATTCACCTACTTTTCGTATATTGGTAGTCCCCGACTTCTCAAATATTAAACCCCACTGCGTTCACCCCTCAGGTAAATTGGTAACCTAGCCTAATGCAAGGAATCAAGTTATACGTAGAAATGGTAAATTTTGAGTGGCTCGTAGCTTAGAGTGGGTGAAAACACCATGTACGAGTTGCGGTGATTACATTTCAAAGTCTTTTCGCATTATAGTATGTATGAACTTGTAATAAAATCTCTTTGGCTATACTATTTGTATCTGGCTGGTTTTGGTATCATTGAAAGTTTAAATTTTAAAGAACATAATTCCAAATTCAAATTAGGAAAATGTGTGATTCTCATTTGTTTTTCGTACTGTCAAAATGAGTGAATCTAATGAAGAAATTCGATACATTTTAAAATTTTACTACAAAAAAGGTAAAAATGCAACGCAAGCCGCGAAAAAAAATTGCGATGTTTATGGACCTAGTGCAGTGTCTGTGAGAGTAGCACAAATTTGGTTTAAGCGTTTTCAATCCGGAAATTTTGATGTCAAAGATGCACGTCGCTCTGGTCGCCCTATTACGGATAAAATGGATGCCATTTTTGAAAAAGTGGAGCAAGATCGGCATATCAGTAGTTACGACGTAGCTGAAGAACTAGGAATTGACCACAAAACAGTTTTGGCGCATTTGAAAAAAACTGGGTACACAAAAAAGCTCGATATTTGGGTACCTCACGAGCTCACTGAAAGAAACCTAATGAACCGTGTACTCATTTGTGATTCTTTATTACGACGTAATGAAACCGAACCATTTTTGAAGAAGCTGATAACTGGTGATGAAAAGTGGATCACGTACGACAAGAACGTGCGAAAAAGGTCGTGGTCAAAGGCCGGTCAAGCTTCACAGACTGTGGCGAAACCCGGGTTAACTCGCAACAAGGTGATGCTGTGTGTGTGGTGGGATTGGAAGGGCATTATTCATTATGAGCTGTTACCACCAGGCAGGACCATCGATTCTGAACTCTACTGCGAACAACTGATGAGATTAAAGCAAGAAGTTGAGAGAAAGCGGCCGGAATTAATCAACAGAAGGGGTGTGGTTTTTCATCATGATAACGCTAGACCTCACACATCTTTAGCCACTCAGCAAAAACTAAGAGAGTTTGGCTGGGAGGTGTTAATGCATCCGCCGTATAGTCCTGACCCTGCACCTTCAGATTTCCACCTGTTTAGGTCTCTTCAGAATTCTTTAGGCAGTGTCAGGTTAACATCACGAGAGGACTGCCAAAACCACTTGTCGCGGTATATTGATCAGAAGTCCCAATATTTCTATAGCAATGGGATCATGTCCCTACCTACAAGATGGCAAAAAGTTATCGAACAAAATGGTACCTACATACTTTAGTTAAATGTAAGTAAACCATATTAAAAAATGTTTTGAATTTTCTTAAAAAATGCGAAGAAACTTTTTCCCCAACCTAATATAATTACTTTCCATTGGAGTATTAATATTATTCTTCACATTGAATAATAATACTTTACAAACAAATAAAACCAACGCGTGTACCCTCCCCGAACACAAAACGAAGTACTTCAGCCCTCTATCGCACTCAACCGAGTGACACGTTTACCTACTTAACGAGCATTAGGCAAAAGCCCGAAATTCCCTAATACGTAATATTTTTTATCACCCTCGCGGCATCGCGCCCCCGAACGCGACGTAAATAACAAGAGAGCGAGCAGTGCTCTGTTTACAGAGAGCTGTACAAAGTCGACAATATTACTGTTTGTGCCATAAATAATAATCCAATTAGAGTAAGCTTCAAATTGTGCCTGCGGGAGCTTAGCGCCGGGACGGGCCGAGTGCGCGCTCCGTTCGCGCAACGGGCGCTCCTACGCTAATGTTGCCAGGTGAGAAACAACTGATCTAATGGTTGGAACGAGAAGGGAAGATTTTGTATGGTTTTAGCAAATCAAGGCATCTGCGGGAGCTTAGCGCCGGGACGGGCATGGTGCCCGTTATGTTCGCGCATCGAGCGCTCCGACACTAATGTTGCCAGGTAAGGAAACGGTCGTGGAAACTTAACTGAGCTAGTGCTTGGAACTTGAAGGGAAGGTTAGCATTGCATTATACATTTTATGTAATAAAATGTTGTATGGTTGTAACAAATCAAGGCATAAGAACGTTAGTCTAAGAGATATACGTTCTTTTGGAAACTTTAAGCTGTAAGGTTGATCATAGTATTGCATTATGCTATAGTTCGCCCCGGTGTGAATTATGTCTATAAGAACTCACAAGATTGGTGAGTAATGAAAGTCATGTTGTGGTTTTAAGGTGGCCCAACCCGGCGGGCCTCACTCATTCGCGGGCACGGTACAAAACCGTGCTGTTGCGCTCTGGGACCTTCTCTGTTTCAAAGAATAAGACAGGCTCCGTGATGAGGAAGATGCAACATGTCCACAAAAAAGACAATGTGCATAGTGTATGATTTGGTAAGATTTACGAAAATTTTAATTTCAAAACGACTTACAGCTAAAAGTAAACCACGACCGCTGTAGTAAAAAATCTAACAAAAACCAAATAGATCATAAATCTTGATTAAATAAGCTATGTCTGATGACTATTTTTTTTACGATGTTCTTACTTTATCATTGCGTAATCCACCTTCAAAGTTATTGTATAAAACGCGCGAAAAATTCGAACTTTCGGACCTTATAACTTAGAAACCAAACACAATTTTACAATGCCAATGGTCATCAGACATCAAGTTCTATCAAATAAAGCTATTTTGAGCAAAATTTTGGATCTCTGATAAGAAATATGGGCGTGATCTTCTTTCCCCTTTTGTATGGGGAGATGAGCGGATTGGGCCACCTTAAAAGAGGATCGTTAAGCCGTAAGGCTGATCGTTGTACAGGACTATGATTTACGTTGCCCCAATGTGTAATAGTACAAAAAACTGACAAGATTGACAAAAAAATATTCAAAACTTGCAAAAGCTATTAAAATGTTGCAATTTACTACATTTTCGTTTAGAAGCACCAACCAAACTTGTCAGTTGTTTATACAATTCACATCGGGGAGACCTATGTTATAAAGCTATATGAACGTCAATCGTAGAGTTTGATATTATTAGGTTTCGTGGGACACCCGGTCGGAAAGAAGTTCCTTTCGCTAAGTATAATGTATTATTACCTTAAGAAACACTTTGAAGTCGGACGCAATAACATTTCACAAGCGCTAGTCGTCAAGTTAAACACGGGATTAGGCTTAAAAGGCTAGGAGGCCTATTTCAATGAAATGGACGCACACTGTTGCAGAGCACATCGCTTGCATTTCGCATTGTATTGCATTAGCCAACAACGCTTAAAGCGTTGCAATAAAAACGATCGCAATAGTGCT
Organism: Incurvaria masculella; assembly: GCA_946894095.1. Lineage (NCBI taxonomy): Eukaryota > Metazoa > Arthropoda > Insecta > Lepidoptera > Incurvariidae > Incurvaria > Incurvaria masculella. The sequence continues at coordinate 14,366,767 of OX335651.1, forward strand.
GGAATAGTTTACCTTGATCAAGCCGCTTAGCATGTTAAGTTCTCACCTCACGGAAGCCAGATACGAAATCAATTAACTAGTAAAAACAAGCACAGAAAGAAACAGGTAGCGGTGTTATCATTTCGGCGGGACGGTCGGGAGGTCAGCTCTGTCTCTGTGACGGCAACAGTTTGGACATTTTTTTTCGCCTAGCTCCCATCCGCCAAACACGTGATATGTAAAAAACCATATTTGCCAATGGATATGTGGCATTAGCCTCGTAGATAATGATGTAGGGTTCATTTCTAGTATTCGCTGAGATTGTTTGCTTCATGCATACATACATACTATTGTGTACGTTTATCTTCTCGCCGTTACGTCCCCGGGGAGTTCTGGACTAATATAATAATATAACAAGTTACATGTAAGTCACCCATATTAAGTAAAGTTTTGTTTTTATAAAACCCGACATGGATGGCTACTACCACACAACTACCGTTATATGAGCCCAATACACTACATTTTCGAAGGAATTAGGTGCCATGCTTCCTTTTATGAGCACGGATACTTTGAACTGGATGGAAAACACAGACAATTTTCTTATTGTCGCTTCGACCATCTTTTTATCAAATGCGATGTTACCAACCCGGGCGGGCTTAAACCCTACCACTTTGTAGGGGAAGGGGACCTACAGTTTTACATGGATTCCCAACCATGAAACATCTAGCATTCGTGACGAAATGCACTTATTCAATTTAGAATGAGAAAGAAAGTGGTGCGTGAACGGGGCGAGGATTTGAACCCAAACCTCTGGTATGCTAGGCAAGCGCGCCACTAGGCTATGAGCTGCTCAATATTTGGAAGTTAACATTCTTTTATTATTACGCATGCTTTGTTCGCTACTTGTGGGGTGTGAACGAACTCTATATTTTTGTAACAAATTTCCTTTTGTAAATTGTATGGTCATTACCCTGTTGGGTACCTAAATAAACAAATAAACAAATGAAAAATAGAATATCCGGGACAAGCATAAGACAATTACATTTTCTAATTTGCCTGGTATCTTTAAAGATCTACGGAAAACTAATCCCGCCCGAGTTGGTACCATGGCATTGAATGAACGATGGTCGAAGCGGCAATGAAAATTGTTCGTGTTTTCCATCTAGTTCAATGTAGCCGAGCAATATAAGGAAGGTCCTGGCATGGCACCTAGTTCCCATGTGGTGTGTTAGGCTAATATCTGACTGTCAGTTCGGTATTGGCCATCCATGTCCAGTTACATAAAAAAAACTAAAATAAGCTATTTACTTGTCGTGGATACGTACCCGAACAAAGCCGGGAAAACTGTAGCATTAAATTTACTGCGGCATCTTTCAGGGTCAAAACAATCCGCCTCTCTTATCTTTAAGCGTATCCAATTTAACTTTTACAACATGATTTGTTATTTCGAATAACTAATTTCATTTAGACGGGCCGTTTTGCTAGTTACGTAACCAAACTTTCATCAACTCAGTCCCTGAACTGGTGAACGCGAAAATACGGTTCGTGGAACTTAAACTGATATTTCTTATTTTACCCAAAAAACATTTCTAAATCGCCTTGTAGCTGCAAAATAGTAATCTGACTTTGCTTCAAGTTAGGGGGTGTTATCACCCGATCACATTCAGTTCCATTAGGACGTACATAAAAACACATTTTAATATTTTTAAAAATAACTACAACTGATTTTTAAATTTCAATTTTTTTTAAATATAAATTGGTTATTTAGCTGTATTTGAAACTTATAATTATAAATATCTGAGGGGTCTTTGTTAATTTTTTTTATGCATTTTTGATTTGTCTGAGCAATCAAATCATCGGGGTCTTAGGCTGACATAAATAGTCGTAACAGAAACTAAGACTAACGGAAAGTAGTACTATTTGACGTCACTTTGACACATTTTGTATGGACGAAATCTGAAAATACTGACGTCACAAAGTACTACTTTTCGTTAGTCTTAGTTTATGTTACGACTATTTATCTCAGCCTTACAGTTTTGTCAGTAAATTATGTTTAGACCATCAAATCTACAAATGTATTTTTTTGATTATCGAAATTTCTTGTAGTTATTTTTAAATTAAATTAAATTATGTTTTACTTACGCCCTTATGGGAATGAATGCAATTAGGTGTTAACAATCCCTTAAAGTAAAGAGGATAAAGTATGACAAAGAATCAGGGGGTAAGTATTAATCCGGGTTATTAAGCCCTTTCACCTCACGATCTACAAATGCACAGGTCTTCATGGCTTCAACACATGTTTATTTAAGAAAAAAATGAGAAAGAAAACACAATTTGAAAAAATGCACTTCACATTTATTGAAGACGATTCGAAAAGTCGACTCGACGCATCGAGTGGTATCTTCCGTCCCCCTCAAGTCGAGGTGGTTTAAGTTGACTTCTCACTCCCACACTTTGTCTGTCGTGTTATCTCTCTCTAACTCCCTCGAGTTGCTTAAGTTAACTTCTCACTTCCATACCGCATTTGTTTTGTATGCGCAGCAAAGGTCTGTAATTAATTTAAAAACATTTTATGATTAATGTAATATCTACTAGCCTTACAACGAGCCGATAAATACAGTTTTCGATCATTGTCCTGTTGGTGGCACCACCGAGCCCTCCATTACTTATCACTCCCTCAATCGGCTTCCGAACGGCCGTAAATTTTGGAGAGCGTGACATTTTCCTATTCGCCCACTCATTACGGTCCTATCTACCAATCTATAGTGATAACACTGCACACTACCTTCGAGTTCGGGTGTGGATTGGACCCCTGTCCGGATTATCTCTCCTTGGGCCTTTTGACAAAACCTAGCGCAGATCCGAGCATAAGCTAACTTCTAAGCCGTATAGTCATTAATTTTGGCTCATGACTCATGGCTCATTGCTCCTTGACCAGAGGGAAGAAGTAGACGTCAAATATTTTACCAACACATGTTATGACATAAACGCTTCTGATAGGTGCAGAATTGATGGAATTTCCTTACATATTTTCTCACATTTTACGCCGGTCACCCCCCTCGTGAGCGCGCTTTCAAGAAAAGTATGGGTCATTCCGGCCCCAAAGAGAATGCATTCCTATCCCAACTCTACAAGTCCGAAATGGCCTACGGAACGAATGTTCAATATTACTTATTCAATATTACCCGTCGAAAACCTGTAAAAATTCGGATAGTTTCATTCCGGAATGGTTATACGGGAATTATTGAAAGGTACTCCACGATTTTACGGTTTCAATCCTAAGGTTTAACCGTACTCCGGGAAGCCGCCAAAATCTGAAATAGGATCCAAGATTTGGTTGGGAAATTTTCGAATGAGGACAAAAAAGTCTCGCAGGGATTTTGGTCCTCAAATATTTTAAAACGAGCAAATAAAACTGTTGGCGACGCGATCATAAAACTCTAAAGTAGACATTTCTTGTGAATACAAAATTGTATAGAATAGTACTGCAGGTGTTCATTTGTAAAGTGTTTGTATCTAGCTGCCGTACCGTTCATATTGAATAGTGCTGCACGTGTTTGGTTGCTAGTATTTGATCCCTGCCGCCGTGCCTTAAGGCGGCCCATCCCGCTCATCTCCCCATACAAAAGGGGAAAGAAGATCACGCCTATATTTCTTGTCAAAGATCAAAAATTTTGCTCAAAATAGGTTTATTTGATTGAACTAGATGTCTGATGACCGTTGGCATTGTAAAATTGTGTTTGGTTTCCAAGTTATAACGTCCGAAAATTTGGATTTTTCGCGCGTTTTATACAATAACTTTGGAGGTGGATTACGCAATGATAAAGTAAGAACATCTTAAAAAGATTAGTCATCAGACATAGCTTATTTCATCAAAATTTATAATCTATTTGGTTTTTGTTAGATTTTTGACCACAGCGGTCGTGGTTTACTTTTAGCTATAAGTCGTTTTGAAATTAAAAATTTCGTAAATCTTACCAAATCATACACTATGCACATTGTCTTTTTTGTGGACAGGTTGCATCTTCCTCATCACGGAACCTGTCTTATTCTTAGAAACAGAGAAGGTCCCAGAGCGCAACAGCACGGTTTTGTACCGTGCCCGCAAATGAGTTGAGGCCGCCGGGTTGGGCCACCTTAAGATAGTAATTGTTTAGAGTATTTTAGAGGTAGAATATTTCCTTGATTCCATGTAAAGTTCGTGCACCTGAGGGCTGTAAACGCGGCACGCTGTAAAGTCACCATTGTATGCCCACCTGCGCGTCCGCCTTATGCGGCGCGGCAGTTATCTAAAGATTGTTTCAGGGAATATTTGGCAGGGCATAGTTTCACGCAGCTGACCGCAATAAACCTATTGTGCGTCGGCTCGGTGCGGCGAGCCGTCTTGGAAAGAATTTTATAGCATGCAGGTGCGCGTTTCATAGTAACCATGTGAATTTACTTAGGTATGTTTATAGGTAGCATTTTGAAAATACCTAAGTAAATGTCTCATATGTACACACATGTAATATAGATTTATAGTAAGTATTGAGTAACATATTGTTTTATGCACACAGAAATAGCTTTTAGGGGTGTGCATACAAACCAATATGCTATTATAAAGTGTGTCATTGTATATCATTATTATATGGAAAGATTCGAAAGTATAAAGTATATCTATTGTTATGAACATTACTTGTATTTAGAGTACACATTTAAAGATATTATAGAGAGTTCTGTTTTGCATATCATACTTTGAGGAAAGCTTAGAAAGTGTAAAGTACGTATAATGGAAATATATAGTGTATATAAAATAGACATTCCTAATATTTTAAGACTTATTAATAGCATGAAGGTTTTTAGAGCTTAAGTATCATTTGATAGCTGTTTTAAGTGATTTGTGTATTTTATATGTATATTGGACATTTGTATAATTTATAGAATTGTATTTTTATTATATAAATACCTATTGAAGGGCATTTCAAAGCATGAGGATGTTTTAAAATAAAACGTAACAGAACTAAATGTGTTATAGTTGCTCGAGATATTGTATAGTTAATGGGTTATTGTATATGGTATAATATAAATAACAGAAGATATTTTCCTTTGATAGAAATCACGTCATCAAGCATCTATTTACATGTGTATATGTTATAACCTTATTTTATAGAATATGAATAGTTGAGTACAATTTATGTATTGTGTAACTATAATATAGCTTTAGGACACATTAGTAAATGTTATTAAAGAATGACAGCGAGAAATATTCTCGGCCGATTGTTGTCTGTTCGCCTTCCCTTCTGCCCCCGCACCGCAGACCGCACCGTAACATGAAGAGTCAGGTATAAATAAGGGTCCCCAACACAATGGGGCCAGATCGTACTGGCACTCCGACTAAACGGGTCGGAGACGCTGCTTTTATAGTTCATTCCCTACGCCAACCAAGTGGGTTCGGCAGAGTTTTAAAGTTGAAAGTTTATAGTTTTTTATAGTTTAAAGTTTTTATAGTTTATTTTAAAGTTTAAAGTGGCCTTTCGCCTATCGAGTTAGACTCTGACCAGTCAGGTCGAGTCTGCTTACTTTGAAGTGCGGTGCTCGTGGTGCGATAGCGGTACATGCGGTGCAGAAGTTAAGGCGTGCTGCCGGCAACCTGGTCGGGGGTACAGCTCGGCTCTACATCCAGACGCTTGCGTTTCATTTCGAGTCGCAAAGCGCTCCGGTGCCTTGGGGAGGTTCCATAGCCGGGTGCATTACTCGGTGGCTCGGTAGGTCCCGACGCTGAGTCGGTCCTCGCCAAGGAGGGAGCGGAGTACCGTCGGAGCTGTGCTTGCGTAGCGAAGAGCAGCCAGCCGTTCGGGTTCCGCGTGTCACCCGGGAACCGAACGCTCGCTGGCCGGTCGCTATCAATGGTCCTTCGAGCCGGATGGTACGTCGCATCTACAACGCATGCATCGAGGTGAAGTTACCGCAGCACCATGAGCAGTCCGAAGAGAACTCGTCAGGCGACGAAGTTACAAGAGAAGGAACGCGCTGCATCCGCCGCCGCGGCCGCCGCCGCCAGCGGCGTGGCGCCCGCCTCCGCAGCTCGCGCCACCGCTCGGCCCTCAGCTGACGCCGCGGCCGCCACCGCACGTGGCGCAGTGCCCCCCGCCGCATCTCCCGCCGCCGTGACCGCCCGTGCTGCTGGCCTCACCGCGGAAGCTGCCATTACCGTTTCCGCTACAAGAGGTATGGAGAATGCATCTGCAAAGTTATCGCCACCTATAGACTCCGGCTTGGCGATAACACCATCGGCAGGCGGCTCATATTATGAGGATACCGTGACGACAATGCGTTCGGTGTCAAGAATGTCGTCTCATCAGAGTGAGGGAGACGAAGTGATGTCGCAAATCAGCGTTGCATCAAAGAGGTCGGCGGTCTTAAGAGAGCAAGCAAACCTGCGTGCGTTGCAAGAAATGCACGAATTGGAGCGTCGCGCAGCTGCCGCCGAAGCAGAGCGCCGTAATTTTGAAAGAGAGATTGAATTGTCTAAGCAAAGACAACTTTTAGAGCTTAGAAAGATTGATTTAGAGGAAGAGGAAGAGCTGACAACTATCCGATTCAGAGACGACGTGAGAAGCCGCAAGAGCCGACATGATAGCGTGACCGAGTGGGTCGCAAGCACAGCCCAGCCGCCGCCGCCGCATCTATACAGTATGAGTCATCGGCAGAGCGATACAGCGCATCCCTGTGATGACGTCACCTCTCACCACCGGACTTTGGCTACTTCACTGCGTGGACGCAGCGATCGACCCACTTCCCCGCCGCGCCGACGTGGATCGCCTACACCGGAGCCGCCGCTGCGTCGACGTAGTCAAACGCCAAAAAGGATGTCCGAGCTTACGACTGCCATAGTGCAAGGTATGTCTGAGCTACATATTGAAAGGCAAGAACGTTTGGACTTCAGGTCAGTGTGTCGAGAGTTGCCTGTATATAGTGGACACATAAGTGAATGGTTGCCTTTCAAAAGAGCTTACGAGGACTCAAAGGGCAAAGGTCGTTTCTCTAGGGAAGAGAATTTGGTGCGACTCCGTAATTGTCTCAAAGGGGAGGCAAAGGCTGCTGTCACGACGCTGCTCGCCATTTCGGATAACCCGGATGAGATTGTGAGTACACTGGAAACACAGTTTGCTCATCCAAGCCTGCTCGTAAGGGAGCAAGTAAATAGAATTTGTGCTCTACCTCGACTGCCTCAGGAATATCGAGATGACTTACCAGGCTTCGCTTCAGTAGTCAGCAACGCGGTTGTAGTACTGGACAGATTGCGAAACTACAACCACAACATGCGTGCTGATATCTACAACGAGATTTTAGAAAGAATCCCTATCACCCTACAGACTAAATGGGTAGACTGGGCTACTGCCAATGACGATGGGTCAGAAGCAAAAAGCATATTGCTATCTCGCTTCCTCAATACTGAGGTTAAAAGATTGCGGATGTATGGATCGGCACCAAAGTGCGCCGCTTACAAGCCGCCCTATAAAGAGTCGCCGCGTGGGCCTTCCCAGCCACAGCAACGAGGCCAGCACAAATATCATGTCAATGCAGTACAAAGCACACATGGAAAGGAAAATGGAAAGTGTTTGGTCTGTTCAGGAAATCATAAGATTTTCACATGTGGAAAATTCAAAGAAATGAACGTAACAAATCGATGGTCTTGGGCTAAAGAAAATCACATTTGTTATCGTTGCTTAGAGGGAAAGCACTTTGTTTCCTCGTGTCGAGCGAGAAGTGTGTGCGGACAAGATGAGTGCAGAAAGTGGCACCATAGCCTTCTACACCGAGAGAGCACACCGACAGAGGATTCGTCAAGGTCATCAGAGGACGAAAAACAACAAGGAACTCTGGACGAGGCTGTCACCGCCACCGCATCCGCCGACGCCGAGACGAACGCACACGGGCGTGTATGTCTCAAGATAGTGCCAGTCATCGTAAGTGGACGTAAGGGCAAAGTCCAAACCTATGCTTTGCTAGATGAAGGTTCATCAATCACTCTGGTTGAAGACAAGCTGGCAGAGAGACTGGGTCTGGATGGAAAGAAGGACAACTTGGTGCTTCGAGGAGTCGGTCATGTAGTGACTGATCCCAAAAGTCGTCGTGTTTCTATGGACATTCAAGGACTATATAGTGACACAGTGCATACCATAAGTGGAAGGACAATGAGTGACTTGAATATGGGTGTACAGTCAATCAAGTTTGATATTTCAAAGTACGAACACTTAAGTGAAGTTAGCGACAAAGTGTTGTACGTAAATGCTCGCCCCGAGATTCTTATTGGACAGGACAATGCGGACTTAATAGTGAGCCGAAGAATCTTGTGTGGTGGGCGTAATCAACCGATGGCATCAGAGACAGACCTGGGCTGGGTCATCCATGGATACGTTCCCGGCGCCCTGCGACAGAAGATCAACAAGGTCAACACCTACAGAGCAAGAGACGAACTGCATGACCTTGTTGCACGATCTTGGGACTTAGGTTTCATCGAGGATCAACGGTGGGTTGGCTGCTTGCAAGAAGTGGAGTCAACTCACAAAAGGGGGGCACACGCCGGTGTCCACTAGAATAAAATAGTTACATAGAAATAAATCGCGCCGCCTTCAGTACTATGATGTGCGACAAGTATTGTATAGAATCGCTATCTGTCGCAAAAGGGGGGTATGTTGGCGACGCGATCATAAAACTCTAAAGTAGACATTTCTTGTGAATACAAAATTGTATAGAATAGTACTGCAGGTGTTCATTTGTAAAGTGTTTGTATCTAGCTGCCGTACCGTTCATATTGAATAGTGCTGCACGTGTTTGGTTGCTAGTATTTGATCCCTGCCGCCGTGCCTTAAGATAGTAATTGTTTAGAGTATTTTAGAGGTAGAATATTTCCTTGATTCCATGTAAAGTTCGTGCACCTGAGGGCTGTAAACGCGGCACGCTGTAAAGTCACCATTGTATGCCCACCTGCGCGTCCGCCTTATGCGGCGCGGCAGTTATCTAAAGATTGTTTCAGGGAATATTTGGCAGGGCATAGTTTCACGCAGCTGACCGCAATAAACCTATTGTGCGTCGGCTCGGTGCGGCGAGCCGTCTTGGAAAGAATTTTATAGCATGCAGGTGCGCGTTTCATAGTAACCATGTGAATTTACTTAGGTATGTTTATAGGTAGCATTTTGAAAATACCTAAGTAAATGTCTCATATGTACACACATGTAATATAGATTTATAGTAAGTATTGAGTAACATATTGTTTTATGCACACAGAAATAGCTTTTAGGGGTGTGCATACAAACCAATATGCTATTATAAAGTGTGTCATTGTATATCATTATTATATGGAAAGATTCGAAAGTATAAAGTATATCTATTGTTATGAACATTACTTGTATTTAGAGTACACATTTAAAGATATTATAGAGAGTTCTGTTTTGCATATCATACTTTGAGGAAAGCTTAGAAAGTGTAAAGTACGTATAATGGAAATATATAGTGTATATAAAATAGACATTCCTAATATTTTAAGACTTATTAATAGCATGAAGGTTTTTAGAGCTTAAGTATCATTTGATAGCTGTTTTAAGTGATTTGTGTATTTTATATGTATATTGGACATTTGTATAATTTATAGAATTGTATTTTTATTATATAAATACCTATTGAAGGGCATTTCAAAGCATGAGGATGTTTTAAAATAAAACGTAACAGAACTAAATGTGTTATAGTTGCTCGAGATATTGTATAGTTAATGGGTTATTGTATATGGTATAATATAAATAACAGAAGATATTTTCCTTTGATAGAAATCACGTCATCAAGCATCTATTTACATGTGTATATGTTATAACCTTATTTTATAGAATATGAATAGTTGAGTACAATTTATGTATTGTGTAACTATAATATAGCTTTAGGACACATTAGTAAATGTTATTAAAGAATGACAGCGAGAAATATTCTCGGCCGATTGTTGTCTGTTCGCCTTCCCTTCTGCCCCCGCACCGCAGACCGCACCGTAACATGAAGAGTCAGGTATAAATAAGGGTCCCCAACACAATGGGGCCAGATCGTACTGGCACTCCGACTAAACGGGTCGGAGACGCTGCTTTTATAGTTCATTCCCTACGCCAACCAAGTGGGTTCGGCAGAGTTTTAAAGTTGAAAGTTTATAGTTTTTTATAGTTTAAAGTTTTTATAGTTTATTTTAAAGTTTAAAGTGGCCTTTCGCCTATCGAGTTAGACTCTGACCAGTCAGGTCGAGTCTGCTTACTTTGAAGTGCGGTGCTCGTGGTGCGATAGCGGTACATGCGGTGCAGAAGTTAAGGCGTGCTGCCGGCAACCTGGTCGGGGGTACAGCTCGGCTCTACATCCAGACGCTTGCGTTTCATTTCGAGTCGCAAAGCGCTCCGGTGCCTTGGGGAGGTTCCATAGCCGGGTGCATTACTCGGTGGCTCGGTAGGTCCCGACGCTGAGTCGGTCCTCGCCAAGGAGGGAGCGGAGTACCGTCGGAGCTGTGCTTGCGTAGCGAAGAGCAGCCAGCCGTTCGGGTTCCGCGTGTCACCCGGGAACCGAACGCTCGCTGGCCGGTCGCTATCAAAAACGTTAAGCGGCCAGTTTCGGTGAATGCTTCCGGAAAATTGGAATGAACAAAAAATCTTATATAATAGTAGAAAGTATAGAATAGTAAAAAAAATATTCTGATTGTAGTAGAATGGTTTAAAGCCGGAATGGATGCGTTTTATGGGGAAGAGGAATAGGAATGAATAAGGGTAATGGAGAGTATAAGAAAAATATTGCAGATACGGCGAGTTTTCGGAATTCCCTCCGCTCGGAATTAGCCATCGCTAGAAACAATCCATTAAAATAATTATACCTATATATATAATAAAGAAGTTATACCTACGCACATAATAAGGGGATCTAGACATATTTCTTGTAAGTGTGTGCTGTACAAATGATTATTACACAATATGGTTCTGCCTAGTACGGCACTCCATACAGTCACTGCACCCACACATAAGAAGGTAAATCGATGAGCCACGATTAGCGTTCTCTTCAAATATTCTATTATCAGTTCTGAACTGTCACGCCACGATGTAAACCCCCCTTGAAAAGGCGGCATTGATAAATTGACTGTTGGCTTTCGCCGTCCAATTACAATCCTATCAAGAATCGAACGCTTCGGTACCGTAGTGGAAATGAAATCAATCCAGTTGCGTGCTTGTGTGGAATTTAGAATCTTCGCGATTTACCTTGACAATACGTTTATTATTCATGATAATTGTTTTGTCTGCAATCGACAACATATGAATTACCTTTGATCTAATACAATTTGAATATTTGTTACTCAAATACGTTAGTCAATCCATTATCTCCAGTCAAATTACTACTTCTTTTGTCTGTATCAGTTCAGTTTCAGTTTCCTCCATTAGACGTATTTTACACACTCGGAATCGTCAACATTTGGGCGACAAGACTCAGCACCGGGTTTGTATTTTTTTTTACTTTTTGTCCAACTCAAGAGTTTAAATTGTCCATTATGGTTAATTCCAAGGGTTTCTAACTTTCTTCTATTATTCGTTTTTTTTATGCTACCTATTACGGGGCTTTTGTGCCACCCACTACAGGGCATTGACCTTGGCCTCTCTTGACCATATAATGGTCTGAAGGTGTGGTCAATTAAATATCTCTCCTAGTTACTAACCATATCTGAATAGTTACTTCAATGTACATGTCGTAATCATTAAACATACACAAACGTAACATAGAGACGATTTTTAAGAAAAGACGTATGCTGGTGCATGTTCATATAGCCCAGTGGAACTTATTTTGTCTATCGCCCTTTGAGAAATTATTATTTTCGAGCGCCCCCCAAAATTATTATCACATCTTAAAAAACACGATAGTATGTCAACAGTAATTAATTAATTCTAATTTGCGGTAGAAACGTTCGGGCCGTGGAGCGCAGACGCAAAGGCTTTCTCGGAGAGACTTTGTGTCAAATTAAGGGAGGAAACCGGGGTCCCACAATCGGGGGCCTACTTTTACCAAAAAATTAGTCTGGCTATTCAGCGCGGAAACGCCGCTAGTGTTCTAGGAACATTCAAAAAAGACGTTGCCGAGGAATATTTTAATTTAGTTTAGTTATAGTTATTTTAATTTTTGTTATGAAATATTGTTTTCGATTAAATAAAAAGATGATGCAAAAAAAAAAAAAAAATTAATTCTAATTTAATTATTTATAAATAGCATGCCATATGAGTGTAATATTATTATGATAGTATATTTATCGTCTGGGCGGTAAAGGGCCCAGAGGTAATCGGGAGGCGTAGAAGCTCTTATGGGGGCATGGCTGATTTGTGTTTTTAAAATACTTGAACTTTTAAATCCATGATATATTATTCATTTTTTTACAATCCAACTGGGCAGGAATAAGAACGTAAAAGTAGATGTAGTTGTAGTACGTAAGTTTTTATTTCAATTGAAAGTACTTTAAAATACTAGAAAAACACAAACCAGCCATCGCCGCCTTTCAAAGCCCCCCAATTTCCTCTGGGCCCTTTACCGCCCCCCTGTAGGCCGTCAGCGCCCACTGGGGGGCGTTATCGCTCACTTTGAGAAAGACTGATATAACCGAAGTAAGGTAGCACGAACCAAAACAGGGCTACTATCTTTGTGGAAAATGACACAGACCCCAATGCTATTGCGCCAAAGCAGAGGCGCGGCGCGTGCCCCAACCCGCTGATATATAGCCTGACGGCGGCGGAGAAGGCTCCATTTAATGATGTACAATTACCTATTGTACGCGCCCAACGGCTTCATAATATGAGCTATTAACTCTTCTTTATATAAGATGGTCGGCCGATAGGTCAGCAAACTGCTAGATACGAATCAGCCGGGCGGTGGGACGTGTTAATTATAGCTGGCTACTATAAATTAAACAAACGCACCCACTGGCCAGGCCAAGGCACTGATGGTCCGTTTGTTTTAGAAATTTATCACTTTATCGATCAGTGAGATTTGTATCAATAACTCATGCCATTATAGAAAGGTGTTTTAAAAATAAGTGCCTATAATTTTAAGGGTAGATTGAATTTTTAACGTTTGCCAATAAACTATGCATTCGATAATTGCTAAGTAAATAATTGATAAGTTACCAAGGAAATAATCTTAAAAAACATTAAAGGAACGTGGATCTAACTGCCTCCGAAGCCGATTTTCATATCTGATTCCAATTTGCCTACACATAATGCATGAAAAAGTGAAACCAAAATCCGTTTATTGACTTTGCGAGAACAATCCAATTTCGTTTTACGAATGAATTTACTTTTCTTTCCAATGTGACAGCACACTTCATAGTTTTTGTTTAATTGTTTACTAAAGGTTAATTCGTTGTTATTTCGAACTAAAAAAACCTGAATATAAAAAGCTTTGTGAAAAAAAGGGATTTGTGAAAAGGTTTGGGGGGAAAAGGCAGGCGGGGGATGCGCATTGAAGAATATGGCGTCACGAAATATATGTGGGGCAAGAAAAAATACTACTCTGCCGTTAAGTGTAAGTAATAGAAGTATCTAAAATTTAAAAACAAAACCCTTTACATAGTAATCTAATAAAGTGATATGCTCCAATCCAAATTTCCTTACATACTTAAACATACATGACACAAAAATACACCTGCTATATAAAATAGTATGACTAATTATAATTTACGTACAAACGATAGGCGGACAGTATCCATTATATTAAGTTATTTTTTATGTTAATTAATAATTTACGACTTGCGTTAATCAGAGTGTTTAAAAATAATAATGAAATGGAAAAAAAATATTTATGATTTTTTGCAACTTTTGCTACAAGGGCGAGGGCGAAGCCTGAGATAAAACGTCATTACGATTCCTTGCGTGTTAGCGTGTTGTTTACGACTGTAATCTAACCCAAATTATCAGCATTCTTTAACGACGTCCGGCGAATCTCATGCCGTGATCTGTCTTGCCTAAGGCTAAATTAACCTTGCACAACATTTTTACGCTTCATTTTATTTTTACGAAGGTATCCTTATGATATGAAATCATGCAAACTCAATGACTCGTTCACGTGAATTTTGGAATACTTAAAATGAATTAAATGAGAAACAATGGCCTCACAAAGGGTCTCGTTAGTTCGGAATACCTATGGGCTCAGCATTTATTTCTCAATTTTACTATCGTGGTAAGTTTTTAACGACGCAAAAAAACTAGTAAAAAGTTCAAGTTTCTTGCATCGTTGACTGCAGCGCGATACAAAGGTAACCTCGGCAAAGACTGCGCCTTTACATTCTTATTTTCAAGCCTGGCGAGATTATCCTTTCGTTTTTCAAATTCATTGAGCTGGCAGCAATATTTGTGCAAGTGATGCGGGAAAGATTTTATCAAAATTTAATGCTTTTTAGGGTTCCGTACCCAAAGGGTGTCAACGGAACCCTGTTACTAAGCCTCCGCTGTCCGTCCGTCCATCTATCACAGGGCTATATCTTAGGAACCGTAATAGATAGGCAACTGAAATTTTCACAGAATTTGTATTTATTTTGCCGCTATAACAACAAATAGGTAAAATTAAAAAATACTAAAAATAAAGGGGGCCCCCATACAAACTATGTGATTTTGTGGTGTCAAATCTTGTACGATGGTACGGAACCCTTCGTATATGTGCGTCCGACTCGCACTTGGCCAGTTTTTTTATCTTGTGTGCTAGTCCTTGAAAATACATAATGTACCATTAACTTATATTGAAATCGAATCAATTCGAGGCACTCGATATGAATAACTGACCCTTTGGTACACTTTTTTTTTACTTGAAGTATACACACACACAACAACACACTAGACAACTTTTAATTGATAACATTGTTGATGCTGTTTTATACGACTATACAATATTATAATTTGGTAGCAGTAGTAGGTAATTCGTTTTCAGTCCTAGTTTAGACTATGTTTGCTTCTTTGTTTATTTATTTTTTGTTTCTAATATATGTTTGCATTATGCTATACTTATAATGTAATAAGTTAAAAATGTTTAAAAATGTGTTTTTGCTGAGCCATAGCCTTTTTACAAATTACATATTATTATTACTTTTTGTTTACACCATGCCTTGTAACTGAAAAATGTGTAATCTTGTAAATAAATTGAGTTTACTCTTTACTCTTTACTCTTACTCTTACTCTTACTCTTACTCAATACCCATCAGTTGAAACCAAGAGATTATCCAAGGATAAGGGACCAGAAATATTTGGCAAATCTCAGACCGTACAATAATCCCAAACAAGACTGGGAGGGAGCGGTCAGGGAGAAGAGGTTCGTCTCTTAAGGTAGGCCTTCCCGTTTAACTCTCCACACAAACGTGGATAGAATATCATGGGCACATTTCTGGTCGGAGATTAAAAATTATGCTCAAAGCAGCTTTATTTAATCAAGCTGCATGCTTGATGACCATTGGCATTGTAAATATGTGTTTGGTTTTAAGTTATAAAGGTCGAGAGTACGAATTTTTCGCTCGCTTTGTACACATCAATTTGGTTTTTGTTAAATTTTTGACTACAACGTTCGTGATTTTCCTTAAGCTTTAAGTCGTTTTGTAATTTCAAATTTTGTCAAACTCAACAAATATAGCACTATGCAAATTGTATGCTTTGTGGACATGTTGCATCCTCGTCATAACGGAGACTGCGTTTATCCCAGAGCGCAAAAGCACGAGCTGTCTCATGCCCGCCGAATAAGTTACTCCCGTCTGGAAGGGCCATCCTAACCGCGTGGACAGCCGACTAACACACATGTGTAACTCACAAATACCTACCAAATAGATATTGTGACCACCAGACACGACAGGAGGCCTCGAGGCATCTATCGTGGAATTACTTTTGGCAACCGCGGTCATTATTTTGACTTCATCATCATTACGTACGGCGGTAACGATGATATAATTCTGCCGTGAGAATATTCCCAAATTACTCTTGAGGCAGGTGAGATGCCACATTTGGGTCACATGACTAACGTGTCATTACAACACAGGGGTTAGCTAATTACGGGAGTGCATCGATAAAACTGATCAGAATTGCTCGTGGAAACAAAACGTGTAGATTCTCGATTTTAACTTTAAGTCGTTAAATAGGCCACAGTATGGTGTATGCTAGCGGCTCGTAGCTCGGTGGCTCGGGGACTTGCCTTGCATGCCCTCGATGAATTCGATCCCAGACACATTCATGCACCACTTACTTTCTCTTTCTGAGTTAGAGGCGTGCATTTCTTCACGAATGTTAGCTGTTCCATGGTTCGAAATCCAAGTAAAACCTGGTGGTCCCCTTCGCCTACTAGGGTTAAGCCCGCCAAGCTAGGGTTAAGCTGAAGCCTACCCAATCAGGGGAAAGGGACATACAGTTTTACATGAGTTCCGAACCATGGAACAGCTCGCGTTCGTTACGAAATGCACTCATCCTACTCACAAAGAAAAAAGCAAGTTGCATGACCGGGGCGACGATTTGAACCCACAACCTCTCCCATGAAAGGCTAGTCATCTAGCCCCTACCCCACGAGCTGCACAAAAGGTAGACAGACTATTCGCATTAAAAAGTCCACACGTATTGCACGTGTATTGTCCTCCCAGTTGGCACGCAACCGTTTTACGCAAATGGCACGGTCCCGCCGACACGAAGGTCGCCGGGTTCTAACGGTCCCGTAATAGCTACGCTCCCCGGAAGGGCTCCCGCGGCGCCGGCCGCTGTTCGTCAATTTCGCGATAAACAATAGATCAAATAGTGCCATGGGAGAGACCCAATTTGCGAAGGCGAATTGAAGCCGGCCGTTGTCGGGCGCGAATCGTATCGGATATTCTCTCCTCGCATTCCGCTATTTCGTTGTCGCACCGAACGGCTGCCTTTTATTGCCGCTCGCTGGCGGGCTTTGAAGGGAAAACATTCTATACAACAAATAAATACATTTTCAGAAAATAATACGAAAAGAGGCTGGTTCGAAAAGCTACTATCTGAGAGTGAATTCCATTGCAGATATGACAATATGCAAATCAACTATAGAAATGATCGGATGTATTAAAAAATATAATCAATAAAATCCGTAACGTTTACATATTTATCCACCATATTTGAATAATATCAAATATTATTTAAATAAAAACTAAAGTTTAAAGGTAAATGAAACTTTAGAAGCCTGGAATAGCATAATAAAAAAATACGCGAGCTACTAACCTACATATTTAAGCATTTATCTTTTCTTCTTCATTCAGCGATGTCCCCGTACAAACATTTGTATAAAATATAACACTATTTTCTACGCTAAATAAATATAAGTTAATGTTAGTAGTGACTTAAAGAACCATTTATGGCAGTGACTGCTGTTACATCCTGTGTAAACCCTGTGGCGAAATGTTGAAAGCAATTACCTATCTCAACAAACCCTATCATAACCACAATATGAAGTTCTCATATTATTCAGATACAACGAAAGCAGTACATGATGAGCTATGCCTAGACATACCACGAAGATGTAAAATTATCGTACTTACGGAATTAGACTATACCCCTTTGGTATATCTACCATCAACGTTTATCTTCCAACTCGGGTAGAGACGGTGCCCGCGGGAGTGGTTAAGCATTTTATTATTTGCTACGCCATGAAAGCAGGCTATTTGACAACGAGCTTGGGAAGGTAGCGGGAAAATTACAGCTTTCCACAAAGCTAGGCGAGCACCGAGAGAGTGAAGCTAGGAAACCAAGCACGCAGAACCTATGACAAAGAATACGATCAGAAGCAAGCTGTTGTCGTGGGATGGAAGTATTGGGCATTGGGCGTTGAGTGAGACCGTAGACCCAATATTAGGATCAATGGCACGATAATGTGTTAATAATGGTAATTTGCCTACACCCTGACAAAAACATTATGTAAACTTTCGGTCTGTCAGTGTGTGAGCTTATGACACGGTAATTTTAGAGAGGACCATTTTAGAAGGAATTCAAGAGAACTTGTGTTTTCTGTGCTTTTTGGCAATTGTCGATTGCCTTCGAAGTCCCGCCTTTAGTCTCGGCGACTGCGCTGAAGCCAGCCAGCAGACACCGACCACGGAGCGCCGAGAGTAGTACCTACTTCTAGTTGGTACCACTATGTAGGGTACTTTATGTCGTGCCTGTGTCGTCTTGAAGCGCCTGCATCGGCCGGGGACTGATCGAACAACTGGTATTGTACTGAAAAATATTTTGATCCCAGGTGACGTCACGCGTCGGAAAACGAACAGAGCAAAAGTATCAGCCCCGATAAAAAAATCACCAAATACAAGACTGCAAGGAAAGCGCCAGCACAGCATCAGTTGCGCCATGTCCCGCCTCAGACAGTGCCCGCGGCCTACCGGTTCCGGAACTAACAGTACTCAGATTTGAATCGTGGAAGTCAATCTTTTTCCACGGGCAGGTAATAAATTGGATTCAAAAGCAGCGGGAACAGCTCACGATGTAAATCAATCAATCCGTTATGAATTACGATCGCGCCTGAACCGTGATCGCTCGGCTGAGTTACGATCTGTTGATTAATTTTATTGGCGGGCCGTCGGGCGATTGTTGGCAGGAGACAGTTCTTCGGAGGCTATTTGCATTTAACAAAGGTTCAGATGGAGAGTCCGAGAGAATCTTCATAAATATGAATATCGCGAGATCTTGTCAAAATGAATGACCCATAAAACAATTCTCATGCTGGAGCCAATTTCTTGTATTCATTTTAGTGGTAAATGTTACAATATTATTTTACAAAATTGTCGAGATCTCAAAATTTTAATTATTTAACTGCACATTCATTATGAGAAAGCGTTGTTCCGCATTTAATGTGGCTTTTGTTTAGAAGAAGAGACTATATACTAACTTTCTATTGCGTCATTAATTTATTTTCTGTTTAAGTCTTGTGGATTATGGTCGTGTGGGTCGCGGCAGTAAATTCAAAAATAATTCGGTCTGACTGCATCTCTAGCCGTGCAAGTTGTAAAGTCGTCGATCGTAAAAGACAATTCAAGACAATAACAGGTCGGGCTGCTAGATAGGCTATCAAGTTTTAAATTTAATACGTTTTTTAAAATCAAACTATCGATGGGCCGCCATCGCAGTAATGAGGCAATTTCTTTCTGATGCCCACTCATATACACACTTCCTCGGTGATTGGGCGATAAACCGGGTTTAGGAACGGTTTACACGTGCCCGTTATTTACTCCAAATCGATTGCATATCATCGAATTGGCGATCCCGAAGTACTGATCCCTCAAAATTAACGCTAAAAACACTACAACTGTTAAGATTGTGATGTATATTGTGGGTTCCGGCACTTTTTTTATTGTTTATTGTTTATTCATCATCCACAGGCAGCACACTGCACATTGTCATATTTTATCATTAGTCTGTTCAGCATTCACGGCGAAGAAGAACTGGCAAGAAACTTCGCTGATTTTTTTTTAACGTCCACTTAGTCGAAGTTTACAAATGTGTTTGCCCCTGCCTACAGAAATACGGGTTATTGGTACCCGTTTATGTCAATACATTAAATTAATTTTAATTCACAATAATCTACCGTACCTGTCATATGCAACAGTTCATGACAAATATCGGTTTATTTTGCAAAGTCATGTCCGTCATCTAACATGTTGCCAATTGGAGCAGGCCAGTCCCCACAAACAGCTCAGTCTAAGATAGCCGTGCAATATATAGAAGTTCTTGGGATGGCACCCAGTTCCCATGTGATGTGTTGGGCTATATTTTTTTGATAGTAAGAACCTGATTTGACACAGCCAATCATGCAAGAACGAAGAAGTTATGTCATTTTAAGTGTCCACGGCACAAGCCCTGCCTGGCACAATCTCACGGGTGCCAACGAACTGCTCTAACCCGCACCCACGCCACGTATTTTGTTAGAACAAAGGTTATTTATCTCAGTAACGTACGTCTCGCGGCTCGTGTCTGGAAGGCCCGACCCTGCCTCCGCAGCACCGAATAGTTTCGCGGCCCCCCCAAATTGTGATTTATAATAATACAGTCCGTGTAAGTTCGCGGGAACACCGCGGCGCGGCGCGCGGGGACGACTTATGGCAGGCGACAACATTTTGTGGCGCGCGTTATTCCCGACGTCAGCGTTTGACAATTTTGCCAGCGACATTTTGCTGCTTTTGATGTTTACGTACGTGTTTATGGTGACTTTTGCTCCTCCTCTAAAAACTAGTTGGTCCTTTCTTGCATATTTCTAGGTAAATATAACACGACAATGTTTCGTGAAACACACTTATGCTCTTCCCCGAAATACTAATTTTCCAGTTTCGTGTATATTTTCTTCGCTTGTGCATATTTCTAGGTAAACATAACTGGACAAAAAATGGTTCGTGAACTGTATAAACACACACAACTGTCGTGAACACTGTCTGTGTGTCATTGCGTTCTACTTACATTAATGGATATTTCTTTAAGGCCGTAAAATACCACTCAGACATACTACTTTTACAATATTGCAGTGTCTACACGGTGTAAACACTTAAACTACTTGGGGAATACGAGCTGGACCTGGCGAGCTTGCGCATTGTAAATGCCTTCACATATACGGGACTGGTGTACGCACAATATTTGTTTATTTATAATTACAAGAGTGCCGGTGTAACAGGCAGGAATGAATCCCCGGTAATTTTGAATCCCTTACAATGGTCGCTATTGATCCCCGGTATTGTTTAATAAACACTGCCATTAAAGTAATGACCCTAACGACTATAAACAAACCACGCTCGCGCCAAACGCTCTCAAGTGGCTAGGAGGATGACGTAGGCAGCGGACGTAGGTAAATAGTGAATGAAGTGATACTGTTAAATACTTTTAGAGTTCCGTTCCCCAAGATAATAGACTAGGAGGTGGCGATTTGATATTTGAATCATCTTGAGTCCTATAAATAAAAGCTAATCGCTGACAACCTTTTTTACTGGTCGATAGAATCCGCGGATCTATCAGTGTTTGGCGTAACTTAGTGTAGTTTAATTACCAAAAAAGTTTAAATAAATGAAATGAAAAAAAAAGTTTACTAATGAAGCTTAATTTCTGGCAGGTTTTTTGACCAAAGTGGGAAAGTAGGAAAAAAATTGAAGTAAGTATACCATTACCTTACATTAAGTATGTACATTAGTAAAGCATAAATGAAGTATCTAATAAGATGTTGCTCTTTGCGGACGATTGCAAGTTTTATAAAATTATTTAAAATAGTCACGACTCAATTCTTTTACAAAACGATATTAATCGAGTCTCTTTGCAGTGCTTTAAAAACAAAATGTGCCTAAATTTTCTAAAGTGTGTTCAAATTACATTTACGCGTAAACGAAAACCAGTTTTAACCGAATATTATGTTAACGGCAATACGCTTAAGCAAGTAGATATTATTCGTGACCTAGGTTTGGTATTAGATAAAAAACTTTCATTTAATGCTCATATAGACAACATAATTTCTCGTTCTTTTAAAATGCTAGGTTTCAAACGTAATAGTAAAGTTTTTAAAAATCCTGCGGCAAAAGTTGCATTATTTAACAGTCTTGTAAGAAGCATACTAGAATATGCTAGTCCAGTGTGGAATCCCAGCTACAAATTACATATACTCGTACAACGCATCGAGCGTAGTCAAAAGATGTTTTTCAACTTTTTATCTTTTTTTGACAATAAAGCGAAGTTTCTTCCTTACTACACTGACAGACTGATTTTTTATGGAGTCAATTCTCTTGAAAAGAGAAGATTGCATTCGGATATTATTATTAATTTGAAAATTATTACTAATCAAGTATTAAGACCTTTCCTTTTGAGCCAGATAAATTTTAACGTACCGAGACCAAATTCACGTCCTAAATCCCTCTAAAACTAAAAATACATAAGACTAATTTAGGTAAATATTCACCACTTTCGAAAATCTCTTCAAATTATAATGCATTCGTTCATCATCACGATATTGATATATCGGCCCCATCACTAGAATCATTTAAAAATAAATTCAAAACCTGTATGTAATTATTTCCCCTCCTTTGTTCTTTGTAATAATGTTCACTCACTTTTAAACACGTGTTATTTTAGTTGATATATTTTGTTTTGTAGCGTGTTTATATTCCATGATTTATTTATTTTTATTCTTGTTATTAGAATTAAGTGAATGCCCTACCGTAATGCCGACTTAAGGAAATGTTAATAACCATGTTGTGTTTGTCCATTATTGGTGATAGTTTCACTTTTTTTATATTTAAGTTTTGTTATTACCATGTAAGAAATGAGTCACTTTTGACAAACCTAATAAAAAAAAACAACTCAATCGTCTCGAATATTTTACAGGTTTTTGTAGTTAAATACATAAATCACATTTCGAAATGGCAAATTTTATGTTTTTGTAAGTTCTAAGTAGAGTAGTCCTAAGCAAGTGTTAACGTTGCGTTCCGAAATTACAGAGTGGTCTAGTGACTAGAGGACTTGCCTTTCATGCGAGAGGTCTGGGTTTAAATCCTCGCCCCGGCCATGTATCACTTTCTTTCTCTTTCTGTTTTGGATAAGTTAGTTACGAATGCGAGCTGTTCCATGGCTCGGAACTCATGTAAAACTTTAGGTCCCCTACCCCTACTTATTGGTAGGGTCAAGCCCGCCTGCGTTGGTGCCACCGAATTGGATAAAACGATGGTTAATCCAGATAAATGTAGTCGTGTTCACAAAGGGAAGGTCCTGACATGGTACTTTATTCCTTCGGAAAAGTGATGTATTAGGCTAATATCATAACGGTAGTTGTGTGGTATCAGCCATCCATGTCAGGGTCGGTCCCCACCGTCTTCTTTCTACCATCGCACAACGCGGAACAGGCAGAAAATGCACCTGTTCACTGGCGACATTCCAAAAATCAAAACCAACCGATCCTATAGGTAATTTATCTATGGGGTCGGTAAACTATAGAATGTAGTAATACTCCCTGCCGAGGTATTTCTCCCAAAGTAAAACCTGGGGTCCTTCAAACATGAAAGCACCTCGTCCACCGGCATGGTTTTCGCAGCCCCCTTTAAAGTTCGAAAGCGCAAGGGCGTCGTCGGGCACCTTAAGAACGGCCCGTAAGCTATGCTCCCCATACAAACGTAGTTTACTAATCATTTGGAAACCGCTATTCCAATTAAATTGATATTTAAAATCTAATATCAAGTAATAAATATCTGTGTCTGCATGCTTTTGTTTTCTGGAAAATTCCAAACCAAATTAAATTAAACCATAAAGAAAATTTTCATACGAATTTTGTTTTCTCTGTGGTTTGACCGAGAATACATTTACCGAAAAAACAAAGGCATGCAGACACAGATATTTGTAGCCTAATATTAGATACCAAATATCAAGTAAGTTGGAACAGTTGTTTTCAAATGATTAGTAAACTACGTTTGTATGGGAGGCGAAATTTTCTGATGCTTACGGGCCGACCTTAAGACGTCCTGGCGTACGCCATATGCCGAGCTTAACATAAAGAATGGTTCCATAAAAAAACATCTGTTTGTAGCCTGGGTTTAAAGGTGACCCCAGGACGTATGTATAACTTCAAGTTCATGCACACCGCATAAAAAGCGAAATTTTCGGACTATTCTCGGGTGAAATCTCTTAACATTTATATCCGACATATTATTTTTGCCCTCAAATAATTTCTTGAATAGCACATATTTGTCAGAAATGTGTCTTAATATTAATAAAAATATTTTCTTATAAAATTTTGACATGCCGTGTCGGTTCCGGAACCTAAAAATGATGCAATCGGCCGGCTGCATTTATTTCCATGCATGTGGTAATAGCGGACAAAGTGATTCGTCCCCTTCCTTCTTTCCTAGGCGGTAGGGTTATTCCCACACAGGCTGCTACCATCGCATTGAATGAACCCATACGAGGGAATGCCGCTGGCATTAAGTTGTACCTTTTGCCCGAATGTATAGTGCAATGAACATATATAAATAAATAAATACATTGGCAATTGTAGAGATCGTGGTCTAGGGGTTAGAGGACTTGGCTTTCATGCGAGAGGTCAGGGTTCAAATCCTCGCCCGGACATGCACCACTCTCTTTCTCTTTCTAAGTTGGATAAGTGCATTTAGTTACGAATGTGAGCTGTTCCATGGTTTGGAACCCATGTAAAATTGTAGGTTCCCTTCCCCTACGTGGTGGGATTAAGTCCGCCCGGGCTGGGCTAAGTACCACCGCATTGGATGAAACTATGGTTAATGCGGCAATGAAAAGATGTCCGTGTTTTCCAACCAGTTCAATGTAGCTGTGCTCATAAAGGGAAGGTCCTGGCATGGCACCTAATTCCTTCGGGAATGTGGTGTATTGGGCTAATATCATAACGGTAGTTGTGTGGTATTAGCCATCCATGTCCATGTCCATGGTTGCATAAAAAAAAAGTGGAAGTTCTCTTGTTCGTACTTTAACAGCAAACAATTCTGTTCTATATCCCTTCATTGTAAATTGGTCGATCATATGATAATATATGATGTTGTCTAAGTTATATTTTTTTTGGAATGTATGTCTTCAAGTGGACCGTTAGTTCAAGTGGTTTAACATTGGGCGCGCGGTTGGGATCTGGAAGGGTGACGGTTGATGATGGATGCTCGCTAAGAACGTATTTTTGTAAACAAGGACGAAATACACAAGTGACAACCACCTACACACTCATATAGAAATCTTCGGAACCCATTGATATTTAAACGTGAAATTTACAGTGTGGATTCCCGTTAAGATTACAACACTTATTCGCCAAGTATTATTTATAATTAATATATTTAGGGGTAAAAGAGGCCAAAATGTACAAATCTTCTTTAGGCACCTAATTTCAAAAAACATTTCACCTAGGAAAGTAAGAGATTTAGAGTGGCTTGCTGAAAAAGGTATTTTAGCTCTTAAGAGGTCAAAGAGACTAAAATGAACGAATTTACATATAACACCTGAAATGTCTAGAACCATTGAGACTAGAAATGTTAAATTTAAATAGTGGCTTTCTGTTAAGATTTATTAATTGGCAAGGATTATTCAAAATGTAATTGTTAAGGGAGTAAAAGAGGTCAAAATTAACAAATTTTCATATTACATTGTACTAGAAGCGTACGAATTTTAACAGTAGCTTTCTTTTAAGGTGGCCCATCCCGCTCATCTCCCCATACAAAAGGGGAAAGAAGATCACGCCCATATTTCTTGTCAGAGATCCAAAATTTTACTCAAAATAGCTTTATTTGATCTAACTAGATGTCTGATGACCATTGGCATTCTAAAATTGTGTTTGATTTCTAAGTTATAAGGTCTGAAAATTCGTATTTTTCGCGCGTTTTATACAATAGCTTCGGAGGTGGATTACGCAATGATAAAGTAAGAACATCGTAAAAAGATTAGTCATCAGACATAGCTTATTTAATCAAGATTTATGATCTATTTGGTTTTTGTTAGATGTTTCACTACAGCGGTCGTGGTTTACTTTTAGCTATAAGTCGTTTTGAAATTAAAATTTTCGTAAATCTTACCAAATCATACACTATGCACATTGTCTTTTTTGAGGACATGTTGCATCTTCCTCATCACGGAGCCTGTCTTATTCTTTGAAACAGAGAAGGTCACAGAGCGCAACAACACGGTTTTGTACCATGCCCGCGAATGAGTTAGGCCCGCCGGGTTGGGCCACCTTAACATCAGAATGCTCGCTAAGAAATATTTTTTTTTTGCAATTTAGCTAACTAGTTACCTCTAACTCTTTAACCGAGCCTTAGTTTATTTCGGCCTCTAACTCGAGAGGCCGAAATACACTAATTTTCAAATGACACACGAAATCTCTAGAACCATTAAACCAAGAAATGTGAACATTTCAGAGTGGCTTAGATGTATGGTAAGCATAGCGCATATATATTTACGAAACTAAAAACGAACTTTCGAAATCCAACTATGGGTAGTAGACAAAAGCAAAATGTACAAACTCTCACATACTACTTAGTGCCTGATTTGAACTAACTCATATTACTCCGTTATGTTAAGCGCGATATGGCGTAAGCAAGGTCCTGGAAGAGGTGCCCGGCGACGCCTATGAGCTTTCGAACTTTCACGGGGGCTGCGAAAACCATGCCGGCCGACCAGGTGCTTCTTGTCACCATGTTTGGAGGACCCCGGGTTCTACTTTAGAGAAAATATGTCAGGAAGTCGATTCCATAGTTTACTGACCCTATAGATAAAGGATCAACCGGATCGGTTGGTTTTTATTTTCGGAATGTGGCCAGTAAATTTGATTACCCTACCTGTTTCGCGTTGAACGATTGTAGAAAGAGGACGAAAGGACAGCGTTATGCAGCTTTGACGTGTACTCTCTAGCTGATCAGGTGGTTCTTCACACCATGTTGAAAAAATCTAATTACAACGATGCTATTTAAATGTCGCTATGGAGTCGGCGATATAGGGGATGACAATTTATATGGGTCATCTAATATTGACGCTACATAATTATACCTGCGTATGGCTCGTTTTTTTTCCGCAATTTTAGGGCTACTTTACATCACGCTAAATTACCAGAGAGGTGACCAGTCGTATGAAATGGTTATAACTTAAGAACCAATAACCCGATTTAGATGCGTTTTGTATCGAAGTCTCGCCTAAATCTGCGCATTACTTATAGGCTGCAAAACATCACGCTAACATACCAGGAGAATGAACTGTGAGTGTTAAATATTTCTAATAAAACTGACGGACTACTCCTCCATGTACCATGGAAATTGGCAGAATACGTCGCTGTAAATTATGAGAGAGGAGACCGGTCGGGATAAAAGTTCATAACTTGCGAATTATTCACTCGATTAATATGCGGTTTGTATCTACGTCTGGGATCTATGGGCGCGGTTGGGTTTTGGATGGGTGACCGTTTTCGATGTTGAGGATGGCTGTCGCACGGATCCTAGAGTATAAACGTAGGTCCCCTTTCTAACGTAGGTACTAGGTAGATTTAATCCCGACTGAGTTGGTAATGATGATCGAAGCGGTCATAAAACATGTCCGTGTTTTACATCCATGGTAATGTAGTAGTACTAGTGCAAGATCGTCCGGGCGGCAAATGCTTTTAAAAAAACTTGGAAGAAATTGGCCCCAATGTTTTACAATTAAATAATGTACATTCCTTCCACTGAATTTATGAATGGCAATAATTTGATGTTATCTTAATCAATCATGCCACATCGGCTCAACCAATTTTGTTCAAATTTCGTAGACAGTAGTGTTAACTAGCCTTTTGGACCAGCCCGCGGGGTTACTATTTAAACAGTATATAATTCAGCCCGATATCAGTCCAAAACGACATTGATGCGAGCGGAGCCGGGTACCTCAGGTGGTTATTAATATAACTTAGTACCTACATAAACATCTAACTTGAATGAAGTGATTAAATGTTTTTAGGGTTCCATTCCTCAATACAAGGAAAGCTTAACAATTATTTTGTGTTCTGTGTGATTCTGTTCTTACGTTTATTCGTGTGCATGTCTCAGCATTTTATCCTCAGAAAGGAAAAATTAATAAGAATGGCTTAAACAAGTCGTTCTTTCGAATTTAGTTAAGTGCTGACACAACATGAAAAAGTGTAGTTGTAGAATGATGCTCATTATATTTTATGCTGAACATCACACAAGGTGGCGAAGTTAGAGGGCTAAATAACATAATACTTCTGTCGCTTCTACGGGCATGCTCTTCGATTACGGGGTACTATTATGGCTTAATTAAGCCACTCACTTATCATAGTGGTTTATTTTTGATCGTCCAGGCACACCTACCACTTCCACCCACTTGCCACCTCTGAATATTTTTGTCATTCTTTCATTAGGTATTTATTCTGTATACATGTCCAAACCACATTAAACTAACTAGTTGGACATACTAAGTTTCTGATGAATAATTTTAACGTAAGCAATTTATGGAGTGGCTATTATCGCTCAAAGCCAGTAAATGCGCTGTGCACTGTACACCTAGGACCCAAAAATCCACATCACTCTCACTAGTTTGATGGAAACATTATAGAGACAGTGACAACGCAACATGATCTTGGTGTGACAATTTCAGAAGATCTTAAATGGGAGACACACATCACAGAAGTCGTCAAGAAAGCCAATTTCCTACTATACATGATCAGAAAGGTCTTCTCGGACATAAATACAGAACTATTCTTAAAATTATATAAGGCCTATGTTCGCCCCTTATTGGAACATGCTTTTCTGATTTGACGGGCCACAAAAATGATTGCAACACTTAAGAAGCAAAGTTATGAACATCATCTTAAAGTTATCGGACTCAGCACCCTAGAGGAACGCCGCCAGCGAAGGGACCTCATAGGCTGAGATAAATAGTCGTAACAGAAACTAAGACTAACGAAAAGTAGTACTTTGTGACGTCACTTTGCATTACTTTGACATTTCGTCCATACAAAGTGTGTCGAAATGACGTGACAAAGTACTACTTTTCGTTAGTCATAGTTTCTGTTACGACTATTTATCTCAGTAATAGAAGCATACAAAATCCTCAATGATTACTATAATTTACCAAATCTCAAAGAAATTAAAAAAACTAAACCACTCTGCATCAAATTCTAACCCCAGGAAACACTTCTTGGTGAACAGAGTTGTAGACTTTTGGAACAATCTGCCGGAGGAGGTCATTAGTGCTGAAACTGTAAATGGATTTAAAAACCGACTAGACAAACACTTAAAGACAATAAAAAAAACAAATAATCAATAATAATAATAGACAATCAATAATAATAAAAGACAATCAATAATCAATAAATAAAATCAAAATAAATACAGAATGTGAATAAATTTAATGAGATACACTTGGATGAGAATCCACACTTTGAACAATTTTGGAATTTCATCTCGAACGTATTAAAATAAAAATTTTACTTAAACCTTTTATTAGTATACGATATCACCAAGTTATTAAAATAAACTCAAATATTCGCAGTCAATGCCCAAATTAATTTTTGGTTTTTAAAAACTAACTTTTTATCACGAAGGGAAGTAGAAAAATAGTAATAGCATACCTTTTATAAATGAATTATAAAACAAAGCAATCTTATCCGGTTTTTTCCGTAACTGCAAGTTTAAGCCAAGTTTAAGCCGCAAGTAGGCATGCTTAATGTTGAGCATACTATAGTCAAAACCTTAGTCCTAAACATATGTAACTGTTGTGATCTAAAATTAGGTCGATGGCTAAAAGCCACTGTTATTCTTTAATTTCTCAGACAGTTATTAACTTATCAACCTCAAATGTATTGTTTTATAACTTCAGGTATATGCACACCAAATGAATTATTCTAAGCACGAAAACAGCTGGCAAATGGCTAGGTTATCACCTGGTTAACACAAATGGTACTTTTATCCCGGAAAAATGTTGGGTTCAACCCGAAATGAGTCCAGAGTGGGCAGTCAGAGTTCTCACCTAAATTGGCGTTTACGGCAAACCGATATACTGGCGTTTTCAAATGTATGGAGAAATTGAAGAGCGCGCGCAGTGGGCGTTAAGCGAACTAACATTTGCGAGTCCGAGTTTGATTTGACAGCTTACTCAACGTTGCCGTAAATACTTCGACGTTGCGGTTTACTTCCACTCCGTATTTTCATACAAATCGGAGGTCCGAATTTGACTTTGACAGCTTGAAGAAGTAAAACCACAGAATATCTAGGAAAAACTTGTATGGAGTTTGATGTTTTTACGGAACTTCGAAGTTACGTAAACGCCAATTTAGGTGAGAACTGAGACTACCGGCTCAGAACGACATTGAGACAGGCAGAGCGGGTACTTAAGCTAGTGACAAATAAATAGAGACTGATGGATGAGATAAACGTACTGAACCTGAAACTGAAGGAAATCTTGCGTTGCGTTTAATTAGTAGTTAAAATATTTCTATATAATATATTTCTAATAATGAATGGCAGGGAATGCGGTAATTGTGTAACCATGTCCTGTTGGAAAATTCATGAGTGGTTGTAGGATGTAGGGTAGGGGCCATGCTTGCTCCCGCTAAAAGGTGCAACAGACAATTCGACAATTTTTTGACGCTTCGACAGCGAGCACATGCGTCACTGGATTCTAGGCCTGCAGTTGGGGGCGGGCTATCCGATCAAGCCTTTTATTGCGAGAGTCCTAGTGCACCCGATTGTAGAAAAAGTAAAGCTAGTAATGAACGCCATCTCGCCACGCCATGCGCTGCGAGCCGCACCGTTTCCTATATACAGGGGGCCCATTCCGGTAAGAGTGAGTTCGAGTTCGGGAGTGAGTTAACCTAAAAATAGCTGGTAAATATATTATTATTTAAATAACGGAACCGTTATTTATACTTCCGACGTATTTACGGGACGGACCCGATTTTTATCTATCTGTAATGATGTTCAAGAAGTGTGGAAACATTACTATTTAAAAAAGTGAGTTGATATTTAGTGACGAATTCGAAGTCACTCTTTCCCTGAATGGACCCCCGGGGTCCATCGCTCGAAGTGTTACCAATTGAAAATTATGTTATTTGGTTAATTAAAGTACGGTTTATTAAAAATTGTATCAAAATGCAAAAAAAAATTGAATTTTGAGACAATCATTGTTATAGTTCGTATAGCCTCCTTTGGCACGGATGATAGCACCAAGTCGTCCCGTAAAGGCTTTGCAGGCTGCACTAAGTTTGCGTTATTTCCGACGGAGCGGTGCATTCAGCGCATCCACACTTTCATATCTTTTGATTGATACGGCTACCTCCAAAATGGATCATACCGTGAATTCCATTGGAATAAAATCTGGAGAGTAGGCCACTGTTCTGAAAAAATGAACCGAGGAACGTGGTACTGTAAATAAAAATGTGTCAGGCGAGCTTTGTGGGACGGTGCTGAGTCTTGTTGGAACGTCCAGCTGTTCATACCGAATTGCTTACATTGCCTATGGTATGAGCGCATCATTTAACACCTTTTGCTGGTACACTTGTTGGACATTGACGCCCTTCTCGATAAACACGAGTGGAGAGCAAAAGCATTTGCGGTCACTGCAGCCCAGACCATAACAGAAGCAGGCGCTTACTTCTGTTATATTCTGGCACGCAACTCTATCGTATAAATTCTCGTTGGGCTTGCCCTGCAGCCAAACACGATCATTTAGTTTGTTTACATACCGTTGAGCATTAAAAAAAATAATCGGAAAAAACAATGTTTTCCAGATTGCCACATTCGTGCAAGACTTTCAGTGCTCGAGCTCTTTGTAGTCGGACTGCCTTTTACGCTGAAGTAAGATGATGTACTTTTTGTATCTTGTAGGGTTTCAGTTTCGGTTTTTTTAAGTATGCGCCTAATA
The DNA here is from genome assembly GCA_946894095.1 of Incurvaria masculella. Lineage (NCBI taxonomy): Eukaryota > Metazoa > Arthropoda > Insecta > Lepidoptera > Incurvariidae > Incurvaria > Incurvaria masculella. The sequence continues at coordinate 14,398,128 of OX335651.1, forward strand.
CTTGAGTCGGATACTTTCAGACTGTATGTCAATTTTGCAGCGATATCGGCTGGCGAGGATTTCTTTGAATTCGAGCCTTCACCTTTCGAACCATGTCACGTGATGTTGCTGTTTTCGGATGACCGCCTCAATTCCGTTTAGTATTGGTCCCGGATTGCTTATAACTTTCCTTTCACTAACATTTTGTTCCGACGTTAAATATCGGAGCTCCCGAACGATGGTTGTGATTTTCCGGCCCATGGCATAATGATCACATTGTTCGTTTAATATCCATTGCGAAAATTCATTATCAAATTAAAATCTGTTCCCGGGCTTTTCGCCCACTTAAAAACAATAAAACAAACTGACGAATTCGGGGCGCTGTCATTATTGTTTTGAAAATAGAAGCAGTGTGAAGTTAGAAACAGTTCGAGTGACGGACCCTGTATACCACTAGCTTTTGCCTGCGCTAGAAACCGTTGGTTGATTTCGAAAATTTATATTGTTCCATCATAAATGCTTTTAATCTCCCATTCATCCCCATAAGGTTTTATAAATAACATTTAGCCATTTCAGATTTTAAAGGAGTTTCCCCTTTTTTAAATCAACTTCCTTAAAATTCTCAACAACTGCACCCATATCGATTTTAGGCTTATTTAACAAAGATTTGAATTGAATTTAAGCCTGACCGACCCGCTAGGTTTCGCAGCCACCCTTAAAGTTCGAAAGCCCATGGGCGTCGTCGGGCACCTTAAGGGGTCCATCGAACAGACGTAAAGAAGCACCTGATCGACTTCGTTTACAAATATAGTGATTTATAAATAAAAACTTTTAAATATTAAAATAAGATATAGCTTATGTTAGACAGAAATAATGTAGCTTTCAAATTTTGAAAGAATTTTTAAAATCAGTTCAGTAGTTTTAAAGATTACCCTGTCCAAACTAGCTGAGGTACACGCCTCCGCATGTCGCTTTGGACTGAAGTCGGTTTGAATTATTTCCTGAATAAAAAATTGTCCAAAGGCCTGGTCTAAAACGCTGTTTCACGACAATGCATCCATCTATCAAATTGTAGCAAAATGTTTTAAGTCGATATATTCCGGGAGGTCACGACATTTTTGGTCACGATAAGGTAAATGGCTGAATATGGGTTCACGTGTTAGAGACCAACCCTCTGATGCTATATATGTCGGTCTGCCTGGGCCAAGTGGTTGCGTTATCTAGATTGGCCGTATAAAATAGATGTTGATGTCACCCCTCTTGTAATTTAGAGAGATGTACTCCACCAATTTTCATGGAAGTACATTCAAGAGCAGCTTCATTCGATTTTATTATAAACATTTAACCCAATCTGCTTACCCCTCTGGTAATTAAGCATTAAATCTGGTAATTAAATTCTAAGTAGCCCTAATGTTGGGGAAAAAATCAATCAAGCCTGGTACAATTTAACAGGCTCTCTAGTCTTGCCAAACGCTTAAATATTTAAAATCCTTAACTTGAGGTATTTTTGGTTGCCCATACGATTTTTAATCTCTTATTTCACCACCTTCAAGATTTATTCGTCTGCAATAATATGTATCCCTTAAGGCTCTCGTGAAGGCAGCGGAAATCGAAGATTTGAAATTTTTACGAAATGCATTCTATGTCAATTGGCCAAGGCACAATTTTGCACGGTGACTGCCATTAAAATAGCGAAATCGTCTTCCAGACCTTCCTATCTCTAAAAGTTGTCAGATTTTCTTCTTTATGTCCTTATGTTTTTATCGTTTTGTATATATGTATATCTGTATTTTGAAGTTTTTTTTTTAAAAGCACACTTTCAAATATATTTTTAGCCAATATTTTCCAATCTAATAGGTTTATCAAAAAATTAAAACATATAGACGTACATTTTGACAACATATTTAAGAATCCTAAATTTCAAAAACCTAATAAAACGTTAAGAGCGCGTATAAAAATATCGCCTGTAGTATGGGGAATTGATAGGGTAGGGGATAAAATTACTCTCTAATTGTATCCGTCGAATGGTCATAGTGACCATATAATTGTATAGGAATCAATAATAGTGGGGTCTTCTGCATCTCATGAGTTGGTGCAGGTGCGGGCTGCCCCTTTTGCCCGGGCTTCTTCTCGTCAGGTATGAAGCACTGCCGGTCATTGGTGGCCGCTATCAAGCGGCGCGTCATAAATCACGCAGCCGAAACATCGCCACCGTTTCCAAATATGCTCTAAAAATGTGTTTGTTGAGTCAGTTCCCACCCACACAAACCCTATATTACGTATGCGACTTTGTTTCCATGTGACATGTACTTAGAGTTGGTAGTTTTTGAAAATTGGAGACAGCGGGTCTCATAGCAGGCGCGCTAGATGGCATATCTCCCTGGTAGTTCCTGAGATGAGCGCATTCATACACAACGCCAGTCACGTTGGTGCGCGCCATAATTTTAATATTGCAAAAACACCGAACATATTCATTATAATTGCATACTTTAAAGGGCAATTATAAAGTGCATAAAATGCTTAAGGCAACGAACGTATTTAATTTGGTAAGGATTGTAATAGTATCCCTCAAGATAGCTTTCCAATTACCACAATATATTTGACCATTTTTTAAAACATTTATTTTTTTATAGTATGCTATCCTTAAAATATAGACATATTTCATCGCAGACTTATCTGTAGACCGTCGTCGTAACGCCCAGTACATTAAATTTGGGAACTTATTATTGGGATTGAAACAAACAAAAAAGTTGAATAACTTTTTGCTGAATATTCTCTTAATAAAAAGTTAGACTTTCGATGCAAAGTAATTCAATAATTTAGTGTAAAAAGAATCTAATGTTCCGTAAGAACGTGGGAACGTTGTATTTGCAGTCGAACAAAGAGTTTAGGATACACATCCGGTTGAATGAAAAGATGAACAGTCGAAATACTTTGACTTTTGGAAACTATTATAGGGTTGAGTATAGATTCAAACATAGTTGAGGATGTCTACTAGCTACTGAGTAACCAAAATCCTAAAAAAAATTAATCAAAGGTTGTATTTAAACACCATTTATTTTTACGTTTAACCGGAAGTGTATCCTTTAACCTTTGGTTGACTGTACTTGGACATGAATGGCTAATATCACACCTACTGTCATGACATTAACTTGATACGCCACGTGGGATCTAGGTTCCATGCCAAGACCTTCCTTATGCATGGTTACAACGTTGCGTCAAATTACACTAGACTAAAACTCTCGGTAACTAGACACTTTAGAGAAAAAAAATGTAACCTTTTTTGTCTCAGAAAAACGTGAGGACTACGCTGGCGAAATTAATGTACTGGCCGTTAAGACATCCTGTATAGGAGGAACACCACACATTATTTTGTTATATCTCCAAAGGATTAGGCAGCGTTTTCGATTAAAGTTCCCCAATCAGCTTGATTTTTTCCGACATCTTTAACAATTATCGTCATATTTCAACCAATTTACACAAAACACTAATGAACTATACACATAAACCTTGATCCCGTGAAGACCGTATGAAAATCCGTTCAGTAGTTTTTAATTTATCGCGTTCAGACAGATAGACAAACAGTTTTTTTTATGCGACCTGACATGGATGGCTCATACCACACAACTACGGTTATGATATTAGCCCAATACACCACATTCCTGAAGGAATTAGGTGCCATGCCTGGACCTTCCCTTTATAAGCACGACTACATTGAACTGGATGTAAAACAAGAACAATTTGAATGTCGAATTTGAATGTTCGTTAGGTTTTTTATTGTATGTACACTCAAAGTATATTGTCCTATTGTTGTAACCCTTCCACCACGGGCCTTATGGTCTACAGGAATGGTTTAATCCAAATATTTAAGATGCATTGTTTTGTACGTAATGCATGTGTGTTATATTGGATAAATAAATAAATAAATGTAAATACATTTTTCATTGCCGCTTCGAACATCTTTTCATCCAATGCGATGGTACCAACCCGGGCGGGTTTAAACCCTACCACCTAGTAGGGGAAGGAGTCCTACAGTTTTACATGGATTCAGAACCATGGAGCAGCTCGCATTCGTGACGAAATCCACTTTTCGAACTCGGAAAAAGAAAGACAGTGGTGCATGTCGGTATTGAACCCGGCCTGGGTACGCTAGGCCAATCCCCGCGCCACTAGGCTACGAGCCGCTCATGTTGCGGAGGGGGATTTTGTTTTCTAATATCTAGTGATACCGTACAAATATGATGATATTGAATTGCTTGCAAAAACCTAATTGCATTGTCAGAATTTAACTCCGGAACCCTAATTGTGATCGCAACAAAATTGTTTGATTATTTATGCGTAAAATGTCTTATATAAGAATATGCGAGGCACTTTCTAACTCTTCATGATGTATGCAAAGATGTTTTATACCTTAGTATTTTTCCTTATTACTAAGCCTCCGCTATCCGTCCGTCCGTCCGTCCGTTACAGGGCCCGTCTCATGAACCGTAATAGGTAGGCAGCTGAAATAATCACAGAGTGTGTATTTATTTTGCCGCTATTAAAACAAATAGGTAAAATTAAATAATAATAAAAATTAAAGCAAATACAAAACACGCGATTTTTTGGTGTTAAATCTTGTACCATGGTACGGAACCCTTTGTGTGCGAGTCCGACTCGCACTTGACCGTTTTTTTTTTCATTATAAGCAGGCACGGTTATGGCTAATACGTAAAGTCATCTTGAAATCAGACCAAAAAACCGCATCTAGGTGCCATGCCAGGACCTTCCTTATATTGCCCATCTACATTGATATGGATGGAAAACACAGGCAGTCGTTCATTATCGCTTCTTCCATATTTTCATCTAATGCGATAGTACCAACCCAGGTGGGCTTACCCACCTACCACCTAGTAGGGTAAAGGGACCTAAACTTTTAAATTGAACCCGAACCATGTAAACATTCGAATTCGTGAAGAAATGGACTTATCGAACACATTTGATATTGTTTGTCAGCCTCGGCAGCCCAGTGGCGCGACGCCTTGCGATTCGATAAGCTTGGTCACCTGTGAGCGGGTAAATTTTGGATGGGTGACCATTTTAAACCGTTAAGGCTGGCCGTGGTTCGGATGACACGTAAAGCTGTAGGTCCCTTACTTACTAGGTGGTAAGGTTAACGGTGGTACCATCGCATTGAATGAACGATGGTCGAAGCGGCAATGAAAATTGTTCATGTTTTCCATTCAATTCAATGTAGACGAGCAATATAAGGGAGGTCCTGGCATGGCACATAGTTCCCATGTGTGGTGTTAGGCTAATATCTGACGGTCAATTTAGTATCAACCATCCATGTCCATTTACATACAAAAAACATAAAAAAACATCAAAAAGAGAGTCAGGCATCACCGGTCGAACTCATGACCCTGGCATCAAAAGTAAATCCCTACGCCCGTGAGCTGCGAGTCACTCACTCTATTATCAAGACGTCTTGGAATTTGTTTTTTTATTCGGAATCTTAAATTAAAGAGAAAATCTCGTTTGGAAATGCGTCGCAAAAGGCATTACGAAAAACAAATGTCATAAAAGAGTATGTACCTTCCTACTACAATTATGGCAGTTTGTCAATGGAGCGGCGGTGACGCGTCTCGGTTTTGTTTATACAACTCGAAGCACTCGAATCTACCTCCCATTCACTTTGTCGGCCGCCTTGTTTGGTATTCAACTTGATTTACGATCATGAAACGACATAATTAGTGTCAAATTACTGTAAACAGGGGTTCACTTTTAGAGGGGATTCATTCCTGCCTGGGACACCGGAGGTCTGCTCCCTTCCTCTAACCCTAAAGATAACACGACCAGTTCCACATGAAGTCGAGGTCGAGAGTAATGTGAATCGACGCAATTTCCACTTGAGTTTTTTTTTACCTATCATTGGGCCAAGTTAAAATGCAAACCAAATAATATTTTCAATATTTTGTTGTTTCAAACACAGGCATGGATATATCTTCAGCGAATGAACACCTTGTGACCAATCATTCAGTTAACGAGAGCCAGAATAGACACCTATGACAGTGTATGCACCTATTTGGGGCTGACATCAGGCTTATCAGAAGCTACTATTTCTCAAATTCGTTTCCCCGTCACACCGCCGCTAGGGTAATAATGTCTACCGGTGAGTGTCTTTCCTCATAACCGTTATCTGGGAGTCTTGAAATGTAATTTAAACAAGCTCAATGTAAGCAAAAGTCCGCAAATCGGCTGGAAACGTGTCTTGCACAGCATGTCATCGCCAGGTAAGGTAAATTAGGCTGATCCGGGCACATTTGGTCCCTCGACACACTCACGCCTGCTGTTTGTCTGAAAAAAAACAGTGAAGGTAAAATGAACATCAAATTACGCAATTTAACAGATGATCAACAAACACTGTCAAAATCACTGGTTCTGCATTCATTCTCCGGCAGCCTGCGCAACGAGACGCTCGGCTGTCGATAAAGCGTCGCGTCGATCTTACGACTCTCCTCCGGAGCTACCCCGCCGACTAATTCATATGCGCGAGTACGCCCGGCCTAAGCTAACACGACGCTGCGGGTAATTAGACTGATTTCACACTACACACACCGGCGGCGCACGAGACCCGCGACGACCTACCCGAAGAGTCCGACCCCTTTGTATTAATTTAAACTTCCCAGGAAGTTACTCGACGACGCCGCGACGACCAGCGTCACATTCGGGATGGTGCCACGGGAATCCGGTGCGCGGTAGGATTTAACTATTTGAACACAATGCATACAATCAGCAACCATAAAATAATCCAGGCGTGAAGTACTTATTGGTGGGTGTAAAGACCACAAAACACCAATGGCCGCAATGAAATGTTTCGCGTTAGGTCGTTCAAAGAACCCGTATTTTTACTACTGTCCAGTCGTCATGCTAGCAAACATTATGTTCAATCTTGGACAACACGTTGTGATCGTACTTTATGGCACTTTATTATTTCTGCTTACCCCTCTGTGAGTTTAATAAAAAAGTTTTTTTTAAATGAAGTTAATAACCGCCTTTAATATATACCTAGTTGGTGAGAGCTGCTTCTTTCAAGGCAAATAATTGAATAGACTAGAGTTTCCACTCGGTAAATGTTAATTTGAGCCGAACCAATTCCACTTCGATCTTCACGTCACCCGATACATTTACTTTAATTAATAAAAACTCCACAAATGGTAAAGGTAAATTAACCAGGATTGAAAACTAATTGCGAAATAAACACTTCCCTTGTAGGACACAAAGTGAGCGCCACAAAGAAGACAAATTATCGGGGTTTCGATAGAGGGGGACCACAGTGGCGCTTAATGAAGTATTGGAGAGTTGTTTTAGTGTCTTACAATAGATTAATGATCGAAACTAAAAATCGGCCAAGTGCGAGTCGGACTCGCGCACGAAGGGTTCCGTACCATCTCACAAGATTTAAAACAAAAAATCACGTTCTTTGTATGCCCCCCCCCTTCATTTTTTATTATTTTTGTATTTTACCTATTTGTTGTTGTAGCGGCAAAATAAATACACACTCTGTGAACATTTCAGCTGCCTACCTATTACGGTTCATGAGATACAGCCCGACGGACAGACGGACGGACAGCGGAGGCTTAGTAATAGGGTTCCGTTTTAACCCTTTGGGTACGGAACCCTAAAAATGAACCTATGAATGGCATTGTTTCATGACTTATAATATTTTTGAAAATTTGTTTTTGGATGAAATGTTGTGAAAATTCGTTTGAAAACTATCCAAAAAAAACCAAGACGTTTTCTATAATAAAACGAAATATACCTTAAATATTCGCGTTGTCCTTTTTTCGATTTGAGGCAAATGAGGGGACGACAATTTCCCGGTGTCGTTAATTTCCCGTAATAGCCCACAGGTGCCACCGAACAATTCCCGGCTTGTATTTAAGTTTGGTACATCCTTTTACCTGCGCCTTCCCATTTAACCTCCGCCTACCCTCATTCCGCGTCTCCTTTCCTTATAAGCGCAGGCAAATCCCATTCAATTTCCTTTCTAATGAGAATAGAAAGCTCATTTCTTACGCCCGTTTTAGTAATATCGAAGTAATAATGTTTCCGACGGGAAACACTGAGTAATAAGCACACAGCAATAAGGAATAAGTGATATAAACACCCCTTGCGCCAGAGCAGTAGGCCACGGATGGTGTCAGAAGAGGGCATTAGATACAAAAGCAGACAATAAAATCGTGACCGGGCTGCCGCAGAGTAAGCAAAAGGGAAATAATACCTTGGGGGAGGTCAACCGTCAACGAAATTAATGCTTACGTTTAATTGCACGCGGGATCGAACCCCATTCTTCGGGTAAGGGAGCGTCTTCCCCTCACGGCTCCCTCGGGCCGAGACGCCGACAGACTGGCAATTACCTCCTCCGAATAGGAATAGGTGAGCATTATGAGAGAAGACAAGTGTTGTTGCCGCTCTCATATACGCATAGATGTTATCGAAGTAAATTGCCGAGGGGTGCAGGGATGGCGAGGGAGGTGTGAGTTCTCGCGTCATTTATTTTTCTCCGCAGAAACGAAAACGCTGCAGGAATTCAAATCACATTAACGCCTATGAGTACGATTTCAAAATGTCCGTGCTATTTTGCATTAAATAGTAAAGAGGACGACTTATTTTCCCATTGCCTTGTTACACATATAGTTATTTGCCTTGTTCGGGGCTTAATGCATTGAAAAAAATAATCAGTGAATCTAAACAATAATAACAAACGTCTTGCGGCGTTAAATTGGAGCCAAGTAAGTAAATCGGTTACTCTAACAGCCATAAACATGAAATGTTCCTGTTTTTTTATTGTTTTTTTTTTACTGTGTGTAATGAAAACTGATTTTTTTGCCATTTTTTTCCTATCTTACTTAAGTCATATATATATTCAATGCTTATAATGAGAAATACTTTACCATAACTTACTGAAATTTAACTTCTCTAAAACAGTAAATAGTTGTAAATCTTTTTTTTTTTCAATGTGGCTGTCATAATGAAGTTGTTTGTAACATTACAGGTCATGCTGATTTTGTCTTGTCCTAACACTTCGCTGACATTAGCTTTGGGTTTCTATTGATTTTATCATTCAAAGCCGAATACCCAATGTTCCAACAAACCATTTTTGGAGTAATATAGCCCAAGAAAGATACGCAAATACGGATGAATATTTAAAGGAAAAGCGAAAAATGCGAACGCAATAATCCTCGCAATCACATATTCCTTTTCCATTATGGAGGAAGTTGGCAAGATTGAAGTAAATCTTGGCGAGCCGCAGGCAGTGCTCCCAGAACCGCGCTGTCGGCGTCTGTGACGCGAGCAAGAAACTCCTAGACTGGCGCAACAACTCAACTCGCTTTTTGGCGTCGGATCGCCTGGGGAGTGGGGAGTAGGGAATGAGGAGTGGGGCTGGGGCAGCGATGAGTTATTATCACCGGAGGTGTGACTAGCATGCCCATTGCGAAAATAAATAAGGAACCGTTACTGCATCAATTGTCTTCTAGTTCATTTATTTTTATTGTTAGCTATATTTGACTTTAGATCTTTTAGGTGTGTGGACATACATATTGTATGAGCTGATTGTTGTAACCACACTTTACTTACTTGGTTATTGCTAACATAGAAATAATTCATTATAATTACGACCAACAGATAGGAGTACAGCGTTTATCCAAGTTTAACGGGTCGAGAATTTCCCGCGCCTAAGCATATATAGAATATTACTTCTTGAATAAGTTATGTATCTATAATACAAGTAATCTCTTCTTTAAGTTCTAATCGTCTTGTTTAAGATCTATCAGTGATGAAAGATAAAATGTGGGTCAACCGGAACTTCCGATAACATAGGTTACGCGTCAAAAAAGATTACCCCGCCATGAAAAGTTGAGATGAATTCTGTTTTCGTGCGCTGTTACATATTTTTTCGAAATAAACTATATCGTGAATAACTATAATAAGCTTTTACTAAGGATGTAGGTTTTTAATATTTTTCTTGATTGTTTTGTCTTTTATCATAATTATAACAAAAGTAAAAACGTGAATACTCCCGTTAGCATCATTTGTATGGCCCCGTCCTTCGAATATTGTTACGGGAATCCTTTTTTTGAGTAATGGTTTATGTTTTATTTTTACGCAAACACTGAATAGATACTTTAATACTTAACTACTAGTCGTTTTCAAATCTTTGGTCAAGCATTTGTTATGCACCGGAATACTGAAGGTTCATTTATTATTGAACATGAATGCTCCGCTGTAAATATGAAAGGATAACGTCACTCATTCACACAACCGATCCATTGTCCAAACGTAATATAAAAGGAATGATGAGTAAGGAATACATTTATTAATAAAGTTTACATACAAAATGCTCGAGAGCCCCAGACAAATAACGGGAGTAAGTAATCGTCACCCATTTATGCCATGATAATTTGAATTGAATATGATAATTTGATCAGGTGACGATGCACAATGACCCTCCCCTACGTCTACAGTAGTTATTAGTGAACCTAATGGCGGCATTGAGCAAAGCCAGGCCCCAAATTCGTACCATAAAACTCCCTTAAAAAGCACTCCCCTCGAAAATGCACACCCTCCCCATGATTATTTTAAATTTACATTATTGGGCTCATTCACAGTCCCGTACGACCGTTTCGAAGCGTATAAAGGCTGATGCATGCCGAGTAAAACGCTTCAGTATTACTCAAGAGCGGAGTTAAGAAAATTTTGTTCGTAACTGCCTTTTCGAATGGGAAATGTACTTATTGCTTTACCCACTTAGGCGGTATTAAAGCACTCGTAAAAAATCAATAACAAAATTAAAACGCTCAAGTTGTCTCTCTAGGCCGTCAGCCAGAAAGTCGACGGCGACGTTTACAAATCTCTAAGATTTAATTAAATCGCTAAAACTCTCCCCCGCGAGGGTGTTGTAATTATTTTTTTTCCTCCGCAGACAATACAAAGGCCCGGGGTAACGGAAGGCCATTTGTCACCACGTAAATATGCTAAGTTGGAAATAAAAGAATCGCCAGCCGCGGAGTTTCCGTCGTCGCCGCGCGGTAATGGATTATAGGTGTAGACAAAACAATGGTACAGGTAGGGCTCGGCTTTCTGGCGTATATACCTTCCGTCCGACAGTCTCGGCTGGAGCGACGTGTGTCGGCAGTCGGCGTCATCGAGGGATCGACACGCAACAACGACAGCTCTAAACATCGAGTATAAAAGGGCGGGAGTGGCCACTTTTCAATGAAAATTGACATTGACTGCTGAACAGGCAGTCTTACCTGACCGAAGTTTTCGTAAGATAAGTCAACGGGTACCTAACCTAACCTAACACTGGCGCCAGGTTATTCCCAGACCAGAGCACCAAAACTTTGTTCTTTAGACAAGAGGCTTCGTCAAATGGTAGGCAAAGAACATTTTTTCCATGCAAACTAAAGCCAACGGTACCTGTCAGACTGTTCGCTTACAAATTCGCTCACTACTGAAGTTGTTGAGTTCCAACGACACGTAAGACGGAGGATTTTTAGTGTATCGAAAATTCAATGTTGCGCACACATTACACATTCAGTACCTTAATTTCACTAATATACGCTGCCACCATACGAATAAGTTTAGATCGCCACTGCGATCCTTTCTTACTCACTAGTTCTAAATCAGGACGGATATTTGCGTATAGAGCGTTCGAAATGCTGGCATCGTCGTCTAGCGGCGCGCCGCAACGAGTCGATTCGCATCGCCTAAATGCTGCCATGCAATGTTTTCTTTTATTCGGCTCGGCTCGGTGCAAATGGACACAGATTCATACTTTACAAAGATTTTTTTTTCACTTGATTTCACACTGGGCGCGCAGAATGGAAATAATAGATACCCATTCATCGCAGGTTCTACAACGACATCTACAATGAAACATTATAATCTGACTTATAAAATAATGAGAAGAAAAAATTAAATGTAAATAAATATATCAATAGGTAACATGAAAAATAATACGAATCTCAGTGAGTAGTATACATCTCATAGAGGAAATAAAGAAACTGAAACTGAATCTAGTATTCAGAACTTTATTAAAAACCGGAAAAATAATCGATTACGTCCGGTGAAAGAAAATACTGATAATTATTCAAACTTATTATATTTAAGTGTTCAAAGGAACTTACCGCTCCCAAAACTACCGTAGTGGCCATAGTTGCTAGTGAAAAAATGTTTGACAATCTGAATAACATTATAACGGTCCATCATTGTACATGTGTGAAGTGATAGGTTTTCCAAGTGTTCTAAAGGAATGTGACATTGAAGTACGAAGAAGCAACGACTCCCATGAAGAATATACCGGCGCGGGAGAGAGCGGCACTTCATAAATCAGGAGTCAAATAGACGGCAAAATGAAGGCAGCGGGGGCGATAGCGGTGAAAAATAATGAAAAAGGGGTGGAACAATAAAGAGACCGAATGGGGGAGTCGCACACAAGGTGCATTAATCGTGAATCGGTAAGTGTGTGCGCAACGTGAAGCCAAGAACTGGCAAGGACTCTACCGGGTCTACGAAGCCCTATCCTCAGTAGTACTAACTAACTGACAAACTATAAATACAGATACATTTACAGAGGTCATGGCCACATATCAATGTCGTCACATTAAAAAAATAAGTAACGGTAAATCTGGATTACAAATAATTCCATGGCCTCAATAAAAAAAAAACCTTTATTAAACATTCCCTTCATTTAAAAAAAAGCATTCCCTTCTAGAGCGCACCATTACTAAAACCTAGCACAAGCGGACGGTTTTGGTTACATAAATTAAGTAGGCATTTTATTCTTAAGGTGGGCCATCCCGCTCAACTCCCCATACAAACGGGGAAAGAAGATCACGCCCATATTTCTTGTCAAAGATCCCAAATCAAGCTTAAAATAGCTTTATTTGATCGAACTAGATGTCTGATGACCGTTGGCATTGTAAAATTGTGTTTGGATTCTAAGTTATAAGGTCCGAAAGTTCGAATTTCTCGCGCGTTTTATACAATAACTTTGGAGGTGGGTTACGCAATGATAAAGTAAGAATATCTTGAAAAGATTAGACATAGACATAGATTATTTAATCAAGATATATAATGTATTTGGTTTTTGTTAGATTTTTGACTACAGCTGTCGTTTTGTAATTAAAATTTTCGTAAATCTTACCAAATCATACACTATGCACACTATCTTTTTTGTGGACATGTTGCATCTTCCTCATCACGGAGCCTGTCTTTTTCTTTGAAACAGAGAAGGTCTCAGAGCGCAACAGCACGGGTTTGGACCATGCCCGCGAATGAGTTAGTCCCCCCGGGTTGGGCCACCTAAAGACGAAAAACATGTTATTCCAAATTTCACTGGCATTTAACCCCACTGCTAGCGTGTCGATCAGTGGTCTAAGATTGATGGAAATAATCAAGCTTAAAAATCGAGTGAGTGATTTGTGACAGACGTTGTATTTTATAGGACTGATTGATTTTCTTTTGTTGCACTGCACTTGACTCCACGAACTCCATTCGTACTATTCCGGGAGGTCAAGACATTTTAGGTCGCGAATTAATCGCTGAATCTGGGTTCACATGTTAGAGATCAACCCTCTGATGCTAAATATGTCGGTCTGCCTGCGCAAAGATGTTGCGTTATCTAGATTGGCTACATAAAATAGAAGTTGGTATGTACCTGCTGATGAAAATACTGATTCTGTAGAAATATTAATACAAATTAATTATACAACAATAACCAGTCGGTTTTTTAATTAAATACTGTAATATACCTAAAGTTATATCTGTAACCTAAATGGCCTTGTAAATTTGTTCAGTTTTGGTATTGCTAAGCAAGTATGTACTGATACTTTCATGCTTCGTTATCAGCCATTTACATTATAGTATAATTTGTTTGTCACCATAACTATTTTTTCAGGCGCCTTATCTACGACACGTAACCACTTGACGCAAGCAGAATGTCACATTTAGCTTCAGAGCGTTGGTCTTGTCCTGTGAATCCAATTCCAGCCATTTACACTATCGCTACCATTTTTGTCGCGACCTCTTAATCTATTTGTGCAACATTATTTGCGCCGTCAACCCTTCGTCCCGACCCGGGTGCTCGTCGCCGTGCCGCCGCGGTGAAACCTGATGCGCGTCGCTCCGCCACAGCGACGCTGCGAGCTTTCAACACTGTCTAACGCCGTCGGGGTTAACTCATTTACTTTACAAGTATCAATTAGAACTAATCCGGACTCAGCTCACTCTTTTACTGCAACGTGAGCTACGAACGAGTGGTTATACATAGTTGTCAGTAGTAAACCACCACCACTATAGTTAAGACGGTGTTGGAACGTATAGCTGACATGCTTATGTTTATGTAATTATTTTTGTACTTCCATGAGTGAATAACGTGTATTTTTTAACATTTCTTGACATCAATACAGTTCATACAATATATTGAATGTATCTATAACTTCTTAAAAAAGTATATTTAAAAGCATACAAAGTTTTGCACGCGTCCTTTAATATTTATTTTGATAAAAAAAACTGCGAACCTTTAAAACTGGTGACATCATGCACCTCAGATTTTTTATTATTGCACGTCTTCACACCAACCTAAGGGCATGACGTAATTCTACGGAAAAACATCCTTAAAGGCAACAAAATTTTCCCGTGACAAGTAGTACACCGATTTAGAGAATATCTTTTTTTTGTGTACAAAGTAGCTTCACAAAGCGTCTTCACTAATTCAGCACCCAATTTCACATACTAAATTTTCAGACTTATTTGCTTATTTGTGTCTTGTGACTGAAGAAAAATTGGAGGCGTGTGTCCAGCAGTGGACGCTGACTGGCTTGCTATGAACCAAAAATTGTTTTAATTAAAAGAAACGCAAATGAAGGGACCGTTATTATTCGCTTCAGTAAATGTTTTACCAGTTACACACCACGCGAAGCTGTGTCACACATAAAACAGCTGGAGTGTGCGAGAAAGTTTCGTTATTATACAGAAATTGCCAAGTTGCAGCGTCCATTAGGGCCTTCGCACAAGTTTCGCACTTAACGAACTTATGATTGGCTTATCTGCGTCCTCAGGCCGCGACGCGACGCCATATTTAAGTGCAAATAACTCAAACTTGCGTTGTCGCTTTATGTCCTTTTGGGAGCTTTAATTACTAGGCATTGATTTCAAGGAGACACGACGAAGTCAGGATTATTAAATTTTTTGCTTCAAGAAAATAAAAACAATATCGTGTTTGCTGAAATAATCCATTAAAAAAATTAAAATGAGAACATTTTGAACAGTAAAACTTTTTTTTAGTTATTTATTTTTTCTTTAATATCATCATAAAATACATTTAAATTAATGATTTCAAAATAAAGACCACGGAAAGAAGCAACATCAGCGAGTAAGATTATTTTACATTCGTTTCAAAAATATTTCTTGAGACAATTTTATTTAAAAGTAAATGACGATTTTTTTTTACACCTTTTTGGAATAGTTACTAAAAATATATAACACTAGATTTAAAGTTTTAAGATCAGAGTATGACATACATATATTGTTTACAGAATGTTTGTCCTCATGAATAACTCAATTTTGATTTTCAATCGAATGTTTTCCCGTTTTGAGTCCTGTTGCCGCCTTAATGTTTCTGCATATTTTTAGTCTTAAGAGGATCCAAAATGTAGAGTAAATTGTATTCAGGTTAACCTCTCCAGAATGCTCTTAACCGGAGCAGCTCTCCAACCGCAGGACCTTTAAATAAATGGAAATAAATAACGGGAAGCGGTCGGATAGTAATTGAGGTCTGTCCCTTAAGTGCCGGGACTGCAGAGGTAGTCGATTCTGTGGGAAGGAGCGGTGCGGAGAAGGGCAGTGCGAATTGGTCGAAAACTCTCTCAATATATTCAGTCCGGATAAAGAAGTTTCTAAAATACTTGAAGAGCCGGCAGCATCTGTTACATTCTTCAGCAGGTTGCATAGTAAAAAATAACTGTAAAGACTGAATAGGCTAAAGATATAATAGCCTGTTAATGATTTATCTGTATAGCTACCTACTTATCTGGTGTTAAATCATTAAAACAAATAAATTTTGTACGAAGTGTTCTATTCTATAGGGTCGTTTGTACTCTTATTCAGTTCGTATTAACTAAACACCTTTACAGTGAAATTCAGGGTGAAATTGACGGAAATCACAGTTTGACTGTGGCCTGTGAATGAACGCTATGAACACTGAAATGTGCCAAAACTGTTGATTTGTGTTATTAAGTATTTGTCTTGAACTTAATTTCTATTCGTGGGTTAGTAACAAACCTTAGTTTGTTGGAAGGGTGTGTAGTAACACATGTAAAGTGTAAGTGGTCGTGATTAAGTAGTAAGAATGTGCATGTTTAATAGGTGTATAGTATTAGATTGTTTTTATTATTATTATTATACCATACAATAAATAAAGAACAACATTATTTTAAATTTCTTCATTTTTTTCCTTAACGCGCAGGGCTTTGGCATCTCTTGACCGTAATATAGGGCTTGAGGTTTGGTCATTTAAAATGTAAATATTTGAATGTCAGCATGAAATAATCAATTTTTATTTTATCTTTAATACTGAATCGTTTTTCTATTTCATCCGAAGTCGTTTGCAAGTTTCTCGGTTCATTAATAGCAGTGTCGAAACATGTAACGTACACAGAACGGAAGAAGAAATAAAAGAACGGCCAAGTAAGATAATATTTTTTTCACGAAATAAGATTTTACGAAGATATTACGAAAGCAATGAAACCGTGAAGGCGCGCTTGTTATCGTTTCAACAAGCCTCCGGCGTCAATCCACACGTCCGTACTGTCTGCGGTGGACGCGGGGGCAGGTTTGGCTCGCACCGCAATGGATACTCGCTGTGCGGCGACGAGACGGCGTCATTATGCGGTTGCCGATACGTGATCACTTATCGACCTTGCCTCGCCGCCACTGAGGCCCGATTGGAGAAAGAGACGCGAATGTTACAATCACTTCAACTCTTTATTAAGCACGTAACAATTGGAGGAGAGTATTAAAGGAAGCTTAGTTGACACATGTGACAGACGCTCAAGAGATTTTCATATTTATACTTCTTTCTGCAACCTAAACAAATTCTTTGGGTAAAATCAGATTAATACGAAGATTTTAACTAAATTCAAAGGTTCCGTAGGTTCAAGAGATACATTTTAGAGTGAGCATGCAAATGTGGTAATTTATCAGCATTTATTTATTTATTAGAAAAACTTTATAGCTATTTATGGACACATTCTCACTCGTATTTGAATTAGAAATTCTTCAACAAATTGGTATGTTTACGATTTCATGGACATAGACGTGTGTCATACCCGCTAAGTTTTGAAGACAGATCTTTATTCTTGTTACCAATTACTTCTTTGTAACTGTGTTTTATTGTCTGCCTTTGTTTTTCCTCCAATAATAAATAAATAAATAAAATAAATAAAAAGGCTGGAGTGCACCGTCTCTAGTAACGTAAATTTTCTTGTAAAGATAAATCCGTCTTCGTTTTTCTTATCTCATTAAACAAGGATGGACGTATTCTAACAATAACAAGTGGTGCACTCCAGCCTTAGTCTTAGGCTGAGATAAATAGTCCCAACTGAAACTAAGACTAAAGAAAAGTAGTACTTTGTGACGTCACTTTGCATTACTTTGACATTTCGGCCATACAAAATGTGTCAAAGTGACGTCACAAAGTACTACTTTCCGTTAGTCTTAGTTTCTGTTACGACTATTTATCTCAACCTTAGTTTCCCGCTGTAAAGCTCATTACTCACAAGATAGGTTTACATACATTTGTTTCTGAAATTGTGTGGATTAAACCCATCATATAAATACTACGACGTTATCCCAGGTGTATTCGACCGGCAAGACCCCAATGCAACAGCCACCGAGGGGACTGCGTTACATTATCGCTAAAGACCCATGTTCTGGTCGCATGTTGACGCTGCAGGGGGCGTATGTCGGGGCGTCAGGTCTTGTGGGGACACGGTGACAGATACTGGGCGAGTTAATGAGGCCACGATAACGACAACGGCACCGAACACTAGACAGAAATTTACTGTGCAGAAGACTCATATCCAACCCTCCGATACAAACGTGCCAATTCCAGTTACATACTTGTGAAAATTTATTAATTTTGCAATGCAATAGTTTTCCAAAAGTTAGAGTTTTTTGTAAAGAAATACTGATACTTCGGGTTTTCAAGCATAAAATTGGGCAGTTGGTAACCGATTTCGTCCTAACAACGGTTCGATCAACGATACTAAACTTATGAGTCACATGTTTTTAGGTGCAATATTATACATAATTGGGTAGCCTCGTTGAAAAGTCGAAGTTCTATCAAACGTGGATCAAAGGGAATATACAGTCAAACTTCTTGCCCTAAGACTAAATCTTGTGGAAATTCAAAGCCGATTACGGAAACATGAGTTCGTATTAGCGCCACTTTGTAATCCTCAGATCCGCACAAATTTGGTGAAAGTGGCGCTATAAATTTAAAACGACCGGAATAGGATCGGGACGGATAATTGGATTTAACTAGCAGATAAGGGACACTGGTTTGCCAATTTTGGTGGTTAGAAAAGCTTTTGAAAAGCTATGAAGAAAACCAACGTTTTAACTTTAGTTCCGGAACAAAGAAAAGTACGTGAGGTATCGTGGGACACCGACAGGAGCGAAGCTGTTACGCCTTTTTGAGTACATGTAATTTTTGGTGAATTTTTACAGGATATCGATTTACAAACAATTCAATCCTGTAATAAAAAAGTTGCAAATGGTGTCCCTTGTTTTAAAATTCAGTCCATTGTTTTTATGAATTCGGATGACATCAAACATCGGCTGTTAAGTTCCCACTATAACAAGGAAAAAAGTCGCAGCAGGAATGCAAAAACTACAGAGCCATTATTCTGATCAGATCTGTTGGTAAATTGTACGGAAACATTCTGACTGAAAAAACCGGTCAAGTGCGAGTCAGACTCGCACACGAAGGATTCCATACCATTGTATAAGATATTGTTATAGCGGCAATAAAATACACACTCTGTAAAAAATGTCCACTGTCCATCTAATAAGATTCATGAGATATAGCCCTGTGACAGACGGACGGACGGACGGACAGCGGAGGCTTAGTTGGCACCATTTGGGTACAGAATCCTAATAAAAGTAGTGATTTGGAAATTGTAGCTCGACTTCACCAATCAAACGAAAGATAGGCTCATAAATGACATCAAGATGCTAAGATTTGTTGCACCACTTGATATTAAAATCGCGCGATGGTGAGATTTCTCAAGCCCGGATCCCAAGCCTATGGAAAATTAACATATTTAATTATTAATACGTAAACGAAATGGTAAAATATTAAATGCGTCTGTTTAAACATCTGGGGTCTTGATTCAATTCTCATTTGTTTTTAAAATGTATTTCGGTCCCACAGAGTTAATAGTATAAATACTATATAATCTGATTAGAAACCCTACTTAGCATATTCACTTTCTGATATCGCTATTGGAAATGTGACGGCGAGTCGGCGGCGACGGCGCCGCTAACGTCATTAAGGCATTTTTTAAGAAATTAATTTTCAGCGTCGGTGTCATAATGCCCACAATCAACGAGCGATTGGAAATATTTTCAATCGTTGAGCAATAGCGCAGATACCTCGCATTCCTCAGGGGTGACAGCGATGCCGGCTATGGAAGTGATAATTTCATCGACAACATTACCGGTCCTAACGAGCTGATTATCAGACATTCGATAACGATTTATCGGGCTTTTATGCGAATCCGTAGATGCGAATGGCATTTGAGAATTTGCGAAATTTAATTTATATTGCGTGTTGTCAAATGAAGCAGTCAATTACGGAAATTATGGAAAGACCACTTGTGAATAGTTGCACTGAGAAAGAAGTATGGGTAAATGAAACGAACACGAAAACAGAAATTCGGGTAAAAAAACCCAAGAGTCTGGGCACCAGTTTCCAGTTAAAATTATCTGATCAATTCAACTATATCAGGTACATAGTGATTAATGCTATATATTCAAATAACTATACTATAGTGTTCTTGTGACTGACTAAATTAAACTGAACTTTATACACGATTTGACAAGATCCATGTTTAGCAATCGTAACCGAATTATTGTTCTGATAACACTAAACTTTACAGTCGAGTCTACTAAAACTGTGCTGATTGAAATAGATAAAACTTAACCAAAATATAATTGACGTCTTTTTTTTCGGTAGGCATGAGAGACGTTGAATTCCTCAAAAGTAAATTTCAGAAGCAGGATTCTAAATCGTGAAACGATCATTCCTCTCCGTTACTAGAGACGCTCCCGCCACTTAAAACCCGTCAAGAAAATGTTCATTCGGATGAGCAAAAGTCAACAGGCTGAAAAACGCATTTGGAAATCAGACTGCAATCTCCCGGCGGGCAGATCGGGCGCGGGAGGGAGGGGGCGAGCTGGCCGCATCACGTATTCCACTTGCCCAGCGAGCCAAGTCAAAGCCGATTGCTAAAAGCACGGCTGGCCACAATCGGCGTCAAGCTTCGCGGGAGCCGGCCGCAAGCCGTGCGAATCTAACTAGGCTGTCTATACAGTCGATTCAAACCCAGCCATTTTCTTCTTCCTATACCTATTCGCCACTATCTTTCTGGCTGTTGGCAGTAGGATTAGAATTTTGATGTATACTTTATTTTCTGGCTGCAGAGAAATGCGTGTTAATAATAATTACGCTTACTACTTAGTGACATAGACATATCGTGGCGTTTCATAGCCTAACCCAAAGATACAACAGAATCCGCCAGATAACTGATACCTTTATAGATTGAACACAACATTAAACACAGATCGATCGCAACAGATTTTTCACAAGCGATCTATTTGTTCAAAAAGCATAAAATTCAATAACGTACAGCAAACAGTAATTTTAGTTTTTCTTTCGAAGATACCGGAAGGGAATGGTGAGTCCATGCTTGATAAGATTGAATGTTGCTATATCGTAAACTAGAAGATAAGCTGCCTGACGAACAAAGTTAGTCAGTGCTGCGAGCAAAATCGCCTAAAGACTAAACGTGTCCAAACAAATGATATTTTAAATATAATGACGCTCATGAAGTCCCGTTATCTGGCCACCAAATGTTCTGAAATCTGAATAATTACGAGATATTGCGATCTGTTACGATCTTGGTTATCGTAAGCACTGTCGCTATGTTGGCATTAAAATAATTACGACTTTGAATAATTTAGATACTCCCGCTGTCTCAACCATTACGTGGTATAATGCAACGTATGTCATTTTATGCAACAGTGTACGACTACAATGTGGAATATTTACTAAATGATTACCAAACTGAGCAACAGAAAACAAACTATGGTACTTGGATAAGTACATTTTGTTACGAATGCGAGCAGTTTCATGGTTCGAAATCCATCAAAAATTGTAGGGGCCTTTTCCCTACCAGATGGCAGTGTTAAGCCCGCCCGGGTAGGTACCATCGCATTGGATGAAAAGATGGTCTAAATAGCAATGAAAAATTGTACTTTCCATCCAGGTCAATGTAGCCGGGGTCATAAAGAGAACGTCCTGGCATGGCACCTAATTCCTGCAGGAATATGGTGTGTTGAACTATCATAACTTTAGGTGTGGTACGAGGCTTCCATGTCCAGTCACATAAAAAACGACGCCAATTAAAAAAGGCAAATAATAAAGCTTGCAATATCTTACTGCTTCTCTGACAAAAAATCATAGATCATATTCGTAAGACGCCAAGATCGCCAGGATAAGTGAATGAAGCCACTGTGGCGGAAACCTAATCCAGGATAAAGCAGGATTGAGCTGCGGGAAAGGCGGCGGTTCCGCTGCCAAGACTACAGACGTAGAAGTTGCCGCGCACTGAAGCAAGAACTGTTTTGTCTTGGCACCCCGCCCGCGACGCGCTCGCGAAATCATTAAACTACCCTCACATATACAACGAATTCGCTAAATTTCTATGCACACATTTCCTTAGCCGCCTGGTGCTATACGATCTAATAGTTTCGGACGATGTAGACTTCATAACTATGAATATCCCTGTGAAAATAAAAATAATACATAAAAACCCAAACTGTACTTTGCAACTTCTGAGTTGCAAAACACAATGTTATGGAAATTGAAAACAATCATAGACAAATAAAAATCAATAATGAAAATAAGAACCCGGCCTCCAATAATCTCACAATGACTGTTGAAAAGCAAACAAAGAAGACCCACGTAGGTATGAAGCCAAATTTATGTTTAAAGCTGACACCGCATTAGTCCCCGACGCCTGCGCTGCGAGCGGCGCGAACACATTCGGCACATTAACGAAGATGTTGCTCGAAAACTATTCCGATTAATTAAATTTAATTGTGTAGAACAATGAACGCACGGAACATTGCAGTCGCTGCAATTTATTAGCACACACCGCAGGATACTCCTAGTAATGCACGAGATGATACCACAGCACTGTTCGTCTCTGTCACACCGAGTAGCTTGGAAAGAGACACCGATAACGACGGTTAATTTATTCCAGACGATTCTCAGACGCGCTATGCAGTGGGCAGTAAAGCAGCGTTCGCAGGAGTAATCTCAAGATCGGGCATGCTGTAAATTGTTCGAACTTACTACCGCGCCAAATCTAGCGGCAGCAACATTAGACTCAGCTGGGAAGCTCGCTGGCGACGTTGCAGCTCGTATGCATCACGCAGCTGGTATAATAGCGGTCGATGCTCGGATACATGGATTTAATTAGTAACGAAGAAACGAATGTACCAAACGTGATGCGGAAGACGACGAAGACAGCACTAATTGAACATCAAGTAATTAATGGACAGAGGGTTTACTCAATGCATTTTACTTACCAAAGTCCCTTACTCTACTGGGATTGTATTGGTGATGTTTGTCGCGTGAGATCGGAAATTTTAATTTACCTGCAACAAAAATATTATCAAATTAGTTTCGCTATCAATAGGTTAACACAATAGAAAACGAATTAAAATTCAAAATATTTTTTTTATCACAAGACATTAGACATATCATATATTTGGATTTATACAAGAATACACAAGATAAATCAGAAGCAACATAGAAACACAATAGCTAGAATGCAAATAGCGGTTAAATTAAATACCGGTCTTGACCCGATATAATTTAACAATACACTCATCATCATCAAAAGAATTTAAGGCGGCCCAACCCGGCGGGCCTAACTCATTCGCGGGCACGGTACAAAACAGTGCTGTTGCGCTCTGGGACCTTCTCTGTTTCAAAGAATAAGACAGGCTCCGTGATGAGGAAGATGCAATATGTCCACAAAAAAGACAATGTGCATAGTGTATGATTTGGTAAGATTTACGAAAATTTGAATTTCAAAACGACTTATAGCTAAAAGTAAACCACGACCGCTGTAGTCAAAAATCTAACAAAAACCAAATAGATTATAAATCTTGATTAAATAGGCTATGTCTGATGACTAATCTTTTTAAGATAATCTTACTTTATCATTGCGTCATCCACCTCCAAAGTTATTGTATAAAACGCGCGAAAAATTCGAACTTTCGGACCTTATAACTTAGAAACCAAACACAAGTTTACAATGCCAATGGTCATCAGACATCGAGTTCAATCAAATAAAGCTATTTTGAAAAAAAAAATGGGACCTCTGACAAGAAATATGGGCGTGATCTTCTTTCCCCGTTTGTATGGGGAGTTGAACGGGATGGGCCACCTTAATAACTGTATACATCTAAAACTCAAGCAAATGAGGGGACGCATCATAAAGTCCAAAACCCAGAGACTAAGTAGATGATAATTAAAAATACGAATAAAATATCACGCACAGAATAAAGAAAGAAATAAAGATTATTCCATTAAAAATTCAACATTTTAAAAATCTACTCCCCGGGCTTATCTATATGGAACTCAATTTAAAAGTCCAATTCCGAAGTGGAGCGTCTCAGCCCGGGCAATGGATATTCAATGAATCACTGTCCTACTGAGCTATTACCGAATTTACGTACTTAATCAAATAATCCATCACAACATCAATGCTGGATGCGAAATTATTGGCAAAAATCTAATTTCAGTGATCGAAGGGGGCTGAAAACTCAATTATGCTCGGCTGCGCTGACGCGCCGGCCCCGGGCGGCCGACATCTGCCGCGCGGGGCGGCGCGGCGCGGCGGCTTTCATAAAATCACTTCGAGATGCGAATCGCGAGAAGCAGGTAAATTTAGGAGAAATAATGTTTAAATGAAGAGACAGAACTCACCGATATGACAATAAATATGTAAATGTTTATTACGGGTGAAGCCCGATGTAGTCAGAAAGTACCAATGTTCAGCACACTAGATTAGAATTGAGTGTAAGAAAAAAAGAAAATTACCAATAGAAAATATAATGTTTTTGTTTCAAAATGCTAAAAAAAATTTGGTTACTCTCGCAATTATGCACTCGATACAGGTACACGTGGAAAAATACACCTTTAAGGAAAAAACAATTTGGACTTTAACATACATCGGGGGTTTAAGCCTAAATTGATATGGTTGATTGAGCTGTGTGAGTTGCGGCACATAAAAAAAATATACAAGTGGCCCCACTGCATTTCTTGCCGTGCATGCCGTAAGAGACGACTAATGGATTTGTCGAGCATGGTTCGGATTCCATGAAAAACTGTAGGTAAACGATGGTCGATGCATCAATGAAAATTACCATGTTTTACATCCAGTTCAATGAAGGCGTGCAATATAAGGAAGGTCCTGATATGGCACCCATTTCCCATGAGGTTTGCTGAGCTAATACTAAGAAATTATTTGTTGCATCCATATCCAGCTACATAAAAGTGCATTCATGTATTCCTCTACACTTGGCCAGATCGTAACCCAATACGTAGCTTTCATACAAGCGAAGAAGCGATGCAAAGAAACTTCGTAGTTTGTGTGTATCTTGAAATAACATTAAATCATATTATGTTCAATATGCAGATACATATGTAATAACAATTAAAAAAACAGACTAAAACCATTACGTTATGTTGAATTAAATGTAATCACAAATAATATTTTCTAGGGAAGACATTGTAAACTGAACTAACCTCACGACAGCCTTAACGATTTGCGAAATTAAGCATACCACCACATCTGTCTACTTTTCAGTAGCAACCGACTCCAAGAACAGGCCCAAATAATATTTCGCATATAAGGCTGTCCCATTTGCATAACGGCTGCGCAGCGGGGGAAGGCAGAGGCGCGGGCCAGCGGCCGCCATTCGGGAAGAGAGATGGCCGCGCAGTGGGTCGCGGGTGATCCCAGGAACCAGATATTCCGCGCCGAAAGCTGATCATTCTAATTCACGGAAAAAGCTATTTCGAATCAGAGCGTAGTGAGTTATGAAATTGGTCGCAGATAACGGAGTGAATTAGAATCCATTTAAGTTCCGGAAATACTTTCGTTCTGTCCGCATCCGTCTTCTCTTTGAATTGCATGATTTGTTCCATTTCCATGCCACAAGGAAGGCTTGGATTATTTTTCTTTTGAAATTTCAAGTTTTTATTATCCCTGTACCTATTGATTTCATCAATCTTGGGATTCTTCCAACATTATTTCAACTAGCTCGGTAGCTCTACCTCAGGCATGATCCCACAATAAGCCTGGTGAGGTGTACTTGGCATAGCCGCTAAACCTGGTTTTTCATTAAAAATAAACGATTTTACCATTTTAACACCTGCATGATATACCCTCGCTTCGTATGGTACTTCTGTCTTAAATGGACAATTTGTTACAACATTTTCTAAAAGATGAAAAAATGTTGGCCTTTTTACAGTTTACATTAAAATATAATGGGCTCATTCGGTTCAATTAGAGATATCAAATAGTACAAAGCCAAAGCAATTGCAAGCGGACGTTCCCAATTTGCATCAGCAAAAGCGAGCCGTTTCCAGGACATTATCAGAACGCGACAGTATTAAATGCGAAATTATAGCATGACAGGCCGAATGAGCCTCGACAGCGTTTTGGGATCACTTCCAATATTATGGAATCGTAATGTGATGCAATAAAAATGAAATGTTTATCCGCAAAGCGCGGATCGTAGAGGGAAATATCTTAGATTACGCGTCAACTTGGATCGCTCCTACTGGCCAATGCTCTGGAAGAAAGACAAGACGACAGGAGTCACATGTTGAGGTTTGTAGGTCAACCAGAAGCGGTCAAATATCGCGTTAACCATATATTCACAGACCTTTCTAGAGCGAAATATGCATGTTGGTCGGAAATATCCATGAGAAGGATCAAAATATCAAATCGGTAACAACGTACCTATTCAAGATTACTAAAGCGAGTGAGTAAACCCAGGTTATGATTGTGATAAGAAGTAAAGGGCAGCTATCGCCATAGCCCCGCGCCTTCGCCGCCGCTGCCGACAGTACTTACACGTTATTGCCTCGCGAACACACTTATATTGGACGCGCCACATGGCGTGATAGACTCAATTTCATCCTCGTTTTCCCTGAACGTGATGTACTCACATATGAAAGGAGAAATTTAGATCATCTTGCAACACACGCCACACAGTTCTGCTTATCTTACAATTTTTAATTTCTGCCTTTAATTTTTTTAAAACAGTGGTTTAGAGCCTATTAACTTGGTAATGATAGGATTTAGCGAAAACAAAATGGATCTTTTACTTGGCATTAGAATTCCCACTACACGAAAATATTTAACCTTAGCATTTTCCATCTAAGCATTCATTATCCAGGCAACTCAACATTACACCCAGACAACTTACCTACCTCTGGTAAAGTACCGCACTTTCGCTTCAATTTGGAAACTTGCGCGATGTCGCTCGCTCCGAGACATAACACCGCGTCTCGGAACCTCAACTCTCTCAGGCGCGCCGAATGCGGATCAACTATTTACACTGAAATTTATTTTGAACTTCCAAGTCTCTGTTTGCTTGGCGCAAATGATACAAGTTTGTCCGCTACGAAGGCTGTATTCGAGTTCAAACAGCTGAGGGCTGCTTTCATCCGGAGTGTCAACAGGCGAACAGTTCCTGGATTGAGTATCCGCCTCATGGCTTTTATGAAATGTATTTACAAATGTTGTTGCGTTTTCATATACATACTAACACGCCGCTTCCACGAAGGGGTAGGCAGAGCGCCATACGGTACGATCAAAGAAGTATTCTTCGTTTCCTTCCATCTTTTTATACAATCTCCTAGCGACCTGATCTTTCATCATTAATTATTGTCGTGATAAGTTATTTTGGAGTGCCCATACCCTCACTCGCTCTACACACAAACTGTTTTGTGATTCTTTCGTAGACATTCGCTCTACGCATAAGCAAGTATGCTTAGCATCTCAACAAGCTCTCCTTAATTCTCATAACTATTTTATCATTCCGTTCACAGTGGCCTCTACCTCAGCTATTGCCGATATTGTCCGGAAAACTTAATTGTAAATATCGCGTTTCTATGTATCTGAACAGCATTCAAATATAAGCGAAGCTTATCTAACGAAACCAACCGAATCAAACTAAGTTTCGGGTAGGCGATTTTTAGAACTTCTTTAGGCATTGGCTAGGTTACTTCTTAAAATGAATGAATTGCGTCATTATTTTATTGAGATAGTAAAAGTTTGTGTTTTTACGATAACGATTAAATATAAGAAAATTAATGTAGACATCAATAGATGACAAGGACCAACACCAGAAGGCAGAATATGATGAGAATATATTTCCTTCGCGCAAGAGGATAACTACGACACTTCTATTAATAGCAGTTTTTGCCGGTAACATTCCTGTCGCAGACTGAGACGCTGAGACCTTGTCCTCGGTGGTCCTTGCGGTTACAACTTGCTCCGTGATGCGCACGGACTTAGATGTCATCGATCAGTTCTATGAGTTTAGGAGAGAAAGAATACACCTATGCAATGCAATATTAGTTTCCAGCCACCTTGTTTTAATATTAAGCGCGTCATATGGCGTACGCTAGGACTTCTTAAGGTGCCCGACGACGCCCATGGGTTATTGAACCCCCTGGGCTGCGAAAACGATGCCGGCCGGCCAGGTGCTTCTTCACACCATGTTGGAAGGACTTCAGCTTACAGCAACGACAGTCGTATTAAATATTTTTTTACTTTTCGTCGTAACAGTTTATTAAGGCGCTAGGACTAGCCAACTACTCGCGCCATACAAATGCACTTTTTAACAAATGTAATAATATGTAGTGAAACGCTTCAGCAAATCCAAATAGAACTCCAGACTGATAATGCATTGTTAATATTTTTTTATTCCATCATTTATTTAAATAATAATAAAAATAAAAAAGTTGATTTTTCTCATTATAAATCTGAAACTAATTCGATTTCTAGATATAAGCAAAAACAGCATATATGCATAAACAAAAAAATCCATTTGCTTTTAGATTTCTACATTTAGTCAAAAAAGTTCGGAAATGGACACCGTTTCCGCAATGTATTTTGTATAGAAAAAGGAAACATACATTAACGAAAATAATTCGATTCCTAGACAAGGAATCATATATTGTAAGAATGACACTTATAATCGTCAGACTTAGTTAGTTAACTTGGGGTGCCTCGTCTAACTTTGCGATTTGGCTAGTACCAGGCCCTTAAAAAATCATCAACGGTGGGAAATGTACATCAGATCAAGCCGTTGCGTAATGATGCGTATTAGAAAAAAATACAGTATATGGTACTAAGATGAACAATACGGACCCACTACAAATATTAAAAAAAATATTGAGTAATACAAGTTCCTAAGCTTTAGTTTTTTCATTTAACTGGAAATACCAGACCCACCGTCATGATATAGGCCCAACACCACACATTCCCGAAGGAATTAGGTGCCTTGCCCGACCTTCCTTTTACGCGTACGGCTACATTGAACTGGACTTAAATAACTTTTCATGAATGAATGAAGCTCTGAGAGATCTAAGAGTTAGGTGCTATCAATATGGTGCATAGATAGTCTGCAACTGTATTATGTTTCTGCAGGTAATGTATGCTGCACTAATAGGTATTAAGGTAGCTGTTTGTGAGACTGTCCCGGCTATCGGTTGAGCGAAGCCGGGTTTGCCGCAAAGCAGTTATCTTACTCGGGCATCGCTCGCCTCTAAATGCACTGGCTGCATGCTCGTTTGGAGCCTAACTGTGCATCGGACTGCAGACCGGCCAGCCATGAGCATGCATTAGGCTGGATCCAGGTGACCTAGAACGATCGCGCTAGTCGATTTTGGAGATACGCCCACTACCATTTATATTAAGTCTAATTTGATTGAAGGGATTTTCTAAACAGAGGTACTTTCGCTTTTAACAATATTAGTATGGATACTAGTTAAAGTTTTTTTATAATAATCAAATTCTGCATTGTTCAAATTATTCAACCAGCCAAAGGGTTGCATGAGCAAAGTGGTTTATACAACCATTTGACTCTAACATATATTCTTTATAAATAAAATTGCGGTATGCGTGTGTTCGTAATTCTTCTCCGGCTTGACCGATGTTGATAAAATATTTTTTTGGTACTTATTCACCTGGCTAAGTCTTAGCAATAATTTATTTATTTATTTATTTCCTTTCAATTATACAATTTAGACATATTGAATATATATAGTATAGCCGAACTGGGCGGTGTCGCTCGTGTCTCGGCTGGTCCTTTTTTTTAATAGTAAGCGGCACTTGACTTAAACTAAACTTATACTAAATTCTTATTGCAATATAAGTTACAAAAATGTTACTAACCCACCACCAGTTGAAAAAAATAATAATAATAGAGAAAAGTCAGCTATCCAAAAAAAAATATTAAATAAAGTAACTATTATTATTATAATGAAGTATTATATTTTCTTGAATGATTGCACCTCTTTATTATAAGGTAGAATAAAAAAAAGCAATTTAATGTGATTTAACTATTAAAACTTGGTTTCTAAGAAATGTTGTTTTATTATTTATTTTATTTAAATATCTTATTTCTGCAATGCTGTGTGCATTGCAGAATTAATTGGGAAGGTTGGTCTCATAAGTAGTTATAAACAAATAAAGATATTATCGAATTTGTATGAAAGTATTTCCTCGCATCCATCAATATCCTTATCTAACAGCCATCTCACCACTGTTTTTTTGCTTTAAATATGTGCCCAATTATCGGAGGTATTGTAGATTTTAGGCGCGAGATATGTATGGCACCGGTGCGCGAAAGCGGTACGGCAATGGGGAGGGCGCACCATACGTGAAATTCGCGTAGGATGATCATGGCTTGGCAGAACGTGCAGGTGAGAGCTTGAGTGAAAATGCACTAGAGCAGTCTGCATAGTTGACGAACGCTGAGGAGCTCTGTTTCCTTGCTTTAGTATCTAAAATCCTTTTTGAAAATTACTCTAATAATAGCTTTCTGCGTTTTAAACAGTGGTTTAATTATCGTTTTGGCGGCTCCTCCCCAAGCCAAGATGCCGTATCTGATTGTGAACCAATGCAAAATATACTATTTTAAGCTGCCTTGGCTTTAATATATCTCGATTCTAAGTCACAAAGCTCATTGACATATATTTGGAATAGGATTGGATCTAACACACTACCTTGCGGAACCCCGAAACTAACAGAACACTCGTTACTCAAAGTTTCACCTGATTTGATAAATTGAGATCTTCCGGTAAGATAATCTTTAAAAAAGCTAAAAGCAACTCCTCTGATCCCTATTCCTTCTAATTTTCTCATAAAAATCTTATGACAGACAGAGTCAAAGGCTTTTTGGATATCCAAGTAAATTCAAATACATTGTTTACCCGAGTCTTAAGTTTCTGCAATATACTTTGTCAAAGTTTTAAGAGCATCCTCTGGGCTAGTTTTACTTTTAAACCCATATTGACTCTTTAAAATGACATTATGTTTATTTAAGAAATTAACTTGGTTGGATATCGTACTCAGTAAGGCAATTGGTCGATAATTTCCACATTCAGTAACCCACATTCATTGCACCCGGTATGTGGCGTTGTCGTCGAGGGATGTGGAAGGATAACGTACGCCTACCGCGTCTTATAAATACGGTCGTTTGGGAGCGCCAATTATCATGAATTTGGTAAGTGATCAGCGGAAAAATTCAGATCCGATCAAAGAAACACTAAAAAACACTAATCCATTTCATAAAACCAAACTCAAAGTTACAATAATCCAGGGAAAATATCAAGGGAAAATATCAGGGGAAAACGCAAGTGCTCCCCAATAAAACTAATGTGTACGTGGGAGCAAAAATAGTAAACAAAACAGCGAGCATATTTCATGCGCGCGATACGATTATAACATAGACGATGTAACATGAGCGCGCAAAGATGCAACGTGAAAAGTTCAATATGGCGCTCAAGGTGCGAAATTGCGCTGTCTCCGTGACAGCAGGCACGCGAAGCCTCACCGGAGTGCACAAGTAATTACTCAACCCTTTGTTCGTGCGCATAATTCACGTTACGATACAGTCGGCTGGCTCCTGTCGCCGCGTCAACTCGTATCAATATTGCGGCTCCGGCACGGTGGAAAATTGCATCGGCGATGTCGACTCGACCGCGAAATGCATTCGCGAATGCGGGGAGCGACGCGACGCCGCAGCGCGACCGCTAAGCTCTGCGCCAAACACGGCGAACCAGCCCTGCGAAACGGCACTGTGTATGCTGTTTGAGCTCGCGCTCTTGCACTCCAGCGTTATAATCTGCGCCAAGTAAGGCAAACCAGCCCTACGACACGGCACTCTGTGTGACGCTTAAGGTGGCCCAACCCGCTCAACTCCCCATACAAACGGGGAAAGAAGATTGCGCCCATATTTCTTATCAGAGATCTCATCTTTTGCTCAAAAGAGCTTTATTTGATCGAACTAGATGTTTGATGACCGTTGGCATTGTAAAATTGTGTTTGGTTTCTAAGTTATAAGGTCCGAAAGAACGAATTTTCGCGCGTTTTATACAATAACTTTGGTCGTTTATTACGCAATGATAAAGTAATAAAATCTTAAAAAGATTTGTCATCAGACATAGCTTATTTAATCAAGATTTATAATCTATTTGGTTTTTGTTAGATTTTTGACTACAGCGGTCGTGGTTTACTTTTAGCTATAAGTCGTTTTGTAATTACAATTTTCGTAAATCTTACCAAATCATACACTATGCACATTGTCTTTTTTGTGGACATGTTGCATCTTCATCATCACGGAGCTGTCTTTTTCTTTGAAACAGAGGAGGTCCTAGAGCGCAACAGCACGGTTTTGTACAGTGCCCCCGAATGAGTTAGTCCCGCCTGGCCACCTTAAGTTCGCGATCTTGCACTCGTGCGTTATCGATCTCCGCTACGTGTTGCACAGTACAGCCCTTGCGACACGGCGGCGATGTGTGTGAAAAATTTGCTCAGGCAAACATGTATTTTCTGACTTAAACTCAATGTATGCAGAATGTGTATTTTCTAGCCGATTTATGACTATAATGATTAATTTCTGTGTTGTGGAATTTTACACGTACGTTTTATTCAAATAATATAATGTAATTTGTATTTCCAATATTAACTTTACTTTCAAATTAATGTATAATGAAATGTCGCTTCTGGGTGAAATCCATATATTATATAGCACAACAGAAGATTAACTTTGTCTGCAATATTTCACTTGACTTAATATAGGAATAAAACAATCAAGTGTAGGAAATAAAAAAGCAACACGTATCATAATGTTAAATTATAATACACTAGCTGCAAGTACGCGGCTTTGCTCGATAAAATGTATTTTTGGACGGACGTACAGCAATTATTTTTATGGGAAAAAAGTAACCTATTTCATCCACTACTGTTGGGTACTATTAATGTAGGTACGAAGATTAATTGAAATCGATACTGATTGGATAACAAACATATAAACTGTTACATTTCGCGTTTGAGTCTCCAAAATCCCAACGAAAAATAATTTGTCAAACAATAACCATTAGGATTAGGTATTATGAATCAGAAGGTCTTCAGCGATTAGAGAAATTATCAAGACAATCACGAAGGGCTGATAAGAAAACACATTTTATTTTTTTATTAAATGTCACAAGCAATTGTTTTGAAAAAAAAAAACCAATACACACGCGTAATCAAGTTTCGGTATTTGATAGATCACAAATTAAATCCTGCTACATACATAAACAATTTCACAGTCCTACGGCCGCCCATACATCCCAAATAGACCACAAGCAAAATCCATATGCAACCAAAGCATCTTGACTTTGATTTATATTGATAGAACCAAAATGAAGTCACTGTATAATTTATACGCTATTGTTACCGACGAGTAATAAGAATTAAATGGGAATATATCTTTCCAACGTTTTGTTATTCATATTACGTTACCGTATCTTCCTTCTCCAGCGATGTTTTAGGCGTTGATTATTCAGCGTTATCTGGAGGCAGCATCTTCTGGCGCTGTCGAGGCGTCCTCCGCCTTACCTGGCCGGAGTTAAGGTACGTATTCGCTCGTTCGCTTTGCGGTTTTTCGAATAAGAGAGTTCGCTATAGTGAAGCGACATTATTTTGTCACAATGGCGGGCCGCCCACTAGTGCATGCGGCGTTGCGCGAACTCTCGGGTGATGCACTGCTTTAGGGAAGCATAAATTAGGGAGCGCCACGGGAGCGTTGTTATTGTGTGTGTGACCACGGAGATTTCGAGGACGACGCAAGACGGCCGCCGAAGATTTACTCGAAATGAGACAGTCACGAGCGGACCTTCCGACTTTGAGATTTTTAATCAAAGGATTCTGATTTACTGAGACTTGGACTTGAATGGACTCATTTAATATAAATATTATATTGCATTTTTTTTTGTGCAACCTGACATGGATGGATAATACCAAATAATTACTGTTATAATATAAGCCTAATGCACCACATTACCGAAAAAATAGGTGCCATGCCAGGACATTCGCTTTATGAGCACGACTACACTGAACTGGATGGAAAAGACGGACAATTTTCGATTGCCGCTTCGACTTAAAATCGATAGAGATCCAAAACTCACGGATTAATGCATCACACTATTTTGGAAGGTCTCTCCCTAATTTAGGGCAAAGCAAGCTGACGCATTACACTCGCGATAAATGTGACCACGGATTTCGAGAACGGCGCAATACGGTACCTAAAGTTTTTCTTGAAATGAGACAGTCATGAGCGGACCTTCGGAGTTTTAAGATTTTTGATCACAGCATTGTGAATTAGTGAGGCTTGAATGAATGAACGCAATGTTATATATCATTATTTCCTACGATGTTTAGCCTGCTTAGATTATACACTATTTTTAGAATTCGCCTCCCTAATTCAGGGCAAAGTAAACTGACGCATTACACTTCCGATGTATCCCAAACTTAATTGCTTGAACAATTCAATGCGTATTTTAGCTCGTATAATCTTCCATCTTATTATAGTTCATAGTTGCGTTGAGCGATTTCTCACGCCCCGCGCGCAACGATATTGATGTCTTTCCTACAGCCAGATTGTGCAGTCAGTTCGTGTGAGTTTGACGTGTCCGCTTCATATAATATGTAGCATTCAACACAACCGAATCAACGTTCCGGCGTGTCAACCGGGATTGACAAACTATACGCATTTGAAGGCGCGTACATGGACTTATGCATACTTATGTCTCTATCCATCTCGGCAGACACCTACACAGCATTGTATCTCGCTTTGTGTATGAGAGTCATCTAGAGAGTGACATGCCTAACAGGCGTTTTGACAAATCAGTCGTGAGATTATTGCGACAGCGACTTTATTGAGGCTCGAGGCTTCCGGATTTTCGTTTTGGCATTCAGACGAGTCGTCAGAAAGGATTTTGAGGGTTTATAAAACCGGCCAAGTGAGAGTCGGACTCGCACACGAAGGGTTCCGTACCATCGTAAAATATTTAATACAAAAAAAATCACGTTTTATCGTATAACGTGATTTTATTAACGATATTAATTTTAATTATTTTTAATTTTACCTATATTTTATTATAGCAGCAAAATAAATACACACTCCGTAAAATTTTCAGCTGTCTACCTGTTACAGTTACTGAGATACAGCCCTGTGACAGACGTACGGACGGACGGACAGAGGAGGCTTAGTAATAGGGTTCCGTTGGCACCCTTTGGGTACGGAAGCCTAAAAATATAAGGCTGCTATAGATCTGAGTTATAAGTGTATTTTTTTGTAACTGGACTTAGATAGATAATAATACCACTTCCACCGTCTCGATATTAGCCCAACATAAAAGGAATTAGGTGCTATGCCAGGCACTTCCCTTTATGAGACTATAACGGATTATGATTAGTAAACTATGTTTGTATGGGAGGCGAAATTTTCTGAAGCTTACGGGGGTACCTTAAACCCTACCATATAGAAGAGGAAGAGGACACCTACAGTTTTACATGGATTCAGAACCGTGGAACCGCTCGCATTCATTACAAAACACACTTTAATTCAGAAAAAGAAGGAAAGTGGTTTCATTAGAACCATTGGCATCTGACATGCGAAGAAAATCCCCGCACCGCTGAGCTACGAGCCTCTAAAAGTATGCTGTTTTAGAGCTACAAATGTGTACGTATATATGTACACATTTCAAATAAATTATACGTATGTATATAATTAATTTCAATTGTAAATTACTCTAAGCCTTATTAGGCTAGAGTGTTTCTTGATTGCCCGTGTTAGGCAGAATCTAATTTAGTGAAAGGCTTCATTGTGCAAGTATCACGTACATACATATCAGTTCTAATCTCAGCAAAGCACACCTACTCACTAGCAGTACTATTACATTATATAATATATCAATCTCAAGAAGACACTTTGAAAGTGTATAATTCAAAATGTGCGCCTGTCCGTCAACTATAAAGTTATGAAGCAGATAAATTAGTTAAATATGTAAATGTTTAACTTTATTTTATGATGTTTAAGGATACTGAACTTTATAGTTAGTGAATTAATCATACACCTGAGAAGGGTCTTATTTTTTTAGTTACTCCATTTTCCTCTGATACAAAATTCAGAGACATTGATTGAAATGTTTTATGTGTCACCTTTTTATTTAATTTTTTGAATTAAAATTTTCAATACTTGTTCGTGCAAGTCGATGCTATTTAGTGTACAGTACCCTGAGAAGGGTCACCCTGATGCCAAAATATTTTTCATGGTTGCTTTCAGGTGAGCATATTTATGCATTTGCATAGGACGATTAACTGTCTGAAAAGGAATAATCAGTGATTAAATAGCGTTTATAATACAAGAGAGGTAATAATAGATTTAAATATATAAATAGTTGTAATTTATTGAAGCCGTTTAAGGAAAGCCTAATTTATCTAGGACTGTAATATATTTAATCTTTAAAGAACCCAAGTAAGTAATATTTACGTCTACGCAAGCACGTTGCTTTATTTATATAAATATGTGACGTATTTTGAATCAGTTGTGCAGCATGGACACATTAATTTATAGTAAGTTAGTAATACATTTATTTTGGTATAGGTTGAAGCTGGAAATAAATAGCCAGCAAACCTTTCGTGGGCAGAGTTTCATGATAATATTATAATACGAAATTAGTTAGTTAAAAAAAAGTTAAAATTAGATAATGAATCAATGGAATATATAAAGTGCCAAAAAAAATTGTTCTCGTGTTTACTCCGGTTATAGCTCTAAAAGTAACCGAGTTTTAAATGATAATTTGACTTTTATTTAAACTATCATTATTGTCTCATAATAATTGTACTAAGAAGAACCTATTTAAATGATACTGTATTCAAATCGGAAACCGATTTTAAAATGTATAGTTTTAATTGTTTGATTAAAACTTATGTTATTACAACCTAATCATATAATCTTTGTTTGGAATTTGTTCCTTTTAAAATGGAAGAGTTAGTTATTTTGTGTGCAAGCAGTATTCACTACTCATGGGATGTATAAGTTGGTTTTAAAACAGATCGATTTTATATCACATGTAATGCAAACAACGGTTCGAAAGCCTGTAAGCGTGCGCACTTGACAGGTTTCCGTAGGCAGC
This sequence comes from Incurvaria masculella, assembly GCA_946894095.1. NCBI lineage: Eukaryota > Metazoa > Arthropoda > Insecta > Lepidoptera > Incurvariidae > Incurvaria > Incurvaria masculella. The sequence goes on from OX335651.1 coordinate 14,435,224, forward strand.
CCGCTTAGTCAGCTATCCGAAACTATCTCCAGAGCCGATAGTCCGACTTGCCACCTAACGACGTTTGACGTTTACGCCAAACCGATAACTACCGTTTTCTAATGTATGGAGAATTTAAGAGCGCGCGCAGCGGGCGTAAGCGAACTAACATTTGCGAGCATGGGCTTGATTTGACAGCGTGCTCAACGCCGCCGTAAATACGTTGACGTTGCCGATTACGCCGACTCCGTGTTTTCATGCAAATCAGTAGTCCCAGTTTGATCGTGACAGCCTGAAGAAGTAAAACCGTAGAATAAGTAGTAAACATTGTATGGGTTTGATGTGTTTACGTAACTTCGAAGTTACATAAGCTGAGCGGATCGTAGTCTATTGGCGCGGGGACTTGCCTAGCGTACCAGAGGCCTGGGTTCAATTCCGACATGCACCACTGTCTTTCTCTTTCCGAGTTTGATAAGTGCATTTCGTCGCGAATGCGAGCTGCTTCATGGTAAAACTGTAGGTCCCCTTCCTCTAATAGGTGGTAGGGTTTAAGCCCGCCCGGGTTGGTACCATCGCATTGGTCGAAAAGAAGAAGCGGCAATCAAAAATTGTCCGTGTTTTCCATCCAGTTCAATGTAGCCGTGCTTATAAAGGGAAGGTCCTGGCACGGCACCAAATTCCTTCGGGAATGTGGTGTATTGGGCTAATATCATAACGGTAGTTGTGTGGTATTAGCCATTCAAGTCGCATAAAAAAAACATAAACTCAAATTTACGTGACACGTCGGAATAGGGGCTCAGAGCAGTCGGCGCGGCGCGGCGCGGCTACGGCTGTGTGACTTCGCGCATAAGTGGGGCGTCACGCAGTCATTAGAGGCGTGGAATGATCCGAGTGTCGGGTGATTGACGGCGCCACGCCGCCGCCGCCATATCTAGTCGCGTCCTATCTGGGACTGATGCTGCGTGGATAACGCCGCCGCCGTCAGGAGTAAGCAAGACGTGGTGGTGCAAGTAATGGGTTGAACTTGCCGTGCATTCTACGCCACGATTACTCCAAATTTACCAACAATTCCGAGGACTCTATTCTTAGGTTATAAAATTTCCAAGCGTAAAAATTTGAATCTGAAGTTAGATACTTAATTATTTATGGCTACTATTTTACTTTACGGTTAAAACCAGATGTCCGAAATCATTTCAGTATTTTGGTATTGACTTTCTGCAATTGTACCATGTCGAGTGGATTATTAAGGTGGCCCAACCCGGCGGGCCTAACTCATTCGCGGGCTCGGTACAAAACCGTGCTGTTGCGCTCTGGGACCTTCTCTGTTTCAAAGAATAAGACAGGCTCCGTGATGAGGAAGATGCAACATGTCCACAAAAAAGACAATGTGCATAGTGTATGATTTGGTAAGATTTACGAAAATTTTAATTTCAAAACGACTTATAGCTAAAAGTAAACCACGACCGCTGTAGTAAAAAATCCAACAAAAACCAAATAGATTATCAATCTTGATTAAGTAAGCTATGTCTGATGACTAATCTTTTTAAGATGTTCTTACTTTATCATTGCGTAATCCACCTCCAAAGTTATTGTATAAAACGCGCGAAAAATGCGAACTTTCGGACCTTATAACTTAGAAACCAAACATAATTTTACAATGCCAATGGTCATCAGACATCTAGTTCGATCAAATAAAGCTATTTTGAGCAAAATTTTGGATCTCTGACAAGAAATATGGGAGTGATCTTCTTTCCCCTTTTGTATGGGGAGATGAGCGGGATGGTGTAATGGGACCAACCTATTCAAAATAAATATTAAATCATTTACAGCAGAAGAGACATACATACATTTCGAATACAAAACTAGTTTGTATCGAAATAAATACATCTTTAATACTTTTGATATTACCTCACTCAGTAAATAATAAAACATAATTTATTCTAAAGAATTTTATAAAAGTTATTAGAGATATTGAACTCCACATAAATAATAATGATTTGGTGATTATGGCGATAACGCTACATTAGTTGTTAATACATACATAGGTCAATATAAATGCTTTGTTTACGTCAACGCACCTGCGGATTTGCGTTGTTTGGTTATACCTATCGTTCATGCGACGACACGCAGCGAAAGCATTCGTGCCTCGGATGCCGCTTGCGCAGGACGACTACCAGTGCGTCCGCGCCGCCGCGCGCCATAGTTGTTTGTTTACTATCGCGAGTGTGAAACTGTAGCAGAATTACGTGAGTCGATTATTACTCTTTATTATTTCTTTCTAAATCAAAGCACTATTTAATTGGAAGTTATTGAATTAAACCATTTATTTATGGTTTGGCCAAAGTTTAACATTGAAAGGAAGCATTTGTTTCGTTGGTTAAATGCTAACGGATATTATATTGTGACTATATTTAATTGGTTATAACAATAGACAAGGCATTATTAACGTAACCTTAGATTTAAGACGTTGTGTATCGAGCATTCGGGAGACGTGAGTGGGTTTTTAGCTTGTTTTATTAATCTGGATTCGTTTCGAACTTTCATGAAGTAATTAGTTAAGACTAGAAACATGTGATCAACTGGATGATACTAGACGAAGCTTGTGAGAATTCATTAGCAGTTAGTTATCTTTTCAAATTCAAAATCAACGTGGAGTCTAAATGCTTCCAGTATTCTTAATTAAGATAATCCCACCCAAAAAAGTCAACCAAACCTCATAGCTTTGAAATGTTGATTTATTAATGTTAGAATGGATTCAAAATAATAAAATTTGCTTCAAAGTTATATGTATACATTATTTTGATATTTGAAATTGTAAGATTGTGAGGTACGGTTGATGTAGTGTAGACGCTGACTGAAAGGTTCGGAAGTTATCTTGTTTTGGCATTCGGAGTAATTGAGGCAGAGATTAGTTAGATATAAGTAAATTTGCGATTGGAAGATGCACATAACTTAAAATACATCATATCAGCCAATCCTTTTTGGAAGAAGGCGTAATGGTGTATACATGTTGGTGTTGGACAAGCTATTATCTTTGAAGGGTTCACCAACTTGTGCGTCTACCATCCTAGGCCTGGCTGCACCTAAATAGGTACAGCACTAAGTTTTCATCCAGATAAATTTAACTTATTTTCACCTTAGACATTCATAATGAATGTTTGTTTACACCTAATTGAATAGAAGAATAAACCATATTTACAGTTACTGACTGTTTCTGTTATAGGAAGCATATTGCTTTACATTTACATAGATTTATGTTTTTGTAGCCTGCCTACAATACCCAAATGAATCGCATGAAACAAGATACATAGAAACCAGATTATTTCTGATAGGATCAGTCTACCCATGTGATGCCGATACACCGAATTATAAAAGGTAGTGCTGAAATAAGTTAAATTTACTATAGATCAGATTGTTTATTGTTTTACTTAATAATCATGTTGTGATTAATCCGAGTTAGGTAGTTAAAAATAAGTAAATTTATGTGATGAATGATTAACCGTGAGCTAGATATAAGTAACCGTATATGTTTACGGATTTCTATGAGTTTAACGTGGCGAACTGTCGTTCAAGAAGGTTGTATGAATGTTGGACGAATTAAGGGGATTTTAGACTCGGAAAAATCACATCTAATACATTGTTGTTTTCTTGAGTTTTGGTTACATTTCGGTGCTACCTTATTTAAATTGCAATTGCCTTGATCTATTGTTGAAGTTTCCTATTCTCTTTAAAAACAGAATAACAATATAAACAGGGGAGATCATATTTTGACTATCCTAGTGTCGATGAGGGTTTACATAAATACAAAGTATAACTTCCATTGTTTACAAATTATCATAAATGTTATTAAGCCTACAAACACCGGGCCATACCGAAGTTGGTCAAACTTTAAATATATATGTGTACATCTTATGCGGTATGTATTCAGGGTTTTGGGAATAGAGCCGTTGTTGTAATACACAAGGTACAAACGGATGGGTTAGGTATATAATTCATCAACATTCGAGACCTAACTACAGGTCAGCTTAGTATTGAATGGTGCTTTGATTTTAGAGATGAGTAGGGGTGATATGAATACCATCTAAACTGAGAACCTCGTTCCAGAGCTAGTTGGAAATTAATATAAAATTACTATACCAAGATAATGTTACTGTCATCGTTGAACGTTTTGACATATTTTTGCATTGGATGCGAATGTAAATGTTCTATTTCTATGAGTGGTTGTTTAAATGCCGTATCAACTTTAATATAATATAATAAATCTAGTAAAGACTAATCAATCTATTATCTTCTCTTACTGTGTACTGAGCCTTTAAAAGAGATTTAATGGGTTTTAAAATATATTGCCAAATGGGTTGCTGACACTGTGTATTGAGCCATGGAGCAAGCATTTGGTAAGGTTGTCTAATAAAGACTGATTGATCTATTATCATCTCTTACTGTGTATTGAGCCTTTAAAAGAGTTTTAATGGGTTTTAAAATATATTGCCAAATGGTTTGCTGACACTGTGTATTGAGCCATGGAGCAAGCATTTGGTAAGGTGGTCTTATAAAGACTAATTCATCTATTATCTTCTCTTACTGTGTATTGAGCCTTTAAAAGAGATTTAATGGATTTTATTACTACATTGATTTGCTATTATTGCGCATTTAGCCCCTGATTAAAGTGTTTATGCAGCCTATTCTCCTTAATCTATTATGTTGGCTGAACTGATGTTAAAACACATTTTATGATCAGTATATAAGCTAACCATTCATATAAATATGCCGGAAATACTCATCATCAGTACGTATAATAACCTTCAATATGTCAATTTATCTATTGGTGAACTAAGGCGTTACAGGTCACCGCGATTCGAATAATTGACTTCCTATTACTCTGGGTTGTTTGTTGCACTCAAAATAGTCGTGGATAAATGTATTATCATTATTAAGAAATACTTATAACTTTCTAATGTGGGCCCACAACTTCCAATTTTAAATAAATGATTGAACAATATCTAAAGTTTACGACATTGATCGGTTATATAAGAATTAGGACCCATTCAATACGGTTTGAATCGATTACATATATCAGTGTCGGATATACGTGAGTGTCGATGGCCATTGAGAGGCTCTTTTAGAGTCTAAGGGATCCCTTAAGCGAGCATCCAAAATCACAAGCTTTGGAGTCCGACACTGTATATTCAGAATTCAATGAATCTGATAAGTGCACATGACGATTCATTGAAAGTAAATTTCATGAACCAAATCTGACATGTACATCTTACAATGACATTGTCTATCGATAAAAGGTTTCCTAAAATAATTATGACCATGTGAAGTAAATAATAAACTCTATGAAATATAATTTGACGATTTAGCTTGAATCTGAACGTCTACGGAAATGTAGGATCCTCAGATGATTACGTTGCCATTTATGTAAGAGTCCGGCCGGAAAAGTTTATTGTAGGAGGTGGATTCATTACAATTTGTTACCAAAGTGACCAGGATAGGTAGTGTTATTGATATTAAGAATATATAATATATGTACAATAATAATAATATATGATAATTAATATACGAATTAAAATTATATTTAAATGTAAACTGTTAACATAAATGGTTCTCAGTTATTATAATTTGATAAGATTGAATTCCATTTCGATTTATTTCATATTGATACAACTATAATTATTGGCTTGAAATCGAAGAGTAGGTAAGTCTCACGGGGCGTGAAGACTAATGTTGATTTCGGGGCGAGATGTTATCTCGTTCCTTAAAATAATAAAATACTTTTAAATCGAGTCATAGAGTAATAAATTTTCGTATTACTCCATTTTGTTGCAAGGGTTAAGGAATGTAATAGAAGTTCAGAGGTCCTACTGAATTTCTTAACGTGCATGTAGTTAGAGGTGACTTATTGTCGACCTCAATTAAAACTGTAGGTCCCCCTTCCTATTTACTAGGTGGTAGGGTTGCTTATGCCAGGTTGTTGACATGAATTGAGTGAGCGATGGTCGAAGCGGTAGTTTAATGTAGCTGTAAATTATAAGGCGGATCCTTACATGTCACCTAGTGTTCATGTGGTGTGTTGAACTGGTATCATGACAATGAATACGGTATAAGCTGGTCATGTCCAGGTACAGAAACACTTAGCGGACCAACTGTTATGTTGGATACTGATTATAATGATAGATTTATAGATTGTATTTAATAATGTATAAGTCGATCGCGGGGCGACATTCGATAAGTTTTGTCACAGAATAAGTAGCACGTTCATCGTTGCAACGTAAATAAATTTATGTGTTGTTTTAGCTGGTAGCAACGGCAATGACAATTGTCCGTCTTTTCTATTCAGTTCAATGTAGTGTATTTTTCACAAGGAAGGTCCTAGTATGGCACCTACATTGTTCTGTAAGGTGTTAGACTATTTTCATGAGAGTAGGTGTGGTACTAACTGTGCTTGTCAAGTGACGGAAAACATTTGGCAAACCTAATTTTGTATCCTGAATGTAGCGATAGATTCATTGAGTTTAAATGATTATATACAATAATATATCGTAATAACATGTCACCTAGTGTTCATGTGGTGTGTTGAACTGGTATCATGACAATGAATACGGTATAAGCTGGTCATGTCCAGGTACAGAAACACTTAGCGGACCAACTGTTATGTTGGATACTGATTATAATGATAGATTTATAGATTGTATTTAATAATGTATAAGTCGATCGCGGGGCGAGATTCGATAATATTTTATCACAGAAAAGTTGCACATTTATCGTTGCAACTGAAATAAATGTATGTATTGTTTTAGCTGGTCAAAGTGGCAATGGACCTTGTCCGTGTTTTATGTCTAGTTCAACATAGTGGGGAAGTCTTGGCATAGTACATACTTTCTATGAGGTGTATTACACTAATGTAATGACAGTAGGTGTGGTATTAAGTGTTACGTTCAGTTACAAAAACATTTTCGCAAGCCCAACTGTCATATAAGATTCTATTTAATAATGTATCTGTCGATCTCGGGGCGAGGCTTGACAATCTTTTATAACAAAATAAGTTGCACGTTATCGTTACAACTTAAAATTGATGTATGTATTCATTTAGCTAGTCAAAGCGACAATTAACATTGTCGGTGTTTTCTAACCAGTTTAACATCTCGGGGAGATTTGACAATCTTTTATAACAGAATAAGTTGCACGTTTATCTTTACAACTTTAATTCATGTATTTAGCTTGTTAAAGTGACAATTAACATTGTCCGGGTTTATATCCACTTCAACATATTGAGGAGGTCCTAGCATGGTACCTACTTTTCGTGAGGTGTATTACACTAGTGCAATAACAGTAGGTGTAGTATTAAATGTTTATGTTCAGTCACAAAAACATTTTCGCAAGCCCAACTGTCATATAAGATTCTATTTTAATAATGTATCCGTCGATCTCTTATAACAAAATAAGTTGCACGTTTATCGTTACAACTTAAATTGATGTATGTATTGATTTAGCTAGTCAAAGCGACACTGAACATTGTCGGTGTTTTCTAACCAGTTCAATATAGTGGGAGGTCCTGGCTTGGCACCTACTATCCGTGAGATGTGTTAGACTAACAGAAGTTGTGGTATTAAGTTTTTATGTCATAACTGTCATATTAGATTCTATTCAATAATGTATATGTCAATCTCGAGGCGAGATTCGACAATCCTTTTATCACAGAAAAGTTCCACGTTCATCGTCGTAAATAGGAATAAATGTTTGTATTGTTTTAGTTATGTTTCCCTACACACTTTGAAATACAAAACCATATAGTATCTTGATTCATTTCATTTATCTACTATTTTTACAAGTATATACTATCAAGCTACTTCTCCGAAGAGGAGATGGTGGAAAGCCATTCGTTATAATTGCAGCATACTTCATTCACTTACATATTTTGCAGATAGGTATAACTTCTTACAAGCTGTATTTACGTCTGCTAGTTATTTGATCTTTACGAAATGCTTTGTCAGCCTAATATGGTTTATTGTTTCGGAATCATTACCATGCAGGCATAGAAATATTTCATTATAAATAGGTACACACAACATTTCATTATAAATAGGTACACACAACATTTTATTACAAATAGGTACACACATCACATAAGCCGACGAATAAATTTTTACATACAATAAGCACAACTAAATAATACTATTTCTTATATTTAAGGTTCTAAGTTATCTTTATTTATTATAATTGAAATATTCACTGAGAGAGTAGAAAGGATTTTCTAATAGGAATTCTTTAAGTGTATTTCTAAATACGTTAGTTGGATCTGCACTCTTTATTACATTCGGTAGCCTACTAAAATATGTTAATTGATTGGTAGATAGAACTTTGTTTCTTTATTTTGCTGTTTGCTTACGTTAGTTCAAGCTTATTTCTGTCTCTTAAGGAATAGTACAACTGGACGCCTTGTTTGGGCAGATTAGGGAGATTTATAAAAGTATTAGTGCTCACAGTAAAGATATATAAGTTAATCACAGTACATATTTCAATTCTCTAAACAGTGGTCTACAGGTCGTATCCCATTTGGAGCCATTGATGATTCTAATGGCCTTTTTCTGTAATTTCAATACTTTTGCTACACCCGAGCTTGCTCCCCAGACTTCAAGGCCGTATCTATTACCGATTCAATATTAGAAATATATACTAATTTTAGGGTTTTAATAGTAGATGTTTTCTTTAGCGATTTAAGGACGTAACATGCACTTGCTAATTTTTTTCAGAAACATTTTCCGTGTGGTATTTCCAATTAAGGTTACTGTCTACAACCACCCCAAAAAATATCATAGATCCGTTCTTTTTAATGGAAAATGAAATATATCTTCATTTTTATTTAAATTAATATTTTTCTTTCCATAAGTTATATATTGACTTTTACTTTTGTTTAGTTTTAAATTATTACACTCAAACCAGTACGATAATTCATGTAGTGTTACTTTAAGGCTTTCGTGTAATTCCTGTAATGTTTTTCCCCAGGATGTACAGCTGGTATCATAAACATCACATTTAGTTAAATTACTGGGAAGATCATTAATAAAAATTAAAAATAATAGCGGGCCAAGAACGGATCTTTGAGGGACAATGTTATGTTATTTTAGGCTACGTCAAACAGCAAGTCCCCTTACTTCCACTAGATACATTTGTTTCGTCTTTCTTTTGTCAATTATACTTTATTATTGAGGTTGCTCCCAAATCACTGCACTCTTATTTATTCTATTGCATTGCATTCAAAGGGATGGTGTTATATCATTATTTGTTTGTCCATATGAATAGAAAGGTATTTGTATTTTGACTCACAGCGAAGTTTCTTGTTGGTTCTTCTTTTCCATGATGATCTAATGCACCTAATAGAGAAAATAAATGAATAAATGAATGTGCCATTGATGTCCTAACTATTCTCAATTCTCGTTAGTATATATTTCAGTTATCAATATTCTTTAATCTATTACTGTGTAACGTCTCCATTATATTCATTTCGAAAATATTATTTACCGATTGTATACTGGTCATTTTATAGAATGAGTATGAAGAGCATAGACTATTTGCATAATATTTTTTTTATAAAGCATAGTACGAATTTCAATCTAAAAGTATTAGGGTTACAAATACGTTTCCACGTGGTTGTATTTTGAGTAAACACTTCATTGGTTTAGTCTATAATGTGAATTAATGAAATATTATTAACTTCCTTAACCTCACTTCAAATAGCTGTTAAAACAGATATCGATGATTATTTACGAATTATAATAAGATTAATTTCATAATTAGTTACTAGCTGTATAATAATTTACTTAACATAATATATCAGTCACTAAATTATGAACGTTCAGTTAAATTTCGTTTGAGATTTTTTTCATACAAGTAATCAGTCGTTAAATTAATAATTCGCGCTCATACTTTGAATACATGTTAGAAAGGGACACTCATCAGTCAACATTAATTAGAAATTATTATTAACACATTTAAATTATTTTGAATTGAGGCGTTCGTTTGATGTTTAGATTTATTATTACCAAGCCAAACAGAGAGTCTTGTGGACTTCTGTCCGTCTTGGTACGGGGCGATTGTAATGGGACCAACCTATTCAAAATAAATATTAAATCATTTACAGCAGAAGAGACATACATACATTTCGAATACAAAACTAGTTTGTATCGAAATAAATACATCTTTAATACTTTTGATATTACCTCACTCAGTAAATAATAAAACATAATTTATTCTAAAGAATTTTATAAAAGTTATTAGAGATATTGAACTCCACATAAATAATAATGATTTGGTGATTATGGCGATAACGCTACATTAGTTGTTAATACATACATAGGTCAATATAAATGCTTTGTTTACGTCAACGCACCTGCGGATTTGCGTTGTTTGGTTATACCTATCGTTCATGCGACGACACGCAGCGAAAGCATTCGTGCCTCGGATGCCGCTTGCGCAGGACGACTACCAGTGCGTCCGCGCCGCCGCGCGCCATAGTTGTTTGTTTACTATCGCGAGTGTGAAACTGTAGCAGAATTACGTGAGTCGATTATTACTCTTTATTATTTCTTTCTAAATCAAAGCACTATTTAATTGGAAGTTATTGAATTAAACCATTTATTTATGGTTTGGCCAAAGTTTAACATTGAAAGGAAGCATTTGTTTCGTTGGTTAAATGCTAACGGATATTATATTGTGACTATATTTAATTGGTTATAACAATAGACAAGGCATTATTAACGTAACCTTAGATTTAAGACGTTGTGTATCGAGCATTCGGGAGACGTGAGTGGGTTTTTAGCTTGTTTTATTAATCTGGATTCGTTTCGAACTTTCATGAAGTAATTAGTTAAGACTAGAAACATGTGATCAACTGGATGATACTAGACGAAGCTTGTGAGAATTCATTAGCAGTTAGTTATCTTTTCAAATTCAAAATCAACGTGGAGTCTAAATGCTTCCAGTATTCTTAATTAAGATAATCCCACCCAAAAAAGTCAACCAAACCTCATAGCTTTGAAATGTTGATTTATTAATGTTAGAATGGATTCAAAATAATAAAATTTGCTTCAAAGTTATATGTATACATTATTTTGATATTTGAAATTGTAAGATTGTGAGGTACGGTTGATGTAGTGTAGACGCTGACTGAAAGGTTCGGAAGTTATCTTGTTTTGGCATTCGGAGTAATTGAGGCAGAGATTAGTTAGATATAAGTAAATTTGCGATTGGAAGATGCACATAACTTAAAATACATCATATCAGCCAATCCTTTTTGGAAGAAGGCGTAATGGTGTATACATGTTGGTGTTGGACAAGCTATTATCTTTGAAGGGTTCACCAACTTGTGCGTCTACCATCCTAGGCCTGGCTGCACCTAAATAGGTACAGCACTAAGTTTTCATCCAGATAAATTTAACTTATTTTCACCTTAGACATTCATAATGAATGTTTGTTTACACCTAATTGAATAGAAGAATAAACCATATTTACAGTTACTGACTGTTTCTGTTATAGGAAGCATATTGCTTTACATTTACATAGATTTATGTTTTTGTAGCCTGCCTACAATACCCAAATGAATCGCATGAAACAAGATACATAGAAACCAGATTATTTCTGATAGGATCAGTCTACCCATGTGATGCCGATACACCGAATTATAAAAGGTAGTGCTGAAATAAGTTAAATTTACTATAGATCAGATTGTTTATTGTTTTACTTAATAATCATGTTGTGATTAATCCGAGTTAGGTAGTTAAAAATAAGTAAATTTATGTGATGAATGATTAACCGTGAGCTAGATATAAGTAACCGTATATGTTTACGGATTTCTATGAGTTTAACGTGGCGAACTGTCGTTCAAGAAGGTTGTATGAATGTTGGACGAATTAAGGGGATTTTAGACTCGGAAAAATCACATCTAATACATTGTTGTTTTCTTGAGTTTTGGTTACATTTCGGTGCTACCTTATTTAAATTGCAATTGCCTTGATCTATTGTTGAAGTTTCCTATTCTCTTTAAAAACAGAATAACAATATAAACAGGGGAGATCATATTTTGACTATCCTAGTGTCGATGAGGGTTTACATAAATACAAAGTATAACTTCCATTGTTTACAAATTATCATAAATGTTATTAAGCCTACAAACACCGGGCCATACCGAAGTTGGTCAAACTTTAAATATATATGTGTACATCTTATGCGGTATGTATTCAGGGTTTTGGGAATAGAGCCGTTGTTGTAATACACAAGGTACAAACGGATGGGTTAGGTATATAATTCATCAACATTCGAGACCTAACTACAGGTCAGCTTAGTATTGAATGGTGCTTTGATTTTAGAGATGAGTAGGGGTGATATGAATACCATCTAAACTGAGAACCTCGTTCCAGAGCTAGTTGGAAATTAATATAAAATTACTATACCAAGATAATGTTACTGTCATCGTTGAACGTTTTGACATATTTTTGCATTGGATGCGAATGTAAATGTTCTATTTCTATGAGTGGTTGTTTAAATGCCGTATCAACTTTAATATAATATAATAAATCTAGTAAAGACTAATCAATCTATTATCTTCTCTTACTGTGTACTGAGCCTTTAAAAGAGATTTAATGGGTTTTAAAATATATTGCCAAATGGGTTGCTGACACTGTGTATTGAGCCATGGAGCAAGCATTTGGTAAGGTTGTCTAATAAAGACTGATTGATCTATTATCATCTCTTACTGTGTATTGAGCCTTTAAAAGAGTTTTAATGGGTTTTAAAATATATTGCCAAATGGTTTGCTGACACTGTGTATTGAGCCATGGAGCAAGCATTTGGTAAGGTGGTCTTATAAAGACTAATTCATCTATTATCTTCTCTTACTGTGTATTGAGCCTTTAAAAGAGATTTAATGGATTTTATTACTACATTGATTTGCTATTATTGCGCATTTAGCCCCTGATTAAAGTGTTTATGCAGCCTATTCTCCTTAATCTATTATGTTGGCTGAACTGATGTTAAAACACATTTTATGATCAGTATATAAGCTAACCATTCATATAAATATGCCGGAAATACTCATCATCAGTACGTATAATAACCTTCAATATGTCAATTTATCTATTGGTGAACTAAGGCGTTACAGGTCACCGCGATTCGAATAATTGACTTCCTATTACTCTGGGTTGTTTGTTGCACTCAAAATAGTCGTGGATAAATGTATTATCATTATTAAGAAATACTTATAACTTTCTAATGTGGGCCCACAACTTCCAATTTTAAATAAATGATTGAACAATATCTAAAGTTTACGACATTGATCGGTTATATAAGAATTAGGACCCATTCAATACGGTTTGAATCGATTACATATATCAGTGTCGGATATACGTGAGTGTCGATGGCCATTGAGAGGCTCTTTTAGAGTCTAAGGGATCCCTTAAGCGAGCATCCAAAATCACAAGCTTTGGAGTCCGACACTGTATATTCAGAATTCAATGAATCTGATAAGTGCACATGACGATTCATTGAAAGTAAATTTCATGAACCAAATCTGACATGTACATCTTACAATGACATTGTCTATCGATAAAAGGTTTCCTAAAATAATTATGACCATGTGAAGTAAATAATAAACTCTATGAAATATAATTTGACGATTTAGCTTGAATCTGAACGTCTACGGAAATGTAGGATCCTCAGATGATTACGTTGCCATTTATGTAAGAGTCCGGCCGGAAAAGTTTATTGTAGGAGGTGGATTCATTACAATGGGCCACCTTAAACGTTGATGGTGAGAAAGTATACGATTTTTTTTAATAATGTTTTATTTTTTATGTTTTAACTATAAACTCGTAATTAATTCACTCGACACGGGCAAATTTGGAAAATCATTGTATTTAGAATACCGAAAAAAAAACGGTATTCAACCAACATCGGACTTCAAAATATACATCACATATTTCGAATTTAAAACCTACCCTACCCTATATTTAGGTATGATTGGGTTAGGTTATTCAAATGAAGTTGTTTTGACTGAAATTGCACGCTTTGTCAAAATCCTGATCCATGAAGTTGAAGAAGAATGAAACTTTTCAGGTGTTCGAATGATTCAGTGATGTAACGCTAGGGATTGTATAACTCTACTCAAAATGTGGCCGACATTTAAAATACAAAGATATTGTTATTCAATTACCCAATTATTTTTACTCAATAAATCTCATCACACATTATTACAACTGAGATAAACAAATAGGCATTCATTTGTTTTACTTCACGTCATGACATATGGGAACCGAGTCCAGAGTCGCATTCGCTCCTTCATGGTCTCGACACGCGGACGGAAAAAGAATAACGACAGTGTGTCCGGATGCCGAAATAAATCCGAGATGCCGCTGATATTACAAGCTGACAGCCATCACTAACTGTCGCGTATCGTTTCACTTTTCTTGACCCGAATCGGGGAACGTCAATTTGGTGCGATCGTTGGGTCTGTCTTAAAATATGGCCCGCGTTTGTTCGGGTTCTTTTTATTGCATTACTTTCATTTAAATGTGTACACGTAATTTGTAGTCAAACCGATAATGCCAGAAAAAGGTCCCAGAAACTCAAAACATAAATATCTTGAGAGGTAAATAACATGAAAATTCCAATAAGAAACAGGCGCAAAATAAAGAAGATGTAGGTAACACAAAAGGATGATGTAGCCGAGACTTTCGCGGTTCTCAAAATAGGAAATCTAGTCTCCTTTTGGAGTATGGATAAAATAAACATATTTATGATAAACACTAAACATTTTATTTTATAATGAAATAGAAACAATGTTCAGCTTATTTATTTAGTTCGACGTTTCGTTCATAACGTTGCGGAGACCTTCAGGATTCGCATTCATCGTCAGGGGTCCTCCAGGTCGCGTCGCGCTAAATAATTAAGCTGAACACTGTTTATCCGTAAACATCGAATATAATACGCCGAGGAACATTGAAAATCTAAACAATCGAGCACTGTAAAACCCGACGAACAAAATGTCCGTTCGGGAGCAGGAAATTATCCCGATGTTCCTCGGAATCCTTCGTCTATACGTCAGTGGAGGTCAGTCATTACACTCTAGGAAGGTAGCGCTAGGTGGTGTGAAGGTAACAGGATATAGATGCCGTGAAAGCTTATTGCTGGTGAGCATCGTGTATCAAGTTACGTTTGTGGCTAAGTAGACAGCGCCTACTCGTGGGAAAGAGAGTCCGTTTCAAATAAGAACATACATTAACCATGGAAGTTAAATTCCTTCTGGACCGTTACAGTCTAAATACACTGATAAAAAAAACTAAAAAAACACGCTTTTATAGCTAACCGAACTAAAAAATAGAAAATAATTTTTAATTTTAAAGAGTTTATATTACAGTAGTAGAAGATCGAACAATCAATCAGAATTTATCACCTCAAGATAAAATTATAATAAAGTTTCAGTTATTAACAAAATAATTCAATTCAGAGTAAAAAGCGTGAGGTGCTTGATAAAGTAAATGTAACAATCATTCTATTTGCAACTGTCGATCAGAGGAGAGTTATGAAAAGTAGTAAAATGCACCCCACGCTTTTTACTCTGAATTGAATTATTTTGTTAATAACTGAAACTTTATTATAATTTTATCTTGAGGTGATAAATTCTGATTGATTGTTCGATCTTCTACTACTGTAATATAAACTCTTTAAAATTAAAAATTATTTTCTATTTTTTAGTTCGGTTAGCTATAAAAGCGTGTTTTTTTAGTTTTTTTAAACTATTATTTATTTTTCATTTTTTAGTTCGATTTTTCGAATTCATATGCATTATTTGTACTCCAATCAATAAGACTTTATAATTACAAATTTTTTGATCGTATTAAATTCCTTCCTTATCGACTGTAATTTCAAAGCATTGGTGTTTACCAAATTTTGTCCCGTAAAATAAATAGATTAATAATTTATGTTCGGTTGTACAATCTCTTTATTAGATAGGTAGGAACTAATGTTAATAAAATACATATTTAATTTAGACTTAAAGATAAAAAACTTCTTCTAAAAGAGCCGGAGCTTCAGCTGTACCTAGAATACTGGCGGTGTTGCCTCTTTGGATTTCGAGGCTTATTCGCCGGACAAAATGGGCCCCGGACCTGGGATCACCAGAACTTTCATTTAAAAGTTTGCCTAACGTTGAAGCAAAAGTTATCGCTTCTGGTGACCATGAACCGAGTGTCTCGGCGGCGAAAGCTAAAAACTCAAAATAACTCGCCACGCAGCTGTATTTTTGATGTTTATTTGCTGCTGCCCTCTCAGCTGCCGCTCCGGCCGCGCGAGAAGTGGCCTGAATGTAGGACGGCGCCAGAGTATCCACACAGGTGGCGTCCCATATTAATGCCTTTCCACTTGCCCACGGCACTAAGGTCACCCCGTCGGGGCGTTTACCATCCGAGCGACTGATTCCTGGGGGCTCGGTGATGCTGGGGTAGTTTGCTGTCACCAGTGCTCTTTTTATAATGTTATTTATATTGTAATGTCGGGATAAATGACCAGCGCTCCTTTGGCATGATAAACCGTGGTGGCCCCATTCGGTAACGTTGGTACCACAGGCGCACGTATGAGGATGGCACAATCTAGCACCGACTCGAAGGCCTATTTAAATTCTGAGAGTGTTACTGTCAAGCAGAGTGCCTAGGCTTGGTGATGGATAGGCCCCCCGCCCCGGATTCGGCGACTGATGATGCTAGAATGCGAGCTTTGTCAATGTCAGCACTATTCATCAAGAGGGAAGAGTGTATAGATTTTATAATCGGCAAATCCCAGGCTTTTTGGAGTTTAAGACGGATTGGAATAGGTTCTTCTGGGCACCTGGATTTCCAACCTTCGATAGCCCTGTTCAAGCAGTCCACCTCGAAATCACAGCCAAGTGATGGTGAAAGAATACTACCCACGAGTGGTAAACTGCTGTGGACGGAACTCAAAAATGCTGGAAGTGCAACATCTTTTGTGCATCGTATGCCAACTCCGCCGAAGCCTATGGGAAGAGAGGCTTGTATCCAAGCATTTCCTTCTAATTGAATGTTCGTTATTTGGGATAGGCCTTTTTTGACAATAGCGTCTATTTTAGTTAGTGCTTCTGTATTGCGCCATAAAGGGCAACAGCGCATAAAGTATGTGAATCGTGGGATACCAAAACAAAATTTAAGGAGATGTAAGCCGACATGAGGTTGGATAGCACGAAGGCGATTTGTGAATATCTCCAACATATTGGTTTTATTTTCTAAAAGCGTTGTTGTGGATTGTTCCGTCAACGGGGCGCCCAGGAAGAATCTGTTCTCTTCAGTTAGAGTTTTGATTCCCGGTGTAATTTTTTCCAAAAGGCTTTTGATTTCTGCTGTCCTATCGGCGGTTAATTTCGAGAATATTGCTTCGCATTTTGTAGGGTTCAGCTCTGCATAAAGAATGAACAAGGTGAGAACGCAATTATCCTGAAAACATTTTTGCCTCCGTTGTACTGTACCAAGTATGGAGTGTACAGAGTCTCTACACTCCATAGTACCAAGTGCCCGAGCGAAAGAGTAAGTCCGAAAGTGCGGGCATGCGCAGATCTCGCGCTAGCTCTGTCTCTTTTACTCCACTACAGAGGATCTATAAAAGAATTTATTAATCCTGGCGGTCCTAATAAGGATAATGGGAAACTGTTATGAAATTATTGCATTGTCATCGGTCCTTGATACGTTTTTTTTTTATGTGACTTGACATGGATGGCTAATACCACACCCTCTGTCATGGTATTAGCCCAACACACCACATGGGAACTAGGTGCCATGCCAGGACCTTCCTTATATTGCTCGGCTACATTGAACTGGATGGAAAACACGGACAATTTTAATTGCCGCTTCGACCATCGTTCATTCAATGCGATGGTACCAACCCGGGCGGGATTAACCCTACCACTTAGTAAGTAAGGAAGGGGACCTACAGTTTAACGTGGAATCCGAACCACGGCCAGCCTCTCTCAACGGTCTAATGGTCACCCATCCAAGACCAGACCGGACCCAGCGTTGCTTAACTTCGGAGAGCGATCGCCGAAGTGTCGCGCCACTGGGCCACTGAGGCTGAGAATGCAAAGTTTCAAATTAATCAGACTTCTGGAAACTGGTGAAAATTAATCTCAAAGATTCCATTACATACATAGATACATGCTACCCAAGCTAATAAAAGCGTGTTAATGATTAATCCTGGCGGTCCTAATAAGGATAATGGGAAACTGTTATGAAATTATTGCATTGTCATCGGTCCTTGATACGTATGCAAAGTTTCAAATTAATCAGACTTCTGGAAACTGGTGAAAATTAAGTTCAAAGATTCCGTTACATAGATACATACATAGATACAACCCAAGCTAATAAAAGCGTGTTAAAAAAAATGATCTGCGAATGTTTTATCACAGTTAAAATTCAGTAATGAATATTAAATTATTTCTCATAATATTAATGTATTGCGGTAAGCATCTATTAATGAGCCAAAACAGTTGGTATAAATAGTTATTTTAACTGATTGAACAGTACCGCTTATAGTGAAAATAACACCTGTGACAGATCAGATGATTTTAAAACTATTATTTTTACTCAGTTAGAGTAACCGATTTACTTTAGTTGGCTCTATTATAACGTTGCAAGACGGTTATTAATATTGGAATTACGGCTAGATTTACAGATTGTTTTTATTTTAAAGCATTTGGTCAAGATGAAGACATTTTTCAAACTGGTAAAGCGGCTTAAGGTCTAGGTAGAGTCTAGTCTACGTATTCCCCGAAGCCTTTATTTATAAATTATAGAGGATGACAGCAAAAAAAATTGATGACGAATATAATGGTTATTTATTACCAATGGTCCTGATATAGGTAGTTAATAATGATTCTATATTAGTAATATTATTAAATTGTGCAGAATAACTCTATTTAAGTATAAGAAATGTTAATTTATATGTATTATATGCATTTATTCTGATCCCTTGGGAATGGAACACTAAAAATTAGATTAGAATAAAAAATCACAAGGATTGAAGTTATTAACAATTTTTTTTAAAAAGAAATATACGTTTTTGTACTAAGCAAGTACTTCCCGACGTACTTGCTTAGTACAAAAATGGATATTCATTAAAGAAAGATCACTGTAGTTATTTAAATGAATATTCTTTATGAATATACTGCAAGGCTGGATATTATTAGCAGTATATTCATAAAGTGTTTCTTTTTACAGGGTTGTTTCTTTAATTAATGTGTCCTTGTTTCATGGTATCACCATCGTAAAATTATTTCATTTAAACATCCCGCGGAACGTTTAAATAATCCAACAAAACGAGGTGTCACGTCGGGCAATCATAGCATTACTATAATTGGATCAGTTAACCAATCACTAGCCAATCTGGGTAATTCAGCCCTAATAGAATGCAGCGGCAGCGTCGCATTTATCCAGTGAAGCACCAACGTGCCAATAAATCAACTTGTAACCGACCAATAAGCAATAGAATATTCATAGAACAAGTTAGGGCGATTAAAAGCTCACTCAGCCGGTACGCTGCCTCGCCGATTGCCGCACTGACAGAGACAGCGTTAAGAGACGACACTTGGAGTTCTTTTCCGAAGTTATTGTTTCACGCCATGGCCGTAAATAACCGAAAATGAGCCGTCCCATACAGACGTAGAAAATCTTTTGAAAACCACCGCCCTTTGCTTTCAATTATATACGTCCGTGGGTTTTAGTATACGGAAAATTATTTCCGAATTAGGCTATTATTATGCAAATTCTCGGTATTTTTATATTTTTCTTTTGGCTTTAATTTGACTATTTTGTTGTTTTTAATTATAACGTGCCTATATTGATATCGATAGACATTTGTTAGATGCCTTTAAAATTGGCACAAGAAGCATGCAGAACGATTTTGAGTAAAATTGGTTCAATATAAAAATCGAGTGGGATGGCAGTAGGCTTTAGATGAGAACTGCTTTTACAGAACCAAGTGCAACAATTTCATTATTAAAACAAATATTAAGGTTTGTTTCGCCAACATGTGCTGCGATAAAAAAATCTTTTTTAGTTTTAAATAATTATTGTTTTTTCGACGGTCACATGCCCGAAAATAAACAGTTATTATTACCATTCATCAAGCCTAAGTATGTATTCTTTCATTTGGATGAAAACAATTTTCGGTTATCTCACTCGCTGCTCCATTTACGGTTTTATATAAAAATCAATCCTTTTATTTCAGAACAATCGCTGGCAAACCATTAATAAATAATAACGACTTGTATTAACGACCTACTTATACTTCTCTGTGTTCACGACCAACTCTTCTTTGACACGCTCCATTTAATCGACACCTTCAATAAGATTAGTAGCAAAGTGTCGGGCACTGCATTCCAGTCCCGAGCACAAATTACAGCTAATAATAAACACCAAAATAAATATCAACATGTCGTAATACCAAATCGCGTTGATGAAGTCATTCTAACGTAGTAATGAAATATCACGTAAAAACATACGTACGATAGACCGTTAGGCAAACGTAAGAGAAACGTACACCAACGTATGTAGTTTATCGTTGACTCGTGTGGTTTCTACCTATCTTACGACTTAAATAACTTCAAGGTCATGCAATAGATTCTTCCCAATACACTTTTGTCAATAGAAAAAATTATATGACTTTATTTCGATATATTAAAAACAATGAGATAAATAAGGTCATTATGTGTCTCGTCATGTGATGCATGAACTAAATTAAAACATACGAATTAACTCTTTACAGGGAGAGAAGTATTACATTGATGAATTCATTAAACTATCATTCGGTGAGAAAGAAAGTGTGGATACTATCAGAGTGATAAATCTTTCACTGATAGAAGAAGCGCAACCAGAAACGATTTCCATTTCAACTCTTTTACTACCAACGTTACACCTTCATTACATATAAACACCGTAAATATCGGCCTTCGTCTTATCTTTCTCGAGGACGATAGACATATTTACGGAAATAAGGTGTGTGTTGAAATTGGATGTTTAGAAAGTTTCGTATGTTTGGCCGAACTTAGTAATACCAAAAATAGATCAACTAGGGAAAAACAGCAGCTATGGTGAATTAAAAACAAAATTCGCCAGGGGTATCCAGTAAGTTTTAATCGTATTAAATAGAGAGTACGTTAGAAAAGAGAATATCCGCAAAACAGGCCCAGCTTAGTTCAGAATATATAGAATACAATAAAATACCATTTCCTGTGTTATAATTATGAACATACAATATTTGTTTATTTATTGGTCATAATTTAAACACAACTCTGACGAACCAAAAAGGAGTGCGATGGATTTAGATAAGAGAAAGGAACCTGTATGGATACGAATTACCAATTTCATAAATAATATTGAAATACAGATAAGAATTAGAGAATTTAATGGACAACAAACGCGATTAAAGCACGAGGCACTTCCAATTTAGAAAGATCCACAATCTCTTGAAACTGAATTCCCTTTGCGAACCGAAACAAAAGCAAATGAAATAAACTCTCACGCGAGAGAAGTGGCTCCGTGCTCATGAGTTTAGCGGACAACTATCTGATGGGGCAGCCGTGTTCTGGCTCGTCTTGTGATAGTGATCGTGTGGAGGGAGGCACTTGCAGCAAACTACATTGTAATAAAATTCCATTTCGTTGCATCGAGTGTAAAAAGAAAAGAAAAGTACCTTCCAAAAGTTATGAAGTCCAATGTTAAAGAAAGTCAATCAGATCCAGTTTAAGAAAATAAAACATTAAAATACAAGCATCTTAACCAAATTTCCGCAAAATACAACCCACAACCATAAAACAAGACAGAACTCACTTCACCATTTGCTGTTGTATTTTGATCCATTTTTATCAGTCGCCTCTTACTACACGCATGGAACGCATGCAAACAATATCTCCATATTCTGTTCTGAACGGAAACCATTTTAATCAAAGTAAACTATCTTCGAAAGTGCTCATCCGTTCGAATTCGCCCCAAATCTCCGAAAGCAGCTTAAGCATTACCAACTAGTCATCAAAATTCTATCAAACTTCCATTTCACAAGAAAACCCATTAAGCCACAAGTGGGATAAGCGCCCCACTTTCAGATGCATCTCACAATAGTCGCCGCGCTGTACTTTAGCCGCAGGAATCTTGTTCGAGTTTTAAGTCGTTCTCGCCTCGGCGTTCTCACCCCCTGGGACTAATGCCGCTTCCTCGGCGATTCCGCATGCATAGAACGACGTCGTCTCATCCATTGCTTCACCCGCCAACGACCGTCCCCGTCCATTCGCGACTCTACTCCCCCGAGATACGTCTCGACGCATCGGGCTCTCTGGCGCTTTGTCGATGGAAATTAGGTTCTGTGACAATTCGCGGGTGCGAGACGCTGCGAACCCTTTCGCTCGGAACGTTTCATTTTAAAAGTTGAACTAGTTTCGCGAGTAATACGTCGCCATTGTCTTGCGTTTGCGGTGGGCTATAAAATATGTATCGCAATATGCGGACATCGACGCGGCTGCGGCGGCGGACGACCGCAAACGCGCCGACACGTTCGGACACAATTTACTGGCTGATTGTTCGGCGCAGACAATTATTTATAGATATTCGCAAGAGAATATTAATGAGAGCGGCCACAGAGCCCGCAATGAACTTAATATTGATTCGGTACTGAAATTGGTTCCGCAATTAGAATATTAATTCGGTGCAAACTTAACATGTTCTGTGTCGGAATTATGTTTGAATTTCGTTGTAGTTAGCTAATTGTTTCGCCGATTATTTGCTGAATTCATGGATACTTGGGCTGTTATACATTTGTTTCTTATGTGAACACAGTTTAGGGTCCCGTTGTTAGTCGTCTTCTCAAAAGTTACCTGAATGTAACTACGTATTTCATAGTTCTCCCACATTACGCACAAGCAACACGACACATATGGTTTACAATTACTAAGAGCCTACTTTCATGTTATTTATTTTAATGTATATTTTAAGAAAAAGGAGTCTTGAAGCAGGATTGTATAACAATATAACACGGATGATATTATAGTCCTGCATACATATGTACCATTAAGCCGTTTCCCCGGAGGAATAGGCCGAGATGATAGAGCGCCATACGGTTCGATCACAGCATCTATTGCTTTATCTACTGACACAGGGAGCTATGTACCTGAGCTTAATGAAGTACTTCGTCGATCTGGTACGCTCCTTTCAAATAGTCCTAGATGTAATAAAATTATTAGAACACTTTTTAAAGAGTATTTAGAATTTTATTAAATCCAAAGAAGGTACCTATTGGCAGCCTAAAAAATATTTCTTGGCAATACTTATCCGAAATGTTTATTAAATACATATAACAAAATGTTCATAAACATTGCTTTATGAAGTGAAACTGAATAGCTATTTGCGAATGTATTGAGTTCAGAATGGTAAGTCCATAACTAAAAATTTAGTTTTATTCTAAATTAAATATGTCCTATAAAATATTTTAGCACCCCGGCTATGTATCGATCGCCTATAAATTGCTATATGTATAGTAAAAATTTAGCTACTTTTATCTAATATCGTGAATTATTGACTCAAAATCGTCGTCGGACAACATCAAAGTCACCAGGCATTCATATACCATAGTTCAACGTGTAAGAACTAGCTCCAATATAGAGATTAAGTGAACCCTACATGGGGCTTAGTATTGGAATTCGAGATACTTTAATATCCGTAACTCCATGCATTTATATGACGGCAATAGATTTTAATAAAAATAGTATTAACGTAATACCTCAACATCGTCCAACCATTGAGCAACAATGCGACTGGAGGTACGTTTGCTAGTGTGAGTTCCGAATCGCTCTTTGGAATTGCGAATTCCCATGAGACCGACAACATGTATATATTTTTATCATTTAAAATACACTTTCAGATGTTACCCGTACGTTCTGGTCCTTATCGAATAACACACAAAGTCACTGTTTCGACGGAAGCACTCTCTACATAGAGCTGCTAGTTTCAACATAAATGTTCTTAAGTTTACACCATTGCTGTACATAATATTTGTCGAATGTCGGCCCAGTGCGGCGTACCGGAAAACCGTAGTATAAACACGAATATATTGGAGCTAGTCAGCGTGTACTACAATAGATGGCGCTGACCACTTGAACGTAAAAACACGAAAATTTTATATATACAGCATCCCTAGTTCGACAGCCTGACCTACTTTTTCATTTCCGCAGCATCTTTTGACGTAATACACCTTTTAATACAGTCAGTAGGAGTGAGGGGTTAACCAAAACGGAGTCGTTTGCGAACACCGCATGCACGATCACATTCTTTCATATCGTTACGCCAGAAATAGAGACACATTTTAAATCCCATTTGGTCACATTGATGTCGATCTAGGAATGAAAATAAATTATTTATCATTTCAGTGTGACTAAATGAAAACCGTTGATTCTTCAAAGGTCGAAGGCGATTGTTTGTTAATCTCCGTGGAGACACTTGCCTTAACACTTAGGTAAGGCTGTGTGATTGGTTTTCTCAAAAAAAAAAATCTCTTGTCTAGGTCACACTTAAGGAGAGGACTATAATTAATTCTCAATCAAATGCGTGCTTGATTTGAAATTGGAACGTCCCGTACATGTTTTCCACAATCACCCAATCAATGTACAAAAACACGGGCACATAATCTCACTATTATCCGCCTTGAACTCGGTATGGCATACGCTCGCTAGGTGAAGCAGTGTTTGATTATTCCTCATAGTCATTGCCACATATTCCATAATGGCGGTCAACAAAAAAAAACAAATAATTCTACATACACGGTGTGAGCAGACTGGTCTATCCCCGGACCCCTCTCTCCTGCTAGCGCCAGCGCGGCCGCGGCGAGGGGAGTCACCGCGCCAGTCGCGCCGCCACGTGCCGCGTAATGCGACGGGAATGCACAGAGCACGCCCAGAAACAAATAGGAACCGAGCCGTCGCCTCCGCCGCCGCGCCGTATGGACTACCAACGCGGCTAACATTGAAATTTATATCGGATAATTGGATTTTAGTTGACTTGTTTGGAGAATGTGAATTTATGACCGTTAATTGTGCCCGCTGCACAAACAAATGGATCAAACGCTCGATGGAAAAAAAGGTTTTAACGCAATGGTCATGAGGCTTGTGTAGCTTTGTGGAGCAGGACCTTGCCTTGCATTCGAGAGGTCTGGGATCAAATCCCCGCCCTGTTCATGCTCCACTTTACCTTCTCTTTCTGAGTCGGAAAAGTGCTCGAGGAAGTAAACCCGTGCTAGGTGGTAGAGTTAAACCTGTCCGGGTTGGTACTACCGCGCTGGATAAAAAGATGGTTGAAATAGCAATGAAAAATTGTCCGTGTTTTCCATCCAGTTCAATGTAGTCGTGTTCACAAAAGGACGGTCCTGGCATGGCACCTAATTTCTTTGGGAATGCGGTGTGTTGGGCGAATATCAATATGGGTGTGGTATTAGCCATCCATGTCCAGTAACATAAAAAAAGAAATATATTTATTGATAAGATAATGCTGCTAAAAGTGGTCGCCGATTAGATAACGTCATTTTAAACGAGTACAGTAAATTCAAAACCTTCTAATAATCACGCAAAAGATTTTTTGAGCTTTAAGTTGTAACGTGGAAAGACAAACTTAAAAAACTAACATAATGCAATGTTACAGTAGCACCTATACCATTTATTATATACTATTTGCCAATACCAACTAGATAACAAAGAGTGAGAAACCTTGAGAGTAACCCGTGGCCAATGACCACACGGGATAATAATTCTACTAAACCGTTTACGAATGCACTGGTACGTAGCCCAGAGCCCTACCTGGACCAGTATGCAAATCGTCGGCAGAATACAATAATTACTGTGGCACAAATTAATTAAACCAGTAGTTACGGGCGTCGACAGACCGTGGCCGGTTATAGGCCGGACACAGAACGTGAACTTACTGCAAATTGAGTTTTTCGACTAAATTATTACCATTAAGGCACGACAAAGGCGGGTCTATTAATATAATTTATTCGATATTAAATTGTCATGGTTTTGAACGTAATTTCGAGCCATTAATTTGAGCACAAGGGAGGCATGTTGTGCTAATGGCATCCGTGTTCGTATTGTCTCTGGAAATATCTTTAGATAGAGGTGAGCACACGGTTTCGTGGTATATAACACGCATAAGATATGTATGTATGTATCTCAGGAACGTAATGAAATCTTGTATATCAGACGGAAGTGAAATATTGGGAATAAAGATTAAATCATGAAGATTAAATCTTACGTATCCTTTACCTGATCCAAACAAAAAAAAATATTTGATGCAAGAGTTCAAAGTCACGGCCCGGTAGGATAGAAAAGTAAATCCATCATCGAAAGCCAATAAACGAAAGATCCTTAAATCGATTGAACACATATAATATGATAGGGTATCTTCTAGAACAGGGGTCACCAAATGACGGACCACAGTCCAGATCCGGACCGCCGACCTATTTTGTACGGATTGTAAGTAACAGTTTTCTAAACGAAAAATAAACTGTCTTTATCCCAAACAAAATGTTCCATCGCTTTCTTTTCGGATATTTTTAAATATATCAAAGACCTGAACCGTAAACTACAAGGCAAAGGAAAGTTTGTATGGGAGGTCTTGTCTGGAGTAAGAAGTTTTTCGCGGGTTTAATTAGAATTAGGTTTAGGCTTAGTTAGAACTTCGTCTGTTTATCAAACGGACTGCGATAGTCATATCATTTTAAAAAACGGACCTCAAATGAAATTAATTAGTGATCCCTGTTGGAGAAGATTCATCGACTTTATTAATTTCAGAAGATGATTTTGATGTCAAAAAGACCCTTACAAATATTTTTTATTCTTCGAAAGACATTGCCGTCCCGCTACAACTTAGTGACACGAATCCGAAGATGACGTTGACGTTGGCATATAAGTGCGTTTGTCCCATGAAGTGAGTCTAGTTGCACGTGTGTCCGTAACTAATTCCCTGTCAGTCTGGAGACCCACTGAGCGTAATATTGGAATAATTTGCATAGTTATTATAAAGTCGCGCCGCTCCCGCCCCCTCGCGCTCCCTGACCGCCGGCCCGCACCCCGCCGCCCCCGCAAGTCACACCGCTGTCTGCGATAAATGGTAAGTTTATTTTCAGAGCAGCATCCTTGTCCTATACCCCGGCGTCTCTATCGGGAATATTCCTAGCCTAACAACGCTTTGCAATTTAGACCTAGCTCGTTTTGAGTGAAACAAATGAGTTAGAATTATTGTGACGACGGTACTGAAAACGTGTTTTGTTAGAAAAGGTTATACGTAAAACAAAGTTATTACATTGGTTTGCAAAAACTGATTACAATGCCTTTATGAAGATATCGTTGCATAATCTAAAATAATAAGATAATTCCATTAAATACATGTAAATATCACGTAAAACAAAGGTTGTGAAACTGGGAGTGCACAAGTGCGTCAGTATTTTACACCGGACGACACACTGCGGTTTTGCCAAGCAGAATTCCGTGCTCAGGAATCAGGAATATTTCAGTCGAGAAAACCGCTTTGATAACGCTTTTCAAAGCGGACGGAGATTCCGGAGGACGGTATTTCAAAGATTCAAGGTTTTCCGTTGAGATAATCGCTTTGACAAACGCTAAAAATGCTGTTTTCTTAATTGAAATATTCCGAAATGCCAAAAATAAGCCTACTGCATGGTTTATTCTTTGTATCTGTGAAACGAATCAACTACTTGGTTGGTTCCTGCACTCTATCGATGACCTCGGGGTACCCTAGAATTTGGAGAACCTCCAACCACGTAGAGAGGTTGAGTATCTTTCCGTGTTTTATCGTCTCTACCGTTTATAACGCTCTTCGGAGCTGCATAACGCAATCCTCCGCCCCTTTCTAACATCGCTCAATGCGCAACTGGCAGGGAATGCGCCCATTCACTGCCGACATTCCTATAATAATAACCAACTACTTTATAGATCCTGTATCTGTATTTACCTACGGTAAACTATGCAATACACTCCCTGGCGTAGCATTTCTTTCTAACATAGCAAGAAGCAACTGGTAGGTTATTACTACTTGATATCTACATAAGGTCGTTCGGAAATATTATTTTCGCGACAAATATTACCATAATATATACCGATAATCGTGATTATCGGTATACTATTTTTGGAATTCCGTGCTCAGGAATCAGGAATCGTTCAGTCGAGAAAACGCTTTAATAGCGGTAGAGCACGGTATTTTAATGATTACCTTGATAACCGCTATGAAAGCGGTTTTCTCGGCTCGAAAGATTTTTGATTCCCGGGCCTACTCATATTTTGCTGCTGCATTAGTATAAAACTATATGTAGAATATGTAAATACACTAGACGTTACAGCAGAAAAAAAAATCCTTTAAATTTTTGAAACATGATTGATTGATTGAAAACTTCTTTACACGCCACAAAAAACAATTTACAAAAGAAAGTACAGTGCAATAACACCATAATAAGTGGGGCGCAGAGGCGGGCTTATCCCTCAAAGAGGTTTGAGAGGTTCATTGGGGATATATTCGTAGGTAGTGGCAGTAAGTACATGTATCCCTTTATGGGCTAAAAATAAATATTTTTTAAGATTTTAGGTAAACTCAAAGATATTTAAACCTTACGCCGCAGCTCGGTGATGGATGCCCCACAAAGCGTCCTCGAAGTCGGTTACTTGTCCCCCGCCCGCTCGCGGCGCAAACACAATTTGTACTTTACACACATAACAAATTGCTCAAGTTCGACATTCCGACGGACGCGGGGGGCGCGGGGGGGCGCGGGCCGGGGGGCCGGGGCGGAGGGGAATCGATAAAGATTAGGCCGGGGCGAAAGGTTCGGCCTGAATAAACAATGTGACGGACAAGGGAAGCGCCGCCGCCCTGTCGACTTACACCGGGAGCCGTCGCTAAATATGTGACAACACGCACACACGAGCCTATGCAATGTCAGCCTCGGTAGCCCAGTGGTGCGACGCCTTGCGATTCGATAAGCACCTCTGTGCGCGGTTGGGTTCTGGATGGGTGACCATTTTCAATTGAGGCTGGCCGTGGTTCGGTTTCCACGTAAAAATGCAGATCCCCTTCCTTACTTACTCGGTGGTACGGTTAATCCCGCCCGGGCTGGTACCATCGCATTGAAGGAACGATGTGGCAATTTAAATTGTCAGTGTTTTCCATCCAGTTCCATGTAGCCGAGCAATATATGGAAGGACCTGGCATGGCACCTAGTACCCATGTGGTGTGTTAAGCTAATATCTGACTTGATTATTCCCATACATATTTATGGGTTATACAACATCACGCTTAATTACCTGAGGGGTGCCCAGTGCAGAGTAGATGAGCCTAAAAAAACACGCTCCTACGTTACGAATATCTGTAACAAAGTGTCATACCTATCAAATAAATTAAAATAAATAAATAAGTTGCAAATATAAATTTGCCGGACATATAAAAAAAAGGATTGACAAAATTCCCATGACACTAGCCCCCGAGCTATGCACATGGGAGTACATTGTAGTGTAGTCCCGTGCGCTCGTAGATACAGGCCATTGTAACATTATTTATTTATGTAGGCCTCCTGTATCGCGCGACGCAACCCTAGCAGGCCCGCCGTTATTCAGCACTCGCACACGAAAACATCAACTTTATGAAAAGTTATACAAAAATGTGTACACCCCCCGCTTATTGACGCCGGAAAAATGGGTCAAAATATGGAGAAAACTTGGCGGAGATATTCGGGGAAGGGGCTGCAATGAAAGTGTTAACATGGACGGGACGAATATTCCAACGTTGAAAATACATAAGTGTAACGTACATAGCTCTAGCGACGAAACTAGGAATAGACTAGGCATACCCTGTAACAAGGCGCTAAACATTTGCTTATATGTAGAAATACATATCATATCAAGAACACGTGTGACTCGGTGTGATGTAAAATGACAGTTGGAGTTTTATTTTTATTTATTTATTTGGTATGCCAACAATATTTCAGACACGATAATGATTAAATATTTAGAATTTAAATGTCAATTTTAGGGCTACACAACTTCCTTACAAGTAAGACTACCTATTTAATTTAAAAGAGTTGCGCACAAAACTATATAACATGAAAAAAAAAATGTAATAAAATAGAAAATAATCACTGAACACAAGAAAGGAAATACCACCATACCCAAACACAATATGCTAATATTTTTAAAAATTATAAAAAAAAAACAAACAATAGAAATATGCTTATTTGATATATATATTTTTTTATATCTTGAATGGATTAATTAAAAACGCCTATAGACTTCCTATTCCATAAAGTTATTAAGTAAAAACAGCAAAACTGTGGTTTTTATAAGTTTCAGTTAAGGTTTCAATCCACGATTTTTGTTGTTCCACGTAAACACATAATAATTATTATGGCAACACGCCGATACCAATAGCGAACCACAAAAAATATCTCGTCCACTCACTGTAGCTATTTTAAAGCTTCAAAGAGGCAATTAAAAGTCTCGCCTTACCATGATGTTATTTACCCAAATATCCTGGAACAATCAGCGCTTGCACCATTTCCACTTACCGATATCCGGCGTTATGTGAATAAGAACGTCGACTTACCTGAAAAAGGGAGAAATCGAAACATTAGTTTTATGTGTCTTTCGAGATCGGCAGATTTACAAACGCCGTAAATCAGCGCGGGATCAACGCCAACCCTCCAATAAGTTACGCTAGTCGGAGTGTCAAGCCCGTCGCGCTCAGCGGCGCCATTCTGTTTCTTAAGGTGGCCCATTCCGCTCATCTCCCTATACAAAAGAGGAAAGAAGATCATGCCCATATTTCTTGTCAGAGATCCAAAGTTTTGCTCAAAATAGCTTCATTTGATCGAACTAGATGTCTGATGACCATTGGCATTGTAAAATTGTGTTTGGTTTTTACGTTATAAGGTCCGAAAGTTCGAATTTTTCGCGCGTTTTATACAATAACTTTGGAGGTGGATTACGCAAAGATAAATTAAGAACATCGTAAAAATATTAGTCATCAGACATAGCTTATTTAATCAAGATTTATGATCTATTTGGTTTTTGTTAGATTTTTGGCTACAGCGGTCGTGGTTTACTTTGAGCTATAAGTCGTTTTGAAATTAAAATGTTCGTAAATCTTACCAAATCATACACTATGCACATCGTCTTTTTTGTAGACATGTTGCATCTTCCTCATCACGGAGCCTGTCTTATTCTTTGAAACAGAGAAGGTCCCACAGCGCAACAGCACGGTTTTGTACCGAGCCCGCGAATGAGTTAGGCCCGCCGGGTTGGGCCACCTTAACACTACTTCGTGGAATAAATGACTTTTTTTTTGTTTATACAAACTGCACTCAGATTTGCACTCAGATTTAACAATCACAGCGAAAAAGAACTGGCTAGAAAATTCGCTGGTCATTTTTTCAACGTACAGTTAGTATAAGTTTACAAAGGCGTTTGCTACTGCTTACAGAAGTACAAGTTGTTGGTACTTTGGCTAAAAAATTAATAAACAGAAGAAAGCAAAGGCAACACCAAACTCATCCTCGTTTAAAATCACTACTAAGAAGTCTAAATTACGAATACCTTGTCGCCGCCAGCAGCTTTTCCCCCGCTGAATTCTGACGTAACAGTTTCAAAACCGACTTCTCTGACATTGAACCCCAATTAGCACCCCTTAGGTATGGCAAGTAATCTTTAATCGAAATGAGTAATCATATTATACGCAGGCGGGTAAGTGGTTCTCAAATTATAAGCGGGGTGGCGGGCAGACAGACAGACAGGTGCCAAACGTTGGATTTCAAATCAGTTATTGATATTAATTCATAATGGGCGGCAAAGAGGGACAAAATATCGAAATCGAATGCTGTAGGTATATCCAATTCGGGTCAAGTTCCCGTTTTACTGAATCTTGCACAGTAAATGTTTTTCTTCGGAAATATTAGTGCCGAGTTATTGTGCCTATAGATCAGGTATTATCCGACATGAGATGAAACTGAATGGCGTCTTCGAGGCTCGAAATTCTGCCTTCACTACCCGCATTTTGACGAGACACATGAGAGTATGGAGCGAAGTTCGGGGCCCTATTTGAGATTTATGACTCAATTCGGCTCTTAAACAATGGATCTATGAAAAGTCCTGTGAATAGGTAGAGCGCCAAGAGAAATGTCGATATTAGAAAGAGATTTAGATTCAATTCAAAAACACTCCTACGAAAAATTATTAAAAACTATATTTGAAACCATAATGTTTTGTTTACATTTTAAACTACTCATATAAGTATTAAGTTATTCTGATTAATTTTAATCCATGTTTTCTGGGAGACAAACATGATTAAAAATGTAAAATCATCACAAAAGCTAACAAGAAATTATAAGAGAAATAAGTTATAAAGCCTACGTTTTACGAGCATTCATTAATAGCGCCTAATTCTTACAAGCTGACGATTTGTAAACAAGCTTAACGTAATCTACGAACTTTCTAACAATTTGAATAACGCTTCACACTTGCCAACCAGTTTTCCTGTTAAATTTTTTATTACATATTTTAACAATTTCTGGCACATTTCTGTCGTCGTAAAATCACCTGATCACTCGCAGAGATATCACAGAAGGGGAAAGGCATAATGAGCCTTCGTTTGTTTCAAATTACTCGAACACATGGAGTGATATATGGTACGGAATCCTTCGGGTGCGAGTCGGACTCGCACCCGAAGGGTTCCGTACCATCACACAAAAAAATCAGGGCCTTCCTTTAATTTTTATATTTTTTTAATTTTACCAATTTGTTGTTATAGCAGCAAAATAAATACACATTCCGTGAAAATCTCAGCTACCTACCTAATACGGTTCATGAGATACAGCCCTGTGACCGACGGACGGATGGTCGGACGGACAGCGGAGTCATAGTAATAGGGTTCCATTGGCACCCGTTGGGTACGGAACCCTAAAAAGTCGCTAGCCGAAGCGAGCCCCCGCTTCTCCCTCATCCACTCCGGACAGCGGCGCGGCGTGTGCGGGTAGCGGTAATGGCTGCGCCTACACAGCGATACGGGACACCTCCGGAGTGATTCATGGCCCCGCGCGGCTCCCGAAACGTCTTGATGCAATCGCTACGTCGA
Organism: Incurvaria masculella; assembly: GCA_946894095.1. Classification (NCBI taxonomy): domain Eukaryota; kingdom Metazoa; phylum Arthropoda; class Insecta; order Lepidoptera; family Incurvariidae; genus Incurvaria; species Incurvaria masculella. The sequence continues at coordinate 14,468,418 of OX335651.1, forward strand.
TCTCGCCGCTCTTACACTGGACCGTTTTCTCGTGCTATCCTTTGAGAAAGGTGGACATTTCCGGTGGGCTTCGAAATATTTCTGGGATACTGGCCTTTGCACTAGAACCATTTGCTGCAAAATGCTAAATGGCGATGTTAAATTTGCAGGTAATCATAGAATATTTTAACAAAGGTCAGAAAGGACGACAATTTACTTTTCAAAAATGGGCGAATAGGAGGAAAAACCACCCAATGTGTTATTGCTGCATGTCGTTCTAGGAAACAAATAATACAACATGCGAATGCCTTATGAACTAATATTTCTACCCCCGAGGACCGGCAGTGCGATTACGAAGCGCGACATGACGTGTAGGTACCGCACCTACCCCAAATTGACAGCAAACGGACGGCTTTCGATTACAAAATATGTCAGTTTTGGGTACTAACCGCACTTAATTTCGCACTTCGTAATCGCACTGCGGTTACCGGTGCTTCCATATCGCAATTTAGCTGTTAAATACAACCAACCTCCCTCGTTTCGTGCTTCGTAATCGCACTGCGGATCCTTAGGGCACAGAACCTTGCTTCTCGTGCTAGAATTCATTTATTCAATCGCCGCCCCGTTTATGTACTACTTTCTTTCTCTTACTAAGTAATGCACGTATGCGCATTTCGTTTCAATGCGAGCTAGTAACATTGTTCGGAATGTTTCCTCCGAATCATAGGACCCTTACTTGATCGAGATGATCGAAACGGCAAAAAAATCATTCATTTCAATGTAGCCTATCTCAGAAGATCCAGACAGTCCGCTTTAGGCAAGAGGTGTGTTGGCCTTATATCATGACATAAAGAAGCAGTCGTTAGACATATTTTCTAGTCGATATTAATTATTAGCTACATTTTCAAACGTTTAAACTGATTTTATAAATTCTTGATCTCTGTAAACATTAAAAACCAAGTCACGTCCAGCAATCTAAAACCTTCAGACGAGTCGTTTGACGTTTCACATTCAACTTCAAATTGATAGAGTGCCCCGCAAGAGGTCAGCGCGAATTGAATAGACACAATCACAATCCAACGCAGCCCAGAAAGAGGCCAGTGTAAAAGGGCTCTCGTCATGGCACTATGTAAATGAGAAAGTTGTCTTCTCGGATAACGGCACTAAAATCAGCCTTTTTCCGCAAACCAGGAAAAGAAGCAGCCGGTGCATTATCGTGGAATAATAAGTGTGGGACCGCACTTTTATTATTCTATTCGGAATAAGAGACGATTTGCAATTCAAGCAGAGCGTGCCGATGCCCCACGATTTGTCAGCGCCGCGGAGGTCACGAGATCGATGATGTGGATAGTCAAATGTTTGTCACTCCTACATTTCAAATCGTCGCTTTATTCAAATTCCGGAGTTCTAGGATAATCTATGTTTAGAAATCGTGCAAGTCTTGCTAGTTCTAATGCCTCGGACAGATCAGGGGGTAACCAGCGTAAAACTTGTGAAAATATGAGAGGGAATTCTATCAATTTTGCTCCATCAGAAGCATTTATTTTATACCTTCTGCGCTCTTAATGATTGGTGCAAAATTTATCAGATTCCCTCACAAATGTTCTCATATTTTACACCGGTTGAGCACCAAATATATTTCACACGTGCGTAAAAAGTAGACAAAACCCAGACGGCGACGAAAGCCAGAAACCTATATTTCTTTGATATTTTTTTATTGTATGTATTGTTTAAATTATAGTTTAAAAACTGCACTTAATATTTTAAATTGCAATTTTATTTTGTAGAGTAATAAAGAATTTCCAATCAATCAACCTTTTGAGAAAAAAATCATGGACAAGAGCAAGAATATTTGGTGAAATCGTACATGTTTACATTTTTCGTAGCGAAATGAAGCGAGTTGTGGTGGAAATTTTAGTGTGGATGAAGATCACGTTTTTCAACAGTATTCAACTCCTAACTAATCAAATCGCGAAACACATTCAACAGATTAGCAACAAAACTAATGAATTAGATTACAAAGGCGTGGGTGACAGGACGGGGTTTACGTCTTAGAGCAGAACACTCCTTCCTCCATTATATGAATAATAAACACGAAAATGCACTTTTACCTTCATTAGACACGGGCGTCGCTCCGGGGGATTAGAACGATAAGACGCGCAAGGATTTGACATCTGTAACCCAATTTGCTGAATATAAAGGCACGGGACATATGATTCTAAATATATGCATTTTTTCAAACCAGATTCTAAAACTAATGACCTCCTTGATAATACATAATGTATGCATAAGAATGAGTTTATTCCTTAATCATCCAGGTCACGTGCCACGTGGACCGTAACGTGGAAAATGTCGAACTAAAGAAAAAGCTAAACGCTACTAAGCTAAGAGTAGAGTAAGCAATGTGCAACCCACACAGGGTTCCGTCACGTAAAAAGAATACAATTAGCCCACTGAAATTATTTCCGTCCATGTCTTAAGAGGCGACTAAGGCTTTCGTCGTGCGTGGTTCGAATTCCAAGTAAACTAACCTCCTTAACTTAATAAATGGTAGAGTAAATTCTACCCGAATTGTAACCATCGCGTTGAATAAACGGTTGTCAAAACGACAATGAAAATTATCTGGGTTGTCCAACTTCATTGAACCGTCCTGAAAGGTCCGGACATGGCACCTACATAGTTCCCATGTAGTGCGACGCTGTATCCATGTGCAGTCCCATAATACTCTCAATCTTTGATCATATAAATAAAATATGGTATATCTAGAATCCCACGCCAGGTGGCGTTAAAAAGGAAAAACATTGTATTGCTTTTTCATACAAAACGTGCATAACTCATGTTCTAATAAAATAAGAATTTGGTTCAACATGGATAAGAATAGGCATCCGACAACTCTTTTACTTCAAGGCTATGTTTACGAGAAAAACATGATACACCATAGAAATAGGACGTCGCATGCAAGGTCTATGTGATACACATAGTTCTAAGCACCTATTTACCAGCACCATCATTTGAATAGTCTGCTTTGCGTGCACTCAATTGAGTGAACGATGTCAACCAATCCGGGGGGCATTAACCCCCAAGCCACCCGCTCCTTTGTTTATGTTAATTAAAGCACCCGATTACAGTTTAGTTGCTCGAGAGCGAGAATTACGAGCTGGTTCCCCAGTACAGATATGACGCATTAGCCAGTCCTGAACGTAGCGCGTTATGAATGTTGCCAAAGTTGGCCTAAGCCAACTTATTATAATAGCGGCAGCGAAAACTACTTACTCTATGGAATTCAAATCTCTTGCGTGAGTCTAATGAAATAGGGTCAAACACAAGTAATACAAATTGTGCTGATTAAATAAGTAGTCTTAAACAGAAACAAATAAAAAGAAGCCAATTTCACATCGAGTTAAACGTGCCAAGGCCTTTGGATCTAGACGTAAAACAAAAGTTATTACGCCCTGGGAAAACGGGCCGAACAATAAAAGTTGGCGCCTTGTTTATTCACGAACCTGCAGAGAGAACCTCTTCCTCAGTGGACCTTAAGACCTTTAGAGCCAGGCAGCTCGTCTCGATAACCGCTTTCGTTGTTCAGGCTTTCATTAAACTTGTAAACAACGTTAACCTCTCAACTTTGCAAAGAGGAATTTCTCCTCGCAACCGCGGACTTCCAAGATTCTATCGTGACCAATTAGTCGGATTATGGGGTCGAACGAGAACGCTACGTGAATGCGGGGACTCCATAAACATATATATTGTTTGTTAATAAAAAAAGGTATTCGTTGATAATTGGGTCTCCGTTGATAAATAACGGAGAAAAAGATAACGGATCGAATTAGTAAGACAACTACGAGATGTATATTACGGAATTTCTCATGCATTGGCTCAATACTAATAAAAACAAATAAACATATAGGACGTAATACATTTCCTTTGGCTTAGCGGAGTTTATACTCTATAAAAAATATATCCATAATTTATCAGAAATACACTTAATCATTAGAAACATTGGGTAATTAGGTTCTTAAAATAACCATTTAAATTTTCGCTCACCGGGGTACGGTTATTTTTTTTGTACCATGCGATTTAACAAGTGACTTGATCGAGATTTTCCTTAAAACGAGATAAAGATGATGGTGACTGATCGGTCACTTGCCTCCCCCCTGGCACCCTCCGCCCGCGGTACCCAATCACAATAGATTCATGCACAGATAGAGTCGGCCGCAACTAGTTCGTGCATTGGAAATGCCAGATGAAATTGAATTGACGCCGCTTCGCATTTCGAGCGAGGCGATTCGGTAAATTGAGAGCAATTTGGTCACTGGCGATGGGTCCAAGAGGTCTATTTCAATCCAGTCGCTTTACAAGTACCTTCTGTCGTTGTCAGTTTCAATTTGAGAAAATGTGTGCCTACTGTATATTTGCCTTTATAGAGGCAAAAATAGCAGCTATTTCACTTATCTTAATGTTACTAGAAATTATCTATTTAAAAATGTCATCAATAAAGTCACTTAACTAAAATAAAAGAGGACCGCAAATTTCCACCGCACATAATGTGTGCAAATAAGTATATTTTATATAAGTATGTTTTGGCTATATCGGCGAGCAGCCGCAGTGGGTTACATAACTTAGAAAAATGCAACTCATTTTGACGTTTCAAAAGACCCATTAATGCTTAATGAAACCTAAAATGGTAAAAATCGTTGTCTCAATTATATTTCAGTCGTATTCAAAGTAACAGAGACTTATATTTAATGTTGAAAATTTAACTAGACCATTTACTTTTTCATTTTAGAAATTAGTTATTATATTTTAATGTAATTAAGTATTGTTTTACTTCCGCCCATTTTTAACTGAACGCAAACAGCTTAATTCATGCTCTGAATGTATTTTTTAAACCATAAATGTCACAGACTTCTTTTGTAAACTTGGTTTGTTAAAAAAATCTGGAACAATTACAGCAGGTTTATAAATATTTGGGCGCACAAGATATGTACATGTCTAATAAAAGTAATCTAAAATGGATTAATAAATAAAGAGGAAAATCCTCACTGGTAGAAACATAAATGAAAGATTTTTTTTTATTGTTATAGAACAACCAAACATACAGTAGAATACAAAAACACATGTGACAGACACATGAAAAAAAAGATTTATCTATGTACAACAACGGTTGCTGCAAAATCGCTAATAAATGTAAGAAAAATGCTGAAACTAAATCTTAAAACTTAAATCTAAAACTAGACACGTCTTGCGATTTACAATGATTTTTTTTAGTTCATTTTAAATTAAATATGAATACAAAATACATGTATATATTAAAAATAAACTATCTCATTGTTTTTATGCATTAATGTAATTATTACTTGTTTCTTGCGAAAGATGTAATTCGAGAAATATTCAATAAATAACCAAACTAAAAAATAGAAAATAATTTTAATTTTAAAGAGTTTATATTACAGTAGTAGAAGATCGAACAATCAATCAGAATTTATCACCTCAAAATAAAATTATAATAAAGTTTAAGTTATTAATAAAATAATTCAATTCAGAGTAAAAAGCGTGGGGTGCATTTTACTACTTTTCATAACTCTCCTCTCATAGATAGTTGCCAATAGAATGATTGTTACATTTACTTTATCAAGCACTCCACGCTTTTTACTCTGAATTGAATTATTTTGTTAATAACTTAAACTTTATTATAATTTTATTTTGAGGTGATAAATTCTGATTGATTGTTCGATCTTCTACTACTGTAATATAAACTCTTTAAAATTAAAAAATATTTTCTATTTTTTAGTTTGGTTAGCTATAAAAGCGTGTTTTTTAGTTTTTAGGGTTCCGTACCCAAAGGGTGAAAACGGAACCCTATTACTAAGCCTCCGCTGTCCGTCCGTCCGTGCGTCCGTCCGTCCGTCCGTCCGTCCGTCTGTCCGTCTGTCACAGGGCTGTATCTCAGTAACCGTAACAGATAGACAGCTGAAATTTTCACAGATTGTGTATTTATTTTGCCGCTATAACAAAAAATAGGTAAGATTATAAAATAATTTAAATTAAAGGGGGCCCCCATACAAAAAACGTGATTTTTTTGTTCGATGGTACGGAACCCTACGTGTTCGAGTGCGACTCGCACTTGGCCGGTTTTTTTAAACTATTATTTATTTTTAATTTTTTAGTTCGATTTATCAATTTTTTTTTTTTTATGTGACTGGACATGGATGGCCAATACCACACCTTCTGTCATAGTATTAGCCCAACAAACCACATGGGAACTAGGTGCCATGCCAGGACCTTCCTTATATTGCACGGCTACATTGAACTGGATGGAAAACACGGACAATTTTCATTGCCGCTTCGACCATCAATTAGTTATTATTACTATAGAGGATCTATAAAAGGATTTATGAATCCTGGCGGTCCTAATAAGGATAATGGGAAACTGTTATGAAATTATTGCATTGTCATCGGTCCTTGATACGTATGCATAGTTTCAAATTAATCAGACTTCTGGAAACTGGTGAAAATTAATCTCAAAGATTCCATTACATACATAGATACATGCAACCCAAGCTAATAAAAGCGTGTTAAAAATGTTAAAAATACTTCAATTGTCAGTCTGAACTTCCTGACTGGACTAACTGAGGCGTTTCACCTTATACTGTTAAATTGGATCGTAGTTCAATTTTAATAGTGCTAGGTTCTAGCGCCTTAAGCACCTTCGAAACCTGCCCAAAACCCAGTGACCGATTATTTTTACCCGCAGTTCAGCAAGTTGGCATGTAAATATGCAAATGTTTGACAACGCACGTAATATGCCCACAATTCCTTCGCTCTGGGCAATGTAAATTTTTCTCTGCGTGATTAGCGGCGATTTTTAACAGTGACATTATTTTTGAATCGCGTGAGTAAGTCGTTAGTGCTGCCACTTGCCCCGCTAGACTAGTTTGCGCTTCGAAAGTGGACCTCATGGCGTTCCGCGAAGGGTTAATTCGGAACTATTACTTGTAGAGCGGAGCAGTTACGATGTCGGTCGAACGATTTTATAACTGTCAGAAGTTTCAAGTAGTAGAACGCTGGTGGCGTTTATTTACACAGGATGCGTCGAGAAAATTTACAACAAGCTCATTTTACAACATAAATAAGTCGAGTTCATTTAATGAAGTATAATTTGCTATCAGTAAATCATGCAGGAAATCTTTATAGTGCTTCATTTCGTTGAGTGGCATTTAGCCGAAATCGCCCGAAATATGCTTACAATTAATTAATTTACCCGCACCTCAAAACTGCTCAATTAGCCGCTTTGCATAGTTGCTAAGCTATGTGCATAGGATAACATTATTTTTGGTTTTTATTTACACTCTTGGATTAGTTCGGACGGTTCGATTAGAAATCTGAATGACCAACAAGAAATTTTACTTGTTAAGCTAAAAAAACAATATATCATTATACCTTTAGATGCTACAACCATAGATAAAAAGGGAGGAGATATGGCATCGAGCGCGCCTGCGTAAAAACGTATATGCCAGAAATATAATCGCAGACATATTGGAGGGTTTGTGTTGATGAACGCTATTTTAGAGCACATTCGCGCGCGGTGGCGATGTTTCGACTTATATGGTTTTATATTATATGGTTTTTCGATCAATTTTAAACGTAATACCAAAACTGACTTGGCGAAATCGTTTCGGGAGAAATTTCGCGCGCGGTTTACTTCCCATGCGATCATATGCACAATGAGTCGCGAGTGACACTTCTCCTTTCTCTTCCCCTCTGTGGTAACGACCTGGGCAATCTTCAACGCGGCCGGCCACTAGAGAAACACTACAAAATGTTTTCTCCAAAAGAAGTAGCACCGTGTAGGAGAGCGGAGAAAGGGCCGGCCGGTGCGTAGCATTGTGACGCCGCCAGAGAAAGGGCGCTCGCCGGAATTCGTGATTAGTTCGTGTAATATATTATCACACGTTTCGTGTTCGTCTCCGTGAGGCGGAGGCGAACGCGAGGTGAATAAATAGCGCTTAATGCGAGCGGTGTGTAGTTAATTTGTCGCCGGAGCAGCCAGCGGCGCGGGCACGTCTGTCTCTAGGAAGGTGGGGACGACGTGTGAATGCAAGGCGTCACTTTCATCAGTATGTGCGTCAAATACCCGCGTCGTTAATCTAGTTAGACTATACGAAACATCTAGCCACTTCGTCCATGCTAGCTGTGTGGCATAACATACAATACGAGTTGCGTGTCGCCTTTATCTCGCTTGCTCGCTTCTATAGTCGATTTCGCTAACATACACCATTTAAAAAACCGGCCAAGTGCGAGTCGGACTCGCACACAATGAGTTCCGTCCCATCGTACAAGATTTAACATAAAAAATCAGGTGTTTTGTATAAGGCCCCCCTTTTTTTTATTATTTTTTTATTGAACCTATTTGTTATTGTAGCGGCAAAATATTTACACACTCTGTAAAAATTTCAGCTGCCTACCTATTACGGCTCTTGAGATACAGCCCTGTGACAGGCGGACGGACGGACAGCGGTAGCTTAGTACTAGGGTTCCGTTGGCACACTTTGTGTACGGAACCCTAAAAATAATTTGAGGATGCACTAAATCGCCCGTCCATGCATTTTATTTTTGTGTAAAAACTTTAAATAAAATGAATGTTTAAAAAAAGTACACTATTATTCCATCAAATGCTTTTTCAATGATGTAAGTTAAATCAATGATCGAATATCGGCGATATGCAGCTCGTAATAAGTACAGTGAGTATTCCCCACACCAAAAAACCGGCCGAGTGCGAGTCGGACTCGCACACGAAGGATTCCGTACCGTCAACACCAAAAAAATCACGTATTTTCTAAAGTAAATTAAAGGGGGCCCTTTAATTTTTATATATTTTTTATTTTACCTATTTGTTGTTATAGCAGCAAAATAAATACATACTCTATCAAAATTTCAGCTGCCTAACTATTACGGTTCATGAGATACAGCCCTGTGACACACGGACGGACGGATGGACGGACGGATGGTGGTGGACGTGCTATTCTTTTTTAGGGTTGCGTTGGCACCCTTTGGGTACGGAACCCTAAAAAAGAATAGCACGTGCATGACGTGAGATGAATATTCCGCTGATACTGACGAATACTAAGCCGCAATGATGAAAACGGGTAAATTGGATGATGAATCGACAAAGGCTTCTCGCCCGGACCGGCCCTCTGCACGCAGTCCAATCTGCATATAAAATATTATCGGGTTAGTCGTGGTCATGGTGGTGTTGGGAGACAATACATACTTACAGGAACAACGGTGGTGTGGATACTCGTGCGCCTATAAATACAACATTAACAAAATTTTAAATTTGCTATTTCGTACTAAGCAAGTACGTCAAGTATGTAGAATATACGATAGAAGAACTACTTTATGAATATACTGCAACTTTAACGCAGGTGAAGAGGATCAATGAATTTATAATATTAAACATAATTGTAAATGATCCTTTGCGAATAAGGGCCTTTTTCACTTACTGCTGATTAGCTTCATCACCACATATTGAGGGCATTTGTTAGCAGCTTGCAATCAATACCAGTACAAGATAATCAGCACTTTAGTAATATAGGCCCTTTAAGTGTCAATTAAAATAAATCAGCACTTGGTGAAACCCAAGATAAGTGTTCTAATCTAAACAGGAAGCCACTCAGAACAATTTCAATTTTAAATGCCCCATGTACATTTAAAATTGAAATTGTTCGGCGATTTCTATATGAGTTTTCACATGTCTATTTTGTCCTCTTTTACCCTCTTAACAGATGAATTTCGAAAAACCCGTTCTTAGCATTCTCACCCTAAAATAGAGATTCTGTGAAAATTTTAATTCGTCTCTGTTTCCGGTGTACGGGTTTCAGAGTAAACGTCCATACATATTACATTCGATATAACATTTACAAATTTTGGATTTTGCGGTAAGAGTACATGCTAAAATTTCAATTAGATTACTCGGTTAGGACATTAAGAGGTGGTTTTTCGTTAAATTAAAAGATAAGAAGGGTAAGTAATTGCTTTACCAACTGGCAAATAATGTCTTATTTGAGAAAATGGACGGCGAGAAATAATTAAATGCTGAATTGTTAATTTCGGCAAAAATATTTTTCATCAAAACAAATTCGCGTTCCTTTAGCAGGTTTTCCTCTAAAATTACAATGCTCAAGGTGGTTTCGTAAAGTATCAGAAAATTAACCAATTAAACACAAACGTAGTTTGATAAATAATTTGTGAAACTCACAGTTTTAATTCACTTTATTTCTGGTATCTTAGATCAATCAAAAATTATAATATTTATTATAAAAAACCGTAACATTACTGACTGACAGCCCAAACTGCTCTTTCCTAGGGTCTATTTGAAATTTTGATAAAATATTCTGAGGGGTACTCTCGGAACGTAAGGAGGATTTTTTTGAAATGATATAAAAACGGGTGAACGGGGTGGCTACGTCCTGGATGCGTTGCTTAACCATTGAACCATTTTGATGAAACTGTGGTGAATTATCGTACGAACACCCGCTGAGGTTTTCACAATATTTTACCGGGTGTCCCTCGGATGAATGCCTTAAACGAGCATGGCCCTAAGCGGGGAACCTCAGCTAGTCCCATTATAAATGAGCATGGTTGAAACCACGTAGAAAATATATTTTTTATAAAAATTTAATGTTTGTATTCGTTTGCCTAGGTAGGATTTTAAAAAGTAAAACGCGTAGATGGATCGCCTAATGGGGACGGCACTATATATGTAGATTGACTTTTTTTGCAATTACACCGTTTTACAAAGCTACGATCGCAGACGCAGTTATTGATTGATAGATGACACAATCTCGTAAATCGGCACAGTGGTTTTAAAATTATTTTCAAGCTATCTTAACATTCTCTACCTTTAGCAACATACATATTATCTTTTAGATTTTTATTCATTTCATTCATCTCTTCGTGCAAACATACTATTATACATGATCATATCTAATAGTTAACTAAATCGTGTTCAGTTTGATGTTACTGGTCATAAAATTATACATCCGCTCGTTATCAATGCTTATAAAGTAACATTTAAATTGAAACAAATTCGAGATCTTTCTGTCATATTGACAGAATACCTAACCTTGGTGTAAAAAGAACTTAGGAATTATTCCTCTTGACGACATGAAAATACATGAAAGTGCGCACCTCTACAGGTCATATAGGCCATATTACCACACATGCCATCATAGCTGCGGCGTTTGCCGATGTTTGCTTTCGCTTTCGCTATCCAACCCCTAACTGTGGCCACATTGATAATTCAATTAAGGGGATGCCGTCACAATTTGAATATTAACCGAGCTGCCCGACCCGGATCAGTGGACGTCACAGGAACACCTCCCCAGGCGGCGAAGGCTTTGTGACACGTCAAATCGGTATATTACTCCACACACACCACGACGTGAACGTTATTCAGCTTGGTTGATGCTCCTACTAACCGGTAGTAGGTTCGTATACCTCTCAACTTTAGCCAATCTGAATAATATTGTTCGCTTTATTCTTAGCCTAGAGATTGGGGTGAGTATTTTGCTTAAGCAAAACATCACCTCGTCTACTCCGGGTACGGGTACAGTACGTCCCTCAAAGACAGATGAGTTAGGTAGACTTTTCTAAAGACCTAAACAACTGAAGTGACGAATTAAATACGCCATTTCAGTCACGCAAATGAAAAAGTTAATAGAAATCCGTACTAAAATATCAAATACCAAAATATAGTGTTTTGCACTATTTATTTAAAACAATAAGATTTAGTCTCGTATAACTATGCACATTTGAGTTTTTGTTTCAGCGAGTTCATCGCTTCAATCGAGTTTCAATGAATCAAAGACGCTTTCTTACACGGAGATCGACGAACTCCATGCTTTGTCGAGCGTTTCCGAAATAGCGAAATACCGTGCCTTTTGGTGGATGGATTAAAAACTGTAGTATGAAACTCAATCACCCAATCACCTCATTATCATTTTAAAGGCATTCTCACCTACCTCATCACCTTATCTTCTTTAGTCGTAATCCCAAAATTATTGTATCTATCGTCCTGATCTATGGCCCGATTACAGGAAGAGATGTTTATACACGTCACTTATAATGAACCGCATAGAGTTCGTACTTGCCATAAAAAGTGACGTGTTGAATCATACGTTGCCGTTGATTTTACGTTGATGGCCTTTCGGGCACTTGGCCTTTTTACGCTTTCGAAAGTTTTTTTTTTTCTTCTAATATCTTCAATGCTGCTTTCATATTTTTATAAAATATTTCATTTTATAATAGCGTTTGAATAGATATACACTAGACACCGGGTTTATATTCAAAGCGCACAATTTAAGTGGGATAGTCGATGAAGATTTTGAGGATGTGACCAAATATGATACAGTTATGATGAAAATACCATCGTCCATTTTGCAGTTGGCAAGTGACTAGCGAGCTTCTAAAACGCGTTAGGTTAATCTTGGCTCAAGTCATGAGACATGCAATATTTCAATTTAAGCTGTCGTCGAGCTCTCGGAGGGCACGCGGTAGATCAGAAAATTAAAATAAGATAGCTCAAAAAAACGTTATAATATTATCACAAGAAAATTAAATATTATACGTTTTTGTGGATTTCTTCGGCAATATTTTCACGTTTCTCTTCCTCTGTGGACACCACGACGGTCTGCAAAATCATCACGTTTTTCTACAGCTAAAGTTATAAACTGATGAAAAACATCGACATAACCTAAAACTTTGGTTTTGCCAACTTACAACTTGCTTTGGCACGTCGATGCTGAAAAACTTACATGTTCGCTTAGATCCGAAGAAAAGTAAAGAAACCTCATAATGAAACATATATTGCAAACTCAAACCCCAACAACTCCCCTGTAGTAAACGTTACCGATGCATGGATCGCGTGTCGACTCCATCCTGTTGTATATTTACAAAAGATCAGTCTGCTTTGATCGCCCACGAAGTTCTTTAGATTCCAGCTGTTTTGACAATATTTTCCTCAAAAATAACGGAATTTTACATGGATATATTGTAGCTCAATACGAGCTACAATATATATATGTAAAATATTTTTTCGATTTACCGTTTGTGAAGTAGCCATTTCATGTATTGAATCAGCTTTTACCCAGAAAAATATGTTTACTGAGGATCCGTATTAATTGGCTCCCGTTTAGACATTTCCAAACGAGCTTTTGGCAAAAGATAAAAACTTTCCCGCATTTTTCTAAAAGCGTTTGGGAAAAATGTATATTTAGCAAAGATCTATAACATGCCATTAAACATATTGGATAGTCTAGACGAACGAAGCGGAAAAAATAAAAATGAAACGTAATTACAGGCCCTAGCCCGACAACAGAACCCATAATCAATTTGTAAGTCTCAATGGAAGGAGTGGAAAATATGAAATGTCCGGTGTGTTATTTACAACGTTATTCAGCCGCAGCGACTCGGGCTGCCAGGCGGAGGCTTCGCTTTGAAGTGACGTTGATGAGTTCAGAGACCTTCGATATCGCTTACCTGTCCATGCTCCGAGCGCACAATCTACTTTTGTAGCGATGACCAGAAATGGCTTTGCAGAGAGTGCTAAATGAGATGACAACGCGAAATGTAATAGACACAATGTCAACATATTTCGAGCAATATTTTTGAAATACGAAAAGTGTAGAAACGACGAGAAAAAAAGATAGTCTACTTTCTTTAGTCCAGAAGGCAATGTGAAGTCTTTCCAATGAAACGAGAAACATAAATGAAGTATGTAGAGTAGATCCGTGTGTGTTTTTTTTAATAATTAACTCTAAAAAACTCACGCTGTATCTACAATTCTAAACTCAAAACTAAAGTGCTCGCAAAAAAACACCACATTATTCGGAGCAGTAGTCCTCACCTATTAAAGTTTGCTGTGGCCGGATATATTTAGACAGCCGAAAAATAACTGACAACACCGTAAATATTCTGAATCGAATCCATTCATGATGAATGTAGCTTTGACTGCGTGTTTGGGTAACACTGATTTGAGTCAGACAATACACAAAGATTCCTGGCAGATAGTGATTTTGATAAACCCAAAGTCAGTTACCCTAATGTTTACTTAAACAATGTTTGCTGTTCACATCGTGCTTTAAAATGTTTACTAACGAAAATGGTGTGCAAATGGGAATGCTTGTATGTATGTGAGATGAAACATGGATATGAATGGATAAGCTACGTAGAAGATTTGCACAAAAATAATAAAGCGACATTTCCTAAAATAAAAGTGGGTTCCAATAGTTTTAAAATAAATAAAAGTTTAGACGCATACGTGAGAGCTTCTTAAAGAGAACTAAATCCACGGCTTAACCTGCAAGCCCCGCAGACAAGTAAACAAGTCGACTTGATAGAAGTTATAATTGAAAGGCGGTAACTTTGATAGAACGAAAGAGCGTTTACGCAACAAAACAAAGTTTTTTCTAAAGGAATCCCGTCTGCGGAGCGTCGCCGACGGAAGCCCAACTCAAACACGCCGACGAAAGAGTTAGTCCCTAATACAAAAATCTAACAATGGCATGATTAACGATTTTTCCACCCCCCGCTTATTCAGGCGCCGTCGATATTGGAATCGCTCGCTCGAAGGTGGAAATTGAGGAAAATGCGAAAAAACTTTCCCCACTACTTACGGAATTGAAACGTTTTGACGCGAGTGAATAATGTTCTAGTTAGACTAACGGTTATTTTGAAGCAACTATACGGGGTCGTTCAGCCGAAAATATGCCTTTACGAGTAAGTGATTTTATGTGAAGTGATGAAGTGGTGTTATTATTTGTTGTACTTTTAGGGACAGTTTGAATCAACGTTTAATTTAGGACCTTTTATTAAGAAATCACTCAGGATCCAAAGCAAAAATTGGAAAAGATACAAATTTGACACAATGCTTGCACATTTTTCATAGCTGAAAAATTCTTATTTAGTTCATATAATTAGGGTAACAAAATAATAGCATTTAAACATACCAGTCGTCACTTAAAAATGTATTATGCCAACATCACGCACACCTGTTTATTGCCTTCATTGCCAATTTTTTCCTTTTCTATATCTAGAAATATAATTAACGTGAGAGTTAGTTTTTGCGTTCCAGTCTCACACTTCCACTGTGTAACAGAATATCTATGCAATTCTGTAAACTCTTCATACTTTTCAGTGTTCAAATTAACGTGGGAAAGTTTTAATTCTAGATTGATCAGCATAAGTAAAGGCAAGACTGAAAATAAGACGGAGCCAAGGGTGGTAGCGCTTGCTGCTTGTACGTAATTAAAGGATGTTCTGAGATCAGCGCATGTCGCACTCCAGACGAGCCAAATAAAACATTTAAATGGTATTTATTACACTTCTGCAAATAGCACATGCATAAAAATAACAAAGCGACAGGTGCTGTTAATTTCACCTGGCAAGCTGAAGCAACCCAGTAAATCGAATGTATGTTGACAGTTCTCTCTTAAGTATTCCTTTATTAATGTGATGATATTCCCCCAGCTTAAGAGGCAGTAATTGCGAATAATAACGTGGTTAAAATATTTTAATTATTTATATTATGTAATTTATGATGTTATTCCGAAAACATAGCACAAATTATATTATTTACTTTGTCGTGCTGACCTTCAAACTTGGTTTAAAACAATGGGGTCCACCTAAAAGTAATCATCATAATTTTAGCAAAATTATATCTGTTTGTATAAATATAATGTAACATTTTAAAAACAATATAAAACAAATGTATCATCACTTTTTAAAATGTAGAGCCTTTTGTTCTTACTTCCCTTTTATCGAATTCCCACATATGTTCAAAGATTTCAAAAAAAGTTAGTTCCTTGCATGTAATTGTCAATTGAATAAATAATGAATGTTATTTAAATAATAATAAATTAGGGAGAAATCACTTTATTTGAATACTTTACAGGATATCGTAGAGAAACTGTAGCGGCGCGTCGAATACTGCGAAGCCAGACCAACTCGCTAATTATTTAAATGAAGTATGAAATTTACGTTCCCACTTTGTGCGCACGCACCTGCAGTAAGTCACAGGCGAACCGGAGGAGCTCGTATTGCTGCACAATGGAAACAATGGAATCTATGGAAGAGTAGAATTGGAGTTTGAGAAGCAACCAGTTGTTGGAAAAGGTGCTGTGATGGAAGATGCAGGAACTGTTGAAGGTAACTGACTAAATAGAAGCTTGGTGATAAAGCCATAGGCACACCAACAGACATCTTTAGTTTGAAAAGGTTTTAAATAACCCAACGTAGAGTCGAAAAGTAACTGGAACCAAGAAAGTTAACGATACAGAGAAACAACTTATTCATGATATTTCAACAATGGGTCCGATCGTTAACAATATGACAGCAATAACAATTGAATCCTAAGATCTAAACGGAGAACCATTACAATTAAAACCACTATAACTTTGCGTAATCACTAAATTATGCACTAATAAACGTTTTATAGCCATAAAAAACTTCCACCCAATTTAAAATAAACTCATTAAACTTGTTCGAGCCGGTTTTCTTTCCCATTATTTGACACACAAGTTTCGCCCACTTGACGCACGCAAATAACACCCGTCACGTGACCGTTAAGAGGCACCTTTTAATAACTTAATTAAAACCTCATCGTAAAGGTCGCCCGCTTTTAGTCGCCTGGCGAGGCATTATCCTGGCCTTCCGAAGGGTTTATTCCAGTTTGGGTCATACGAACTTGGAACAAGAATCACATGGACATTTTAAATGCATATTACTCTTTGTATCCGTTAATAAACCTTATCGTGAACATGACACATGCCATAACTAGCAGGTATTGCAGTAAGGTAGAGGAAGTCAGCTGCGCAAATTCGGTCGTCGTATATCTGTTATAGTTTATTCGACTTTGATTTCGTGAAATAAACGCGACCTGTGCAAGTTCTTTCCAATGAGGAAAAATTCTAATAGATGCAACTTAATTAATGTTAAAATTATCAAATTCATCTTCAATAATAACATAGGTGTAGTCGTGAAATTGATGTCTCGGGAAAAATTAGAATAGTTTCAATTTATATCTGCAAACGATTTAAATATAGCTTTTCTTGAGAGATCAGTAAAGTTCCGACTTAGTGAATTTGATGATCATGCGCACGGCCCCCGATAGCGCTCTGCTATTCCAGTGGCGATGTCGTCCCCAACCTCACAGGTAATGAGGGCACACAAGAAGCTTATCCGAAAGGAGGAGGCAAGTTCAGGGCAAAATTAATCTCCGGCGGGAACTGCGGGTAAGCCTCCAGAAACTTGGTCCTTGCATGTCGCGTCGACTCACACGCCAGCCGTTCGGCCTTTGGGCGAGACAAAGATCTTGTCACACGAGTTTACCCAGCGGTCTAACTTGGGCGCGTTCATTTACTTTGTAGGCTTAATTCGTTTTCGGATATGGCCGACGATGACGATCGCGAAGCGAAAGCTTTTAACGAAGATCGCCGGTTCTATTAGAACTAAATCTGTTTTACATGTAACTGAACCATGGAGGTGAAGCACCTCCATGAACTGAAAATGGAAAGCTAATACCACCTCCCTCGTCATGATATTATCCTAACACACCGCATTCCAAAAAAATTAGGGGCTATGCTAGGATCTTCCTTTTATGAACACGGCTACACTTATCTGGAGCTTTAGTTGCATTACATACCATGCAAAATGTCAAACGACGTGTTATTCGGCCAAGCTAGTGAATTTTACCAGTTATACTGGTATTAAATGCAACTAAGCATCAGATTTAATCACTCACTTGCCTGTTCACCCAGCGAGTTAATTTACCATGGTTATCTGGATCGAAAACACGAACGATTTTTTATCGTCACTTCTACAACTATTCATCTGGATTTTTCTACGGATTGTAACGAAATGCACTTATCCACCCCAGAGAGAGAAAGAAAGTGGATCGAAACCCATAAAAGGAAACCCTGCTGGCATAGAAGGCAAGTCCCCGCGCCCCTGAGCTACAAGCCGCTCGAATCGTGACATCTTTCCACGATCATATTCTACAGGGTAGCGTCGTACTTTACGACGAAACCTCCAAGCGAGAGGGCAATTTAGATAAGTTCGCCGTAAGCCGAGTCCACACGGCAGCGCTCGTCGGGTGCACAGAACCATTCTACAGCTATTTACAACGCGCGCCCTCCGAGAATGCCAGCCAGCGTCAGAACCGGTTCTGTGGTTATCTCGACTGTTCCCCGCGCAACCTGCGCCTGTCAGATCGATCTCCAAATCATTAAAATGCTTTGCATTGTCGTTTAGCTCTGCTTTAGATAACTTTGATTGCCGTTTAGCTTTGATTGCTCAAGAGTTGAACACTTCAGTTATAATCGTTGCCTTCTCTGATGATGTATTTGTGTGTTTAAATGATGTTCCATATAATTCTACGTATGTGGTTTCCCAGCGGGATTGACAAAGAGCGTTATTTGGGACAATCACAAACATTTATATCACGGATTAAAATTGTTAATAGACCAAGAACTGCCATAACCGGTATTTTTTACCTGGACAGAGATGGCTAATACCACACCTACTCGTAACACACCATACAAGAACTAGGTGCCATGACAGGACATTCCTTATATTGCACGGTTACAGTAACGGACGATTTTCATTGCCGCTTCGACCATCGTTCATTCAATGCGGTGCGGTACCAACCCGGGCGGGATTGCCCCTACCGCCTATTAGTAAATAATGAAGGGCATCTACAGGTTAACGTAGAATCCGACCATGAACGACGAATGCCTTTAATGGCCTCTTTGGACATGCACAGGAAGAAATACAGCGGGCCCATTTCCATTCTTTTTACGTAAAATGAAACAAACAACATAGCATATGATCTTACCTCACTGCTCATTAATAGCTGCCTACCCCTGCGGGGAAACGCTGCAACTCTGTACGCATGTGTATGTTTGTACGCATTCTAATCTAGCGATTATGAATTCATATTTCATACAGCTTTACACTTTTTTTAAAAATATGTCACACGGATAACATGTATTGAAATGCGCAAAAACGAGTAGCTTCAAATGAAGCAGACCGATCCAATTATAAGCAGGATATAAAGAGAAGTAACACTTCTTACAAAGATACGCGGCGCGCCCACGGAGAAGCTCCGCGGAGGCTTCGCGACGACGGAGTGCTTGTGCGTAGGCAACAGCTAAATTGAAAACTATGGCTGATACACACACGCATGGTTATCTATGTTTATCTATGTTCAGAATGTTTCCAGATTTTACAATTAATTACTTTAAAAATTGTTAATAGAGTTTTATCTATTTATAGACCGCGTCTATTCCCAATTAACAAACCAGTTACCAACCAAAAAGTTGTATGCACTTTATTTAGCCTTGTATTAGATGACGCATAAAACTTGGGTCTTAGTTGAATTCATGAATTAAGGTGGCCCAACCCGCTCATCTCCCCATACAAAAGGGGAAAGAAGATCACGCCCATGTTTTTTGTCAGATATCCAAAATTTTGCTCAAAATAGCTTTATTTGATCGAACTAGATGTCTGATGATGATTGGCATTGTAAAATTGTGTTTGGTTTCTAAGTTATAAGGTCCGAAAGTTCGAATTTTTCGCGCGTTTTATACAATAACTTTGGAGGTGGATTACGCAATGATAAATTAAGAATATCGTAAAAAGATTAGTCATCAGACACAGCTTATTTAATCAAGATTTATGATCTATTTGTTTTTTGTTAGATTTTTGACTACAGCGGTCGTGGTTTACTTTTAGCTATAAGTCGTTTTGAAATTAAAAGTTTCGTAAATCTTACCAAATCATACACTATGCTCATTGTCTTTTTTGTGGACATGTTGCATCTTCCTCGTCACGGAGCCTGTCTTATTCTTTGAAACAGAGAAGGTCCCAGAGCGAAACAGCACGGTTTTGTACCGTGCCCGCGAATGAGTTGGGCCCGCCGGGTTGGGCCACCTTAAGTCAAAATCACAGTTTTTTTCTTCCAAATGAGCATTATCGTGTGTAGGTGGTTCAAAAATGACTGGCGGTCATTTACACCCTGTAATGTACTATTATAAAGTTTAATTCGACAAAATCCCTTGTAATTCAGGAAGTGATTCAGGAGGTCTAAATGAACAACTTATGCTGAATTTCTTTTCTGGCCATTAAAAAAACTTGTTTCCATACATTTTAGGGTTAGAAACATTTAAGTAATTACCAAGTTTGTAGGGAAAACGTTAGCTGTCCAAAATTACTCTCTAAACTGCCTTTATTTGCAGAATAGCGACAACTAGAAAGTAAATAGATACATGAAAATATAAAATATTTAGACCGAACCTGAAATCATAAAATCGTCCGTGTTTTCAATCCAGTTCAACGAGGCCGTGCTCATAGGCCCAGGCAAGGCACCTAATTGTTTGGGGAATGCGGTTTGTCCAATTACATAAAAATATCAAAAACACTGCTGAAAAAAGAAGGCACGAAGTATATGCCAAGATTTTTTGTTTCATAAACGAATGTTTTTAATAAAAATTCATCATAGTAAAAAATAAATAATCAATTATCTCATTTTCCAGTTTCAGTGCCACAATGTGGCGTTTATATCATGAAAACACATTTAATTTTTTTTTATAGTATATTGTACGCGCGAAACCCGAAGGTTTGTCTGCGCGTGACAACCTGTTATAATAACATGTGACACGGTGTCGTGTGCTTGAATCTTACCATTTATGTAGCTCTTAAACAAACCCACAGACATATCAAACTTGTTGTCTGGCGCAATTTGCCTGCTTCGTTTTGTAAAACCGGCACGAAAGACAGACAATTAGGAGGAAGGCGGCAACTGTGGATATCAATTATTCAAAGACAATCCATTTGCGTCGTTGTTGTACTTACTCGTTGTGTTTGGCATCGTGCCGCTGTAAAATTTCATATTCGTGCAAAAAGTTCCGAATTGCCTTGATTTATGCAAAGATACTCTATTCTGATATTTACATTTCTAAGATATAACAGATATTTGGATAACGCTAAGAAATTCGTTCTTAACAAGCTTTCAAAAACTCACAGCTTTATAAGACAAATAACCTCAATTAGTGCCATTCCAGGACTTTTCTTATGTCTGGATGGCAAGCACAGAATTTTTATTGCAGCCTCGACCCTCAGTCATTCAATACGATGGTACCAAACCTACAGTTTTAGAGATCTGAACTACGATCGATAAATACCTTATCCCCCTTTTATGACATGAAGATAAAGTAATGCAGCTTTTATTGTGTATAGTGCCGGAACCAAGAATGAAAGAAAAATCATATGTTTTCTGCATTTTATGCGACACGTACATATTCCATATATTATGTACATATTCGTACCTTTGATCAGATACATCGCATTTGTGATGATGTAATTGAGGAACGAACAAACATTTGATATGATTCGTTGGAATGACCCAAGAGCCGAAAGAGATATCCATCCCGATCCCCGACACAGCGAAATTATCCCCAAGCATGCTCCACTGACAAGCATGTCGATAACTAAACGGGACAAACGAGTGATGTAGTGAAAGGGGATATTAATGTTGGGTAGGACGCAGAATCCAGTGATCCAGTGCTGGAGTCGAGAGTGGGACCCTAGCGGGGCGGTCACCGCAGCGCACATTGCGGATTGTTAATCGAACAGATGCCGGAGTTGGCTAGTGCTAATAGACCACCTAGCTACCGTGTCTTGCCCACCTGTAGGTTAAAATGGTTAATTAAATTCTCCGGGTGAATAGTAGGTGAGCAGGCGAGAGTGATTTAATCTGACGTTTAGTTGTATTTCGTCATTAACTGTCAAACATGTGAATTGAAATTTACCAGTTGGCGACGAAATGCAACTAAACGCCAAATTAAATTACTGTTTTGCCTGTTCACCTGCTATTTACCTGGCGAGTTATTTACCATGGTAATCCCGATACGATGCATATATGAGTGAGTTTGGTCACTGGTACCTGAAGCCATAGCACGCGACGTCAACGCATGATCTTAACTGAATATTCAGAACTATTTTTAGAAGTACAGAACGTTTGCAAAAAGTTAATCAGTGTTGCCTTTTGTGAATCGCAAGACGCACTGAACATCTTCGAAAAGTAAAGATTACGAGATCGAGGGAGCGTTTTAGGCTTTTAGAAAGAGGTTTTTCGATGCATCTATCCCTTCCGGGGTTCCGGAGTAATGGTATGCTTGTGTCCGGACGAAAAAAATACATTGCAATCTGAATACATACTGACACGCGAAAAATCTAGTAAGAAGCAATCATTAATAGAATATTATTAGATTATTCTAAATTCAATAAATTTGATAATTTTTTTTGTTTGGTAAATAAGCACCACCAAGTAAGGTCCCAGAAAGGAATTTTAATTTCAATGGGCAATGTTTACCAAGAAATGTTTTTCTTAAAATGATTTGCTAAATAAGTCTACTAAGGTACTACAAATAATATGTGTATGTAATTAACCAGCACTAATTTGAAAATATCCCTCACACAACCTTAATTTGTTTTATTGCAATATACATTTATTTGTAGTCATATTTTATTGAATATTTTGGTACATTGAAGCTACTGTTCTATCATTTAATTTGTCTCAAGAGTTCACACACATTTTGCACAGAAAGCCAATTTATCATAGTTCATTTCTTGGTTACCTTCACACGCGCACTAACGCTTTTCGTATGAGACTTTATCGCGTGCAAGCCGATTGAAAATACATAAACTTTGCCCCAAACAATAAATTATATAGTATTGCGTGTTGCGATACCCGTTCACGTTCACACATGCCCCTACCCATTTCTATATTTAATCCGCCCTCGTGTTGCGTCCTGTCGCCGGGACGCAATGTCTCAAAATACAAAATTTTGCTTATTTCGTTATAACACTTTTATGAATGGAATAGAAGAATGAAGAAAAAACCTTGACATGTATTTTTTCTACATAACACGTCAGAGCGTATATAATATTAGACTCGACAGCATGTTCGTGATTTCAAAAGGAATAAGTAGTTCTAAGATAAATCCACAGATCTTATCACATAACATATACAGTTCGGCTGGAATATTCTTCAAGGATTCGTGCAATTTTTTTCGAAGGCAACAAAAGTTAATTTTTTAATTGAAGGTACCGACGATTTTTCTGTTCTACCCGTATCGGGTGCACCATTTCGAGTTGTTGTTAAGAAAAAAATCTTAACCAATGTTTTGTAGATAAAAAAAATTAAGCACGTATGTTTTTTTCTTGGAAAATAATTTGATTTCTTACCACCAACTCTTAATAAGTGCAAGCTACATGGTGCCAATTGCATAAAATAACCTTTAACCGTAACATAACATTTCTAAAACTAACGAATTGGGTTCAAGGGAAGCAATAAAAGAAAGAACATATCAATGGTCACGATTATGTCATGCCCAAAATACTCTTGAACCACAGATAAAAATATTTCAATATTAGTAATATGTGCTTGAACAGAGCTTAAGATTTCCTCATTAAGAATGGCCTGTAAGCTATGCTCCCCAGACAAACGTAGTTTACTAATCATTTGAAAACCATTGTTACAATTTAATTTCTATTTATTATCTAATAATAATATCAGGCAACAAATAAAGGTGTCTGAATGGTTTTGTTTTTTTTTTTTATCCAAGCCAAATGAAATAAAAGCAAAAAGAAAATCTTTACACACATTTTGTTTTTCTGTGGTTTGGGATACATCCTGGGATACATTTGCCTAAAAAACAAAAATATACAGATACAGATATTTGTGGCCGGATATTGGATACCAAATATCAAGTAAATTGGAACAGTTGTTTTCAATTAATTAGTAAACTACTTTTATATGTGGAGCGTAATATTCTGATGCCTACGGGTCCACCTTAAATAGAATTCGGCCTCTGATCCTAATCAAGCGCTAGCGCCCAGTGCCATCGTGAATAAGGCTGCATTAGGTTTCTTTCAGTAAAAATCACGCAACAATCAGTCAATCCGAAGGTTACAAAGCGAGATTATGTAAGTTGTTAGTGGAGGCAATTGAGTACGCAAGGTCAGAAGTGGCGACCGAAACTCATCCGTATAGCGGCAGCGTAGCCACGTATTAGTGATAATGCGTGGCTATGCTGGCAATTCAGTGTATTCCTAAAATGCATGCTCTATTCGAAGATGTAAAACTGCGGAATTGATGATCTAGGCGATTTTTCGACAAGTGATTTGTGACTCACAATAGAGGCTCCTTTCTTACGTGTCACTGGAACACTCGAGAACATCAGTAGTAAGCTAATTCGTAAGCGAACTGACTGGCCGGCGCTATCTTCAGTGTATGCCAAATAAAAAAATTGGCTACGCTGCCGCTATACGAATGAGCTGCTCCCTCACTTCCTCGCTCGTTGGTGGTAACGAAGCGAGTCCCTTCGCGACCGGGAATGGGAACTGAGTGCGTATTGACCGTGGCCGCGTCGCGTGCCGGCGATGGCGGCCGGAGCCACGCGACCCTGCGTTCGCGGGCCCGTCCGATCGATTTTTCCGAAGTATAATGCGCAATGGCTTTTTTATTGAACGCACAACAAATGTGTGGCCCGAGAAAAATAGTCGCAGCCGAAAAAAAAACACTAGTTAGTATTCTTGTACTTTCGGTTAGTTCCAGTTTCGACTATGTATTTATCTCAGCCATAGTGTGGGTAACGTAACGAGTATGTGGTCTCTTGTGTCAGAGACCACGGGTAATATCCCAGGCTATACACCTCTTCTACCTCAGATTGAAATGTGCATTTTCGTTTAGAATACGGGTCAGTACCTGGTTCGGAACTCATCTTATAATCTGTGCAACTGGAACTTGACCAGTACAATAATAAAAAAAGGCTTCCACCAATGCTTTTGACTAACAGTTAGGGTCAAGAAACAGGCAGGCAACTGGTCAGTACAGAGACTACTCCCAGTTTTGTAGTGGATATCAACATTATAATCAAAGACATTTTGGAGCTTATTGAACTTTATTTGAATGAGACTGTTCACGTAAACTAGCAGTTAGTTAATCCACGGATGAAATCCTGTGGTTAAAGCGATTACTTGATAACCATAGGATTTGACTGTGGAACAAATTCGTTCGCTTGTCAATTTACTGTAACTATAATCGGTGATGTTGAAAGAGACCATTAGCCCGCCCGGGATTGTATCATCGCATTTGATGAAAGTTGGTCGAAGCGAGTGGCTACTATACAATGTCCGTGTTTTCCATCCAGCTCAATGTATCCGAACCCAATGATCCGTTAGCGTAAAACCATTACAAATAGGTGTAGTTCAACAAAAAAATGGCATGGACTTTACTTAAAATGACAGCAATTATTCCCACGTGGCAAGGATTGACATGCTGGCTTGTCGGAGCCTTTGCGCTAAGCGTACTGCAACATTTTGAATTCCAGAATTTAGATAAAAGTCGTCTTAATCATCACCAGAGTTTTAGCCGACCGCTTTAAACATAAACTATTTTTATATTTTCTTTCATTACTTCTTTGCTCTGAAATAGCAGCGTATGCAGCAAGACGAATATTGCCAAGCATGACACGCCCGTAAGAGTGTTTTAGTTTCGTCCACAATTTATTTAAAAGTAATCGCTCAGAGTGCGTTTTTACCCAGCGATCGTGCCGTGCGAACGCATAGCCAGGGGCTAGCGCAAAAAATTAACAAAATTGTTTACTGTTCCTGGCTTCCCTATTTGTGCACAGCATGCGTAATACACTGTTGTACGCTATACCTGGTTCCTGTGTTCCGAGGCCACTCCTCTCTTTGTTCACGCATACTTCCCGGGCGCCAACAAATGTTTTGTGGAAGGAACTCGGGATTCTTGTCACCCGACTGTGACTCATTCATTTTATTACGGAAACTCCTTTTGAAGGACTTTGCAGCGTTGACTCAGAAGAAAGTTTGCAGACACGAAGAGGTTGTAAATGGTCGCTGGAGCAAAATAATACGCTGTGGATATTCGCGGATTGTTAGATGTAATAAATATGTCTCCACGAATATTTTCGAGTGGTCCCAATCGAGGGGTCACTCACTCAAGGAATCTGGTGTACAATCGTTTGGGAATCTCAAGAATCTTAGGTGGGAGTCCGAGGAATCTGGTGGGAGTCCGGAGAATCTCGGAAATCTTATGTAATCCCGAGTAATCCTAAAGAATCTGGAAATCCCAAGGAAATCATTGGGAATCCTATCAAATTCATGGAAATCTCGGGTAATCTTAGGCGGAGTCCGAGGAATCCGATGGGAGTCCGAGGAATCTGGAAATCTTATGTAATCCCGAGTAATCCTAAGGAATCTGAGAATACCAAGGAAATCATTGGGAATCCTTTCAAATTAATGGAAATATCGAGTAATCCTGGGCGGGAGGCCGAGGAATAGGAAAATCTTGGGTAGTCTCGAGTACTCCCAGGGAGTGTAGGAATCCTAAGCGAATCATTGGCAATCCGATCAAAGTCTTTGTAATCTCAGACAATCTTGTCGGGGTCGGACTAAACCGGTTGTATGCTTAGTCCGGTGCAATTCTAGTACAGTACGTAAGTTTTGACAGGTTAGTTCTGAATAAGACTGTAAAGGTTTTTAAAATAAGAGTACCTTATCTCGAGTACGTGAAATATTTACTAGGTTTTTAAATATAGACTTTTATAACGGCCCAGGCAAAGAAATAATCAACTTTGACCTAATGATGGCTGAGATACTAAGGGATTTCGAAAGATCGGAGTACCTCATCGTGAAGTTGAGTATGTCAAATATGTATTATGGCTTCAAAAATGGTATTGCATAATGCATCAGGCAAAAAAAAAACAGGGCTGACCTAATGATCGCTGAGATAATACGGGATCTAATCTAACAATGATAGCGCGGCCGTGGGCGCGGCCGCCAGTTTGCGAAGAAATCACGCACACGTGTGCGCACAAGTGTGCGCAGCGCGCACCCCGCGTGTGCCCGACGACACAATTCCAAAACATATTCAGCCGTATTCAGAGTAAACCTGTCAAAATTTAGTACGGGATAAGCACCGGATTAACCAAACAAAAACCGGTTTAGTCCGACCTTAATACGCGTACTAAGCGAATAGAAGGTTATCATGCGTATACTACTTTTTAGGGTTCCGTACCGAAAGGGTGAAAACGGAACCCTATTACTAAGCCTCAGCTGTCCGTCCGTCCGTCCGTCTGTCACAAAGCTGTTACTCATGAACCGTAATAAGTACGTAGCTGAAATTTTCACAGAGTGAGTATTTAATTTGCCGCTATAACAACAAATAAGTAAAATTTAAAGATAATAAAAAAATACAAATAATATGATTTTTTGGTGTTAAATCATTTACGATGGTACGGAACCCTTTGTGTGCGAGTCCGACTCGCACTTGGCCGGTTTGTTTACTGTGTTTATTGTATGTATTTTGATTAAATAATTAGATGATTGTAGGTATGTTGTGAACCGAGCTCGGGGCGGACTAACTTTACTACGCGTATTAAGGTCGAAGTAAACCGGTTTTTGTATGGTTAGTCCGGTGCTAATCTCGTACCAAGTTTTTACAGGTTCACAGTGAATACGACTGCAAGGGATTTCGAAAAAGAAGAGTACCTACCTAATCGCGAAGTTTTCTACGTGAAATATTTGCTAAGGTTTCAAATATAGCCTTTTATAATGACCCAGGCAAAAAAAAATCAACCCTGACCTAATGATGGCTGAGATTCTAAGAGATTTCGAAAGAGCGGAGTACCTCATCTTGAAATTTAGTATGTGAAATATGTACTGTGGATTCAAAAATGGTATTGTATAATGCCTCAGGGAAAGAAAAAATCAGCGCTGATCTAAAGATCGCTGAGATAATATGGGATCTAATTTAACCGGATTCCGCCTGGGTAAATATGTCCAAAACGAATATCGCACGGCCACGGCGCGGGGGCTCCCCGCCCGCCGCGCCGTTGCCGTCTCCTGCGGGCGCCGCTCGCCCCCGCCGCCCGTGCCCGCGCTGTTGCCGCCTCGCGCGGACGCCGCGCCCGTGCCGACCCCCGCCGCCGGCCGCGCCGCCCGCCTGTCTGCGATGACGTCACGGACACGTGCTGCGCGCAACGCGCAATTATAAGTCTCTATGAATCGTTGGTGGTCACTAAGAATCTTTAGAAATCCCGAAATCATTGGAATATACCAAAAATGTGTTGGTAGTCCTTAAAAATCCAGGTAATCTTTGGTAGTCTCTAGGAATCTTTGGTAGTCCTCAGAAATCTTACGAAATCCCAGTATATTTGAAATCTCCAAGAATCTTTGGTAGTCTTTGGAAATCTTTAGGAATCTCCAGGAATCTTTGGAAATCTTTAGGAATCTCTAAGAATCTTTGGTAGTCTTTGGAAATCTTTAGGAATCTCCAGGAATCTTTGGAAATCTTTAGGAATCTCTAAGAATCTTTGGTAGTCTTTGGAAATCTTTAGGAATCTCCAGGAATCTTTGGAAATCTTTAGGAATCTCTAAGAATCTTTGGTAGTCTTTGGAAATCTTTAGGAATCTAGAAATCCCAAGGAAATCTTGACTACTGGGAATCTGGTGTACACTTTTTGCTCGAGTGACTAACCCCTCGGTCCCAATGGCAAAAGTTGAACCGTCCAAGTATGGCAACATTGGTCTCGGTTAGATTTCAGCAAAATTGATTATTTATTTTTCCGCTTCGGTATCTTATGTAAACGTCCATGAAAGCGGTCTTAGTATGAGAACTTTAACATAGTATAGCATAGTTTACTATGCATGTAGGTCAGCCTCGGTAGCGCGACACCTCGGGATTATATCTTGATGCTAACTGAGCACGGCCGTGTTCTGGATGCGTGAACGTTTAACTGTTCAGCTATGGTTCGGAGTCCACGTAAAACTCAAGTTTTTATTTATTTATTTAAGGAAAAGACACAGAAACAAGTATACAAATACAAACAATGAAAACAATACTTATATCAACTTAACTGGTTTCCACTTCGCTTTACATACAGATCTAAATTGCACGTGGTACGTGAAGAAAGAGAAAATTAAACACAAAAATATGTCACCTGAAATTACTGTGATTTATATATTCTATATAGTTTCCTTACTTACTAGGTTGGCTTATCGCTCGGGTTAGTACCATCGAAAAAAATCCGTACTTGCCATCCAGTTCGATGTAGCCGAGCAATGTGAAGAAGTTATGGCGCCTAGCTCCCATGGGTCCCATTGGATGGGCTCATGATATTAGGTGCGCCGGTATGGATCCAGAGCCGGTAGTCTAAGTTGTCACCTAAATTGGCGTTACGGCAAACCGATCGACTGGCGTTTTCAAATGTATGGAGAAATTGAAGAGCGCGCGCAGCGGGCGTTAAGCGAACTAACATTTGCGAGTCCGAGCTTGATTTGACAGCTTACTCAACGTTGCCGTAAATAGGTCGACGTTGCCGTTTACGTCCACTCCGCGTTTTCATACAAATCGGAAGTCCGCGTTTGACTTTGACAGCTTGAAGAAGTAAAACCACAGAATATCTAGTAAAAACTTGTATGGAGTTTGGAGAAAACGCCAGTCGATCCATTTTCCGTAAACGCCAATTTCGGTGAGAACTCACACTGCCCACTCTGGTTCAATAAAAAAAGGGAGTCAGCGGTTATACTGTTTCCAAAACCAACTCGCATCCCATCATTGTAAATGCGTATAAGATTAGAAAATTCAGCTGTGATGCTACTGTTGTTTATGTTGCAAGAATAACACAAAATCGAATCAATTTTCACTTTAAGTTGTTACGAATAGGTTGTAAGCAAACATCGCCTTTAGAACCAATTAATTGCTTCCGAGAATTTCGTAGGCTTGGAATTCATTAAGATTCTCGAGGATGTCAACGTGCACAGAATGCGAATGCACACTAAATCAGAATCAAATGCGTTCGCACAATACGACAACGACATCGTCTTCGAGGAACTCCTGAGTCGTTGAATTAGACTAGGAAGAGTGAAGCAAGAAAGTTATGAAAGTTCAACGACGGAATGAAAGATCCCGTCCTCTCCCGGAAAGTTGAGCCCTCTGTGGGGCCTGTAATGATCGATTTGCGTAAACTCGTGCGTGTCTCTTCTCGAGACATTTAACGGCCAGAGTTATTCGAAAAGTCCGCAGCGGGGCCACCCCTTAAATTATAGACCGCGAGTGCTCTTTCTAAGACAACACGGCCAATGCATTGATCACTGTAACTACACACCGCCAACCCCATAACTGGCGTGATGGATACACACCGGCCCGCGATGGAAATAATAACTGGCGTGATGGAGCGAGGCTAAGAGCGCATTAGACTAATGACCGAGCCTGGACCACCTGCGCAATGCAAATGTTTATTTACGTGTCTATCTGATGTTTTTTGTAACTGGAAATGGATGACTTATACCACAACCACCGTCATATTAGCTGAACACACCGCATTCCCGAAGGAATTAAGTGACATAACAGGACCTTCCATTTATGAGCATGGATGCAAAACACGGTCACTTCTTCATTTCCGTGTCGACTATCTTTTCACCCAAAGAGATTTACTTACCCAGGCGGGCTCAATCCTACCACCTAGGAGGAGAATAGGACCTTACAGTTTTACAAGGATTGGACGATGGAGCATGAGCTGCATTCATGACGAAAATCACTTACATATTGAACTTAGGAAGTGAAATAAAGTGTGTGAGGATTGAAATCGTGCCCTCTGACATAGAAGACAAGTCCCCGCTCCACTGAGTTACGAGCCGCTATTTCTTAGTTGTTCGCTGCACAAGTTTGGTTTCTGAGCGGCCTGTAGCCTCCGTGACGTCTCTTGTGCCAAAGACCGCGGCACCGAGGGTGTAGGTCACTTCATGGCAATGTTAGTTTATCCTTCCACTAGCCTAGTGTGAATCCTACAAAGAAGAAGAAGAATATTATAATATAAGTGAAAAAAGTCATGGTAGCCAAAGTATGAATGAAATAGGTAATTCCTCGATAATTACTCTCT
This sequence comes from Incurvaria masculella, assembly GCA_946894095.1. Taxonomy (NCBI): domain Eukaryota; kingdom Metazoa; phylum Arthropoda; class Insecta; order Lepidoptera; family Incurvariidae; genus Incurvaria; species Incurvaria masculella. Next base: position 14,499,425 of record OX335651.1, read on the forward strand.
AATGCTTTTTCTTGTAATAATTACTGTTCAACGGCTTAACGCCTGTTATTCGCAGCCGCAGCCGCGCCGCGACAAGCAAGCGCTGTTTGTTTAGGAGTCTGTGAGCGTGAATATTTCGGGCCGCGGCGCGCGCGGGGCGGCCCGTCTGTCGTCGGTCGAAGTGAATAAGTGGAATTGGACACAACGGACGAGCGTACGTCTTGCATATTTCGTTTCCTCGTGTCAAAATACATTTTTCCAACAGTGAAACTTGGACAGGGCCGGATGCTCTGATGGAACCTCGTCAACTGATGGATTACTTACTAAACGAAATGTCTTGTCACTTTCATATCTTTAAATTTTCACTAGCGCTTGTTAAATCCATCGTCTGGCATGTAATCGTATTGGAAGCTGGCCGCGCGTCGGATGCCACAGTCCATACAAATTCGCGCGCGACGGCGAGCGCGAATTTGCTTCCTAAAAAGCGTTTGCCAAGTCAGTTCGCATCCACACAAACCCTCCAATATGTCTGCGATTATGTTTGCATTTGGAATAAACATCTAGTTTAAGAAAATTGGATACGGCGGGTCTCTTAGTAGGCGTGCTAGAGGGCGTGTGTATGTCCGCTAATAACTTTAGGATAGCTTTATTATTTTGATTAAAAACAGGCCACTTACTAACACGTTAAATCACGTAAGGGGTAAGCAGAGAGCTTAAATATGAGAGAAGTCGGGAAAAACCCGACGCGGGCGGAATACAGCATTCACGTCCGTGGCAGTCGTTTAATATTCCGCGATTGAAATCGAAGAGGACAACCGGAAACACAAGCCTATGAAAACAAAGCAGCGCCATCATATCGGAATTCTCTTAATCGTTCGTAAATAGCGTTCTGTTACATAAATAGACATAGGTGAGTTAAAATACACCAGTAATAGCTTCCCAAATATTGGCTTCGTCAACACGGGCCGCACGGTCGCGACACGGGGCAGCGCGGCCCGACCGCGCCGCGCCGCGTGGGCTGCAGCGCCGCGCGGCGGAGGAGGCCGGCAACTTTACCCTTCAAATTCACCAAACTTTCGAAAACACTCGGCTCCGAGGAGGCTGGAGTGTAGGTAGGAATAGTGCGCGGGCAACAAATCAAAGTGTAGAGGGTAATACGGAAACTATGTATATTCAACCGGTCTGCCTATTAAATTTTCAGAATTAAGATGTTATGTTCAGTATTTAGTTTGTTATTACTTTTGTCAATAACTAGGAATTACAGAAAGTTCAGGAACACTCCTAGTGCTCATTACTAGAAGAAAGATATGTTATAACAGACTTCTTAATTAAGTTTTTCTGTCCGTCCCAATAAAAAATTATCATGTTTACTTCAATGAAATCTATCCGGAAATAAAATAATAATTATTTTTTGGGTTATTAGGACTAAATTTAAAAAAACATAATTAGTACGTCCTATTCCTGGGTATTTTAAAATAGTTCAGTAATGTAGAATTAATTATTGATGAAATAATGGCAAAGCAAATGTACAGAGCGGATTTGGACCTAATAGTATTTACCGACCAGACAGGTCATGTGCTTCGTAAAGGTCAAATTCGTAGCACCCATAATCGCAGAGAACATATGAAGAGATACATGCTGCTTCTGAAACGGCATCATGTTACGTATGTGTATGTATGTATTCCCGAAGTTTATCTAACACATGTAGAAACAGCAATTACATACATATGATGTAAGCCTGAAGGCCTTACAGGCAATGGAGTTTGGCATAGTTTGTCAGTTGACAAGGGTTGCTGAGACTAGGAGTATGCTCGTGAGTTATCCGCTGCGTGGGGTGGTACATCATCCCCCGCGCCACCTCCCACTCCACCGGCGCCCCCGGTTCATCGACTAATTAAAGAAAAGGAAAACTTCGTCAGCCTACAAATCTGAGTTAGCGAACTTGGCTAACAAGTGAAACAACGCTTGGCGTCGTCGGCTCGAACACAGTGAACGGAAAAGCAGTTGGACAATAGTAGGACTTGTTAGGCCAGTGACAACATCGATGGCACAATTAGATGGTGCTAAATAAGGACAATATTCCCAACGTTAGTGCATCGGGGCATTTGAAGCCAGTGGATAGCAGCCATTTTCCCCAGAAAGCGTGGCCTGTGGGCAAGGCAATATACTATTTCACTTCTTAACTGAGTTTAAAATGTGGATAGCGGGATGGTACCATAAAAGATGGCCGGAACGTTATTTAACACTGCCCATAAGCTCATAAAGGCGAAGGTCCCAACCATGCTTACATACGGCATATGACTCCTTTAAAATGTCGTGCGATACATGTTTATCACATTTGGAATACATTACCGGTAGAATATTTAAATTAATGAAATCATAAGGGGATGACGCAGGCTGCAGTTGCTTTGCGAGAGAAAAATCGGTTGAGAGCGTGTCTTTTTTATACGATCTAAGCTCGAATTACCACTCACTTACCACCACCTCTTACCCCTGACTAGTTATGCCTTCAAAATTTGAAAGACCTCTAATTATATGAAAAAGGCTCTGGCAAAATTCAGTGCAGCGCACTATGCGAAGTTTTGAGCGATATTAAACTGTGATTTTACTAAAGATAAAATCTCATTTCGTGTGCTACATGAAGCCAGCCTTCAAACTCGGTGGTTAGGTGAGAAAATTGTTCGCGACCGCAATCTGGTCTACGCGTGTGCGAATCTCAAACCTACTGCTATTATCTCTCCACTGTGACTGTAATCAATTCGGTTTTGAGCAAGCGGCACTTGCAATTCTCTACAATTTACAAATTATCGACGACGTGCTTCTCTCGGGGCGGGCACGGTTTGTGTTATTTATGGCGTGATATTAAAGCTGCGCTCTATTTGCGTTGGGGTTACGAAATGCCTTCTCTGGGGTACTTGGCTTGTCGTACACGATGGAAAGTGGCATTTACGCGAGCAGTTGCGAGACCTCAAGAACCTTAATGGTTGTTAGGAGCATATTTTTTTGGAATATTTAATGTATGTAACTGGATATGGAGGGCTAATACCATACTTATACTGTCTTGATATTAGCTTAACACGCCACAGGGGAATGGGTTTCACGACGGGACGTTCAGTGACAGTAATAAAGGTAACCTGCAATTTACTGTGGATTGCCATCCAGAACCACACCGCGTCCAGTGTTACATGCCCTCGAAATCGAAACCTGAAGCATCCTGAAGCATGTGCCATTGGGCTGCGGACTACCGCGAAGATTTGTTTACTTTTTTTTATTTATTAATTTGTATTAGGAACAATTTTCTATAGCATGTTTTGTATCCAGGTAGCAAATGTTACAATGTATTCTGCAAGCTCTTTAATTATAAAAAACAGAGTACATTAAGTTGAAAACCGCCATAGCCATTAATAGCGTATACGTATACCTGCTTACTTAACACTTAATGAGATGATAAATATACCTACCCATTAAGAATGTAGTCTGTAAATAAGTTCCAACAGAAACGAGGGAGATTAAAATTTATGAATAAAATTAAAATCCAAATGGAACACATAAATAGTGGAGCCGTGAAGCGCATCTGTTATATCGAAAGGCCCGCCGTGTCAATTACGAGTTAATTGTTAATAATAATAATAAAAGTAATTTAGCTGTCCGGTTGGACAAACAGGTCGCCATTAGACCGGTAAGTATGGCGGAACACCCGCGTCGCCGTCGCGTTCGCGTCGCCTGATCTTGCGCCTGCGTCGTCGGTCGCCTCCCCTTCCCCGCCGCCACCGCGGTCGTCTTCGAGCTTCGTGATGGCATTGTGTGATAGCAGTAGGCATCGAATTTCTAATATTTGTATGCTCGATTTACATGCGCGCCTCGAGCTTCGCGACGAAACCGTGTGCGAGTGTCAGTCACGAATTCTGTTCACATACGCGGCTCACGCACACACGTCACCGACAGCATTTTATGGCCGCGGTCCGAATTGCGCTCAAACGCCGACAGCGTGAATTCAGTTGGTCCGTATCTCGCTGACGAATCGCCTCTATTACGCATTACATATCACTTATCGAAATTTCGTTGAACCCTTCGATTCCGCAGATAACACCAATGAATAGTGCTGGCATTTGGCCATGGACATTTCCCCCGCACCTGCTATCAAAGTACGCATATGGAACACGATCTAGAATAAATACTGAAAACTGCTCGTGAACTTCACTATAGGTTTTATTTTTCTAGGGATGTGGTGAATAACGATAAGTCGCTAAGTGCCGCTGTACGCCGCGTCAGAATGCTTGCCCATGAAACTGTATTGAGACTGTCCCTCTCAGACGCCGGATACGTCACCACCGTTAAATCTCATTTATGTATTTACAGCGAAATCTATATTGAAAACAAAACACAGACACAGAAAACGTTTTTGATCTGTACATTTGTCGTAAGTAGTATTCAAAGCTGAGACCTATCAATCCAATCCGATAGTGAAATCGACCTTGGCGACGACGTCAATTAGGTTGATATCTCAATCATCAAATGTCATGTCTCAGTAAGAATGCCTAGCGAAGGATCAATACGCGAAATCAGCGCCATCTAATGACTCATCTCTGACAGCGTGAATTCAGTTGGTCCGTATCGCGCTGACTAATCGCCTCTATTACGAATTACATATCACTTATCGAAATTTCGCTGAACTCTTCGATTCCGCAGATAACACCATTGAATAGAGCTGGCATTTGGCCCTGGACATTTCGCCAGGTCTATTCCATGGTGTAGAACTGCGGAATCGAAGAGTTCAGCGAAAATTCGATAAGTTATTTGCAACTTGTAATAGATGGTCTGAGCACTGTCAGCTCGATTCGTACTAACTGTATTCACGCTGTCAGCCTCTGAGCGCAATTCGGACTGCGGCTTATGTAATCTGTGGTCTCAACCTGCAAGAAATCTTCCACTTATGCTGCCGAAGTTTGACTAAAACGCATCATTGACTTTTTTTTTGTAGGAACGTTACTGACTACCCGCCGCTCTGCTCGACTTTTCAGTGTCCATGGCAGCTAAACCGCTTATGAGGTAAGAAGTCCTGCAGCAGTGCCCTAGGCTATGTGGCATAAGCAATGGTCATTTTCTTGCTGCGCCGCGGAGGCGGCCGTGCGGCGCGCGGTGCGTGGTGTGGCGTGGGTGTCCCACACCGCGGTTATTAAACACTCACACTTTACGAGGATCGTCCCATTCGGACTGTAACCGGACACTGGGCGCGCAGGCCTTGTACCCTGGGAGGCCAGCTCGAGAAGGCTTAGACAATATTATGTAACTATAAGAACCGGTAGACCGATAAATAAATACAAATGGAGTATGGAAAAATGATATCAAAGCCGAAAAAGGAGATGCACATAAAACTCTCTACTGCACCCTCACCAACATACAAAAATGTATGCGAATGATGAAATTGAGTGATAATAAAAAAAACTGGCCAAGTGCGAGTCGGACTCGCACACGAAGGGTTCCGTACCATGATACAAAAAAAAAGTTTTTTATATAAGGATTTTTTTTTTATAATTTTACCTATTTGTTTTTATAGCGCCGAAATAAATACTCTGTGAAAATTCCAGCAGCCTAACTATTACGGTTTATGAGATACAGCCCTGTGATAGACGGACGGACGGACGGACAGCGGAGGCTTAGCAAAAGGGTTCCGTTGGCACCCTTTATTAAAGCTCGTAGAACAAATAGATTTTTGATCAGAGATTATGTGATTAAGTAAGATTATATTATGTAACGTTGTAAAATAAAAGTCCACGGGCTCAGAAGGCCTCAAGCGGGTCGGGTAGGAGTAAGTATTGAGATAGTTAGTGTATCGGTTACACCTATAACTAAAATTAATGTAAGAAAGACAAGAAGATTAATCATAAAGTTGATATTTTATTTGAGAATAGTGAATATAAATCCGTGAAAGTAAATACTTTTGTGTGAACAAATGGTGCTTGTTGAACCGTAACTTCTTAATTGATTCAAAACTAAAACTACTGAGGTTTAAAGATATTTTACTTTTATGTTCAGACGTTTATTGTCAATGAAGGTTAAACAGCGACGTCTTTACAAGCATTTAAGTTAGTTAGCCGCTGAACTATCCTTTTATTGATTAGTCGGATCCGCAAACAAATTGATTAAAACTCTTTTCCAATATTGAAACCAAGTGGTATTTTTAGGTTACACAACGACATCTACATTGAAGCATTGTAATAAAAATATATTTTTAGTTTTTAGTCTGGACATCCCTCGGAAGCAGGATTCGAGCCTGCGACATTTGGATTACACGTCCACTGCTTTATCGCTGAGCTATGGCGACAATTACGTCAGTCAACGAATTTCCGGATTATATTCGAATCAACACAATGCTTCCTCTATCTAGTTACAATTAGATCGCGCTGATTTCGCGTATTGATCCTTCGCAAGGCATTTCGACTGAGACATGACATTTCATGAATGAGATATCAACATAATTGATGTCGTCACCGAGGTCGATTTTACTATCGGATAGGATTGATAGGTCTCAGGTTTGAATGCTACTTACGACGATTATTCAGATCCAAAACGTTTTCTGTGCCTGTGTTTCGTTTTCAACATAGATGTCGCTGTAAATACATAAATGAGATTTAACGGTGGTGACATTTCCAGCGTCTGAGAGGGACAGTCTCAATACAGTTTCATGGCAACCATTCTGACGCGGCGTACAGCGTCACTTAGCGACCTATAGTTATTCACCACATCATTCAGCGGTTGTAGGAGTAGTTCGCATGCAACCTGTTGTTGTGACACAAGCTATGCGTTGAAAACGCTGTAACCTATCTCTAATCGTACTAAGTTTGGTTCTGGGCCACCAGACTACTGCTCCGTATGTTACCATTGGTCTGATTATTGATGTGTAAAGCCAGAGGGTAATTTTTGGGTTTAGTCCCCAAGATTTACCTAACATTCTGCGACACTGCCAAAATGCTATACTAGCCTTACCTAGTTTGTATTCCAGGTGTTTACCCCAGTTCAGCTTCGTGTCAAGTATAAGGCCCAGGTATTTGACTTGAGATGAAAGGGTTAGTTCACAGTTGAAAAGTTTGGGAAGCCTAAGTTTCTCAATTTTTCTTTTGTTAGTGAACAAGAGTAGTTCCGTTTTCGTAGGGTTTACGGAGAGGGATTCCTCACCACACCATTGTTCTAGAATCCTAAATGCTCCCTGCATTTGATTGCAAAGGACATTTTCGAATTGCCCGATGATAAGAATTACTAGGTCGTCGGCGTAGCCTACTGTGTAGACGCCCTTATCGATAAGGCGTTTAATGAGATCATTGACTACGAGGTTCCAAAGGAGAGGTGACAGTACCCCCCCCTGTGGGCAACCCTTGGCCACTACGCCTCTTACATTGTTATTTATGTTTAGTTGAATGGCCCTGTGTTTTAGCATGTTACCTATCCAGCCACTAAGAGTGGGTCAAACCCCATGCCTGTCTAGTGCGTTGCTAATGCCCACAAAGGTCGTTTTGTCAAAGGCGCCTTCAATATCGATGAATGCACCCAAAGCTGATATTTTATTTCCCAGTGCATACTCAACTTTGGAGACTACAGAATTCTAGATCGTGTTCCATATGCGTACTTTGATAGCAGGTGCGGGGGCAATCGGGCGCGGTTATCGGAGGCACGACAAAAGCTGTTATTATTACGGATCGGATACTTTTCGGTGGTAAGCGTCGGGGCGCTGCGGCCAGGTAGATAAATATAGCTTGCCCGGAATGTAATATGAAAATAATAACTGCCGATTATCGCGGACGCTTTAAAACAATCGCTCGGAGAGACAGATAATGTACATAATGAGGGTTCTGTGAAATGCGCAATAAAACGGAGGCGAGTTACTTTAAATAATTAGCTAGATTGTAATTTTCTCTCAATAACTAACGCAATAGTAGGAAATAAAGTAAATTAGACGCTAGGTGGCGCTCTCGTTATTTGCTCAGAGAGTAGGAGATAAAGTTCAAATTTATTATTTTATATCTTCAGGTAGGTATTCGCACGATATGACTGATTTTACGGATTTTTTTTTATTTCTTCTTATATCCTAAAAAGTAAACAGCAAAAAAATACAAAATAATTTCACATGAGCTAGGTACGCTAGGAGTTTTCTTAAATAATTTATATATTTCTTTTAAATGTTGTCCAAATGAAAACAGTTTTGGTACGAATAATACAAGGACTATAGTACGCATATTTTGTGTTTTTATCTTTGGAAAATATGGTGGCCCAACCCGGCGGGACTAACTCATTCGCGGGCACGGTACAAAACCGTGCTGTTGCGCTCTGGGACCTTCTCTGTTTCAAAGAATAAGACAGGCTCCGTGATGAGGAAGATGCAACATGTCCACAAAAAAGAGAATGTGCATAGTGCATGATTTGGTAAGATTTACGAAAATTTTAATTTTCAAACGACTTATAGCTAAAAGTAAACCACGACCGCTGTAGCAAAAAAATCTAACAAAAACCAAATAAATTATAAATCTTGATTAAATAAGCTATGTCGGATGACTAACCTTTTTAAGATATTCTTACTTTATCATTGCGTAATCCACCTCCAATGTTATTGTATAAAACGCGCGAAAAATTCGAACTTTCGGACCTTGTAACTTAGAAACCAAACACGATTTTACAATGCCAATGGTCATCAGACATCTAGTTCGATCAAATAAAGCAATTTTGAGCACAATTTGGGATCTTTGACAAGATATATGGGCGTGATCTTCTTTCCCCGTTTGTATGGGGAGTTGAGCGGGATGGGCCACCTTAAGGTAACTAATAACAAATAAATACAGAAATAAACGATTAACTGCGTGCAACCTAGTGTAGGCTAAAAGGAGGAAAGTTGTAATTTTAAATACCATTTTTATTCGGTTACATGAAATTGTTACGTAAGTAGTATAAGTAAGTATACTTAACAAATTCATACGTGATAAATCACGTATTATAACTGTACAATTATTCTATACTACTCGGTTGAACTTAGTTCTACATTTCAAAATAGGAACAAAAGAAGTGATTTACAAAAGATGTACTTAAATACTTTTCTTACTATTTCAATAAATATCTTTTCGTTACCCGCATATGCTTTTTGGGTTGTTAATAACAGTATTTTCCAGAAATGCGTCGATATTTGATGTCTACACGCGACACAATGCGAATACGAAACCGCGTAACATTTCCCACGCAAGTTTCGAACCAGCTTCATTGTTTCAATATTCGGTTCGTAGAAGAGTGCATATTCCGCGTGAGAATTTGATTACATTATAACACTTCCTCAAAGAACGTGTATAGAGTATCGTTAGATCTAACCATAATTATGTACATGCATATTTTTGCATTTTAGAGCGGCTAATTTCGTGTTCTTATTACCTTACTTTATGCTTAGTGAGATAGAATCTATATGAAAGGTGAGCGTACACACCTTTCGTAAAGATAATATCTGATATTTCCAAACATGAAGAAAACCGCTCAAACCAGGCGTGGATTCAGGATTTTGCTCATAGGGGTAAATAAATCATGCTGCGATTTTCTATGAAACCCCCCTGTAAAATTCGGATAAACAAATAAAGTAAATTAGCAATTAATATAATCATAATTCAGAAAACAGCTCAGAAAAAAAATTGAGCCACAAAAAAGGCGCTGCCAAGCTTTTTTATTTCATAACGAGACTTTGTCAAGCCCAAGGCAGAGCAGAATCATGAATCATGCATGCCAAAGTCATGGCTAAGGGGTCTTCGGTCTGCATTCATCGTCCCCCTCTGGATCCGCTCCTGGCTCAAATCCTAAGAAAATAATATTGAAAAGGTACTTATACCCACCGTATCCGCTTATTTACGCGTACTTACTTGCACTACCTATGGTGTTAATTTAACTGACTGAAATTAGCGTTCTCCGTAACGGATTTCATCTAACGCGATGAACAAATCCGCTTAAAAACAACAATCGTGTGAAAATTAACACTTGGCTTGATCACGCAGTTTAGTGATGTGCATGTTTTCTTTACCTGCGTGATTCCTATGAATGACGTGGGTAGTATTCAACGTTATGCAGACAAAGCACATTCGAATTCATACTGTATTGATGAATTCAAACCATAGATAAAAAGTAAGGAGATATATGTTATTAGGGCGCTTGCTATGAGACCCTCTGTCTTCAATTTTCAAATACTAGTCATCCAACTTCAACGTACATGCCACATGCAAACGTAGTCGCGGACGTATTGGAGGGTTTTTGTGGGTGGAAACTGACTTGACGAACGCATTTTCAGAGCACATTCGCGGTTGCGATGTTTGGACTGTTGTGGCATACGACGTAAAAACTGTATCTTTTGGTAATAGTTTCCAAGGAAATAATCATAAATACATATTCGGAAAACTCGGACAGTTCAAAGCGGGGCGGAAGCGGGTGCGTCGAAAAATAAAAATAATACCCTAACTTTATTTCCAAATAAAAAATATTATAATTCATATACTGAATCAACCTTGAAATCAAGGGAAGACTGTTTGATGAAACTTTTCTAAGATACATATATATTTAAACTACAAAACTACATACACGTATGTATGGTGATTATTTAAAACTACTTCTTACCTGTCGAGCGTGATGGCAAAAGGCCTATATGGTGGGCCTTCCCGCTCAACTCCCTATAGGAATGTGGAAAGAATGCGCATATTTCTTTTCAGAGATCCAATCAATCGAACTAGATGTCTGATAACTATTAGCATTGTAAAATTGTGTTTGGTTTCTAAGTTATAAGATCTAAAAGTTGGAATTATTCGCGCGTTTTATACAATAACTTTTGAGGTGGATTACTCAACGATAAAAAGAAAACATCTTAAAATGATTAATCATTAGACCTCACTTGTTTCATGAAGATTTAGAATAAATCGTTTTCGAAAAACTAGTTTAAGAAAAATAGATTTTGTTTGATTCTTTACTACAGCGGTCGTGATTTACTTTTAGCTAGTCGTATTGTAATTAAAATTTTCGTAAATCTTACCAAATCAACAACTAAACACTATGTACATCTATGTCTGCTTTGTGGACATTTTGCATCCTTTTCATCACGGAGACTGTCTCTTTCTTTGAAACAGAGAAAGTTCCAGAGCGCAATAGCACGGTTTTGTACTGTGCCCGCGGTGAATGAGTTAGTCCCGCCGGGAAGGGCCACCTTAACCAATGAGAAGAATCGGATAATACGTAGATTTAAGACATATCCAAATCGGATAAGTAGTTCTCAAGTTTTAAGTGGACAGACAAACAAACGCCAGACGTCAGATTACATTCTTGTAAGTGATGATATTGCTAATAATATGTAGGTAACTTCCGAGAAATCCATTCATTAACAAACAGTAAATAATTGAAATGTAAATATTATGGATTAGCCAGCATCCGTTTGACACACGGTGTTTCATCATGTAAACTGACGATAGAACTGAGCTAATCGTCATGATAATAAACATATTCAAATAAACAGTAAGTAGGAGCAGAGTAGCTAAATATACAATGGAGGTTCCGGTCGGGCAAGCACGCCTAAACATCGGATTCGCCTATGTTGAAAACTTACTAATGCCAAGAGGGTAGTCTAAGCCTGGTTTTCACCAAGTTCTTATTTATTTTAATCGACACTTAAAGGGCCTTCATGACTAAAGTACTGATTACATTGTACTGGTTTTTATTGCATGCTGTCAATAAAGGCCCTTAACACGTGGCGACTAAGGTACTCAGCAGTATGTGAAAAAGGCCCGAAGTAAATCGAATGCTGAGATTCATAGACGTTGCTCGTACTTGGCTGAGCCAAAATATGACTTCCGACTTTCAAATTTGACATTCGGTTCATACATTTTGTTTCAAAACTGACAGTCGAAAGACATACTTTGGTTCAGCCAAGTACGAGTAACATGAATCTCAGCATAAGACCAATGAAAGGTTTAATGTAAGACGGAAAAAATACATAGGATAATACATGTTTAAAGCCTCGCTAACTACGGATAAAGAGGGTGTAAAATATAATACTTACTATGGGACTGGCATACGTAGTCGCAACGCGGCAGAAGTCAGAGCCCTCTGGCAAGATTGGCGTTTACGCCAAGCCGATCAACTAGCGTTTTCAAACGTCACGGAGAGTTGAAGAGCGCGCGCAATGGACGTTAAGAGATTCCTCATACTACGGGAGATAACTTTTTTTTTTTTATGCCACCTGACATGGATGGCTAATACAACTACCGTTATGATATTAGCCCAATACACCACATTCCCGAAGGAATTTGGTGCCATGCCAGGAACTTCCTGTATGAGCACGGCTACATTGAACTGGATGGAAAACACGGACAATTTTTCATTGCCGCTTCGACCATCTTTTCATCCAATGCGATGGTACCAACCCGGGCGGGCTTAAACCCTACCACCTAGTAGGGGAAGGGGACCTACAGTTTTACATGGATTCCGAACCATGGAGCAGCTCGCATTCGTGACGAAATGCACTTATCGAACTCGGAAAGAGAAAGACAGTGGTGCATGTCGGTATTGAACCCAGGCCTCTGGTACGCTAGGCCAGTCCCCGCGCCACTAGGCTACGAGCCGCTCAACTGTAACTTTAACTGTTTACATGCTCTTTATATTTTACTAAGATTTGAAATTTTGGATTCTAAAATATATTGTCAAAAGATATGTCGGTTTTTTTTTGTAATTTACCGTTTAGATTGGAAAATATTGGCTAATAAACATTGGAAATAGTTGTGTTTGTATTTTAATGTCATTTTAGATTGTTTTTACTGGAAAATACGGATATTTACATCAACATAAGAAACATACGCACATAGAATGAAGCTTTCTTAAGAGAATAAAATGTTTTGGTTAAAGCGTGACAACTTTTAGGGGTAGGGCCCCGAAGTCGATTTCGCTAGTTTTATTCTTGGTCGGCGTGCAAAACTGTGCCTTGGCCAATAGACAAATTGGCACCATCGCACTTAATAAACGATGGTCAAAGCAGCAGTAAACATTGTAAGTGTTTTCTGTCCCGTTTATGTAGCCCTGAAAGTCCAAGCATGGACCCTACTTTCTAGAAGATCATGTTAGGCTCGTATCATAACAGGAAGTGTAGCATTAGCCTGGATCAGCTATACCTGATCTGCCTGGAAAACATTAGTTGTGGCATATAGGAACATCATGTTGGGCTCTTATAAGCGTAGCATTAGCCAGATTAGCTATACCTGATCTGCCTGAAAAACATTAGTTGTGGCATATACGAACATCATGTTGGGCTCTTATAAGCGTAGCATTAGCCTGATTAGCTACATCTGATCTGCCTGGAAAACATTAGTTGTGGCATGTAGTATTTTGTACAATACATTCGAAGGCAAAGTATGCGAGTGATTATCTTCATAAATGACGTGTGTTTAATTAACAAACTCAAAACTCCGATGAGCGAACAAACAGAGGAGAGCTTCAACACGCAAATCCGTCGCACTCGACAGTCGACATCCGCGCTCAGAACATCTCCAAGACAAACATCGCCGACTCACATCGCCATTCAGACGCGAGTCTTGGGTCGGCCTGGAGAGCTGTGCCAACACCGTCGGCTGCTGCGGCGGGAGGTGGCGGTGGGCCGTGTGATGCGTGCGCAGAGACATGCCCATCACAAACAATCACGTGCTCAGCGCAAGAGGGCCGTGAGCATAAGTGGGCTTGATTCATTAAAGTATGTAGGTATGTCGGCGATTATTTAAAGTTACTAAGAAACATCTTTGACGGATTTGACTTTTCACTCGATAAGATTGTTTTATGTTTAGCGCAACAAATGGCGTACGCCAGGCCCTCACATAATATAAGCCGACGAAGCCCATGGGCTTTCGAACTTTCACTGGGCCGCGACAACCATGTCGCTGGCCAGGTGCTTCACGCCATGAAACGCAGGTTGTAATTTGAGGGAAATAGGTGTGAGTGGTGATATTAGCCATCCATCAGTCACATAAAATATATTTGTTTATAGTTTATTTTCACAATGGTAACTTTGCGTAGGGTATCGTTCTTCGTAAGAAACTAGATGGAAACTTCATTCTTCAACCAGAGGTGGTTAATATTCTGGTCAGTCTTGAGCTGGCCATCAGCCCTTCAAGGATGTTTTTAGATTTTGGTACACTTGTACATTATTCTTAGATTGATTTTATTAGTGCATGTGTAAATTGAACTGATCAAAATTGTCTCACGGTAAACATCCGTAAAGCCCGTCTTGACGCAGCCCTAGCGTCACGTCAATTGGCGCAATATTCAAATCGCAAAAGTTGAAGTCGCGTCTCGCACACACGATCCGAAGGTAAGCGGCGTAACTTGAAACAGCAATATTTGCTCTCATTTCGTATGTAAACGAAGCATAAACGATAAGCGTTCGCATCGAACAATAGCAGCGGCGAAGGCATACGGATTGTCTAGTCTAGACGCATTACGCTCGGTAATTTACGTTACGTGCGGGCTCGCGTCGGGAATAACTTTAGAGCCGTCTATGGTGCTATAGCACTCTTGAAGAGGCTCCTATGGAGCAGCGAGACCCCGGTCTCTGCCAAGGCATCAATTATTATGTCTGGAGCCGATGTTTATGCAACGTAAGTTATTATGCCGATGACTATGAGACTCGTATGTGATCACTCGCTTTAAATACTAGAGATGCTTATTGGAAAAGGTATGTTTACTTTAGAAATTCGATGATGACATGAATCATATTCTACGAAAGTAAAATAAAGAAATCAAACATTAAAAGTAGGTAAGTCTTGCAATTATACAAATGATAGATGTTGTTTTCCTCGAGAAAAGCTCGAAAAACAGCTTTTAATGGATCTTAAATTGTTAAACTTTTTTTGGTCTTCAAAATGTAAATTAATTATAAAAGGCAACGCAACGCAATAACATCGGCTTTCAATGCTCAAGAGAATCGCGAAGATTTATTTGTTCAGTGCCACACCGAAAAATAAAATGGCTGGCCCGAGTGATAAACTGCCCCCAAGGTCTGAAGCCAACTTGCGCCAAACTGGAAACAGGATAAGAAATATTCCAGATATTAATTCGCATTAGCGGAGGCACTCACTTGTTCGTGTTCGAAACGAGGCCTAAGTTTCAGGGAGGTTACAAACCGCTGAAGTTCTCCAAACTAAACTATAATATGGAATCTTTGGAACTAACTTAAACATAGGAGGCGCGAATATGAACATTCTATATTTGAAGCGTCAAATATTTTTACCTGTCTCAAAACTCATCTGCTGAAAAATCATGTGCAGTCATGTAAAAAGTTATGCATGGCTACATGTCTCAAAATTCCTTGGTTGACGAAACAAAACGATACAAGCGTTTTATGTTTGAAAGTATAACATGGCCACGTATACAAAATTCCTTTGCATAAGCAATGTTGAGGAAAAAAATGTGCAAACATTCTATAATTTTAAAAGTTTTTGTCTCAAAACTGGTAACATAATGTTGCAAGTGTTCTACCATAGTGGCTATATTGAAAAAAGGAAAACATGTCTACGTGTTTTAAAATTCCGTTGTTAAAGCAATGTTAAGGAAAAATAATTGCAAACGTTCTATTTTTGAAAGGTAAAACGTGTCTTAAAATTCTGCCGTCACAGCCAAATTAAGGAAACACAATGTGCGTCCATAACGTGAACACACAGGAGTTAAAATATGCGCGGCATTTTTGGTGAGGCTTATCAGTGTTTCGGTAAGTGGACACGACCGTAAACCTGTATTTCGAACGGAACGTTTTATATTGTCTTGGCGGCTGGTTTACACCGGCAGATACCCGAGTTTTGGTTCACAACTTTGCAGTCTTAACACACACTTTAAAATTCTTATTGAAGTTCTTCTGTGTAAACGACATTAGTAGAACGTACGTAAATTTTAGTTCGGCAATGCGTCGGGGAAACTGACCGGCGCTTATTTTTCTGGAAGTATAAATCCGCCATCGCCTTCCGAAATAAGAATGCACACGGCAGAACTCCGGACAGCTCTCTTAGCCCATCGATTAGGTACAAGTTTATATTTTTATCTTTATTGGCGCCTTACACGTTTTGTAGAATGTACGTCTCAGTAGCGGTGATTTCGAGGCAACATTTAGGATGTGGTAAATAGTCGGAACAGAAACGAATGCTGAGATTTACAGACCTTACTCTTGCTTGGCTTAGCCAAAGCAAGAGTAAGGTCCGACTATGATAAATTTGACACTTGTTCCATAAAGGACAATGCCGAAATCAAAATCGCATTAAAGAGTACATTGACAAAGACCGAAACCAATAGGCAAACATGTGATTGAAAATTAAAATTAAAAATAATATTTTTCAATTACTAATTAATGAAAGTCCCAGCGGACAAGGATTATTATTTTTAAAAAAGTTCACAACATGTTGTTCTCAGTGCTGTCAGATGTTGCGTATTTTCGCTGTAATAAGAATAAGAATAGAAACGTTTATTACTGCATGTAAAAAAATCATATGACAAAAATTACAAGCTATGCACATATAAGCTGATTTAACTATTACATTATACAATAAAAAAATGCTATAAATAGAATTACATGTATATGCATAGCCTAAATTAAATTAACAAGGTGCAAAAAAAGGTCTAGACGCAGCATGTGACTAACAGATGTCAGTCGCTGATTTTAAGCCTAGCCTATTTAAGTAGGTGACAGTAACTGGCAAACTATTTACAATTTCATAATAATAAATATAAAAATAATGTAAAAAACAAATTCTTTGTTCAGAGAAATGAAGACCAAATAACAATATTTTATATGAACATAAAACAAGAATCTAAAGAAGCACTTAAAATAGTGTTTGAACTTAACAAATTACTAATAAAAGGAATGAATAAAAAAAATTGAGAAAGAAAACAAAACAAAAGCATCAGACAAAGAAAGCTTAAAAAAAAAACCAAATAAACCAACACATAAAAAATAACAAGTGTAAAATGTTATAGAATACAATATTGCGAATCCTGCACATAGGTATACATTCGTAATAGGTAACGACATTTTAATCCTATCTTGCGATTTTAGATAAATGATTAATGTCACAGTCGTTAATCTGCAATAAAAATCTAAACTAAATACACTCCGTATAAAGTAAAATGAATTATGTTACTAATAAAATATTTTATCATTTTACTTCCGGTTTAGTTTTGGTCTATTTTCTATACCAATATCTGGCAGCTCCGACCGCGACTAGCCGTCATCATGACAGATTGTATGTATGTATCAAGGTAAAGATCGGTCAGTACGTCTTCAATAGTTTACGGAGAACCGACTCGCGCTGCTATCGCAATAATATTTTCCTTTAGATCGGAAGGAAAAGGTTATCAGCCAGATCAATTTATTTTAAGGTTTACGACCATACTGTTCGATCATAGCATACTGATTTCGCTTCCTCTACAAACAAACACGTTTGTAATTATTCGTCAACTACTATTTTAATTATAATTTTACTTAAATGCCTTTTTCGTAATTAATAGAAAAAAGATATTTCTGGTTCTATGCTGAAAGTCCTTCCTTTCCGTGTGAACAAAGACACAAATAGAAGTAGGTAACATTTCACAAGACTAACCTCAAAAATGCATTTTTAAAAGTGTCTGAAAGGTTATTCCTGTTGTGAAAGTAAAGTAAACCCTATTAATTATTGTGTGTAAGCATGTGAGGAATGAAAATACCTTTGGTTGATACGGTATCGTTTAAGTTACTACTTCATAGTAAAATCGGCAATGTCCTTTTATGTCAAAACTGACAGGCGGAAGGCAAACTTTGGCTTAGCCAAATAATCTTTATGACTCTCAGGCTGAGATAAATAGTCGTAACAGAAACTAAGACTAATCAAAAGTAGTACTTTGTGACGTCACTTTGACACGTTTTGTATGGACGAAATCACAAAGTAATGCCAATTGACGTCACAAAGTACTACTTTTCGTTAGACTTAATTTCTGTTACGGCTATTTATCTTAGCCTTACTTTTTAAATTCAAACAACAAATGCAATATGTGTACCTCTAACTTCACTTTCGAAACATAATACTTCGATTTAGTATTAACAAGAAATTGGTTGCAAAATTACAGAATCACGTACTTAATGGATAGATTCGCAACAGAACCCGCTAAAAGCTCGTTCATCAAAAGATAATGACATCATGAAACCGCTAAACCGGAGGCGTTTATGTCGAAATAATCCGTTACATCCCCAACTGTGACCCATTGATGAGCATAACGCCAATCCCTACCAACCCGGACATCGCACAATAGCCGCCAACACAACGCTAAACATCGCCACATTACCTCCGAAACTGTATCGAAATTGATACCGCACAAAAATTTGTCAGTCCCTTTGTATGCGACAAACAAATTCCGGTGTAAATCGCCTTGGGGGACAAAAACTGACCAAAAAAAACCTCCGCAAGCGGGTAGCCCGGGGTCGTTTCCGTTTTCTGATACAATGCCAAAGGATTCACTCAGGTAGGGGTGTTCTTGCGCTCACTGGGTAGCCGTGTGTTAGGGGCTTAGTGGATTTCAACTCCGATGTTTTTCAACAAAAAATCGATTTGAAACTCTTTATTTGTAAAGTTCAGAACCAGGAGGTGTAACTTAAATTGTTTGGGAACCGTATACATACTTAGCCTTTTATGGACGTCACGGCACAGACGACCTGGGAGGTATATATTTTTTCTTTTCCATTGTTCCGAAATAAAAAAACAACTTTGCTTCCAAGAACTTTAAGCTAGTAGTCTTAGGGCCGAGTGCACGAAAGGACAAAAAATCTAAATCAACATCAATCTACGATCAAACACGTCACTTTGTGTGGACAGTATGGAAGGAACTCTATGCGGTTCACTAAAGGTGACGTGTTTGAACATTGATTAACTCAGCCGTTTCTTCGTGCAACCGGGGCTTAATCTCTTTGATTGCTTCCCCATACAATTAAATCGAGTCAATGAGATTAAATGTATGGGGAAAGCGGATAGCAATTTAGCTGATAGCAGGGTTTCTTAAGCTTTTTGTAGTCGTCTATGACCCTTACGAAATAGAAAATAATAATGCAGACCTCTTTCGAACTTAATAAAAGGCATTATGAAGGAAACAACTTTTTAGTTATTACTACAGAACAAGAAAGATGCCAATTTTGATAGATCGTTCAAGAGCAGTTATCTTTTCATCATATGAAACCAAGGACCATGGACCCCAGGTTAAGAAACCCTGGTTAACATAGATTTACAATAAGTTGTTTTTTTTTGTCAAAGAATATGTAATAAATACTTTCCAGTATCACCTCATGGAAATAGTGGAGTCAAGCAAGACAGTAATGCGTGAAAGTGGAACATGCGAACGAAAAAATGTCGTTCAGAGTTCGGGGCGTCCCGCGCTGCTCCCAGCCCGGTCACCCGAGGCACCCGAGGCGTGGGTGATGCGACGCGACACACAATGGCGAGTCTCCCGCGGAGCTTTGTGATTTCAATGAACGATCGTGGGTCCGTTTTTTTGGCCGAGCGTCGGCGCTCGCGACGCGGCCGGCCCGTCCGTTTGTTTACAGTCGCAGCGGCGAGCGCCGGACGGGCGCGCGGCACGGCCGCGTGTGTGCGGAAGCTACGGAGCACCAGCAGCAGGGTTGTTGCACAGGTGTGGATGCTGTTGGCGATTAAAACACGCAAGTCTTCTAAAACTCGAAAACAATGTTTTATTCGTGATATGTTTATATCTTTAGTTTGTATAGTGATTGAATTTATGTTCTCAATGTATTTTCAATGACTTCATTTTATCGTTTTATGAATAATATTGAATATTGATGTGAACTTATTGCAAATGTATGAATTGACGATTTCTATAGCATGATGGATTTTTCCATCTATAATTCTCGTTGAAATAAATACCTTTTGATTTCATTTGATTTACGTCCACGCACAAATAATCTGTCACGTAGTTGAAATGCAAACAAAACTAATTTAGGGGGAACAACTTTTTTCCTCTATAATAACTTATCTATAATAACTTACTGCTATCTACAGGGCGGTCAATGGTCAATAACTCGTCAACGGAATTAAATGAAATGAAATTTATTTTGTGCTCTTATGGGTGTTACTATGTGTTACAGTGTTACTTAAACAACTTTTCGGTATCTCCACAATATTGCGAGCTATGGCGTACACACATTAAATTACAGGCAAAAGAGTGATTAAATCTGACGTTTGGTTGCATTACGTACCATTCCAACTGTAAAATTTCAGTTCATTTGGCTGAATAACACCTTCGTTTGACAGTTAGCGTGGTACGAAATGCAGCCAAACGTCAGATTTAATCACTGTCTTACGTGTTCACCTGCTATTCACCCGGCGAGTTAACGGACAATGATACCTCTCACTGACAACCTAAATAACGCTGCAAATAACCATTGGACTCCGTATATCTACCTATGCTTTCATTTTATCAACTTTTTCTAAAGGCTCATCTCAGGTATTCTTTTACTCTTACTGGAATACTCGGGATTGAACTCCGGGTTTCTAGTAACTATTTTAAATTGCGCTGAGCGGTTACGAGTTAACATTGAACAAGACAATTGCCTACCCCACATGTTTGGCTTCAACATATTCATTTTTTTTATGTAACTGGACATGAATGGCTAATACAGTACCCATCGTCATGAAAGCACAATACATTTCATTCCTTAAGGAATAAGGAGCCATGCCAGGAGCCATTTGTGAGCACGGCTACGTTAAACTGGAGTGAACACGGACAATGTTTCATTGCCGTTTCGAACATCTTTTCAACCAATGCCATGGTCCCAACCGGGCCGGACTTAACCCTAACATCTACTAGGGAACGATACCTATAGTTGTGTATGAACTCTGACACCAACAACTTTTTCAACTTAGAAAGAGAAATAAAGTAGTCCATGACCGAGGCAAGGATTTGAACCCATAACCCATGACAAACATGCGTTTGTTTTGAGAGTTATATTTATATATATTTTTGTATTTCAGATGCTCGTGTTATAAAGTCGTGTCGCTTCTGGGCACCAGCCCGATCACAGCGCGCCGGAGGCTGCCCGACTGGTTTACAGAGGATCGGCGGCGACGGTATTCGTTTAAAACACTCATTATAAAAGTGCCTCTTTCGCTCGCAGCGGATAAAATGAGATCTGAGCCATTCGCGGGTCTATAATGTTTTATGTGGGTGCGGACTTCCATTTACGTACCCCTTTTGTGTTGAGAAGCTTGTTCCCTTTGATATATTTAAACTTTTATCAAAATCCACACGTAATCACTCACAATACTTTGCGTTCACTCATTAACGTTTTATAGTAATATATTGTGTTGTGTAGTTTATACTCCCATACAATTACGAAATTATAATTATATTTGGAAATTAGTAGAGGTAATAACTTTGGTATTTAATGTTTCGTTGTGTCTGAAATGTTATTTATTTAAATTCAAATTAACTTTTTCATCGAACTGAACATGAATGACACCTACTGTCATGATCACGGCTACATTCAAGTGAATGCAAAGCATGGATCACTTTCATTGCCCCTTCGACGATCCTTCATTCAATGCGATGTTACCGACCCGAGCAGGATTAACCCTACCACCCATTAAGGTGGCCCAACCCGGCGGCCTCAACTCATTTGCGGGCACGGTACAAAACCGTGCTGTTGCGCTCTGGGACCTTCTCTGTTTCTAAGAATAAGACAGGCTCCGTGATGAGGATGATGCAACCTGTCCACAAAAAAGACAATGTGCATAGTGTATGATTTGGTAAGATTTACGAAAATTTTGATTTCAAAACGACTTATAGCTAAAAGTAAACCACGACCGCTGTAGTCAAAAATCTAACAAAAACCAAATAGATTCTAAATCTTGCTTAAATAAGCTATGTCTGATGACTAATATTTTTAAGATGTTCTTACTTTATCATTGCGTAATCCACCTCCAAAGTTATTGTATAAAACGCGCGAAAAATCCGGACTTTCGGACGTTATAACTTGAAACCAAACACAATTTTACAATGCCAATGGTCATCAGACATCTAGTTCAATCAAATAAAGCTATTTTGAGCAAAATTTTGGATCTCTGACAAGAAATATAGGCGTGATCTTCTTTCCCCTTTTGTATGGGGAGATGAGCGGGTTGGGCAGTAAGGAACTAGGACTACCTCCGATTTTACATGGAATCCAATAGTTGCCTCTTACGATATGCACGGGAAGAACTGCAGTCGGACAACTTGTATTCTATGAATGCCGGAACCCACAGAGTGCATACGTTGTAATGAAGTCCCTAATTATGTTGCTTTATCAGTGACCATTGAAATGAGAAAACAAGTATCACAACAAGTAACCACTTTAGGAGATAAATTACAGCGAAAGGCAAATAACCCACATGTAACAGTAAATTATAGCCAATATAAGCCGAGTTCAATATTTAACGACACAGATAACCCAGTGAATAGGCACAAGGTACGCATTGTTCAGTAGTTTATTCGTATAAAAACGGGTACAGGGGTTGCCATATACACATTTGCCGAGTGAACTGCTTTAGATAAACGTAAAGTAGTTCTAATAAGTCGTTTAATATTCACGTTCTGTGGCTCTTTCGAATGAATTAAAGATTAACTTGAAGCAGATGGCAGTCGCACCTATTGTTGGGTGGATAATGAATATTCCGCCCCTTCACCACTCACTTAGTATGTAAATATGTGTTAATGTTTCAATTAAAACTCTCAACACGTGGTCATCGCAGGCTTATCCATAAACAAATAATTTAATTCTTCGCATTTATGCACCATTGTTAATTGGGTCGTTAAAAAAATATTGTTAATTTTATTATTATTTTAATATTTAAAAAAATCTAATATTTCAACGAATCTGATATCTTACTGTCTTTTTGAATTATGTTAAGCGCGGCATATAGCGTACGCCAGGACATCACATAGGGACCTTAGGTTGTACTTTGAGGGAAATACCTCGACAGGGAGTAGAGTCAATAATTTACCGACCTTATATATAAATGATCTAGCGGATCAGTTGGTTCTTATTTTCGGAATATCGACGGTGAATGGGTGAATTCCCTGCCTGATCCGCGTTGAGCGGTGATCTAATCAGCCGTGAAGCAAGAACACGTTAATTTAAGAAAGAAAACTAATAAAAATGCATTATAACGAGGCTGGACTCGAACTAGCAAGCAGAAATGTTTGCTAACTGGTTCGAGTCCAGCGTGAGTCCACCCTTGCATAATGCTTTGAAAATAGATTTTTTTACAGTTTTCTTTCCTTAAGGTGGCCCAACCCGGCGGGCCTAACTCATTCGCGGGCACGGTACAAAACCGTGCTGTTGCGCTCTGGGACCTTCTCTGTTTCAAAGAATAAGACAGGCTCCGTGATGAGGAAGATGCAACGTGTCCACAAAAAAGACAATGTGCATAGTGTATGATTTGGTAAGATTTACGAAAATTTTAATTTAAAAACGACTTATAGCTAAAAGTAAACCACGACCGCTGCAGTAAAAATTGGAACAAAAACCTAATAGATTATAAATCTTGATTAAATAAGCTATGTCTGATGACTAATCTTTTTAAGATGTTCTTACTTAATCATTGCGTAATCCGCCTCCAAAGTTATTGTATAAAACGCGCCAAAAATGCGAACTTTCGGACCTTATAACTTAGAAACCAAACACAATTTTTCAATGCCAATGGTCATCAGACATCTAGTTCGATCAAATAAAGCTATTTTGAGCAAAATTTTGGATATCTGACAAGAAATATGGGCGTGATCTTCTTTCCCCTTTTGTATGGGGAGATGAGCGGGATGGGCCACCTTAATAATTGTTTCCGTGCTCCACCGTCGATTCTACTAACATATCAAATCCTACATCAAAATAAAAAAAACAAAATGTTTTTATTGATCAAAAATAAGGCCATAAAATACAGAATAATGTTTTCTTGTTTAGAAATAGAGAATGTAAAAATGTCAAAGTGCTATTCGAAATGCTCAGCCTTGTTTGTACAAGATACATATCTGGGTACCTACCTACCTACCTACCCAACGAGCGGATATCCTTTTCATCCCCAAATGGCCATGTAAAATGCTTTTATCTATGGTACCTACCTACCTACGCACGGCCTACTAAAATCCTTACCAAGCGATCTGCGATCTGCTCATACGTCCGGTACTATTTTTTTTACTTTTTTAACCATTTCTTATGCTGTCTGGCGAAGGTTGGTGGATGTGCTTCTACACCCTCTGCACACCAACGTACAATTACTTAATTCACTCTTCTGTAGTAGTTAATGTTTTTCCAGTGCAAATATATAAAAGTTACCTACAAGCCGCAAATTACTGCATGAACATAAAACAAAAGACCACCGCTAACCCTTCTTTTCTACAGTTAGGCATTCCATGCATTCATTTGTTATGTTCTGTCAATGAAAGCTACTCTGGATGACAGTTGGCAACAAACTAACGAAGTTCCTGTCAATATGCTTCTCTAACACCTGATTACACCACCTCCAAGCTACCTACCTGAAATCAAATAGTTGACTTTCGGTTATAATGCACATGGTGTAACCGAAAGATAACTTTGGGATTTTTGTAGCTGGAGGTGGTGAAAACATAAAGGCATAAAGCTCACACGCTCACACGTCTTATGCCATCCATATATATTATTAAGTAAATATGGGCTAAGGTGGGCTTCGTTGACGACACTGAAACTTTGAATATGCTTTTATCGTACACAGATCTATGAGTTCCAACTTTGGAATAGTTCTACAAACAAAATTCATCTTCTTACAACGGCGTAAAATGAAGTTGATGGTACCTATCCGTTTAAAACAGTTCTCTTCCTATCTAAACTGTAACTGAGTTTAAAACAAGTTTAAAACTGATAATTTTCGAAACTTTTCCAGAACTTCGGCAATAGTTTTGGAACTGCAAAGCACTGTTCGCTACATCGGTGGCGACGCGATGGAGACCGTAGGAGGCGGAACCAGCCGAGGGCTGAGGGTGCATCATGCAGTTTGCAGCGGGAGCGAGCGAGCGACTAGCACTGACCGTGGTAGAGTACGGCTGCAGACTCAGCCGGATGCCGTCCTGCGCGAGCCGCTCCCTCAGCAGCCGCTTCAACTGCATCCGCGGGATCTTCACCAGCTCCGCCTTGCCCTCCTCGTACTCGTCCGCGTACTTCGCCGGCTCCGAGGTGGACGCGTGCGCCGGCTCCTTCCGCGAGGACGGGCCCGCCTCCGCGTCCCGCTCGCACCCGCACTCCGGGGCGGCCGCCTCCAGCGTGAAGTACACCGCCGCGGCGCCCTCCTCCCTCAGCGAGCGCACGGAGACCAGCAGCCGCTGCCGGTGCGCCGGGTTCAGCACGCCGATCGCGTCCAGGTCGGGCTCGCCGACCTGCTTGCATATCTCGAGGTCGTCGTAGCCATTGTCGAGAAAGCTCTCCGCGTACTGGCCCAGGTGCAGCGAGCGCAGCCACTCGACGACGATATTACCCGCGGCGGAGGTAGCCATGGCGCGTCACGGAACACTGCGCATCACACGCGACGTGCCGGCGCGGCGGTCGGCGATAGACTGGCTGGCCGGCGCGGGGCGGCGGGCGGAGGGGGTGCGCCCCGCGCCCGCTCGCTCGCCCCGCACCGCCCGCGAGCCGCGGTCGCCCACCCCGTGTCGTGTGCGATGAAGGGAACCCTTTGCTACTTCTTAGGACAAATCCACGGTAATTTGCGGACCGAAATACTTTATTAATTTATTCTTGTCCTTTAATCATAAATATAATAAATTAATTGCTTGCATGACTACATTATTTAATTGTATAGGTTAGACCTTTCTTTGCCAATTCTGTTTAAATTAAATAATTTTCTCCAGTCTACTAATTTGTTGAATTTCCAAAATTCTAAGCTGGCTTATCTTACCAAACGGTAAAGTCGTGTAAACATGAAGTTATATATATAATAGTTATTTAATATGTAAGTACTAAACTTTTATATATGTATCGTATGGGGGGGGGACAATTCTCAGGTCAAATTCTTATCACATATGATCGAGGAGCATGTATAAAGAAATTCATAAAAAACCGACAAGTGTATTATCTCTTCCTACCCCTCCTTGGAACCGGCGTGATGTTATACATGTATAAACTTACCCACAATTACATTATCCATTTTTTTAGTTAAATTCATTATCCATAGGACAGGACACACGATGTCTGCAGTACATGCATTTGTGTGGACTAGTCTGCATAAAATAATTGATTGCATTTGTTCACATCTTGTTTATTGTAGCGAGTCGATGAAAATACTATTTAATAATACATTTTAATTGAATGAATAATGAACTGTTTACATCAGTCGTGTGGAGCTACACTTTTTCTTCGCCATTTCTGCTCACGAAGAGACGGCTGAGTTAATCAATGTTCAAACACGTCACTTTTAGTGAACCGCATGAGTTCCTTCCATACTGTCTATACAAAGTGACGTGTTTAATCATACGTTGACGTTGTTTTTGATGTTTTGTCCTTTCGTGCACTCGGCCCTAAGCCGTTAATTATTTGATAGCATACTTACGAGTACGACAACTTATAAAAAAGTCTAGCATTTGTGATATAATAATAAGGTATAGCGCAAAAAGTTGCTATTTGTAAGTTAATTATAGTTTCTACATTGTGTTACAGAAATTGTTGCAAACGACCGAGGCGCCATCTAGGTACTTTAACGCACACACAATTTAAATAAAATAAAAACAAGAAAAAAATCTAATCTGTACGAACAGTCTGAGTTCACACTTAAATCGACGTTTACACAACTTCGAAGTTACGTAAAAACATCAAAACACATACAATTTTTACTACTTATACTATGCTTTTACTTCTTCAAGCTGGCAAAATCAAACTCGTACTACTAATCTGTGTGAAAACGCGGAGTGGGCGTAAACGGCAACGTCAACATATTTACGTCGACGATATTTTAGCTGTCAAATCAAACTCGAGACTCGCAAATGTTAGTTCGCTCTTCAATTCTCCATTCATTTGAAAACGCCAGTCGATCGTTTTGGCGTAAACGCCGATTTAGGTGACAAGTCGGACTAGGTTATCTGTTATGTATTATTCTTTCATCATTACTTTTTCATAAGACAGTTTTCTCTTGCATATATCCTCACCCTCTTTACCGAGATCATAATATCATTGGTTTATTCACAATGTCACGCCTAAAAAGATAAAGAAAATTGTTGTAAATTGATATGTTAACCGTTTGTCTTGTCTTCCTCTGTATCCTAGTCAAACCTAAATTAATTACCAAATTTTATTTTACCAATGAAAATATTATCCAGAATCTAAATTAAACAGTCACCAAATATGGCAAATATGGCTGACTCAACATTTTAGTCGAAAATGGCGCGCATTCCAAATTCAAGTATTGCTGAGACACCTATTAATCATGAGACAACATGATTAATACATAAAAAAGTAAATGTTTGGTTTTGTTATTATGAAATTCAATGCTTGTGAATGTTTGGTGCAGAGCCCTCTACCTACACGCAAGACGATCCTTTTTTACTACCCCTAGCTTCATATTAAACATCAGCTAAAACCACCAAGGAGATAACAATATGGTATGTACGTCGGCCCCATGTTTCTAAAAAGCACTTTTCTCGAAGCCCCGGGCGCACAACACTCTTCCTGAAAGACTAGGATTATCATAGTTTAGCATTTCTCAGCGAGTCAGGAAGGACGGAAATGGTGATGGCGGCTGAGCGTAGCCACGTGTTAGTATAAATGCACTGACTGTAATAAGCCCGATTGCGATTTGGGATGGGCGAATAACGTGCAGAAAATCTGTAGTGAGGGAGTTCGTAAGCGAACTGGCTGGTCGGCGCTGCCGCCATTGTATGCACGTATAGCTTGTGGTGTAGGGCCTAGACTACTTTGTATTTTTATTTGTATATATAAATCAGCCTTTGGAACACATAACGAGCACTTGGAGTCGTCAAAATCTATTCCATGGAAAAAATCTAAGTTTCAAGTTAAAAGTTAATAACTAGGTATATACAGTTATAACATAACACTTAATATTAATACATGCAGTATTAAGATCTTGCTTTAATTAAGGTTTATAAATTAGTAACTAAATAGTTCATCAAAAAAGTAATAATTG
This sequence comes from Incurvaria masculella, assembly GCA_946894095.1. Taxonomy (NCBI): domain Eukaryota; kingdom Metazoa; phylum Arthropoda; class Insecta; order Lepidoptera; family Incurvariidae; genus Incurvaria; species Incurvaria masculella. Next base: position 14,527,606 of record OX335651.1, read on the forward strand.
TCCGAATACAGATAAAATGAGACATACAGGGCATCAATAGAATTGTCAGGATACAAAATTAGATTTAAAATACAGAGCTTCAATATTATTGTCAGAATTTTTTCTACTACTATAACTAGAGCTTATGGTTTTAAATCCTCGCCGGGTCATGTACTACTTTCTTTATCGATCTGAGTTGAAGAAGTTCATTTCGTTACGAATACGAGGTTGTCCATAGTCCGGAACCCATACAACACTGTAGATCCCCTTGCCCTACTAGGTGGTAGGGTTAAGCCCGCACGGGTTGGTACCACCGCATTGGATAAGCCATGGTTCAAGCGGCAATGTAAAATTGTCCGTGTTTTCCAACCAGTTCAGTGTAGCCGTGCTCATAAATGGAAGGTCATTGCATGGCACCGAATTCCTTCGGGAATGTGGTGAATCGGGCTAATATCATAACGGTAATAGTCGTTATCATCCAAATCAGGTCAATTGTAAGTGGCTACACCGACCCCGTACAAACTAGTTTCTGTTGCCTCTTCAGTCCTTCCATGCCCGCTGACATTTCTCTAGCAGGAGTCGCGTTTTCTTAGCTGCTTAGCCCGTGGCGGTGCGTGCAATCGTTACTGAACTTTCTCGGCTAAGATAACTCAACATGAGGTTTTCCGATAACGCCCCGCGCGAGTAAAAGCTTTCCAAAGTGTATCAACGCGTCTCTTACCTCGCCCTCTCGGCGGCTTTTATCACAACTCACTTCTATTGTACTTCTGTGTCACTTGCGACAGTTCCGAGGAGTATCTACATCGTAGATGACGCTTCCACGGTCCACTATGCGTTGAGTCTTTCGGGATTTATATCGACTTATACAACTTCTTTGTTCCACAGGTAATCACCGACTGTGCTGGGTTACATTGAAATTACACTTGATCCGATATTGCGAATTAGAGTCCACGGTAATTCCATTTTGTTTCCATAGTTTTTAAAATTTGCAGGATACAGAAAATTTGATTTGATTGATGAACTTTCTAATACAGGTGTGAACGACCTAAAGTACATTCAGAATAGAACAAAAAATTACTTATTAGCGGAGAGATCGTACAAATCCAAGATAATTTATTTTGACAAAACAAACAACACAGTGCTACGGATAAAAAAAGGTAAAATATTTATGTTATTTTTTTTCTTTTACCTCAAAGAAATCATGATTGGTTGAAGTCATTGTGACCAGTGCATTAAAAAGTTGTGAGGCGAAAGGGCGTATTAAGCCGGTCAAATAACCCTTTTTCTGGTAAATAAGAGGTAACCCACTGATTCTTTAAACATCATATTTATTTTCTATCGATTATTGCTTCCAAGTACATTGAACTTCAAATAGTATTTGAGAAAACTATTCTGTAGGTAAATAGCTAATTAGATTTATGTGTTTTCGAGTACAATAAGAAAATTCAGCACTATTGTATTAAACAATTTTGGTCTCATCTGTCAGTTGTACTTGGTTTTTTTTATGCAACCTGACATTGATGGCTAATACCACACAACTGCCGTTATGATATTAGCCCAATATACCACATTCCTGAAGGAATTCGGTGCAATGCCAGGACCTTCCCTTTATGAGCACGCTACATTGAACTGGATGGAAAACACGGACAATTTTTCTTTGCCGCTTCGACCATCCTTTCATCCAATGCGATGGTAGCTACCCGGGCTGACTTAAGTAGCGGCCTTAGTAGGGGAAGGAGACCTACAGTTTTACATGGATTCCGAACCATGGAGCAGCTCGCATTCCAAACGAAATGCACTTATCTAACTCAGAAAAAGAAAGAAAGTGATGCATGATCGGGGCGAGGATTTGAACCCAGACCTCTGGTACGCTAGGCATGTCCCTGCGCCACTAGGCCACGAGCCGCGTGTCTTCACATTGGGACGAATTAGCATAGACGCGCTGAGGTGTAGTGTGATCTTGAAGCTCTCAAAAGCTCTCGGAAAACTTTTAACTTGGCGGCGGCTGAGCCTCACTAAGAGAGGATTTTCATCAACTTCAACGTGAAATATCTCCTAAATAATATTAAGAGGACGTCTTTTGGTTCAATGCCGGTCGGTGATCGCGAACGGCATTTCAGTCTCATGAAGCGCGATGAAAAACGACAGTAGATAAAACGACGTTTGATCGTACCCCTTCTCTGCCTATCCTGGAGGGGAATGAAGTATTTCATGTTTATTTTTCATTTTCATTCTATACTTAAGGTTAAGCAACGCTGGGATCGGTTGGGTTCTGCGTGGGTAACCGTTCGACAGTTGAGGTTAACCTTGGTTCCTAAAACTGTAGCCCCTTCCCTCCTAAATAAAAACATTTTTATTGTGTGGGGTCATTGCGGAAATAATAATTGTCCTTTTTTTATATATACCTTGTTGTATGTAGTGCAATATAAGGAAAGTTCTGGCATGACAACTTATTCCTTAGGGAGTAGGTGTGCTATTATCTTACTTATATTACTATATTATTGGTTAGCTAATGTCATAGTACCCGTTATGATACAAGCCCACTACAAGCTTTCCTGAAGGAAATCGGTGCCATGCCAGGTCCTCCCCTGTATCTGAGTACGCCTATTGAACTAAATGGAAAAACGAATCGCTTTTAGGGTTATGTTCCTCAAAAGCAAAATAAAAACTCTTATAGAATTCACTTCATTGGCTATATGTCTCTCAAGATCATTTTTCTCAGGAAATCAGAGTTATCAAATTAATCACTTTAAACAAGACAACAAACTGGTAAAAACTACAAATGATCTTTAGGCATGACTAAAATCCAACGACCGTGGAAGGACAGTAGTGGCGATCGAACCTCCTCGTACGGCGGCAGTGTAGCCACAAGTTAGTGGAAAAGTTCTGACTGTAACAAGTTCGTTTACGAATTCGAGGCGAGAATTAATGTTCGTTGCACTAAATAGCGTCCTCTAAAATTCTTACGTATTCTTCCGTATCAGTGCAACTCGAGAACAGCCGTAGTGAGTGAATTTGTAAGCAAACTCACTCGCTGGTGCTGCCGCCATTGTATGTGAAAGTGGCTACGCCGTCGCCACACAAACTAGTTTCGCTTACCACGGCCGTCCTTTCATCCTCTCCGCTAGATGAACCAGCAAGCAAAAACAGTAATGCGTGTGTCTCCCAATTCGTTCACCATTTTTTTTTATGCGACCTGACATGGATGGCTAATATCTCACAACTACCGTTATGATATTAGCCCAATACACCACATTCCCGAAGGAATTAGGTGCCATGCCAGGACCTTCCCTTTACGAGCACGGCTACATTGGACTGGGTGGAAAACAAGGACAATTTTTCATTGCCGCTTTGACCACCTTTTCATCCAATGCGATGGTACCAACCCGGGCGGGCTTAAACCCTACCACCTAGTAGGGGAAGGGAACCTACAGTTTTACATGGATTCCGAACCATGGAGCAGCTGGCATTCGTGACGAAATGCACTTGTCGAACTGGAAAGACAAAGACAGTGGTGCGAGTTGGAATTGAGCCCAGGCCTCTGGTACGCTAGGCCAGTCCCCGCGCCACTGGGCTACGAGCCGTTTTACATTGAAGTTAGCGAGTTATCCATCCGATACGTCCCGCCTCACACCGCACACGTGGAATCGATCGATCAGGTAAGAGTGAAGAATGCACGACTCGCATTCCCCCCTCGTTCTTCGCGGAGCGGTGGCACTCAGGTCTTGGCTTCGGCAAGTCACTACGCGCGAGCGCCGTGAAATGAAAGGAGGATGAAGACAAATGAAATGTGACAAGTGAATAATGAAACCCCGCGGCGGGAAAATACACTTAATCTTCCAGATTTTCTCTTTGGAATAACTTCCCTCAATGCAGTGTTTAAGCGGAAAAGTGGTTCGATAAGAGTGACAGACTTGGAATAGGCGATTGTGGACGAACATTTCACATTATTTCAAAGTATACGTTTAAATAAGTTCAACTCTCCTCTCGCATAGCATAATTTGTCATCTTGTGAGTTCAAGTTTGTGAAAATTGCGATTGCTTAGGATCAATGAAAGCTTTATTGCCTATAGAGAAAAAACATTGACAAGAGATTGATAACAAGAAATGACCCAATCAATTAAAATGTAGAAATGACCCAATCAAATCTTCTATATTGAATGAAGGACTTATATCGCTAGCTTTTGGATCGCACAAAAAAACTCGTACTCTGAAAAAAAAAATCGAGTAACTGTTCTGTTTTAGCACAGTTAAAATTCAGTAATTTCTATTAATATATTACGGTAAGTATTTATTACTGAGCCAAAACAGTTAATATTAAACATTTATTTTAACCGATTGGAAAGTACGGCTTGGTAAAAATAAAACGTGTAGCAGATCAGATGATTTTTATGATTTTTGATGATTTTGATGATCTTAAATGATTGATCATTCGGGCTGACTAAAAATCAGGCGTGCAATTGTCCAGATCAAGTAAGTAAGTCAGTCAGCGTGTTTGCGTCCACTGCTGGACATATGCCTCTCCAATTTTCCTCCAGTCCTCCCGGCCTTCAGCTCAAGAAGATTCAGATCAAGAGGTACAGTAATTTTAACAGATTGGACAGTACCTTTCACTGAATTTAAGACGTAAGTAATAATGGAAAAAATACTAAAGCTAGAAACAGTTTTCACGCAGTTAGGAAAACAATAAGTACTGTTTTTACTCAGTTAGAATAACCAATTTACTTAGTTGGCTCTATTTTAACGTGGCAATATCGTTGTTGTGATCGGAATTACATTTAGATTCACTGATTCTTTTTTCAGTGTAGTATAGAAAAAAGGAGGAACCAATTTTGAGACCCAAAGAATCAAATTCATCAGACAAAAGTCGGACGCACCGTTGAAACTCGAACACTTTTCCAATTTCAGCGTTTTTCCACCTGAGCGGAATCGTGGATCGGTGCTACAGTCCCCCCCCCCCCCTTGCCCCCTCCTGCCCCCGCGGTCGCGCGCATTCTCCGGTCATCTCAATCAAAATAAATCGTGTACTCACCCTGCCTTCCTTTCTACCCTCATCCGTGCCAGCGATAGATCGAAAGCTTTACATGTCAACCGCCATCTCGAACCTACATTGAGTGAGTCTCCATTCAAGGGTACACTCCGTTGTTTTCGGTCGGAACATTTTATTCGATCACAAGCTTCGGATTAAATAAATAGATAGAAGTTGGAAAATATAAACTCAATACTAATGCTACGTTTGTCGTTAGATCTCGTGTGCAATAACAATATTAACTATGTCGAACTTTACTTAACTTCATAATTACCCAATCCCAACACCTAATGAAAACATAATCCCTGTATTATTATTATTGTTCCAATATCCATTTATTTTTACGCAAAAAATTTGGATTGTTTTAATCAATCACGTGAAAACGGCTGAACGGATTTTGATGTTTAACGTATAGATAGTTTATTACCTGGATTAACACGTAAGATCCTTTTTATCCCGGAAAATTGTCTAGAACGACATAGATCCGAGCGAAGCCGGCTAACTGAGGTATAACATAATAACAACACATACAATAACTAAGCTGAATCTTTCATCAAAGCACCAAAGCATCAAAGCACACCTGTGGGCGCAGGCCGTAGTGGCGGCTCTCTGCGGGAGGTGGTGGTACTGGACGCGTAGGCCACCACCACCCCCATCTCGGAGATCCCCACATCCGCTCTGTTTCTCCGCCTTGTCCCTCCGGCGAGAGAGATCCTGTGCGGACAGCAGCCCGCCAACCTCAGGCACGCCGGAGATATGGTGGGCTCCGTAGCGAGGCAATCAGGTGGTCTTCTTTGCAGGGAGCCAAGGTGGTGGGTGGCGAGGTAGTGGTGAGGATCTATGCCGTGAGATCCCGTTAGGGTTGTCACATGTGATTTACGTCGGGAATCTTATGAAATCATTACCAATATAACAATTAAATATTTTTGAATTTGCAAACATTTGTGACATCAATCACAACAACATTCTACATACTGTAGAGCATAGACTATTATTTTTTCCGAGTACAAATATACCATGACTATGTTACTACCTAAGATCGACCGTAGCAACGCCAGTTGGAATTGTTACCACAAGGGAACCCTGCCTCCGTCTATTTATTAAGGAAGGGCGGACGCTTCATTCGGCTCACGTAACTTTATAATCATGGTGAAGTCGTCTTCCTCACTTTCTGATGGGATCACGCTTTGCCCCCCGCGGACAGCCTGGATGCAGTGACGTCACGAACCGCTGTGTCGCCGCCGTGAAGATCATCATCTTTTTGGAAAAATAAAGTGCCTGTTATCTTCGTAAACGACCTCTGTCGTGCAGATTTGGCGACCCCATCACCCGAATGCATAAGATTCCTCCCCGTGCACGATTTTGTAATAAATCATTGGTCACGCTTCTGATATTAGCCCAGCATACCGCATTCCCGAAGGAATTAGGTACCATGCCAACACCTTGCCTTTATGAGCACGGCCACATTGATTACTGTGTCTCATTATAGGCCATAGCAAAGGCAATGTGTAGACCTAAGTTTTTATAATAATGTATTTGATTATGTAGGTTTTGTTAATTACAAATATCCAATGGAATAATTTATTTTAATTTAAAATACTATGTCAAACAATATTTAAGCTGCTATGTCAACTTATGCGTTACTATAACTTTTTCATAATGCGACCATTGTATCTGCGAAGACTTGAAATAGTATGTACACATTCATACATTAAATATCATACCATTACAAAAATAAGATAAATATCTAGGTAAATGGTAATTTATTTTCATATCAACAGTAAAACATTTTTCGCTGTTTTGCATTAACTGCTCAACACTTCGATCTTTTACGAAAACGTGTCTTATCTTCATGTGTATTTAATATTTTTCCAAGTAATTACTACGTTTTAAAGCGATTCATCTTAATTGCCGATATTTGTACATTTAAATATGCACTGAAATCGGAATGGCTACATCTCTTTATTTTGGTTCGATACCAATGGTTGTTTGGATACGATAGCTTATTCATTTATTATATATGTGTTTGTAACATTAACGTTTTGCCGTTGACACGTGAGAAAACCACACCCACCGTCATGATATAAGCCCAACACACCTCAGTCCCGGCGGAGTTAGGCGTCATGCCAGGACCCTCCCATTATGAGCATGGCTAAATCGAACTTTTGATTCGTTTCTTTTCAGTGTAAGTAAACACACTCTTGTGTTCGTATTTTTTTTTCTAGACGGTTAGATTATCACGGACCAAGAAAAACAGACAATACATTTTGCCGGGACTCAATATACAAATATTTTTTTTATTCTTATGGCTAAGTAATTAACTATAATGAAATGAACTGGATAGAAAACACGGTCAATTTCATTATTTGCAATTTCGACCATCTTTTAATCCAGTGCGATGGTACCAACCCCGTGGGTCAAGGAGGTACCTATCCGCAAGTTGAGATTGGTCAACCTCTGACCGGGTACCGGGAGTCAGATAAGGCACCCGTGATTATGTTTATTTGATCTCTATTATATTAAGGAACCTGTAAAAATAAAGTTTTCCTGAGTCCTATTTTTAGGGTTCCGTAACCTTTTTTTTTATGCGACCTGACATGGATGGCTAATACCACACAACTACCGTTATGATATTAGCCCAATACACCACATTCCCGAAGGAATTAGGTGCCATGCCAGGACCTCCCTTTATGAGCACGGCTACATTGAACTGGATGGAAAACACGGACAATTTTTCATTGCCGCTTCGACCATCTTTTCATCCAATGCGATGGTACCAACCCGGGCGGGCTTAAACCCTACCACCTAGTAGGGGAAGGGGACCTACAGTTTTACATGGATTCCGAACCATGGAGCAGCTCGTATTCGTGACGAAATGCACTTATCGAACTCTGAAAGAGAAAGACAGTTGCAACAGCGCTAGGCCAGTCCCCGCGCCACTAGCCTACGAGCCGCTCAACCCAAAGGGTGAAATCGGAACCCTATTACTAAGCCTCCGCTGTCCGTCCGTACGTCCGTCCGTCCGTCCGTCCGTCTGTCACAGGGCTGTATCTCATAAACCGTAATAGGTAGGCAGCTGAAATGTTCACAGAGTGTGTATTTATTTTGCCGCCAACCAATAGGTAAAATAAGAAAATGTATAAAAAATAAAGCGGGGACAAAAAACGTGTTTTTTTTGGTGTTGATGGTACGGAACCCTTCGTGTGCGAGTCCGACTCGCATTTGGCCGGTTTTTTTTTATTTATTTTAATATCACAATGATCCTCAAGCCGTCCCGGCTGTTCGAGCAGCCGGGTCATGTGTGGACTCGTGAATTGAGAGCCACCCGGGGCGAGGGTCGCGGGTGACACGAGGGGAGTGAGGTTGTGACATCTATTGGCTCGGTGATAGTTATCGCATTGCTTGACTGACGCGCCCCACGACCGACGACAAAGGGTGACGCGCGTATAAATGCTTCCGATGAGTGATTCTCATGCACACCTTTGTAAAATTTGTCGTTAATTAACATTCATTTATTCATAATTAATTTTAAATTTAGCTCTGGGCTGGTCTGTGGTGGTAATATCAAATACTAAATACTACGCAACTGTGTCTTTGTTATCCTATAGTTGCATTTCTTTCATTGCTAAAGCGGGTATGCTCTTGTAAATCCGTTGTGTTTCAGATCCACTGAATTGTGAATAAGCTAGAAGTGCTGTTCTAGCTTCAATACCGTGCGCTTGGATACGTCTCATGTAACCTGGGGGTTACTATGGAAAATTAACTCGACCGGTGAACAGGCAATTGAGTGATTAAATCTGACGTTTAGTTGCATTTCGTACTGTGCTAACTGGTGATATTCAGATTATTTGGCCGAATAACACGTCGTTTGACAGCATGGTACGAAATGCAAGTACACGTCAGATTTAAGGGGATTTAGCTGCGGCATTCGCATGCACGCCAGCACACAAAACGAATGTAGGAAAAATCTTCTTCTAGCAGTCAAATAAAATAAAGTGAACGTTTAAACTTCTTAATTTAGATCGCCCGTACATACTATGGCATTTAATTTACGATGGACGAAGCAGGAATGAAAATTGCTCATGTTTTTCACCCAATTCATACAATGGTCGTAGCAGGAATTAAAATGGTCCATGTTTGCCACCCAGTTTAATGCAGCCGTAAAATATAAGTTATCGTGACACTCAGTTCCTTTGAGGTGTGTTGGGCTAATATGATGACAGCAGGGTTTCATCATCTATAAGTCATACATATAATTTTTATTTTTATAAAAATAAGTTCAAGACAAAAGAGATAGAGAGGTTGTCATTTCTGTCCTCTTGTTGCCATGTTGCTCAAAGGCGCGTGGACATGACAGAACTTGTGGTATTAGCCATCCATGTCCAGTCACATAAAAAAAAAAAAAAAAAATGTCAGATATCATGAAATCCAATCCCCACTCCGTTCATGTACCACTTTCTTTCTCTTTCTGAGTTGGATAAGTGCATATCTTACGACGATCTTGTTTCATGGTTCGAAATCCATGTAAAACTGTAGGTATCCTTCTCCTACCAGGTGGTAAAGCTCACATTATTCATTCATATCTTGTTATATAAAAAAAACACAGGCCATTCGCTATTATGCTGTCTATAATAATGTCTCTTAAAAATATTTTACAACTTATATTTATAAAACTGCGCAAGTAAAGTTGTTTTTTTTTTCGAACTGTTACAAAAATCCAGCAGGCTTTTTTTTTCCCCAATGTTGGCACGCTTCACTCGGTCAGTTTATTTAGACCACGTGGCTGTCTTTGTGTCCGTCGTGATATACGTCCACTAGGCACAAAGATTTACTTTGTACACTCAGCTATTAAATTAAATGGATAATTCAGGAGAAGTCGCCAGTGACCGCGGCCATGCGGGGTCGTCTGTATAAATTGGGGTTCACACGAAAGTTCGAATCAGCTCGTAACCTGACGTAGGCTTTTAAATACTCCCATTACCCTTTTGAACTTTTGGTCAAACAATTTATAGCTCCTTTGGATTCCGAAATTTAAAAAGAATACAAGTGGTCCCACTCGATGTCTTGCCTTGCATGTCATTATAGGTGACTGATATTCTAGTTGTAGTATATTTCTATTTCGTCTAGTAGTCATAGTTCATGTTGCTCAAATTTAAGTGACAGTTTTAGATATGCGTCTAAGGAATCCGTCGTTCGTGGCTCGGATTTTACGTAAATGTATGTAGTGCTCCTTACTTTACTTACGATTAATCCCATCTGTGTTGGTACCTTAGCATTGAATGAACGATGGTCGAAGAGGAAATGGTAATAATAGTCCATGTTTTACATCCAGTTCAATGTAGCCATGCAATATGACGAGGGTCCTGGCGTGACACAAGGGGTGTTAGGATATCATTATTTAAACAATAAGCGTGATTTTATCCATCTATGTGCAGTTACATATGCAATCGAACCGTCTATGAAAAACCGGCCAAGAGCGAGTCGAACTAGCACACAAAGAATTATGTACCATCGTACAAAATTTAACCACAAAATAATCACTTATGTTGCATTTTTTTTTAATTTGTTGTTATAGCGGCAATAGTAAAACACACTCTGTACAAATTTCCACTGGCTACCTATTCATGAGATACAGCTAGACAGACAGACGGACGAAAGGTAAGCGGAGGCTTAGTAATAGAGTCCCATTGGCAGCCTCGGTTACGGAACCTAAAATTAAAATTTTGGGAGCAGCTAAGTTTTATAACTATCGAATGTCCAATACAATACGACTGATTAGTGAGCTTCTTGATCTTTTACATGTGATTCCAACCAATATTAGTCATTTATGAATGTGAAGGTAAACCCAAATCTTTTTAATGACTATAAAGTGAACGTACGATTATTTTGCACTTTATTTCTTATGTTACTTTCCAAACTACCCACTAGTTACAGTTTAGTTACTAGTCTATTCTTAGGTTACTTTTCTTGTTGCTACCTGTATAATTTTATCCCATTATCGGGTTGATTGGAAGAGATTGACATTAGGCATTAAGTCCGCCCTTGTATGTACTATGTGGATGGAAGCAATAAAGAATATTATTATTATTATTATTATAAATATATCCATTTATTAACATTAATTATAATTAATTAAGTAGTATTATTATTATTACGAGACGAGACGCTGTGACGAGAGTGGCCTAAGACTTAGAGAGTAGTGGCAACCCAATGTGCGTACATAGAATGGGTGGTCGGAAGGAATGGGTTGGGGCGGAAGGGGAGTGATCCTGCGTCCGCTCTGATGACCGTCACTCGACCCTCGGGGCCTTCAGACGACACGGGGGAAGATCTAGTGACGCACTGTGCGTTCTGTGTCGAATCGTGCATACCACCGTTTGCATTTTTTGACATTTTTAGGGTTCCGTACCCAAAGGGTACCAAACGGAACCCTATTACTAAGCCTCCGCTGGCCGTCAGTTCATCCGTCCGTCCGTCCGTCCGTCTGTCACAGGGCTGTATGTCATGAACCGTAATAGGTAGGTAGTTGCCATTTTCACAGAGTATGTATTTATTTCGCCGCTATAACAACGAATAGGTAAAATAAAAAAATAATAAAAATTATTATTATTTTACCTTTAATTTTTATTATTTTTTAATTTGCATACAAAAAACCTGATTGTTTGTGATAAATCTTGTACGATGGTACGTAACCCTTCGTGTGCGAGTCCGACTCGCACTTGCCCGGTTATTATTTTATAAATGGATTTACTTTAATTTATATTTTCAAGAATAATACATTCAAGTACCCTCCACTAAAACTCTTACTTTAGGGATAGGTTTTAATCACTGAAGAGTAAGGAAGGAGAAGCGGCATGCGCTCGATCTCGTGTCACCGCGCGCCGTATGGTCAAAGTGACCTGAAATGTATAGGAATCCGGCGGCGCGTCGCATGCCACACAGTCGAAACATCGAAACCGATTGTGCTCTAAAAATGCGTTCGTCAAGTCAGTTCGCGACTATGTTTGCATGCGGCATGTAGTTACATGGGGGGAACGGCAGAACGTCTAATATGCAGATCGTATAATGTCATATTTTAACAAAATTTTTAAACCATGCACAACGTATAATCGGCAGATCGTATAATTTTATACGTAGTGCATTAAGAAGTTTAAAAAATAAAATTACTTATTTCTCCATGCATAACGTATAATAGTCACAACGTATAATATTATGATCTTTATTTAACAAAAAAAGAAAACCATGCATATCATATAATCCAAAAACTTTTCATACGATAAGCGCCCTTATGCATATACTTTTAAAACGTATACTCGCACGTGACGTTTCGACCGTCTCAATTAGCGTAAGGTGGCCTTTCGAAATTGTAGCAAATATCGATTCGTACCAGTTTCAGCCTTAAATGTATCGTTATTAGGGCGCTTTATGCAGTGTTTCTTGGCATATTATACGTTGTGACTATTATACGTTCTGCATGATGCAAAGTGTTGATTTTATTTTTAAACTTTATCCATGCACAACGTATAACATTATACGTTGTGAATATTATACGATATGCATGGTGTTCATTTTTTGGAAAAAAATACTATTATACGTTGTGAATATTATACGTAGTGAATACGACTCGTTACATGTAGCGCGCTAGGTTGCATATCTCCTCACTTTTTATCAATGGATGATTAATTAATGGTTCTGTAATAAAGTATTATTGTCTAATTCACTAATAAAGTGCTATAAGTATAATGGTTTTAATTAAAATAGCTTACTTAATGAAGTGGATAGAACCTCTACTTTTTTTAATTAACAATGTGTGTATCCGAAAAAAATTACGCCAACAACATTGAAAGCATTAACAAACAAGTATTTATCATTCGATTTTGTCATGATCGCTAGGGTAAAATATAGAACTTTGGCAGCTGTAAATTCTGGAGCTCAACCCTAAAGATGCGTTTATGTGTATGAGTATTATCGACATCGATGTTCAAAGCAGTGCATCCCCGCCGAGGACCCAATAAGGGCATAGACAAATGCGCGACGCGACGCGTCCCGACACATTTGCTGAACGCCCCACGGCGCCCAGTAACGGCCTTCGTCCAGGCTCGTCCTTTTTTTGAATCATTTGCCGCCTCCGTTGCGACCAGCCTAAAGACCCCGTTTCGGAATTAGGCGACATTAGCTTATTCATGCCCAATTTTATTATTAGACAAGGGCTTTGGTGTCACGTTTGAGATAGTTCATTTTCATTATTTACTTTCAGCTCACAAAGATTTTCCTTCCTGCACAATGTTATTGTTTTTATTACATTTAGAATAAAATATAGAGGTACCGTAACCAAATATAATATAAATCTTCAACCAAACGAGATCGTTAAAGAATATTAAGGAGCCTGGAATACTTCCACAAAACCGCGTTAAGCGTTTTTCTTACCTCGAACGAGAGTGCTTCTGGCGTAACGAATAAAGGTGTTTTCGTGAAAAATCAAAGCTCACGTAATGAATTCACAAAGAAGATTGCCTTTTCCCGTCACTTGTCTACTTCCGACAAAATTTGTAAAAAAAAAGAGAACAAAAGACAAGACAGCCATTTTCTGAGCGCCGGACACCGAACAATTGACCCTCGGCAGCACGGAGGGCATTTTCATTCCGACGACGTAACAAATCTCGGCGAAGTTTATTACCGCGGCCGCAGAGAGCAGGAGGAAGTATATTGAGTTTTCCCGTTCAATTTCCATAGTCAGACAAGCGTGGAAAAGGGAAGTTAATGGGCCGACAGATTGCCGCCATCGACCACGTTGCGGTGACCGCATACGCACTTTAAACTTTCACTATTTGCTTGTGATTTTATTTTCTTTCCTAGATTCTCTTCTTGCTCCTATCTTCCGTGGCATCTTTATTGGCGTCGGTGCTTAAGGTAGGTAAATTAATTTTCGTTGAAATTCAATTTCTCGTGCTGCTGGATTTATTTCTATTTAGTACGGTCCCTTATCGGCCATGGACATTGAATCAGCGCAAAGCAAACATGATATCGTACTTGTATACATTTTTAATCTACTTCAAATCGATTGCTTGGTGATTGATGAGTTTCGATTTTGATTTAATGCTCAAACAATATTTTCGACATTTGTAATACTAGTGGCTCTCTGAGCTATAGAGCTCGCGATTTTTCTCAATTGGTACTTAACTAAGGCTTTAGATTTTCAAAATGGCGGGGCTGAATCGACCAAAAAAATCGGTCTAGCTGTAGAGTCCGTGGGGAAAGAGAACCGTCGAACATTTGAGGGCGCACATGTGCAAATTTACCGTATTTGTCCTGTTGGGCACGTCATTATAGTATAACTGTAACAACTTGATATTTTGAGGCTGTGTTAGAATATAATATTTTCAGAATCTCAGGTCTTAATAATTGTCTTACTGTATGTTATGTAAAAATCTCAATGTTAGGTTCATTGTACGCCACGCCGGTTCTCTTTCCGGATGTTGGAGAAAATATAAAGCGTACAAAGTTACTGACCTATGTACCAAGCATTTATTTAATATACACAAGTGAGCTCATTATTTCCTCGGTGAAGGCAAAATAGTAGGAAGAACTTGCCTTGAGGAATTTAATTTTAATGTTTCCTTTGTTGGCCATGCGAAGCTACAGCGAGCTTGGAAAACTCGCTATTGTAGTTAGAGTATGAAAAAGCTGACATAGTTCATGTAGGTACTCACGGGAATGTTGCGAAAATAAAGCGTTTATAATTATTAATCTATACAGACAAAAGAACAAGGATATGATGATAATGCGCAAGGATCTCTGCTCTCAGCCTCCTGCCAGGATATGTGTAATGTAAAAAATATATATTCGTAAGTACATAATTGGAAGAACAGACATTAGGGTAGTGCAATTTCTCCCTTTATCTACCCAAGCGCGCAATATGTCAATGTAACCGCCATTGTGAATAATAAATCCTTACACAGTTTCTACTGCAGAGAAATATGTTAAAATGGTGGCTCAAAACATTTATCTTAGTTTAAACCAATGATTTCAAAGGTTTAAACCCAAATCAAGGTGACAGAATCTCTATATGCCTACTACTACTGCAAAATACTACTACGTGATATTTTTTATGTCTTAATGGAGGAGATATTAATGATACTAAACATTTATTATGGGAGGAGTATTTACAATCGTTGCTAAAAGTTTAATCTCAAAGTTTTTATTCCACAACACGAAATTTTCCAGAATTATGAGAAACACAGATAATAAGCGAGAATGTATCGATCTACACACTTGTCCGTTTTGTTTCATCTGAATCAGTTTAGAAAATATCTGTACAACAGACCCAATATTTCGATATTATATGTCTATCATTTTATTTTGCTTTTTTATGACCTGACTCCTTGGTTGCAATGCATGGAGCCATGGTGGAGTTCTCACCTGGGTCTAAAATCTAGCTGTGTTCACCACACGTACACTAGTAGTGGCAACAGTAATTTCTAACAAACACAGGGAGCTCACTGCGATAAGCCCGCTAGTCTCTACCCTAACAGCCACCTAGCAAAGAGACCGCGACTTACTGATAAGAGCTTTGTCAGTAATCCCGACATGGAATTACAATTTCTCCCGGAGCCAGGCTGCATCGGTTTGTATTCCCCCACTACTGGGAATTGATCCAGGCAGTGATCCGGATGCTATCCGGTTATATCCGGTCCGTCGCCCGGGCGCTTGTGTTGCCTGTCGCGAGTCAGAATTCACTAATATTCTCGAAGCTGCAACGGATTGTGTATATTTTGCCATAATTATGCAAATTATGCCGCGGGCTTGGCCGCAGCCGTGCCGCGAAGGATACGAAAGCTGTCCACGAGTATTAACCGTGTTTAATATTTATAGGCTGCGTTATATGGTTTCTAATCAAAGGTATATTTTTAACAAAAAACGTAGTTTTTTATTTATTTTATTTAAGAGAATTAACAGCGATAACATAGGTATATACGAACAGATTTAAGTATTTTAAGACATATTGTTCATCCTTATGCTACCCCCAAAAACACTGCTCATTTATTACCATTACGTACGAACAAGAAATGTTATAAATAATATAGAAAATCATTGAAAAAAATAACTAAAAAGTAAAACACGTAAAAGTCATTTCTCTTGAAATGAAAAAATAATTTGTCATTAATATCGATGACAAATTAATAAATAAAATATAGCCTAATTAATAAAAATAATGTACACTTTTTACCAAAACAAAACAAAAGTAAAGTTGCCACATTTGAAACATGAAAAAAAATTGAAGGCATCGATATAATCTATATAATCTTGTTTTGTTACGTCGATGATTAAAGGAGTAGAAGAAGACTCGATGATGTAGTATGGCGATGGCGATTTTAGGTTGTGTGTGCGTGTGTGTATATATGTGTATGCTAGGATGCATGCGTTACTGCAAGCTATCTAAGTATGCAACAAAATATCCAAAACAGTTTGGCTGCTGCACTCAAAATATATCACGGACTTATAACTTGAAAACAACTTACCGGATTTTTATGCGGCTTGCATTTCAATTCTTATTATGGTACGTAGATGAAATAACAAAATAGTATAAAACTTCTCAATTCTAAATCGATTATCGACTATTGGTCACTTATCATCACACTGATCTCCCTGAGGGGTAGATTAATTCGTATACAAGCCCTATTTCGATATCTTTGATATATTTCGAATCGAGCAATGTAAGACTTTTTGGCCTTGGTATTGTCATTCTGATCATCATTGCATCGTCAAATATAAATTGTACAACAATTGTAGAATGTGGATAAGGACAAGTATCCCACATCGGAAGGATCAAAATCCAAACTTGTAGTCCAAACCTATCACTGAAGATCCATTCTACCCACTTTCCTATAACACTGTAGAAGCGACATTCAAATATTTATAAATAAGTAATCTTAAATAATAATTAATGTTTTAATAATAAGTTGTCTACTCTGACAATGCAATAGCTCTTCGTACATTGTAATAAGTCTTAACTCTTAACGAAAATAGAAAACTTTGGAGACTGCAAGAAAACAATAGCGCTTACTTAGTGCATGCTAGAAATAACAGTTCCAAGAACGCGTAAAGCTCGCCGCTAGCACAGCTCAGACACTCAGGCGATAATAACATTTAAGTGGCTAAATACGTGTCGAGTTTTTGTCAAGGGTGAAGAAAAACCACCAGAATACTCTCATTGGATTCTTATGAAGAAAATACATACATTACTTTATGTCCATTTTTTATCGAAATCTAAGGATATACCACAGAATTATTCTGTGACAGATATAGCAGTGCACATGTAATCTGAAGGTTTCGAATCCATCTTCCGACGAATGTCCAGACCAAAAACGTTTTCTGATTATTTTCAAAATCTGATTACAATGTTTCAATTTAGATGTCGTTTGATAACCTCAAATTAATTCGCTTGGTAATTATCTTTTTAACCGTCTTTATTTTTCAATAATTTTGCCACGGGTCCTCTCGCCAACGTGCATGACCTTTCTGTCCAAAACCAAAGGTGAGAACCAATAATATGGAAATCAAATTGTACATACTATTGTTTGACACTCTTATTGGCGACACAACGAATCGACTACGATTCACAAGCCGTTGGAAGTTTCGAATAAATAATGTCTAACGCGCATTCATCACGCTTAGGGAAAGAATCTTTTGCCACTCCAGATCGAATATATCGATCTCATTGAGATTCCGGTGGCATTTCTCCAGCTACAGGGCCCGACGGCATCACAGTTCTCGATACTAAAATGATCTATATCGACTTATTGTCGTTGTAAAATGAACCCTATGCGAACCGAAGTGTGACACTCGACGGTTTGTTTATAGGTCTCAGTTCTGACTTTACGTTGGGCGATTTGGCACTATTTGTTGGCGAATAATGTCCAATGACTGGCAGTGCTGGCAGTGAGGCGCAGTTTTACAGCGTAGGACACTTTGATGTATGGTTTTGTTTGAGTCTGGATTTCTCCCGCTGTATACGTGCAAAGGGTTCTGTTGACACAAAAAAGCGTATTTCAAGGTTATCTGGAAAATCAAAGTTAAAGAACAAACAGATCAAAGTTTGAATTATATTATAGTATGGATTTTTGCGTCATTAACTTCGGTTTTATTATTATTATTTAAGTATGTTTATGTTGACGTGTTAGGTTGGGGAAAAAGTTTCTTCGCATTTTTTAAGAAAATTCAAAACATTTTTTAATATGGTTTATTTACATTTAACTAAAGTATGTAGGTACCATTTTGTTCGATAACTTTTTGCCATCTTGTAGGTAGGGACATGATCCCATTGCTATAGAAATATTGGGACTTCTGATCAATATACCGCGACAAGTGGTTTTGGCAGTCCTCTCGTGATGTTAACCTGACACTGCCTAAAGAATTCTGAAGAGACCTAAACAGGTGGAAATCTGAAGGTGCAAGGTCAGGACTATACGGCGGATGCATTAACACCTCCCAGCCAAACTCTCTTAGTTTTTGCTGAGTGGCTAAAGATGTGTGAGGTCTAGCGTTATCATGATGAAAAACCACACCCCTTCTGTTGATTAATTCCGGCCGCTTTCTCTCAACTTCTTGCTTTAATCTCATCAGTTGTTCGCAGTAGAGTTCAGAATCGATGGTCCTGCCTGGTGGTAACAGCTCATAATGAATAATGCCCTTCCAATCCCACCACACACACAGCATCACCTTGTTGCGAGTTAACCCGGGTTTCGCCACAGTCTGTGAAGCTTGACCGGCCTTTGACCACGACCTTTTTCGCACGTTCTTGTCGTACGTGATCCACTTTTCATCACCAGTTATCAGCTTCTTCAAAAATGGTTCGGTTTCATTACGTCGTAATAAAGAATCACAAATGAGTACACGGTTCATTAGGTTTCTTTCAGTGAGCTCGTGAGGTACCCAAATATCGAGCTTTTTTGTGTACCCAGTTTTTTTCAAATGCGCCAAAACTGTTTTGTGGTCAATTCCTAGTTCTTCAGCTACGTCGTAACTACTGATATGCCGATCTTGCTCCACTTTTTCAAAAATGGCATCCATTTTATCCGTAATAGGGCGACCAGAGCGACGTGCATCTTTGACATCAAAATTTCCGGATTGAAAACGCTTAAACCAAATTTGTGCTACTCTCACAGACACTGCACTAGGTCCATAAACATCGCAATTTTTTTTCGCGGCTTGCGTTGCATTTTTACCTTTTTTGAAGTAAAATTTTAAAATGTATCGAATTTCTTCATTCGATTCACTCATTTTGACAGTACGAAAAACAAATGAGAATCACACATTTTCCTAATTTGAATTTGGAATTATGTTCTTTAAAATTTAAACTTTCAATGATACCAAAACCAGCCAGATATAAATAGTATAGCCAAAGAGATTTTATTACAAGTTCATACATACTATAATACGAAAAGACTTTTTCCCCGACCTATTATAATATCCAAAATGACGATGGCTTTATACACCCTTACATGGTAATAATTAGGATAAATTTGTGTGACTATAAACCTCAATTTTGTAAAACTTTGTGTGTCTAATGTAAACTACTCAAAATTTTGAGAGGTAGTATTGAAAATGAGGGCAACTAATTTTTTGATTAATTTATTAATGAAACTTGTTTGTCGGCTCTTCTCGAACCGACAGATTGATAACGTGTCCGAGTGTAGGTATCCTACCTGTGGGTAAGAAATGAAATGAAATTTAGTGGAGGTTTGGAACACATATAATACTGTATTTTTTTAACGAAATTGCACGCGCTGATTTAACACACACTTATATATGGTAATTAAATATGGACTAAATTTAACATATGTATCGTATGGTTGAGGGATTATTCTATTATTATTTTTTATCTATAAATGCCTGCATAATTTATTCACTATACGAAAAGGATCGGTCGAGATACAGGCGATATATACAGCCTTTCAGCCACCACCTAGATAATGCGAGTGATCCCGCTACCCGCATCCGAAAATATTTATGTATTTTTTAACAATATGCCCACTTTGCATGTCTTGCATGCACCAAACCTTGTAATTGTGAAATAAATAAATTTGAATATAGAATTCCAGCCCCACCCCAACCCACTCAATTAAAATGAATAAAGTGAATGAAACAAATATGTTTTTAATCATGCCAAAGAAGTACGAGTATAACGTCTTGAGTGAACGTAGGTAAACTACATTTTTTTTCTAGCTAAATGAGCGCCATCTTAATAATCCATTTAACTTTATTTACCACAGCGCTCGCTATTCATAAAGCAAAGATTAAAATCTCGAGCGCACTCACTGCTTGACCACTCCAGTCTCACTTTCATCTCGGACCCTAAACTGCGGTCCGAATGGCGCAAGCTTAGAGGGCCCTCTCTAATACAGTAATCTGGTCCACTCAGTGGTCGCCTCTCGCAGGCCCTCCGGCTTGTAATGAGGCCTCGAGAGGCGCGTGCGCCACCGAGGACCCGGCTCGAGTGACCGCCCCCGTCCCACCCCTCACCCCCCCTAGCCCCCGCTTTCGCACAATACTGACTCAAACCGGATCTAAGTACATTTATTTCCGTTCCACAGATTTAATTCGGTGGAATATGCGGAAATATTGGCGTACGTGTCCATTTTGAGAGGAAATGAAACTAAATAAACAATACTTCCGCAAAAATATTGCATGACCTAATAGGTATACAACGTTGAGTAATTGTTGTAAGCTCTAGCTGTTGTGGGAGTCAGCGTCTTTAGTTATCATACGTTTAGTTTTGGTTGATTATGAGGAGTGCTACGTTAGACTAGGAAAGAGCTCGCAACAAAAATGGTAACGATAACGTAAAAGGCTGAAACGTTCACAGGATAAAGACAAACCCTCCGTAGCTAAATATGTCATTTTATCTGCGCCAAGTGGTTGCGTTACCTAGATAAGGCGCCTGAAAAAGTAGTTAACGTTACAAAAATAATACATGATAAGGTAAATTACTGCAAAAAGCAGCATGTAAGTATCTGTACATTGCTTAGCAAGACCAAAACTGAACAAATCGTTGGTTGCATTTCGTAGTTAAGGATGATTAAGGTTACAGATAAAACTTTAGGTATATTTAGGTATGTAATTAAATAAACGGCTGGTTATGGTTGTATAATGAATAGATCATATATATGCAGTTAGCAGGTACAAGACAACGTCTATTTTGTATAACCAATGTAGCTAACGCAACCACTTGGCGGAGGCAAACCGACATATTTAGCGTCAGAGGGTCGGTCTCTAACCTGTGAATCCATATTCAGCCATTTACCTTACCGTGACCAAAAATGTCGTGACCTCCCGGAATATGTGGTCACCGAGCCGGCCCCACGTGGCTGGGCGGCGCGCACGTGGGCGGGCGGGCGGCGTGGAGCTCTTAGCGCCACGCAGGCAGCGGCGCGGCGGCTGGGGCGACAACGAGAATCACATGCATGCATATCTGGAGAATACTTCCATTACTCGAGTGAAGCCAATTGCCTATTATAGTAGAGATCGGGTCAAACATCTAGACAGTCCCCGTTAATATAAGATATAGTTAAATGACGTAGACAGTATATAATTGTTATTGTTAAGTAAAGTAAATGAACACAATTATTTCCGACCGAATAACATTATTTACATTGAATGTCATGAATTATTCACATTCACAAGAGTTTGCTCCTCACCAATGTATATAATGTTCTTATAATAATGTTCTTTGTGAGCAGTAGTAATCAATCAATCACTGTAAACTAGTTTGTAAGTATCACTGGAAAAAATAATAATACAATGACCAACCTGACGAAGTTTCTTGTCGGCTCTTCTTCGCCAGAAGTAATCGAACCGACAGGAAAAAAAAAATGACGAATCCGAGTGTGTAATATACATCTAATGGAGGAAATAAAGAAACTGAAACTGAAACTGATTCATGAATATTGAAATTTTAATCGAATATGTACTGCAATTATATTAATGTAGCTCAATATTGCATGCTCAGTTACACCACGAAATATCTAGAAAAAGTATCTTATATACGTAAGGAAAATCTGACAATAATGTTGATTGCTGTACATTTTTTTTACATCTAATATCTAAAAAGTTTATTAAACCTATTATAATAAATTTAAACTTTATTTCTTTTATAAATTTAATATTAAATGATATTAAGTAAAATATTTAAAAAAATACCGAATCACGGTCGATTTTAAATAAACATTATTATATTCTGAAAATATTAACACAATATATTTAATATACCTATACGATATACGAACTGCACCACCTCGCATCTTAGTAACTATCCACTGACCTAAAAATATAACATTCCTTTTTTTCTGTAAATGTGTAAAAAAAACTTCGTTTCTAAGTCACTTCCCCCAGAAATCCCTAACGTGGAAATTCCAAAAAATCCTAACCAGGTGATCCGCAAATTGGAAAGCGTTAGCCATCCTTCGTAAATGATTTAATGTGGATTTATTTTAAAAACCTAACAATTTCTAAATTTCAGCCCGCTTCCAAGCTTTCGCACAGTTTCTCGATACCAAGTCGCATCTTGCAGGTACACTGGGTCACAACACCTGCAACCGCGATAACGGAAGTGAAGGCACACGCTACTGCGGCACCTGCACGTCATTCCCCACTGCAATATCTCAGAGCTGCCTCTAGATTAAACCTATTCAGCGTGTGAGGCAGATTGTACAGAGCGATGCGGCGCGGGGTTGAAGCGGAGCGGCGCGGGGGTTGAAGCGGACCGTGCGGGGTGGAAGCGGGGCGGCGCGGGGGTTGAAGAGGGGCGGCGCGGGGGTGGAGCGGGGCGGGTCCGCGTATGTTGTCATTTAATTTAATGCATTGTCATGCACCAGAGCACTTTACATTGCACCTGGCGCAGTAGCTTTGCAGTGGCCATTGAGCGTTGCATGGTTCATGATGGTGCGAGCTTTTCGTCTCGTTCAAGTACATACCATTTATATTGGTAACTATTATTCTGTCCTTAATGTGTCCAATATGTAAATTTTAATCGAGAGCCTATTGCCATAGTTACAGCTATAGTTAGCTATAGTTATAGCTATAGTTAGGCCTGGTAGGTGGCGCTGTTGTTGAGATCCAGATATTTTCATTGAATAACACCGCGAAGGTTAAACCACATTTTACCGGGCTCTGCTCGGGTGAATATCCAAAATTAAATCAGCCCGTGCGGAACCGGGAACGTCAGCTAGTTAACAATAAAATTAAAAAAATGGTTTATCCACCGGCCGTGCAAATATACTATGAAACTCAATGGGTCTTGAAATATGATTACTTTCATCATATTTCTCGGCCATTCATTTTTACTTTGGCTAATTCATATTTATGCGATATTTTCTCCGGGATAGTCGTGCGATCGAAAGTTCGATCGATTAGTGCTTCACGCAGAAAAAATGCAAAGAAAATTGTGCATTAGGAACGAACTTACTTTAGTAATATTATGTAGTGTTGCATGCTTTTTGAGGTTCTATGGTCCTATATCGATAAAAAAATAAAATGTCATCCCATTTTTTCCTCGTAAACTAAAATTCCGCAAGACTGCTTAAAAACCTTAACTTCATGTTTATTTATCATTAATTCCGTGATATTTAAAAATAACTCAGAGTTCATTCATAGAAAAAGTTCTTGCCCCGCAACTTCTATAAATTAGCCGCAACGTAGTTTTTTTAAATATTTGTGTTGGATTTATAAATAAGAATATGAGAGTTCTGTGAACCATTCCTTGGGAATTGTTCTTTTTTTAAATAATACGAAGAGTATGATAATTTTACAAATGTACTTGCGGTTGATTACATAGACAGCCAAATCGAAAACAAAAAAAGGCAATCAAGGGGAAAGCATTTAATAATTTATTAGTCTTGCCTATGTACGTATGTGTGATTAAATAAAAATAAATTATCCCATCGGGCCATGTCTCTGCCCTAACAGAGATATGATCACGCCTGGCCATGCGTGCTACGTGTGCCGTGCTGGCTGTCGAATATACTCATTCGCCCTCGTAACACAACCCTAATTCGACGGTCGTGCCTCATTCAACACTGTTTGATTTGTTTTACAATCGATTAAATTTAATGGGGAAATAACTCTAAATTGGTTTAGTATTGAATAAGGTTTAATATTGCTTGCAGAGTTAAAAGAACTGAAACGCTTACGTTTTAGGAAATTGAAATTAAATTATTTATCAATTCACGAACTTCTATGCACATCTCATAATTTGACATAATTTAACAAATAATATATGATAGAGTTAGAGTTTTCAGATGAATTAAAAATGTGTATTTCGAAAACATGGAGTTATTTGAAAGTAAAATATACAAATTAAAACTTATGAACATGGTTTTTATCAGATGATGTAAAAAGTCGCTTTTCCCAGGTATTTCATAAAATTAGGATTGATAAATCTAAGATTTCTTGGAAACAAGACTTGGATATCGACATTTTAACATATTAATTTTTTAATTTACAATAAAGATTCGTAAAATTTAAATATACATTCAGATTCTTTATTCATATAAAGTAAAGATTAAGATTGTAAAATGACTCGCTTACCAGCCGTCGTGTAACTCTTTTATATATTTATGATTTATCAATAGCCACACCTGCCCTGTAATGAAATTGTAAAAAATAATAAATGTCATAAATTCATCTCAAGAAGTATTTGTGCAAGAGCAAAATTTAATACGTAGTGATAATATTAATTCTAAACTAAAATATTGTTTCCGTCAATATTGTGTATAGATGTACATAAGTTGTCCTCAGTCAGAATAATAATACCCGTCTAGGAATCTCGGACAACGGGTGACAAAGGATAATAATCTTATTCCAAACAAGACCAGAACTGTCCTGAAATGCGGTCAGAAGCAACGTTACCCTGTGAGCTGTCCGTTTTAAATGTTCTTCTTAACTATTTAACTGTATGAGCGGCTCGTAGCCTAGTGGTGCGAGGACTTGCCTAACATATCAGAGGTCTGGGTATAAATCTTCACTCCGTTCGTGCACCACTATCTTTCTCTTTTTGAGTTGAATATGTGCATTTCGTCATGTACGAAACGTTCGTACGTTTTAAAATTAGTTTTTTTTTAAATATATGTGAAATATATAATGATACGAGTATTTGTAATTTTATTAATTCGTCACCAGAATACCTATTTTCACCCCGATTTGTAATCCAGATATTAGGAATTGAATAAATGGAGACCCGAACCTGCAATTCTTTGAAATCAAGGATTTACACGATGGCAATATTATTGAAAATGACTTGATGCGGTGGCTACCAATACAACTTTAGTTGAGTGCTAACTTACCATTAATACCTGTACTCACGCAGGTTTCAGTTGTTGATAATTTCGTATTTTAGGATGGTTTTTTAAATGTTTACCATCCATTCAAATATTGTGCTGTGTGGGTTCCGGCACGTAAAAATAATATATTTGGCCTATTGCATTTCTTCCCATTCATGTCGCCGACTTAGGGAATCCTCGGTCATGGTTAGAAATCCACGTTAAGCGATAGGTCCCCTTCTATTACTTGCTAGGTGGTAGGGTTAATCTTGCCCAGGTTGGTGCCATCGCATTGAATGAACGTTGGTCAAAGCGGCAATTAATGTTTCCAATTCAGTTCAATCTAGCTGTCCAATGAAAGGAAGTTCCTGGCATAGCACCTAGGTCCCATGAGGTGTATTGGGCTAATATCATGTCGGGAGGTGTGGCACTTGCCATGCATGTTCATTCACACAAAAAAATCGGGACCAACGAAATATTTTTAGCTTTTAATTTCTAGGAATTATAACATTAAATAATCATTAATACAAAAATGTTTTAACATACAGCCAACATACATTTATATGAGTAGATTGTGAGCGAGAGAGAAAATTTAAAACGTACTTTACAAACTACTGATTAATGGTATTTTTAAACAATCTTGAATAAAAGACTTACCATGGTAAATTAATTAGCTGGGTGTGCGTGTTCACCGTGGGTCAAATTTGGAGCACCCTTAATGGAATAAAATTGTATGAAGCAAGAGCAGTATGCAGCGATCAAACGGCGTGGTGTTCGATCTTTCGACTCGAATTTACTACATTTTTCATGGTCCAACTGTTTGCTAGACGGAGACGGGGGGCTAAATGCAAGAACAAACAGCGGGTTCCGGAGCTCCGCAAACTGCGCGGATGCACTGCGACACTCGCGTGCCGTAGCCCCGAAGTGGAGGCGACGAGACCCTGGACCGAGCCGCAGATTGACGACGTTTACCTACCTGCACTTTCCCGTGTCCGACATGAACCCTTGACAACGAGCGTGGAAGGACGGGGAGAACGATCGAAGCACATTCGTGTGGCGGCAGCGTAGCCTCGAGTTAGTGGAAAACGTCTGATGAATTCGGAACGCGCAACATCTGTATTTGTATTTTTATTTATTTATCCTCCTTTGGGACGCAGGGAACACTTGGAATTGTCAAACATTTACAATTACAATTAAATACAATTAAAATTTAAGCATCGAATGTTTATTGCACTAAATAGCATCCTGTGAAGTTCTCACGACTTTCATTTGCTTGCCATTATTAAGACTAGGGTTAATTAATTACTTTGGGAAATTTACTCGGCGGGTTTTTTTTATGCGAACTGACATGGATGGCTAATACCACGGAGGATAGAAGGAGAGAGGAGATGTTTTTAACTCATATTACTAAGGATCGCAGCGTGACACTGTGCGGGGAAGCGGGGGGAAAATCGCTTCATGGTGGGGTCATGCACCGCCCATTTTTGCGAAATCCATCTACCGGAAGAATCGATATTTTGGTAGCAGCTATTCTGAGAGCTATTCTTAGTGGTTACAAGACTACAGCTAGATGGCGCGTTTTAAATTTGACTAAGTGTTTTTTCTATAAAAAAACCTTAGAAATTTAAATCTATGCCTTCGCGCGGATTCAAATAATTTTATTTTAAAAATGTCATTAAAATTTGCATCATGAGATCAACATTCTTACCGTAAAACGAAAATAATTGCGCGCCATCTATCGGCACATAGCGAGAGCGATACATCGATACAATAGTTAGCCTCGTTAGCCTCAGTGGCCCAGTGGCGCGACACTTCGGCGATCGCTCTCCGAAGTTAGGCAATGCTGGGTCCGGTCTGGTCTTGGATGGGTGACCATTCGACCGTTGAGAGAGACTGGCCGTGGTTCGGATTCCACGTTAAGTCCCCTTCCTTACTTACTAGGTGGTATGGTTTATCCCGCCCGGGTTGGTACCATCGCATTGGATGAACGTTGGTCGAAGCGGCAATGAAAATTGTCCGTGTTTTCCATCCAGTTCAATGTAGCCGTGCAATATAAGGAAGGTCCTGGCATGGCACCTAGTTCCCATGTGGTGTGTTGGGCTAATACCATGACAGAACTTGTGGTATTAGCCATCCATGTCCAGTCACATAAAAAAAAAAAAACAATGCTCGAATATTGACTCAAATTATAAAATATGAGGTGTTTTACTGACAAATAAAACGTAATTCCACCTACAAAATTTAGATTATTTTGTCCTGTGTAATGTTTGCAACATTTTACACAAAATCACATCATGTAATCGACTGTTCGCCAAAAATTGCCACGCCTTCTTTATCACGTGGGCTGTGACGTAGCGACCCACTGGGTGGACACAGATCCAGTTTGCTTAGACCATCTCCTCTCTACCTCTATCCTCCGTGCTAATACCCAATGATATGTAAAATATATTAAGTCTACGCTAATACCACACAACTACCGTCATTATATTATCCCATTACACCACATTCCCGAAGGAATTAGGTTCCATGCCAGGACCCTCCCTTTATGAGCACGGCTACACTGAACTCGATGGACTTAATCTGGATTAAATCTGATGATTAGCCTAATTTCGCACCATGCTAACTGTCAAACGAC
Source organism: Incurvaria masculella (assembly GCA_946894095.1). Taxonomy (NCBI): domain Eukaryota; kingdom Metazoa; phylum Arthropoda; class Insecta; order Lepidoptera; family Incurvariidae; genus Incurvaria; species Incurvaria masculella. The sequence goes on from OX335651.1 coordinate 14,555,564, forward strand.
GTGTTATTCGGTAAAGTGAACTGAAATTTACCAATTGGCATTGTACGAAATGCAACTAAATGTCAGATTAAACTTTTACTATTCTCCCGGTGAGTTAAGTTGCCATGGTAACTACCGTGATCTTCCCGGCGTTCAGAGCTAGTTAGAAAACTTACCGACATATCGTAGTAAATTGAAATTAGCGTGTTGGGAAAAAAATCAAATCCTCGCTCCGGTCATGTACCACTTTATTTCACATTTTGAGTTGGATAAGTGTATTTCGTTACGAATGCGGGCTGTTTCATGGTTTGGAACCCATGTAAAACTATAGGTACCCTTTAACTACTAAGGTTAAGGGTTGGTACCACCGCTTCGGATGGAACCATGGTGAAAGAGGCAATGAAAATTTCAGTACAATCCAGTTTAGTAAAGCCGTGCTCATAAAGGGAGGTCCTCGCATGGCACCTAATGACTTCCGGATTGTGATGTATTGGGCTAATATTTGCCCAAGTTGTATGGTCTTACCGATCCATGTCAGGTAGCATAAAAAACTACAAGTCGCGGTTAGCCGACACGAGGCTACGGAAAGACATCGGGTCCAACGATGTAACGTGCTCTTCGAAACCATAAAAAGTTACTTTTTAAAGTGGACTCCGAGAAAGTTGCTCGGGAACATGAACTTCCTAAATAACTTAGTTTTATGCCTCGTGTAAAATTTAAAGATACATTTCCCTGCGAACGGGGGAGTGCTGCTCTGTTGCTTTCAAGAGTTGAAACCGTAAAACTCGAGGCGTGGTGTGAAGTGTCGCTCACTGTTTATGAACATCGTCACGCTTATAATCTTCAACAATGGGGTAGGCAGATCATACAGTCCTGTGACCAATCTTCAAGAATAGATAATTTCAAGGTCGTATGTATCCTTCGATGGATGAGAGTCCAACGGGGCACCGCATTCATAGTGAAGTACTTGGGGGGTTAGTGATTTGAAACGCGCCGACTTGACCAATTATTCTCTTCTATTGTTACCCGCTATGAAAAGAAAAGATTTTGAACCCTAATATCATATTGTTGAGTTTAGTATTCAAGAGTTACTGAGAATAGTCCGCTTTCAAACGGCAAAAGTCGTTATTAATATTTCAATAACATCAATTTCCTCAAGTGCAACCAAAATTATACATACGGACGTCGCTTGACATATTTTAAAACAATATGTAGAAAATGTCTATTGATTAAAATCCGGTTGCATACATGAAAGAAATTCGCCGGTTGCCAAGTTAATTACATCCCTGTTCCCAACTATCAAATACTGTTCGACTCGAGTCCCTTTTGACTCTACAACGTGTGCTGATCACTGCCCCTTGATTTTTCTCATGAAGAATGTCACCATACTCGGCTGAGTGCAAGCCTGAAGATTGGATGTCAACATTTTATAACTTTTCTCCTAAAGCAATATCAGCTATATACTATAATATATATATGCTCGAAAAAGGTAGAGGAAAGTCTCTACTTTTGAGTTGTCCTGTGTGAACTAGTATAAAATAGAGAAGCTCATCAATGAGTTTAGCGGATTCACGTGATGTTTTTGTACTACTTTCGCGGAAAGAAAACATGAGGAAATCTGAACTATTACCGGGAGTAACATTTGTCGTAGAGGGTAGTATTAAATTTTCAGATTCAATTAAACTCCGTCGATTATTCTATAGATATTGGAGTAACTACATAATGTACATGCCATGTGAATAGTATCCTAACACTTTTCTCACTCAGAGAGCCACTACTCTGAGCTCTAGACCTCGCAAATCTATTTTAGCATAACTCAAAACTGAATATTTTTTTCTCACTTGGTACTTTACTAACGCTTAAAATTGTTTTGTCACAAAACAATGTTTTGGTGACATCTTTTAACATATTTGAAAAAACAAAATTTCACGAGTAGCAGGACAGCCGGACATACGAAAGCATTTTTGACCAAGCTGAGACGGAGACGTTTCGTTAACGCTTCGCTCAGTCAAATATAGTAGTCGTGCATTTGCGCTATTTTCAGGCATCTTTATGGTAATATGAAACGGAGGTGTAAACTAAGTTTGCGGGTCGGACGCAAGTTCGCGAGTATGTGTGAAGACCTGCGACGCTTGAAGTAGGCTCTCGTGCGACCCCACGCAGCCTCTACAGTTTAATGTCGATCCAGTGACACTAAAACATTTTTACGTCCTGCTTTGCGCACTAAAAATATTACGGCATGTCTTACTACATAAAAACAAGGCAAGAAATTCCTAAAATGGACGTCCCCATATTTATGCCGGAGACGATATTGTGCAGGTAATAAAACGTTACGCGGCCAGGCCGGCGTCTGATGAGGCTGGGTTAAGCTGAAGGTTTAGGGATGCTGAGAGCCTTGCAGTGAAGGAGGGACTTGGGGTTTGCAGGGAGGCTACAGTATTTAAGTATGTATCTTCCAAACTTTTTTATTTATCATTTTGTATATTGATCAAATATTTATACGTCCAAAACTACAGGAAACAAAATTTATAGGGTCTGTCAAGACAATAACGCATATTCTCTATTTGTATCAGAGAAAGCTCTATTCTTAGCTTTATATGAAAAACAACAAATTTAAATGAAGAAGGATTTTCGTTAACCGGCAGGAGTATTTATGAATTTCTAATATTTTTCGCTGTTTGCATGAAGGCTATTTCCCCATTTGTTTTCAGACCGAAATCGCTCAAATAGTATAGGGTGGTTAAAACAGATAATTGTCCCCCTTATACAGGCTCACAGTCAGAATAAAACATTCGTTATAGTTATTTTTTAAATTATGATTAGTTTTACTGTTAGGACAGTAGAAGAAGCGAATTACCTTTTAATATTGATCTGAACCCATCCGATTCAAATTGAATTATCAACTTTAACAATGTTTGAAATCATTAAGTTGCCACATATTTTTTTATTCTTGTTCTGTGTATTATTTTGCACATTGTTGTAAAAAATATCCAAGTAAAGTGTAAATTGACAACGTCTAAGCGAGCGCATTGGTATTCACGTATACATGATAAAAAACCTGTACGTTCGGGAGTCATACAAGTTTTATGAAAATAGTTTTGCATAACTCAAATCAATTATCAGTTTGCGACATAAATACATAGGAAAAATGGTAATTCATAAAACATACATGTGTATCAAGTAAGTTTTATATGGCATAGTGTTGACCGAGCAAAGAGTGAAGTTCGTACGTTTCAGATTCGGAAAAAATGCTTTCGTATGTCCAGAATACCCGGGTCTACAGGTCGCATTTCTCAAACCGATTCTCGTGAAATTTTAAGAGCAGGATGGATAAATATATATTTTTTTTAGTCGAGTTGGTTTTTTTTACCAAATTTGGATTTTTTTTTAATCATGTCAAATGTTAAAAAAGACAAACTCGCGAGGTCTGCAGGTCAGATAACCACTAGTATATACCTACCTGTGAAGACTACACGGGGTGTAGAACCCTGTTTGATTTAGGCATAAAATAATGTATTCCTTTTTTGGCGACGTATTTAGTTGCAAATAGGCATAGCATAATCGATACATTTTTTAAATAACTGGTAACAAAAAAGCTTCCAGTCATAGAACTTTGAAGTTAGCTTATTATCCTTCGAGGAAGGAAAGAGGACCTCTCGTCCCATGTTTGTACTCCATGAGCGTACCGTATGGCATGGTACGGCGTTCGGGGATTTCCGGGGCGGGATGGGAATCTCGCGTTGAGTGGTTTCTTTACACCTTGTATTATACGGACTTGTTACGGCTATTTGGAGAAGAATATGTTATGAGTGTTTCGCTAGAAAAGTATTTCACGTTTCTCTATCCGATTTCAAGTAGAATAAATCAAATTTATATGAATAATTAATAATAATTAAAATTGTGAATGCAAGTACTTTTTTAATGAGGTCACAAATGTTTAGATGATTTAAGAAATCAAAACACTTCAAGAATGGTTTTTGATTTCTTAAATAATATGACAATTTTAAGAAGATGTCCGATAAGCACAATATTTTGCTATTACCGTATTTATTTAGAAAGTCATGTTGCGTTAATTCTAATTTATTAAGGTGGCCCTTACCGCTCACTCCCCATGCAACTGTGGAGCACATATTTTTTGTCGTAGATCTGAAATGAAACTCAAAATAGCTTTATTTGATTGAGCTAGATCCTTGATGACCATTGGCATTGCATAAATGTGTTTGGTTTCTGAGTTATAAGGGCCGAAAGTTTGAATGTTTCGCGAGTTTCAAACAATAGATAAGTTTGGACGTGGATTACTCAACGATAAACAAAACAAACTAAAAAAATTTAGTCATCAAGCCTACTTTCTTCCATAAAGATTTAAAATTAGTTTTATTTTTATTTGATTTTCTACTACAGCGTTCATGATTTACTTTCGTAGTTTCATAATTAAAATGTTTGTAATATTTTTAAGACTAAATTAAACACCATGCGCGTTGTTTGCTTTGTAGACGCATTGCATCCTCTTCATCACAAAGACTGTCTTTTTCTTTAAAGTAGAGACAGTGCCACAGCGCAATAGAACGGTTTTGTGCCGTGCATAACATAAGTTAGTCCCGTCGGGAAGGGCCAACTTAAGGTGGGCCATCCCGCTCAACTCCACATACAAATGGGGAAAGAAGATCACGCCCATATTTCTTGTCAAAGATCCCAAATTTTGCTCAAAATAGCTTTATTTGATCGAACTAGATGTCTGATGATCGTGGGCATTGTAAAATTGTGTTTGGTTTCTAAGTTATAAGGTCCGAAAGTTCGAATTTTTCGCGCGTTTTATACAATAACTTTGGAGGTGGATTACGCAATGATAAAGTAAGACCATCTTAAAAAGATTCGTCATCAGACATAGCTTATTTAATGAAGATTTATAATCTATTTGGTTTTTGTTAGATTTTTGACTACAGCGGTCGTCGTTTACTTTTAGCTAAAATTCGTTTGTAATTAAAATTTTCGTAAATCTTACCAAATCATACAGTATGCACATTGTCTTTTTTTTAGACATGTGGCATCTTTCTCATCACGGAGCCTGTCTTTTTCTTTGAAAGAGAGAAGGTCCCAGAGCGCAACAGAACGGTTTTGTACCGTGCCCGCGAATGAGTTAGCCCCGCCGGGTTGGGTCACCTTAACAACGCAGATCTGTATTATACATAAATCTAGACGATTTTAAGATATAAATTTCGAGGATGAAAGTCGATTTCGTTCGTCGTCAATGGTGAGCACGTTTTCAAGGAGAAGAATCAGTGCGCACACCTTGCGCGGTCGGCTCCCGGACGTCAAGTCAAGTTTGACAGTTCATCTGGCCGAACTACTGACTCAAGGAAAACTGACAGTTCGTTAGAATGCTCTCGGAATGATATGTCAAACATAGGTTCTGTGAGTAGATGGCGCTAACAACCGTAAATGCATAGGATGACTTTTTCATTCTGCGACATACATAAAAAATGTAAAAATGTAAATGCATGTATAAATCAACCATGAAGCAAAGACACATTAATTAAAGAAAGAGCGCAGTAAAAAAATCTGCAAATATGCTGCAAGGCTGGACCCGAATCAGCAAAACATACCATTCGCAGATATTTCGTCTTCCAATTTCGCCACCTGCTTTTATTCCCATAATTTGTAATACTCCTACTTTCCCTCCTTCCGTAATCAATGCCTCCTACTAACACAGTGTTTAATATTATACCTACATACATTTACTTAACGCTTCATAATAATGAACATATATAGTTATATCATTAAGCGATCCTCTGCCTAAAGTAACAATTAATTAGCGAATTCTAGGGATGGTTAGGTTAAGGTATGTCGCTAGTTAAACGCAGATTAATCAGCTCCGTCGGTATTAGTATCACAAATTAATTGTATTGAAATGCTCTCGATTCGAATAAGATTGATTATGCTCGAGTGACCACTTGAACGTAAATACCCGCATAAGTGTCGACCTAATCTGTTCATTTCGAGAGTGCTACTAACTAGCGGGGCGGGGGAGAGGAAGGCAGGGGGGGGAGGGTGAGGACGGAGGGCGACTCCGCTGGACAAATGAACAATAAATAATACATAAACCGAAGGGCTGAGGGTTGTTTAGTCCGTCGAGCCTATTTAGCCACTTTGACGGTTCGCGGGTGTCACGAAGCCGATGAGATGGAAAATCAGAATATTTACTTTATCCATCGAAGTTAATAAAACCAGATACGAAAAATTAATGAATATATAAATAAATATATAATATATATAAGGATAAAAAAATGGATACGAAACCCTAAAAATTGACGGAGTTGTATGTATTACTTGATCTTAGTACAGTCGAAGTGGTGGGTTGTATCTCGTTGTTTTCATTCACCGTAAGCGTTCGCATTACAAAATTCAAGATGCAATTCTTAAATATGATTCGCGCTGTAAATTGGCGCAAAATACTTCATTAAATTTATCATAAAACTTTAATGCAGCTAATACCTAACATAGTTAACACATAAATCGTCACAGGTGCCACAGTATCTGGTTCCGCAACTAAACGTCAGATTTAATCGCTCACTTACTTTTTCACCCGCTTAGCTCATTTACCACGGTAATCCCTCGGAATGTGCGACGAGCCCATTGTTGTAACATCCAGCTATTGCGACAAAGTCTAGCCCAACATTAAGTTTTCTCACAATGTTTTCATTCACGCGTGAATCATTCGTGATACAATGAGCTTATCAAACAAGCAGGAAAGTGATGCATCAAACGTGTATAGAACAAACGCTTTCTTATTGAGAAGCTTCACGCACCAAACCCACCCCTTTTACGCCAACTGAGAAAACAATATATATTAAAAATCCTAAGCTAAATTTATAACCCTAACATAATCACCTATCAAAAACCCTAAGTTAACGAACTGTCAAGTTTTGCAAGTCACTGTAACCAGAGCGTAAAAATAGCTAATTATATGCAGTTGCTGGCACAACTTTTTACGACTTTGCAATAGTTTAAAATAGATAACATGAAATACCATCGTACAAGATCAAAAAAAAAATTTAACAAAAAAAATAACCGACTTCAAAGAAAAAGCACTAAAAAGTAAAAAATAATGTTCATTTTTGTAGTTACGATTTCTGTTATTTTTTGAGTCGGCGTCAGCCGGGCACGCGCTGCGCCAATCAAGAGAACCTAACCTAATCTAACCTAAACTAACCTAACCTAACCTAACCTAACCTAACCTAACCTTGGCTGACACCGACTCAAAAAATAACAGAAATCGTAACTACAAAAATGAACATTATTTTTTACTTTTTAGTGCTTTTTCTTTGAAGTCGGTTATTTTTTTTGTTAATTTTTTTTTATTTGTTAATTTTTAGTGAATCTGAAGTAAACTTACTAATTTGTACACGTCCTTTCCAATAAAAAAAGAATCACCGAAATCGGTTGGCGTTATATTGAGTTATTCGTCCATTTGTCGCGCACATCTTAATACAAATTTAAGACTTTTATGATTTTCTCATGGATATCATTGTCAGAACTTAACCAAATTAAAATGGGACCACTTGGGAAGCACTAGCTATCATTTAAAAAAATAATCATCAAAATCGGTTCACCCAGGAAAAAGTTATGAGGTAACAAACATAAAAAAAAAACAAAAAAAAAACATACAGACGAATTGATAACCTCCTCCTTTTTTTGAAGTCGGTTAAAAATCACGTTTTTTGTATAGGGGCTTTAATATTAATAATTTTATTTTTTTTCCTTTTTTCTGTTACAGCGGTCAAATAAATATACACAACGTGAAAATTTAACGATTAACGAGATACAGCCTTGACGGACGGACGGGTGGACGGATGGGCGGATGTCCGGACGGACAGCGAAAGCTTAGTAATAGGTTTCCATATGGGTACGGAACCCTAAAAGGGACTATTTAATTACATAACGAGTTGATGGCGTGGGTGGGTCGCTGGGTTTTTTGTAAAGGTTTTGTAAAAGGGAGGCCTATATAGGTTCGCAAAAAGAAATGGTATGTGGTCCACAAAAGAAGGTGGGACGACTCACCACGATGGAGACTTCCAGACGTGTGCGGGTGGCCACCACACTACTCCTTCTCCCACAGGATGCGGGGAACAAAAACGCTGCGTCCTCGACGATGAAGAGCAAAGAAAGTCCTTTCGATTGTTCGTAGGTTTCGAGCACACGCGGTACTGACGAGGTACTCCTGGGTACCTAAGGACCCGGCGGTGGTGAGATAGTTTTGGCGGAACCGGTGCTACGGTGACATGGCGTGTCCGTGCATCGCGGTATCAAAAATTACGCTGAAAGCTGGGCCTTTCAGCCTTTTCAGCAGACGCTGTCAATATTCGCTCCATCAGGTGAAAGAGATAGAGGGACATGTGTATGCGGGGAACAAGGATAGGACTAGGGTCATGCACATTACACAGCCATAGAGAACGCGAAGACATTATGGCCTAACCACGAGTATTGCCGCACATCGCCGTCAATGTAGATATATTTATTTAGACAAGGAAGACCTGACACGAAGACAACCCGTTGCGTAATATCGCAACGGCTTGGTGTATCATGAGCTTTCCCACGGGAATTTACGATTCGGCAGTGGAAATGAGCGATTTTAAAGCACAGTTGCTGCGTCATACCCACTACCAGTGAAAAGACCGGTGCTGCTCCTCAGTAATTAGCAGCAATTGATGTCGCTGTTTGTTTATGGAGTCGTTACAACGCATCGGGGCTCAGCCCGGCAATTATAGCGGCGTCGTGTCATGTATGCGCGTGGAGAACTATTCGGGATTGTAGATCGTCCATTGTTAGCCGTCCTTATCGCTGGTCCTTACATAACTGATTGTATGATCATACAAAAAAACCGGCCAAGTGCGAGCTGGACTCACACACGACGGGTTCCGTACCATTACACAAGATTTGACCCAAATTACGTTTCTTGTATTATTATTCGTTTTCCGTTTCCTTTCCCCCTTTAATTTCCATTGTTTTTTTTATTTTTACTATTTGTTGTCATAGCGGCAACAGAAATACACTCTCTGAGAAAATTTTAGCTGTCTACCTATTACGGTTCATAAGATACAGCCCTGTGACAGATGGACGGAAGGACGGATAGCGCAGGCCTAGTAATAGGGTTCCGTTTGGCACCCTTTAGGTACAGAACCCTAACGATGAAAACCCTAACCTTTGAAAAAAAAACCTGTGTTTATTTTGTAACACATTGTAACTGCAGATAGGTAGTAAGGTCATTTAAATGTTTTATTCGCGTTTGTTGCTGTAGAGTCTTAATTTTGTTTCCATTTAAATGTTCTGCACTTTGTCAGTGCAGTCGCTCAGTTGTTTTTATTTCAGCGTTTATAGTGATTCATTCGTAATTATTAGAAGCTTCAACAGTCCGAGAAATTTCTCCATTCATCGAATCTCTTTCCATTTTTCAATTTCCAAATTCGATTTTGGAAGCTAATTTGTTTTATGATCCTAGACATCTTGTTTTTAATTATTGGCAACGGAATATTTGCATTTCAATTTCCTCCCCGCCGCAGAGGGATCTTTTATTTATTACGAGTGTTGCGTCAAACCACTTGAAACATTGGAACAAATCGACGCTTCTACCGGCCGCCCGAGAAATCGTCACAAGCAATGATTTGACTAATGTTCTTAGTCGCTACAAAATTGCCGACCGTCAGGATTAGAGTGAGTCCTACCCCGAATTTGACGTTATCGACTTACGGGTCGAAGTATAGAAATTTGGGTTAAGAGCTTATGGTTCATGTCTTTTGGTTACCTATCGAATCTATTACGGCGTATATTGTTTCTAAAAAAAATTAAGAAAGTATACTTGCTGTGGCGCCGCAAGTTTGTGTGAGACCATATCAATCGGATTCGATGCGACACTTTTGGTGCTCACGCATCAATTGCCAACCATTTTTTTTATTTATTATTCGAAGTAATTGTCTTCACGAAATGTTCTTCAAACAGTTTTTAGAGAATATACCCCCGGGAATAGCAGCGAAGAGCGAAGAGAACAAACATTCGAATTAAATCCTATTAAGTCGTAATAAAGGCAATGATTTAATTGGACAGGCTAAGTAATAAATAACCCGCTACCGAGTTAGCTCCATTGATTAAGAGACTTAAAGAAGCGTCATGATACACATACAACGATTTTATATGTGAAGGGCGGAATGTGTTCCCCAGACCCTCACATAATTTGAGGTGTACGAACTTTCATGGTGCTGCCACCATGTTTGAAGGACCTCAGGTTGTACTTTGGAGAAAAAAGCCTTGGCAGAGAGTGCAGTTCATAGTTTAGCGACCCTGTAGATAAAATATTTAGAGAATCGGTTGGTTCTTATTTTGGCAGAGTCAACAGTAAATTGATGCATACCCTCCCTTTCGCGTTGAGCGATCGCGATGGTGGAAAGGGGATTGAGGGATTGCTTTTATGTACTTTTTTTTTTTGGTATAGATAAAAAACTCTACATTATAAAGTGACTAAGAAAAATAAGTTTGAGAGAGTGTGTATGACATTTTCTGAAGATTATTTGAAAGTTACCTCATCGATATTTTGTATGTTTTAAAAATTACCCAATTCAAAAAAACTTAAATTATTTGTCCTTCCATTCATGTGATTATTTTATTTACCTATCTGTAAAGTAGTGCTACAATAAAATAATTAAATAAAGTTTTAATAAATAAATAAAGCCTTTGAAAACATTCCGTAGAAACTAAATAAAACCGAAAGCACATAATAAAAAAAAACAAAAAAAATAGTACTCACTATACATGTATTGTAAGAGGTACATAAAGAGGGAATAAGTGGTAAAAATTACAAAAATAAAGTCAACAACAATTTAACGGCTTTTTGTTGTTGAATATGTTTTGTGTTGAGTTAGGGTTTTATTATTAGCGTATCTTTTTAATTTTGTTTATTATCATATTATACTATCGTGGGTGACATCGCTTCATTGCGAACATACAATTAAATGGTAAAGGTAACAGCCTACTTCTTTCGCTTCTTCGAAAGGCACACATCTCTTCATATATTATCAATGATGACGGATTCTATATGTACCGTATCCTACGTTTACAAATTCAAAAGATAATTAGCAATATGGTTCCATACCTTCAAAATTTAGTTTCATATATAATGTTGGCATAGAACAGCTTGTTTATTGTACATACGTCCATTCCTTGAGGCATTTAAGACTTAGTGACATTGTACGACAATTTTCCCTTTTATGGTAAAGTAATAAGCCTCAATATTATATTCCTATATTAACTTAAGATACCTATATTTTGCGTCTGTGATATTGCGAGTTTTTCTCCTTTTTGCGTACTTATCAATACATTTATCTCAAGTGGCTCACGTCATTTAAAAAAATAATTATTCGAAAACAGAGCAGAAATCGATGCTCCAATTTCACGAAGCCTTAGAAAATATATTAAATGTAAAGCTAAGCGAACACGAATGGGAGCGAGTATAATTGCCAATCAATTTTGACAGCGGTGGTAGATGTGTGATTGTGTGAAATTCATATTTTTCGCTCTTGCCTTTGATCTTGCTTGACCTGGTTATTTTTTATTGTACGCAGCAAAAAATCGGGCGAACTGGACTGCGTTGGGTACGCGTTAGCATGGGTTCCGGAGTATCGAGATTGTTTTAATACATCCTTATTAGTTATCCGGTCGAATGATGTGTACTTTTCTTGTTCCGTTCGAATATGTATCTCTTCGACGAGACTTTTACTAGGAATATGACTTAATAATGTTTATTGATCATTAAGGAGATTGCAAAGATCGTATGGGCTAGAAAATTGTTACAAATTTTAGTGTTTTTTGATCAAACTACCACGGTTAAATTGTTTTGCTAAGATGAACCCAAATTGATAGATCTCAGGTAGTATAAGGTCTCCGAAACGGCTCCTATCCATTGAATTTTTACCCTATAATCTTTGCTCCACGGAGCCTAGTTAGAAGCATAATCGAAATTTGCCACTTAATTACTTTACCAATAGATGTACCTGGTAGCAAAACTCATCATCATATTAGATGTTTAAAACCTCAAATGAAGATATATTTTAGACGCTTCTGGCCAATTATTCAATTGACATTATTGCCCTCGAGTCTGAGGCTGAGATAATAGTCGTAACAGAAACATAGAAAATAGGCCGGAGCATAGTTTTTTGAATTAATCAAGGTGTTCCGTCGAAAAACTCGCTTTAAAATCGCTATAAAAGCGGTTTTCTAGACTCAGGATTCCTGATTACTGAATGCCAAGAACAGACCTGCAGGTGGTTACCATGGTTGAACTCAAAAAAGTATCAGGACAGTGAGTAATTAAAATATACGATTAGTTGCATTTCGTACCATACCAACTGGTAAATTTCAGTTCACTTGGCTGAATAACACTACGTTTAATAGTTAGCATGGCCACTAAACGTTAGATTAAATCACTCACTTGCCAATTCACCAAGCGAGTTAATTAACCGTGATGACCTAGCAGACCATAAGAGTATCTCTTCCCAAAGGGTGCCAAACGGAACCCTATTAATAAGCCACCGCTGTCCGTCCGTCCGCCCGTCCGTCCTCCCGTCTGTCACAGGGCTGTATCTCATGAACCATAATAGGGCACCTATTATGGTTCATGAGATACACCTTGATTTTTCGTGTTAAATCTTGTACGATGGTACCCTTCGTGTGCAAGTCCGACTCGCATTTGACTGGTTTTTTCGCTTTTTGCGACGGACCCTTAAACAGGTGTTGACTATTTCCTACGTGAATACAAAGCCAGCAGACAACACTACCCAGACGGTCGCGCCGCGGCGGCCAGCACCTCGCTATCGATCTAGCCAAGTGAAGCCCCCAAATCGGATTTGGCTCGGTGTTAACACTTAATCCAGAGGCGCGGGTCGATGGCGGCGCGCGGCGTCGGGGCCACAATATTGCGATAAGACTGAAGGCGGGATGTGCTCAAGTTTTATTGTGCATAAAGGGCGGTTTACGACATGAGCCGCGGCGACCTATCGGAACTTTATCTCGGGGCGCGACTCCACCGGGAGAGCTGCGGATATTGGGATGCATTGAAAACTGAGCAGATTCGCTTGTCCCCAAACTTTTGAGTCCTTTCAGCGAGGCGAAAGTTTGGGGGTCATAATTTATGAATGAGGCCGATAATCAGCTAGGGATGCTTCTTCTTGCTCGAACGGTTGCTCAGTTGTATCCCTTTCATGCATATTTTCGTATTTTCATTGCAAGAAATATTTGTAAAAGAAATGCAGTAGTGCTAGGTAACATTTTTTATATTAATTTACTAGAGACATCACAGATAAAGTCGAGTAATTAGCACCAGTAAACGAAAACTTAATAAGGTAAAAAAACCTATAAATCAGTGAAGTTTCTTTGCGGGTTGTGATATTGTGACATTACATTTATGTATAATCGACGTGAAGCAAACACACATTAATTGAAGAAAGAGCTTAGTAAAAATAACTACTTTACGAATATACTGTAAGGCTGGACCCGAACCAGCAAAACATACCATTCGCGGTTATTGCGTCCACCGATTTTGCCACCGACTGTATAACCAAAATTTGGAATTCTGCTACAGTCCCTCCTCCCGTAATGAATGCCTCCTACTAACACAGTGTTAATAAAGATTATACCTACATACGTTTATTTAACGCTTCATCTGCGTTGCGGACATTGACTGCAAAGATTGAACATTCAAACATATTGCCACAAATGTATACCTCATTTTGACGAATACCTATATTCAGTTTAGATCAAATTAGCGCTAATCGACGCCTTCGTGACACTTCTAAACATCCCCTTTAAATCAAACCGCACACATGTTGGTTCACAGAAATAGATAAATCGTCCACTGGAACGCCGTAAATATTGAGTAGCGTGCTAACGGCCTCTGGCGGACAAACCACGCAATCAATGGACTAATGGCGATCGATGCGCAGAGACGTGTTGTCGACTCGTTCGTTATTCTTGTAATTCACATTCGCCGGTGATTCACCGTCTCCTGTGACGCGACGGTTAAAACTTACACTCTCTCAATAATGGAATGACAGCTATCACCTTATCACACGAATCGCCCTTGTGATGTTCCTTTCTAATTATATTATTAGAGTGCGATGCCACAACATAAGATTACAATCGATGAAATCATGTGAAAGCGAAAGATTCACCAGTGAATTGAAATCATGTTAGTTCCACGAGTACAAAGGCTGCGGGCAGATCAGCCCTTCGGACGAAGGTTCTCAGAGCTACAGAGAAGTTGAGAGTACTTAAGTCGAAAAACTTACAACCAAATTTTTAACTAGTTCAAGTTCGATGCTCACCCTACAAGCGATAAGCATAAGAAACTGGCATAAGTGGTGAGAATAATTGCTTGATGAGCTTGAAAGATAGAAAACGCATCAAAATCGGGTAAGTGTTTCTCAAGTTGTAAGTGGACGGACGAATAGAAGGACAATTAGAAAGACAGACGCCATGACGTTCGCTGGATTTTATAAGACTTTTTAGTGAAGTGCAGTGCATTCATAGACATGGTAGTTTTTAACGTTTTTTAGAGGTATACTTTGTTTTGTTTTTATTAGCTTTTTATTTTCTGGAAGCAATAACACTGTATATAACTAGCATATGTTTTTTACTGTATTTTATACAGGGGAACTTTCACGTAGGGTTATAAGCCTTGTTTTTATGGAGCCTGTCATGGTTGGCTAATACCACACAATTGTATGATGTAAGCCCCATATACCACATTCCCCGAAGGAATTTGGTACCTTTCCATTTTGAGCCAGGCTATATTTAACTGGATGGAAAACACAAATAATATTTCCTTGCCGCTTTAACCATAGTTTCATCCAATGGGATGGCACTAAATCGGGTGGGCTTAACCCTATAACCTATTAGGGGAACGGGACCTACAGTTTAACATAGGTTCCTACCTTTGGAACAGCTAGCATTCTTAACAAAATTGTTTAAGTTGAAACGTTATGTTTTAGTGGTTATTTTTTCCGTAAGTAAGCAGGCCTTCATGAACGAAACCAAATTGGCAAAATTGCTGATGGATCGAAGCCCGCACCACACGTCCGTTGGCAGCGGACGCGAGCGCTGTAATCATATTACGTTTTAATTTGTCAAAAGTTGACGCTTCAGTCCATCCAGTAAGGAGGAACGGGAGTGGCTACTGAACCTTCTCCGTATGGCGGCAGGATATCGCCACTTTCTAGCGAAAATAATATTATCTTTTTGATTTTATTTTGTTAAAGAAAACAATAGCCATACAATAATAGTTGTACAATCATGACGTTTTGACGAATTTGGTTTTTCTTAGATTTTTGACTACATCGTTCGTGATTTACTTTTAGCTATAATTATTTCGTGTTTATACATTAATGTATTTAAAACAGTTTTATAATAATATCTTTAAAACATTGAATGAAAAAAAAAATAAGTCGTTTTATAATATATATTTTTTTAAATCTTACCAAATCAAACACTTCTGCTTTGTGGATATCTTTGAAACAGATAAATTCCCAGAGCGCAATAGTACGGATTTGTACCGTGCCCGCGAATAAGTTGGTCCCGTCGGGAAGGGCCACCTTAAAAAAGGACAGAGGCCATAATTAAAATCAATCAATCAATCAATACCTGAATAAGGTCGTTCACTTTTATATATTTTAACAATATATTTTGATGTATTTATTATTAGATTTTTTCAGAAAAGATTTTTAGTTTGATGCTAGAAAGTGAATTTAATAAAAATGAAAAATAAAAATATTATGAGGTGCGCTGGTCAGATAGTTCGCTAAGAATTCGCTCATTACTGGTGTTTTCGAGTTCCAAAGACACGTAAAAACTTCACAGGACGCTATTTAGCGGCACGAACATTAGATGTTACGCGCCCCGAATTTTTTAGCGAACTAGCTACACTCGGTGAATTTACACTAACACGCGGCAAATGCGTTTCGTCCGCCCCTCCCGTTTTTTCTTGGTCTATAATTCAGTCTGGCTAGCGCGGCACGGCGAAAAACTGAAAACAATCAAGGAATTCGGACGGCGCGAGGCAAAAAAAGGATTGTTGATTTGTTTGTTCAACAGCAACGGTGAAATTGGGCTGAGAAGCTAATGAGTTTAATCGTTTCTCAACGAATGTGATATGTATATAGAATCGACGGTGAAGCAAGGACACATTAATTAAAGAAATTAACCTGTAAAATGAACTACTTACACTAAACATACCTTACGCGGGAATTGCGGCTACCAATTTCGCCACCGGCTCTATACCCATAGTTTGGAATTGTCATAAACTTCCTCCTTATCAATGCCTTCTACTAATACAGAGTTTAAGATTATACATTCCTAGATTTAAAGCTTTACCTACATTGCGGACATTGACAGCAATGATCAACATTCAAACAAAGACTGGCTACGTACGAAAAATCGCTTCGGTCGATTTTTTACAGATTTCAGACTTTGAAATAAAGAAGGGTCCATGTTGATGCCTTGCGCTTCTAGGTGGTTCCATCTGTGGTTGGTTCAAGCGACTCGGATGGTAGTAGAAGGCCGGGGACTGCAAGAAGGCGCGGGAAGAACCGGCTCAGACAACAGTGGATCGTTCTGAATCACTATCCATACAGGTTAAATTAATTTTATTTATTTATTTATATTTCATAATTGTGGATGGAAAAATATGTTATATAAACCCATGAAGTTTCTTCGCGGGTTCTTCTTTATGGCGTTGATCGAATCCACGGATTTTTGTGACGTAATTGGTGTAGTTTGATTACCAAAAAGTTTAAAGAAATGAAATGAAACGAAATGAAAAGAGTTCCTCTAAATAATGTACACACCGCTGCGGTTGCACATTGAAAATTTGAAAATTTAAATCAGTTTATTTTTCTTTAACGTTTCTAGTTTTAGTTATTTAACGTTTTTAGTTTTCTGTATAACATTACTTCACAGGATTTGTTCCTTATAAACGAACTATTGCCTGGTGCAATAATACAGGTTGCAATAATACAGGTTGCTTTATTTTTCAAAACCAACGAGCTCGATTCCCGGCTAGGAAAACGATTTTAACAAAAATCGAGTAATGCCGTTTTAGTTTTTAACAAAATCGGCCTCATGACTTCTTTGAGTGTTTTTTGCTATTTCTTATAGTTTCTGATTTGGCCTGAACGCCCAGTTGAAACATTCACCTGTGTACTAATACATATAATTGAATGCTGGGTAGTGACGCACGCCTGAGCCACAGAATATGATACAACTCAATTAACATCAGATAAGAGTTAAGTACACGAAAAAAATTCATTAAATTTTGATGAGTCCCGGATGTATGGTCACCCTAAAGAAGGTCACGCTCCACGCTCGCTTAGACGGGTCAGTGTCACTCTACTTACCGTACATATGCATCGTTAGACTACATATAATTGTAATCGAATTTGTCAGGTCTTGTGCATTAATCACGTGTGACTTTTTGAAGTAATTTTTTTTTGCGGACGTTGTGATGGGACCTAACCCAGAAAAAGCGAAACGTTAAGAACGGACGTTCCGACGCTCCAAATTGAAAAAAATGCCGCCATTGCAACCGTTTTTTTTAAATAGTTTGACTTCTTTAGAGGTTATCGCCCTAATGAGTGATATGTATGCATGAAAATGTCTTTAGGCTATTTCAACTTCTCATGGAAATATATTTTAAAGTTATCTATGCTGTCTTTACCTTCTATAACGGTTTAAGACTAAAAACCTATGCCACACATTTTTATGTTAATAACACCCTTTTTCCATAAAACAGCCCTTCTGCAATTGTATATTTGCATATACATATAGCATATGTTAAGCTTATATATGTCACTCAGACTTTTTTAATGAACTCATTGTCCAGAAATCGGACTCCGAGGAAGCACCCCGCCCTCAAATAGTCCTGCCTGCACCTCCCTTGCATTTCTATACAATATCAGCACAGTGTCGGTTTCCGAACACAGTTGTAATTTTCGTTAATGAAATATTCATATAGGCAATCCGGTTAACGAGTGCACTTCGCATTCCTAGAGTAAAAATAGGACCAGAAGCTTAAAATACAAACGCTGCTTGAGTTTTTTTGCTCATCCGAAAAAAAAACATTGTCCACGACTACAAAAAGAAAGACTCTTTAAGGTGGCCCAACCCGGCGGCCCTAACTCATTCGCGGGCACGGTACAAAACCGTGCTGTTGCGCTCTGGGACCTTCTCTGTTTCAAAGAATAAGACAGGCTCCGTGATGAGGAAGATGCAACATGTCCACAAAAAAGACAATGTGCATAGTGTATGATTTGGTAAGATTTACGAAAATTTTTATTTCAAAACGACTTATAGCTAAAAGTAAACCACGACCGCTGTAGTAAAAAATCGAACAAAAACCAAAAAAATTATAAATCTTGATTAAATAGGCTATGTCTAATGACTAATCTTTTTAAGATGTTCTTACTTTATCATTGCGTAATCCACCTCCAAAGTTATTGTATAAAACGCGCGAAAAAAGCGAACTTTCGGACCTTATAACTTAGAAACCAAACACAATTTTACGATGCCAATGGTCATCAGACATCTAGTTCGATCAAAGAAAGCTATTTTGAGCAAAATTTTGGATCTCTGACAAGAAATATGGGCGTGATCCTCTTTCCCCTTTTGTATGGGGAGATGAGCGGGATGGGCCACCTTAAGAAGTAAATCATTCCTTATTCCTCCCCATCCCACCTTTATTCGAAGCACCAGCCGCAGAGAATCAGAGAACCCTCTTGTAGTTGACATTAGTTTTTTGAGAACGAACCGTTTCTCAAACTCATTTCTCTGCCGCACCACAGGATGTGGAACTTTCCGCCGTCGGGTGCCTTTCCTCATACCTATAACCTGGGAGTCTTCGAGCGTAATTTGAACAAGCTCGATAGCTCAGCGGTAGTCCGTAAATCCTCTGCAACACTAAATGCCTCGCTGAGCGTGGTTTCGCGAGACGAGGTGTATTTGGTTTTTCTGAGCACCTTTGGTCCTTAGCACAGCCAGCCATACAAGTTTAAAAAAAAAATGAGGTTAACTGAACTGAGCCCCTAGACCCACTCGACACCTAAATTTACGCTAAATCTGTCGACTGGTGTTTTCAAATGTGTAACACTTTTATTTACTATGTATTTACTCTTAGGAAAACATGTAAATCAGAGCCCCTATTACCATTTACGCATCACTTATTACTAAATCGCTTAAATAAACTATTTAAACACATAATAACTGTCTTTTAAGTGATATTACCACAGAGTTCTGTAAATAGATCAATGGTAAATAGTAACGTAAGAATCATTACCACCTGTGATGCAGCCAGTTTAGGAGGTATCGTTTGTTTTAGAACAAATTATCAGTTGTAAATTTTACCTGCATGCTTGTATTATTTTAAGTATTTAAAAATCCTGTAAACGGTTTTATCAATGTATGTTCGTGTAAATAAATTTTGCGGGCTTGCACCACTGAAGATATAATTTGAGCTTCAAGAATCATCTACTGCATTGGTGTGGCGCGATCTATGAAATATTATTAGGAGTATCTTATCTTATCCTTCTAACTTATCCTACCCTTACTGGGGAAAAAAACTTCGACGTTTTATAAACGATGTTTTGTGGGTTCTAGTTTCAACATTGTTTTTATTTGTTGCAGGATATTTTGTTGGATATGACATTACCGTTATTTTATTAAGGATGTTCCGACCCATACATTGTTTTTTTTACACGGAACGCAAAAAGTATTGCACTTTAAGGCGCGAATTTGTCAAAAATATTAAATATAGCCATAGTAGTTGCAGCGGAAACATATTCACAATTTCAGGTTTAATGGTTTCATTGTAATTGCGATTAGAAGTTTTAAACCGTTAGATGGCGCTGTTAAATAAAAGTCGTATTTAAGTAAATTGTAACAAAACCAATAATCCTGAAATTGTGAAATTGTTTTCGCTCCAAGTAATATGACTATATTAAACTTTTATTATGAATTCGTGGCTTAAAGTGCAATACTTTTTGCGTTATGTTTGCAAACAACTTTATATGGGTCGGAACAGCCTTAAGGCCCTGGTACTAGCCAAATCGCAAAGTTAGACGAGGCACCCCAAGTTAACTAACTAAGTCTGACGATTATAAGTGTTATTCTTACAATAAATGATTCCTTGTCTAGGAATCAACCTATTTTCGTTAATGTATTATATGTTTCCTTTTTCTATACAAAATACATTGCGGAAACGGTGTCCATTTCCGAACTTTTTTGACTAAATGTAGAAATCAAAAAGCAAATGGATTTTTTTGTTTATGCATATATGCTGTTTTTGCTTACATCTATAAATCGAATTACTTTCAGATTTCTAATGAGAAAAAACAACTTTTTTATTTTTATTATTATTTAAATAAATGATGAAATCAAAAAATATTAACAATCCATTATCAGTCTGAAGTTCTATTTGGACTTGCTGAGGCGTTTCACTACATATTATTACATTTGCTAAAAAGTGCATTTGTATGGCGCGAGTAGTTGGCTAGTCCTAGCCTCTTAACGGTAGAGGAAGAGTATATGCAACGAAATTTATATTCAACCATTGTGATCAGATTTTGAAAGTTATCCCAAAAATACGGATGTCCGGAACATTGGTGTCAAGCATGAGACGAATCTACAACCTATGAAATTCATGCCCACTGCTATAGCCTCTAAGCTATCCAGAGAATTAAGCCAGCCAAAGAATTTCTCGATTATTTCCTAATCGACACCATTCTTCCCATGTCGCCTACAAGATGGGGCTGATTTCGCGTAGATATTATTATACTACAATGATTCAGACATCACTACAGTCGATTTGAGTATCGGACAGATTATGCCACCACACAAGAACGTTTCTGTTAACAAAGATGGAACATAAGGAAATTGTGATTTGTTTAGAAAAGCATTGCAACACTAAATTATTAATTTAGCCGAAAGCATCACCATACGACACAAATGTGAAGAAAGGCAGTATCTCCTAGACGAGCAAATAAAAAAAACATTTTGTAATGAGCATATAAAAGATAAAATTCAAATCTAAATGTGGGATATCTCGTTAATATGTTTAAAAGTAAACAGCAGAACAGTTAATTAATTTACAAGGGTTGGCGGGACGCCACACTCAAACAAGAGAATGCAGTGTTTGATGCTCGACGGATGTGTAATTACGGGCTTTCTGTTTTGTAGACAGCGTTATTAGATTCCGCATAGTAATCATCCTTGAACTATATAGGCCTCAGTTATCAAATATTGGTTGTACATCCGTGTCTCGGGAAAGCACTTAGTTGATGACATTGGAGATGATGGATTGTGTATGTATAATTAGTGCTGACAGCGGTGGATGGTAAGCGACTCGTAGTTCAGGGGCGCGGCGACTTGCCTTGCATGCCAGAAGTCATGGGCTTAAATCCTCGTTCATGCACGACTTTATTTCCCTTTCTGAGTTTTTTGCATTTCAAATGCGAGGTTCGGAATAAATGTGAAAGTGTATATTTGAACAAAACATGACGTTGGCTTACACTAGAACAATTTAGATGCGATTACCGATTCATTAAGATTAAGATATCACTGTGGAAGAGTGTGATTGATTGATTGATTAAAAATTCTTTATTATGCCACAAAAAAAAACAATTTACAAAAGAAAGTATAGTGCAAAAACAACATAAGTGTGCTCTCACCCATATACTTATTATATTTTTCGTAAGCAGTAGTTATCTATCATTCAATGTAAACTAGTTTATAGGTATCAAATAAAACAATGACAAAGCCGGCGAAGTTTCTTATTCACCAGAAGAAAAAAATTAAGTCCATTGATCCATACTTGCATATGCGAAAGTAACTCTGTTTGTTACGTTTTCACGCCTGAACCGCTAAATATTTTTTTATTGATTGATTCTCGACCTTGGAAAAGGACATAGGCACCTTTTGTGGCGAAAATTAAACTCGAAGAGGATGAAATAAGGGATGAAAGTATGAAACTCACATAATATCGAAGAAATAATTGAGCCCAACATCAGTCCAAACCGACATTGGCCCAAACGGAACCGGGTACCTCAGCTAGTATTTTATAATGGAGGAAATTTAAAAACTTAAATTGAAAACGTATAAGGTTTGGAGAGGCGAAAATATTATTCAATATTATTTCTGGGTAGACTACTCTTTTAATTTCATTACATTTCTTTAATATAAAAAATAAAAAACAATTACTTAACAAAGTTAATATGACTTTTCGTTTGTTTTTATTTCTTCATTCTCTGTATCTCATAAGTCGTGTCTGTCTTAATACAACTACGCTCGAAGTCTACGAATACGACGGGAAACCGGCTGCTATTTACCCAGCAGAAAGCTGCAGTGGATTAAAATAATAACTCAGCCGTTGGATACTCAAGGAGTATCTCGTGCCCACAGCGGCGGCGGCATTACGGAAAATTGAAAATTTCGCGTTGTGACGTGGGCGCCGCCCGCGAGCCTCGAGCACCGCCCAACGTGTCAGGGCGGGGTGAAGAAGTAGCTTGTGCGGTGGCAAGGTCAACGACCCTTGTGGAGTCTTTAATGTTATTATTAAGGCTGTCGTGAAGTGACAGAACATTTTAACAAATGCATTTGTTGGCATTGGCCAAGGTACAATTTTGCTCGGTGGCTGCCATTAAAATAGCGAAATCGTCTTCCAGGCAAACAACAAAAATACATTTTCTAAAATACAAACTTTTGAAGCGATTCCTTAAAAACTATTTTTGTAAATTACTGGTATGACAACCTAAGAATTAGAAAAAGGAATGCATAACTTCAATCTGTGATGAGCCTTTAAAAATATATATCTATGTTTTTTCTAAGTATAGTTCCTTTATTTTGTATATAGGGATCTTTAGAGAAGCTAGCCAGTCAATAAACATTACATTGATATTACAATTATCTATGTACTGACAACAAAAGCCTTCCCTTCTTATTACATCTTGAGTTCAAAGCGAATATATTATTTACGACGCCAAAAGGGACTACGTTTAAAATGCCAACTTCCGGACTAAGACAATAACAATGCGTTATCATTAAAAGTTTCTTCCGGCAGCTGGAGCCAGCAGGACCGAGGGGTAGGTTGAGACGGCGACTGGAGGCTGTATCTGAGAGATAAACGAGCCCTGCACCGTGCATTTCCTTTTATACTCGACAGAGACAAAACTTTGTTGCCTAAGCGACTGAAAAATATTACTTCTACTTAGCTTTAATCTCGAGAACAATGCCAGCCGGAACCGTCCCTTGTGAAAGCATTTCTCATTTCGCAAGAATATTGTTAAGTATAAAGTTGAAGAAATGTCCATAGTACGGCAACTAACTTGCAAATCAATTGATACGGAATACTTCTCTTTATTGAGAATGAATGTTAATTATATTAAAAACATATATTTGTTCTTTGTGGTTGAAATAGACCTCAAAACGTGGCGAGCCGGCTAGTAAAGACATTTTGTTGAGTCATTAATAGACAATAAAATTCGTTAAAAACAAATATGTCAAACTCTGAAGTTAAAACTACAAATCAAGCTTTATAACTTTTTTGTAACTGCTATAAAATAGTGTAAAAAGAATTCCAAACATCAAACCTAATTTAATTAAAATTGTCTAGAGAACCGTTCGTCGTTTTGATATGAAACATATGTCAAAGTATTCTTTACAATCGTAATTTTTTTTTATTCATGTTTCTTCAGCGCGGAACGTAATAAAAACTGTTATTTTCTTACTTACTATGGCAACTTCCTGAGTATTTATTTTTACCTTAAGGTGGCCCTTCCCGCCGGGACTAACTCATTCGCGGGCACGGTACAAAATCGTGATATTGCGCTCTAGAACCTTCTCTGTTTCAAAGAAAAAGACAGGCTCCGTGATGAAGAAGATGCAACATGTCCACAAAAAAGACAATGTGTATATTGTATGAATTGGTAAGATTTACGAAAACTTTCGGACCTTATAACTTAGAAACCAAACACAATTTTACAATTCCAACGGTCATCAGACATCTAGTTCGATCAAATAAAGCTATTTTAATCAAAATTTGGGATCTCTGACAAGAAATATCGGCGTGATCTTCTTTCCCCTTTTGTATGGGGAGTTGAGCACGTTGGGCCACCTTAAGGCTCCTACTGAGTTCAACGTTCAGCAAACAAACGATAATGGCGATCTCCGGGAGCACTGAGTTTGCGATAGGGTTAATTGTTGTAAGTAGTGTAAGATTGGGCAAGCTGAATCACTTTGCTAATCGCTTCGTTCTTCAGCATGCCCAATCTTAGGTCATTCAATATTTACTACTTTGGTAACACAAAATTCGGAACTCTGCATTTAAGTTTGACGTTGATATCTTTAAAACAGATTTTTTATTACCTTCATCTTCTCACAAAGCCAAGATTCACACTCACTAGTACTTGTATCTCGATCAAAGTTTTCTTCCACAATGTTAACTCTTACTGACACCTAATTCAATTTATAGCAATAAAACATTTCGTGTCACCAGTTAAAGTCATTATTACAGACACCAATGTATATCCTATTAAATCGCTAGTCTAATCAATCCCACGCTCGCTCGGTCGGTATCGGACACCAGACACCATGCAAGGGTGACTACTACATGCTACTAATGTGTGAACTTATAAATGATATTGTCATCTTATATAAAACGGGATATCTGTTTCAATGTTTGTCCGTTTGTATGGCTGAATAAAAATTCATTTTTAAATTTCATAGGATCTCGTTTGCAAGCGTCATGAAAAAATATACTCGAAATGAAATACGTAAAATAATCTTATTTATACAGGTAGAGTAGGATGAAGGATGGGGTATAAGGAGATAGTCAAAACTAATTATTTAAAAAAAATATATTTATTTAAAGATTTCTTTATCTACACACCACATTTTTAAAGCTATAACATTTTTTAAAGCACAACATTTCTTATGATTAATACAATTGTATTCGCATGATTGCTTACAATATGTCCGTATAATTTCGCTAAGGTTAGGGCAGTCATAATGCTCTAAATTTATTACATTACGTGCATCACACATTTATTTTATCCAGAGTACCTTTTCTTCACCTTTACAATAAATTATTTTATCATCTAAATAAGGTTTGACATATTTATCGAACTCATACATATGCATGAAACCGTCCCTCCATAAAATGTCGCGGTTCTTTTCCAGCCAA
This sequence comes from Incurvaria masculella, assembly GCA_946894095.1. NCBI lineage: Eukaryota > Metazoa > Arthropoda > Insecta > Lepidoptera > Incurvariidae > Incurvaria > Incurvaria masculella. The sequence continues at coordinate 14,580,807 of OX335651.1, forward strand.
ATAACTTGTTTTTTTTCTTCAAAAGATAGTTTATTGTAAGGAAATGGAGATTTTAAAAGAAATACTTGGGTTTTATTATTCGAAGCTATAGCCAACTCCTTAGGAATGAATTCGTTATTAGAAATTTTGAACCCCTGTAGATCCAGTATAATACTGTTATCACCAGTCATCATGTAATTTTCTTTACTATATTGCTTAAAGGCTTGTATTCAATGATGCTCTCATTTAATATGAGACAATAAGCTGCTGTTTTTTCAGGAAATTCCCTGTCACTCTCTATTTCTATTCGTACATCCACTGGACCAGATTTAATAGTTTCGTTCTGTCGGGAACAATCAACAACAAACAAAGGTGCTTTGCTTTTAAAATCGATTAAATACAACAACGGACTCGATTGACAGTCGTAGTAAGACTGTTGAAATTTTGAATAAAGCTCATATAATAAAGAATACTTTTCTTCGTTAAATTTGATGGAGAGGGTATCATACGGGTAATAATTAGAGTTTAAAAATACTTTCACATCTCTCACATTACAGTGATCGAATTGAGACATATCAAAATCTCCAGAATTTTTCCGATTAATTTGAAGTCCTAGAATAACAAATCTGGGTTTTTCTAATTGGTTTGATGTCTTAATCGACCAAGTATGTTTCGTGGTTTGAGGAAGAAGCGGATATTCATATAAATCCCAATTACGAAATTCCATTCTTAAAGTTTTATCTTTATCTAAATATTTTAGTAAATTTAAGCGTTCACGATCTGAGACTTTTACATGAGGCACTCTCCAAATAATTTTTGATATAGTTACATCGGAAAGATATTGACCTTCACCTAGCTTCAAAGAATTCAAATTTGTATTAGCCCTCAAAAGTATTAGCTCATGTTTACAATTAATTACAATTTTTTTGTAATCCTCCGCAAATCCGAGAATTTTGTTAAGCGGTATGTTAACACTGAATCGCCCATCACTATTTCTGATACCATTAACATTCCAACCCCATACGATACCTACTTTTGACTCTATCTCATTCATAGAGATATAAGATTTCATGGTTGTGGTAATTCCAGCATTTTTCACCCTATCTATTTCTATACCATTGAGTTCATATCGTATATCTTGAAAAAGGAATAAAATCGGATTATTTGTTAAATTAAAGCTTTCAACCTTCGAGGGATTGTTGTCGGCTCCAGTCTTGTAAACATGGAAAACACCTTCAATGTACACGGAGCTTTCCGATGGTAGAATATACAGGTCTTGCTGATTTACAGGTATTCTAATCTCATCATTATTGTTGAAACTGTTTACATATGGTTTGTATGCATGTACTTCTATGCTTTTAATAGAGTCATCGCGAGTCTGAGGCTCAGTTATGCTTAAAATACTCATTTTATTAGACCAAGCAATTTTAAAAAGGTTTTATTTTCTTTAGTCAATTTTTTCGAACGTCTTTCTTTTATGATACCCTGTGATTTACTGATACATGGAGTTCTTATAACAACTACTTTATTGAATAGTATCATCTTATTTTCCTTAAATGTAACGATAAGTGTAGATTTTCTTTACGAAAATTAATTAAATCGTTGTTGCTATCGAGTATGCGAATAGTTGTGGAAGATACAAAGTTTCGATTGACAGGAAAATAAACTATATTCTCAGGTCTTTCTAGAATACGATATCCTGGTGGAACATTCGGAATAAATTCGTGAATTATGTGTGTCGGTCTACCGTTTGAAAATGATCCGTCAACAATATCACATTCGATTCTGATGGTGTTGGTTGAAACAATGTTAACAGGAGACGATGAGTGATGTGTTATATTTGATTTAAGAAGTATTTTTGGAAAACCTAGCATTGGTGCAATCGAGTTCTCCTTTTTAAAATTAATTGTTTTGGAACATCGAATGCTGCACTTTAAAGTATTGTTATTAGATGTTATATTTATATAAGAATCTTTGATGTTATCTTTTATGTAATCGTATAAATCTTCCAGTTCATAGGAACCTTCTGGTATTTCCATTATTTCATTTTCACCATAGTAAAATTTATTGTTTCTGTGGTCAATATTCGGAATTGAGTTGAATGTAGCGAAATAAAGCAATCCACATTCATACACATCATTTAACTCAATGGAAGGTAAATAATATGAGGTTAATTCGGATGTTGTACCAGAAACAGAAAGTGTGATCGACATTATTGCACTGAGAGATATTAATAAAAATAACCGTTTTTATAGGTTTTCCAAAAAGTATCCAGAAATTTTATGCATAAGTGTCCACAGTTTTTTTGAAAATAGTTTTGATATGTTTTGTAGTTGTAAAAAATATTATTTGAGTTTAAGTAATGCACCAATTCCTTTGGTGGTGGTAAGTTTCCGAAACTATCAAAGTATTCATAGTAATTATTAACTTTTACGTAGGCTACCCAGTGAGTTCCAGTATTCGAAGTACTATCCAAGTTGACGACACCGCATTCAATTTTATGTGGTTTACAAGGTAAGGAATTTCTCATGTAAATGCCCCTAAAATAAGGGATATCTTTAGTATGGTTTAGGATGTCTATATTGGTGAGCGCTCGTCTAGGCAGCCTTTGACTTAGTTTTTTGATAAATTTCGGTATATTCCAAATCCATTTTTATACGGCTTAAGATGTAATCCGTTTCCGATGACAATAGATTCCATTGCTGCATTATGTCGTTGTGTCTCCTTAAGATTTTGTTGTCCGACCTTGTAATCGTTAACAGCTTTTGCAATTCCTGCAGCACCTCCAGCAAAGCTTCCTAAAGCCGACAGCCCCGCAAAAATGGGGATAAGAGGAAGAATTCCACCTGTCTTAGGAACGGCTATAACCCTCGGTAATTTGATATTTTTATGTTTTTTAATAATTTTTTTGGCAACAGCGAAGGCATACTTGATTGCCAATTTACCGTCTTTAAGTTTAGAATTTTTTAATTTTGATTTTATCTCACGAATTATGTTTGAAAAATTTCTTGATTTGGCTTTTACACCAGCTCCCACTTTCAATTTGGTTTTCATAATATTTTTAACCAACCATGACGCAATTTTTTCTCCTCTTCCGGATTTATTAGACTTCGAGCGGATGTCTGCCATTTTCATCAACCTTAAATCAGCTTTATGGCGATTATCGAGATCTTTATATTTTGAATAAGCTATGTCATGTTTCTTACAATACTCATCTAATTCGTTAACACCTTTATCACCACGAACTAGCCTTTCTGTGAGTCTAGTTCCCGGACCGCAAAAATTATAACCAGGAATATGTAGTTCAAAAGGTAATTTATTTATAATCGAATCAATAAGTCCCTTTCCTTTCATCGCCAATCACACAATGACCGTTTATATAGCCAGACTTAGATTTATAATTTATTTTTCATATCAATCCAGCTGTTCTCTGATGAAGGCAATCCAAGCCATTTGACCAATACTTGTCTACCTTTTCGTTTCAAAACTTTTTCGACAAGATATATATCGGGATATCGAGTTTTTGAGATTTCTTGCTCGTAAAAACATCCAGATATAATTTGCTTATTCATGTCTTGTAATATGTATGACGGGGGATACCTTGTTTTTAAAGAAATAATTTTAAATAACTCGGTAGACCAATTAGGATGATAACCCTTTGCAAAAACACCCTTATACTTACTTATGCGAACATAATCACCGACCTTACACTTTGGGATTGTTTTTTTTAAAATCTTTGATTTATTTTTTTCAATGTTGGCATAGACGGTATTGACATTATGAATATTGACGTTCGAAGGTGAAAATCCTGTTGTTCTATGCAAAATATTGTTATACTCACTAATAACATCAGTAAGTACATCTCCAACCCATTTATAGTTACCATTAAGACTAAATTTTTTATATAGTTTGCTCTTTAATGTTCTTATAAATCGTTCTACGATGGAAGCTTTCTTAACAGAGTATGTAGAATAATGGTTTATTGCATATTTTTTCATATATTTTCTGAAAGTATCATTATAAAATTCTTTTCCAAAATCAGTCTGCATATTTTTCGGCTTGCGGCCTTCGTTCAAAATATTTTTAATTGCTTTACCGACATCTATTTTATTTTTTGTTTTTAAGGGTACAGCCCATGCATATTTTGAAAAGGCGTCGATTACAACCAATATTATTTTATAACCTTTATTAACTGTAGAAAAGTTTCTCATCTCCACTAAATCAGCTTGCCATAAGTCATCTATCCCGTAAATATTAACATATCGACGGGGGAAGTTCTTTCGAACTGGTTTATGCAGTTCTTCTACTACATCTTTTTTACTCATTTTTGGTCCTTTATTGCCTTGCTATACAAACGATCAACATCCGCTTTAGTATAAGCGTTTGTAATATACTGTGTTTTTAATATTTGAATCTCTCTCTTTATAGCATTTATTTCTTTATCATAATAATTAAGTTTCGTTTGTAATTCTTTCTTCAAGCAAAGTTCTTCAGTTTTTTTGTCCACATAAGACTTCGTAACAGCATCACTAGCTTCTTCAGGTGGGAGAAGTTGCTTTATTCTGACTGATTGTACATCAATATGCCCATCATCAGATCTATACAATCCTAGTTCATTACATTTTCTTAATTCAGAATTTACCCGCAATCTTTTATGGACATGCTGTCCGAATTTGTCAATATTCATATTGGTTTCGATCTGTATTTGTTCAATACTTCAAGAAGACTGTATAATAATACTGAAATATCGGATTTATATATTTCACTCGATAATACCACACTCTCTTAGTTCTTCCAAAATCGATATAATTTCATTATCAAGACCAGTATTTCCAGCATCACGAGAGGCAATTAATAAACGAAGACGATCAACTAGCTCATTTGGATCATTCCAGTACACTAAATCTATACTCTTTTTAATTTTTTTCATTGATGGAAGTCCATCTCCAAAAAATAAATCATCTTTTTTACTATCCAGCTTAAATAGAGGTTTTATTATTGAAAGATACTTAAAACCCTTATTGCTTTTAATCGGTTTTAGCGCGTTGAAATCTCTTCTGTGTACATTCGTTTCCTTTAATATCTGTTTGTAAATAATGTTGTCATCATCTGAAATTTTTCTTACATCCGGCCTTTTTTTAAATAGTAACTCCTTTAATCCAGTTGTAAGCTTGATTTTCAAACTTCCTACCTCCAATTTATCATCTTCAAATTTTACTACTTTATTTCCTATCCTCGTTTGTCCTTTTTCGAATCTCACCCCGAACGGAATATTTTGTTTTGATGTTTCAAGGAAAACAGGCTTGTTATTTAAATTACCGTCATCATTATACGAATCTAAAGAGGATATAGATGTCTGACGAATAAATGTTGAATTCGGCGATTCAAAAATTTCACAATCTTTATCGCTCTCAGACGAATCGCTCTGATCTTTGCTGATCACACTTTCTCGAGAGAATGATTCTTTTTTTCGCGGTTCATATACAGAAGGGTTATTTATTTTAGTAGAAAGGTGTGCCATTTTATTCAGAGGTGCAGTTATTGGTTTAAGTACTTTTTCCATTACGATTTCATGATCCATTTGGTTTTCGCGCATTTGGCTTAATTTCTTTTTAACCGAATGAACCGATTCAATTATCTCTTTTTTAATGGTTTCATCCATTATTTATTAGCTAGAAATACCACCACACCACGTTCTTAGTCTTACATGAATGAAAAATAAACAGTCGGATGTTTATATTTAAATTGTTTTATCTAAAACAATGAACGTATCAAAATTTTGTCTGTAGAGTCCTTTATCTCTTTCACAATCTTTATTAATTACTAAAAAATTATACGGTACTGCCCAAATTCTTCTACAAATCCTCCAAAATTGGTTCCATGACATATCAGTACTCACATGTTCATTGTAAACATGTTTTAGGTTGGTATTGTCTTGACGGAAGAGAATAATTAAATTAGCATTGTCTCTAATCAATTGTTTAGGCACTTTGGAATATGTTTGATTTAAATAAAAAGAATCGATAAAGTTATGCCGACCCATAGAAAAATAATTACGAATATGATTTTGATTTTCACACGCTACATCGTCAAACACGATGATTGAGTTTGTTAAAGCTTTCATAGGATCAACTACAGCGTCATGGTTTTTAAATTTGAAAAATGATACTCCCGGTACGTTTTCCAGGACTTTACTCAAATAGAGGTACTTCGGTTGAAAATCTGTTTTTGAGTAGAGGTACACATTTTCGTATTTTAAACCATTCTCGTGCAATAGCAAGCCTAGTAATAAGTTAGTTTTTCCACAATTGGACGGGCCACATATAATACATCTTATCGTGTTCGGTAGAAGGCTGGTGTGTCGGGGTTTGGCTTTAATGATGTCATTCTTACAAAAAACAAAATCTAAGTTTAGCGATTGTGGCTGCTTGATAAAATGCATAGCTTATGTGGTTGTGATCGAGATGGATCAACTAAATTAAACTCCAACATATTGGAGATCTTATATACCTTTTCGAAAGGACTAACAAGACCCAACGAGAAATTGCGAAATGCAGCCAATATTTCAGCCAAGCAAAGCTGGGTACTGCATATAGTATCAATAGTCTACCTATGTGAATGACTAAGTATATTGATGGAAAGCGTGTGAAAACGCGTGAACATCATTCTCACGTCGTCAGCATTTTCGTGTTCCGACCTGTCTTTGTGACTACTTACTGGCCCCCGAGTTTATTGCATAATACATAAAGGTAGGTTTACATGAAAAATATTTATTTTATTTTAAATGTTTTGCATATGCTGAAATCATACTGCATGTTTGAGTGTGTATATATGTTTTAACGTTTACAAGTATCGTATTGGCTATTAAATATTTCTATATTCTGATGAAATATCGTAAAGTTATTACCTAGCTCATTCGAGTTTTTAAAACATTTAAATCAATGAACCGATTTCCATACGCAAATCTTAAATAATACTATTTATAATAAGGTAATTATTAAAATATAACTTTCACTCGTATTGAATACAATATAAAAAAACACAATTGATAAAAAATATTATATTATCGACAAAACTATTAAAACCGATAATCCAATATTCGAGGTAAATAAATATTAATAAATTTTAGTAGGATTTACACTACCTATGTAAACCAATCTTTACATCAAACTGCAACATCGACAGAAAAAACCCTATAAAAAAGGAAGATCACACCGTTGATAATTATCAGTTTGAAGCAGGCCAGCAAGCAGGAAGCAGGGAAAAGTAGAAGTGACAAGTAGAAAGGTGATCAGTACAAGTGTAAGCAACAGTGTGTTCAACGAGTGTCGTTACAGGACCAAGCATGTAAGTAAGTGTTGTTAATTTTCATTATACCCATCACCGCAAACCTTAGTTTCTTTTTAGTTTAAAATTAATGTAATAACTTGTTAGCGTTGAACATACTTGTTACTGCCCATCTAAGTAAACATCAACCTCTAAATCAGTATATAAACTGTTGACTGACCTATGAATATTGCCCCCCTTCACGAAATGTCGATTATATCAAGGAATTTATTATTTACAATGTTATTTTTTTATCATTTTTTCTTTGAATTCCTGTCGAGTCGGTACAATCACATTCATTAAACGATGGTCGAAGCGACAAAGAAAAATCGTAAGTGATTGCCATTAAATTTAATATAACCGTCTTGCCATAATCACCTGATGTGCTGAGCTAATATCAGGCGTGGTATTATCCATCCATGTTAAGTTGCATAAAATAAAACCTCTCATTATATGTTTATTTTTTCCTGCAGGAGCTCATTCAAGAACTACTTTGACTCTGATGAGGAGGCCGCACCACCGACGCCGACCGCTGTACACTCTGCAGCGAAAAAAGGGGCCAACATCAAACGTTCAACAGAGAGAGCGGGAAGCAAGCGTCCACGTTCCAGCACGTCGCCGGGCCGCGCCGTCGCTCACACCGCTCCCGCCGCCGCTAACGTCGCTGCTCGTCGTCAGATGCACAAGCTGTTCGGAACCGACAGCGAAGATGAAGGTATGACTGACGCCGCCAAGCCGGCGGCCCGCTCATCGATTTTAAATAAGCAAGTGAAAAAAACTTTACATTGCTCGCTCGCCCGCCGTACTGGCCGTGGATATTCGAAGAACACCCTTCATGAAAAACAAGGGGATTTTTATGTGGAGCTGAAAATCTATAGGGCCAAGGAAATAGAAAAAATTCCACCAATAGAGCGTTGGGAGCACGCGCTCGTTGAAATAAAAACGCGGATAAATGACGACGGTGAGTCGTGGGGCCTTCTTACAAAATTCATACAGACGGAGAAGAAAGATTTTGAAAAATCTTCTTAATTGTAAACACATTTCAATATGAAGGAAGATTAGATTTTAGTTTCACTTTAACTCTTCAGATATACTAAAAAATATTTATTTGTTAAAAATGTATTGTGAAAAGTGTAATATTCATATTCAAAAAAGAGGCTATACATTTCATAAAAGGAGCAGTTTGCATAAAGCAAACTGTTTGCTAAGTACTGAGTTCGATAACGTTCAACTGATTGCATCAGCTTTCAAGAGCAGGGTCAGATCCTATCGCATAAATCCTTTGAGTAAATGTATAACACCTGAAGAATTTCTTTCTACTGTAACATTATCAGTCGAAAAACGAATTCAAATTTCCCTTTTGAAGCATATATCATTGAAGGTTAATTTCGAATTATTTGCATATTTTACCCTATTAAAAAACGAGGAGGAAGTATTAAAATCTTTTAATTCAAAGTATCTTCCAATTTTTCAAAGCTCGGATTTACAAGATTTTTACATGAATGCAAAGGAAAAACTTATTTTAAAAACATCTGAATTTGAACATAGAGAGTCCGGGTGGTCATTAAAAAACATAAGCCATCTTGAAGTCAACATAAATAAGTATAACCCTTTTCGAGGAGGTTCTTACATTCCATTACCTCAGGCAATACGGAACAATAAAAGTTGTTTAAATATAAAAAGTGACGATGATCATTGTTTTCTTTGGTGTGTGGTCGCTCATTTGTACCCCGCAACACACAACCCCTGCAGAGTAACTTCGTACCCACATTACTCACAAATTCTAAATGTGGATGGAATGTGTTTCCCACTCTCCTTCAATGATATTAAAATGTTTGAGAAAAATAATCCGAGTATTAGTATTAATGTGTACGGTATTTCTAAAGGAAATGAAATTAACGGCCCTTTATATCACACGATGAAACGTAAATCAAATCATATTAATTTACTTTTTATTGAAAACGGTAGCGCTTCTCATTACTGTTTGATCAAAAATCTCGCTCGATTAGTGCGTAAACAAATAACTACTCATCACGCAAAATTATTTTTATGTGAAAATTGCTTACTTTTTTTTGCTGATGAGAGAAAATTTAACATTCATGAATGCTCACGTGTGCGCACTATTCTGTCCCAAGAAAACAGTTATCTGCATTTCACCCGATATGAAAGAACACAAAGAGTTCCTTTCGTTATTTATGGTGACTTTGAAAGTGTGCTCCGAAGATGTGATGAAAATGAAACAAATAAAACGGATCGAACACAGCTACTAAAAGTTCACACACCCACATGTTTTGGATATTATATCTGCTCCTCCGTAAAGCCTGAACTGAATAAATTAGTAACATATAGAGGAGAACGTTGTGTAAATACTTTCATTGAAAGATTAACTAATGATGTATTGAGTTTATTTGAAATCATAAACACGAATAAACCTATGGACCCTCTTACCAATGAACAAAGCAATTCCTTAAAAAATGCTAAAATTTGTTATATTTGTGAAAATCATTTATTTGGTGACTGTGTTGCGGATCACGATCACATAACAGGGGAATTTAGGGGCGCCGCCCACGCGCAGTGTAATTTGGTTCTTCGACAATGCCCTTTCATACCAATATTTTTTCACAATCTGTCCGGTTACGACAGTCATTTATTTATTAAAGAGTTGGTTAGTAAACCAGGTCGTATAAAGATAATCCCAAAAAATAAAGAGAACTACATTACTTTCACAAAGTTCATACCATTAGGAGAAGGGCGATTTGCTCAGTTGAAATTTATTGACTCCTTTAAGTTTTTAAGTTCAAGCCTTGATAAACTCAGTAAAAGTCTTAGAACAAGCGACTTCGTGCACCTTAAGAAAACATTTCCTGAAGATAATTTATTTGAATGCATTCGTGAAAAAGGATTTTATCCGTACGAATATATGGACACATGTGAAAAATATGAAGAAAGGGATCTACCAGATCATTCAGCTTTTTATAATCAGTTAACTTCCTCAAATATTACAAATGCTGAGTATGCACACGTAGAAAAAGTTTGGTCCACTTTTAAAATAAAAGACTTAGGCGAATATACAGACCTATATTTAAAATGTGATGTACTTTTGTTGTGCGATGTATTTGAAAATTTCCGCAACATGAGTTTAAAATAATAGGTCGGGGAAAAAGTATTTTCGCATTATAGTATGTATGAACTTGTAATAAAATCTCTTTGGATATACTATTTGTATCTGGCTGGTTTTGGTATCATTGAAAGTTTAAATTTTAAAGAACATAATTCCAAATTCAAATTAGGAAAATGTGTGATTCTCATTTGTTTTGCGTACTGTCAAAATGAGTGAATCTAATGAAGAAATTCGATACATTTTAAAATTTTACTACAAAAAAGGTAAAAATGCAACGCAAGCCGCGAAAAAAATTTGCGATGTTTATGGACCTAGTGCAGTGTCTGTGAGAGTAGCACAAATTTGGTTTAAGCGTTTTCAATCCGGAAATTTTGATGTCAAAGATGCACGTCGCTCTGGTCGCCCTATTACGGATAAAATGGATGCCATTTTTGAAAAAGTGGAGCAAGATCGGCATATCAGTAGTTACGACGTAGCTGAAGAACTAGGAATTGACCACAAAACAGTTTTGGCGCATTTGAAAAAAACTGGGTACACAAAAAAGCTCGATATTTGGGTACCTCACGAGCTCACTGAAAGAAACCTAATGAACCGTGTACTCATTTGTGATTCTTTATTACGACGTAATGAAACCGAACCATTTTTGAAGAAGCTGATAACTGGTGATGAAAAGTGGATCACGTACGACAAGAACGTGCGAAAAAGGTCGTGGTCAAAGGCCGGTCAAGCTTCACAGACTGTGGTGAAACCCGGGTTAACTCGCAACAAGGTGATGATGTGTGTGTGGTGGGATTGGAAGGGCATTATTCATTATGAGCTGTTACCACCAGGCAGGACCATCGATTCTGAACTCTACTGCGAACAACTGATGAGATTAAAGCAAGAAGTTGAGAGAAAGCGGCCGGAATTAATCAACAGAATGGGTGTGGTTTTTCATCATGATAACGCTAGACCTCACACATCTTTAGCCACTCAGCAAAAACTAAGAGAGTTTGGCTGGGAGGTGTTAATGCATCCGCCGTATAGTCCTGACCTTGCACCTTCAGATTTCCACCTGTTTAGGTCTCTTCAGAATTCTTTAGGCAGTGTCAGGTTAACATCACGAGAGGACTGCCAAAACCACTTGTCGCGGTATATTGATCAGAAGTCCCAATATTTCTATAGCAATGGGATCATGTCCCTACCTACAAGATGGCAAAAAGTTATCGAACAAAATGGTACCTACATACTTTAGTTAAATGTAAATAAACCATATTAAAAAATGTTTTGAATTTTCTTAAAAAATGCGAAGAAACTTTTTCCCCAACCTTTATTACAAGCTGGACCCAGCCTATTATGTCACATCTCCAGGCTTAAGTTGGGATGCTATGTTATTATACACAAAAGTAAAATTGGAGCTTGTATCGGACGTTGAAATTTACGAATTTTTAGAAAAGGGTGTTAGAGGAGGTCTGGCTCAATGTGTTCTTAGATATGCTAAAGCTAACAATAAGTATCTAGCTGATTATGATGAAAGTGAAAAAACATCTTATTTGATGTATCTTGACTGCAACAATTTATACGGACTTGCAATGATGATGAAATTACCTATATCGCAATTTCGTTTTCTCAGTGAAAATGAGATAGAGAGTCTTAACATCTGCTCTGTTAGTGATAAGGCGAATATTGGATACATATTGGAAGTAGATATTTACTACCCCGATGACTTGCATGATGCTCATTCCGATCTACCATTTGCCCCAGAAAAATTTACACCAATAGGTGGTAAAAATCCTAAACTCATCGCAAGTTTGCACCACAAGCAGAACTATGTAATACACTACATTCATTTAAAATTATGTATGAAACATGGATTACTATTAAAAAAGGTTCACAGAATTCTTGCATTCAAACAAGAAGACTTTTTGAAGACCTATATCGAGCTCAATACCTCCCTCCGTAAATCAGCTAAGTCGGAATTTGAAAAGGATAATTTTAAATTGTACAACAATGCTATATTCGGTAAAACTATTGAAAACAAGCGAAAGCAGTCTGAAGTTAAACTGGTCAACGTGTGGAGAGATGAGTCAAATGTGACAAATAAAGTTATTAGCGCTAATAATTTGATTGCCCGACCTAATTTTAAAAGCATATCTGTTTTTACCGAAAACTTGGCTGCAGTTCAGTTATATCCTACTGAAATAGTTCTTGATAGACCTATATACATAGGATTTGCAGTTTTAGAATTAGCTAAAGCACACTTGTACAAATGTCATTACTCGGTTATGAAACCGTTTTATGGTAACAAAATAAATTTATGTTACACTGATACTGACAGTCTTCTTTACCATGTGTATACTGACGATTTCTATAAGGATATGAAAAACAATTTATCACTATTTGACACGAGTAACTTTGCAGTAAATAATATCTTCAATTTGCCCAGCGTGAATATGAAAGTTCCAGGACTTTTCAAAGATGAATTAGGTGGTGTTCCTATATCAGAATTTGTAGGATTAAGAGCAAAGTTGTACTGTATAAATACTTCAGAATTCGATATTAAAAAGGCAAAAGGAGTCACTGCATCCGTAACAAAAAATATAAGCAAGGAGCAATATAAACAAACTTTACATACTGGTGAGCCCCTTCAACGCAGGATGCTTACAATTCGGTCTTTTAAGCATATGTTATTCACCCAAGAAGTCAATAAATGTGTACTCGATAGAAGTGATGATAAGCGGCAGTTATTTAAGAACAAGTACCGTACTTTACCATGGGGGCATTATAAAACCATGTTTTGATGTGTTTAATTTTAGGTTTGTCTAATTTTAAGAAATATATTTTAATTTAAGATTTGTCTAATTTTAAGAAGTATTTTCTCTTGAATATGTTTGAAAATATAAATACTGTGCCACAAATGTATGTGAAATCTTGAATAAATACAATAAACATCATAAAAATGGTTTTATTATTGTTATTATTATTATTAGTCATATTACAAAAATAATTTATTTAACTGAAATGCGTATAGAGATCTGGCGGTCTAGCAGGTTATTTTACTCGTAATTTCAAGTTCGAGTAAAACGGACGAGCAGCCGTTTTGGTATTGTCTTAACTGCTTAATGTGCAAAGTAAGTGAACACAAACACTAGCTAGAGCTACGGGTTGAAGTGAACTCAAACTTAGTGTTTGTGCACACTAACTTCGCGCATTAAGCAGTTAAGACAATACCAAAACGGCTGCTCGTCCGTTTTACTCGAACTCAAAATACCGTGTAAAATAGGCGGGTAAACCCCCCGATTAAATGTTAACATGCCAACATTATGCTCTTATTTAAAGGTATAAATGACTTAAAAAGTATGATCTGAGTTCTATGGCAATACCGGGTGTTAACGGGGAATTGTCCTAAAGTTAACCAGGTATTCCTTGGCATTTGAACAAAAAAGGACGATAACTAATATCCGACTCAAAAAATCGTCTGCCCTATACATTTTTAAAATCATTTTCAGAGAGAATGCGGCAGACGAATTTTTGAGTCGGATATTAGTTATCATCCTTTTTTGTTCAAATGCCAAGGAATATCTGGTCGATGTACAGACTAAAGCCCCGTCAACACCTTTGTATATCAGTGTGACGTATCACTGATTTAGTGAATATAAACATGCAAATATAAACACTTTATTTAAAAAAAATTAAACCGGTTTGGTATGGATGGAAAGTAGTAATGCTTAACCCTCAAAATTTGATTTGAGACTACAATATGGTGTTAATTGAAGGGTTTGAATGTGAATAGACTTTCGTTTGCAATTATTTTACATTTGAGATGTACTACGGTTATTTCGAGCACCTAAAGTGTGTTGGGTTGACCGAGTTGGCTATGGTGTTGAGCCTAAGCTCCGGTTAGCTGGAAGGGAGCGTGGGTTCAAATCCCACACCCAACATATTGTTTTATTTTTCCATAAAATGTATTGAATTTTAAAATAAAAAAGACACTTGTTTTCTTTTTAATTTAATGGATACATTAAACAAATACTTAAACTAAATCTCCATATTCACAATATTCTTCGAAATCTTACTTATCAATGATTCAGCTAAATCCAAAACTTCATCATAACCTTCATGCACTGCGTACTGTGCTTGTATAGCTGGATTTGGATTTGAGCTGTTACCACTCAGCCCGACATCATGAATTTGAATCTTTACTATAAAGCGAGGGCGGTGTTGTGCCGGGGAAGACACATAGGACGAGATGTATGCAGACTTGCAGCCAGTGCTGGCGCCACGGCCATCGCCGCTCCCACAGCCCACGCCTCCGCCACCGCCTCCGCTAGCATCACTGCTGCTACCACCGCCGCCGACACCCGCTCTCTTATGTTGGGTGGTATTCATGTTCACGTAGATGCCGGTGGTATCGTACTGCAACAAATCATTTAAATAAGTAGGTAAACACAAAACTTCAATTAGGTAATATTAACTTAGAGCGTTTGAAAGAGTTTTATAGTGCTAAGAATACAATATTACATGTTTTTAATTATGAACTAGACACTTATAAAGTAGTTCTCAAAAAAAACATTTAATATACTCACCGACACGTTCTCCATTATGTGAAGTGGAATCCGCACTGACATAAAATATAAGTAGTAGATCATTACTACCACTATACGTTGCTAAACTTGTCGAGACATGTCACGGATATTACATGCTCACATTTCTTCCGGAATGAACAAACACGAAGAACATGAAATATTTGAGCCCGCTAAGCAATCTAAGGGCCGAGTGCACGAAAGGAACAAAAATCAAAATCAACGTCAACGTACGATTAAACACGTCACTTTGTATGAAAAGCATGGAAGGGACTCCATGCGGTTTACTATAAGTGACGTGTTTGAACATTGATTAACTCGGCCGTCTCTTCGTGCAACCGGGGCTAAGTAACTAACAAGTACATCAACGCAATTTCGAACGGAATCAAATCATAGGAACAGAGCTAACGAAATGGGACAACAGCATCATGCTACACGTTTGCGTTGAAATCGTGTAACTTCGCCTCGCTTCACGTTCGCGAAAAACAGGCAAACATACCCATATTTACGGATACCTCATCATTTAGGTTTTTTATTAATGTTAAGATGATTTTCACCTAAGATTGGGGGGGCTGAAGAACGAAGCGATTAGCAAAGTGATTCAGTATGCCCAATCTTACACTACTGTTGTATGCGCGTAAAAATCGTTTTCAGGCGAACGAAATTTAAGTTTTTGATCAATAAACTCTACTTTTTAAAGTTAATTAATTATTTTTTTACGCTTTTTCAATGGATAAATATGTGGTCTTGTACCAAATAAATTAAGAATTTCTAAATTATATATGGTTTCAAAGTGCCGCCTAGTAAAAACCTGGCAAATAGGTGTCCACAAAAATATATTGTTTAAAGAATATAAGCAACGCATTTAAACCCTTTTACGGTCATACACTAGATAACAGTAAAACTTTGATATTTTGTCTTTTCGAGATCAAGAAAAAATAAAAATAAGGCTTTACATTTTTTTATAGTTTACTTTAAAAGGTAATAATAAAATTATAATTATTTTTAAAGCCTGCACGAATGTTAAATTTTTGGTTAAATTTTGGCATTTTAAAGTACTTGGGACAAACGCTGGAGCATTCTCGTAGCATCCGCTATATTGCTACGTCTAGATCTCGCCTTACCGCGCTACTTCCACCTTGCCATGGAGAAGGTTAGCCTTTAGAAAAGTGGTTCACTCGGTATTCGATACATACTTTTTTGCAGCATAAAATTACTAACAAAAAAATGTTGTGACATTTTTTATCAATAATGCCTGAATTTTAAATAGGAATCACTTAGTTCTAGGTGCTGATAGGAATTTCATCAGTACAGGAATCTTATATATTTTAGATTTTTAAGTTGCTCTCAATCTTAATGTCAATCATCATAATCTTGTATTTTCGAGGAGTTGCTTCGTAGAGTTCAGGTGTGTTTTAATATCTCTAACTTACTTGCAGCCCGACTTCTGCTGTTGGATATAAAGTAAACCAGGTGCATATTCCACATAATTTTATTTCATGAAATTACATAATCATCTCTCACGATCGCTATGCCGGAGGTAATTTGCTGGGCGGGACTGCAATTCCAAGTTCTTCGAAGTAACGTCAACTGTGTTTGAGCGAGGTTTTGATTTTTGTTTAAGTAAACCGTTCGTTAAAAGCCTATTCGATATGTTGTATACATTTGTACTTCCACCATTCCCTGCTACCTTTTGTTATACAATTCTATTCGATTTCAATCGATAGGATAGTTAACGAAATTATGAGCAATACTTCCATCACTGGATGAGTCGTATTTATCCTCGCAAAGTTGACATAACTTCCAAACTACCATGCGATCGGGTCGTTAACCTCTTTATACCTTGTAGTGTATACCACTACTCAAAATGCCACCACGGAACATGTACCCCGAATGGGCCGAGTAAATCGAAACATATACTTCCTGTTTCATCCGACCAACTAGCCGCAACACGTCGTCGCCATATTTAATGTAACTATCCTCCTTTGACTGATTTTTACTGATTACAGGAAGCGCTAACCTAGTCGTCACTTCCGGTTGTCATTCAGTCACGAATGGTCATTCACTGGTTCGTTTCTTTAACAGTCCAGTTATTTAACTAATCTCACCAATATATTTAAATTAAAACTGAATTATCTTTTTAATTTTGGGGTCGAGTTTCGAATCGGCTAGATGCTTCTTCAAACTATGTTTCAAGGACCCCAGGTTAAACTTTTGAGTACTTGCGCATTTCAAAGTTTGCCGACCCCACAGATAAAGAATCCAGAGGACCGGTTTGTTTTTATTTTGGAACTGTCGACAGTAGCCCACTATTCCCTGCCTTTTTCATGTTCTGCGAAGGTAGAAAGATACTGAGTGGCAGCATTTTTAGCTCTAAAGAGCATTCTGTATGGTTGAGTCGATAAAATGCAAAGAGAGTCCCTACATCCCTTCGCATTTCGAGGGTACCAACATTTTTCAACTGAAAAAAAGATTATTTACTTTTGCCGACCGTGGTGTTTCTTAATATTTTACTACACACATACCATTACGACACATTATATGTCTGCAAAATTATATTGTGTTTATTTTGTTTCCCTTGTGTACCATCTACATATTTTATGTTCCAGAGGGAAACGTAGTGGAAGAAGATTTTTTTATTATCATTTCTGTTTTTGGTATGTTATTTTGTTCTTCTGCGTTTTCTCTGTTATAAATATAAAAAAATAATAATTAAAACAAACAATATAAAATAACAATTTTACACGTTATCGATATTGCGAAATGATCCTCGTGTGACCACTAACGCCGTGGGCGGCGGCACCGTCGGCCGTCACTTAATCAAGATGGATTCGATGTCCGCTAACGTGTTTATGTAAATGACACAAGATTGCAGATCACACCAAATAAGATTAATCGTAACAACTTGATACAAGTGCACCGGCCACTCCGCCTTTTCCGTGAATAGAAATTTGCATAGATACCACCGGACCTTATTTATCATGCGCCGACATTGGCTTAGATTATTCAGAAGATATGCCAGTTGGACTTATGGATGGAAAATGTAATAGAGAGAAATTTTATTTCTTAACAATCGTTTTTTGAATGAATTTATGGCTTACCGCGCGTATGAGGGTAGGACCTTTCGGAGTCTCACATAGTATACACTTTTATTATGTGTATTATGTCCTACGTAAGTTTAAAACCTTCATATGAGGAACTACAAAACAACTACTCCTGATTCGCAACTCCACCAGGGTAATTTCGTTTAAAAAGGTTTTTATTTGATAATTCAAAAACAATTATTTGAAAAAATCTGAATTTCGACACCGCGCTACACCACGTCCGCTAAGAATCATCCAGATGAGACCAAAAGTACAAAAAACGGCCATATGCGAATCGGACTTGCACACGAAGGGTTCCGTTCCATCGCGCAAGATTTACCACAAAAAATCACGTTTTTTATAAAAAAAAATTATTAGCTATTTGTTGTTATAGCGGCAAAAATGATCATTTCTGTGAAAATTTCAGCTACATTACTATTACGGTTCATGAGATACAGCTATGTGACAGATGGACGGACGGACGGACGGATAACAAGCATGCAATAATAATCGTCGACAATCAACTTGCACAGGAATTTACATCTCGTATAGGGAATCGACACAATTGAATTACATGTCTTGTGTCTGTTTTGTTTCAAGAAGGTGCATCTGAGGAATCCATGGGGTGATGAGCGGACTGTAAGGATACACGATAAGGACAGGGCTCTGTAGCAGTGGATCCGGTACTGAAAAGCTAAATAATATTTGAGTATATGGTTATATTTCGGCGCTTGCCATTTTCAGAACATTGTAAGGATTCAATTTATATATCTGGCAGTGCGATTAGTTACATGATTGGAGAGAGGGTATATTTTGGGGTCGGCCCATACAAAAAGGGAAAACTAGTTCCTACCTACTTCATTACTAAACATGTTTGGTTTCAATGATGCCAACAACATCACCTAAATAGTCCGTATTCGTCTATATTTTTAAATTGAATCAAAGTTTTTATTTTACTCAAATACTAAATGCTTAAAATGGAATTAAAAATATACAAATTTAAGTTGATACGCATGCAAAACCAAACTGCTTTTAACTCAGTAATTTATGAGAAAAACTAATTTATGAAAACATAGAAGACAAAAAATATATACGAGAAAAAAAATGTGCATGTTTCAGAAAACAGGTTTCTCCTGTGGGTAGCTGTGCGACATCTTAGTCAGTAAATATTTGGCCGTTTCAATTTTAAAATGTAGGCTCTTTAAAAAATCCACTAATTTATTGTTACAGTGACGTTATTGTGATAACGGCAAGGAAGGCAATGTTAGCCTGAGGGTATGTCCGTGGGGCCCCTTAACCTACATAGTAGTTACTACTCTGGTTACTCAGCGCTTCCCCACCCCCGCTATCTAACCGATACCGTCAATTAGGGTTACGTTAATAAAAGGGGTAACCTTGATAATTTGCCCCAGCTAACTTTTAACGAACGGATTACTTTAACGATGATCAATTAACCTAGCTCAAAGACAGTTCACTTTACTTTGATGTACTTGGTAGCCCTGCCAGGCTAATACTACCTCACGATACTTTTTTCTCCGTGATAAGATGTCGGGAATCAAGTTAGATTTAGCATTCACTACCGCCATATACTAAAGAGGAAAGTATAGATTTACAAATTACGTCATACCAGGGTTAAATAGGGAAAATAAAAGTCCACAGGTGGCGTGCCATTCACAATTCCAAATATATTAAATGCAAACCTTGTATTTTATGTGACTGGACATGGATGGCTAATACCACAAGTTTTGTCATGGTATTAGCCCAACACACCACATGGGAACTAGGTGCCATGCCAGGACCTTCCTTATATTGCACGGCTACATTGAACTGGATGGAAAACACGGACAATTTTCATTGCCGCTTCGACCATCGTTCATCCAATGCGATGGTACCAACCCGGGCGGGATAAACCCTATCACCTAGTAAGTAAGGAAGGGGAACTACAGCTTAACGTGGAATCCGAACCACGGCCAGCCTCTCTCAACGGTCGAATGGTCACCCATCCAAGACCAGACCGGACCCAGCGTTGCTTAACTTCGGAGAGCGATCGCCGAAGTGTGGCGCCACTGGGCCACTGAGGCTGACATTACTTCATTTACAGTAAAAAATACCGTTTTCACCACGCATACCTAGGCAACATTTGGGATCAAGCTTAGTTTAATGACGGTGTAATAAGTTCTGGCAGTGACGGGAGATGGCGCTGGTTAGAAACTGGGTAGTACCAGCGAAAATGAGCAGTCTTTGGCAAGTTATTGTACGTTGTATAACGTTAGCTATCCATACCTTCTCTTTAATCAATGCTAATGCTTATTTATTTGATCAACTGATATCAGAAAGTAGGGTAAACAACGCTTTATTCTTATCCCCTCTCATTCTTTCGAATTATAAATATATCGAAATATAAACTAATATATTTAAAAAAAATATCACAATTATGTTATTATTTTATCAACATTTCTTGATTATTTATACAATTACTGTATTTATCTAAATTTCATTCGTTGGCTTTACGTAAAATAAAAAAGTTTATGCTCAAAACTCTTTTGGCCTTTTGCCGAAAAAAAAAAACTCTCTTTTCCCATCTTCCCACGGCTTTCATCGGCCGTGTGAGGCGACAAACTCCGTTCCATTGAGCCGCCGCTTCCGCTCGGATCTGATACGATTCATTAGTGTAATGGCCTTTTAATATTTCAAAGAGTGTGTTGATTGAAATTTTTTTGAAAGTGTTGCGCGTTGCTCGGCGAGCAAGCGCCGTTCCTTTGTGGTGCGCCCTTGGAGCAGGTGTCACGTCTGACGGCCTTATTCGCGTCTGCCGCCTCCGCTTTAGATGCCGCCTTCGCCTGAGCTATACTATGCCTTAGACACCGCCGCCCTGACTCCAAAGCGACCAGAAACCAAAGGCTCTCAGACCAAAAAAATTAACCTAATCTGTGTCTTGATTTCTAAGTACGAGCACCTGTGTGTTTGATTAAAAAGTGCTTTTATGCATATTTTTGTTATTTTTTTAGGTTTATTTACTAGTTACTTTTTGGTCAGAAATAAAATATAATTTATTAGACCGTACTTTGGCATTGGAACTTCCAGGAACAGGCATAAAAATGGATATTCTCGTGTTGATATAACATGGACAATGCCGCTTCAATCATATAATATCCAATGCTTATCGTACTGTAGCGAGCACACAGCGCGCGCGACACCGCCATGACGTCGGCCAATGAAATGAGAGTTCTTTCACGACGCGCTCCGTATTTATGTAAACCGTGGCGTTGCCGTCGCTTGATAGGCTATAAGTATGGGAGCACTCGTTAATAAAGCATTCAATATACAACAAGTCTTTCGATACATCAGAACTCCTAAAGTGGTGACCCCGACGTGATGGCGGTGTCGCGCGCGCTTTGTGCTCGCTACACTACTCCTCGGACTACTAACTCGGACAGGTTTGACTCTACTATGTAGCAAGTTACCTAGAGTGTTACACGCATCCGACCTATGGAGTGAACCGCATTTTCTACGAAATTGAGTACTGGCATCTCAGATGATAAAGAAACTGGCTCAAACGCCAGGATTTGAACCCACACAATGACACCGGAAACCACAGTCACACAGGCCACACACCACAATACATAGTATAATATGCGAATCAAGATTACAGACATTCGCACAGACAACGCACCCTAACAAATATCAGAACTCGGCACGTTTCCATACAAATTCAGCTATCTACAATATTATTGCTCTCAAACAATAACTAAGATGCAATCGTTAAAGTGTAGCAAAACGTAAAATAAGTCGTCAGACGAGTCTGGACGGCCATTCGCGGAGACCAGTGGGCCGGCACTGATCCGGCGTTGGCCGCTCGACTGGAAACGTGTTCTGCGTCTGTCGTATTTTCTTGTCTCAATTAACACTCCACGCTTAGGAGTTTCAGAGCGCAGCGCCTCGATCGGGCTTACTACATATCACACGATACTTTTCGCGTTCTTGAATATTCAAAAGTCATATTAAGGCTGTCGTGAAGTCATAGGAAAACTCAAATTAGATTTTTTTAAGAAATGCATTCTTTGTCCATTGACCAAGGCACAATTTTGCACGCAGCGAATTCTTCTTTCAGGCCCTAACGGTTCCCTACCATAAACATTTTTCAGATTTTATAAAAAAAAATCGCTTGAAAACCACATATTTAGTAGTTGAGAGCAGTTATCACCCGTAGTATGGGAAATTGTAACGACTCTTTTCAGGAGAGTGATAATATACTAATGAGCTTATTCGTTGGTTGTATCTGGCATTCGCCTTGTGACCCACGAAGAAACCTATGAACCTTACTCTTTCTTTAATCAATGTGTCCTTGCTTCACGTCGATTATATATACATACATATCACATTCCTTGTTTACCTTTTGTTTCGGAATCGGCTCTCCAAGTTCCTGAGCCAGCCTTTCCCGTATTTCCTCCAGAACTGCTCCAACCACCCAGGCCGGTTTCCAGATAATTGATTTCTTCGTGTTATGCAAAAAGTGAAATGGCAACTAACAAGATCAGCTCAATAATATACCGTTATTTTGTTGTAAGGCTTCAGTAGGATTCGTCGATTTTTACATGCAACCGTGGTTATATATTGTGGTTATGTAGTGACGCTAGTGACATCGTCATAAGCTGTTAAGGTGGCCCAACCCGGCGGGACTAACTCATCCGCGGGCAATGTACAAAACCGTGCTGTTGCGCTCTGGGACCTTCTCTGTTTCAAAGAATAAGACACGCTCCGTGATAAGGAATATGCAACATGTCCACAAAAAAGACAATGTGCATAGTGTGTGATTTGGTAAAATTTACGAAAATTTTAATTACAAAACAACTTATAGCTAAAAGTAAACCACGACCGCTGTATTAAAAAATCTAACAAAAACCAAATAGATTATGAATCGTGATTAAATAAGCTATGTCTGATGACCTAATCTTTTTAAGATGTTCTTACTTTATCATTGCGTAATCCACCTCCAAAGTTACTGCATAAACGCGCGAAAAACTCGAACTTTCGGACCTTATAACTTAGAAACCTAACACAATTTTACAATTCCAACGATCATCAGACATCTAGTTCTATCAAATAAAGCTATTTTGAGCAAAATGTGGGATCTTTGACGAGAAATATGGGCGTGATCTTCTTTCCCCGTTTGTATGGGGATTTGAGCGAGTTGGGCCACCTTAAAAGTAAACGTCCCTAAAGTCAGTTCCGTCAAGTACCTGAAAAATATTTAAATACGCGAGAAGGACATGTTATCGAAACCAATCGATGCTCTTACGTGTGTAATGATCATGAGGAATGTTTTTGAGGTGAGAACTTGGCTAAACGATTGAGGCACTGTCGGACTATGATCTTCAAAAAGTTTTAATTCTGGACAAATCAAATGAATTATTAAAATTTTCATTAAAATTAATAAGAACTCGATAAAAATTTATTCTTTTAAGTTTAATTTTAATATTTTTCATAATAATAATATCAATTTGAATATTATAAAAATAAAAAGATTAAATTAAACTTATATTTTTATAAATAATGAAAATAAAATTCATTTAAATAAACTTTATAGAAACCAAACTAATATTTGAATAATAATATTAATTATTTATTTAATAATTATTTTACCTGTAATCGTAAAATATATAATTACGTCCTTTACGTTTGTATTCTATCCAATATCACCATGACTTGGTATGTCAAGTCCAAAGCTAACTTGATTCAACATTCAAATAGTTTCAATTTTACTCACAATCTGTCAGCAACTCTCTAACGTCATTTCCTTATCCGACGCAGAAGTGGTTGAGTTTTTCGCAATTTCCATTTTCCGAACTAATTGACAGTAGGCGCGGACGAGTTTGCCACTCCGGCTTCGAGGTTTTTTTCAGGATCGGGGTGGCGAAACGTATTTCCATTTTCGTAGACGAACAGAATACACAATAGAGCAGTGGTTCGGGTGATGTACGCAAGTCTGTGAACACAATCTTTTCGAGAGGTGAAAGAGCATAGGAAACGGATTTTTTTCCGGGGACAATGTGATGATTTCAGTGGCTAAGCATCTTTTTTTTGAAATCAGGTCCGGGCTATTAAGATACAAAGTGGCCTCGAAGTAGCTTTTAGGCATATTTTAACTACATTAACAACACTTAAGTTTCTGTAGGTCCTTATTTGCTTAGTGGTAGGCCTTTCCTTATTACGTAATTTTTTATATTTTTATATTTTTTTAATTGCACCTATTTGTTGTTATAGCGGCAAAATAAATATACACTCTGTGAAGTTTCAGCTGCCTACCTATTACGATTCATGAGATACAGCCCTGTGACAGACAGACGGACGGACGGACGGACAGCAGAGGCTTAGTAATAGCGTTCCGTTGGCACCCTTTGAGTACGGAACCCTATATATATATACGGTACTGTTTAATAGGTTAAAAGAATTGTTTAATATTAACTGTTTGGGCTCATTCATTCGTTCGGTCATTTACCCTAAATGATTGAATTATAACTGTGCTAAAACCGAGAACAGTTGGATTTTTTTTTATGTACAACGGTCCTACTGGCTGTGATGAAAAAGGAATATATTTGTATACAGTCGTGCAAACATACCAGAACATTATAAAACCAGCACAAAACTTTCTCATCGTCAAAAAAGAAACTTTCTTTCTTTTGAGCGGCTCGTAGCCTAGTGGCGCGGGGACTGGCCTAGCGTACCAGAGACCTGGGTTCAATACCGACATGCACCACTGTCTTTCTCTTTCCGAGTTCGACAAGTGCATTTCGTTACGAATGCGAGCTGCTCCATGGTTCGGAATCCATGTAAAACTGTAGGTCCCCTTCCCCTACTAGGTGGTAGGGTTTATGCCCGCCCGGGTTGGTACCATCGCATTGGATGAAAAGATGGTCGAAGCGGCAATGAAAAATTGTCCGTTTTTTCCATCCAGTTCAATGTAGCCGTGCTCATAAAGGGAAGGTCCTGGCATGGCACCAAATTCCTTCGTGAATGAGGTGTATTGGGCTAATATCATAACGGTAGTTGTGTGGTATTAGCCATCCATGTCAGGTCGCATAAAAAAAAAAAAGCTTAATATACTCGGAAGCATCGAACGGAAATACTCTCATAATAAAATATGTGACAGTTAAGATCAAGGTTGTCTTATTTTGGCAACTTCAACTTCACGACTTTTAATATAAATCATTATGACCGCCCGACCCCCTGTTAAAATGCTCGGAGTTCCGCTTATATTTAAATTTTTTTTTAATAATAACAATATGTTATGAAGGTTAAGTATAGCTTTAAGTTGAATAATTGCAACACGAAATGATCTTTATTACTGAATTTAAATTTTTTGACCTATTTTCATGAACTTTTTATGAATGGCTGCTTTGTTTATAGTTTAATTTATTTGGCTAATGGCCTTTTTCACCTACTGCTGTTTGGTTAATTGGGCCTTTCAGCTAGCAATCAATACCAGTACAACATAATCAGTGCTTTACTTATAAAGGTCCTTTATGTGTCAATTAAAATAAATGAGCACTTGGTGAAAAGCAGGCTAAAAGAAGTTAAATACTTTTTAAAAAAATATATATAATCTATAACGAATAAAATTAAATAGAACAAAGCATTGATTGTATAGTCACACAATGAGATTACTTAATATTCATTGTTTCAATGATTCATTAAAATAAACTATAATACATTACAAATTTGACGTGTATTTTAACGCATGTAAAAATATTAAATATTTTATTTGAGCTGTACAAATTGAGTAAATTCAATTATTACAGAAATATAATTAATATATATTAACAAAGATAATACACTAATTAAGAAATAGTTATTGTATAACTGTTGCCGAAGAATGCTTAAGTATATCTGGATAACGTGTTGATCCCGAGAGGTGGATCCAGTCGACGATTTAACAGCGTGATTAGCATCGTCGGGAATGGAAGGCAAATTGCAAAATTTAATTGACTGAACGCGTTTGCTTCTACTTCCATTCTTGCAACGGGGACCACGGAAGCAGAAGCTTCTAGCAAGATACTCATTCATTGAGCTGGAAACATTGATGGAAGTAACAGAGACATTTAAAGATTCTCCTACACTCCCTGCGCCTGCAATTATAATTCAATTCAATGTCTCCTACTAACGAATTTATGTATCAATTTAGGCTAATCGGTGAACATACGCCATATTCACATGCAGGTTAAGGCGCTAGGACTAGCCAACTACTCGCGCCATACAAATGCACTTTTTAACAAATGTAATAATATGTAGTGAAACGCTTCAGCAAATCCAAATAGAACTCCAGACTGATAATGGATTGTTAATATTTTTTTATTCCATCATTTATTTAAATAATAATAAAAATAAAAAAGTTGATTTTTCTCATTAGAAATCTGAAAGTAATTCGATTTCTAGATATAAGCAAAAACAGCATATATGCATAAACAAAAAATTCCATTTGCTTTTAGATTTCTACATTTAGTCAAAAAAGTTCGGAAATGGACACCGTTTCCGCAATGTATTTTGTATAGAAAAAGGAAACATACATTAACGAAAATAATTCGATTCCTAGACAAGGAATCATATTTTGTAAGAATGACACTTATAATCGTCAGACTTAGTTAGTTAACTTGGGGTGCCTCGTCTAACTTTGCGATTTGGCTAGTACCAGGCCCTTAAGCATAACCACTTAGTAAGGGCATTGTATTGATAAAGGTCGTGAAATATGAAATAAGTACATTCGCTAAAGAACACTTATTGTTGTTTGAATTGTCCACCGTTAGTTTAGGTGAATTTGGCAATAGATGGCGCTGTACGTCGTTTTAGACAACGATATCAAAACATATCCGCACGATTATAAAAGAATTGCATATGCATTTTTAAATTACTCTGGTTTCCCTTCAATACGAATAAATCTTTCGCCTTTTACTAAAGATTTCCGTGGAGGGGAACACTTAAATGAGTCTGTAAAATATTTTTTGTGTACCCTGCTCACGCGGGGTCAATAAACAAATCAAAATATATTATGTTAGATACAAGTGGTAACGTAAAATTTTGATTTGCGTGATCTCACTTCGTTGATCGTTTTCAAGGATTCCTTAAAAACCCTGTGTAATTCGTTCGCAAGGACCCGCGAAACTTTCATTTCGTCGGCGATCCAACGGTGCTCTATTTGAAATCGTTTTTAAGAAAAGGTTCAACGAATATATACCGTTATGTCTTTCACCATATGGTTATATCCATTATAGTATTTTTATAAGGAATTTATTTCCTTCGCTGATTTTCGCGATAATAATAATAATATTCTTTATTGCAATCCATACAAAAGTACAATGCAAAGGCGGATTTATTGCCTCAGGCAATTTCGAACAATCAACCCTATCATAGGGAAATTTCACAGCTTAGGGTATGCAAAGAAAAACAACGCTTATTACTTATTAATTAAATACAAAACAATATAAATGAAAACTTAACTAAAACTAAGCATACTTATTTATTTTCTATATATTTTACTAAATGTAGGTATTCAATTTCAAAACAATAAATTGAACTAATTTCACAAGCGAGCTGCGTGGAATGTGAAAGAGTCGTTGAGTTGAACTATGAGATGGAATGAGGAGAAGTTGTGTGTCCGGTGATGTATATGGCATAATAGAAATTAATAAAAAATGCAAACCTAAGTGAACGCATGTGCATCAAGCTTCCGAAATGGCAGCGGCCAAAGCCCTGGCCATCCGGCGGCCCGGACCTCATGCTCTGTGGTCTCCGAACTGTCCCCATTCGGTCTTTAGGACAATATAATTGCGAATCGGCGAATGACGATAGCAATCAAACTCGTGTTTCTTCTTATTTTATATCAAAACTGGCATCACTTGTTTTAGCAAAGTTACCTAAAACAGCTGTTGAGCAAGCGCCATTTTGCCTTTCGTTTTCAAAGAATGTATGCGATATCGATATTGCTACGCCCTTATAACAGCCAGCTCGCACGATATTGTCCTAAGTCTGCACTCAAGACTGCACACGTTGCTAAAATGTACAATTGTTCAAATAGGAACATTATACTTACACTTTTTACGAAAAGAGTACTAAAAACTGTTTCAACTTTCAACCCGTTAACTACATTTTAAATTCTTCTCCGTATTCAAGTCCATAAATTCATTTCGTTAACTAATTAGTTAGATCGCCGGGTTGTTCCGACCCTGGTACATAATTATATTTTTATTCCTCCAAATGGGAAAAATAAAATCCGCAAAAGAAATTCTGCTCGATCTGTTGAAATTTATGGAGAACAATATTGGAAACGTGATACCTGCGAGCTTCGGCGAAATGTCCTCCTCTTCTTGTTTCAACTTCCCGGTCGGGTTGGGAGTTAAGGAATAGGGAAGGATTTACGGCGGAATATTAGTTAATAATAAATATGATATGCTGAGGAGAACAATTTGGTTTTTGACATTCACCCGAGCGGAGGCGGATAATATGTTATAAGAAACTTTCGCGGACGTGTTATTCAAACCCTTAGTTTTTTTTATAATTAATCCTGAATCTCGATTACAGGCCAAAGCGGGTCCAATTATACAAGTAAAAACCTGCGGGTAACCTTATAAGAATAAAAAAAATCTTAAAAATGAGTCAAGCCGTTTAGAAGGAGAAAACTTACAAACACACCCACAGCGGGATTTCATATATTAAAAAAACCGTTCGTCGACAGTGCCAACCATGCAACACATATAATTTTCAAAATTGCTTTTATACGATGATCCTTATACAGCTGTTTGATTTTTAATTCAAAGAAAAAACATTATTTTCTAAACATTTAAAAACATTAGAGTCGGTATTTTAAGTTTAAAAGCGAAACAGCTATTAGTTATAAACAAAAACAAAAATGTGGTATATTGTACCTGGAAGTTTCTAAATAGCGTTTGCAGTGATTTTTATTCATTTAATGACTACCCATTCGAGCTATAAGGCTATTTACGACATGAAGTCTCGCGGGATGTCTTCAATCTGAAAGGAAAAAAGTCAAGCGTATTCAAAGGCCTTTGCTTGCTTGCGAACCCGTACTTAACGAGATAATACTATACAAATACTATACGAGATATTCCTCATACGATTATTTTCACATATTTTAGGTTCGTACCTATCGATAAAATCTTAAACTTGCTTGTATGCCTACGTTATGTTCGTACGTTATTCAGTAAGTCTGATAAGATGCATGCGCACCTTGTGAATAGAGAAATACTTTAATATGTGACAATAACAGTTATTTTTTAACGTTTAAATAGCTTTAAGGTCTAAATCAACAAAGCATCATTTGAATCGAAAGTGGAAATAAGTTGGATGTTGCTGTGGCAATCTAAATTCCACTGACTTTGCCGAGGCTCCAGCACTTCGCAGGGAATTTTACAAGTATGCGTCAACTGGTCCAACATCAAACGGGGCTTGCCTTTGATAAAATCAACGTAGCTCGGGAATGTTGCATGAAAATTATCACAATGTATAGAACAAATTATTGTTTGCACCGGAATATGTTTTAATATATTTGTTTAAGCCGTGGTATGGTGGCAAGGAGAGCGAATCGGTCCAAATAAGTTGTGGCATATGTAGGCTACGTCTTGAAATTATTTTGCCTAATCATTCTATCACCCTTACGAAACGTTTGGCATTTATTTTTTCTTTTTGGGCCCAAAATCAAGTAATGTAATTCACTTAGCGTCGATTTTGTTAATAACTCGGTAACTGGCAAGACTGCGTGGTTTACAAACACAGGCTGAAGAGAAGGGACCTTAATTTCGTTCCATTCGAAATTTGAAATTAATGGCGCGCTTCGTTTGTTTCGGATGTGTGTTTTCTAAATGAATCACTTTCATTTCACATGGATCTTTGGATTTTTTGACGAAAAAAGGCATTCCAACTTTGCCGTTTGCACCGATATCGATCCGATATCACCCTCTGCGACTTTTTCTTATTCTCCAAGATAAAGTTGAACCTCAAGGGAACTCATAGCGGCGCACAGGAGGTCAAGGAAGCTCTAACCGCGGTGCTGAACGAGTTTACTTCGGAAGATTACCAAAGATGCTTCCCATGGTGGGAGCAACGTTAAAATCGTTGTGTAAAAGTAAGAGAGAGAGTTAGGTTGATAGTAAAATTTTGTTCGTTACTAAAATGGTTTGTATTTTATTGAAAACATTCCGGAACTCCTCGTAGTTTAATAAATAGTATTAATTTTTACCTATTTATTTTAGTGATATGCAAAGTGGTGTCCCCGCGACGCATAGAACATCATTTTTGTTGCTCTATTTATGTTGCATGGAAGGGCCTGTCCTTACGTAGTAATATTTAGTGCTAATCGTTTTAAAACGTTTGAATAATTTAAGTTTTAAATTTCTGTACACAATCTTTCTCAACACCTAAAGTTTGCGAACAAAATGTAGTTTACACTTAAAGAGTTATTGCCAATAACGCGTATCTTAAATAAATGATTGGATCGGGAATAGCTAAAAAGATTATAGTTAGCAACTGCTGACTCTTACTGCCCAGCAATAAATCGAACTGCTCCGTTTTCACGTGGATGGGTGCAGACGGGGCAACTCACGTGCTATCTGACAACATGCCCGACGTCTTCGGCCGGTGCGAGCCTGTCTTTTGGGTCCAGGCATGTTCACCTGAACTGAACTAGGATCCGTATGCTAGCTCAACTGATGGATGGTTTTTATCTAAGCACAAAAGGAAGGAGATTTGCAATATAACGCGGCTATTATGAGACCCGCTGTCTCCAATTTTCTAAAACTAAGTGGGGTGTGGGGTGGAAATGACTTGATGAGACACGCGTGCAGTGGCGATGTTTTGAATGTGTTGTATAGAATGTATGCTCGCCATACATACCTGTATG
The DNA here is from genome assembly GCA_946894095.1 of Incurvaria masculella. Lineage (NCBI taxonomy): Eukaryota > Metazoa > Arthropoda > Insecta > Lepidoptera > Incurvariidae > Incurvaria > Incurvaria masculella. Next base: position 14,611,785 of record OX335651.1, read on the forward strand.
CATATCCTCGGATCTATCAGTAAAGATTGACAGGAACCTAAACAAATATTGATACACTGTATGGTATAGATAGGAATATTATTTTTTTAAGAGAAGGGTTGTCTGAAGAACGCTGTGCGTGACGCCAGTTATGACGCATGGTTAAGTGAATGCCATGCGGATAGCAGTCGGTGAGCGGGGCCGGGTCGTTAACCATACGTCACAAGATGGGTACTAATTCTGTCTACCCAAATCAAAACAGGATAAATTAAATTAATGCACCATGATTACATATATACAAACAGAAACAACAACCAATGTTCTAGGACGAGCATAAACACAAAAATATACAAGTAGGTAAAGAAATAGAGTATGTTCCTAATTGGGCCCCCTAATACGAACGACGACACTGAGAAATGTTACGCGTACTGACTCTAAAGCTGGCAAAAAAGGTTCGGTACGTACCTATGTGGTGATGATGCCTGGAGCACGTGGTTGGGCGGCGAATGGCGCCTGCCCCCGCGCGGCGAAGTTCGAGCGGCTGGGTCCCCTCACTATAGACGCACCGCACCACAGGGCGAGTCGATGGAGGACCCCACTCGGAGCACGGGGTGACCGAGCGCCTGGAGCACATGGTCGGGCGGCGAATGGCGCCTGCCCCCCGCGCGGCGAACCTCGAGCGGCTGAGGGTGGCTCCCGCGGTGCACGCACCGCACCACAGGGCGCGTCGTTGGCGGAGCCCACTCCAAGGAGCACGGGGTGGGCGCCGAAGACACGGTGGGCGCGGCTGTGCTCCACCGAGCCAGCCCAAAAGCGGCGACGGCGAGACCCCGGGAAGCGACTGGCGTTACTCGCGGCGGTCGGCGGTCTGTCGGCGGCGAGATGCCCTCGCGCCGTGGCTGGCGAACAACATGGCTGCCGTCGTGCTCCTCTACCATTGGCTCTGTAGGACCCCCTGAGGTCCGCTAGGCGCGCGTGCATGAGGGAGACAGCATACTTGAATTGCTGAGTGGTAAAAAGAGACGGTACTAATGTTCGTGGTTTGTTGTTTTGTTTCTAGAAGAATTTTGACCGTTCGTTCCTTGAAACGCGTATTTTTCCATTATGTAGATAACTATAAATGTCCATTGTGAGTATGCATAGGCACTGACATCGTTCTGAAGGCTACCGTAAGAGTAGTTCAAGGCATATATGACATACAGATATTGATATTGTTACAACACATACATAAAAATTATACACATTAAAAGATAAGATCCAGGCAACATATAAAGTAATATTATCAACACATCAAAATATATACTACATAATTTTAATTGAATGAAATTGTTTGAACCTAAGTCCATTCAAAGAGTCACCCTCTCTGATTTCGATTTATTCCATATATCGACATAGTCGAGAATAGGAAGAAATAAAACAAACCGGCCAAGTTGGAGTCAGAATCGCACACGAAGGGTTCCGTACCATCGTACAAGACTTAACACAAAATAAATACCGTGTTTTGTATGGAGACGACCTTTAATTCTTATTTAATCTTATTTTGCCTTTCGGTATACATAATAAAATATATATATTGGTACACACAAATAAATACACATTCTGTGAAAATATCAGCTGCCTACCTGTCACTGTTCATGAGATATAGCCCTGTGACAGACGGTCGGACGGACGGACGGAGAGCGAAGGCTTATTTGCGAAGGGTTCCCTAATGAAACCCTAAAAACAATTCCGCAAGTAACATTGTTTAATGAGTACGAAGAAAATGTATTACTCAAATTGATATATACTGTAACTGCGGCTCTTACAGTACTCATATGCTGAACGACATTTAGGAAACCGAGTTGACTTACCGCCTCCGTAACACGAACTACCCTATCGTATTAATCAAGAGTTCGACGTCGTATCGGAAGCTTCTTCCGCGAATATATTCAACAAAGTACAGGTGATTTATCGGACCGGATGTGTCGGGGCAACTAGAGTCGGACCGCAATCGGAGAGGAGTTCTTGGGCTGACAAGTTAAGGTAGACAGCTCGATGTGTTTATCTGAGCCAAAAGGATTTGAGCACTACTGGCAAACTTTTGGGTTTTCAAGATTCCAAAAGTTTTCTACGTGTGTGAATGTTTTATGAGTCGCTTAAGTACTTCATAAAAGCGAAAAACAAATCAAAACGTACCGTTTTTGTTTATATCGTAAAGGCAAACTATCTCTAAAAAAAGGATGCAAACACTAATTTTAAAACAACAAATCTAACTTTATATATTTTATTACAAAAAGGTGTAAAAAATCTGCGTTATTTACGTCAAAATAAATATTATTAAACTAATGTTAACGTAGAGATTTTAATGTTCGTAACAATAATACTTTTTATTATTTTTTTTTATTTTAGGGCTTTTCATTGTTATAAACACAGAACATATACAAATCCACACAATCAACAGATACATATGAAAAATATAATATGACGATGACAATTCTACTTAACCCTAACAAACAGCAACCATAAATAAAAAAGTTCTTATTTCGTGTTTTTTTCTACATATTACAGAAAAGGTACATCCATTTGAATCTGAAGAAATAAGGTATACATTTTTGATTGAGTAAATACGTGATATCGAATGATGTGTAATGGTGCGTGTTTATTTGAATAGCTAGCATTAGTCACGAAGGCATTGTTTGTCACCATCTCAGTGGCAGAGAATTGCTGCTAGGGGAACTAATAAATTGACTTACGCACCATAGGTCGAAGTTCAGTATTTCGACGAACATGTAAACATGTTTACAGGATATTCTGCACGCATAATTTAATGCGAATTTACCCTAAGGATGATGATTAAACCTGCGAAGAGTTCTGTAAGAACTTTATCAGAAAAGAAACAAAGTTCACAACGAGCCACCCAACCCTGACAATAGCTCCATTCAAGTTCGTAGGCAAAAATATTACCAGCAGAGGAAATGAACGTCCTACTAATGTCCTTGTCCTTTGTCGAACTGACAATATTCAATCTTGGGTATACCGACGTCAGTCAGTCAGTCAGCGTGTTTGCGTCCACTGCTGGACAAACGCCTCTCCAATCCTTCTCCAGTCCTCCCGGCCCTCAGCGGTACGGAACCACTGCTTTCCGACGTGCTCTCCAAGTAAAATCTGAATCAAATAGACTACTACAACTAGATTGAATCATTGTTTGCGCTTACTCATCCTACTGACCAATCAGCCTTGTACAGATCATACGACAAGCCAACGCGTTGCATCGACTAGGACGAGGCAAACCAGTAGTGGCTTACAGACGGTGAACTTAGTTAAAACTGAAACTATTAAGGTGCCCAAAGATAGGACCAAACCTTTTCCTACATTAAGGGTATTAATATTACATTAAGGGATTGGCAATTTTTGTTGGACACTCATTACAATCACTACCAAACACCTTTATAAATATGCACCACAGTATCTAGATCAGGAAGTCTTTGCCTAAGTACGAGAACAAACTACAGTTTATTCTAGCGAATACAAATACAAATACAAATGTTTATTTCAGTAAGCCATTTTACATACATAATGAAAATCTTACAAACTACATATCTATTATTATTTAAAGCTAGTATAGGCAAAAAGAGAAACCATTTTAATGAATAAGTACCTTAAATAATTGGTATACAATGTAGTTGAAACAACTTTGGCTGTTACATATCACTTTTTAAATCCTACCCTCTGCACTAGCCAAAGACTGTGAAGCAGATGGCAGGTATAACCATAGAGCGAAGCATGGTTAGAGCTGTTTTAGACGTAAGTTAGAATTGTTATTATTTTTTTTTTTATTTCTATTGTTGATTGTTAGGGTGAAAAAAAACTTAATAAAGAGATAAAAAGGAAAGAAAAATGCTAAAATAAATAAGTTTACTTACTAAGTGTACTAATAGATGATAAGTGTACCCAACTTGTAAGTGTGTAAGAGTGTCGTTTGGATTTGTGGCGTATGAATGTGATGTGTTGTATGTATAATGCTAAAGATGGTGTGGGTGAATGAGATTGTTAATTATGAAGGATTTGAACTTATATATTTCTCGGCATCTATACATACAGTTATAGGAAGAAAGGTATTCAAGGCTGGATTATTTGCGGACAAGATGGATAAAGCGGCAATAAAAAACTATCAAGCAAAAAAAGCTCTTAGTTTCCATTGGATGTGTTGGGCTAATATTATGACATAAGATGTGGTTATTATGTAGTCATCCTTGTCGAGTCACATAAAAAAAGCCTTCAATTTACGAGCAAGGCTATATCGAACTGAATTCAATGGTATCTAGTAGGGGCAAGACCACCTACAATTCTGAATCACGCAACAGCTCATATTCGTAATGACATTTTCATCTTCACTTCATCAACTCAGAAAGATAAATAAAATAGTGCATACCCTTTCATTGATTTAAACCCATGATATCTGGCATGCAAGACTAGTCGCCGCGCCCCTGATCTACAAGCTGCTCTTAGGTGTGGTGTTTGCCATCAATGTCCAGTTTCGTAAAAAAAAATCTGCTTCGCATTTGCATCGATAAGTCAATGTATCATATGTTTCCCTAGCTCTAGAGGCGGCTCGAGTAGGGCTCTCGAACAACTCATTTTACGCATCATAGCCCTGCTTTGATTGAAAACACATTCGATATTTCCTTCGTAGCCGTACTTACGATGGTCGAATTGACAAGGCATCATTACACGTGCTTATTGTCGGGGGACACAAAATGATGAAGTAAAATAGAGAAAACAGAGCGAGTATTATTTCCAGTGGCGTGGCACGAAAAAGTTTTTCGTTTCTATTTCTCCGATTTTACGTTCAATCTAAATATGTTTAGTTTGCATGTCACTAAGCCGGTTATGAGTATACTTGATAACATATTAATATACAATTCATTTAGTAATGTATTATAGAGGTTGAAACCTAATCTTACCGTAATGCTTAGTAGGGTTGGATTATCTATTAGACAGAAAAAAACTGATTTTTTCGGGACCCAGAGCCAAAACCCCCTGTTTCTTCCACAATTTATCTCGACCGTACAGAAAATGTAATGGTATGCATTAATAGACCCAGAGTCAAATCCCCCTGCTTCGTCCACAATTTTTTAAGATAGTGCAGAAAATGTAATGGAATGCGCAGCGGGACCGCGAGCCGAAACCCCTGTTTCTTCCAAAATGTTTCACGATCGTACAGAAAATGTAGTGGAATGTATAACGGGATCCACAGCCAAAACCCCCTGCTTCTTCCACAATTTTGTCAAGATCGTACGGAAAATGTAACGGGATGCATAACGGAACAGAGCCAAAACCCCATTCAGAGCAAGAGTGAGTTCGAGTTCGGGAGCGAGTTAACCTAAAAATAGCTGGGAAATATATTATTATTTAAATAACGGAAACGTTATTTATACTTTCAACGTATTTACGGGACAGACCAGATTTTTACCTAACTGTAATAATGTTCAAGAAGTGTGGGAACATTGACTATTTAAAAAGTGAGTTGATATTTAGTGACGAATTCAAACTCACTCTTGCCCTGAATGGACCCCCTGCTTCTTTTAAAAATTTCCTCGATCGTACAGAGAATGTCTTGGAATCTATAACGGGACCCAGAGCCAAAGCCGCCTGGTTCTTCCAAAATTTTTCCCGACCGTACAGAAAACGTAATGGAATGCATAACGGGGCCAAGAAGCGGGCGTCCTCATGGCCACATTTTGCCAAAATAACAATAACGTTGACACCGTCGCGTCGGCGCGTCTGCGGCGGGGAGCGGCGGGGCGGAAGAGGCCGAGGCCGGCCTGCCGCGGTCGGTCACGTGCGGCCCATTTTGTTCGTCAGTGCGATAACAACAGATATCGCCTCCGGAGGCTGGATTCGAGTCGGAGACGTGATCGCCTCCGGGCGCAGCGCGTGCGGGCTCCTTTAATCATGCGAGCGTACCTTATTGATCACTGCGTCGGTGTCGTGTGGCCGGGTGAAGCGCAGCCCCGTCGTGCTCTTGGGCTGCGATGGATCTCTTTGTACTCATTATGGTTCTTGTTCCATCTAATGAAAATTAAAAACATTAAAAAAATATGAGTCAGCCATTGTTACAGCGTAATACATTGTATTCATTTTCCTCCCTTGGGACGAGGAAATACTTAAAAAAAGGTAAAAATACAGTCGAAAGGAGAACCTCCTCCTTTTTTGAAGTCGGTTAAAAAATCAGAAGGGAAATCATAATAATTATCGGAATAATAATCAAACCAAAACACAGTAATTATTAAAATACCATAACTAATTCATATATCTACAGGATATTTTTTTAAATTGTGCAATTCATGGCAGAAAACCGTATGCATAATTACATTCATCTAATCTAATAAATATTATAAAGGGGAAAGTTTGTAATAATGGATGGATGGATGGATGGATGGATGGATGGATGGATGGATGTTTGTTACTCTTTCACGTAAAAACTACTGAATGGATTCTAATGAAACTTTACAATAATATAGCTTATACATCAGAATAACACATAGGCTACAATTTATAAAGATATTGTGCCCATGGGCTTTCAAACTTTCACGGGGCTGCGAAAACGATGCCGGTAGTGCTACTTCACACCAGGGGAGCGGGGCCGGGGGCGGCGGCGGGAGCGGGGCCGGGGGCGGGGCGGGCGGTCCGACTTGGTATTTCCCGCAACTTTAGGACTACTTGGTAAAATCCTTGAGAACCAATTACTCGATTTAGATGCGGATTTTTTCTACGTCTAGCCTGATTCTACTGAAAACTTATAGGCTACATAATATAACGCTTCATTACCTGAAGGGTGAGTAGAGAGTGTTAAATTCTTATAACTTGCGAACCAGTAACCCGATTTATGTGGGTATTTTATCAATGTATAGGATCTCTGGGAGCAGTCCTGTTCGAGATAGGTTACTGTTTTCGATGTTGAGGCTAGCTGTGGGTTGGAGTCCACGCAAAACTTACCAACATTACATGTTACTTACTTACTAGGTAAACAATGTTGCAGTGCAAGTGCAAAAAGGTTCTGGCGGCAAATGTTTTTTTTTAAATTGCCACCAAATGTCAACGAAGCTCTAAATGGGAATTATTGGATGTTTCTCAATAAATCATGCTATTTCATCTCGAACGATCTTGATTAAATTTGGTAGATGGATACATTGTCCTGGACCAGTTTGACCCTATTTTGGATCAGCCATGTGGGCTACTTTTTATCCATGAAATTCGCCGACACTAACCCGAGCGGAGCCGGGTACCGCAGCTAGTAATACATAATTGCCATTATAGAATTTTTCAAGTGTGCCTTCAGGGCCAAATCCGAAACTTTAAGAAATCAAGCATCAATACATGAAGAATAAAGTAACTTATGGAAAAAATATTTATTTTTATTTAATGCATCTCCTTTGCACATCAAAGCCTCTCTCATAAAATGAGACAATATCTACAACACTAGTCTTAAATATGACAAACTAGCTGCGGTACCCGGCTCCGCTCGGGTTAGTGTCGGCTAAATTATCTCATGGATAAAAAGTAGCCCACATGACTGGTCCAAAATAGGGTCAAACTGGTCCAGGACAATGTATCCATGTACCAAATTTAATCAAGATCGTTCGAGCCGAAATAGCATGATTTAATGAGAAACATCCAATAATTCCCATTTAGAGCTTCGTTGACGTTTGGTGGCTATTTAAAAAAAAACATTTGCCGCGAGAACCTTTCTGCACTTTCACTGCTACATTGCTTACTTAGTAAGTAACGTGTAACGTAGGTAAGTTTTGCGTGGACTCCAACCCACAGCCAGCCTCAACATCGAAAACAGTTACCCATCTCGAACCTGACTGCTCCCAGAGATGCTATACATTGATAAAATACGCACATAAATCAGGTAAGTGGTTCGCATGTTATAAGACTTTAAGACTCACTACTTACCCTTCTGGTAATGAAGCGTTATATTATATAATCTATAAGTTTTTAGTAGAATCAGGCTAGACGTAGATACAATGCACATCTAAATCGAGTAATTGGTTCTCAAGGATTTTATTCTGTTGGTCGCTCCTCCGGCGATTTAGCGTGATGCCAAGTAGTCCTAAAGTTGCAGGAAATACCAAGCCGTACTTCAGTAAAAGTAAGCGCTGCCGCCGCAAAGCCGAGCCGTGCATAGCATTGCAGTTTATATGACAGCCCCATCTTAGCGTAAGCGGAACTGAATTCTATCTAGCCAATCCTAATTTCCGGGTAGTTAAATGTACATGTACTAAGTTTTACAAATCGCTAGTGCCTTGAAAATTCGCCAAACGGACACCAAACAGTCACGACGTCTGCCCTCCCCCCGCCGCCGCTCCCCGCCACCGCCCCCGGCTCCTTTCCCCTAGTGTGAAGTATCGCTACCGGCATCGTTTTCGCAGCCCCGTGAAAGTTCTAAAGCCCATGGGCACATAAATTGTAGCCTATGTGTTATTCTGATGTATAAGCTATATTATTGTAAAGTTTCATTAGAATCCATTCAGTAGTTTTTACGTGAAAGAGTAACAAACATCCATCCATCCATCCATCCATCCATCCATCCATCCATCCATTATTACAAACTTTCCCCTTTATAATATTTATTAGATATTAGATGACCAGATTCTAATCTAAGTATGTAAAATAACCAAAAAAGTGTCTTGTCAAAAAAACCAGAACGCCATTTTCATTAAGAATTATGAAATTATGAAACCATTTACCACCATTTGAAACCAGATTTTTCATTATGAGACCATTATGAAACCTTCAAAATTCTCCAGGATATTTTTTTGTTTTTTATAGATTTTTGAAATTAAAATTAATTATAAATATTCTAAAAACATTTGTTCGCAGTATTAGGCTGTTTTTCGTAGCATCTTTTTATACAATTTTCATTTCTCTATCTTAATAATTGGGGACGCTAGCCCCCGGTTGCACTTTTATTGCAAACGAGTACTGTACTGAAGCGATCAAAACATCATTTTCAATGCTAAAATAAAAAAATAAAAAAATCTTTTTTTATTAATAAAAAACGAATTCAATGAATTGATTAAGAACTGAAATCATTGTTATAAAAAGAGCAAAATCAATGACGTCACCGAGTTTTTGTGACGTGTCCAAGTTTTTCGGTGGACGCGAGAACTATCTCCTGGCCAGGTGCTTTTTTTCCCATTACGTTTGGGTTACTCCCTTGGCAGGGACATTATATCCTGCAATTTTTCTGACAGGGTCGATAATTTCGAATTTCGGTTAGGAACGGAGTTGTAGAGTAATGCGGGTCGCCTGCGACTGTGTTGTCGTTCGAAAAAACACCGAACATGATTTTGCAAACAAAAAGGGGGCGTGGTTTGAGTGAACCATGGCGGAAGAAAAACATGTTCGCGTTTGCCTGCGGAGAATAGTGAAGGGAAAGGTGACTCTTTTTTACTGATACCGTTATATACTTACACAGATAAATGTAGGTCTGCACGAAACTTAATTCACTTTCGAGATAATTAAAGATTTCTCCTTAACAAACTGGCAGAGGAAGGAGTCCGTTTCACAAAGAACAACAGTTTAATTACGAAAAGGGAATCGCGCCGAATCGCGTTATTAACGAACGAGTTGTTCCATCTCACGCTGTAATAAAATATGAATAGGTGGCGGCTCCCCGCGGGATTCTAGGGAGCGGTGTACACCCGGAGATTAGGGTGCGTTCACTCAGGGCTGGTGTTCAAAGAGAAACAAACTCAAACAATGAATAAGCTCATGTGGGCTGCTACAGCGGAGACTGAGCTATGTATTACTTATGTAACGTTTTCTTATTAATTTTCGAGTAAATTATGACTGTGTACTGCCTTCATGTCAGTGTCTTGTTGATACTTCGTAAGAATATGTATTCATTTATTTATCCATTTTCAAAGCATTAGAAAAATTGTAAATTCAACAATCTAATATTAATTCATAATAAATATCAAATTGAAATATAATACCAAATCTCACAAAATACTATATCAAATGAAAATAGTAGAATATTTATAATGTTTAAAATATATAAAAAATACAGTAGCTTATCAAAAAAGTACAATTTTATTCATTTATGAAATGAAATTAAAACAAAATACAATATCATCAAAAGTACAACACATTATACATATATGTATTTCGTATATGTATATATGTACTCAATATTTTTTAAAAACAAAATACAATTTGAAACTTAGCTTTAATATATGTATTAAGCTACTACATAACTATCAGTGAAACGAGGCCTACGGCCACACGGGTTGTGAATTGAATCCCCGGAATTTATAATTCAACACATTTTATTTAATTTTTATATGTGACACCTTCATCAACTGACCCTGCACCCTCTCGGAAAGGAGGGGGTCCAGCATCAGAGGGTGGAGGTCTCACCAAGTTCTACACAGGGGAGCCTGGATAGATAGGAACGCGGGTGGAGCCAAGACTGGATATGAGCTGAGCCTGGATAGAGCGGTACCTGGGTGGAGCGGAGCCTGGCTGGAGTCGATTCTGAAAGGCAGCACATCCTGAACGCGCGCGGAAGGCCCTAGAAGCCAACTTCGTCACTTGGACGGATAGTCCAGCGGGTCCTCCATCGGTTGGAGTAGAGCGCCATTCGATTTCCACATTTCTCCATAAAATGATGTTACTCCATGTTTACAAAAAAACCACAAGATCACACGGCTTTGTGTAGAGACATTCTATCACCTCCAAATAAACAAACAAAGACGTAGGTATAGTGCTTCAACTCAACTTTGCGTGCGGAGCTATGGTGCGTGAACTTGTAAACATGCAGTGACCCTCAGAAGCCTGATCAACGCCATCTGCCGAATAACATCGATATTACCACTGTTTGGCCGGTTTGGTAGAAAACGATTTTTAAGTTGTTTGATACTATTACGAGATGGCGCTAGCAATAGTGAAAAGTACGTGAAGTAAGAAGTTTAAGACGTTCCTCAACAGATGGCGATAAGGTTCATGGCTCACTTATTATCTGCTCAGATGTTCAAGTATTATGATTTCAGTGAAACATTCCTGCTTTTGTTGTTGACTTTGAGGACTTCTATCCAACTAGCTGTGATAGATAAGCCAGAGTGCCAAAAATAATTTAAAGGCGCCATCTGTTGGATTTTGGAGACATGATTTGAGCTTTTTGAGAACCATAGAAATAATATTGTTTGTGGCGCCATCTTGAGATGAGTAAAAAAACTGTTATTTATGTCCACCACAAAGATAATTTAAAGATTATTCTAAACTCCAACAGAGGTCGCCAGCGTTGATAAAATATTGTCCGTGGTATCATAAATTAGGTAATAATTTTGGTTATGGTTGTTATGTTTAAAAAACAAAAAGAAACAAAACTATGGAAAAAAGGAAATTATTAATAAGTTAAATAAATGTGAACTCATTCTGCATAATTACGTCCACGTTCGAGTCCGACCCGATAAATTTTGCACTAATCGGAAGTGGACGTTACCGCTAGTTCGAGTTGTCATTATGGGAAAACTTTTGTGATTGGTTGAAAATTGAGTGAGTCTGACTCGAACGTTCGAGTACAAATAACCCGGTAGACCCCCCTATTTTTACCAAACTATAATGTTCTAGAACTGTGGAAACATGAAATATGTATTTAAAAAAGTGAGTTGATATTCACTCTTACCTGAATGGGCCCCCTGGGGTGAGATAGATACATTATTGTGCAATTTAAAATGTATGTACGACTAGGTAAAATCTACATTTTCGTACTAAGCAAGTACACGCCCTTTTTTGAACGAATATGAAATATTGAGTTATTGAGAGCAATTGAGTAAGAGCCTCCTCAATATTCCGTGGTACGGGCGGAGGGAATTGGAAAACACCTCGGAAAATACACTGCCCTTGAAGAATTTGTATGTTGGTCTCAATCCAGCATTGCACTATGATTATAAAGTTTTTTTTACAGATTTCTTTCTTTAATTAATGTGTGCTTGCTTCACGGTCGATTCTACATGAACAAATTTTTTGGTGATCAAACGCTATTCAGCCTGATTGTTTTAGACCTGATAATCACTAGATTAATATAAAGTTCAGAAGAGGAATCTAGCAAAAAATACATTTGTAATTTAAAAAACACTGGATTGGAATTCGATGTTTTTTATGCAACCTGACATGGATGGCTAATATCATACAGCTACCGTCATGATATTGCCCAACACACCACATTCCCGAAGTAATTATATGCCATGCCAGGACCTTCCCTTTATGAGCACGGTTACACCATAGCTTCATCCAATGCGGTGGTACCCACCCGGGCGGGCTTAACCCAACCATCTAGTAGCTGAAAAATACCTACAGTTTGACATGGGTTCCGAATCATAGAATAGCTCGCATTTATAACGAATTATGTTAATTAAAAAAAAATACGTTGTTTATTTTTTTGCGTTTGTCTTCTAAATATTTAACTCTATTATAAATCAGACGGTAGAATTAAAATACCGAATTTGGACCATATTTTAAATGTATTGTCATATGCGATTATGTGTTAGTTTTAGATTATATCGATGTGTGTTGTCCATTCAGTAAAATTGGTTAGTTATTTTAAAAAGTCAAACAGACCGGAAATTAACAATTATAAGGTACCTATATATTTTTTGATTAAATAGTTATATCTATTTTGACTGCAAGTTGAAATAAAAATTTAAGAATCTCTTTGGTAGACAACTTTTCTTTCGAACAAGTTTGGTACTTCAGAATCATTCAAAACTGCCACCTTATACATAATACATGCTTATAATTATTCGGTATGTGGGTTCCGTCCACCGCTGCATGTCGACGCTCCGATGATTGTGGTAATAGGCGACTTCGTAGTGCGGATTGCAAGTAAAATTACTTCATTTCCTTGCTTAGTCGGTTGCAGGATTAATCCCGCCCGGGATGGTACAATTGCACTGAATGAACGATGGCCGAAGCAGCAAATTAATTTGTCCGTGTTTTCCATCCAGTTAAATGTATATAATAAGGAAGGTTCTGGCATATCACCTAGTTCCCATGAGGTGCATGTAGGAGGCTTATACTTCAGTGTGTTTTTGTAGTTTCCTCGGCATAACTTGAAACATAAATGGTAATTTGTGATCTTGATTCTGGGCCAATAAATGGCTTAAATCCATAATTAAATAAATCCATCCTTAATTAAATCCATATTTTTTTATTGATTTTTATAATTACATTAGATTTTTGAAATAACATGCATGTCGTTTACTTTGAAACCTAAATACTGGTATTAGGGAAAATGTATTTTTCTGTCTGTGAAATTTAGAAAACATTTCTTTCCAGTAAATTCATATGAAAGTAAACGAGCGTACATGTAATTATGATTCCAAATTCCAAATTCGGCAACTATGTAAGTAAAAATGCAATTTCATTGTTTCTAAAATGTAACTTTATTATTTTACATTTTGTTTACGTGTTCACGATGAATGGTGAGAAGAAATTCAAGTACAATTCCAAAGATATTTTCGTTTCCTCCAAGTTATCTAGAATTCACCAAAAAATAAGTTACTTCTTGTACCTAAGACGCTAAACATTTCTTAGTAGAGGGTTCATGGAATTCAAGCGGAAAATTATAAAGTCAACGTTTTGATTCGGTTTAACAAATAATTTTATAGTGGTTTTGATAAGCAATAGTTTAGGTAAATACATAAAATACTCATAATGTTACCTTGGACCTAACTCCAGAGTTATAAACGTATCAATGCAAAACCAATACATGGATTATATTTTGACATTTGTATCAAACAAAGTTTGGAGAATGTACTCAAGTTAAGGATAAAAAGACAAAGGGTTGATAACAATATTATATATAACTTATAGCTTGTCAATAATACATGTACAGACGGCGTTGCGAAAAACGGTCTGTTTCTTAATCAAACATGGCTTTTTTAAGTTTACCTATCCATAAATGAGAAAAATGTACTAAATGTTTTTATTTTGATTCGTTTCAATTCACAGCTGATCTACCAACATTTATAACTGAAATAGTATGGTAGTAGCGAATAATCCCACATTGATTGAAATACATAAAGGATAAAGTCAACATTGTACTGTACAACATTTCAGTCTCACTATGTATGATAAGTAAATAAAATATTGTTTCAAATCTGCCATGACAACAACAAAAACATTGCTTTACCTTTCATAAATTACGAGTTGAATGAGTTTCTCACATATTTGATCGCATTACTTGAATTTTCTACTTGGACGTCGTAATCTACAAGACTACGACATACTACGGTTTCTACAATCAAAATAATTACACTTTGTTAAGGCATTTTATTACTTATTGGATTTTCGTCACTAATATGCGCGACCGCACTTTCCTAAGGTCAATTTACTTCAGTTAAATTAATACGCTAGTTAAAATTCAAATTGACTATCACTCAAATTCTACTTAATTCACATTTTGGACTACACAATAACATTATTCACACACGGAACGCTATCATTCATACCGAACTTATCGACAATCATAATCATAATACTTAAATACAGCAATACACCATCAAGCCTACGGACTACCGTCGCAAGTGAAAACGTAAGATTCGATAATGAAAGGACAAATATTCGTCAATGCGTGCGTCCTCGGTGTGAATCTAATAGGCGCTTGATGAGGGTATCATCTTGTCACATCGCCGAGTTCCACTACTCTTAGGTGTCGTCAATCAGCGCAATCAATGTAGGTACTAGGAATATCTTAAATTACAACAATCATACGCAAGACACGAACTGATTTGTATCCACTGATATGTACGCTATTAGATATCAGAGAACGTAGGATATGTGGTGCGATGTGCAGATCAGTACACGTAGATTTGTTTGAGCTGCGGTTTGAGCTCGGGGGGTATACTATACACCTCTTGCTCGGGCTTCTTCTTGACGAGACGTTTCCAGCGGCCTCCGATGTTCTTGCGTAAACTACGGAAACTCGCCCTCTCGTTGCCCAGGGGCTGCATCAAGTTGTCCTGGAAAGAAGAAAGACATTTGTTAGAGATGTCAATGACGAATTCTTTCTAGACGCCGGAATCAGCGTTTATTCAAGAGGAAATCGGGGGATGATATTCGCCAAAGTTTTGTTATTTAACAGGAACTGGGAGCGGATAGACACACGAAACAAACCGGAGGTGAGTGACCGAGGGGAGCGTTGCCCGATTTAGCAAATCCGTTAGAATCCCGAGGCATGGCGGCGCCTGCACTTTGCACAGCAACCGACCGCGACGCGACGAGCGTTGCGTGCACTCAAACGAAAGCCGTTACACAACGCTACATTATATGTATGTAGACCCTTTTGTAGCGATGAGAAAGGTTTTATTTAGAAGGGACTTCAACGGATGCGAGTTCCTCGAACCGAATGGATCGTCCTTTGGACGCAGGTAGCAAAATGTATTTGTTCGACGGGGGAACGAGATAGAATTTTAGTTAGGAGAGCGTGCGAAGGGACGAAGTATATTTCATTATTTGCCCCTCGACGGGACTATACAAAAGAGGGACCGACCAAAGAGACAATGGCGTCCAGACGCTCTTTCATGCCAACAGGTATAACGGAGATCAGTCTGAGTATTTATAAGTTCACTGGCCAAAAGACTCACAATGGAATACTTGGAGGACTGAAGGTCGTTGGTGTCGCTAAGCGAGGTATTTAAATCTGGTGGTCTTGACCAGGAAGCGAGGATGCTAATGTTGCCAAGTAAATGTGACGCCACACAAATGGCAAACGTGAAGAGCCTTGAATACCGTATCGGAGTCAACGTTAAAACGTATACATTAGCTTCCTGGTGTGTGGCGATGTCGGTAAGTGCTCATTGAAACTAGTTGTTACTACTGGTTACCGCCATAGGATGACGACTCTATTGATTGAATCAGACATGCGATCGAGTTTCAAATAATAACAAATAGAAACAGTTTCAATATTCGTATATAATGTAGATAGCTTGCATGTTTATGGATTTAATGAATGTAGGTTCGGTTCCTGCATCGTTTCATATTCACAATACCTATCAGTTTTGCAGTGATTAATAATTACTTTATTTAGCGGGTATCATTGAAGCTTACATCTTAAATCAAAATAAACCTGAGATACTTTTAAAATAGTTCGAAAAACTTGGGAGTTCTGACAGAATACATTATTCAACAATGTCTGGCACGTTCGGAAACGGTTGCTAGTCGATAACGATTTCCGGTGTCGTGTCAAAGATTCGGAGCGTGGCGAGTATGGAGCGGTAGCGCCAGTCTCTCCGCCGCCGCGCCCGTTTGACGGTTAGCCTCGACTGGAAGTTGTAGGCATATATTGTGTCTGTATTTATACCACGCTAACTACACACAGCCGCACAGAGAAAGAAGGCCAGAGCGTTGCAACATCGGTTAGCTCCGGTGTAGCTTTCTACTTTGCTCGCGAGCATTCAAATTATTTTTTCTGCTTTACAGTCACGGTTCCGCTTCTTCTGACCCCCTTTGCGCTTTGTGCAGGATGTGTGCTATATTCGGTTGCACAGCGTGGAGATGAGGGAGGCGAAGCGTTATGGACGTACCTGATCATTAGAGACGTAGGGCGGCGGCAGCGGGGGCGGGAACTGCCACAGCGGCTGCTGGCGGAATGCGAGGGGCTCGGGCGGCGGCGGAGGAGCCGCCTGGAGCACCTCGGCGGGGTGCACCGACGGAGAGTGCTCCTCCCGCTTGCGCAGCTTGCTGCGAACAATCCGGATGGCCATCATGGTACCGTTGCTTCCGACCATGTTGACGCTCTCGTAGGATCCGATCTCGCTCAGACAGAACGCACTGGGCTCACACGTCACGGGGCACCGTTCGTACAGTCACAACATATCTTCTCAAGAACACAGTTTTCACTCACAGCCACGGTCGACGACTTTACGCGTCGCTATAAACTAATTATATCAATTATCACAATATTTTTGTAGGACAACGTATTGCACATATCACTCGTTCGCGACGGAACGTGCGGTCCGAGAACCGCGGGCTTGCGAGCGTAGAGCTGCGCAAATGACTAGAATGTATGTGTAGCGGTGGCAGGCAGGTGCCTAGCAAAGCGCGCGCTCGTGCCAAACGACCTCTACCCAGTACTCCATGCGTCTGAATAGTGGAGGCGCGACGCGCTCGCGGGCCTTTTATAACCTGCCGCGTGACGTGACGCGGGGGGGAGGGGACGTGGTCGTGGCGCCCTCGCCGCCCGCGTGAGTCGGACGCGCACTTTTCGTCATAGAAAAGTAGACGCGCTGCGGGCGGCCCGCAGCGCTCCGTCGCGAGTACCGATGACACATGTGAAAACTCAGGGAAATCGTATGCGTCATCTCGTTTTAAGATGTTAATCGGGTCGAGTTCATTTTCTCATTAGATATAAATATTCATCCTAACTGCGTGCGTCAAATGCTTACTCATATACCGAATGTGCAATACGCTGTCTTCCATGCCTTGAAAACTGTGTTTTGTTAAAATATGTTGCGATGCTTCTAACACAAGGTCTTGTGATTTTTGTAACGTACAGTGCAATATCAATTTAATGCAACTTGTGCCTCTACGTCACTGTAAGATGCTTAACTCACAAGAACCACTACCATATGTCATGCTTGTTTGACTGATAAAAATAGGGACAACCATACCACGGCAAGGCGACGCGGCGCGGGCATCGCGGTGATCAGACTATTCTGTTATGTTGTACATAGGTATAATATATAGGGAAATTACTCTACAGTCTCTCATACAAATACAATTTAAAATATAATATAGTAATGGATATTAATGGTACCAGAAAAAAATATACAATTTATACAGTGTAAGTAAATTCTCAGTTACTGTCCCATCCGAACCACGAGTCATCAGAAAAGAAGAATTGTTTACGAACTCAAAGAATCGTAAAATCACCAAATCCGCCATCACGACGCGACGGCTTGGTGTCCCTACGCAGCGTCATATATTTGTATATCTCACTATTTATTCAAGTTTTTCTAAGCAGACTCCATCCATCACCGCATCGCGGACCTTTTCCAGCGCCAACCTCTGCGGCGGGTTCGACGGGGACGGCTATAGGAGTAGGGTTCCGTCGCACCGCGGGGAAGTGTCTCGCCGGGGGCCGAAGGGTGCGGGGGATAGGGCGGGTGCATTGCCCTGGAGGTGCACCAGGACGGCTCCGTCTCGCCATGACTATTACAAAACAATAACAAAAAACGGGGAAGTGCGAGTTAGACTCCGAGCAGTGTTCCGTAGCAGAAATCTTGAATCACACAGACTATATATTGTCGACATCAAAATTGTTCGGATTAAATCATAACTCCTTCGCAACGATATCTCACGCCAGGTTAGAAATAGTTTTATTTTATATACACGAATCGCTTTTAAAAATGTTCCTCTTAATACAACTGCAAATAAAAAATCTGTGTTACTAACATCCGCTGAAAAGGCTGATTCAGCTGCAGAACTATTATAGACAACGAAAGACAAGTTTTTTTCAACGGAGCTCTAAAAACTCGACACAAAGGCAAGCTCAGGTAGACCGAACTCGAGGTTGAGAGAGAGTTCAAAGAGACAAACAAAAACGGTCGCAACATGGCCGCGTTTCGAAACGTCAGTCACGTCCTATACCTGCCTGCCCACACCGCCGCACACCGTCGCAATGTTCATACCATCTGCCATCGGAACGGCTGCAACGCTCTAATTCTTACGGTAACCATCGATCGTCAGTTTTGTCAGTTGTGCAAAAGAATTTAATTGTAAATCCTCCAATAAGCAGACTGCCACATAAGATAAATATGCAGCAGTAGATGATAATAAAACCTCGAATGATGCTTAGGGGCTTACCCACAAATATTTAATCATTCAGAGAAATACAAAACCTTTCATATTATATTTCATAGAAATAACCTTATTTCAACCTAGCTTCAATTCTTAGGAGGCCCTTTTCGTAACCTCTTAACAATTATTATTTTCACCTATTATTATCCTAACCTGTTATTATTTTTATTATTATCGAAGAAGACAAGAACGGAAATTCTAGACCTAATTCCTCAAAATTTTGCGGGTTCAATGTCAGGCTCCAAAACAATCCAGTTAGTAAATTTTAAGGTGACAAAAGTTTCTACAATTATTACTTAGTGTTTGTGAAGATTTGCTTCAACAACCTGACCGACAATGGACGCATACATATTTTTTGACGGTTCCTTTTTTACTTTATTGTCAATAGGTATAACAATGGATTATTGTATTTATAATCTTAATTAATTGTTCTTTAGTTAGCTACCATACTAATGTTATGGTGCACTCGCTTTAGAATAAAGTTTTTCTATCCTAAAGTTTCTGTATTTAGCCAATCCCAAAACACCTTGTATGCTGATGAAACATAAATATGGGTTTTTTTATGTGATTGTTAATTGGTGGCAAATACCTACCATAACTTCTGTCATAACATTAGCACCTCGTGGAAACTAGGTGCCATGTCAGGACCTTCCTATCTTGCACGGCTAGATTAAAATGTATGGGGTTTGCCATTGTCATTCCGGACAATTTCGCGTGCAAGAAATCGATTCGATTTTTTTTTTTTACACCGCTTCAGCCATCTTTCACTCAATGCAATGGTAGGAACCAACCTGGGTGGGACCAACCCTACTACCTGGTAAATAAGAAAGTGGACCTACAGTTTTACGTGAAATCAGAACCACGAACAATTCATCTCTTTGTCACCTGTTACAGTATGCACTGGACAAATACGGTGGGCCGATTCAGTTGTATTTTTTCACGTTACAGAAACTACACAGTGCCTTAGATGAAAAAGGAATTCTTTTTCATCTAAGCACAGAGCCGAAAAAAATAATATCTATGCCGCAAAAGTAAATAAGTACTAATGCTGAGATTCATAAAGCTTACTTGTACTCGGCTAAGCCGAAGTATGCCTTCGACTGACAGTTTTGACAGAAAATGTATGGAGCAAATGTCGAATTTGACAGTCGGAAGATATACTTTGGCTAAGCCAGCAGTAAGGTCTATGAATCTCAGCATAAGTTATGTTGCTCCAACGAAGCATGCACGGGACAGGGAAGTGTTGACCCAGTTAGAGACAAGAATGAGGAAGGTACCTTGCGTGACCGATTCGTTTTGCGCAGAATCGTATCGATTAGGTGGTTACCTATTATACGAAAATTAACTGAGCAGTTGCACCGCTCATGCCGCCGTTTAAAATTTCAATCGTACATAAATTTTTAACCGACTTTAAAAAAAAGGAGGAGGTTCTCAATTAGTCGGAATATGTTTTTTTTTATTAAAAATATTTTGTGAAAATAAATAAAATGTTTATTATAACATACACGCTGTTAGAAATAAGAGGCCTGAATAAATATTAGATATGATTTCAACATTTCCAAAAAATCCTAATATCTGATACCATTCGTTTCTTTCCTTCAATACCGAGTACCTTGGTCTCAGGATGTATGTACAAATGTATATGTTATGGTTATGTTTCAGAAAATACACAGAACGGAGAATGTAGGTTATCAGTTTTGGCCACACCCGCGATTTACTGGGATTTTGCGGCGGATTTGATATCTTGGCTGCCCTAGGGCTATAGTCGAATGCCGCACCTACTTCCTAAATCTTACATTTAACGAATAAGCAATGGAATAGTATTGGACAGTAACGTTAAGGTGGCCCAACCCGCTCAACTTCCCATACAAACGGGGAAAGAAGATCACGCCCATATTTCTTATCAGAGATCCCAAATTTTGCTCAAAAGAGCTTTATTTGATCGAACTAGATGTCTGATGATCATTGGCATTGCAAAATTGTGTTTGGTTTCTAAGTTATAAGGTCCGAAATTTCGCATTTTTCGCGCGTTTTATACAATAACTTTTTTCTTACCAAATCATATACTATGCACATTATCTTTTTTGTGGACATGTTGCATCTTCCTCATCACGGAACCTGTCTTTTTCTTTGAAACAGAGAAATTCCCAGAGCGCAACAGCACGGTTTTTTACAGTGCCCGCGAATGAGTTAGTCCCGCCAGGTTGGGCCACCTTAAGGCCCACCGCTGCTGTCCCGGGCGTACTCGGCCTCTGGTCACAATCCCGCGGACTTCGAAAACCCATGGAAAAAACAGCAGGTCGTCTGAAATGTTCAATATTTATGGTTTGATGGATTTATGAAATTATATAATCGAAAATGGGTACAAAATTCAGACAGTATTAAAAAGACTCGAGCACAAACTCGACTAGGGGCGCGCCAAGAGAGGAAGGACCATCAAGGTGGGAAGGTCCCTACCTTCCTAGTTAAGTACTAATCTAGCTATGTGGAAGAGCTGAGAACACCCGAGTTGACCACCTCTTTTGATGGTCAAAGCGGCAATGAACCAGCTAGTCAAATAAAGGGAAAGTCCAGGTTTCAAAATCCCCGCTAATCGCCTCGCGCAAAATTCGAAAATCCGTGGATATCTAGCTCCTTCGAGAATTGGGTGTGATGTATTGATATCACGACACTAGTTGTTTATTGTCTGACTGACTATTGTCAACGAACCATTTTCGGTAACAATATTTGTATCCTGGCATGGCTTTGATAGTAAAAAGTAAAAAATTGCTGAGCAAAACTGTGTAACTCTCTTTGCACGTGCAAAGAGAGAAATCAATCATAGTAGGTAACGGCGTGTGTGCATATCACGTCGCGTTGGTATGAAATATTACGTTGCCAAGACGATAACATGTAACAAAGAGTGAGCAGGTAGGTATGTAGGTACCCAAACATCGACGCGGTATTTCTCATCCATGCCCAATATGGTGACGTATAGCCTATTAAACTTAGCACGTGTTTCCGTTTTAGCCACGGAGGATAGAGGTAGAGTTTTAGCCATAGTTAATGTAGCATGGCATGTTTCGATATGCGATAGAAGAATGGTGATGAATTAAATATGCATAAAAAATTCAAGTGCTATGAGCCAGACGTTTATCGACGTGAGA
Source organism: Incurvaria masculella (assembly GCA_946894095.1). NCBI lineage: Eukaryota > Metazoa > Arthropoda > Insecta > Lepidoptera > Incurvariidae > Incurvaria > Incurvaria masculella. Next base: position 14,633,762 of record OX335651.1, read on the forward strand.
CGTGCTGGATAAGGAAAAAAAATGTTTTACGTTTTTATTGCTGCTATTTGCATATAGTTAAATATTATATTTTCGGGAGCGCAGATTTTTTATTTAGATAATAGACCTCGGGAGACAGTTAAATCTTGGTTTCAATATTGCTGTTTTCTAAGATTCGTCACTTTAGAGTTAAAAAAATGCTTTCATGATATGGTCATCAACACAAAATATTCAATTCAAATTGAAGTAAATATTTCATAAAACATTTAACATTATTTCATTTCATTTGTACAATAAAACTAGGTGCGAATCGACCCTAAAAAAGCATTTATCAGAATGTCCCTTTGAACAATAGTATGTCCCACGCACAGAACAATTAAGAGGTCAATATTCCGTGGTCCCACGAATACACAATAGTAAACACATTTTCTGGGAATACATTTTTAATAGCCTAAAGCAAACCGCATGGAAAAAGTTTGTATTCCATTACATAAGTAAAGTAAAGATACTGATAAATAATCTCCAATAGATTAATAGGATTTTACCTAATTTGCGACCAGTTGGTACCTACTTCCACCAAGTCAGACCCATGTCACTAACCGAACTCCAATTAAAATACATTATCTAGAATTTGACGTGCGATAATAAACTTCTTTAAGATTCCAGTTCGGAGTTATTAACCTTTTATTACGTCAATGAATAGGTTATCCTACGTTTTGTGGTAGGCAATGAGGATGCTTTCTTGATGACCGATGACTTGTCACTATGTAACATTCTCCCCTTGCATTGCATGGCTTCGTGTTACTTCATTCTATTTTTAGTCCGTTGATTTCAAGACGAAAAAAACCGGCGAAGTGCGAGTTTGACTGGTGCAGAGAAAGTCGTTCACCAAAGTGTAGCTCCGTGACTTTCTTTAATTCGGACAAGTATCCGTCTGACACAGACTTGGAGGGTTCCGCATGAAAAGCAATATTTTTGAATCTTTACTAAAGTAACTGTTAGCAACTTAATACTTTATCTATAAAAACTTTTCAGGTTTTATGTTTAACAGGAGGATGCGGGCTATAATTTAAACAGTTTAGGTGACGTAAATTGAGTGGTTTGGGAAATTACTGCGACTGCTTTTCACGCGGCAGGAAGAGACATTCTCCGAAGTTTCGAGCTAATCATTCAGCCCGCTGTCAAGGAGGCATCCGCCACGTCTAACGACCGCGGTAATCTCAAAAGTATCGTCTTTAAAAAACTTCATCACTATAATTATTCGAAAGAAATCCTCTACGCTGAGAACCAAAATCTATTTTGTTTTGTTTTTGGCTTCAATGAGTATGACTGATCTCACTAAATAATTTAAAATTGATTTGCGTATGGTACGTAAATGATTCCCTTTTGATTGGATACAGAATCTTCTAATATCTAATTGTACTTGCATGCTAAAGTGGAAATTGTTTCATGTATTTATGCATATATGACATTTGAAATACAAATAAAAAGTTTAATGTTACTCATACAGCTACAATGAATACATATGATCCTAGTTCGAGCATTTCTAGATGAAAGTTCACGGTTGACCTTTTTCGGTGGAGGCACACAACATATATTAGGAACGAATGTAATGGTGATGACCGCAAAATGTTTGAAATAATCAATTAGGCTGCAAATCGACGACACTTACCTATTTCCAACCGGTTTGCAATGGAATCTGTTATCTCATGAGGGCAAGGCAAATATAAGAATGCTCAAAGCAAAACTAAGAAAGATAAAGGTAAATAAACCGGCAGTGCAATTACGAAGCACAAAATTGGGTGTAGGTTGCTGTACTTACAGCAATATGACAGCTTTTGCGATTACGAAATCGATGCATTCACAAATGGTGCGGCACTCAGCGCTACCCGCAGCAATTAGTTTAACTCCATACATTTCGCGTCGAATAGGTATTCCGAAACGCCAAAGAACTGTCAAATGCGGGGAGGTCACTGCGTGATTGAACCCGCACTGTCGAAAGTCGACACGATACGACACAGATTGGTCCGTACTGGATGTAGGTGGATAAAAAACGGCTTCGTAATCGCGTTTTAGAAATGACGGGGGCGCACCTACACGTACCGCGGCACCATCCTCAAATTTTGCGTAATCGCACTGCCGATCTATCCGGGTCGAGATAATTACTTCTTATCCATACGATACATGCAATTCATTCTTATGTGTAGGATTTTCAATCGATGCAATATTTGCTGAACTAATCAGCGCTGTGGCATTGAGCTAAAGCGGTCGAGGAGGCCACGTGAGTTTTCCCAGCGGTCGCACCACTTTTCCTGCGCGGAGTTTCCCCAGCTGCGGGTACGTTTGTTTATGTTTACTGGCCACTACGTTTTACCTGGCTTCTCGGCAGTGAAGACGGCTGAGCGTATCAACTGGGACGCCCGAAGACGCCCAAGGGCTTTCAAACTTTTTGAGGTTTGAGAATACCATGCCAGCCATAGGCCCCGTTTACCGACCCTAAGTATAGATAAATATTTCCGCGCAGAAGTGGTGAGAAACTTGAGATTTTGATTATTTCTACAAGACTGCGTTCTTTTTTAAATATTATTTTTTATCTTTGCCACGATGTTTATCGGTGAATGTTATGTTTAAGGAAGGTTAGACAGGTAGGTTTCCATTTCGCCATCAATTTTGAATGAGAATTTTATAATGAGGCATTCAGACGTCTAAACACTTAAATCCCGATTTCGTAATTTTATTAAATTTAAAGCGGTTATCAAAATGATAATACGAACCTGGCTCCGCTTTTCCAACCCCCTTTTCACCCCCGATGAGTTTAATTTCCGCCACAAAATGTAGCGATGTCCTATGTTGAATGAACTGGTTTTTCATCATTTACGATCCATTAGTTAAAACACGTCAGCCAAGTACGTTAAACGTTCTTGACGTCTGCAACCGACGCGGACTCACGCGTCTCATCTATTTTCTATGGAGATTCGCGCACGGATTTGTATTTTACAGTACGATCGACGCATTTATAAAAACTGCTTTTTCATTGTGGCTACATGAGGCAATATATTCTTCAATTTCCTTAAACGATTCTTCTATTTTCAGCTGGTTTCCATTAACCTCCAACGAATGACAGTGACTCAGCGTCTACGAGCGGGTTCTGTAAAAACTATTCCATTCGGAATTACCAATGAATGAAGGACAATCTGTGTAATGTCGCTGAACTTGCGATTTTTGACATCGCTGCAGGCACAGCGGCGACGGCAAGGGCGGGTTAAGCTGTCTGTCCACCTAATCGGATCCGCCGTCCGTCGTGCACCGATATAATAGCAACTTCATTGCAGCGGTTATCTTTGGCATCGGGGTCGACCACACACAAAAACAGGAAATTCGGAAACATCGAACATTGGCATCTTCTTGATTTTTAAACAAGTTGGTCAGATAGTGTTTCCAAACACAAAGTATGTTTCAATATCTTTATGATTTGTTGAAAATAATCATTTTTGAAAAGATAAAATGGCTAAAAGTTGCGATAAATTGTAAATTGATTTACAAGAAATTTTGGGTAATTGTAGCCGTGGTATAGATTATTTATTATTTGTTTGCCAGTGATTAGGATAATTTTGAAAATATAAAAGATTATAAACGTTTAAGCCTCAGATAAAAAACAAAGAAGATATGCTTACTAGCGTGCCTACTGTGAGATCCGCTGCATCCAATTTTATAAAAATAGCAACCCAACATAAAAATCTACATGCCACACGCAAACAGGGTTCCAGATGTATTGTAGGGTTTGTGATGGTGAGAACTGACTAGATGAACACATTTTGAGAGCACATTCGCGCGCGTTGGCGATGATTATGCTGTTGCTTCCGACGCGCGGCCAAAATCCCAAACGATTATATGCACAATTGTTGACCACATGACTTTTCTCCTTCGTTTTCCTTTCTAGGGCTTAAAAAATTAAAAGAAAGAATTTGATTAATTAACGATATGTTACTAAGCCCCGATTGCACGAAGATACGGCTGAATTAATCAATGTTCAAACACGTGACTTTCAGTGAACCGCATAGAGTTCCTTCCATACTGTCTACACAAAGTGACGTGTTTAATCATAATTTGACGTTGATTTAGATTTTTTGTCCTTTCGTGCACTCGGCCCTAAACCACTCATGCGGTGTGGTAAGCGAGTTTATTTAGGAAACAAAACTATTATATTGTGTTCATTTTGTATTTGCCGTGTGCATCGCAGCAGCAATCAAAATAGAAAGTTGCGCGTATTTCGGTGCTCGTCGGCCAATTCGATGCGATTCGATTTTATAGCATCGATGGTTAGGTGCACGCGTAGCTTTATAGCCGAATGCTTACAAAGCATGCTTGCGTTTGCCTGCCAGCAACACGAGTTTTCGACTGAGTCAGCATAGTCTGCCGGTAATCCAAATATCGACATGGTATTCTTGCGGCGTGAGCGACTTTTAGTCGGGCTGAAAAAACGAATTTCAAATTGCAACATTTACACGTGCTAAAAGCATGTGTAAATTCGGCTTATCATAATGCGCCAGAGTCACGTTACGTTTTAGTAGGTAGGAACAGGGTATTCGTATTACGAAACGGTAACGCACATATTTAGGCATGCCTTTTTTTACTGAGAATGGATCATCATGCCATCAGACCTAATTTCTAAATACACCTCATGGTAACTACTTAGGTGCAATGCCAGCACGGTCGTTGTGAACGTCTACCAAGAACGACGTCTACATTGCTCAGAATGGAAAACAGGGACAATTTTTATAACCGTTTTTACCATTTAGTAGGTACGATCGGTCGGTGTATTTACGAACCCGGGCGGGATTCAAGCGTACCACCTAGTAAGTAAGGAGACCACATTTTTACGTGGAGTCCGAACCACGTGCGACAATGCAACTCGAGAAAAAATGATCCAATGCGAGTGGTCTCATTGACCACTTATACCTGTTATTTAAAAAAAGTCAGAACAAACTGTGACATGTCTTGATACTAAAACCAAACTATCATTTAATACTTTAAATAATGTTGCTGCAATAGTTTATATCATCGCGTCCGGTGCGAGTTATAGTCGAACTTGAAGTTCGAGTTTGTGCTCGGTAACTTTACACATTTGACAGTTATGGCAATACCAAATCGGCCACCCGTCCGTTTTACTCGAACTCGACATTGCGAGTAAAACAGTCAGGTAGACCTCTCGATCTACTATAAGACTGACGCTCTCTGCCTACTTGCGCCTCTCGCATCATTGGCATTTAATGATTACTCACAAAGGTCTAGGCGATTTGGTAAATTATAAAAGTAAATGTTAATAAGACCGGTAGACGCTTTCAGATTAATAAATACGCACATTTAAATGCAAACGGATGTTCTGAAGCGAAGCTACTTAATATAACACTATTGGCTGTACGGGAGCTAATGACTTTTGTAATATACCAACGTAGCAAAATTTTTTACATGTCGAAGGTGACTCAGTGAAACAATTAAGTAGTAATTGCCAGTTCTAATTTACTGCACCAGTGTGGACTCGATAGAACCAGATGGCGGAAGTGGCGGCTGCGTAAAAAAACTATAATTTGTATCGGTTCGTGCGGGTGCTGTAATATGTATTTGATAGGTTAGTTCGAGTGTGAATATTTATCATGGGCCTTCTATTAAATTTACATTAAATATTAGTAGGTATGTTATTTGAGCGTTAATGCTGACCAACTTCTTAAGGCTCCAACTGAGTCCAGCGTTCATCTAACAAACGATAACGACTACCTCCGGAGGCAGTGAGTTTGCGTTAGGGTTCATTGTTACATGCGCGTCAAAACCGTTTTCAGGCGAGCGAAATTTATGTTTTTGGCCTGTGAAGTCTTCTTTTTAAAGTGAATTAATATATGTTTCACGCTTATTCACTAGGTAAATATGTTATCTTGTATCACAAAAAAGAAATTTTTTCTAAATAATTTATAATTTCCAAACGCGCGCGCCGGCTTGGTGTGGCAAGTGGTTGAATAAGTAATGAAGATGACATGAGAATGTCATTGGTTGAATGAGACTTTGATGTATTGTCAGGATAATCATGAGACCGGAAAATGAGCGGACAAATTAAAAATGTTCAGTTTATGCACTATTATACAATAACATTATACTTATCAAATGATATCGTTTCATTAATATTAAACATTAGGTTAGGTCAGGATAAACCTAAACGTTTAAGTTAGTTAAGGTTATATTATTGACTGGTTAAAAATATTTGACGTTTTTTATATCGATTAGTACACTAACAATTACCCGGAAGCTTCGGTTCACTCGCTTCCAAAGGGTAAACCACGCAGTAAACATTTGAACTTCATGCGTTTAATGAATGCTGGCGATTAATAAATGGAATGGGCACGCAGTCTAGTGGCTTAAATAATAATATTGACGGACGTCGATTTATAAAATAAAAAAAAACGAATCGTTTGCTACATGCAGTGCAACGTAAACAGTTCAGAACAATATAATATTGTAGCGCATCAGCAGAATGTTTACCCGCGCTCGAACGGATTGTTGCGGTCGCGTCCGCACACGCACACTATGGTCTTGTCCACGGAGAGCACGATCAGCGAGTTCCGCTCCAGCAGCACGCCGACCTCGCAGTTCTCCTCTTTCCACTTCATCGCCTCCACAGCGATCGGAGGGAAGAGCATCCCGCGCGATCGACACGGCTCCCGCCAGGCGCGCGCTCCGGGTTCCGCCGCCGAGCGCGACTGGACCGCGGCGCGGGCGAGGCGCGCAGGCGCGAGCTCCGCGCGGCGAGTGACGGAGCGACCACCGCCACCGGAGCGCCCGCAAGGCCGCGCCGACGCGACGGCGGTGACGATTTGACTGCGGCAGCGTGCCAACGCCGCACTGTCGAGCGGCGACCTCGCCGTCGCCGCGGCGCTAACGGGAGAGGTGGCGCTGGCGGCCGTGCGACTCTGGCTACGCCTCTCGTCCCGTTATCGGAGCCTCGAGTGGGTGGGTTGGGCTCGGGCCCACATTCGGAGGTTTTACTAGAACATTTAGGTGCCGCAGCGACGGTACGCATTTGTGGGTTGAACTGATTCAAATGCGTCCGATAAAATGTACTGCTCACTATCATATCTGTCACCGGGCACGTCTGATGCAATTATTACGATATCACAATGGTCTGATGGACGGATCCGTCGCATAAGTACGTGAATATTCTGCTCTCAAAATATAATGACGTGAGCATTGACTTATATTGGACGTGAGGCTGCCGACGCGCGACGCGACGCCAAGTTTAAAGACTACGTAGACACAGATTATTAATTATGTAATCTGTGATGTAGAAGTTATGAAAGATATAATGATTTTCCAGGGAACTTGTATAGTATAGGTACAAGTTAATAGCAGTGGGCAGCACACTCGTATAAAACGAGGATTGTCCGAGGCCTCTTTATGATGGAGGATTTCTGAGGACCTACCGCTACAAGTTAATTGTGAATTTCACGACGTTTGATGGATACAGAGTGTTTGCGCGTCAGATAGAAACAGCCGACGATAATGGAAACGAATGTCAACGGACGAAGGCCAACCTGTGCATCGCCCGAAACTTCTGTCCTATGTCGTGGCGGAAGCAAGACTGACATCTCGGCCGCAGTTTCCAGCGTGCGAGGCGTCTCATTGTCGAAGCGTCCGTGCCTTTCAATCTCAAACAATCGCGCCTCTTTGTTTGCACGTCGCCGGTCGACGGAAAGCAAATAGTATGCGCGACGTCAGCGGATGGGTCGTGCTGCATAACAAGCGGCATCTCACGTGTGTCAACCGCCGGACAAAAGGCGGGAATGTAGCAACAGCTGTGGGATATTTTTTTTCGCGAACGTACGTGACGTGAGCCACCTGGCTATCGAATGGGAGACGTATACGCGGCGAGGTTTACTTTGGCGACCATAGAAACCGTTTCGTATTCGAACAGCTCATAAAATAGTTTTGGAAAAAAAGCACGTAGATCTTTGTTAGCAATTATGGTAGGTATGCGATGCCTTATCTATTATAAACAGAAAAAGCCCTTGGGGACTCATTTTTCCGTCTAGCTCCCATCCGCCTCACGCTTGAAAAGGAACGGCCTTCACAAACTTTGATTGGTTTCTGAAAAAAAAATCAGACGCTATAATAACGTTAAAAATAAACTGCCAGGGTATTTCAGGGTAACAAAACTCTTGATTAATCAATATCTGGTCAACATTTGAGAATACATTACGTTAAAATCGAATACTTTCGTTTTTTATTCAGAACTATATTTAGGAAATTTCCTTTCGGTCCCAAAATGTTTTCATTAAATGGTAAGTAACCAGAAAACGTAACTGGCTTTTGGACCCCATTTCTTGTTATCTTTCCAGTTGTTATCACAAAGGTTTGTGAATACATGCTTGCATATTGCTAACGACGACTATTATAAAGTCATTTTCCTTCTTCACACGTCACACGATACGGTTGTTTTTTCAAAGCGGGGGTTCCTTTCTAGATTGCATCAAGTAGGTAATAAAACGGCTAGGTACTTCCCAAACAGACCAAGGAATGTGACATGTATGTATGTATAATCACATGTGACATTCCTTGGAATAAGCGACGTACCTTAGTACGAAAAAGCATATTTACTCAAACAGACCAATTCATCTGTAGTATGTAGGTGCTTATTTTACTTCTACGTTTTTTACTTCTAATTTTAATAAAGTTCTTGCAGATGCACTAAGTTTATAATAACACTGGATCAGGCTCGGCTCCGCTCGCGTCAATACCCTATGGGACAAACCAAGAAATATTGAGCTGTATACTATTAAAAAATACTCACTTGCATGCGCACACCAACTCAACAAATCTTCATCGTAACCGGATGAATGTTATAAGAACGCATGCGGGACAAAAAAAACATTCATTTTGATATATATAAATAGAACATAGCTGGGCCCGCGTACGAAAAACAGTACATGTTTTCCTGACTTCTCTCGTGTTTAACCCCACTGCTGACCCCTCACGTAATTTAGCGTTATAGGTAATAAACTTAATTAATGAGAAGAATAAAGCTGTATGTATATTATTATATAAAGTATATTCAAATCTGGTAAGGGCCTTCAACTTATAAGAGGACTTGATTTTTTTCCACGACTTATTTCATGTTCAATCTTTTTGCTCACCGTCAGGTAAATTCACTATGATAGTACGAAGTGTTTTATTTATAACGATAATCTAGCTATACTCCGATTCAAACTGCATGTAAATTGGGCCAGGTGTTCTCAAATTATAAACATTTTACCCCACTGCTCACTCACCTTTCTGGTGATTGAACGTGAAGATAAGTACGTATAAGTTGTGAGACAAATTAATTGAAACGTACCATCAAAATGGTGTAAGCGTTTCTCAAGTTATAAGCATTTAATGCCAGTGATCAACTCACTGTTGATGTAGCGTTATGGTATGGAAGGAATCAATCTATACGAAGATAAAACACAAATGAATTAGCGTAAGTGCTTCTTAGGTTATCAGTATTTAACCATGGTATGGAAGGAATCAAGCTGTACGAAGATACAACCCAAATGAATTAGCGTAAGTGCTTCTCAGGTCATCAGCATTTAACCATGGTATGGAAGGATTCAAGCTGTACGAAGATACAACCCAAATGAATTAGCGTAATTGCTCCTCAGGTTATCAGTATTTAACCCCTACTGCTCACCCTATTAATAAATTAGTGAAAAAATATCAAGCTATACGGAGGTATGAACCGCATCGAAATCAGGTAAATATTGCGAAAGTTATGAGCATTTAACCCTACTGCTCATCCGTCGGGTAATTTAGCGTGATTCTAAGTAGCCTATAAGTAACGCGAAAAATCAAGTCATACGTAGGTACATACCGCATGAAATCGGGTAAGTGGTTATCTAGTTATAAGCGGTTAGACCGACAACAGACTAGAGTTAGAAAAATATTTGTTCTGAGTGGGAAGTCTGAGTTCTCACCTAAATTGGCGTTTACGGCAAACCGATCGACTGGCGTTTTCAAATGTATGGAGAAATTGAAGAGCGCGCGCAGTGGGCGTTAGTCCGAGTTTGATTTGACAGCTTACTCAACGTTGCCGTAAATACGTCGACGTTGCGGTTTACGTCCACTCCGCGTTTTCATACAAGTCGGAAGTCCGAGTTTGACTTTGACAGCTTGAAGAAGTAAAACCACAGAATATCTAGTAAAAACTTGTATGGAGTTTGACGTTTTTACGGAACTTCGAAGTTACGTAAACGCCAATTTAGGTGAGAACTGAGACTACCGGCTCTTATTTGATTTATTTGGTTGTACTGTTTTGACCTGAATTAATCACATTTTCAATCCCAATGTGCTTGATCATATTTGGTAACGAGGAAATCTTTCAACTTTTTGTAAGATTGCACAAATATGTAAAATTTCAAGAATTTCAAATATGTCTGGATAAAACATTCAATAACTATATATATCTTAAAAAGTGCAAAAAGGGATCACTGCTATTAATTGCTTAAACTTAAAATACCAAATAGATTCCTAGGTTGAGTATATATTTACATTAAGATCTTGCTAAGCTTTGCGCTGCATCTATTAGTTCCTTTGTGTTTAGCATTTTAAGAAAATACTTCAAAGAAGAGACCTAATTCAAAACATCTATTTTAGCCGCGCACTGTCCGAGAGAAATTGATTCGTGAAGCTAGCTAAAGCTTGACAAGGAAAACAATCAATGTGCAAATTCATCGTCTAACGTCTTTCGTTCTGCGGAAAATCCTACAAACAAATTGAGAGTGCCTACGTAAAATTTAAAACTGGAAGAAAAATGTTTTTACTAAGGAAACACTGGTAATATTACCGATGCAAAACAACCTGGAGATCATTTTGGTAGATATCCCTGTATTTCACTGAGTATAGTAAATAAATGCAAAAAAACTAGGCTCACTAAACTTCAGGCATTTCCAGGAATTGAAGTGTTTAATTAACTCGTAGAAAATGAAAACTAATCTACCAAATAGGTCGATTTAGTACCTTTGGCGTCCTGACTATGCGCACCTTTAGGGAGCTATAAAACTGCGCAATTCCCCGAACCCAAAATCAATGTTCGATCTGGCCAAGCCTTGTGATTACTTGATTGACGTCATAATGAGTACATGCAGAGGCTTCGAGGGTCGTGAGAACGCATGCAGGCCACAGTCAGGTGCGCTGTGGCAGTCTATTGAGGCTAGCTCGCACAATAGTCCTTTATGACGGTACTGCCTTCGCAACACGAGGCCTCGCTTGTTTGATAGACATTAGCGGCAGTGTTGCCACACCTAGAGTTGCGGAATGTTAGAATTATCTAAGCTATTTTGGCTAATCAATCTTTTTCTTTTATGATTTTAGAGGCGAGGCATAGTGTGGTGTGGTGTGTTGGCTTCATTAGGTTTGGCTGATCCGACGATCAGGTTAAGACGTTTTTCATGTCATAAATATCCAGGAAAAGGATGGGGAAGAAATGAATGCACATTTGTGTCGCATAACAATTTTAAGACTCTGCAGACATTCTGCTTTTGGCAAGAAAGCATCTGTAACATATGATTGGCATGCTAGTTTGTAGATAAATAGGGATCTCGCTTTGAATGTGCTATATACATATATTTAATCAATATAATTTAACGTATTCAGTGCGTGTTTACCATTTCACAATCAGCCAAATGAGTCCCTAAGGAAAATGAGGTCAAATTGTACATTACGGACAGAGGATCCGTAGTTAAGAATAAAATTAGAGAGAGGTAAAAAAGGAATATACTTAATTGCTATTCATATGTGCATATTTAACCAATTTTATAACATGCGTAAATGTTCGCTCATCTCGTTCCCTCCACGGGTATGTAATATTTCGTGGAATTCCAGGTAATAACCAAATCATACGCTAATAGATGCTATTAGCAGCAAATTGCAAAGCTGCAATCAGTCGCAGACGACTGAGAAGCCTGGCCGGTAGCCAGAAGGCGGAGAAAGAATTCCAAGGTCTAATGCAGAAATCTAGGTTTGAAGACCACGAGAATTTAGTTGAATATCCAGTTTGATACTAGTATTAGCAATTATGAGCGTGATCTAATACACACAATATATGATGTTAGATGAGTTCAAATAGCATATGTACAGCGTAAGTACAATATTATGCTCTTTGTGTGATACAAGATCTGCGTCTACCCCGGCGTCTACGGAAAACAGAAAGAATTTGGCTTAGGTAGCCTCTGTAAAATCCTCAAGATACAGTATTAATTTTCTGAAAATATTTTTTTCTAAATTTATGTAAGGACCGGTCCATGCTAGACTGACAACACTTTATTGCCTAGCAACACAAGGTGACATCACTAGAACCGGCCATCCAGCGGCGCGTGCTGCGAGCTCGTTATACAAAATTTTGGAGGTTATATGCCGCCACACTGGCATCAATTAGGCGTCCATTACATTGACACGTCCATAGCTAGGGACCAAGTAAGAGCTTACATAGTTGGACTACCTTTGAAATAAGTTTGAATATAATTTGGTTGAAAGGTTTTATGCGTCCAAGAAAAAAATAATAGTTTATGCGACATGTTCAAGTGGTAATTTCTTACAATAAGCAAATTTTATTACGCTTTTCTATTTTTAGTCCCCTTATATCTAATTTTTATGCGTAAAATTACGCTGTGCGTGTGTTCTTAACTGTTCTTTTCCTAAATTTGTTTGTCGTGAAATGTCTTTAAAACCGCAGGATACGATATCAGAACAGTTTTAGAATTGGTTTATATCGTCTCGTCTTTAAAACTTCATAACTATCAGCTCTAGCTACGTAAGTTTTGTGTCATTTTTAGGGTTCCGTACCCAAAGGGTGAAAACGGGACCCTATTACTAAGCCTCCGCTGTCCGTCCGTCCGCCCGTACGTCCGTCCGTCTGTCTGTGTATCTCGTGAACCGTAATAGGTAGGCAGCTTAATTTTTCACAGATTATGTATTTATTTTGCCGCTATAACAACAAATAGGTAAAATAAAAATAAAACAATTAAAAGGGGGTCGTGTTTTTTTTTGTGTTCAATCTTGTACGATGGTACGGAACCCTTCGTGTGCGAGTCCGACTCGCACTTGGCCAGTTTTTTAGCTTTATCGATCAGCTCGCTACATTCTCATTACACCGAGAGGGTAGTATGGGAAGATGCATAAAACCAAATAATAAAAATAGGCGTTTGCGTGATCTTCAACGTCATACTTAGAGCAGTTTGACTACCATGAAGTTTGAAGAAAAAAATAAATTAAATACCTAACTAGGTAACTCGTGACTCAGAGAAGGTAGAATTTTGATTCGGGTGTCGTAATACAAATATTCTTGGGCAAAAAATATGTGATATAAAAATTTAACAAACCATTTAACAATTTAGCAAAGTCTACTACCTAAGTTATAAAAAAAATGCAGCAAAAAATCGCAAAAGCTTATGCAGCCCACGAAAAGGCATAACTGTCACAAGAGTAAGGTTTGTAAATTCTTATTTTTGGGAAGTTATAGCAAAAATCCGTCACATGAGACGTCACTCGCGCTTGAGACAGTTTGTGCTGCCATCGAATGAAAGTCACTGGATTATTCATTTGGCGCAGTTTTTTTTCGCTAGCTATTTCTCACACCAGACTGGTAAAAATAGAAACGCTGCCAGTTACGTCGCTGGAAATTCAGCACGTTCGTACGTGGAACGGAGACGCAATCCTTTTCAGTACCGGCATTTACAGCCTACCAGCCTGTGGAGAAATAAAACCCTATAATATGTTAATACCTCCAATTATGAATGCAACTAGTTAATTCTGAAATACAATGAGATGGATTTATTTATAGCAGACGCTGACACATTCAATTTACTTTGGGAAATGATTCCGAAGTTCATATAAATGCAATTTTCCTGCATTTGAGTATTTATGTTTCAGTTTTGATACAAACGAATATGTGAATTCAAATTAAACTTGGCTAATTGGCTAATATGCATTTCAAGCAAAAGGGCGACAAAAAAATAAAGAAAACATGTTTTTTTCATCACACTCAAAACATTTCGTTGTCGAAGTTACAGGATTTGCCACCAGAATACATTATAAAATATCTACACTGCGACCAAAGGATATGTTGCCGTTCATAGTACACCTATAGGTACTAAAGCTTTAATTAATTGTGGTATTTTTAAGTATTCTATCGAGTTTCTCCATACCTACTCGTAACTAAAATCAATTAGTATATCGAAATCCAATCTAATTTAGCTTGCAACTCCCTCTCCCGACAGTTTCGTTAATTGTATGCCAACAGACCCCTCACTGTACGTAAGTATGTCTCGAAATGTTAAAATGCTTAGCAAGCAACAATAATTCATTCCAAATACATTTTTAGGGGTACCGTACCCAAAGGGTGAAAACGGAACCCTATTACTAAGCCTCCGTTGTCCGCCCGTCCGTCCGTCCGTTCTTCCGTCCGTATGTCCGTCCGTCCGTCCGTCCGTCCGTCCGTCCGTCCGTCCGTCTGTCACAGGGCTGTATCTCTTGAACCGTAATAGATAGGCAGCTGAATATTTCACAGCGTGTATATTTGTCGCTATAACAAAAAATAGGTGAAATAAAAAAATAATAAAAATTTAAGGGGGGCTCATACAACGTGATTTGTTTGTGTTAAATCTTGTACGATGGTACGGAACCCTTCATGTGAGAGTCCGACTCGCACTTGGCCGGTTTATTTGGTAAAAGTATTTTCGGGAATTTTATCAGATCATTACGCACAACTTATAGCCATAAATTACTTAACAATTAAGGAGGCGACCACATTTGACAAGAGAATATTAAATCAGACTGTATATATGCGTTGAATTTAGATTTAAAACTAGAATTCCAGGGCACAAAAACTAATAATTTTAAAGAGTTTTTTAATATATTTGTAAGATATTTAGATAAACACTTGCCACTTAAGCGGGCATCTTTACGTAATAAGAAAACATTTGCCGATTGGGCTACTCCATCTATTTTTATTTCAAAGGAAAAATTATTTAATTTGTATGATCTCTTAAAAATCAACAATCACCCAGACCTTAGAGCTTACACTGAGAAAACGTAACTGTTAAATGCAACCGTATAATTGTTATTTTTAACCGAAATAGTTGGTTACGATACAGCTTACAGTATAATTTGCTAATGGCAACCGTGCTATTTCTGTTACGCTGATACGGTTAGATTAACAGAAATTCTGCTATTATTATATACTTTAAGTAATTAGTCCCTATAACAGATAAACAGTTGATATTAACAGAGCTTAACGGTTGTTTGCAGCATATTTCTCATTTACTTACGCTGCTACATTAGCAGAATTACTGAGTTAGATTAGCTGACCTACTCTGCTAGATTAGCACTTACTCTGCTCCAGTAGCTAACCTACTCGGCTACATTAGCCGACCTATTTTGCTAGATTAGCAGACTTACACTGCTTCTGTAACCGAACTACGCGGCTAGATTAACAGACATACTCGTTTATATCAGCAGATCGACTCCGTTAGATTAGAAGTCCTACTCAGCTGTATTAGCAGATCTACTCGGCTATATTATCAGATCTACTCGGCTTGATTAGCTGACCTACTCGGCTCCAGTAGTCGACCTACTCGGCTAGATTAGCAGATCTACTCTGCTCCAGTAGCCAACCTACTTGGCTAGATTAGCAGACCTACTCGGTTAGAATAGCAGACCTACTCGGTTAGATTAGCAAACCTACTCGGCCCTAGTAGCCGACGTATTCGGTTAGATAGCAGATCTACTCGGCTCCAGTAGCCGACCTACTCGGCTAGATTAGCAGACCTAATCGGTTAGAATAGCAGACCTACTCGGTTAGATTAGCAAACCTACGCAACTCCAGTAGCCGACCTACTCGGCTAGATTAGCAGATCTACTCGGCACCAGTAGCCGACCCACACGGCTAGATTAGCAGATCTACTCGGTTCCAGTAGCTGACGTACTCGGCTAGATTAGCAGATCTACTCGGTTCCAGTAGCCGACCCACACGGCTTGATTAGCAGACCTACTCGGTTGGATTAGCAGATCTACTCGGCTCCAGTAGCCGACCTACTCGGCTGAATTAGTAGATCTACTCGGCTCCAGTAGCCGACTCACTCAGCTAGATTAGCAGACCTACTCGGTTAGATTAGCAGATCTACTCGGCTCCAGTAGCCGACCTACTCGGCTCCAGTAGCCGATCCACTCGATTAGATTAGCAGACCTACTAGGTTAGGTTAGCAAACCTACTCGGCTCCAGTAGCCGACCTACTCGGCTCCAGTAACCGACCTACTCGGCTCCAGTAGCCGACCTATTCGGTTATATTAGCATACCTACTCGGCTAGATTAGGATACATTATCTGCTATATTAGCAGAGTAACTCTGGTAACTAATTAGCAAATATACTGTTAAGTTTAATATTGTTATTCTGCTATAAGTAGCAGAGTAGCTTCGGTTACCACACTGAAACTACTCTGTTTCTTAAAGCAGAATATTACCATAAACTAACAGTTAATCAGGCAGTTAGTCAGCATAGTAGTTCTTCTAATCTATCAGAGTGTGTATCCGGATCTAGCAGAGCAGTTAACTAATATTGCCGGGTAGGTCTGCTACGTCGCAGGATCGCTGTAAAAATAAAACAGTAGAATACTCAATCATTATTATTTTTGCTATGTCAGAAGATCTCTTTAAAAATAAAACAATAGGATACTCAACAATTATTTATTATAATAATAAAACTAAACTAAATTACAATTAAATCTAAATTAAAATTACACAAATTGTGGTAAACATTATTGATATTATTACATTAATACATTACGAAGTCTCACATGAAACACTACCCCGCACATTCTTTCCCGATCAGCTCAAAATTTATAGATAGGTTTATATACATAGTGCTGATATGCGTACTCGAATTCACAAGGTGATTGAACTTATTTGAAAATGAGATTTAATTTAATTAGCTATGAAAAACAATTTTTTTTACAATTTTACTGTAATATTCATAGTTTTATATATAATGCAAATTGACTTTTTCTACACATCCGGCAGCAAGATATTAAAAAAAGTAAGAGTTATTTAATATCGATAATAAACAATCTGAAAAAAAATTGGTTAAGTGACCGACGAGAATGTTGTTTCGAAAAAAATTAAAATGAAATAAAAAAATCCTATTTTTTAAAAGGCCGATTTTTTTTTAATCGGACAGCAAAAAGTTACTTGGCTTTTTTGCTCCAAATATGCTAAGGAATAACTGGTTAACGTTTGGACCATAGCCGCATTAACACCCATACATACATATATATATATATATAGATTATTTAAGGATATAAATCATGGTGCTAATTATATAATGCTTTGGTAAGAGACCTCTTAACAACAAAGATAAAAGAAAAAATATTTTAAACATTAGAGTATAGGTAAGGTACTAGGTAAGTATAACTAACTGGTGTACTTTCTGTGCGTGAATGGAGTGGATGCATCGCGCCACGCCAGTCTTCCAATTTTTTGTTAAATATGGAGCGAAGACCTATGATCGTGAACAGCTCCTTTACGTCATCCGGCTGTAGAGCTGCCATTGCCAGTATCGTTATCATATTTTCTGTAATGACCACAAGAAACAAACATTTATTATCGTGGATATTCATAACTGTTCTTTCTATGACCTACGTAGAGACATTTATGAGGTAGAGGAAGTTCACGAAGCGCGACATACATAAATTAAATATACCTTAGAAATTGAACGAGGAATGGAGAAGCTGGACATAGCATCTCCATTCCGCTTCCAATGTGTATGGTATATTTCATAAATGTCACACTTCATGCACTTCCTCTGCCTCCTTCATGTGCCTTCGTAAAATAAAATATTTCTACAAACGTGGCGTTAACGCCACGTGCATTTTTTTCTCACATTAACGACAGAATGTGTGAACCATGTAAGTAGTACATACAGTACCGAATCCCGTCCCTATTTCGTGGTTTAAACGCTATAAATAAAAATATATCGTAGGTACTTACGTTGGAATTTAGGGATGTACTCCGTGAGACCCCACTGCGTCAACAAATCGCACACTTCTTCGTCAGCCATTTTGAAGCGCGATCGGCGTGGCGTCCCTCGGCTTGGCGTCTCGTCTGGAACGAAGTTCTGTTGCGTTCGCTCGTTGGCAGGTTGATGGTGGTGGCTTTGCTTTGCTTAGGTAGACTCGTTAACAGAATGAAATGCGCACCAAGATACACTACGACGTACAGAAGGTAACGATCAACTTGTAACGAAACGACTCGCACGCAAACTGACTGACGCAGAAACCAGTGGCGTGACAGACAATTGAGTGTTGCCAGAGACATGCGCGATTTTAGTTCTGAAATCATTTTATCACAACACATTTTTATTTGTATTTTAACATGATATCAAAGACATTGAATGCGCGATATTTAACACAATGTGACCACAATTTTTGTATTCAAATAAAGATATAAACTTTTAGGGTAATTATGGAACTAATTATTTACATTCTAATGCCCTGTGCCGCCGTCGTCGGTCGGCGGCACAGGGGCAAACACTTTTAAATTACCTACATTTTAATTGTGTATGCTTTGATTTGATTTGATTTGATAAAAGAAGCGGTGTATACTGGTACGCACAACCTTTGATGGATAGGATAACGAAGAAATAAATCGTGTTTAGACAGGACACGGTATTTATACGGAACGAAACCGAGATACGGCTAGCTCTTAGCAGTACATACGGTTTAACCTAACAGTATAACTGCTGACTCTAACAGTGTCACGGTAAACGGTTAACCGAGATATTGATTTTAGCCGAGTGGTAACCGAGTAACGGTTGACGCGTAACAGACATACGGTTAAAATTAACCGAGTTACTGTTGATTTTAGCCGTAAAACGGTTAAGGTGCTAACCGAGTAACGGTTGACGCGTAACAGACATACGGTTAAACTATTAACCGAGTTACTGTTGATTTTAGCCGTAAAACGGTTAATGTGCTAACCGAGAAATTAAGAGAATAATTAGACATGCGTAATTTTAAACATGACCACGTCAAAGTGGACAAAAACGTGCGAGCTTTTTAAGGCGAAGTCAGCAGCAAATTACTTGCCATAGGAAATAAGGTCGATTTTTCGCTGCGTATTTGCGAAAACGTGTCGAATTGCGTTGAAAATTCACCCAATTTATTTTAATATAAAATATTTAAGGTTTTCGCGCTAATTCTGTCCGATTACATAAACTTATAATGAATTTATTAAAATATTTTGATGCAAAAATTTACAATCATCGCTTAAAATATCTAGGACCAGTAGTTCCAGAGATATGACGAAAAGTAAATTGAACATGACAGGAAGGAAGGTCTCGTCGAAAACTTTTATATGAGTACCGAACTCTATCTAGGACTAGAAGTTCCGGAGATATGACAAAATATAAGGTGAACATGACAGGACAGTAGATCTCGTCGATACTTTTTATTTGAGCACCAAAATGATGGTTCCATGACTAGAAGGTCCAGAGATATGTAAAATAAAAATTTAACATGACAGGGTTGTAGATCTCGTCAAAACTTTTTATGTGAGCACCTAAATGATTGGTTAAGGACTAGAAGAAGAGATGTGACAATATATAAATTGAACATGACAGAAAGGTAGATCTCGATGAAACTTTTTATATGACCACCAAACTGATGGATCTAGTATCAGGAGTTTCAAAGATATGAATAAATATAATTTAAACATGACAATTTTACACACTCATCGAATGGCTCAAAAAATATTTATCCTTAAAATAATTGTATTTTACTTGATATTTCTTTTAATAAATTTTGTCGTAGCATAAATATTTTTTGCGCATTTTCCTCAGTTATTTAGCATTTTTTTAAGTTAGCCTAGTTGGCAACTCTATTTTCGAGGTCAGCGGCGCGCCCCCGTGTAGCCTGTTCCATGCTTCGCCGTGTACTAGCGCCCGCCAGGCGGCGCCGCGGCGACCGGCCCCGCGGGCGCCGCTCGTGTGTCCCGAGCCTAACAGAGTTTTCTATAATCTGTGTCCCGCACGTTTTTGTCCATTTACACAGTCAGGATGCTGAATTTTTAGCAGCGCTAGAATTTTGACATGCTTAAAATAAAGCATGTCTAAATGCGGCTTATGCCTGTTAAGTTCTGTTAACCGATTTACGGCTAAAATCCACAGTTACTTGGTTAAAAAACCAAGTTAATGTCGATTTTAACTGTAAATCGATTAACAAAACATAACAGAGATACAGTTAAGCTGCTTACCGATTTGCGGTTGACACTTAACAGCCATACGGTTAAACTGTAACCGAGTTGCGGTTGACACTCAACAGTCATACGTTTAAGCTGCTAACCGAGTTACCGCTGATTTTAGCCGTAAATCGGCGAATAGAACTTAACAGACAAACGGTTAAACTGTAACCGAGTTGCGGTTGACACTCAACAGACAAACGTCTAAGCTGCTAACCGAGTTACCGCTGATTTAAGCCGTAAATCGGCGAATAGAACTTAACAGACAAACGGTTAAACTGTAACCGATTTACAGTTGACACTTAACAGACATACGGTTAAGCTGCTTACCGAGTTACCGTTGGTTTTAGCCGGAAATCGGCTAACAGAGCTTAACAGACAAACGGTTCAACTGTTAACCAAGTTACTGTTGAATCGGCTAGCAGAACTTAACCGAAAAACGGTTAAACTGTTAACCGAGTTACCATTGATTTTAGCCGTAAATCGGCTAATAGAGCTTAACTGACATTCGGTTAGATTGTAACCGAGTTACAGTCGACACTCAACAGACATACGGTTAAACTGATAACCGAGTTATCGTTGTTTTTAGCCGTAAATCGGCTAACAAAGCTTAACAGACAAACGGTTAAACTGTAACCGAGCTACGGTTGACTCTTAACAGACATTCGGTTGAGCTGCTAACCGAGTTACGGTTGACACTTGACATACATACAGTTAAAATGTTAACCCAGTTACTGTTGAATCGGCTAGCAGAACTTAACTGACATTCGGTTAAATTGTAACCGAGTTACAGTCGACACTCAACAGACATACGGTTAAACTGCTAACCGAGTTACCGTTTATTTTAGCCGTAAATCGGCTAATAGAACTTAACAGACAAACGGTTAAACTGTAACCGAGTTACAGTTAACTCTTAACAGACATACGGTTAAGCTGCTAACCGCGTTATCGTTGATTTTAGCCGTAAATCGGCTAACAGAGCTTAACAGACAGACGGTTAAACTGTAGCCGAGTTACGGTTGACTCTCAACAGACATACTATTAAACTGTTAACCGAGTTACTGTTGAAATAACAGAGTTCAAACTGCAGATATTAGCGTATCTTCTCTCTGTTGAAGTTAGCAAGCTTACACTGTTAATATTAAACGAACGTAAGGTTGATTCTAACATAATCGGTTGGTAGATATTAACAGAGTCTTTTAAGTACTTGAAATCTACAGTTTTAACAGCTAGATCAGCAGAGTGCATTGCTATTTCCTACAGTTTTACAATAACCATATCGACTCGGTTATTAATAGCAGAGATTTTTTGTTTATTTTAAACGAGTATTCGGTATGAAATAACCGTTTTGCCATTAGCAGAGTGAAAATCGCGTATTGCTAACGCTCCGTTTTCTCAGTGTATGTGTCACAATAAAGCAAAATTTTCAAACAAGTCACTATTAAAGCTAAACAATTGTATCTGAAAAATAAAATTATGAATTCCGACAGTAAAATTAAAATGGCCTGGAACATAATTAAAGAAGAAACGGGTAAAACTAAAGGCTGCATCACCAAGTTAGAATTAAAAATTGATTCAGAAATTATAGTTGACAGCACAACGTTAGCAAATCATATAAATAAATTCTTTTCCACAATAGCTCATAGCACAACTCAAAGCCTAAAGTCTAACATAAATATATCAAATACTTATCTTAAAACATTTATTCCACGAAATTCTAAAATAGCCTCTTTTGCACCTGTAACATGTTTGGAAGTTACAGAAGTAGTTAAGCACCTTAAGTCTAAACATTCACAGGACTTATGGAATGTGTCTCCTGTATTACTTAAAATGTTAAATAGTGTCACAGTTCCCTTAACAGATATTTTTAATGACTGCCTAGAAAGTGGAACATTCCCAGACCTATTAAAAGTGGCCAAAGTAATACCATTGTTTAAAAAAGGATGCCACTACAATGTTGAGAACTATCGACCTGTTTCTATATTGCCTGTCTTTAGTAAAGTGTTGGAAAAAATTTTGGAAAAGCGATTAGTAATTTTTTTTTCGGAGAATCAACTTCTAAATTGTAAGCAATTCGGGTTTCGTAAAGGCATGTCAACTGGTGATGCAATAGCTTCTATGCTCAAGACAATATTAACATCTCTAGATGGGTCGCTACATACTTATGGGATCTTTTGTGACTTAACTAAAGCTTTTGACTGCGTGGATCACGATATTTTGATCATGAAGTTAGAACATTACGGTGTACGACACAAAGAGTTGCAAATATTTCAATCCTATTTGAAAAATAGAGCTCAAATCTGTAGTGTTAATGGTACAAAATCAGAAATAGAACCTATTACTATGGGTGTTCCGCAGGGGTCCATACTGGGACCACTGCTATTTCTGATTTATGTTAATGACATCTCAAGTTGTATATCAGAAGACATGGAAATGGTAATGTTTGCAGATGACATCTCGGTAGTACTAAAAAACGGAGATATTGATAAACTGAGAGAAGCCTTTTCATTGGTACTAGGATCACTTAAGACATGGTTTGAATCCAATAATCTGTTGCTAAATGTTAGCAAAACCAATATCATGCACTTTGCTCTAGGGACCCAAAGACGCAACATTAATGATGAACTTTTACCTACCGGCCATGACTTGACACTCAATCTTGCTAAGGAACTAACTTTTTTAGGGGTAATATTTGATGCGAGTATTACTTGGCGACCACACATAGATTCATTAGCTAGCAAGTTAAGTTCAGCCTGTTACGCAATAAAAAAAATTAAAGAATTATGTGGAACCCATGCTGCTAAAACAGTTTACCATGCATATTTCGAGAGCATCATGTTTTATGGGCTTATGTTTTGGGGTAATTCAGCAGATTCTAATAGAATATTTGTGTTACAAAAAAGAGCCTTGAGATATATCTTAAGCATCAAAACTAGAGATAGTTGCAGGACATCGTTTGAGGGATTAGGAATCATGACGATGCCAAGCGCATATGTATATCAAAACATATGCTATGCCAGGAAATACATGCATGAATCGCCCCTTAATTCCGACAATCATAGCTATGACACAAGATGTAAAAATAATGTGCAACTTCCTAGACATAGGGCAGCGAAAACATCAAAGAGCTTTATATGTAATAGTGTCAGATTATACAATAAACTACCCTTAGATATTAGGAAACTAGACGATAAGAATTTCAAACGGAAAATCAAAAGTATGCTGATTGAAAAGAGTTATTACAATATTAAGGATGCCTTAACAGACAATAATTTTTATTTTTAGAGTATGACAACTGTAAATTTGTATTTTTTGTGACAATTTTGTATTATGACTAATGACATTCTATCCTACATTTAGTAGTGGATTTTTGTTTGTGTGTATTAAATTTAGACTAGACTTAGGTACATTGACGATGGCACTATACACCAGATAAAATAATTTTGACTAGTATTACATTGACGATGGCACTATACACCAGATTTAGGGTAAGCTCAATATTCACAATTCAGAATCATAATCAGTGTTTTTTTTATCTTTTGTTTTTTTATATTTATTTTTTACGTTTCTCCTTATGTTTGCGAGCGGTGGCATTAATTAATCAACTACTTAAGTTTTAAACTTATTTTGTGACTGGCAAAATATGTTTGCCAGTTCTTATGTGCATGGAAGTATGCGACATTTATATTTTTGACATAGACCTAGCATAACGATTCTTGACATGTTTAAGTGTAGGTTACCTACCTATGAATGCAATAAAACAATACAATACAATATGCTGCCTGCGCCTACGGCTTTAGCCGGCCTATCCCGGTTTTAGCCGGTTCGACCGCGGCTGCGCGTCGTAACGGCTGACCAACCTTCGCGATAATTACCGAGCAACTGGTGACTCCCGCGCACTCCGTACTTATTCAATGTGAACGTGAGATAGATAGAAATGCGGATGTTACATGGTTTGGGTGCAGCGTGCATATTGTATGATGTTACACAGAATCGTGTAAGCATTTTTTCCCGGTTGGCCCAGTTCTCTGAATTGTGAGCCCGGGGAGGCATTCTTGAATTTCAGTGCAATGAAACATTGATGTAAACGTCGCTCAAATACAGTGCATGTTTAATTTGGCGTCAAAATTGACATCACTGGGTTATCTGGGATAATATTGAAATTCATATTCGCCGATGAATACTTACACTTCTCACACGAGTCACCCTAATTATTTCCCATTCTAATTAATAGAGGGCGACGACACGATAAAATATTACAGCGACGACGTCATCCGAAGGCGAAACAAAAGTGATTCACATTCACCCGTCCGTGTCAGTCCATTAGTACAGGGGCAGAACCCGCTGCTTAGTTCATGGCCTAGTACCTACACAAGCTTCAAGTTTCAATGACAAATTTGTACTCACATATTATGTAGATATCCTTCAACAGCAACCCGAAAGAATACCATTGTTGAGTTTCAATTAAAACTAGTTATTAGAAAAAAATAAATAAACGATCAGTTCACGATTGTTCAAAAAACAATATTTTCCCAATTCAAGACACGGTGTAGTGAAAATGGTGTCGTATAGTTGAGGAGCACACGTAAGAGTATATCATAGTAACCGATACATTAATATGTCTGTGCTCTAGCTACAGAGCTAGAGTTGGCCGACCGATTTCAAACTCGCACACACACTAACTAAATGACCTCGCGGGTCGTCGCGTCCTACCAAGTCACACGAAAATCTTCTAAACTTTTCTATCTACCCACATTAAAGCTGACAGTAGTGACTGGAGCAGGGAATCACGATTCAAGTTGACCTTATGGTTTAATTGTGCATTCTATGCGAATGGTAGTTAGTCCATGTGAAATGACGATGCACCCAGAGAAAAACATTACAATATCTGCCATTCATTTCATTACAGGTCTTCGATTTGATTTTATTCCTTGAAAATGGCTTAATTATATATCTTAAAATAAAGATAAAAAAACACTTTTAAAGCAATATATCGTAGAAGATTATCATATAACTAGATCATCATATCATAAAGAAATATTTCAGGTCTAATCCCAATACCGTAGTCTTGATAAATGAGATATCCTAATTTAGGTTGAGACTCGTATTGAGGATTTTTCCATTCAGCTTATTTCTACAGACGTTAAAAGCAAAGGTCGCACAATGTCTTTACTCGATGAATACGCATGCCCTTCTAGAGAACCTTAATAATACGATCCGGTTGGTAACCCTAAACTTAAAAAACATCGCAAGCATAGAATAGACGAATTCTTGCCATGTTGACAGAGTTTGTTACGTATTTAAAACTCAAGCTTACTCAGATTTAGGGTCAAACATAATATATTTTATAAACAGCGCTGTAACTTTGGTAGAATCTTGAAGACGCGTATTTTTCTAACGCTTTCAGGGCTACAAGAGTAATTATCTTACACAATGTACACTTCTGGAGCAAACTCTATTCAAATTTGTGATTTCGCAAACTGTGTTCTGAGTTTTGCATCCGCAAAGCAAGGCCTCACGCCTCACCACTCTAGAATACGTTCGCCTTGAATGTACATAGGTACCAGTGTAATAATGTAGGTACTCAATCAATATTGCAAATGGCCGCCTTTGTGTGTTCTTCTAATTAATCTTTCTACGAAATTTCATATTCGTATTATAAGCGCGAAAATTAGTATTGACCCGACCATGGCTAAACTAAATGTCGCCTTGGTTCGGTAATTTGAAGTCTATAAAAAGACTTTGGGTCGGTATCAGATGTAAATTCAGCTTGACGTTCGAAAAAACATCCGAGCAGAACCAGGTACCGCAGCAGTATTTTACTTGAGTAGAAACAATATGAACGCGCTTATCTCAGGAACTACAATTTGATAGCCAAATTCTTGAGGTAGAATATTGGTTATTTAACATCATGCTACCTATACGACCTATAGGAGCCGAGCAAAAAGAAAAACCGGCCAAGTGCGAGTCGGACACGCACACGAAGAGTTCCGTACCATCTTATAATATTTAATACAAAAAATAACGTTTATTAATTAGATAATTAAATAATTATTAAATAATTCCCCTTCAATTATTATTATTTTTAAATTTTACCTATTTGTTACGGCAAAATAAAGATTACTCTGTGAAAATGTCAGCTGCCTAACTATTACGGTTCATGAGATAGAGCCCTGTGACAGACGGACGGACGGACACCGGAGGGTTAGTAATAGGGTTCCGTTGGCACCCTTTGGGTACGGAGCCCTAAAAAGTCATAAATAACGCTAAGCGAAAACGAAGTAATGGCGCGAGCGGGCGAAGCGAGACGTCGCGTGATCGGAGCCGCATTTACGACATTTACCGAGCGAGCCGGGAACCTTAGCTAGTTATCAATAATAGTGAATTGCCACCGATATATCTGCCCGTGTTTGGACTCGGTCTGCTAAACGTGGACTGGCGCCGATAAATATTAATTTAAAAGCCAGCTCGTGTGGCGAGTGCCAAGTGCCAAGTGCCGAGTGCTAAGTGTCGCTCGGGCATCGCAGCCAGCAGACGGCAGGACGGGGTCGGGTGTACGATGGACTCGTCTGGCTGCCTATATTTAGGTCGACGTAAACAAAGACGCAGATTTGCAAAATGCGTGTGCGGTTCGTATTCATTTTGGCTCGCAGATTCATTGGCGAATCAAAATAAGCCTAGATAGTTCTATTTATTTATTTTCCGGGTTAGTTTGTCTTAAATGGAGCAGTCCAAGCAGATTTTGGATGCTTCTCTGTGGTGTTAAAGTACCATTAGATGCAGGTTACACGCCAAGAAAACAACTAGGGAACTACTGATTTGGAAACACTGGCCAAAGCAATCGGACATCTTTACGCAGTTTAAAGGATTCATGAAAATGAACCTAAGAAGGTTAGGTTAAGAAGGAAAACCTATATTGTTTGTTAAAAAAATCAATATCTTCTCTTTAAAACTTTTGTTCCATTGCCGACTAATCTTTTTGAGAGTTGACGTCCAATTTGAACCGGCCAGTTGTCACAAGTCATTTTAATTAACTCAAAGAGTGACCTACTCACTTATTAGGCTCAAATGTAATATTATATCACTTCCGGTAATATCCGCATCCAATTACTAACTTTCCTCTGCACAAACTTCGCTCTAGCGCACGGTCGCTGTTCCATACAAATAAAAGGTCATCCGTTATGTATTTATCGTTAAATTTCTTGATTCTAGGTCAACGGATAGGTTTAGATCTTTTTGCGGGTGTCAAAATAAGCGGCATAAATGACAGTTCATTTTGATCGCGTTGACTTAGAAGCTTGATATTTCACGGCACCGAGGTACCAGAGACTTCAGAAATTTAGATTAATTTCTCCATAATACCTGCACACGTTTCTGGTAACAAGTGTCTACACGGACAGCCAGGTGGAAGCTTAGTAATCCTATAAGCGGTTCTTTATTTTTCATTTTCAGAAACGATCCCCTAAAAATTCCCCCCTCATTAAAATATTTTATGCACTCGCACACGATGGGTTCCGTACCATCGTACAAGATATCACAAAAAAAAACATGTTTTTTGTATGAACCATTTTATTTTTTTCATTTTTTTTTATTTTACCTATTTGTTGTTACAGCGGCAACATAAATACACACTCTGTGAAAATTTCAGCCGCCTGCGTATTACGGTTCATGAAATACAGCCCTGAGACAGACGGACGGACGGACAGCGAAGACTTAGTAATAGGCTTCCGTTGTAACCCTTTGGGTACAAAACCCTAAAAAATACCAATTACATGATATCTTTCAGTTCGTACGCAAAACGTAATAGAAACTGCAACAGATTATCTGTTGATTTCACAGACCTAGCATGCGCGCACAGGTACATCCTATTTCTATGATTGCTATGCTGTTTTCGAACAACCCTATGTAGCCTACTACCAACATGTATTGATAGGTAGAAGTAAATACATGTAATACGCAGGTGCAATCAGTCCTTTTTAATTACTTAGCGACATTTGGACAATGGTGGTGCTATCGATCTTGGAATGTTTTCACCCTCAGATCAAAAAAGGAAAGAGATGTGCCGTGCATCGCGCCAACTATTATAACAGCTGTCTATAATTTTATTAAACTAAAACGTAAATGACACAGGCAAACATAGTCGCAGACGTATCGGACGGTTTTTGTGGGTGGGAATGGGAGGTGATTTGGCGAACGCATTTCGGCAGCACATTCGCGCGCTTTGACGATGTTTGGACTGTTGCTTACGACGCGGGGCCGGCTTCCCTTGTTGGGATTGTATGCAAAATTTGTCCATACGGCGGAGTCGTGAGTGACGACCACATGACACATCTCCTTCCTTTGCCCCGTGCTTTCACCTCCAGGAGTTCGTTGACCTTTACGTGTAGTGGTGACGTACATATTTACACGCGTGAATGTGTGCGTAAATATATGATTTGGCTAAGCTGTATCATAGATAAATACTAGTAGAGAAAATTGCTAATAATATCAATGATAGTTTTTATTTACAATGAAATTATTTAATTTATGTAAATATACTTTTTCATACTAAGCAGGTATGTCGCTTATTCCAAGTAGGTAATTCCATGGAATGGGATATGTATTTATGTCTAATCGACCGTAAAGCAAGGACACTTAATAAAAAAAAATAGTCCAGTAAAAATTACTACTTTACATATACACTGCAAGGCTGGACCTGAACCAGAAAAACATACCTATGTCCGCAACGCAGATGAAGCGTTAAATAAATGTATGGAGGTATATAATCTTGATAGTAGGAGGCATTGATTACGAAAGGAGGGACTGTATGAGAATTCTAAATTATGGGTATACAGCCGGTGGCGGAATTGGTAGACTAAATATCCGCGAATGGTATGTTTTGCTGGTTCAGGTCCAGCGTTGCAGTATAATGTATTTGTAAAGTAGTTCTTTTTACTGGGCTCTTTCTTCAATTAATGTGTCCTTGCTTCGCGGTCGATTATACATACATGCACGTCACATTCCTTTCTTAATTTATACTTAAAATATAACGCTTCCATCATGCCTGCCTAGGCAAAATTTGGAATTAAGCTTAGTTTAATAACGGTGTAACAAGTTCTGGCAGTGACGGGAGATGACGCTGGTTAGAATTTCATAGAGCGGCTCGTAGCCTAGTGGCGCGGGGGACTGGCCTAGCGTACCAGAGGCCTGTGTTCAATTCCGACATGCACCACTGTCTTCCTCTTTCCGAGTTCGATAAATGCATTTCGTCACGAATGCGAGCTGCTCCATGGTAAAAACTGTAGGTCCCCTTCCCCTACTAGGTGGTAGTCTTTAGGCCCGCCCGAGTTGGTACCATCGCATTGGATGAAAAGATGGTCGAAGCGGCAATGAAAAATTGTCCGTGTTTTCCATCCAGTTCAATGTAGCCGTGCTCATAAAGGGAAGGTCCTGGCATGGCACCTAATTCCTTCGGGATTGTGGTGTTTTGGGCTAATATCATAACGGTAGTTGTGTGGTATTATCCATCCATGTCAGGTCGCATAAAAAAAAAGTACCAGCGAAAATAAGAAATATTTAGGAGTTTTGTACCGTGTATGACGTTGGCAGTCCATCCCTACTATCCTTTGTCTATATGTCTGTATACCACACGACACTACAGTCATATTTACCTGATGGTGAGTGCCAGCAGTACAATGATGATCGCCACCAGCGCCATGGCGATCACCACGCCACATATCATGTAATTCGCATCATTCGGCGCATCTGGAACAAGCAAGGACAGCACACATGAGAAATACTAACATAATAACAGGCCAAGTGCGAGTCGGACTCGCACACGAAGGGTTCCGTACCATCGTACATGATTTGAGACGAAACAATTATTTTTTTATTACTCTTTAATTTTTAGGGTTCCTTACCCAAAGGGTGAAAACGGAACCCTATTACTAAGCCTCCGCTGTCTGTCCGTCCATTCATCCGTCCGTCCGTCCGTCTCTCCGTCACAGGGCTGTATCTAATGAACCGTAATAGCTAGCAGCTGATTTTTTTACAAAGTATAGTTAAAGGTTGGCACCCTTTGGTTACGGAACCCTAAAAACCGGCCAAGTGCGAGTCGGACTCGCACACGAAGGGTTCCGTACCATCGTAGAAAAAAAAACAAAACAATCATGTTTTTTGTATGGGAGCCCCCTTTAATTTTAATTATTTTTTAATCTTACCTATTTGTTGTTATAGCGGCAAAATAAATACACACTCTGTAAAAATTTCAGCTGTCTACCTGTTACGGTTACTGAGATACAGCCCTGTGACAGACGGACACACGGACGGACGGACGGACGGACGGACGGACGGACAGCGGAGGCTTAGTAATAGGGTTCCGTTTTCACCCTTTGGGTACGGAACCCTAAAAAAAGCAGCAGTCGTTGATCAGAACCATTTATTAGGGTTCCGTACCCAAAGGGTGGAAACGGAACCTTATTACTAAGCCTCCACTGTCCGTCCGTCGGTCCGTCCGTCTGTCACAGGGCTGTATCTCATAAAACAAAATAGGTAGGCAGCTGAAAATTTCACAGAGTGTGTATTTATTTTGCCGCTTTAACAACGAATACGTGAAATTAAAAAATAATAAATATTAAAGGGGGGCCCATACAAAAAACATGATTTTATTTGTTTCCGGGGATTTGTTTTATTTCTCTTAGCCCTGGCATGACATCTAATTCTTTCGAGAATACGTTCTGTTGGGCTAATATCATGACGGTGGGTACCATAGACAAAAAGGAGGAGATATGCCATCTTGCGCGTCTACTATGGGAGCCGCTGTCGCCAATTTTCAAAAACTACGAACCAAACATTAACGTTCATGCTACATGCAAACATATTCGGAGACGTATTGGAGGGTTTGTGTGGGTGGGAACTGACTTGGCGAACGCATTTTTAGATCACATTCGCGCGCGGTAGCGATGTTTCGACTGTGTGGCGCCGCCGGATTCCCATACAATTATATGGTCACCTTGTCCATATGGCGGTGACGCGATATCGACTGCAGGTCACTTCTTCTTCCGTTCTCTTCAGTGGTGTGTACGGTATTATAGCCATGTATGTGGGCAAAAACATCATACATTCCAACGAATTGGTATGATGGTGTTCCATTTGCTAAGAAATTGTCATGTTTGGCAAGGCATTGGACAGAAAAGAAATAGAAGGTCAAACGAAGAAGGCACGAGTTGACTCGATGAAACTTTGGACGAAACTTCAGATTCCGCAGATTTCTAGGATTGAGAACTAAAATGTATTCCGTGCGTAAATGCTAACAAAATTGTAGTAAAATATAATCCGTTAGGAAAAGGAACGCGAGTATGCTTAGATAATGTACAAATGTTCAATTTCCTGGTATGCACTACTTTGTTTAGTTCAATGGAAAATACATTTAAACTGAAGTTAATGCACTTTCAATGAAGGTAAATGCCATTAGATATGCTTGCTGGAGTAACCCAACCAGTGTGACTGTTGCGGTTTTCCTCATATACTCGTACACAGAATACCGTTTCCTTTCGAAGAAATTGCCGCACATGAGATTATACCTAACGAAACAAGGTCGTGAACTTTTCCAATATGAATCAAGCAACCTGAAGGGAGCGGTTGGCTAATTGATTAAAATACTAAGCATTCATGTGATGTAACGGTATTGTATAAACATTATAATAACAGACTGCTTGGAATTTCCCGCGGAAATAGGTGACATTTTATGCATATGTTTATAACGATGGTGAGGAAATGAGTCGCTTACAACAGTTCTGTTATTATTTTTATAATGAGGGGACTTATGCAAAAGCAGCCACGGTATACCGAAAAGCAGTTCGTTTTAGTGCCATTGTCACATTGATGGTAATTATCAAATGATTGCACGGATGCCAATCACTGTCAAAATTAGCGCAGTCGTTTATTAAACTAATTGCTGGGTTCTTTTGAAATGAGCAATTTCTGAGTGATGATGATGAAGAGGCAGTGCCGTCGAAGATGGAAGCGATGACGTCTAGCTGACGGTGGCAGTTACATCGATCATGAGTACGGTGACACAGATTATCTTGGCCATTGACGTGATCCTAGGAGTTCTTGCATGCGTCTTTCCTGGCGAAAAAAATATACCTTGACTTTCGCGCGCTCGCCATCACTGGTGCCATGTTGATATTTTCGTGTCTAAATATGCTGTGTATGTTATAATAATAATGTCTCGGTAGGCCTTGGCACTGTGTCATGGGCATTATTCCAACATTAAAAGATATTAAGGCAGTGAACCATCTTTACTGGATTCTATACAAAATTACTACAGACTGGATTCTTTAGTCTGACTGACAGTCAGCCTGGATGTAGCTTGTTCTGAGTGTTTTCAATGGTTACTAAATTACCGTTCACACATTATTTTATTTTACCGCTCTAAATGATGGAATTTTTAAATTCTCATACAATATATGTAAATGTTATTGTTTACGACGGTTCCTAGACATTAATTGCCGCCAAAGACGGCATGCTTAGGCATAAATTCAACTATTGTTCTAAATTGTTTTGTTTGTTGTTCAAAATTGTTTGAAACTACTTTCCGGGATGTTTCATCAATATGTGATCACAGGACACAGGTTTTGTGCAGTTACTGGCAGGTAGGTAAGGTTGGAGGTAGATACCGCATACATGTCTGGTTCAGGCGGAGCTAAGGTGAACGCACGCGATGCACGGAGGGAGGGTCATTCCCACCGTCTCGCGTGTAGACAGGACTATGCGAGGCCCATTACCTTTGGGAGAAAGGCCTAACAAAACAAGCAATTTTGAGATATATCTAATATTAACTATTACGTGTCAAATACATAACAAACCCATTCCGTGTAATCTAGAGCCTAGAACTGCCGAAATACTGGGTTTTCTCACAATGTACTTATTCACAGAATTCAGTGAGAATAGGAAAAGAAAAAAATAAAAACATATTTAAAGCTGGTGTAGCCGTGAGCGCAAACAAGTCACTATATCACTTAGTTTAAGATAAATAGTCGCAACTGGAACTAACCCTTACCGTCAATAATGCTAAATAGCGTCAGAAGCGCAGATATTTTAAGTAGAGGAGATATGTTAAGGCGTGGTCTTGTCGCCGCGATATGCGGGGCGGCCCGCATATCGTCCCGCAACGTTTTTGCCCGTCGCCTCAGTCGTTTCGTAGCAATTTCCCCGAACGTGCGATCCCAGTTTTATTCTAAATGTCCCATTGCTGCGTAATAACGAGTAAACATGAAAGCCGAAATAAAAACAACAAGGACCATGGCATCACTTCCACCGATAAGGGTTGAAAAAAAAACCGGCCAAGGCCGGTCGGACTCTAAGGGTTCCGTACCATCGTACAAGATTTAACACGAGAAATCACGTTTTTTGTATGGGACCCACTATTTAATTTATAATATTTTTAAATTTTACCTATTTGTTGTTAAAGCGGCAAAATAAATACATACTCTGTGAAAATTTCGGCTGCCTAACTATTACGGTTCATGAGTGAAAGACGGACGGACGGACGGACGGACGGACATCGGAGGCTTAGTAATAGGGTTCCATTTTTACCCTTTGGGTATGGAACCCTAAAAAACGAGAGTTCGGAAGCTGTCACGCAATCAATGATTTACTACATTTTACTCACAGCATCTTCGGCGTGCTAATGAAGCTATTAATCATCGCTCTAAATATTTGCACCGCAAATTGACTCTAAAACTGCGCACAGATATCACACACGTGCTAAATTACAAACCGTCCGGATACTATAAAACTGTACATAGTAACGACTTACGCTATTCGGTTATGATTTATCTTCAATAAGATATATTGACCACTTCACTCATTTATTTAGAAGTTTATTGGGATATTGATTAGTTACTGAGAAACATAATTCTTAAAAGTTTTCTTATGATTATATATTATACTTTGTACATCTCACCGCCTGTTGCTCGCTATTTCTACCACTCCAAACTTTATAAACATAGGATTTAGGCACTAAAACGAAAGGGAGAGACTGATGCAGAGATTCATAGACATTACTCGTTCTTGGCTTAATTATGGCTTCCGACTGTTAAATTCGTAATTCGTTCCATATATTTTATGTCAAAACTGACAGTCGGAAGTCATACTTAGGCTAAGCCAAGAACGAGTAATGCCTTTGAATCTCAGAATGAATGTCGTTATAAGTGCGTACATAGATGTTTATTATAATAAACTAGAATATTGAAATAGCAATAAACTAGAATATTGTGACAAGGTGTGCAAAAAGTTGCCATTCAGAATTAGAAATTTTTTTCACTATACAAATTGTATTATTTTTAACAATACAATAGTTATGCTTGGTGATACATCTAATATTCCATCTATAATGGACTAACAAGGTTAACTTAAATCACACTTTAATTCAAAGTAAACATTAAGAACAGGCGGTTTTAAGTTTTATTCTATAATATATTAGGTCTCCGTGCGGCTCTGCCCGCATAGAAGTCCAACGACCCGTTTTTGTTTTTCTGCCTTCTATCATATTTAGCGGCACTGGTCACCTGTACCGTAATTTCGCGTGTTGCTAAGTGATCTTATTAGTTGCGGGTATTACATTGATGGAAATCCGATAAATTGTTCTTTAGTTATAAGCGAACGGACAGGCAGACGGCAGACGCTGTACTTTAAGTATGTAGTAGATATATGAGATTACAGTAACCGATTTGGTAATTACCTATTGAAGGTAATATGTTGTAATATAGACCCTGATGAAATATAAATATGTCATATATCTCACACTTGATAACAATCATGAATGGATCATGAAGGCCATCCCCTGTGAATAAAGGCTTGTTCACGGGATGAAATCGAAAACAATCTCCGTAAATCGATCCCATATGCAATAAACATACCCATATTATGAGCACGAACCAAAACCCATCGAACTAAGTGCCATGCTATAAAGCTAACTTGAAGAACGACCATAAAAGCCAGATATGAAATCAGAAGACGTTTTTGAAACTAGACCGAACACAGACACGCACACTCACCCACACACAGACAAAGTAACAACGATTCAGAAAATCATCAGGATGCGATGCAATACTCCGACGCAGCTGTTAATACCGTTCCTCCATACAACAATAAATAACATCAATATCCTGACTGTATCGTGGCTCGCCGTTTCTAAAATCAACAGCAAAACGACCATCCCGTGACAGCTTCACCGTCGGAGAATTCTGCCAAGTCCACTGACTCGCGCGCAGACGACACCGAAACTTCAAATATGTCAGTCTCGTCTCCTATAACTATATTGCTAATCGGTAGTAGCCTAACGATACTGAATAGAAAATGCACAGCAAGCACTAGTTATAACCGGTTGTATTGAATGATGATAATTGATAATTATTCAATATTTGTGCAAGTACTAAATCCAGGTCATGCTCACAGGAAACTGGACACGTGCGGACAATGACTGGAGGAGCCGTAAATCACCGTTATTTCGCTTTAAAATACCCACATCCAAGCAAATGGCGCCGCATACAGCCAAATAACGACGCTCCCTCGCTGCGCGTGCATGCACACACACACACCCTCATAACCGACAACACATGACGTTCACATTTTTTCACGAGCAGATGAGGTGTGCGACAAAGATAATTTTATTGTTTCGTGGTTATATTTTACGTCCAAGAGCGAACATATCCATGTTTAGAGGCTCCTAGTTAAGACTATACATCGTGTTTATCAAAGCGAATGCATCGTCCACATTCGTGCAAATACACACGTCGAGGCACTTAGGCTGAACTGGACTGTATGTACGCACACGTAACACTTCTGCCTCAAGCCAAGCAAACAGTGCACACACAAAGCGATTGTTGGACAGTAACAGTTAGTGAAAGTGTTATGTTAGAAAAAACTTTCAAGGCGAACAGAAGACGCGCTCTCAATCACTTTCTACCGTCTAGTCTCCAACAGACAGCTGCTATTAGTTAAGTCATACTTAAGTGTTTTTGCATGGATCTGTCAATTCATTTACGTTATGCTCATTTGATCATATCGTAGCTATTTCACTGAAGATCATATTTTTATATTGATTAACGATCTCACCGTTTGAGTACTGACACTACTAATGCAATGTGCTCGACACAGTTACGTCGTGTATTTACGTCGGATGACCTATTTCTGCCGTCATGATCATCGCATGGTCACTGCGTGTTTTTAATTATTATGCCCGTGGTTGCCTGAATTTATGAAACGACGCAATAACGTTAAGCACAATGTATATAATCAACTCCAAAGTTATTACGCCACAGTGACGGTCGCGGGCAACGGTTGTAACAGTTTTATTTAGCCTGACAGGAACAGATAATATCGAGGTCTTATTGTGGTCATTACCCTTCCATAGGAGCAGCGTAATGGCATTCAATGGGAGCTGTCGGTATCATGGGCACCATTGTGGGGTTTGCAAGTGTGTGCGTCAAAGTAGATGGCGCCACAGTCGTTCGCTATATGTGTACAATAATTCTTTGGAAATAAAAAAAAAGTTGCAAGTAATACTGTGTGACGAGCACACAAAGCGGTTTTGTAATTAAAATCGTAAAACAATTACACAAACTACATTTTTTTAGATAATCGTGAGGATGTGTTCAAAACAATTTTAGTTTTTAGCAAAACTTTGCGCTATGCCTCGTAATTATCTTACAAATGCTAGCCTTTCTTATGAATTGCTTTATGAAATTTAATATCGCCAACAAATTCATAGTTATCAACTTTTTTTTTCGGAGTTATAGCAGAAATAGAGCGCCATCTACATGGTTGCTTTTGTCTCTGCGGCTTTCACGCAAAAATAGGTGGAACATTAGTTGCCAGCTCGACGTGCCAACGAATGGCTTCAACCGGGTCCACCTAACTGCCATCCGTCAATAAAGCATGTTTAATTAGGCTGACACGGGGGCAATGGCATAGGAGCGGCTGTGTCAAGAGGAGCGACGGCTGGCGACTCGCTTCCGCCGCATCTGCCAGCGCGGTCTTCGCGCGGCGACGCGGCGACGGCTGCGCTGGCGCCAGCCGATGGCTGGTTCAAATGAGGTCACGAGGACTAGTCCGCCGGCCGAGGGGCCGACACGGGAAGGGGAGATATCGAGTGATACGGGTTCGACGTATTTGGCACATAGGACGGCGCCGTTTGAGCCGCGCACCGACATGCGACAGGGGTTATTGATGTGGTACCTTTAACCTATACTTTTATCAGTTTTAGGTTAGATTGATTTAATTATTTTTCCGGCGGTCAAAAATATAATAGTTCCGCATGGATATAGCCGTAGATAAAAAAGGAAGGTTTCATCCAGAATCATCGGATATAATTCAACGATTCCAACGGATCTTCAGTGAGCCATTATAATTGCCTGTTAGATAAAACAAATATATACATAATAACAATATTTTATAAAGCATTTATAAAGCATATTTACAAAAAGGTTTCATAAATATGGTGATAAGGCCGTAATACTTCGAATGTTACATTTACATTAACAGAAATTATATTACGGAAGTGTATCACCGTGTATTACTGTAATGCCCATTTTTTCTGTAATTACACCGTGTAATACTGTAATGGCAACCGAAGACGACATTCTAACTTTAAATTTGGAAAACCTACAGTACGATTTAAAAAAGGAACACGAGTCCAATGGCCAAACTTGTATTGCTACAAACGATGATGTTGCCATCTCAATTCCTTCTGTTTTACGAGTGTCGATTGGCATCCTCGATGGAGCGAGAAGACGTGCTCAGATTATGCCACAAGATTGAGACTGCCGAGTACGTATTTATTTATAGCCCACGGAACAGCTGCGGAAGGAAGTAGGATTCTGTATTCCGATCTGCTTCCGCGTTGACACGATTGCTAGTTGTCCTCTATTGTCAAAATGTAATGCCACTGTAGCTATTTGATTGAACACTTCCGATGCCGGCGTCATCACATTTAGTAACGGATTTTTTAAATTTAAATAATTTGTTTTAACATTTGGTAATGCGCGGTTACCTGAGATCGTGTAGGTAACACTTCTTATAATTATGCAATTCAATGGAGGAATATAATTATTGTGGGAACACAAATAATTCTTTGGTTGAGTGATTAAATCGAAATCATAATGTTTTCTATTTATAGATTACAATGAGAAATATATTCGTAACAATTTCACTACTACTATATTATTAATATAATATATGGATATATATCACTAAATATAGAACGGCTTTTCCAAACTACTCACACTAATCACAGATCACAGAGGTTAACACATATTGTAAAAAGAAATTCAGTTGAAATGTAAAACCAACGGTTCTTATTTTGTAACTTTCAAACGAAATTTAAATCAAAATAAAACCAAATTTAAAAAAGATCGCTTTCGACTTAATCTAGACGTTAGTGAAACGATCCTTATTTTGCAATGGCAATTTAAATAAAAAAGATCTTGCTAAAAATAGTACAAACACGCTTTGGCCGTTTGAGTTCATCAACTTTTCTATAGAGACTTCGCGCGTGAGATAAGTACGTAATGTCCTATTTAGTTTTGCTAAAAAAACAGGATGACGACGTGATATATTTATTAAGTCTTCTAGCAATAATGTTCGTAGACTTAGTGGATTATAACAATCTTACAACACGCCTTGACATACAATTTAGTAGCTTTCCTTTCTCCAGCTACCGTACCGTCGAGGTCTACTGAGGATAAATATACATACGGTTACTGCACATTGATTCACCACTAGGTGAATTGTTTGGAAACGACTTCTGTGACGTGGGACGAAACAAAATATGAATAAATACTAAAATTCCTATTGATCTTGAAGCAACAACAGAGCATATTAACGGGGCTGTTAAAAAGGCATAATTAACAAAAACAAAGCGAGATTAGTGCACTGTTGTAGATGAATAAGAACAGACTAGGTACACTTATGTAGTCGTGAATGAATTAATTACTTTTGCTCAAAACGTCATACTTTTTGAGAAAAAGCTTGATTTCCGTAGCGCTCATTTTTTATAAAATTGCAAAATAGTTTTCAGTCGAGGGCGAATTTATTCCATGTCCAGCAGTGACGGTACCATCGTATTGTGAACACGTTCACATTTGACCGTTTTTAGAGGAACCAGAGATCTTTTAGTAGGTTCTCAAACAGTTGAGATAATTAGTCGCAACCAGAACCAAGACCATAGAATAAGTAACAAGCAAGACTTTCCAAGAGTAGATAATTTTATGTATTTAACGGAATTACCGTTATCTCATTGATCTGAGGTTATCCAACGACATCTACATAAAGGCATTGTAAGCAGTCGACATCTAATCCAAAAGTTGCAGGTTCGAATGTCGAATGTTGAAGTGTACGAATGTCACGACTAAAAACTTTTCCTGATTATCTTCAAAATCTGATAACAAGATAGATGTTTTTGGATAACCTTAAAACAATTACCAAAAGTAATATTAACTAGTGCCAAAGTAACATTAAGTCCATACATAATATGTCAAAGTGATTGATGAAAGTAAGATGAAAGGTTGCTGAGATTCAAAGATAATTCTTGAGTCTTGTGACCATACTGAAGTATCCGACACATTTGACATTACTGACCATTGTCTCAAGACCCAAGAATCTCAGCAGTTTCGCTTACAACTGGCTCAACCGATTTCGTTCTAGCTTAGTGGGTGTGCAGCAGAGCCGCGTAGGTGTGCAAGCTCGAGCAGCGTCGGGTGTCGTGACGTGCGGCGGCGGCAGCGGCGGAGGCAGGCCTTTGATTGGTTTTGAAACGGGAACGAGGACATCTTGCGCTAGTTCTGAGTTGAGGTTTTAAGCACACGATAGCGATGTTGACGCATGGTGAGAGAGCGCAATCTATTAGAATCGAAGACATTAGCCACGTTCATACCTACATACTAAAATACTGAACGTACCATAAACTTGCAAAATCTTGACCTCAGATGTAACGATTAGATCGTTAAATTTGAGGCTTCTTATTTATTAGACTCCGCTCCTATATAACTTCCTGATACTAGGATTTCGCGCTTCAAAACTCACACATTCTAACAACACTGATGGTTTAATATGACAAAAATCCTTACTTAAAACTAAACTTATTTTACTCAAAATTTGTTTTATTTTCTTATGAGAAACACTGATAATCCTTTCATAAAAAACTGTACATTTAGATTAGAAGGGTATTCCCAAATGGAATGTTCTTATCAAAAACGGTATTTCCAAAGATAAAAGGTAAACACATTTCATTTGTGGACTAATAGGTAGCAGACAATCGCTATCTGAATATGTTAAGTATGGAATCTTGAATACAATAAAAAGTCTTCAAAATATGCACAATGATCACGCTGCGGTGACTTATGGGTGTAATTATAGCAATATACGGAGGCTGGCATTGTACCAACATGTTAGTTAATACGACATATAGCATAGATTTGATAGATGTATGTAAAACTATCCAATATATCATAGTTCATTTATTTCACCGGCACAATAGATTTGTTTTATACATTTCTGAACTTTGCGAACTTATGCTTCAATCACTTGACTCTGAATATGGGGAGACAAAACATTATGGATGTCAAGTTCATCTATTGAGCAGTCGTTATGTACCTATACTATATATGCAAATCAGAAATACAGCACGTTTATTAGGTACTGACTCACTGGAACCTTGTGAATGAGCGGATGCCGCTCCGAAGGTTGAAGGTTGTTACCATTGCATAATGATTCGTTGTTTAAACATATACGAATGTGACAATGGTGAACCCAAAGATGCTTGTGAACAAATCCACTGTAAACAAATAAATGATGATCCTATTTACAAGTTAATATAACCACTAGCAAAGCTTAATCAGGAAGACGTTATACATGAAGATGGTAAATTAATTTAGGTTTAATTAGAGGGGTAGTAAAGTACAGAATCATCTTCGTTTTGTCAAAAAATGGGCATGAAGCAACGAAGGTGCCGAACTCAGGTCGTAAAGGAAGATGTGCCATCAGATGCATCTACTATTGTAAGCCCCTTTTTTGTCTCCAATCTTCCAAAACAATCACCATCTTACTTAACGTACGTGCCCACACGGAAACAGAGATTTACTTACGTAATGGAAGATTTGTGTGGATGGAAACCGAATTCGCGAACGCATTTAGGGAGCACATACGCGCGCGGTGGCGACATTTGAACTTCGATGCTCACAACGAGCGGGGCAGCACTGCTGGCTACCCATGCAAGACAATTATGACATACATGGCACTTCTCCTTCCTTTTCTCTTCTGTGGTGCCGAATGACTAAGGCCAGGCCAGCTGCAGCAGTGAAATTGTGAGGCGGAAAGTGTGCCAAGGCGACATGGCGACTGTTAGATTCGTTACAACGCTTGACGCTGGATTACCCTGACTAATCGAACTGATGCTGGGAACAAATCCTTCTCAATTAGATGACTAATGATTTAGACCTAGTGCGTTTTTTCTTCTTTTAAAGCACTTAGAGCAAACCTGATAGGACTACATGTTTTTTTACCAAACGAGACCCCCTGTCTTGTTATTTGCACGTTAAAGAAAAGGTGATATTATTTTTATTTGGTGTTGGGTTAGTGGTTCCGATACTGTAAGGAGTCTGTTTCAGATAAATCAAACGTTCAGCTTTTACGTGGAATAAAATTTTTAGTGGAGTTAATTTTTGGGAGACAGTAGTTATTACCGTCGAGATCCTTATTGCAGTGACTGATATTTTAATCGCTACAGCAAAATTGTCACGATAGTATTAAATCATATTATATTAATAAAACTTGTTGCTTTCTATCGAGCTATTATTTCACATTTACATATAACTGATTGTGCTTGGGCGAAAAGCGAACGAGTCTCAGCTTCAGCTTGGGCAAAATTGCTTTCTGTTCTCCCCTATAGCCCGCATTTCTCAACCGATTCTCGTGAATTTATGTGAGCAGGTTCGTATGGAATTTATTTTTCCAGCAATTTTGAAAAATATTAAAGAAATCTCACAAAAAAATGTTTTGTGGCAAGATAAAGCGTCAGATAAGTACCAAGCGAGAAAAAACAAGAAACATCAGTTTGTAGCTATGCAAAGACAGACTCGCGAGGTCTACAGCTCAGAGAGCCCTTAGTCCTAATACACGTAAATCCTTTATTACACATATTCGGCATACGTGCGCGAATGAAGCGCAGCGCGATCCTTGCAATCATCCTGTTGATACTTTATTGGCTGGTGTGAAAAGTTAGATCATTAATGGTGCGGATATACATCAATACATCACGGATATATATCAAACTATGTAGGCCTAGTACTTCAAAGAAATACAAGTGGTCCCAGTGCAATTCATCCCACGGATTCAGTTCGGATTTCACGTAAAACTTTAGGTAGGGGAACTTTAGGGGTTTTGCAAAAGCTAACGTTTCGGTGGTAATACTAGATGGTACGGCTAATCCCGGCCGGTTACCATTGCGTTGGATGAACAATGGTTGAAGAGACAATGAAAATTGTCCGTGTTTCCAATCCTGTTAAACTTAGCCGTGCAAATATAAGGATCATCTTGGCAATACACCTGGTTCCCTATGGATATTGGGCTAATATGATGACAGTAAGTGTGGTATTACATCCATGTCCAGATAACAGTAAGTAGCTACGCAAAAAAGGAAAATGTTGCAGCATGTAGATAATATGAGATGAGTGTGTGAATATTGCTACTTATTGCCTGATAACATATATTGTAGAGTGAAGTTGTTAAATCCACCAAAATCTTTTTTTTTTGCGCTGAATTTTAGGGAACTTGGTTTTAAAAAAATACTTTATCTTTGAAATTCCGGTGTGCGTGTATTCGCGATTCTTCCGATTTGAATGAATGTTTTTTTACACTTCTGGGCTTACTTGGATCTACTGTTACCGTTACAGTTTTTTTAAAACTGC
Organism: Incurvaria masculella; assembly: GCA_946894095.1. Taxonomy (NCBI): domain Eukaryota; kingdom Metazoa; phylum Arthropoda; class Insecta; order Lepidoptera; family Incurvariidae; genus Incurvaria; species Incurvaria masculella. Next base: position 14,676,998 of record OX335651.1, read on the forward strand.
CCCTTTGAATAATTCGTTCGCGAAGGTTACTCATTTTAAACATGATAACATTTTACCGGGCTCCGCTTGGGTGAATGTCCAAAACTAAATTGAATAATACGCCCGCGAAGGTTACTCATTTTAAACATGATAACATTTTACCGGGCTCCGCTTGGGTGAATGTCCAAGACTAAATTGAATAATACGTCCGCGAAGGTTACTCATTTTTAACATGATAACATTTTACCGGGCTCCACTTGGGTGAATGTCCAAAACTAAATTGAATAATACGTCCGCGAAGGTTACTCATTTTAAACATGATAACATTTTACCGGGCTCCTCTTGGGTGAATGTTCAAAACTAAATTGAATAATACGTCCGCGAAGGTTACTCATTTTAAACATGATAACTTTTTACCGGGCTCCACTTGGGTGAATGTCCAAAACTAAATTGAATAATACGTCCGCGAAGGTTACTCATTTTAAACATGATAACATTTTACCGGGCTCCACTTGGGTGAATGTCCAAAACTAAATTGAATAATACGTCCGCGAAGGTTACTCATTTTAAACATGATAACATTTTACCGGGCTCCACTTGGGTGAATGTCCAAAACTAAATTGAATAATACGTCCGCGAAGGTTACTCATTTTAAACATAATAACATTTTACCGGGCTCCACTTGGGTGAACGTCCAAAACTAAATTGAATTATACGTCCGCGTAATTATTTTAAACATGATGACATTTTACCGGGCTCCACTTGGGTGAATGTCCAAAACTAAATTGAATAATACGTCCGCGAAGGTTACTCATTTTAAACATGATAACATTTTACCAAGCTGCGCTTGGGTGAATGTCCACAACTAACAACTAAATAGCGGAGCCGGCAACCTAAGCTAGTAATACCATAAATGTGTACGTTAACGGTATTTTATCGGAAATGTTGCTATCTTATTTCACGTACATAAATATGAGCAATTACGATTTATTTGAAGTATGGAGGCAAAGACACATTCGTATCATTACGTGACTAAGTGCCCTTGCTCTATAAATGTGATTGAAGTGGGAAATGAGGTACTCATGTATCTGTGATTGGTATTAATATGCCTTATCTAGATTGTTGTGATTCTACGCATTCACGCAATTGATATCATAGCCAAGATAGGCATAGATATTTAGTAAATATACATTTCACTATTCATTGTCCCTTGCTAATTATGGGACTTCTCTGTAAATAAGGTACGAGTATGCCTGTTTTTTTTTTCAATATTATTAAGAAATTGGTTATTTTTAAAAGCCTGCTTGATTAGGTCTGAGCTGTAGACCTCGCGAGTCTGTCTTTGCCACCGATTAAGTAAGTATTTTCCCTAGGTTAGTGTTGTATGAACGTATAGATATTAGGCAATAATAAGCATAAAAAAATAATAATAATTGTTTACATGACCAACTAAAGCCCATAAGTGCAATGCAAACCTACATTCTACGTCACCTGTGGCGTCGTCAAATGTTTTTTTGTGTACCAAATTATGTTATCCGTGCATGTATTTATAAATTAACTGATAGCGATATGAATCATAATGAGCGATATCGTAATGACATAAATTAGAAGATAATTGGAGTGTGCCATCCGGCTGAATAAATGGACATCTTGTATTTTTTTCTAACCATGCTTGTCGCAGAGTCAAAGAATATCTAATAAATGGCAGAGTAGTGCGTGTTGTAAGAAACTAGTAATTAGGTACCTAGGAAATAGTCAACGGGAATAGGCGACAACGTCTTCATAGTAGATGGCGCCGCAGTAGTTGATAGCTATTTCTGTTATAAACTCCCTAAAATAAGAAGTTACATTGACTATGGTATGTTTTGGTTCGGGTCCAGCCTTGCAGTTTATTCGTAAATTAGAAAAAGCCCTTTTTACTGGGCTCTTTCTTTAATTAAGGCGCTAGGACTAGCCAACTACTCGCGCCATACAAATGCACTTTTTAACAAATGTAATAATATGTAGTGAAACGCTTCAGAAAATCCAAATAGAACTCCAGACTGATAATGGATTGTTAATATTTTTTTATTCCATCATTTATTTAAATAATAATAAAAATAAAAAAAGTTGATTTTTCTCATTGGAAATCTGAAAGTCATTCGATTTCTCGATATAAGCAAAAACAGCATATATGCATAAACAAAAAATTCCATTTGCTTTTAGATTTCTACATTTAGTCAAAAAAGTTCGGAAATGGACACCGTTTCCGCAATGTATTTTGTATAGAAAAAGGAAACATACATTAACGAAAATCATTCGATTCCTAGACAAGGAATCATATATTGTAAGGATGACACTTATAATCGTCAGACTTAGTTAGTTTACTTGGGGTGCCTCGTCTAACTTTGCGATTTGGCTAGTACCAGGCCCTTTCGCGGTCGAATATACATACATACATATCACATTCCTTGGAATAAGCGACGTACCTGATTAGTTCACAAATGCCAGCCTTTTGACATGAATTCTATGAACGTCTTACTCGCTGATCAAAGAAAAGACCTTAACTAAAACTTACTTAATCTGTGGTCATTCTCTAAGTTAGGAAGAAGTGCGGCCTAGACTTTCATGTAACGAAATCTACCATACTTACGATAATATGTTATGTACCATATAATAAAGTGGCCTTGTCCAACCGGATCGATATACGACATTTGTATCGCGCTCATGCGCAATCGGCATGGGGGTCGGGAGCGAGGGGCCGTTCGACATTTTGATCTTTCGTTTTATTACATTATCTCTAGGGAGGGAATCGAATTCACGAAAATATCAGCAGACCGGCTGGTAGGCTATGCCTCTATAATAAGTTTCATAACCGGTCGTAAATGCAGTCATAGTATGTAACTTTCTAATTTTGGCGAGTTAAACATATCGAAAAACGATTGCGGCAATCTTTACTACCTAAATCAAAACTTTTTATTTTGGCTCTTTCAAAGATTCCTGTATTTTGACGTGTTTGTCACTCGGTGGTTGGCGCCACGCAAATCAAACGCCATACGATTCGATCACCTCACAAATCAGCCGCCACGCAACTCGGTCGCCTCCACATGTAATCTACAATCTATGATACATTTCAGAGCAATAAGTAGACAGGAGTGGGTGAAATATCGATTTGCCGTTTCGAATCACACTGTAAGTCAAGATGATTTAAATCTTATAATAAAAGTAATACATTTATCACATAAAAAGAGGCGCTCATAACACTCGGCGGCGGCGCGGGGCGGGCAGGCGGCAGGACGCCCGACTTCCGGCAGGACAATGACCTCGTGCCTAGATTTGCGTGAAAGATCGCATGTTAGTTAAATTGCCCTAGATATACCTAGCTAAGAATCGTCTTTAATTTAAGATCTCATATGAACTTATTTATAATTATCGAATGAAAATATATCTCTTTAAATTCTTTTTTTTTAAATTCTTTGCTCAATTTAAGGGAACGTATTATTTTAAGATTTCACAAAGGCGCAGAACTAAAGTTATTTATTCAGTTTGAAATACCTACATCATCTCTGCAAATTGGCCCTCCTTTGCCGAATTGCTTAGTCTAATGTCTTAGGCTAATACGGTAATATTAACTAAGAAAATACTAACTTTACACCTACTACATGATTTCATGGATAGCCCGATTTAGTTCAGGCTTTATTTTTTGGAGCATACAAAAGTATATTGTTATAGTAAAACGGTACAATAACTCGAACGTTACGAAGAAAGAGCGTCCGTTCTCATGGCCAGGCAAGTACGAGGAAACAAATCTCAAGACACGAATGCCTCTCAATGGAGGTTTAATATTAGAAGGCAAACGGCGGAGGCAGTAATCCGGAGCTAAATATAGCCCGAAGGAGTGTGGCAGCCTGCGGAGGCGTGGCGGGCGACGGCGAAGGCAGCGGCGAGGCGGAGGGGCACGCTCGGAGCATTCGTTCCAAGAAGTCTGCGGTCAGGGAACTAGTTGCCGGGTGGTGGCATCGACCAGGGGCCGAACGCCGAACCCTCTTTTGTAGCTAGGTACCTATAGCTGTCCACGTAAAAAGGCAAAGCGAGTTCTTTGGTCGAAGATTTTTTATTCTGTTAAGATAATAGGTTTCCATATTTGAGGGATAGGTACACTGACATTTACTCTGAAGATGTCTGTGTTTTCGGATCGGATGATACCCACGTATGTTATTGAACAATTACAAACAATTTAAAATAAAACAGGTCCAATTTTTTTTTCTCTAAATATGGAGCTAAATGCTATGACAGTGATAAAAAAAGTGGAATATTGGCACATTTTCCCTGAATTTGTTAAACAATTTTACACCAAATGATTAGAAATTTATTAAAGATTCCAAAAACCTATAGTGCTACTTTAGTTGTCGTACAATAAACAGAAGACATCTTGAGTAGAAGGCAAAACCGCGCCGACCCGCCGACCGGGGTGCCAGCTGCATCAAGTCTAACTATGTTAAAAATATTGTCACGTGTGAGCCATCTTCCATCTCTATCGCTATTACACACACATCGATATTATCGATACCACAGCATAATGATAACACGTAAATCGTTCATACACAAAATTACCATTATTATTTTACAAATATTATTTTATACAGGATCATTTATGCGTGACCAACTTTGAAAACGCTGGCCGTAACAATTCAGCGAACAAATCCCACAGAGGCGAACCAACAAAAATCGAAGAGTTGAAACGAATTCCTTCCAAGAAGGTAGGCGTATTAATAAAGTCTGCAGCCTTATCCCGAATCCCCTTGGAACAAAAGGGCCCGAAATCAAAGTAAAAAACCATATAAATAATATATACGAGCACATCAGTTACTTAAAAAAACCGGCCAAGTGCGAGTCGGACTCGCACACGAAGGGTTCCGTTTTCACCCTTTGGGTACGGAACCCTAAAAACAAACAACATTGTGCACAGCAACATTTCTGTTTTTGTGATTAGTTCGGTTATTCGAATTTAAAGATTTTCATGGAATCAAGCCTTTGTAATAAACACCCCGACATCTGCTGGTTGCCCTGGGGCCTAGTTACCATGTATGTTACTCTCCGGATAAATAGGCAAATAGGTAAGTCTTGCTATACTAACAGTCAAATGACGTGTTATTCGGCCGAGTGAATTGAAATGAACCAGTTCACGCTTAGTAAGAAATGCAATTAAACCTCATATTGAATCAACACTTGCCTGTTGACCTGTTAGATTGCGCAATCTAACTGTAAGCGATCCATGTGATAACTATTTGTCACGATAATTCTATTTCATTGAATGTGTTAAGGTGGCCCATCCGCGCTCATCTTCCCATACAAAAGGGGAAAGAAGATCACGCCCATATTTCTTGTCAGAGATCCAAAATTTTGCTCAAAATAGCTTTATTTGATCGAACTAGATGTCTGATGACCACTGGCATTGTAAAATTGTGTTTGGTTTCTAAGTTATAAGGTCCGAAAGTTCGAATTTTTCGCGCGTTTTATACAATAACTTTGGAGGTGGATTACGCAATGATTAAGTGAGAACATCGTAAAAAGATTAGTCATCAGACATAGCTTATTTAATCAAGATTTATGATCTATTTGGTTTTTGTGAGATTTTTGACTACAGCTGTCGTGTGGTTAACTTTTAGCTATTAGTCGTTTTGCAATTAAAATTTTCGTAAATCTTACCAAATCATACACTATGCACATTGTCTTTTTTGTGGACATGTTGCATCTTCCTCATCACGGAGCCAGTCTTAATCTTTGAAACAGAGAAGGTCCCAGAGCGCAACAACACGGTTTTGTACAGTGCCCGCGAATGAGTTAGGCCCGCCGGGTTGGGCCACCTTAATATCTCAATGCTTGGACCCCCAGCATTGAGGACCCCCATCTTCACTAAATATCAACTCACAAATATCAAATAGTCAATGTTCCCACACTTCTTGAACATCATTTCAGTTAGGTAAAAATCTGGTCTGTCCCGTAAATACGTTGGAAGTATAAATAACGGTTCCGTTATGTAAATAATAATATATTTGCCAGCTATTTTTAGGTTAACTCACTCCCGAACTCGAACTCACTCTTGCCCTGAATGGACCCCCTGAGCCCTGTCTAACAAATCTATGTAACTATAATCTGTTCTTAACATTGGATTTCGTTAAACAATGAAATTATAATAAACTGTATGTACATGTTTTTTATACTTTATGGGTTATGGAGTAAGGTTTTTTGGTCCTGGCCTAACTTTTTAAATGAGTGCAAGAGTAGGTTTATCGTAGCCATATTTAACGGTTTTTATTAACATGTACAAAGAGTAGGTATATAGTTGTAAACATGAAAGTCCCTAATTCGTGTGTTGCTCGTTCGATATTTGAAACTCGGCGAACACGCGAGAGGCAAAATAATCCAAAAATAAGAAACACTGCTAAACATCTTCCCATACCTGAAACGGGGGAACGGCAGAACGTCTAATATGCAGATCGTATAATGTCATATTTTAACAAAATTTTAAAACCATGCACAACGCATAATCGGCAGATCGTATAATTGTATAGGTACGTAGTGCATGAAGAAGTTTAAAAAATAAAATTTCTTATTTCTCCATGCATAATGTATAATAGTCACAACGTATAATATTATGATCTTTATTTAACAAAAAAAGAAAACCAAGCATATGATATAATCCAAATACTTTTCATACGATAAGCGCCCTTATGCATTTACATTTAAAGCGTATACTCGCACGCGACTTTTCGACCGTCTCAATTAGCGTTGTAGCAAATTGTTACTCTTCATCAAATATCGATTCGTAGCAATTTCAGCCTTAAATGTATCGTTATTAGGGCGCTTTATGCAGTGATTCTTGGCATATTATACGTTCTGCATGGTTTTTTAGGGTTCCGTACCCAAAGGGTGAAAACGGAACCCTATTACTAAGCCTCCGCTGTCCGTCCGTCCGTCCGTCCGTCCGTCCGTCTGTCCGTCTGTCACAGGGCTGTATCTCAGTAACCGTAACAGGTAGACAGCTGAAATTTTCACAGAGTGTGTATTTATTTTGCCGCTATAACAACAAATAGGTAAGATTAATAAATAATTAAAATTAAAGGGGGCTCCCATACAAAAAACGTTTTTTTTTTGTTTTTTTTTACGATGGTACGGAACCCGTCGTGTGCGAGTCCGACTCGCACTTGGCCGGTTTTTTGTGAATTCATGTTAGGAATATTCGAGGGAATATTATACGTTGTGACTATTAGACGTTCTGCATGATGCAAATAGTTGATTTTATTTTTAAACTCATGCACAACGTATAACATTATACGTTGTGAATATTATACGATATGCATGGTTTTCATTTTTTGGAAAAAAATACTATTATACGTTGTGAATATTATACGTAGTGAATACGACTCCCTGAAACTAACATAAGTAAGTTAGCATGTTTGATAAATTACTAATAATTCTATTGAAACCAACATGGACGTACACTAAAAAGGAGTAAACACGCCAATTCAGTGAAGAGTCGTGCCTGTAATGCAGCGAAGATGAATCAACACATGAGTTCAACCTTAGTCAGAATTTATGAAACAAGTTTAACTTATAAGTCATGGTATAGTCACTATGATTCAGCTCAGTATCAAGATATATATGTATGCATTAAATTATCTGTATGGATGAGTTTAGTGAAGGATGCCATTGTTGTTTCATAATAATATGCATACTGAATACTAACCGAAAAAATACCATGTAAAAATCTACATTTTTTTTATATGCGACCTGACATTGATGGCTAATACCACACAACTACCGTTATGATATTAGCGATATACACCACATTCCCGAAGAAATTAGGTGCCATGCCAGAACCTCCCCCTTATGAGCACGGCTACATTGAACTGGGTGGAAAACACGGACAATTTTTCATTGCCGCTTCGACCACCTTTTCATCCAATGCGATGGTACCAACCCGGGCGGGCTTAAACCCTACCACCTAGTAGGGGAAGGGGACCTACAGTTTTACATGGATTCCGAACCATGGAGCAGCTCGCATTCGTGACGAAATGCACTTGTCGAACTTGGAAAGAGAAAGACAGTGGTGCAAGTTGGAATTGAACCCAGGCCTCTGGTACGCTAGGCCAGTCCCCGCGCCACTGGGCTACGAGCCGAAGTTAGACACTTCACTTTAATTTTCAGCTTTTGGTTTTTGAATTGTTTAGTTTGATGATTATTTATGCATGCTGTATTGACATCTCGTAGAATGTACACGTAATTCTTGTTTTATTATGTAAATAATAATAACTTTGTATTATACAAATGGTGCTGTTGGACTTGGTGAAGAATGCGGACAATTTTTCATTGCTTCTTCGACCATCTTTCATTTATTATCTTTCATTATACCGTCGTATACCGTCCAACCAATCCCTGTCCGCGATTGAAGCGTTAAAGAAATGTATGTAGGTATAATCTTAAACACTGTGCTAGTATAAAGCATTGATTACGGGAGGAGGGACTGTAGGAGAATTCCAAATTATGGGTATATAGCCGGTGGCGAAATTGGTAGACGCAATACCAGCGAATGGTATGTTTTTCTGGTATGGGTCCAACCTTGCTACACTGCAAATACATTTGTAAAGTAGTAAGTTCTTTTTACTGGGCTCTTTCTTTAATTAATGTGTCTTTGCTGCACGGTCGATTATACAAACACACATGCCACATTCCTTAATCCCTGTACTCATTGAATCGACATGGACGGTTTCATTTCGCTTTCGGTTGGTCACATCTCCGCGGACCCGTCGGGCTCTAATTATTAGGTTATGATTATTGATGATGATAATTATTAGGTAGACGTAATTCCATGAGCAAGAAAGTGTAAGTAGGTATGTCGTCAATGTAACTGACCATGTCACAGACCATGAATCACCGATAAATATGAATTTTAGGTTTATCCCACAGGGGTGGGTTGAACACTGCGGGTAAATATCATTTCAAATATGCTTGAAAACACATCAAGGGAATCTGTCAATCGGAATTATACGATTCTTCTGAAATATCTCTTCAAAAATCAGATATTTCCTATGACGAGAATATCACTCATACAAGAGAAATCGTATAGGTGCAAGGAATACCCTTCAACTAATGGCTCCATCATCGCTATTTCACCAGATTGGAAATGTCACGTGGAGTCTTCGTGGTTTCTCGACAGAGGCAATTCCATGAAAATTTCCTAAGCACTCTCGCTTGTCGTGCTCGCAGCTGTATGTAATTACAATCACATGTTAGTGCCACAATAATGTGGTGACACTGTGTGCGATGTCAATGATAATTTCGTGCAACTACATACCACTAAACCACCAACACGCCGTATTATCTTATGATTAGCACAGCTTTAAGAAATTAATTCTGTTTCCTTTTATGCCAGTAATTTGCATGAATACGCGCAATTTTGCCAACATTGACAAAAGATAGCTGAACCATGGTCTATAGCAGCAACTTTCTCGAAGTAAAAACCAGCATATTGTCAATTAAACATTAGATCAATGCCGGGAACTAGTTTTGTAGCATGACAGATGACAGACACGAGATGATAAGATTACGAACGGATTTATTAATCAGAACGATCCAAAAGACGTCAATACTATAAAAAACAAAAAAAATAAGAACATTTTTAACGTTTACTTAAAATAATACCTACTTCCTGATGCATCAAAATGTGATGTAACGAATAGCACATTCTTATCGCTTGAAATTCTATAAATTAGGTCACAAAATAAGTGCTCACACACAAATGTCGATCAAGGTGTGCAAAAGACCGTTATCAGTAACATGAACAACTACGCGAAACACAAATATTACCCATATTTGTGTCTATATACGTAACAAAGTTTTCACCTAATTTCAGATAAATGTTTCATATTTGCATGATAAAGCTCATGTAATTATCATTTAGTTACGGTGGAAAAGCAAAGACGGACAATAAAACAAATATAAAAGAATTGGTACTAATTAAAATGGTCTGATTTCGAACTATATATTCCTCACCATAATGAGAAACGTTATAAGAGTGGCGTTATTTTATAATAAAAAAATTGTACCTGTGTAAGTTATAAAAGGCAAGCGAGATGAGTTAAGGCTACGCCGTCCACCCGTGGGAAAAAAATATTGCCCCAACACATTGACACAACGTGCTCACTCACACAAATGTAAGACATTTACACGGCGCACATTGGATCACGATGCACGGTGGACTTAGACTATGTATTTTTTTAATATAATACAATTATTACGTATTATTTCATTGTTATAATCCCACATGTTTGTGATTATTACAAGTGAGCCTGGATATAAACCTTTTTCTTTGTAAAATCATGCTACCATGCCTATCTGAATCATAGAATCCTAACGGGTTATTAGAGTTATTGTGAAGTTTTTTTAAAAGACACGTGTGTGTTTGTAAAAATGTGTGCACTTTTTTGTTATGCGACCTGACATGGATGGCTAATGTCACATAACTACCGTTATGAATACACCACATTCCCGAAGGAATTAGGTGCCTTTCCAGGACGTTCCCTTTATGAGCAGCGCTACTATGAACTGGATGGAAAACACGGACAATTTTTCATTGCCGCTTCGACCATCATTTCATCCATCGCGATGGTACCAACCCGGGTGGGCTTAAACCCAACTACCTAGTAGGGGAAGGGGACCTACAGTTTTACATGGATTCCGAACCAAGGCGCAGCTCGCATTCGTGACGAAATGCACTTATCGAACTCGGAAAGACAAAGACAGTGGTGCATGTCGAAATTAAACCCAGGCCTCTGGTACGCTAGGCCAGTTTCCGCGCCACAAGGCTACGAGCCGCTCAAAGATTGAAAATATTTTTAAACGAGGAGAAAGCGAGTGGTTTGATTTCAGAAAATATGTTGCAGGGCTCGGTCTCGTGCGTTTTTACGGCAGTAAAGTACATTGCCGACCGGCGCCGGCCGCCTTTAATTCGTGATATTTTATGGCACGCAGCTGGCCTATTCTTTTGAAATATGTTACAAATTCACATTTGTATTATCTATGCAAATACCTTGGCATTTTCAATACATCTAAAATAAACTACGTACATAACTTACGAATTAACTCCTTACGTTTATGTTTTTATTCCTAGTCCGATCAAGTGGGTCGGTGATAGTTCAATCAAAAATATGTAATACTAGCTGAGGTACCCGGCTAAGCTCGGGTCAATTTCGTTTCGGACTGATGTCGGGATGATCAAACATTTTATGTTATACCAGAAGGGATAAAAGTATCTATTTTCATTTAGGAATCAATTTATTACTACCAAATGTGCATTTTAAATAAATTATCAATTTTTATTGTAGTTATGGTTCACTGTTTTGGCTATAATGGCTTACACATAAGATATAGATGTATACTGTGGCGGACTTTTTTGTAGGAATATTTAAGATAAACATTTCTATCATGTATAACATACGTGTAACTTTAGCGGTTTTGGCACCGCACCCCAGAATATCTCGCAGATGGTAAATTGTTTCCTGCTTACTTGATATTTTGGACAATTCACACAATATCTTTATAAATTGTAGCCTATGTGTTATTCTGATGTATAAACTATATCAGTCCATCCATTCAGTAGTTTTTACGTGAAAGAGTAACTAACATCCATGCATACTTACAAACTTTCGCGTTTATAATATTAGTAGGATGCACTAGAGCAGAATTGAGCGGAAGTGTCGTGCACGGGCGGCCTAGTTTTGAGTTGACTATAAATGTGAAGGGTTATTTAGTTTTTGTATTATCAGCCTTCAGGTGTTACATTAATGTACCTTCCAATCTCATTGAGGCACATATATAACGATAAAGTTTAACTGACAACTTTAATTCTATTCAAATCAAGTTATCTTGCAATACTATTATAGTAAAATAACATAGAGCACGCTTCTTGCGAGACTTCACATTGTGCGGTACACCGATGAGAAATCCTTTTCATAACGAAAGGTCGTAAGTACAAGCGAAATATCCACAAACCCCACGTCGCAAACGTCCGCGCGGCAGCTCCGTCGGGACGGGACTGACGACCCGCTCGCTGGCCGCGTAATATGTATGAACGTTTGTATGAAAATTTGACGCCGTGCGCGACATTTACGTTGGTTAATTAATTTGAATAAAATATTTTGAAATTTTGCTAGTTTCGAGGTATGGGGTCACAGTTAAAGATATAAGCAACCCAAGATAATAAAAATATCGTCACTTTTTTAACTGAATATATTCATTAAATTTGCAGAAAGTTAAGCTGTTTTCAAGAAAATAGACAGGTTCAGATTTTTTTTTACATAAATCGAAAAGTTTTATTAAAAAACGAAAGGTATGGGGTCCTTATGTAACAGTTGTTCTTTCCAACACATATTTTTAATCATGAGTTATCTTTTTGCATGTGCTATAAATATGGGTTCAAAAAACTACAATTTCACAAAATCGCACGACTGAGGCTTAACCAGTTGCTGGCATAATTAAGGTGTGCAATTTAATAAAAAAAATAAAACATTTCACTAAAAAGTACAGATTATTGCATGTTTCATATTTTATTCTTAAATTTAATTAGAAAAAAAAATACAGTCGACCACCGCTGTAATTTCATTGTAAAGCTGTGACATTAGGCCTGTTATTTTCGCTTTGGTAGGCGCCATGAATTTTCTCAAAAAAAAAACGAATTAAAGGGTCTTATTACTATTCTAATAATAGAACATTATTATTTCAAAATAGTTAATAAAAGAAATGTTTCTATCTTTAAAACCAAGAGCGTATTGGAAACGGACGAAACGATGGAAGAACACCTACATTTTACACACATATCTATGTAAGTCAAGGGCAGGAATAGGAACTCTTTGCTTAGTTCTACATTGTTCTACTTAGTTACCAATATAAGCACTGAGTGACGGGATACGATCTGTTTTCCATCAGGTTAAAAAGTTAGTTTGCTCATAGTAAACTTCTTAAATGCGCCAATGATATGAGCTAATACTGCTGTACAGCGTACGATGATAGCATGCAACCATTCATAGTTTAATCAGTCATTTTACTATTTAAACAAGGTCACGAATTTATCTTTATTGTGTTGAATCATGACTTAGTAAAACATTCTGATAAAATTATGAATGGAAATTTCATAATAAATTGTAAGAGCACATACTTACGAAGTGTTAGGTCATTATGTGTTTATTAAATAATTTGTAAAGACATTTATGAAAAAAGGTGTTTTTTTATGTAACTTTACATGGATGGCTAATACCGAACTAACCGTCTGATATTAACCTAACACACCACATGGGAACTAGGTATATTGCTCGGCTGCATTGAACTGGATGGAAAACACGGACAATTTTCATTGTTGCTTCGACCATCGTGGTACCAACCCGGGCGGGATTAACCCTACCACTTAGTATATAAGGAAGGGGACCTAGAGTTTTACGTGGAATCCGAACCATGGCCAGCATCCAACCAAAATGACCGAAAATGGTTACGCATCCAGAACCTAACCGCGCTAAGCTCAGCTTTTCTATTCGCATGGCGTTGCACACTGAGCTACCGGGGCTGACAAAATGTATGTCTGTAGATGAAGCGAAAGAGGTATTCTGTGATGGTACCCTATGGCGCTCTCTCATCTTTGCTTAATCCTCCGAGAAAAGGGCGTGAGTGGGTGGCTCTGTATTTCATTATAACGATTATAAAATCCAAGGTATTTTTATATATCTTTCTGTCGGTACGTCCGCTTATTACGCTGCAGTTTTGTTGGTTGATTTTTTCCACCATATTAACCACCAGCTTAACATATTACCATAACTCTCAATTCCTGAGCGGTAGCAGTATACTCAAAATTATAGAAGTTGGGGAAAAAACAGTTTGTTTTTCGTCATATATTAACACGGACAACGCCTTGGTTATCACTAAAACCCGCAATTTATAAGCATGTACTGAAAGCATAATTATTTAAGTATTTAATTCTTTATTATATTAACGTGCATTTCCAAAACGCCACCAGACTGTTCATTACCTGTTGAACCTCGCAATGCCATTTACAATGAGAAATAATTAAAGACACGATGTCTTTAATTATTTCGTGCTTACTATTCGAAATAAGTAAGTATTTGACGTTGGCATAGCAACAGTATAACGACAACTGGACAAATATGCAAACGATAATGTAAGCCTGTGCAAATCTTTATATGACGATAATTGTTCCACGTATCAAGAAGCAAAGGTGATTGTAGTACTAAGGGGGCCGGCTTCATATAATACTTCGAAGTTCGGTCTTCTAGACGAGTTCAAAATTATAAATCAAACGGAAATGATCCACCTAAAACAGTGGATCAAACTGAATTGAGTAACTAAATTCATCAATTCCAGCAGAAAAGATAAGCTTTTTACGATTTTTACTAATATACATTTAAATTATATTGTATTACCCTCACTATACATGGATCACTAAAATTCTATTGCACTGGCTATATACATATTTGCTGACAAATTTTCTGATGCTTACGGGGGGTGCCCCCGTAAGCATCAAACGTAGTTTACTAATCATTTGAAAACCACTGTTCCAATTTACTTGATATTTGGTATCATATATCTGGCAACAAATATCTGTGTCTGCATGCCTTTGTTTTTTCGGTAAATGTATCCTGAGTGAAACCACAGAGAAAAAAAAATTGTATGAAGATTTTGTTTTTGCTTTCATCCGATTCGGTTTGGATTTTTCAAAAAAACAAAAGCATGCAGACACAGATATTTGTTACCTGATATTTAGTATCAAATATCAATTAAATTGGAACAGTGGTTTTCAAATTATTAGTAAACTACGTTTGTATGGGGAGCATCGCTTACGGGCCGTTCTTAAGACATGCATCAAATCTGGTGTATCACTTTGGAGGCAAGATGGTCGACGCGGCAATGAAACATTGTTCGTGTTGTTTATGCAGTGGACAGGGGGGTGCATAGGGGAGGTCTTGGAATATCTCCTAGTCCCTTCAGGACTGTGGTGCGTTGGGTCAGTATCATGATTGAATGTAGTACCATATATAGTATATGCGGTATAAGCCATCCATAAGAAAAAATCTTTAAGTGAGATTTTTACGGATATGCCTGGTTATGGATCTAGTCTGAAACACAATCAAGTCATAGAATAAAAAAAAAATCTATAGTCCTGTCAAGAAATTTAACATTCTTTAAATTTTTACTTTTGTTTTATTTTTGATGATAATTATTAAACTATTGTGCTGTGTGGATTCCGGCAGGTAAAAATAATATAGTTGGCCCACTCCATTACTTCCCGTGCATTTCGTAAGAGCCAACTAAGGGGTTCGTCTGCCTTCCTTACTTGCTAGGTGGTCGGGTTAATTCCGCCCAGGTTGGTTTGGATCGTTTATTCAAAGCGATGGTCGAAGCGGCAATGAAAATTGTCCGTGTTTTCGATCCAGTTCAGTGTAGCTGTGCAATAAAATGAATATTCTGGCATGGCACCTAGTTCCCATGAAGTGTGTTGGGCTAATATCGTGACGGTAGGTGTGGTATTAGCCATCTGTGTATGTCCAGTAATAAAACAAATTGGCTAAAAACTTAGCAGACGTCCCCGAAATGCATGATTTTAAACTACTATCCTCCTGACGTTCTTCAAGTCTACTACTATATACTATAAACTAGTTTAAATACTTTAAAATAAAATAAAATTGTTTTGGTATTTGGCATTTGCATTGGGAGCGTTGGCTTCGGCGAAGCCTTGTTCCCAAAATAGCTTCATTTCAATGTCCGTTGAAGGCATCGAGTTACCTCGATGGTATAGCACCATTATAGCACACAGTTCAAACTTGCGCCTGATTATGTACATACCAGGCGCGGCGAGCATGTGAAGGCCATCTTAGAATGTATCGAAAGGCCACTACGGTGTTGAATTTTTAATTTTAGAACGCATTGATTTTACTATGCCGCTAGATGAATTTATACTAGAAGTCATGAAGTCCATATAGAAAACTGGTTGAACATATCGCGTTCCACATTTAAATTTAGAACCCTGTTTGAACCGTTATTCTGCTACGTCGTCTCCCCAAACTTGATGGCGCCCGCTTTTAATACACAGATGAGACCTAGATAATACCTCGATCGTGAAATCGTCTTACGTGTACGTAGGGCTAGTATAATAAATATCTACATTTACGCAATGAATATTTTAGGAGTTTCCATTTGAAACATATTTTTTTGTATTATTTTGCCTTGTTCAGTGGAGTAAACTAATGATTTCCACACTAATGATCATCACATTGCATAAAATTATCTGCTAGCCATCGATAAACTGCACTGATATATAATCAAAATGGTCATAATACACATGCTAATTATAAATTGTTTACTGTTACCATGCGTCCGTTACCGACTGATTTCTAACGAGAATATTATGTTCTCACTGGAACACACGCCATCATTGACTCAACTCTAGATAAGAAACCGCCAAAGGATAACCTGACATGATAGAGCGGAGTGTGCTCCTGTCACGAGCCTTGTAACTGTCGCGTGCGTAATCCGAGAGCTAAAGGGCCGTTCATTAATTACGTACATAGTTAAAAAACCCAATGGAGGTGCGCTGGGCTCGCGATCTCTTGGTATGGGCCGCAATTTAGATTAGCGATGCGCTCGAAAATGTGAAAGGTAACTTAACTGGCATGGCTATTAGACATAGCTTTCCAAACTGCAATCACCTCGTCGGGGTCTACCTATGAGGTGAGAGTATTGTCCACGCCATATGCTCCGCTTTAGATAATCCAGGTAAATCATTTTGTGAATTATATGTTTTCAATAAATTAAATGACAGAAAAAAATACATTCAAATAATGATGGCCATACCTATGAAAACTCCTAGAAAGTGTTTTTTTATTAATCATTTAACAATGTTTAAATGAAGGTAAAATGTGTGCCTAACAACTCAAATTCCCATTCCCTTTTTTCATTTAAAAAAGCAGATCAACGAAATTGATTTTGATAACATCACACTCAATTCTGACTATGTGCCTAGCTTACGTATAATATGCGCAGCCCCTAAGCCACATATGCGCAAAAGATAACGCGCGTGCAGCTTCGTGTATAATAATTTGATTCATCAACTACCTGACAAGTGTATATAAAGGAGGAATGCGAACGTTTTTCCGGGTTGTCTACTACTCCGCTATAAACATTAGCTTAGCTATTTCTGAAGGACAAGAAGTACTGTTTGATATTTAGTTTCTATCAACAGTTCTTGGAAGTATCAGTTACGTTCGCTTGCCTGTGATAGAATAATTAGATATTTTTTTTACATAAAATTAAATAATTCCGGAAAATCCGTGGGAAAAATAAGTAAAATTCTGCACCAATCGGCAGAGTTTATTTCATAACGTCCGTCCTCTTACTGGGTAGAATATTTGGCATCCACTTCTGATAGTTGCAGAATTTATAGAATTCCCTCACTCACATCTTATACCGGTCAGCTCGGTCCTGGATGCTTTATAGCAATCACAATAAAAAAAATACAATAACTGTTTCGAATGCAGATTAAAGTGCGTCTTCACAAGTGATTGCAAGAGCTAAAAAGGGGTATACAGATTTTGTAAACAGCTTGACATAAATCCGTCGGGTAGTGTAGTAAATTTCGAGTTTTATCCTTTCACCTGTCACTCATATTGCTTTCTCAGTGCGCCAATGAATCAAAACCATCCAACAGCCTTATCTAATAATCCGAGCACTGATCTACTGGAGTGACAAGCATCCTTTTGTCTTACTTTTGAAACTAGTCTTGGCTTGTAAGGATTACTTAATAAGTAGGCATGTCTAAATAAAACAAATAAAAAATAAAACAAATAATGTTTTAAATAACTGCCACTTTGGAATCAAGTTTTTTCTAGTGTTGTATAGATAGTTTTATATTTATATTTACAGTTATTGAAAGGATAGTTTGCTTGATCTTTTATTTTTAAGATACAAATCATTTAAGAAAGAAGGAAAGAAAGTTTTAGATTTTTTACATTAAACAATAATATTATTTTATATTAGTAAGCTACGTCATAGTAGCAAAATCAGGTGGGCCTCGCTCGGACAACTCTCACACAGCTATATAGCATTGCTATCAAGTAGCATCTATAATCTATATATAAAGTCAAGTAACGTTTCTTCTTTATTTATAGCAGCGTTATGATTGAGGTCGCTTTCTCTCCACATCTACTCCTTAGTTGATCACTTCCTGACTCGAGAATAAAAACAGTGTTTGCATGTTACTTCTTTACAAAATTTGATTGATGATCTATCTGAATAATAAGATATTTTTCTTTATTTATCTTTATTTTAATAAATAATTAAATCCTTAGTAAATTGTTGTATTGTTGTTCGCTTGTTTGGCTTATTCATATACCACACCCAACGAAAAAATAACACCGATTTTTCTCGTTGACCACAGCTAAAATTTCAGCAGAACATCATTTTCACGTAAAATTCAGGTGCCATGTCAGGACCTTTCCATTATTAGTAAGGCTACATTGAACTGGGTGCAAAATATGGAAAACGTTTGTCCTAATTATGAACAGAGAAAACGCCATTGAATAATCTGTATTTTAATGATTGATTAAAAGTAATTAAAAAATATTTTATAAATTAATGAAGCAGAAAATGGTAATCTTTTGATTTTGTAAATAAGCTGAAAAAAATATGTTTAAGTAAACATTGTTTACCTAAATGTCGTCATTTCATATCAAATTAACGTATAATCTTAATGACATAACGATTACGAGCATACAAAATATCTATCATCTACTTACTACTTCTGTATATTACTTTAAAGTTACATGTAAAGCAGTTAAACATATTGTTATTATCATAGATACCTATGACTATGGAAAGTTTCACCACAATAGTAACATTCTAAAAGATTCGAAACCACTTAATGTACACCAGAGTTGATCAACGAGGCAGATCATTCACCCCGGGACACAAGAAAAAGAGCGGACAAATTAAATATAAAAATACCTTTATGGTCTAGAGTAGTGGCATAATGGTCGGCCGTTAACCTTACAACGGCAGCCTTTACCAAGGTGATCTCGCCACCTTAAAACATGCTCCCATTGCGGACCACGTTGTCAGAGTGCGAGAACCTTCAACTGGCAATGCAAAGATCGTATCTAGGGCTGATGAAACGAATATGTTCGCAGTTAAAACACAATAAGCCGATAGCGTCAAAGTTTTACTTAGTTTTTATTGGTACTACCGCTGTAGTCATTATCTTCAAATGACAATCTGGCGTCGTTCAACCGTGATGAGTAAAAGCACCTTGCCAGCTGGAATGGTTTGCCAAGAAAGTTCGAAATCTTAGTTGAGGAACGTCTTGTAAATCCAAGGTTTTTAATGTAAAACCGAGTAAGGATTTTTGAAATAATTCATGACATATTTCTTATTTCATAATGCCATATTTTTTGTTTAAAGTTCTTAATAATGCTAACAGAATACCATTCCTAAAATACGTGGCCTCGGTAACTATCTTGAAAATCGAAACGGATTGTACTGTTTGCTAGCCAACAACAACAAATTGATCAATAAGGATTTTAATATCTTTGAATCCCGAAGCATTTAAAAAAAAGTGAATATCCAACAATATTTTTGCAGAACCGCTCTTTGATAATCTTTCCACAAGGTCAGAAGTTCATTGTTCACATAAAACTGTAAACAACTGTGTCCAACATGTTATGCATTTTTTGAGCCCACAAACCACCTCCCCTCTAATTAATGATACGCAATGTTGTCTTCTCAGAAAATATGGTCGCAAAACATTCCAGCATGTCCGGATTTTCCTATTGAAATCTCCGAACACTAACGTCAAGATCCGCAAAGAACAAGGTATCTACCGCATTCGGATGACGACGGGACATTCGAATGACGTAACCCTGAGACGCTTCTTGTTTCGTACGCGCACAGATGATCACACACGGCACCGTAGTTGTATGAGAAAAAACGCCAGCCGTGTGCGTCGGACACCTCGATGAATTGGACAGGGTTTCGAAGCACTACGGCAAGCAAACATGAAATCTAATGGAGCTAACTTAACGGACATGATTGACATGTAATAAGGTCAGAGGGATTCCAAGGTTTTAAAACCTAAAAGTTGTGGTTTGCTCACATTAGAATCTAAATCGATGATATTAACTACTGAAGTTTTCCGGAGTCCTAAAATGTTCAAGGTCAAACGACTGGTAATTACCGTACGGCAAGATGGGAGGCTTGACCTATACGCGTCAGCGGACGTGTGATCACCTCAACCGACGCGACGACGCGTCGCGGTCGCCTCCGCCAACCGCCGCCGCCAACGGGACGGCGGCTACCTGGCGGAGGCGGCGGCGACGGCTGCCGCTAATGTATTCACAATCTTCATAATCGTGGTCTCCTGAGCTCTCAATTGGACAGCTCTGGTCGAACTCGTCAAGGAAATCAAACTCGATTGCGACATGACGCTATTTATGCAAATCGATTGTGATAAAAACTGAGTTCTTGGTATCTAAACATTCGACATGACATAAGTCGGTAGGCCTTTTATATGATTAGCAAACTTTTTAAACATTTTTTACCGCTTCTGTTCTTGGTTTTCCGGCAGCATCATTTTCTATGTCCGCCTAAAATAGCGAAAACTTCTTGACCGACTTACTTCTTGAAAACTTGACCTACGTACAATTTAGCCAACACATAAAAAATCCTTAAAGAGCATATAAAGAGCATATATAAAACAAATGCATTATTTTTATGGTTGGAAAGACATAAGAGAAACGAAAGGAAGAATGTCAAATAACTACTACAAAATTGGATGTTGCCTGTAGCAGACGAAACGGTTTTGATACACCTATTAAATACGTGCTTTATTCCAGGATCAGGCATACCCGATCAGGATAAGACTCAAGACATTGATGTTCTCCAACATGATTATGATTATGAATGCAATACCTTAGTAGCCGCTTAGTAACACGAGGACGATGGATGCCTGGCCACACATACGGCGTGTGACCACCGGATGACAAGTGGTGTCCATTTAAATTGCAAGTTTATGTTAATTGTCAGCGCAGACAACGCGACGTAAGATGATACCTGTGGTTCACTTGGAAAGGACGTTTCTAATTACAGCTTGTATTCATAGTATTTGTCATGTGTAATAATTGCAAAAATATTATTATCAAAACATGTCACGAAAACTAAGCCTAATGAGGAAATAGGAGTGAAAGCAATGATGTATCTGTTTAAAGAATAATTCACACAACAAGAAACCAGTTTTCTTGCTAATCAGAAGGGTTAAAGCAGAAATCAAAATTAATACGACAAGCTGTTTCTTGCATTGCGGAGAAACATATGAATTATTCTGTGGAAAAAGCTACTTGTCTGAGGTGAGTGCACCGCACCACATTGCACTCGGATCACTTCTTTGTTTAAGAATGCATTCTTTTCATTTACTGTAAATGTTTATATATTTGCATTTTAATATTGTAAGATTATCAAAGCGTTCTCAGCATTTGATGATAAATCTTGTTTGTCAAAAACAAGCCGTGTTTTTTACTTGTCTACATCCTGTTTGGATGCAATTAAAGATGAAAGAAAATAAGGCGCGAAGAATTTACCGGTATCTGTGCCGACTATGTGCCTGCCTTGAAATGCTTGAAGTTAGGTTATACTTACAGAAATACTACCATTTAGCTGCAGCATTCTTGTTCTAGTTCTAGAACATGAGTAGCACAGGACACCACCGCAAACGTTACCGCTTGTTTATTAAAACCAATATGAATATTGTGAGTAAATATACCTTTTAAATTTACTTATTCCAAGGAATGTGACATACTAAACGAAAACGTATATTTACTTAAGTCAACCTAGGACCGCCCATAGCGTCTGATACTAAATACGACTTTGGTGACGACGGCAATGTTTGAATGTTCAATCTTTGCAGTCAAGGTCCGTAACGCAGGTGTAGCGTTAAATACATGTATGTAGGTATAATCTTAAATACTGTGTTAGTAGGATGCGTTGATTACGGAAAGATGGACTGTAGGAGAATTCCAAATTATGGGTATACAGCAGGTGGCAAAATTGGCTGGACTCAATACCCGCGAATTGTATCTTTTACTGGTTCGGGTCCAGCCTTGCAGTATATTCGTAAAGTAGTTCTAATTACAGGGATCTTTCTTTAATTAATGCGTCCTTGCTTCACGGTCGATTATACATACATACATGGCACATTCCATGAATATTGTGGTCCGAAATAAATCATTATACTGTTATTAATAATATTATTAACAATACATTAATTGAAGTTTTAGTACGTGAAAGACACGACTCATTAGGTAAGCTAAATCAAGGTACATGGCCTTGTGATATGACTGGTAGGTGTTTGTTTACGCACTTGTGGTTGTGGTTTGGAATATTTAGTGACATCGTTGAATTCTGGCCAAGTGTAAGCCTGCCAAAATACATTCACGTCATAACATAGACGATATTTTGTAGCGAAGGACAATTCCCGTGTTTGCTTCATACCAAAGCAACCTTTACTTGTTTTTTTTTCAATATTGATAGTTTCACCAATTATGTCAGTCAGTCAGCGTGTTTGCGTCCACTGCATTGCGTACATACGCCTCTCCAATTTTTCTCCAGTCCTCCCGGCCCTCAACGGTACGGAACCACTGCTTTCCGCCGACGCACTTGATGTCGTCGTCCCACCTGGCGGGTGGTCTTCCCACACTCCGTTTTCCTGTCCACGGCCGCCAGTGCAGGACACGGTTACTCCAACGGTCGTCGTCTCTTCGGCTGACATGACCAGCCCACTACCATTTGAGCTTAGCCACCCGGTGTCCAATATCGACTACTTTGGTACGTCGGCGGATTGCCTCGTTACGCACCATATCCCGAAGCGATATTCCCAGCATGGCTCGCTCTATTGCTCGCTGGGCAACTTTCAACCTTTGGAAAACGGCGACCGTCAGAGTCCACGTTTCACATCCGTACGTCATAACCGGGAGGACGCACTGGTCATATATTCGGGTATTTAGATTTTGCGGGAGGTCAGACCTCAGAGCGAATTTTAGCTTTCCAAAGGCAGACCAACCCAGTTGAATCCGTCTCTCAAACTCCTTTCAGTCCTTGTCTATCAAGCCGCAGAATTTGACCGAGATATACGTACACTTCAACCTGTTCGATCACTTCTCCGTCGATAACGTTTTGTCCTCCCGTCATACCCTCGGTCTCCATGACCTTGGTTTTGTACCGGTTCATCTTCAGACCTACCCTTATCGATGCATTATAAAGGTCTTCCAGCATGGACTGAAGCTGAACTCGGGAATTCGACAGAGCGGGGAAGCGGAGATGCGTTGATACCCACATTGTCCCATTCAAGCGTCTTGAACACATCTTACAATGCGTTAGTGAAGAGCTTAGGTGAGATCACATCCCCCTGCCTTACGCTTTTACCAAGGGGGATGGGTTGGGTATTTTCATGGAGTATACATACTACATATTATTGATTATACATTTTTGAGAGTGATAAACCAGCATCACTTCAACAAAATTTTTGGCATAAAATATTGCAGGCATTTTTATCTTATCCTAAATAATTGACAAGAAGTAGTCACTGTTATCGTTTTAGATTATTTCGCAGTACAGCACTCAAAGATATGTCTACCCATGATTATGAGGCTTTCGGACGTGTATGCTCATATTTTATTACATTAAAATCTGTATCCAGTGAACAATTCTAAACCTTGCCCTGAGACCCTCCAAAACTAACCCAGAATATATAAATTAATATTTTTATTAACTAGTATGGAGTGTTTGCTTATAGAGAAAACCGCATAATCTGATGTCAGATGGAAAGATAATTATTATATATTTAGCATGAAGAATTTCTCATATTCAACTGACCGCATTTTCTTATCCACAAGTGCTAATTTGCTTTATCTAACAGCACTGTATAATACTGCACGGCTTGTATCAAACCCATATATTTACAGTTTAGTACCGCGCCAAGCAGCCTCCGATCCTTCAACGTACGTCATCGTGACGTCAACGGGATGTTCTGGTAAAGGAAAAGTGGGTCACACCTCTAACTTTCACGGCGAATGACGTCACAGTTACAGCCGACGTCTGCGGGAGGTACGGTTGTTATGCAAGAAAAATATTGGAGGATCGTCAAACTGTTACAGATATTTAGGCCACCTAGATAAAATTTACTGCCGTCATAATGTGTTTAATTTCGTATATATTCAAGCAACTGGTAATCGGTTACATTTAATCTCACGAATAAAATTGATTAAGGCTGGAATGCAACGGTTAACGTTAATGTAAAATATTTTCTGTGAGATGGTGCACTAGAGTATTTATATTACATTTTTTACTATTCGGCTGAATGTTTTTTAAAGATTGATCAATTAAAACGAAATGACTTTCATAAAGAATGCATATATCATATTGTTAGCTTTCACCCGCTTCTCACTAACAATACGTCTTTTATACAATATACATTCACTACTTACTCAGCATCCATGCAACACAAAGTGATGGCACATATAAAGCTACAAATACCCATATGTAGCTTTATATGTCATATAGCACGCCAGGCCCTAAATATATTAAATAGGCCCTCAACTAGTGGCGTTAAATTATTTTTAATAATCTGTGGAAACGGTTGCTAACGGGGATCGAAATAATGACTGATCAGAATTACTTAACACGCTTTCTTTTATCTCAACGCTTAGCGGTTGCGAACTATACTGTCGTCGCTACCCAGTGTCGACCTCCACATGTTTCACATCTACAACTCATCCAAACTACTATATTGGTTGTCCGTGCCATTTTAGTCTGTATTTCTTCGTGTTATAAATAATCGTTTGTGATGTAACTCATGGAGCGGGTGTATTTTACCAACGTCACAATGCATTTAAAATGTGTTTCCCAAGCAATTGTGCAAATTGTAATTTACATATTGTTCTCAATTACAAAAGGATACGTACCTTTGTGAAGTCACAATACTGAGGCATAATGGGTTTGTATGGCTTAAGTAAGGTGACATTTGTTTCTTGTCCACTTCGTCTTGTTTTTATTGAATGACCCTGGACTTGTCTCGAATACATATTTATAATAACACATTCAACTTACGCCCGGTTCCACCACCCTTAGTTACAAAAATCCCCAAGTTATCTTTCAGTTACACCATACAAATATGCAATGTAACCGAAAGTTAACTATCAGATTTCAGGTAACTGGAGGTGGTGAAAACAGGGGTTAAACATGTTCGACTTTGACATCACGATAAATGAGCCATTTTGATCATAAAGACAACATTTCATGTTCCAACAGTTTCTGCTCGAACATGAAATGTATTTTACCTACATTGTAGGTACTGTAAAAAATATATATTTTAATGTTAGAAGAAGCAAAATTCCCGTTCCCCGTTGGCTGCTCACCTGAAGATGAGCCAAATAGAAAGCCGTTTTAATCTGAAAGGCCTGCTATCTTAGTTAAGGTAAAAATGTCTACAATCGCATTTTTTCTCACCATTTTTGAGGAGCGGTCCCGGTGGTCAGAACCGCCCACGTTATATTCGCCGTGCCGCTGCGCGGTCACGAGACATCGTGTCGCGTTATTTTTATACGCGAGAATGTCCGCATTGTATTATCGGCGTCGCAATTCATTCAGTTTTCTAGGACTAATTAGTTTTCGGAAAACATTATTTTGAGCTCAACTGGCAATCGCTATTTAAAGTTTTCATAAGAATTTCAATAACTTTTTTGTATGCAAGTGGTTAGAAAATTTTACTTTCGCCAAACTATACTAGTGGCTCTCTGAGCTGTATACCTCGCGAGTCTGTAATTTTGAACATTTCAATTTTTTTTTTATTTCATTTTTTTTTAAACTGGCTCAACTAAAAAAATCTATAAAAATATCGAACCTGCTTACAAAGCAGGCTTCAAGCGAATCAGTTGAGAAATGCGACCTGTAGAGGAGAAATCTTGACATACGAAAGCATTTTTGCCCTATCTTGAAATGGAGGCCTTCGCGAAAATGAAACGGTATGCCGGAGATTAGCTAATAGGATGCCAATACCAAAGAAATTACCAATTTTTCAAAGGTTGTATAGCTTGAGAATATAGGTGCACTCGGACTGAGGCGTTACCATGGCGTTACCAATGCAACTTAAGAACGGCCCGTAAGCTATGCTCACCATACAAACGTAGTTTACTAATAATTTGGAAACCGCTATTCCAATTAAATTGATATTTAATATCTAATATCAGGTAACAAATATCTGTGTCTGCATGCTTTTGTTTTTTTGAAAAATCCAAACCGAATGAAATGAAAGCAAAAAGAAAATCTTCATACGAATTTTGTTTTCTCTATGGTTTGACCCAGAATATATTTACCGAAAAAATAAAGGCATGCAGACACAGATATTTGTAGCCTAATATTAGATACCAAATATCAAGTAAGTTGGAACATTGGTTTTCAAATTATTAGTAAACTACGTTTGTATGGGAGGCGAAATTTTCTGATGCTTACGAGCCGACCTTAACGTCAAATTTAATCACTCACTAGCCTGTTCATCCGGTGAATAAATTTACACTGGTAAATCCCCTCGTCCCACGGAAATAAATCCAGTGCGCACGCTTGTATTATTTTTGAGTACCAGCACAAAGGCGTAAGCTAAAATTGTAAAAAATGACTGAATTGATGCTGTACCTTAAACTGAACTAATTACTACTATTACGTATTTTGGCGGAAACTCGACAAGTCTACCCTGCATACTGACAGTTCGTTCAACATTATTGTATGTATGGTTTCAAATATGGAACAATAAATATTTCTTAAAAAAAATACTCGTGAAACACTTTACTACAGATGAAATCACAAACGTATTCATAAATATAGACGACGCATTTCCTAAGCCGTTATTTTATTAACAGTTGAACGAAATCTGGCTTTTTGTGCCAAGTTCACGATATCTGAGTAAGCCAGCGCGTCAAATAATCGCTTGGTTATTATTAAATTAATTGCGTAGAAACAGCAATACTGTTGCTAAGCTGATCGCGAATAGTGTGTGTAATATTATCGAGAATAGTTTTGAATGTATGAGTAGAAGTCAATTAATGAGATCTATATGATGGCAAATACCACAATAATGTATATATTACAATACCACTGATGTACATATTTTTGCACAAAAGGAATGATGTGGAAAATGTTAAGCAAAATAATACCTCGATGATCTCTAGACCTAGACCTAATTATTCTTATTGCAGTGTTACGTGCCGCGTGCGATGAGAAGATACAAACTGCGTAATAGAAAAAATATGAAGGTACTTAGAAGAGCATGCTGTGAAGAAAAACTAAAGGAAATATAAGTGAATGATTACATCAGCGGAATGACGGAATGGAACATTCTATAGTAAGAAGTAAAGATAAAATATCTAAGCGAATTCCTGTGCATAGGAATCAGGAACATTTAAGCCGAGAAAACCGCTTTTATAACCGTTCTCAAAGCTTGTAGGTAATATTGAGGAAGTTTTATTGTGTAACTGGATATGGATGGCTAAAGCAACATCCCATATCACATCACATTCTCGAAGGAATTAGGAGTCGTGCCAGGATCTTTTCCATAAGCGCGGTTACATTCAACTAAACGAAAAACACGGGCCAATTTCCATTAGGTTCAACAATATTTTATACAATGCGATGCGGAACTACCACCGAGAACGCAGGAAAGAGGATATACAGTTTAACATGGGTTCGGAAACATTGAGTAACCTAAAGTCTCAGAGAAAATGCACATTTAAATCTCTGATACATTTTTTCATGCAACATGTCATAGATGATTATGATAACTGCCTTAAAACACCTGAAGGAATTAGGTGCCTTTCCAGAACTTTATCTTTATTATGAGAACTTATTATTTTCATTGCTGTAGAAGATAGCTGTACATAAATATAGAAGTAAATACCTATACATCTTCTCCTACCTTAGTAGTCTCTAACGAACTGCATGGAAAATTCTACAGTGATAATTTTGTTTTGCAGGAGCACTGGGAAATAACCGAATAACTCTCTTCCTCGAAAGAGCCTGACGCACTAATATTGATATCGGGTAGTCATAAACAATACAAGATACAGCGACGTAATTTGGACATCGATCATCATATATAACAATATCATTACACGGTTTAGTGCTCCTAACATGCAAGATGCTCATGCCCAAGCCACGTACAAGAGTAAACTAATTACAAGAGAGCCTCGTTTAACCGGACTTGCTGTAAATCCGGTGATCGCGGTAATCAGGATAGCCGACGGTAGCTGCAGTGCTCCACCGCTCCGCACCTGGACTCTGCCGATGTAACAAAATACAAGAGCCGTCAATGTGAAGCTGGCAACTTATAAAAGTACGAACTACGCTACCTATTTTTAGGTAATCACTGAACTTATATTTTTAGTACTGCTTGTTGTTTGTATGTACTATGTACGTGATAATGCAATAAATTATTTTGATTTGATTGATCGACAGTCTTCTCAAGCAAAAAACTCAGCATGCGCTTGGCCGCAATCATCTTTTGGTGGTATTCCGCTAAAACATGGCGCTACGTGAGCATTCGAAGCTAAAAAAAAAATACAAAAAAAATAACCGACTTCAAAGAAAAAGCACTAAAAAGTAAAAAATAATTGCCATTTTTTTCGTTACGATTTTTGTTATTTTTTGAGTCGGTGTCAGCCGGGCACGCGCTGCGCCAATCAAGATAACCTTGCCTACCTTGGCTAACACCGACTCAAAAAAAAACAAAAAAAATGGCAATTATTTTTTACTTTTTAGTGCTTTTTCTTTGAAGTCGGTAATTTTTTTTGGAATTTTTTTTCATTTGTTTATTTTTAGTGAATCTGAAGTTCACTTACTAATTTGTACACGTCCTTTCCAATAAAAAAAGAATCACCGAAATCGTTAGGCCTTATATTGAGTTATTCGTCCATTTGTCGCGCACATCTTAATACAAATTTAAGACTTATATGATTTTCTCATGGATATCATTGTCAGAACTTAACCAAATTAAAATGGGACCACTTGGGAAGCACTAGCTTTCATTTAAAAAAATTATCATCAAAATCGGTTCACCCAGGCAAAAGTTATGAGGTAACAAAAAAAAAACATACAGAAGAATTGATAACCTCCTCCTTTTTTGAAGTCGGTTAAAAAACGGTTAGGCGTGAACGCGTTCACGTACCGAGCGTCCTGTCACTGCTCGACATGGAAGAAATGCGCAATTAAATACAAAATTAGCGCTTCACAAATCTAGATTTTTCTCAAAAAGTATCACGTTTTGCACAACTTTGCAAATTTACTATTCTAAAAGTGTGTGTAGGTATAACTTATCTATGTAAATAAAAGAATATATACACTGCATTTAAAAAAATGTTTCGTCAGAAAAACCGTCGCGTGTCGTTTTATGGTATATTTTATAACCAATTAATGTTTCATGTTAAAACAGTATTTTTCAGAATAAATAATCCAAAATTGTTTTTAAACAATGCGTATTTTATGAATAAAAAGTTCAATACTACAAAAATAATGCTCTAAAAATATCGTTATAAACTTGTTATTTCACCTGTACTGATAATCATGGCTCTACTCGCTTACCATAATATGGTTCTTTGGTTTTTTCCACGACAATTCTTCCATGCTTACTGCTATCATTATTTTTATTGCAACGATTACGAGATTTTTTGGTATTAACCTTTAAAACCCTCGCTACTCTCATTGTGAGAAAAACATTTTTAAGGTAATTTTCAAGAATGCCTGACATCTTTCTACGTTTTTTTTATTATAGATAATTTACGAAGTATCTGTTGCTTTGATAAAAAAAGTTTTTGGTTAATATATAGACTAACATGGATTTGCAAAGATTTACGAAGAAGCGCGACATTGGCATATGGTCTCAGGGTATACAGCGGATGACTCGATTCGCCCCATTATGTTGTAGGCACACATACTGGCGTACCCCAAGCTGTGTCATAAAGATATTTGCTAGAAAACCTAAATGGTGGGTTTCCTAATGATTAGTGGTTTTCTTTCAGCGTAAAGCATTTGTTTTTTTTCCGCAGAAACACATATATCAAAGTTCTAGATCTTTGATCCCTTGAAAAAGTTAAACAATCGAGCTTCTAAGTTAATGCCATCTGAAAATACGGCCATTAATGCTTTATTTTGGCATTCGCCAATCAATAAAAACCTACAGAATAGAGCATAGGGTTCTTCCCGTTGACCTAAAGTCATGAAATTTTGACAGGAATCAAGGTCTCACAGCGGAAAAAACACATTAGAAAAATCCAGAGGTGGATGAACTATCTGCATACAAATTTCAAAGTGCGTAAGTCAGATTCGCACCTTGTTCGTTATTCTTTACAGTTCTGGGTTTGCATTCCTGTGCACTAAAATTTCATGGTACAAAACGGTATGGTGTCTGTCAGTCAGCGTGTTTACGTCCACTGCTGGACATACGCCTCTCCAATTTTGCTCACAGCCCTTCCGGCCCTCAACGGTAAGGAACCACTGCTTTCCGCGGACGCACTTGATGTCCCGCCAGGTGGGAAGACACCTGGTGGGACATCAAGTTCCCACACTCCAATTTAAACGCCAATTTAGGTGAGAACTCAGACTGACCACTCAGAATGCGGCACCGGTTCAATGTGACCATACTCGGCTGATACTCGGTCACATAAAAATACTCATATCGAAAACAATCGTCCAATAATACCGTTATGACGGTTAAGACGGTACAAGCAAGTCTATTTGCATCGAAGGAGGTCACCGGAGCGGCGACGCAACGAGCGAGAGGTCTGGCCCACATTGTCGTTTATTTTGGTGGCTTGGGCGCCGCGGGAGGTCAAGACAATTTCCTTGATCTTGGCGCCTCCCACGGCGACTTCATCAACTAAACGTCTAACCTTAGACATCAAATAAATATTTGACCTATTTATAGTTTTATTATGAATAATGTTAGTATTAATTTGACGTTAAAATGTGCTCTTTACAAATTATACTAAACATTTTTCAAGGCAGACGTGCCTTAACCTCTAACTAGTTTACATTGTTCCATGGTGTCCAACCAACCGTGCTATATACTTAGGGAATTCTGTTGTTTTCTGGATTCTGATATTTTTTTTTATGTAACTGGACATGGATGGTTAATACCTAACTGACCGTCAGATTATACCTGCATACATTTATTTAACGCTATACCTGCGTCACGGACCTTGACTGCAAAGATTGAACATTCAAACATATTTCACCCTACCACAGAGTAAGTAACGAAGGAGACCTACAGATTTACATGGAATTCGAACCACGGCCAGCATCAAAAGTTAATAAATGGTCACCCATCCAGAACCCAACCGTGCTTAGAGGTGCTTCACCCTCGCAAGGCGTCGATACCACTGGACTACCGAGACTAACAATACAATAAAACCACATATTATACTTATGATACATTTATTGTCTTTCAAATTATATTTCCGTTTTCATTATAGTTCACGTAGGCTTTATCACCAAATGCCAATTGAAGTGCTCTGCAACTCTTTAATTAACTTAAACCATAGAGAAAATCGTAAAAAAACTTTGAGCGAAAATATTCACGAGTTATTACATTAAAATGCTGACACGCAGGTTTTTAAAATGACGCCAGGATGAAAAGACAAATGACAATTTGACAAATTAAAAAAGTAAATGTTTTAAGACAGTTCTAAGTTTTAAATTTCGTAATTGATTTTTTATCACTTTCGCTGTAATTCGCCAATTCAAGAAACGTTTAGTATGCTCCACGTATAGGGTATATTATATTCTGTCAGGTCAAAAGTTCCGTCACATAATCGAAACTTTTGAATTTAGAAGGCTGGCCGCCACAAACTAGTTACGGAATTAGAATTTACTGAAAGGTTATAATTAGTTAATACTTTAACATTACGCTACAACCCTTAGGAGCCGAGCAAAAACACATAAAGTCAAGAAACCACTAAGTGAAAACGAAGCGTAGGGAAATGGCCGAGGGGGCATTTAACCGAGCCCAGCTCGGGTGATAATCCAACTAGAAATTGACCCAAGAGAAGCCGGGAACCACAGCTAGTTTAATAAAAAACAATTGAAAGTCAATAATTGCTATGTAAGGTAGCCACATCTATCTGTGGGACTATCAAACAAACGTATGAATTAAGTGCATTAATTTTGTTTGTGTTCTGCTTGGAACCGCAACCCGAAATGACGACTACCAAAAAATCCTAAATAAAAGTACCGAAATTCTCTCCATTCTCTCCAATACATGTCTTAGAGTTCAGAGAAGTTGTATATTTTTTCAAGCTGTCATTGGCTCTAAGGAGTAGCTGGTAGCTTGAAGTAATTATGCTTATAAAGTCACTATGGGGCTGGCATAGTCGGTAACGGCTTAAGGCCCTGGTACTAGCCAAATCGCAAATTTAGACGAGGCACCCCAAGTTAGCTAATTAAGTCTGACGATTAGAAGTGTCAGTCTTACGATACATGATTCCTTGTCTAGGAATCAACCTACTTTCGTTAGTGTATGTTTTCTTTTTCTATACAAAATACATTGCGGAATTGGTGTCCATTTCCGAACTTTTTTGACTACATCTAATAAATATTATAAAGGGGAAAGTTTGTAATAATGGATGGATGGATGGATGGATGGATGTTTGTTACTCTTTCACGTAAAAACTACTGAATGGATTTTAATGAAACTTTACAATAGTATAGCTTATACATCAGAATAACACATAGGCTACAATTTGTAAAGATATTGTGCCCATGGGCTTTAGATCTTTCATGGGGCTGCGAAAACGATGCCGGTAGCGCTACTTCACACCAGGGGGAGCGGGGCCGAGGGCGGCGGCGGGAGCGGGGCCGGTGGCGGGGTGGGCGGGCGGGTGCGGGGAGGGGGGGGGCGGGTACAGCTTGGTATTTCCCGCAACTTTAGGACTACTTGGCCAAATCCTTGAGAACCAATTACTCGATTTAGATGCGGATTGTATCTACGTCTAGCCTGATTCTACTCAAAACTTATAGGCTACATAATATAACGCTTCATTACCTGAAGGGTGAGTAGAGAGTGTTAAATTCTTATAACTTGCGAACCACTAACCCGATTTATGTGCGTATTTCATCAATGTATAGGATCTCTGGGAGCAGTCAGGTTCGAGATGGGTTACTGTTTTCGATGTTGAGTTGTAGCTGTGGATTGGAGTCCACGCAAAACTTACCTACATTACACGTTACTTACTTACTAGGTAAACAATGTTGCAGTGCAAGTGCAGAAAGGTTCTGGCGGCAAATGCTTTTTTTTAAATACCCACCAAATGTCAACGAAGCTCTAAATGGGAATTATTGGATGTTACTCACTAAATCATGCTATTTCGGCTCGAACAATCTTGATTAAATTTGGTAGATGGATACATTGTCCTGGACCAGTTTGACCCTATTTTGGACCAGTCATGTGGGCTATTTTTTATCCATGAAATAATTTAGCCGACACTAACCCGAGCGGAGCCGGGTACCGCAGCTAGTATAGAAATAAAAAGCAAATGGATTTATTTGTTTATGCATATATGCTGTTTTTGCTTATATATAAATATCACATTACTTTCAGATTTCTAATGTGAAAAATCGACTTTATTATTATTATTACATATATCCATTTATTGATACGCTAAATATTTATAGTATTTTTACGGGTCTCACATACAAATATAAACACATAAAAATACTACAAATCGGCGGTAACTTCTCTACCGGCGGCGAGAGGGGGCCTCCTCCAAGCGCGCCGGTGGGCGCAGGCCGTGGTGGCGGCGCTCTCCGGGACGACGTGAGCCAGGCTTCGAACGATAGGTGGTGGTCTTGCCCCGCATCCGCATATGGCCGCAGGTTCCAGTAAGACTGACAAGTCTTATTTTCATGGGATTTTTGTCGAAAACCTTCAGCAATAATGAAAATTACTAAATTATTATTATTATTTAAATAAATGATGGAATCAAAAATATTACAGTCCATTATCAGTCTGGAGTTCTATTTGGACTTGCTGAGGCGTTTCACTACACATTATTACATTTGTTTAAAGGTGCATTTGTATGGCGCGAGTCCTAGTCCTAGCGCCTTAAGTCTCAAATAAACAACTAGCAAAAAAAAATGTTTTATTGTTTGGGCACTCCATGATGCACATGGGCATCGCCGGCAGTGGAGCGGAGCGTTCGATGCCCCGTTCAACTGGACCGGGTCACGACGGAAATTATTTGGCAAGTTTCGGGGAAACACCGTATGTATTTGACATTAATTCAGCGAAAACGGAGCTTTCTTGGAAAAGCGTCCGTTTTTTGAACTCTGTAGCATCATTTGAGTACACTGTGAATAGAATCGCCACAAAGGATTATTTTCGTTTTCGGTTGCAGGATGTATTCTTTGTTTTGAATTTCGGATAATTCCCAGTAGTTCTATCACTGATAACGTCTTTAATAAACAATCAACACACCTTTTTACCTGTTTTCGTTCAATCAGTTGCAAGAAATCTTATCGGAAGAGGGTATTGAATTTTCAATTCTGTGAATTTCCCGAGGTAGAACATTGTTATCAGTGATCTAAGTATGAATGTGGAAAACGTGTGACATCAGTTGTGAGCGAATTGGTGAGCTAAACTGTCTGGCCGGCGCTACCAACAATGTATGTATTTTCACTAAACACGCCGCCCCGATATGAATAAGTTAAGATCGCCACTCTATCCTTCCTTGCTAGCTGTTTTAGGTTGACGTATTTTTACGCAAATATTACATTCTATATTATATATGTTTAATTCAATCAGTATTTTCTATCAATCATCAACAGTCGTATATTTATGTATATTATAAACAATTTCATTAATTGGCGCTTTCCAGTAGTAACTCACCGGATTCATTTGTAAATAATTTGCTTTGGAAACATTACCAAAGATTATTAACTACCGCATTACGTCTATGTATTTATACCAACCGAACACAAAATAGACTGAATAACTCACCCATTTTATTTTGAGAAATGTTTCTTATGTTCATAGCAATAGAGCTCAAAGCAGATTGAGATCATTGGCTGACTTCTTTCGGCGCCTGAAAATCTAGGATGAACCATATGGCAAATCAATATTTCTATCGATTGAAGTAAGGTTGAAATTTGTGTATACTAATAACGTAATGGTTCGTAATACTCGAGAGATGAGTTCGTGGCACAGCAGACCGCTCGGCTGCTGAAAGTGGCGGCCCAGTTTATTTTCAACACGAGGGCTTTTATTTTTATGCACGTGAAGAGATTAAATAATATTATGGGTTCGGAGGCAGATTGTATTTAAAAATACATCATACGAATGCATCCTATCTAAAAAATACAATAGGATTATTTACAATTTCAGGACGAGGTCGATTAGGTTGGGTTGCTTTGATCAAAGTCTGGATTGAATAATTCTTCCCACATATTAGAAATGAATTCAAAAAGTATTTAAGAAAATGAACGGTTCCTCAAGTACCTGTAACTTTTGACCGAAACCAGTTTATAACCTTACAAAAAATACTTATGTACATATTTTGTATAATTTCTTGGAGTGTTCTGGCGTTTGTTTTTTAATAATTTAAAAAGTAAACTTAATTCAACACTGTTTTCTAGTATTGTACCCCGATACTAAAAAACAACTTAGTATCCTAACACAGCATAATAATGTATTTCAAGAAAAAACCTAAATCAAAATAAATTACATTATTCATTTTAAATTAGTTTATTCTCCTCTCGATCGGTTATATATTATGTAAGCGATTATGTTATAATTTATCATATTTGAACATTTAAAAGTGTTAGCACCTGCCTACATTAGCTAGAGTTGACCGCGCATTGCGACAGCGTGCAGCGTCGCCGCCCTCGACACCTCCACCCCACTCCGCCCCACTCCGCCCCACTCCGCCCCACTCCGCCCCACTCCGCCCAAATGCCACCATTGACGTCAGGGCGGGCGGGCGGGGCCGGCGTGGACACGCACGGCACATTACGTCGACCTCGAATCATTTATTTACCTATATTCTGGGTCAGCATTTC
This sequence comes from Incurvaria masculella, assembly GCA_946894095.1. Taxonomy (NCBI): domain Eukaryota; kingdom Metazoa; phylum Arthropoda; class Insecta; order Lepidoptera; family Incurvariidae; genus Incurvaria; species Incurvaria masculella. The sequence goes on from OX335651.1 coordinate 14,713,154, forward strand.
AATTGACCTTTTGTTTGTTCGTAATTTTTCCGTTTTTTGTCTGTAATTTAAATGCCCATGTTACATAGTATTACGCTATACGAAGAATAAGATAAGCTCAGTCAGAAGTCCTCACCTTATTTAACAATATTCTCTTGAATTTAGGTACGAAATTTTGTATCCTATGTAATCATAATAAAATAGGCCTCACAAAACACATGGCGGTATGCCAAGACATTCCTAATGGTATGCCAACAGCAACATTTACTTTTTAAAGTATTACTTTTTTTTTTTTTTTTGTACAAATATGAAAGAAAGCCTTTTGACGTAGGCTGAGATTAACCTAAAAGCTAACTAAAATTAAAATAATAAAATACAACTTTTCACACATTTGGACACTACAGTTAAGGACGGCCCGTAAGCTATGCTCCCCATACAAACGTAGTTTACTAATCATTTGGAAACCGCTATTCCAATTGAATTGATATTTAATATTCAATATCAGGTAACAAATATCTGTGTCTGCATGCTTATGTTTTTTTGAAAAATCCAAACCGAATGAAATAAAAGCAAAAAGAAAATCTTCATACGAATTTTGTTTTCTCTGTGGTTTGACCCAGAATACATTTACCGAAAAAACAAAGACATGCAGACACAGATATTTATAGCCTAATATTAGATACCAAATATCAAGTAAGTTGGAACAGTTGCTTTCAAATTATTAGTAAACTACATTTGTATGGGAGGCGAAATTTTCTGATGCTTACGGGCCGACCTTAACTTTTGGTTTTAGTTCTAGTTGCGAATATTTATCTTACCCTTAGAACATAAAGACTAAAACATTGAGAGTTAGGATCTAGGTATTTTAAATTCAAAATCGCTTCCATAATATCCTCATAAAAAATGTGCCGTTTTACGCTGTATATAAGTTACCTACATAATTTTTTTTTTCAAACAAAAAAAATATGTAATTTCCACCTTTTAGTAAAATTACTAGAAAAAGGTAAGGCAAGAAGCCATTGTCGCTCTTTTGAATGCACCAAACAGCGAGTGCACTACTAAAGGGTTTTCTAGCTGATTTATATTTAAATACTGTCCTAAAAACATTGGCATGAGCCTCGTAGTTCACTCGTAACTCAAAGACGCATTGAACCCGTTGCATCCGAGAGTTATATTAAAAATAACCGAAGTGGCGGCTAAATATACATCGGTGTTATATCCATCGGTTGGCACACGGAGTTTTTAGGGCAAGCATGACGTCAATTCTAACCTACAAAGCGAATATACACGCAACCCTTGGGATATAAAGACCACCCGTGCGGAGCTAAAACGGATACTCGGGACCGCATCGAACGTGTACGTCGTATATACGTGCGTATACGTCCGCATACATACGGCTTAGCTTGGTTCGATCCTAAGTCATCCGGCAACCTTGGCAAACAGATTCGAATAGACAAGCAGTTAAGTGTATGCAAGAATAAATGAAATACTCACGGGACACACCGACATATTTTCCACGATCCAGTGCGATGGTACCATAGATGATGGTACTAACTCGGGCGGGCTGAACCCTACCATCTTCTAGAAAAGGGGAGCAGCAGTTTTACATGGAACCGAAACAGCTCGCGTTCGTAACGAAATGCATTTATAAAACTGAGTAAGTGATAGAAAGTGGTGCATTGACAGGACCGGGATTTGAACCTATGATCTCTGGCATGGAAGACAAGTTGACGCGCCTTTGAACTACTAGCTGGTTTATGTATTACTGAATATGCATTAATATCATTATTGTTTTGATCGCAATTGCGTTATTTGTTAATAAACACTTGTATTAATTTGACTGTTATGTATCTATCTGTATCGGACATAACAGAAGAATTGGACACTGACCTTTTGGTCATAGAGTAAGAAAGGCCGGGAGTGGCGACTCCACCGACACTAAAGCGGCATTTTAGCCACGCAAGTTAGAATATAAATTCAAACAGACGACATCAAATGTTCAATGCACTAAATTTCGTCTTGTGTAGTTCTCACAAGCCGTCCGAAGTCGAGAACATCAGGAGTAAGCGAATTCATAAGCGAACTGAGTTGCCGGCGCTCCCTGCATTGTATGTATCACTAAAAAGTGGCTACGCTGCCGCCATACATACCCTCGTCCTTCCTTACTCGATGCCTTTTGGGTGAAAAATCGTCCAGCGTCTGTCCAATCTATTTGCGATGCAGTGAATGTATTAATGAGAAGTTCTCCAGATCATTCGATAGCGTTTGTCTAAAAGTGACCGTTTATATTTGAATTCGGAACGCTGATGTGTGGCATGGAGTCGTCATTGTCTGAGCGAGGGCGATTAAAAACAAAAAAACAATTGAGTTCTTATTTTTGTTTCCCAAGAAATCGTCCGGTCGGGAACATAAATTGCTTCAGACGTTATTTACGCAATCAGTGACACCTTTGTTGGCTTCGCAATTCGTCTGGCAAAAACTTGCCAGCGTCACTGCGCGTGCCGCAGCTACCGGGAAAACTCCTATGAATGGACTATTTCTGTTTATAATGTTTTGAAATCTGCGCAGACATTTAGACACATTCAGGAAAATGGATTTACACTGAATAATTCAACAGACTGTTGTGTATGAAAATAAGACTTCAGTATCGATAAATATTATTCCAAAAGTCGACATTTATGTAAAGTATGAAAGGTGTATTTCACGAATTCCCCGAAGTAACTGTGGACCACGCTGTGGACATTAAACTGATGTTGAATAACGGTTTTTGTATCCAGATACATGGATGGCTAATAGCACACCCACTGTGAAGAAATTATCACAACACAACGTTCCTTTATTGGCACGGCTACTTTGAACTAAATTGAAATCCTGGACATTCCTTATTGCCGCTTCGACCATAGTTTATTCAATGCCAGGTATTAACCCGGGCGGGATTAACCCTACCACCTGGTAAGTAAGTAAGGAGTTCGAACCACAGACGACAAATCAGTCGCCTGTTACGACGTGCACGATCATATTGTCAACGATCGATATAAATAATATTATTTTAGCATTTTCCAGGCCTAGGTAGGTTTTATGTAGGTAGGCGAGGGGTTGCAGACCTGACTTTCCGGATGCACAAAGAAACATCCATGTTAAAATGACGACAACCTAAGTGAGAATAGATTTTCGATAAAAAAAAAAAAATTGAGAAAGCTTGGTTGACTCCAACAGGTTGCACAAAATCAGACGTGTATAAGCGTTGATTTAAATCTTTACCGACTTTTGTGCACACCGGACTAGAAAAAAATCTATGATTATTTATTTAAAAATAAATATTTATGATTCAAAGTTCAAGTGCGATTATAAGTATCAATCGCATCGCATATAAGCCCAATACACCACATCCCCGAAGGAATTAGGTGCCATGCCAGGACCTTCTCTTTATGAGCACGACTACAATGAACTAGATGGACAATTTTTCATTGCTGCTTCGACCATCTTTTCATCCAATACGATGGTACCAACCCAGGCGGGCTTTTTTTTTATGCGACCTGACATGGATGGCTCATACCACACAACTACCGTTATGATATTAGCCCAATACACCACATTCCCGAAGGAATTAGGTGCCATGCCAGGACTTGAATGCCGGCTACATTGAACTGGATGGAAAACACGGACAATTTTTCATTGCCGCTTCGACCATCTTTCATCCAATACGATGGTCCAACCCAGGCGGGCTTAAACCTTACCACCTAGTAGGGGAAGGGGACCTACAGTTTTACATGGATTCCGAACCATAGAGCAGCTCGCATTCTTGACGAAATGAACTTATCGAACTCAGAAAGAGAAAGACAGTGGTGCATGTCGGAATTGAACCCAGACCTCTGGTACGCTAGGCAAGTCCCCGCGCCACAAGGCTACGAGCTGCTCAGACGCTTAGCGCGACACTTTAGCCGTGGAGTTTCTTTAAAACCGCCCATGATGAGTGTGGCCTAGTTGATTACATCTACATCTTACACTTTACAATTTTACAATTACAATTTACTTTGCATTGTACCAAATCGATGCACACATACATGTCCTCATGTGAATGTGTGTCGTGTCTGAATAGGTAACATATTCCGTGCCACGTTCGTATAAGTAACGAGGAGCACAGACGTCACACGTATCGTAAATTAATCAATGAACCGACGACAGTGACCTTGAGTAGGCAAGAGGTGACGGTCTTAGCCGTACACTTCGGGTGCGGCCGCCGGAAAGGCTCCATAATTCGGGTGTGTGACGGTAGGATGAGCTTAGCGTCACGACGCTATCACGAAGCGGTGACGCGCGTGCGAACGCTCTGTCGGTAGTATTTCGGTAGTATTCGCGTCACGAGGTAACCACCGGCTACAATACCACGACATTCGATTTGCGTCGATACTTAACGGTGGGGTGAGGTCAAGTTACCGTATATTTCTAACTGCGGATCGATTGTGCCTCTGGGCGAGCCCATGGCTGGACTTAACCTAACCAAGCTTCAAAATGTTAAAATACATTTTTTTTGATCGTTTATTATATGAATACCCGTACGTACAGCGCGTGGTGTAGGGGCTATAACCTCCATGCGAGAGGTTATAGTTTCATATCCTCGCTACCAGTCATGCACCACTTCATTCTCTTTCTGAGGTGGATACGTGCATTGCGTTACGAATGCGAGCTGTTCCATGGTTTCGAAACCCATGTATAGCTGAATATTACCTTCCCCTACTAGGTGGTTAAGCCCGCCCGGGTACCACCGCATCCGTCAGTTAGTTTAGTACCTATGTAAGTTAGGTGGTCTTAGCACCTGAAACCAAGTGATGACATCAAATAGTGAATGTTTATTTTCTCATGCCTCTTTTAAATGTAAAAAATAAAACCGTGATTTTTTCGCCCGGGCGGCATTCACCCCACTGCATTGTAAAGAGTGAATGCAATTAATGAATTTAACTTCACTTAAGGTGGGCATCAGAAAATTACGCTCCCCATACAAACGTAGTTTAGTAATCATTTGAAAACCACTGTTCCAATTTGCTTGATATTTGGGACACAAATATTTATGTCTGCACGTTTGTTTTTTCAAAAAAAAATATCCTGTGTCACACAACAGAGAAAATAAAATTTGTATGAAGATATTCTTTTGCCTGTTATTTGACTTGCTTTATATTTTTCTGGGGAACATTGCTTACGGGCCGTTCTTAAGTGCTACTACGTTTTGTTTTTGTTCAATTAATTGAAAAATGATGCAAATTATAGCACACTTTGGGAGCGAGTGTCTTAGTACAAGGACAGAACTTGAAAAAAATAAGAACCGGACAAACAGCTGTATTTGCTTTCAAATGTTTTTATAGTTTGCATACTAGTGTCTGTATGCAATTTTATGAGAAGCATGTGGGTGTGAAGTATTCGAATAGGAACATGTTTTTAGTTTATTACGTTTCCTCAGATTGAGTACGAATAATCTACACTTGGCCATATCAAACAAATCAAATAAGATTGTAATTTTTACTTTATACTATTATCCGGAACCCGTAGGATATTTTTCGATTGACGCATTTGTGCTTTCTGTTTTCGAACTATATTTACCGAAAACAGAAGCAAAAAATGTACCAATTTAACTGTTACTATGAGATGCGCGGGTTCCGAAAATATTTACCAATCCTATTATCGTTTATTGACGTCAGTTATAAAGATTAGATGGATACATCATTACAAAAATATGTTTACAGAGACTAATGACGTGCATTTCATTTACAATCGACTAATGGAAGTCTGGGATTCTCTAAAATGTTCAAAGATAAAATACTTATTAACGACGCTAAGTAAACGATCTTTGCACAGATGGACGTTATTTGAGGTAACTCATATTTGATTGTCTTACTACGTCAATCTGAACGTCAACTCTGGTTCGTTCGGAAATCGGTTGACAGTAAAGATCAGGTTGGTAGGTAAATTGTTTTGCATAAAAAAAGTGTCACGCAATACAATCGTAAAATAGCAATCAGTAGTAGCTTGCCTGATCGGATCAATTTTAGGATTTATAAATTATGGAACTAAACTCCAAGAGGAACGATTTAATAAAAAAAAAAATATTTCTAAGCGAATAGTATTCTTTGACGTCATGGCGATTCGTAGAACGTACGTATTGTCGCGTAAAATGAAGACTTTCATACGTCTGGAGCCGGTGCCAGAAACAATAAAATTTACCCCACCTCCGCAAATGAAACAGCCGAAACGAACGGCATTTAGTGTATTTTGATACTTCTGCATTCGCCAAGATCCTAACTCGACGACCAATAGAATCGAGCATACTGAAGAAGCCTCCATACAAATTATATATATTGTTTCTCTGAATAGCTTTTCCTTGCCTGAATAAGTTTTTACTTATACTCACTAAAAAAATTATTTGCTTATCAAAAATAGTCTTACTCAACATAGCCTAAGGTTTAGCTGCGTCCTACCCTACGCTAGAGGGCGCTATGTTAATCGTTAATTTCTCACAGTCGTATTCAGAGTGAACCTGTCAAAACTTAGTACGGGATTAGAACCGGACTAACCATACAAAAACCGGTTTATTCCGAGCATAAGTTAGTCCGCCCACTCTGAAGACAGCTGTCAGAGAGTACTTAATTTTTCGAACTCGAATTTCCCGGTTCTTCAGCAATTACTTGGTTGGATAAAAACAATATTAGGGAATATGATTCATTTGGACGTTATTTTATTTCAAAACATCGAAGGACTATTTTTTTATTAAGAAAAGTTATTGCTGTCAAAACATATGGTGAGAATATACCTGAAGTTTTACAATATGCCACATGGCGTCGGGCGGATAATTATTTTTTCAAACTAATTTGCAAAAGGGAACGTTATATCTTTGCCTCCTTGTACTATCCAAAAAAAGTTTGCGAACTTTCACTTTTAAATTTACACTTATGTCGCATATTTTAATTAAGAGGGTACACTTTTCGTGGCGGCTTATACAAAAAGGGAAAGTTATTACTCTATTTGTAAAGATATTTGGTTTGAATTATGCCAAAAACATTACCTAACCAGTACATAGTTTCATGTTTTCAAATTTTATGAATGTTGTTTATTTACTGGAATATAAAATGATAAACATTTTGAATTAAAAAGTATGCAGCCTGGTTTTCACCAAGTGTTGATTTATTTTAATCGACACTTAAAGGGCCTTTATAACTAAAATACTGACTAACTTGTACTGGTATTGATTGCAAGCTGCTAAGAAAAGCCCATAATATGAGGCGATTAAGCTAATCACCAGTAGGTGAAAAAGGCCCAAGACAAACTTTTTTTTTTTTTATGCGACCCGACATGGATGGCTAATACCACACAACTACCGTTATGATATTAGCCCAATACACCACATTCCCGAAGGAATTTGGTGCCATGCCAGGACCTTCCCTTTATGAGCACGGCTACATTGAACTGGATGGAAAACACGGACAATTTTTCATTGCCGCTTCGATCATCTTTTCATCCAATGCGATGGTACCAACCCGGGCGGGCTTAAACCCTACCACCTAGTTGGGGAAGGGGACCTACAGTTTTACATGGATTCCGAACCATGGAGCAGCTCGCATTCGTGATGAAAATGCACTTATCGAACTCGGAAAGAGAAAGACAGTGGTGCATGTCGGTATTGAACCCAGGTCTCTGGTACACTAGGCCAGTCCCCGCGCCACTAGGCTACGAGCCGCTCTGCTTTTAACTCAATAAATTCAAGAAAAAAATATATGAAATGGGACATGTTTTGATGCAGTAAACAGGTTTTTCCTGAGGGTAGCTGCGAGAAATTTTTGTAGATAACGAATCGGCTTTTAAAATTTTAATTGTAGGTTGTTTCGATCCATACGAAGTTTTTTATACACAACGCAAAAAGTAGTGCACTTTGTGCCACGAATTAATGATTAAATGTAGCCATAGTAGTTGGGGCGAAAACATTTCACAATTTCAGGTAACTACGGATTAGAAGTTTTGCACCGATAGATGGCGCTATTAAATTAAAATCGAGTGGGACTCGCACACGAAGGGTTCCGTACCATCGTACAAAATTTTACACAAAAAATCACGTTTTTTGTATGGGGCCCCCTTTATTTTTTATTATATTTTTAATTTGCCTATTTGTTGTTATAGCGGCAAAATAAATACACAATCTGTGAAAATTTCAGCTGCCTACCTATTACGGTTCATGAGATACAGCCCTGTGACAGACGGACGGACGGACAGTGGAGGCTTAGAAATAGGGTTCCGTTTTCACCCTTTGGGTACGGAACCCTAAAAATGTGTCTTCCACAAAATGTTTCCGAACTCAATAAATACTTAAACGTTAACAAAAAATAGCCAATCTTTTTTTATTCACTTAACTAAATGAAGATTTAAACCCTCAACCCGGTTTATTATGAACCGACATATTTACGATTAGTTCCGCGTAATCTAGAACGAGATCTAGAATAACCACTTCAACTTTCGAAAGCGTTTGCAAATAGCCGACCACGGCGACTACACGAAGTGCCGATAAATATAGAACCATGCCTTGCAAATGTATTGTCTGCCTTCACTCTTCCTGGTCATACGACTCCGAGGTCAAGCGCTTTCAGCGAGTTGTCTACTTACTAACGCTAACTTAATGAAAGGTATCACAGTATAGTAGCGACTCGTAGCTAAGGGGTGCGGGGACTAGCATTCAATGCCAGCGCCGTCCATGGACTTTCTTTTTGAGTTGTAGGATGGAGTTGGACAGTTCGCATTCGTGGCGACATTTCATCTGATTTTCATAGTTCCAAATCGCATGAAATCCATGTAAAACTGGAAGGTGCTCTTCCCCTACACCTAGAAGGGTAAGAGCCCGCTCAGGTTGGTACCATCGTATTGGATGAAAAGATAGTCGAAGGGGCCATGAAACATTGTTCGAGTTTTCCATCCAGTTCAATGTAGCTGTGCTCATAAATAGATAGTCCTGTCATGGCACCTAATTTCTTCGGTAATTGGTGAATAGGGCTAATGTCATGACGGTGGGTGTGGTATTAGCCAACCAAGTCAAGTTACATAAAAAATATAGTAGAAACGCTGTCCGATTACAGATTTCAAACTGGATATTTTACATTCCATGTAATCTATCAGAGTACATATAGTTTATGATTATATTTTTGACTTTCTATTGTGCAAAACGAAAACTCAACAGCGCACGTCGCCGAAAGAAAAAATATTCTATAACCAGGCTTTTTCTCTTTTTTACAAAATTTTGATAAAAGAGATATCAGTGGTTCGAATACAAATACGCTCACCGTCATGATATTACCCCAACTCAGGCCTGCACGGGTACATTGAACTGGATAAAAAACACGGAGTTTCTATCCTGGAAGATTAACCACATATATAGTTGGAACCTACAAGTTGACATAAATCCTGATCACGAGCATGTACGGGAAGAATACAGTAAGAATCGCAATCTGTGAACCTACACAAGACAAAAACAATCTAGTAAAAAAAAGCAATAAAATATACTTTAATGTTGTTCTTGAATAGCTATTCGTCGTCGGGTGTATATGAAGCCGCTATGTAAAGAAACCAGCAATTTTACAATAGCGCCAGTTTGTAAAACATCTTCTTACATTTAGTCGCAATGTCGTTACATTTCATTACGCAATGTGTCTGATGCAAAAGTTAGTCTAAGATTTATTTAAAATGTATCTATTTCGAGAGTAGACTGAAGTCCGTTCGTCACAATATACGCTTCGTGTTTAACGGCCGACTTCTGCGGATCTTAACGTTTCCACTAAACAAGTTTATTGGTTCGTTTCTTTACGAATAATGGTACACATTAATCTCTGCGAGACTTCCTCGGTACAGCAAAAAAACACACGATTCAGTACACAGCAAGATATTTTTAAAAGCCATTTTATTTGTCTCTTATCTCAGGAGTTGGTTTGGACAGATCTAACAATTTCCGACCAAAGCACTGTTTTAATTTTCCTCCCTAGATGCCCTTGATAAATAGTATAGCATATATTTGAAAAACCAAATTGCAGTAGCATTATAAATTGTCAATTATAACCCATTTTTGAAATCACTCAAATTGATGAGCAACCTAGTTAACACAACAAACATTCTCACAGGACCATAGGCTTACATTCCTACATACATAAAATAACTCACTAAGCGCAGCGTTCATGCTCTGTCTGTGGTCAAGACCCTTAAGATGGCCCTTCCCGGCGGGACTGATTCATTTGCGGGCACGGTACAAAACCGTGCTATTACGCTCTTGGGATCTTCTCTGTTTCAAAGAAAATGAAATTGAAATAGCTCCGCGATGAGGAGGATGCAACATGAGGGCATGATCTTCTTTACACGTTTGTATGGGGAGTTAAGTGGGAAGGCCCACCTTATATTTCTGACATGTGAGGACGAATGCTTATATTCAACCCTAAATGTAGCTTGGTTCCGATTAAGTGGTTCGAAAACGTCGTTAGCAGCAGCTGCATCTCTATTGGCTTATTGGCTTACATACCTGAATTATTTTCTTACAAAAATATTACATCATTCAGAACTGGGTCAGACGTCTAGCTCGGGCTATAAATAATACTTTCAGTACTATTTTAAATGTTCGCACGCTCCGAATGATTATTTTGACATTTTCAGAAAACACGGTTTAGTTACAGAATAAGAAAATAAAGTTTATTGTAGTTTTTAGGGTTCCGTACCCAAAGGTTGAAAACGAAACCCTATTATTAAATTAAATGATCCGTGTTTTTAATACGCTCAATGTACCTAGCCGTGCAATGTGAAGAAGAAAGGCATGGTACCTTGTTCCCATGTGGTGTGTAGGGCTAATATCACGGCATTAAGTGTGGCATTAGGTCTTGTTCCATAAAACATTCACAAAAAAGTGGTTTGAAAAATATTTTGTTGTCAAATAAATCGAACGCTGTTCAAGAAATTTATTTCTGCGAAAGACTTTCCAATTTCTTTGGAAATACGAGAAGGTTTACGATATCAATACAATATCAATCTTATCGAAATAACTGTGACGATAAATCACAGCTGCAAATAAAGCTGTCGTACGTATATTCAGACGAAGACGCCACCAAAGTTTATTGCCCGCTCCGGAAACGTGACCTCGCATTGGATTTCGATTTAATCGTTATACAGGCATAGTATGGGAAGGAGCAGTGTTTAATTTTGAATATAATATTTTGACTCGAAGAATAAGAAAAGTGGGCTCATGACACTATTCCATTCGTATTTAAACACAGTCTGAGTATTCTCAGAATTACGGGTAATAATAAAAACAGATAAACTGATAATTTTCGTTACTGGCAGCGATATTATGATCATGTCGCCGTCTGTAGGCACGACAGTACAAAATAAATAGGGATAGAAGACGGGCTCGAATACAATGAGCGAAACAGACAGGGGCAAACGGTCTTGCCAGTCGCGATAGCCCACGTTTACGTATGCCGAGACGTATGCAAGAGTCCGTGCGAGAGTATTAGGTACCTAGTTTACCTGAGAGGAAGTAGTAAACAGGCTTAAAGGACAGAACTTGTACTTTTTAATGGAACTGGACATGAATGGCTAATACCACACAACCAACACACCGCAGCACCCCGGTGGATAGCAGCATGCAGACTTGTGTAGGTCAACATTAGTGTTGAGTGGGTGTGAACTGTTTCACTACGAGGCACCCCCTTAGGAGTCTCGCTCTCACCCTCCCCCCCCCCATAAACTGACTGACTGGTCATTTCACCACGTCCACGTGACATCATATCAAACTCTACGAATCGCTGTTACGGACCCAATTTAAACAATGATTTGATCCAGTGATCTTGAAAGGCTAATAGTAACGGGCATCAGTAGCAAGAAAATAGAGAAATCAATCTGAAAAGACAGTTGAAAAGTCTCAAAAGTCAGTAAGATCAAGGGTGAAGAAGCGTGTTTGCTTATTGTGGCTCCGTGCTGCACGAACGCCGCCGTGTAAACATGCGGATATTGGAAGAACATAAAACTGAACAAAAACAAAAGAGGCAAGTCTGCTAAATACCACCAATGTTTACGGAAAGTCTACTTTATGAGATTAAATGAGACACATTGTTTTGGTAAGACCAACGCCTGGCACGCACTGGAATGGTGCTGGCCTCCCGTTAGTATGCCACGTTCATCCATCACATGTCGTACCAAAGAATGTAGGCGTAATATTATGTACGACATGGATTGCACATTAGAAAGGCTGTTATAAAACACGAATTCACAAATATTAAATTTACACAAAGAGTGCAATCTAAACCTTTGATTTCCGAATGTTAAGATATAGTTTGAGTGGCTTCAGTTCAGGGGCTTGTGGACTTGCCTTCCATACCAGAGGTAATGGGTTCAAATCCTGGTCCGACATTCGCCACTTTATTTCTCTTTCTGAGTTGGATAGATAGATAGGAGTGTATTTAGTTACCATTACGAGCTGTTCCTTGGTTCGAAATCCATGTAAAACTGAAGGTCCGTTTTTCCACCAGGTGGTAGGGTTAAGCCCTACCACCTAGTAGTGCGATTAGCAGGGCTATTCAAAATTGTCTGTGTGTTTCATTCACTTCAATGTAGCCGTGCTCATAATGGGAAAAATGTATGATAGCACCTTATTGGGGTAATATCATGACGGTTACATAAAAAAAACTGTTTCACCTGCACCGGCAGTCCGTTTGGCAGTACGACATAATAATCTTTGGGTTCTCAATACCACATATGGGTGTTCGACCAATGTGCTACGTAATTGAGTATAGCCATTATCAATATTACAATGTTCCTACAATCACAATAAATATTGGCTTGAGTACTTAGGAATGCCATTGAACAGCGTGGTTTCTCAACGGATGTAAGGAGCATCATGGCATAGCGCTTCACGGCCGTGCACTAGCGACCGACAAGCGCGTTGGGAGCAACGTGACATGCGCAGTAACCAGGCTATTTAACCTCGCGGGAAAATAGCATAGGGCCTGGCCTAGTGATGCGAAACGTCAACTCTGACGCACTGTCACGGGTGGACTGTCACCGACCGCCTGTCACTGGGATGTCACGAGCTTTGGTTGCGATTGTCTGACAGTCGTCGAAATCGGAAGGCTGGAGATAAGGATGACAAAGGCGAGACTCTTTGATGCAGTGACAACAGTGCTGCGGTGGGTTGCTAAACTTTACCTTTGTGGTGACTTTATTTGCTGAATAGATACATACATTCTTATTTTTAGGAGACTGTTTAGACGTAAGTAAAAGGCTTATGTAATCATACGAACGAACGTTCGTTGGAAAAGTACCTAAATTGTGGAATTTTATGACAAACATTGATGAAATTAAATTTAAGCACTGTCAAATAGAACTCTCATAAAATTCTGTCTGGCGTCTGTCTGCCTTTTCGCTTATAAGTTAGTTTTTTATCCACGTATAACTAGATTATCCTAATAAATTACGATTAGCTATAACCATTACCCATAATGCGTGAGCAGGGGGGTTAAGCATGACAGAAACTAGGGAAACATTTCTGTTTTTTTGTCGGACTTTACCGTGGGCTGAGGCTAACAGACTACCTGTTTCAGTTTCATTTTCTTTGTTTTCTCCATTAAATGTATTTACATACTTCGATTGGTCAAGGTTTTTTTCTTTTTCTGCCGCATCGATTACCTCTGGCAAAGTTTCTTGTCGATTCTTGACAATAAACTTCGCCGAGTTTCAGAGTGGTTGATTACTACTATATTACGAAATCAAGTAAAATAATAAATTGTACATGATTTACACTGAATAGTTTAACGTGATGACAGTGTATTTGATGAGGAAGTAGTAGAATGCCATCAGAGTGACCGTGTCGCGTCGGCACTATGTGGTCTCACTCCATCTCGTCAATTAGTTTTATTTGCCTTAATTGAAATGCATGAAGCAGACGCACTGCTGGCAGATACCGCAACACTCAACGTGCCGAGCCCTGATCGCTTTTCTGCATCAGTTTATCGGTTTTGTGTCAAATCACATTAAGATGTCGTTTCTTGTTCATTAGGAGCACTTGTAAGTTATAGATGATACTGTATTGAAATGCTATAATAAAGACTAACATTAACAATATTCAATATTAGGGTGGCCCATCAGGGTGGCAAAGGACCGTAAAAAATATGTAATTGCCTGGCAACAAAAGTCAGCAATGGAGGTATTGCAATTCAAATGAGGTACTTGGAGGCAGCGACCAAAGAAGACAAGATATAATCGCGAGAGGAAGACATGTTTCGTGCATTCACTTAGGCGCCTCTCACTCTGTCTATGTGTTCATATGGATTGAGCCATAGCCTGCTGTATTGTTTTTAGTTTGTAACACACATACAAATACAAAACAATACAGCAGGCTATGCTTGAGCACAATACTTGAGCAAGCACAGTACCTGTGTGCGGGATTAACGAGGAAACTATTTTTGTTTTAATAATCAACCGCTTCCATTTGGAACCAAGATTAATTTTCCTATGATGATCTTCAGTACAGACTGTAAGAAATACTTTGTTTTTACATTTCTTTATACTAGAATTCAAAAACGTTTTCATCAATAATAATTTACTATATTTCCTAGACATTAGTAATGATGACGCCTATAGGTAGGCTTGGTAGGTAGTTATTTCAAGAAGGATCTCGTGTACCTAAAATGGTGGCATCCTCGCCAATGAGTCCAATAAACAACAATTTCGATGACAGCCCAACTGTGGAAAATTCCGCCGAAACATCTCAATTCCATTGTGTGAGGACACGGCGCGTTGACAATGGTTCTGCTATATGCTCTTTAAATAGTACAATTACCAGTAAGTATTTCTAGGTGAACATAACATGTATTGTGTGAGTAAGAGTTAACAATCAATTGAATGTCAATAGTCTGCCGTCGTATAAGGTTAATGGTCCGCTTAAATAAAAGGAGCATTTGTTTTTGTAGGACTTGCAACAGGTGACATTAAGAAAATGGCATCGTTACAATCACAAACGTATTAGTACGTATTAAGCAAATATTGGTGAACAAAAAGATACTAAAGTAAATATGTGAAAAATTATAATGCAATTATTTTCAGCTTGATATATGGATATAACCTAAAGCTTTAGAGTATTATTAAATTATTGTATATACTATAACCTCTGTCTTAAATTGTACATTTATACAACAAGAAAATAAATTGAAATTGAAATACAGATCATTTTCATTGTGTGTAAGAGTTTTCAATACTGTTTTCCCAAATTAATATCACAGGTAACAACATGTCTCAAAGCCCCTGGCTTATTAAAGGTTTTGAGTTGATGTGTACATTATTTTTAAGGAATGTTCATAAGGCTGAAAAATGACATCTATAAATAGCATAAAACATATTTACACAATTTGCCAATGCTACGCAATTCCAAGAGCAGCAAAGTTGCAAAACCTTATCACATTCGTATATGGAAGACCGCTTGTCGCTGGCGGATCGTAAAATTATACTGTCTACTTGTGGTTTCTTCTTACACGTGTCGAGTAAATTTGCTATACATGAAACCCCTTCCCTCGATGTGCTCGTTTGCAATGTCAGTACCTTCAGTCTTTCTAGACCCAGCGATATTATTCCAAGATATCATATGATACATATGCATAAATCCGTAGGTACGTGCATAGATACTATGAAGGAGCAAAACCCAAGTTTCTGATTACAATTTATGGGCCTGGATTGCATCAGAGCAACAAGAGGCGATATTGTCCTACCTACATAATTACTTAATGCATTGGCCACAATTTGTCACCTTTGAATCCGGATTGCGCACGTCCCACAAGTCCTCAGCTTCTCTCCACCCTTATCTTCAAGTCACTTCATTTCATAACCTCAAAACGCTTCGGCCGCAGTGGTCGCATGCCACCCAAGTTGGGAACGCGAGCGGCAGCTTGCGGCATAGCTTGCGGCATGACGCGAGTGTTGCCATGCCGCAGGAGTCGTGCGACATTGTAGCGCATGCTCTACTTTGGCATACTACGATGTCGCATGGATTGCTCTTGTGTAATTCAACTTAAACCTATCTTTAAAAAAATACCGTGAATGCTGGTTATAGATAATGCTTGTAACATTAATGGTACAGAGTAAATCTAATATATTTTTTTTATTATATTATTATTATTTTATAGTATTGGATTTTTAGTTTTAGTTACTTTTGTTTTATTAATTTGTATTATTAGTGTTTTCAAATTCGAATTCAAAATGATTTATTTCGTTTCATAAAACAAGTAGGTGGTACAGTTTTATATTCCAAGGTTACATCAGGTTTTTTGAAACGTGCCATTGATGGTACTAATAGTTCCTACATCCTGTAAAAGAATACGATTCTGCACAACAGGGTGTAGGTCCCGTTGGACTTAGTTAGCAGACGGTAGCGAAGCACTATGTTATGTTATAGGCGTGGGTGTGTGGGTGTACATAGGTACAATTGGAACTCACTTGCGAAACGAATTGTGTTATATAATAATACCTCTATTTAGGTAATCACTTAAAACCATTCCACATCTAATTTTTCCACCAACACTTGCATAAATTAATTGATAATTTGGCGGTTTTAATAAACTTTCGATTCACGACGGCCTGTAAATAAATATGTTCAACCATATATAATGATATTCACTTAGGCTTTCTTAAACCAAGCCGAGTCCTCAAGATTTGCACTGTTTTCATAAGGTAGGTTGTAAAACCAGCTTAGGTTTTTCCATTTTCACGACAGCGAGAAAAATATTGCCACCACATCCAGAAGCTTACGCGAAACATGGAGACAAATACAATTCATGATAACGAAATTCACTTACCGAGATGTGAAACCCCCGAAAGTTCTGAATCTGAAAGAAACAAAAATGATTAGGTTAGTTGAACCACTGAACAAAATGGTAAAGCAATGAATGAACTGGTTAGAATTCAACACAATGTTTCTAAATTGCTAAGTGCGTTAACGTTCTTGTGTAAAACATATATAATGTACATTTTATTTATATGGTAATACTACTAAGCTGTGCAACCGTTACCATGATTATTTTGGAGATGGTCAAAGATGAACTCATGTTAGCTATGCAATTGGTTTAACACAAACAAGATTTTGACATACATGTTTTACTGCAGACTCCTGTGCTTATGGTTTCACTACGATTCCACATATATTTTAAAATACATAATCATAAAACTCATATGTAACCCTTTTTTTCCAAGTGTGTCTGTTTAATATTTCCTAAATATTTCGTATTAAATTCTTTGAATATAAATTCCTTGGTCACTTGGAAAATTTGATCTTATAATTCCTTCTGTTAGATTAATTAATTTTGCAACTACAACTTGATGGCAATTTTAAAGTTAAAATTCCTTGATGACTAATGTAAACTTGAGCCCATAATTCATTATGTTTTACTGTTCAATTAATACATTTTGCAGCTGTAACTTGATTGCAATTTCAAATTGCTATTTATTGATGGATCAAGTCGTTAACCATTAGGCTATCTGTCTGATGGGTAACAGCTTGATACGTTATTATTTTGCAGCTCTGAATGGAAGTGTTTACCGCGATACTCGGTCGGGGTCCTTCTTGACGTCTGCAAAAATATCGCCTTTCTAGTGCTGGTCAATATTATTGATCTAAAAATAAACTCTATTTACGCGCAAGTCCAGTGAATGGTTGGTATCGTGGAAATATATCACTTGGTTATCAATCCAAACGTATTACAAAGAAAACATTCATTGTTATTATGTATCTATCCTGAATTGTTAAACGCAGCAGCTGAGCTTAGATCATAGAGCACTTTTGTATATCCAGATGACTTTTATCTTGGTGCATTGCATTTAGCACTGTTTAATAAATCTCAGAGCCCCGTTGACTTCACGGCAGTCTTAAGGACTAAAAAAGTCAACGGTTAAGAATTGTGATCTCGATAATTCTGTTCTCGGGAGTCAGAAATATCACCCATGATGATCTTTATGTTTAACCGACAAACATCTTAAAAACAAATCCATCTGCGAATGTTCCGATTCTGAATTATCTCGTCGCTCCAAAAATCACAACGATCGAACCAGGGAGTTTTTATCATGGTTCACCTGACAAACCTTATCTACAAATCATCTACAAATAAACAGATCCAAGGTGGAACCGTATTATCTTAAAAGCCTAAAAAAGGCATGTCATGCGGAAAATACTACTGGCTGTGTTGTTGCCACACAAAATTTAATCAAGCGCAAACAAATTTCAATATACACAAGTATAAAGATAGCGGCCAAACGATAAGAGGTCACAGTCTGCGGGGGACCACCTCATAAAAATATCTAAGTATAATATTATCCAGACGTCTGGGGCCAACACTGATGCAATGAGGATCACTTGTTGACCTCAAGACCTGGGATCTGGCGTATTAATCGTTCGCAGTGGAAAACAACATCGCGATTACTACTAGTTATTCCGTTGTTTGCGGAATGGAAATTTTGCATCATGAGATACGTATGGAAGCATGGAGGAACACGAATAAAGGAAGAGGCATAGAGGCAAGAGGAAAAGGCATATACTGAAGCAGTTTACATTCGAGAAAATGTATGAGTAGGTATAGAAACGAGTCAATCTTGTTTGTAATTGTATGTAACGAATTGACGATGAGGATTTTAAGAACAATTCTGTCAACTTTGCCAATAATTATTCGTATTCGCGGGTCAATCATAAATTCATAATAATATTCAAAGACAACACAATCTGTATACCAGTAAAGTTTGGGTATGGGTATGGGTTAATGGGCTTTATTGGGTTCATACAATCCGCGGATCAGACGGTGTTATTGTGTCGTGACTGGTGTAGTTTGACTACCAGAATTAACTAAATATACTTAACGTGTTTGAATGGCGTGATCTCGGTTATATATTTGCCACTAAGCTTATTTTATTTGTTTACAAAAAGATTCGCATCAGATGGTCGGTGTCATAATTAAAAATTTTAGTAAACTTATTCCTAACATATTGTTAGTATTTATTATCCCCATCGACTTGGATTATTTCTACCTGCTTGTTATTGCGTCCAAATCCCTCTTTGCACAAGTATATTTTAATAACATACTTCAATCAAATATAACTTACGGTTACGGTATCGAATGTTAGATCCAGCATGAATGCAGCTTTTTAGGGTTCCGTACCTAAAGGGTGTAAACGGAGCCCTATTACTTAGCCTCCGCTGTCCGTCCGTCCGTCCGTACGTCTGTCAAAGGACTGTATCTCATGAACCGTAATAGGTAGGCAGCTGAAATTTTCACAGTGTGTGTATTTATTTTGACTCTGTAACAACAAATAGGTCAAATAAAAAAATAAAAAATTAAAGGGATGCACCCACACAAAAAATGAGATTTTTTCGTGATAAATCTTGTACGATGGAACGGAACCGTTCGACGTGTGCGAGTACGACTCGCACATGGCCGGTTTTTAATGTAGCCTTTGAAAAATTTAACTGTAACACGTCGATGCACATAATAAATACTAGATTTATTTTGTATGCATTTCATGTCATGATACTTCATACTCTGCACAGCACTTTTGCCTTCTGCCAAGTTGAATGGCGTGAAATCTAAGTGGGTGTGACACTACACTTTACATAACGCTTGCAGGTACCCACAGCACCCGCCAGCCACAAGGCTGCCCTGATTGGAGAATCGAGCGAAGTCCACTGGGTCATTAAGTGGTTACTAGCATTACTAGTTCTAATTCCTAAGACGCCATCGCAACACTTATATGATTCACCTGCATTAGTATAACACGTGTACCTATGCTGAGAAAGTATCAGATGTACAGGTATAGATAATACGTTTCAGAAATTGACCTGGCGTAAATCTTTAGTGTTTAGCTTATTTCCCCGTATGAGTAAACATATTTTTAATTTTATTTATTATATTTTTAAAAAATAAAATGCGAATTGGTCACAATCCCTTTAATTCGTTGTATTACTCAGTGGATTTTTTTATTAGATGGGCAATACTTGATTTCGTCGTCCCACCTGGCGGGTGATCTTCCCACAATCCATTTTCCTGTCCACGGCCGCCAGTGTAGATATTATGTACCTTCCTCATATTGCGCGGCTGCAATTGAACTAGATGGAAACCCGGACAATTTTCATTGCCGCTTCGACCATCGTTCATTCAATGCGATAGTGCCAACCCGGGCGGGATTCACCCTATTACCTAGTGGGAAGAAAGGGAAAACGGTTCTTATTGGTGCAAAGATTTAACAAAACTTACATTTTCTCACATCTTACGCCGGTTACGCCCCTGCAACCCAAATTAACCAAATATATGGTTTTCGGTCTTCATCAATGGTACTCATTTATCTTTGAACCTATAAACAGGGTTCGAAACGTGACACCTACCAACTTTATTGCAAAGGACACATAGAAAGTAATAGAATTTGAGGCACAAATTAATCGTAAATATGGAATATATACGGAATAACAAAATCGTCCAATGAATTTGAAAATGTCTGCATGCACCTACATATGCTACATACATATGTTACATACATAAGTTTCCTCAGTGAAATAAAGAAATATCTTTCCGATATTTTGCAAATTAAATAAACCAACTGAAATCTAGGTCTGTACGTTTTTGTTTTTTCGATAAATTAACTTATATCCGTGATATATGGCTAGACAAATTAAAGAAGGGGTATATAATGGGTATAAGCGAAAAAAAAAACAAAACGTGCAGACGTAGCTCTCAGTTGATTAATATAATGTGCAAAATTTCAGATTTATTTTCCGATATAGACCTACTTTCATATGAATGAGACGTCAAAACACTTTCTCATAATTGGTCGTGTCACTACCTAAGAACTAAATACCATACACTTACGTACAAATACGTTTCAGGTATTGAATCTCTCAAGTGTTTTACCTACTTGATAATCACGCCATTCTCGATAAGTTTGTGTTAGTCATCGTTACGTCGCTTCGTCGTTACGTACCGCTTCTGTAGGTTGGTATCTCAGTAGATGGTAAATATAGATATGTATGGTAGATAATCATTTGTGTCACGCATATTTTCCATGACCCATGGTCAATCACGTGAAGGTAGGCAAGCCGAAAGTCTCCGCATACAACAGTGAAACTACAATGCATACAACAAAGTATGTTGTTGTATGCATTGAAATTGGTTTTTCAATTCTGTAACTATAATCTCTACAATTTCTGTATAATTAAATCCCTAAATGATTTCAAAAACGAAATTAAAACGAAACCAGTTATAAACATGTATACTGCCTACTATGGATTAATATTTGAGATAACTAAACTGAAAAAACCTTCAATTGTCAGTTTTCTATCCGTCCAAGTCCGTCGAGTGAGCCTTACAATCGTAATTGAAACGCTAAAATTCAGAAATCGTTTCAAAGATTCAAATTCAACAGAGAAGTTAGCTCACATTAAAAAACTACAAGCTAGCGCTATCTGTCGGCAGAGTCAGAAACTTTTTCCCTTAGCCATCTAGCGACGAAACGCGGCGACGAATCACCAAACCATGCAACTAAATTTAACTTAAACACCGCCATCTGTAAGACAACGCCGACATTATTTTTCCTTAGACATCTTGCGGCGAAATGAAGTACCAAATAGTTCAGTTGCTCATCACATGATGGCAGTCACGCAAGTGGATTATTCGTTTTGTTGAAAACCGGTATGGTGGCTGTGCTGAGAGACCAAAGGTGCTCATCAATACCAAATCCACTTCACCTCGCGAAACCACGCACAGCGAGGCATCATACCAGCGGATTTGGGGACTATCGCTGAGTTATCGAGCTTGTTCAAATTACATTTGAAGATTCCCAGGTTTATACCTACCATATTCTGTGTTTATACGTTTGAGGAATCTCTTTGGTTTGAGGAAAGACACCAGCAGGTCTATTCCTGGCATTCAGTAATCAGGAATCAGGGATCCTGAGTCTAGAAAACCACTTTTGTAACGGTTTTCAAAGCGATTTTCTTGACGAAAATATTCCGGAGCATAGTTTTTTTAATCAATCAAGGTTTTACGTACAAAAACTCGCTTTGAGAATCGCTATAAAAGCGGTTTTCTAGACTCAGGATACCTGATTACTGAATGCCAGGAATAGACCTGCTGCCGGCAGACATTTCCATATCTTGGCGGTGCGGCAGAGAAATTAGTTCGAGAAACGGTTCGTTTTTAAGGAACCGTCTGCCGTCGGGTGCATTTCAACATACCTACAACCTGGAAGTCTTCAAGCGCATTTTGAACAAGCTCGATAGCTCAGCGATTTAGATTTTATCGATATCAGCAATAGTCCGCACATTGCCACGCTGAGCATGGTTTTCGTAATTTTTTCGTCATCTATTCATGTCATATATTTAAACCAAACACTCCTTTCTCGATTCTAGTCTCAAGATCGTTTTTCAATTGACATTGCTCTCGAACCCAGTCGTTTCGAAATTTGTCCGTTAGATTAACTCCGCAAACTTTCCTTAAGGCTGTTCCGACCCATATAAAGTTGTTTGCACACATAACGCAAAAAGTATTGTACTTTAAGCCACGCATTAATAATAAAAGTTTAATATAGTCATATCACTTGCCGCGAAAACCATTTCACAATTTCAGGATTATTGGTTTTGTTACAATTTATTTAAATACAATTGTTATTTAACAGCGCCATCTAACGGTGTAAAACTTCTAATCGGCAATTACAACGAAACCATTAAACCTGAAATTGTGAATATGTTTTCGCTGCAACTACTATTATTCCGGGAGGTCACGACATTTTTGGTCACGATAAGGTAAATGGCTGAATCTGGGTTCACATGTTAGAGACCAACCCTCTGATGCTAAATATGTCGGTCTGCCTGTGCCAAGTGGTTGCGTTATCTAGATTGGATATATAAAATATATGTTGGTATGTACCTGCTGATGAATATACTGATTGTCTAGAAACATTGATACCTATTAATTATACAACAATAAACAGTCGGTTTTTTAATTAAAATCTTAACTATCCCTAAAGTTATATCTGTAACCTAAATCGCCTATAACTACGAAATGCAACCAACATTTTGTTCAGTTTTGGTATTGCTAAGCAAGTATGTATTGATACTTTCATGCTTCGTTATTTGCAGCCATTTACCTTATCATATATATTTTTTGTCACCATAACATTTTTTTCAGGCGCCTTATCTAGGTAACGCAACCACTTGGTGCAGGCAGACTGACACATTTAGCTTCAGAGGGTTGGTCTTTATCCTGTGATCCCAGTTTCAGCCATTTACGTTATCGTTACCATTTTTGTCGCCACCTCCTAGTCTATATGGCTATATTTAATATTTTTGACGAATTCGTGCCTTAAAGTGCAATTCTTTTTGCGTTCTGTGTAAAAAAAACATTGTATGGGTCGGAACATCCTAAGGAACACATTTCTATTGCATTTATTCTACATTCGTATCACTTCTGCCATACCCGAGTATCGCTTCCATACATTAGTGTATGCACAAGTACATAGTTTTGAATCGCCATCCTAGATGTAGGCTTAATCACCCGGCTTTTCATAACGGCATTCATTACGCCGTTTACTCGATTTCCAGCACTTACTCTTCTTTTAGTGTCCTTATCACGCTACCCATCGCGGGAAAACATGCTTCCTAGATATACAAACTCATTCACCTGTTCTAACCTTTCATTATTTATACTTACATTTGTTACATTAACTTATATTATCCGTGATATAAGCATATAAAAATGTGTACGCAAATATAAAAAGGCATTTATCATAAATAAAAGAAATTTATTAAAAAAATCTACAAGTACTGACATAGCCCTCAGGTAATTTCTTCAAAGCTCAAAATATTAGAAAAATATTTCTTAATTTGACTGAGAAAACAGGCACGAGCCATTGTATAGAACTTCATCACCTAATTCCCAGACATGGTCATCCTTAAGGCTGTTCCGACCCATATAAAGTTATTTGCACACATAACGCAAAAAGTATTGCACTTTAAGCCACGAATTAATAATAAAAGTTTAATATAGTCATATTACTTGCAGCGAAAACAATTATCAATTTCAGGATTATTGGTTTTGTTACAATTAATTTAAATACGATTTTTATTTAACAGCGCCATCTAACGGTGTAAAACTTCTAATCGGCAATTGAACGAAACCATTACCCCGGAAATTATAAATATGTTTTCGCTGCAACTACTATGGCTATATTTAATATTTTTTGTCGAATTCGTGCCTTAAAGTGCAATACTTGTTGCGTTCTGTGTAAAAAAAACATTGTATGGGTCGGAACATCCTTACCAAAGCTGGCTATTTTCACATCACATTTTCGGTCGATATTTTCTTACTGGACCCACTGGATTGTTTTATTGGTCTATCAACTATACGGCAAGTTAGAAACTAAAACAAATCTTACCTGTGTCGTTGAGCAACAACGTGATGTCTGTGGTCGACCCATCGGTCGACATCGCTGAAACAATAAAACAATTCGTTATTAATCAAACATTGAAAATAAATGCCATGATGGGTTTTTTCATAATTTTAGAAACGTCTAAACGTTTATTTGCCCGTGTGGTCACAATACCCGCGTTTGCCCGAGAATATTTCGGGTGCAGGTGCGCGTTTTGCGTTCAAACTGTACCTTACCGCAATAAATAATTAGAAAGTAGTAATAAGCGCTGTCCAAAGGTTGAAAGTTGCCCAGCGAGCAACGGAGCGAGCCATGCTGGGAATATCGCTACGGGATAAGGTGCGTAACGTAGTCGTAAAAAAGTAGTCGATATTGGACACCGGGTGGCTAAGCTTAATTGGCAGTGGGCTGGTCACGTCAGCCGAAGAGACGACGACCGTTGGAGTAACCGTGTCCTACACTGGCGGCCGTGGACAGGAAAACGAAGTGTGGGAAGACCACGACCGTAAGGTGGGACGTCGACATCGAGTGCGTCGGCGGAAAGCAGTGGTTCCGTACCGCTGAGGGCCGGGAGGACTGAAGGAAAATTGGAAAGGCGTATGTCCAGCAGTGGACGCAAACACGCTGACTGGCTGACTAAATGTTAAGTTAGTTTTGTAGCAGAATAATGCAGCTTTGTAATGTTTTATTTCAATGAATGCATTTATTTTTTGATAAATATATTCAATAATGGAGTAGCTAGAGGTGACTTAGAAATAATTTGTTGGAATTCGAAAAAATCTTGCATGTTTATTTTGAGATGATTCTACGAGAATTTAAAAAAGCTGATCTATTATCTTCTATTAAATAAAATGAACATCAAAGTATATAAGAACAAATCTAATAATATCAATATAAACTTGCGTTCCTGCTACCTACTCGCAGTGCAGTGCTGACTTCACAAAACGTATGTGATATTTATCACAGCAAATGATGGTACCATTAAAAATAAATGAATAAATGATGTACAAGAAATAAATTTCTTTTTTCCCGACATTCTGTGTTGGCTGGATTTTCTGCCGTGGGCAAACAACGGTTTTGTAGGCTTGGCAGGAAATCTTGCCTTAATTAAATACGTGGAGCAATGGTTAAAGTTAAATAATTAACCAATATCAGCAGTATTCAGAGTGGGCGGACGAATACGCGGATTAAATTCGGACTAAATCGTAGTTCTCTATTGATAGTAGGTATAAACTATTAAAAGTCAATCAATATTTTCTAAATTATGATGTTGTTCTATATCTGTATTTTTTGCCTTTCAAAGTAAGAAAACTTAAGAGATAGCCCGATCATTCTACTACAAGTTAATATAGAATTAACGTAAAATTTTAAAACGAGATGAACTTAAATTATAAGCGAATGACACCGAAGGAAAGTCACCTCAAAATTAGACGTAATTCTGTGCAAAGCAAATATTATGTATCGTCGAACGCGGATGCTCGTCGACTTTAAAAGCCGCGCAAACACCTCTCGGGACAACGACTTGTTGTCTGGTCGCACACAAGCTGATGGGATCAATATTGGCAAAAAATATGTTCGGAAGCCAACGAGCATTCGCTGTGACAAAAGTTGATTGGATGTGTGGGTTGCGTTTGTAAATATCCTCTTTGGCATAGGGTAAAAACCGAAGCTGGGATAAATAGTAGTAACTGAAACTAAAACTCATAACCAACCACAAGTACTGCTTCAATTCAGCAACGGGAGCACAAACGAGCGATACAGCTATACCGACCGATAAACGTCTATCTTTCTCATTTCCGCTCGCACGAAAAGTGAAAGAAAAACACAGTTATGGACCGATACAGCCGCATCGTTGCGTTTGTGCTCCCGCTAGACAAAATGTCACTTTTGACACTAGCAGTCATATTCAGAGAGCACCTGTCAAAACTTAGTACTAGATTAGCACCAGACTAACCATATAAATACTGGTTTAGTGCAGCGGATTAAAGTTAGTCCGCCCGCCCACTCCGAATACAGCTGTAGTTTTAATATTTTGGTCATTCTTAGTTCTAGTTGTGACCATTGAACTCAACCTCTCCTAGCCCCGGTTGCACGAAGAAACGGTTGAGTAAATCAATGTTCAAACACGTCACTTTCATTGAACCGCACGGAGTGGCTTCCATACTGTCCACACAAAGTGACGTGTTTGATCATACGTTGACGTTGATTTTGATTTTTTGTGCTTTCGTGCACTCGGCGCCTAGTCCCCACTATTTAAAAAGTCTACAAACTAGTGGTACTTTGAGCTGTAGACCTAGCGAATTCGTCTTTGCCATTGATTAGTTTTGTAAAGGGGGTATAGATAGGCAATGTCGCAAATTTACGGTGCAACGCTGTGGCCCGCCCCAAGCGGTTGGGTCTCCAACGAATTCTAGAATGGTATGGTAGGCTGGTCGCAAGCTGAAACAAAAATTTAAATAAAAAACTTTGTTGGCGTTGCTCGAATTTGCCGCCACTTTCTCGAGATCTTAGATATTAGCGAAATTGTTAATAGCCTACATTTTAAAATTGCAAAACGCCCATTATTTACCTACAAAAATGTATCGCAGCTACCCTCAGGAGAAACTAGTTTTCTACATAAAATAATATTTTGTTTATATTTTTAAATTCTCTAGCTACTAGGAAAAATATCACTACTTACCTAAAGACTTAACACAAAGCAAATTTTTGTGATACGTTTTTACATAATGTATATCTATAATTATGGAACTGGCTCACTCACGAGAATCAGTTGAGAAATTCGACCTATAGAGGAGAGCAGCCGGCCAGCCGGACGCCGGACAGACATACGGTAGCATCTTTGCCCAAGCTGAAACGTAGACGCTACGCTCGCTTGGCGCATCGCTCGGACAATTAACATGACGGGGTAACGAAATCGTCCAGTAGTTACAAAGTTTCATGTTTAGAACATAATAGTTGAGCTACTAATAAATTATTAACGTTAAATATATCCATATGGTTGCCGTGATTTTGTTTTTCATAATTTTAGTTTTATTAGATTTGTCGTAATGAAATTGAATATTGTATACCGTTAGATAACGCTATAATAGCGCGATCTAACGCTATCAATTTTTTATGGCTGTAGGTTTTTAATATATTTTAAATTTTAAATTCTGAGCGGCTCGTAGCCTAGTGGCGCGGGGACTGGACTAGCGTACCAGAGGCCTGGGTTCAATTCCGACTTGCACCACTGTCTTTCTCTTTCCAGTTTGATACGTGCATTTCGTCACGAATGCGAGCTGCTCCATGGTTCGGAACCCATGTAAAACTGTAGGTCCCCTTCCCCTACTAGGTGGTAGGGTTTAAGCCCGCCCGGGTTGGTACCATCGCATTGGATGAAAAGATGGTCGAAGCGGCAATGAAAAATTGACCGTGTTTTCCATCCAGTTCAATGTAGCCTGCTCATGAAGGGAAGGTGCTGGCATGGCACCTAATTCCTTCGGGAATGTGGTGTATTGGGCTAATACCATAACGGTAGTTGTGTGGTATTAGCCATCCATGTCAGGTCGCATAAAAAAAAATTCTAATTCACGAATGCTCCAAAGTCCATTCATTACTTTTTTATGTATACAAATTGAGCCCTAATTTCGACAGCTTTGTGATGAAAAATCTATGGGTAGAGTAGACCGATGTAATAAGCTAATTGATTGCGACGAGTTTGTATGTGTCACAGTGGTTTGTACAAAAACGTAAACTTTTTCTACACAGAACACATAACTATAAAGTAATACTAAACGGAGACAGCGACCAAAAACGCCCATGCACAAATAATAGCATATACTTTGAGAACTTATAGTAGGTAATGTACCTGTAACTTCATAGACCAGTCATTCGCTAAATGCAAGACAGATTTTCACGTAGGTACTTGCAAAGTCAAGCAATAACTACTAAACTGGGCATTTTATTTATACATTTTTGCAATACCTTAGACACCATCAAAGTAGTTTTGTCTATCAATATTTAACCGTTAGGTTTTTGTCCCTTTACAAAATCGGCCATCTTACACAGATTACACACATCACAAGTGGTTGCCATTGCAAAAAAATTGCGATAGTTGACTTGATTTCGTCAATAGATGGCGTTAGATGTCGTTTACACAACACATTCAAAACATATTACTGACAGCATATAAAGCTTTATTGTGCGCGGTTATGTTACTCTGGTTTCCCTTCAATACGAATAAATCTTTCGCCTTTTACTAAAGATGTCCGTGGAGGGGAACACTCAAATGAGTCTAAAAATTATTTTTTGTGTGCCCTGCTGACGCGGGGCCTTATAAATATCAAATACGTACAGGCAGCGATTTTCGAATGTTCGGTAAATGCCGTTGTTAGTACGGCGATGAGGCTTGAGAAAACATATGGTAGCGTCGTTTACGTATTTTTTATGTGACTTGAAATTAATATCAAGCAGACCGTAATGATATTCGCCTAACACACCACATAGGAACTAAGTGCCGTGCCATGCTAGGACCTTCCTTATATTGCTCGGCTACATTGAACTGGGTGGAAAACACGGACATTTTTTTATTACCGATTCAACCTTAATTCCGACCCATACAATGTTTTTTTTACACCGAACGCAAAAAGTATTGCACTTTAAGGCACGAATTCGTCAAAAATATTAAATATAGCCATAGTAGTTGCAGCGAAAACATATTCACAATTTCAGGTTTAATGGTTTCGTTGTAATTGCCGATTAGAAGTTTTACACCGTTAGATGGCGCTGTTAAATAAGAATCGTATTGAAATAAATTGTAACAAAACCAATAATCCTGAAATTGTGAAATTGTTTTCGCTGCAAGTAATATGACTATATTAAATTTTTATTATTAATTCGTGGCTTAAAGTGCAATACTTTTTGCGTTATGTGTGCAAACAACTTTATATGGGTCGGAACAGCCTTAACCAAGTTTAATCCAACCCTATCCAGTGGTTAAAGTAAAAATTCAATACCACCTAGTAGGGGAAGGGGACCTAAAGTTTTACAGGGGCTCAATGCATTCGTAACGAAATGCATTTATCCAACTCAGAAAGCGAAAGAAAGTGGTGCATGATTTTAACCAATAACCTCTCGAATTTAAGGATCTCCCTTAATTTAGAGACCATCAAACTCCGAAGGAATGTAGTCGTGCTCATAAAGGGAATGGTTTTTTTTTCGGGAATTAGGTGTCATGCCAGGACGTTTCCATGAGAAAGATTATAGCCTGGTAATATATGAATAAGAAAGCAATTTCACTATTCACACGTTTATATTGATTGTTCATTTTCTTTTATTGGTAATAATATCAATATTTATTTCCTTCCAAAAAAATAAACATTTACCCAAAGCATGTTTTATCGTATCGGCGCTTAAAATGTTTATGTGAAATGTAAACCACAACAAGAAAATAGCACTGCGACAATCAAACTTAGCTGAAACTTGCCAAGTCATCATTGATATCACTTATAAAATTCACAAGTATTCAAATGCTAGCAAAAATCTCATAGAAGTCTACGGCGCTATTGCCGCTAATCTAGGTTACAAAGGCAACGGCAAAAAGTATTTTTTAATAACATCCTGATAAGAAGCATGAATAGCGCGGCAAATTCCGAAGCCTTCAGCACGTTCTTGCCTTCAGCCTTCAGCGTAGTACCTAACCATTCGCCAGCTACTTCCACAGCGTATTGTATATAGTTATATGATGTATGCCTAGTGGTGCACATATACGCATAGCACATACTACTAGAACATGCCCCCGTCTCGGGGACAATAGTGTTCATCAGGTAATTTTGGATGGTCAGATAAGTTATGGGAAGAATGTATTTATGGTATTATTAATTTATTTTAGACACTGCCATATTTTAGATTAGCCTAAACTGATATGTCTAAATCTGGTTTTTCATTCGTTAAAATAGATTTAATTTTGTTTGCATATGGCAACTTATTTATCTAGTATTCGGTTACAATTTTGATTTGTTAATTGCCACTGTACGTAATATGAATTAACTGGTTTGTTGTTTTATTTTCTTTTAAAATAAGTGTCCAAAATATTAACGAATTGATTGGTTTACTTAGCATTAAATAAACAATCTTATATAGATAAAAATTGCTTCAAAATGAGGTTAGTTGTTTCCACGTTGTATATCCGAAATGTATAATCGGAAAGACAGGTTTTACTGAAATGTTGTACCCGTGCATTTGTGCGCTTTGCAAGCGTCGACTTAGGGATTCGTCGATTGGGGTTCGAATCCCATGTACATCTGTAGGTCATATTCCTTGCATACTGGCTAGAAGGCTCAATAATAACTGCGTGGTTTACACCCAGTTCAATGTAGCCGTGCGATATAAGGAAGGTCCTGGCATCGCACCTATTCCCATGTGGTGTTTTTGGCCAATTATGACGACCCTAGGTGTGATATATGAATGAACCGGCCACGTTCAGTTAGAAAAAAAAATCCTCCAGAAATGCGAAATTTTGCGCTAATGTCGTGATTGTATACGCCACCTATGTCCGTTAACACTAAATAAAAAAAAACGGAATGAGGATTCAATAGACACAATGCATGCACTGAAATCTAATCATTTCACTGCCACGGCGTTTGTGCAAGTAGTATATAAAATAATATCGTTCTATCATTATAATATTATATTAAATTATATAAAATATTATAATATTCCCTTGACTAGACATTTCCCGCGGCTTAGCTCGCCTGAAAGCTGTTTATCTTTTCAAAAGGACCTTCTCCTCGAAAGGAGCCCATTTTCTCACGTTTGATGGAAATTGTAAAAGGTGCAAAAAAAACTGGCGTGACTTTGTTTAATTATTCTTGAGGATAATAAAACAAAATTGCGGCTTGTAGCTCAGGGGCGTGGCGACTTGCCTTGGTGGTCGAAAAATTGGCCGTGTTTTCCATCCAGTTCAATGTAGCCTTGCTCATAAAGGGATTTTCCTGGAATTGCACCTTATTCCTTGGGGAATGCGGTGTGATGGGCTAATCAGTTTATTTATTTACTAGCAGCCCGTCCCGGCTTTGCACGGGCATAATGTCATTTAAAGAAATATTATTTTGACGCAATGATACACAAATAAACCATTTTTACGTAGAGTTCCTACATTGAGATATTTGAAATAAAAAAAACTTACATATTATTATTACATGATTATTAGATATTAGAGAAATAATAAATTCAAAGTGCTATAGGGAGAACCGCGGCCTCCGAGGCACGCTCCCGCCGCCCCGGCCGGCCGGTACCGCCGCAAACACTACATCCCGCAATTTTTAAATCTATAATATCTTCGAAAATATTCATTTAAATCATATGCTGTAAAGGGCCGTATAGACCTATATTAAATCAACAATGTATTTAAGGTATTTAATTGGATAAGGATTAATGCTGTATTGGTTAAAATCGCTTCGAAAATTAGCCATTATTTGTCGTAAAAAGTAAATGAGAAAAAAATGTTATTGTGGGATATCCATAAGAGATAGATGTATACCATCGCGGAGTTTTCTGTAGACCTTTTCAATGTATACAATACTTAGTACATTATTTTGATAAATCTCGTAGGGTTCAGCCTGAGTTTGCAATATAAGCGGAAAAAAAATATTTTTTTACGACATCACATTGGAAACCTCAAAAATAACAGTATTTTTCCAATATTTAATGGATGTTATTTTACATATAAACCTTCCTCTTGAATCACTCTATCTATTAATATCTATATCTATCTATCTATCAAAATCCGTTGCGTAGTTTTAAAGATTTAAGCGTACATAGGGATATAGTGATATAGGGACAGAGAAAGCGACTTTGTTTTATACTATGTACTACTATGTAGTGATTTATGACACATGAAAAATACTTTTCACATAACAGTCGTTCTTATATCTTATTATCATGGCGGTGGCTGTTGTATTGCTTCACGAAATAATACATGTTGAAAATTTATATCGCAAATATATTTTTTTAAGAAGTGTAACAATTTTATTCAGAAAACTATCTCAAACGATGTCGAATCTAGGCGGTTGCTTTTGTTGCATGGTTTATATTTGCAACCGACTTCAAAAAAAAGGAGGAGGTTCTCAATTCGTCCGAATCTTTTTTTTTTGATATAAAGCATTGACAACATTTGTATGCAGTGTGCAAGTAGTAACCGCCGTAACTAAGGGAAATGATTGAAAGGGTTAGTGCGATCAATAAACTTGATTGTAATTTTTTCTGGTAAGTAAAGGTAAAAGTTTTCGCACAAAAAGTTGAGATATCTGTGGACGGTTGTTATGCGCGGTGGGCTAGCGTCGAGAGAGCGTTCGTCCTCGGCTGCAGCAAAACGCTTTCATGCTTGAAAAAACCGGCCAAGTGTGAGTCGGACTCGCACACGAAGGTTTCCGTACCATTGTACAAGATTTAACACAAAAAAGTAACGTTTTTGTATGCCCCCCCCCCCCCTTTTAATTTTTTTTTATTTGTTGTTGTAGCGGCAAAATACATAAACTCAGTCAAAATTTCAGCTGCCTACCTATTAGGGTTGATGAGATACAGCCCTGTGACATACAGAAGGACGGACGGACGGACGGACAGCGGAGGCTTATTAATAGGGTTCAGTTTTCACCCTTTGGGTACGGAACCCTAAAAATAAACTAATGGAAATTAAAAATTGCTTTGGTAGCTAAGTTATGCCACTGACTGATGTTAATAAATAGATACCTGAATAGAAGTTCTTGCATATGACGATTTAAGATTGCAACACTGGATATGCATTGCGTTGTAAAGATCCACTTGATACCTGTGATAACTTAAGACGGAATAATTCTATTGTATGTTAAACTGAGAAATAAGGAAATACAATTATGTTACGGATGCTTTGCATTGGTCAGTTCTTACCATCCACCATGGAACTATTAAATTCCATGGAAATAGCATAACCTGTTACTTCAATGGTTATGGCATAATGCTACTTCTTAATTAATGATAGTGTTGTTAAAAAACCGGCTAAGTGCGAGTCGGACTCGCACACGAAGGGTTCCGTACCATCGTACAAGATTTAACACAAAATTCAAGTTTTTTTAGATATTTTAATTTTAATTATTTATTTATTTTACCTATTTTCTGTTATAGCGGCAAAATAAATACACACTCCGTGAAAATTTCAGCTGCCTACCTATTACGGTTCACGAAATACAGCCCTGTGACAGACGGACGGACGGACGGACAGCGGAGGTTAGTAATAGGGTTCCGTTTTCATCCTTTGTGTGCGGAACCCTTAAAAAGGGTCTCATTTTATTTTTCGTGTTCAAACCTAATATTTGTCATGTGAGGTTCTATGACTCACTTCAACAAAACCCTAATTGCGTGACAAACGACAAAAATACGGAGCGTGTCTGGATTTTTTACAGCCAGAAATGTTTTGTCTTTAAATATTTATCACCGTGTTAGAATTACGTCTAACTTATGACTCAGATTCGTTTTCCATTTGCAACGCTTTATTGACATAGCAACCTCCACTTGTACCTGTGCGGTTAACCGCAGTCTTAAGTTATATCATAAGTTACGTGTACTATAACAATACACCGACATCCAATACTTGAGACATTATTTGAATTGTCAATTCTTTAAGAAAAATACCACAGCCACATTATATTAATTGTATAATCGAGGCCCGAAAGTTCTAAATTTTTTCGAAAATTCATGCTGTTTTTGGTATCATAGTTTTATTATTGAAAACCATTATCACCGCTACTTTCCGAACATTTTTAAGGAAAATAAAACTCAAACAAAATCAAACTTGGGTTTTCAGTCCAGTTCCGATGCACCTGTGATCGTTCTATGTACGTCGCAAAAAGCAATATCCTGAAAATTTTGCATTGATTTCACAATACTTTAAAACGGATCCCTCATCGAAATATTTCCGAAAGAAATAGATGCATTCATCTTTTGAACTATGAAGCAGCTCAAATATCTGAAGATGTCAGGTGTAAGCCAGGGCCGGATCCTAATTGGGTAATGTGCGATCAGTAAGTGTTGCACGTCGCTGTAAGGACGAGCCACAATGGCATGACCATCCTCGCTCCGACACACTTCCTAGCAGGTTCCTCCAGTACGCCTTCTTCACTGTCGAATTTGATGTTTGCTTCACTGTCATCGATGTACAAACTTCCTTATTTGTAGGCATCATTAGGGCACATTAAACATTTATAAACAAACAAATATTGTAGGGAAGATCTCACCATCAAAGGCATTTCTTATGTTATTATATATTATATAGATATAAATTATAATTTCTTATGATCAATTGTATTGTATTACATGTTTTCATTTCATTTCATTTTTATTCATCCTATAGGTACATTACATACACTCGGATACGTCAGATGGTTGCAAGAAGTAAAATACAAATATGCAATACACATCTCAGATCATATAAACATGTCTATTATTATAAAATTTTACTTTCATCGTCAGCTGTAAAGAGGCCTTGTCATAAATAGAGAATCAGATAAAAAAGTCGACATTAATGATTAGATTGTCCAATGGAAAGAGATCGACATATTTTGTAGACTAACATTTTAACACCGTCAGCTGTAAATAGACTTTGTCAATGATTAAAAGTAGGTTTTATTCAAGAAAACAATAGTGGCAGCTGTAAAAAGGCTTTGTCAAATAGTGTAAAATTTTGTATGTATTTAAAAAAAAATATTAAGATCACTTATTGTATTCAAAATTACCATCGTGAATTATGAATAGGGATATATTGAACTAACCTTGTTATATCCATTCACAGACATTTTCCAACTTCTTCATCAAAGTCAAAATCAAGGCACATGTTAGCCCATTGCTCGATACTTTGGAAAGTAAAATATTTTAAATTGAGTGAGTTCATGTAAACCGTAGTGTCAATTAATTGTTAAGATTTCAGTTCATTGCATTGCAGACGAGATGAAAATTTTCTATTAATCGCTTCATATAACGTATATAAACGAAACAACTGTGAGAATGTTTTTAGATGTTTTGACACATAATGTTGTCAACACCTTAATTAGATCCAACCTATGTAATTATGTAACACATTTAGCCTTGACCTCATCTCCAAGACTATTCAGTAACTTGGGCGTCCGTCTATCTTCCTGTCTGTATGTCCGCGTATAACTCATGCTCCACTCAATAAATGTTGATAGGGTTGTAAGGATAGCGTGAGGGTTGTAACTTCCTACAGCTTGATTCTTCATATTGTTCATGCAGGACATTTTTGGAAGGTTATTTAAAAGTTAACTCATCCATAGTGAATTCAATATTTGATTTATTCTTATTCCTATATTGTAATTAAGTAAGTAGTTATGTGAAATGTATTTGTCATGTGTATAAATAAATAAATAAACTGTAAACTATTTACCCTCACGCTAAATGATAACAGGTGGGGTTAAATATGAGATAAGTCGGGTAAAAAGTATTTTATTCGTTGGGCTATAACGCGGGTGGACCCACATCTATTAATCAAAAACATTGATATGATAACAATTTATGATAATTTAAATAATAATCGTCTGGCTTCCGCCTGCGTTTATGTGTTTTTCTAGTGTTTATCCTTTTTTCGGAACGAATGGAGTTATTCCCATCAATTATGGGCTACTTAACATCACGCAAAAATACAAGAAGATGGGAAGCGTGGTTAAATATAAGAAACGTCAAAGAAATACCGGTTTGGTCGCCGCGGGCCACTGGTACATCAACACCATCCTCTTGTGCATTGCATGAAATGACATTAAAGTATCAACCAGTGCCATTGCCCCCGTCCAGAAGTAATGAAGGAAAATGGTACCGTGTGACCGGCACGGGGTCGCAAGTCACCGAGGACAATGCTACGAAAAGCTGATGACTCCAAAGGCCGAACCTGTCAATGTGTATGATTGCAATGGCGTCATGTCATTGTGTTCTTTCCTCTCAAGGGCAAAGTCGTTTCTTTAAGATCTTCTAAGCGAATAGTGATTTTTTTTCACTTTGGTGTGAGAGCTCTTGTGGGCATTTTAAATTATGTAGATTGATTGCTTTAGAAGAAGGTGAATCCTGTCAAAATTCAACTCAAAAAATAAATATGCACATCGTTTTCAGAGGTGCATTTTTAAACTTCGACGTGGGTACTTATGTTTTTTACGTGACCATAGATGGGAATTACTGGTCCATCTGTCACCGAATTCCTATCTGGTCTCAAAAAAGGGGACTATCATTGCCATTTTGACAATATCTTATTCAATGCAATGGTATAATCTAGAGCATAAGTTTAACCCTGCCAGCCAACTGGTAAGTATGGGATCAGATTATGATGTGGCCCGCATTCTCAATGACCGTTTGGCGGGGAAAGGGGCACGCCGCATATGCGGAACCAACTCGACCATAGGGTGCTACTGGACTTATGTCGTCGATGGTAGGTATACAGAATGTAGCATCCGCCACTACAAACATTTCAGGAGCGTAATCCTCATATTTGTCCAACACAAAAAAGTAATATGTTTCCTTTCTAAAGTGTCGAATTACGGAGATATTAACTTTTGAAATGTATATTTTTGTCTAGTGTAATTTGACTCGATGTTGTAACCGTGCACAAGAAAGGTCTTGGCATGGAACCTAGATCCCACGTGGCATGATAGGCTTATGTCATGACAGTAGGTGTGATATTAGGCATCCATGTTCAATTACATACAACATTCCCACGTTCTTACAGAACATTGGATTCATTTTACACTAAATTAATGAATGACTTTGTATCGAAAGTCTAACTTTTTATTTAGAGGATATTCACAAAAAAAGTTAATGAACTTTATTGTTTATTTCAATCCCAATAATCATTTCCCAAATTGTATGTACTGGCCTGTGTATGTCAATGAAATATGTCGGTATCGAAGCCGTGGTCTTTGAAGAGACCATAAGGCGGTTTATTGCCTTAGTACGATATGCCTTATAAAGTCATACATATGTGGTGAATGTAATGTCAGTCAAGATTTAATCAAACGCTTGCGAAAACCTGACCAGAAGATCAATAAACTAAACACGTTAATCAAGTTAGAAGACGAGTCGAAATGTTAAGACATTAAAGTGGTTTTTCCATAAAATCATGGTAATGCGAAGCGACCATGTGGGGTCTCCACATGGTCGCTTCTACCGTACCGATACCGATAGAATAAAAATCTGTGAAAGCGACGTTACAACGTTACAATACATTTCAATACAATGCACTTTCCCGCGATACTAAGCTGAAAATAGCTGCACACTCTCCCTTTCGTTATATCAATATCTGCCTGAAAGAAAATCACCACTGTTAAATATTATGTATATATTTTAACTTAGTGTTACGTCTCGATCGCTCGAGCACACGGGCACTCGTCGGTCAACGAACTGTATTCTAGTGAGTAATTAAGCTACAAAACCGGTCTACGGCTACAAAGGTCGATTATTCGCCTCAATCAGAAACAGTAGTGTCTGCGGGAACGGCAGGCGCTGTGCAGTCTGCGAACGCGCGAGAGAATACCCAACGAGGGGCCAAGCCACATGCGACCCGCTGCAGGTACAATCGACGACATAAATCCAGTAGCACCTTGCCGTCGGGTTGTTTTTGCACCTGCCCCACATTGTGCCTGCCCCGTCCCCCGCCGACCGGTCTTCAGGCGTCTGACCGCAAGCCGCGCGGGCGGTGCGATCCCTTCACCTCCGCGCGATGCGAGCGCTTCATAGCAATCGCGTTGGATTGTTCTACTGGACTTTTGAATACGATCGTACACTCACACAGCATGGCAAATGTATGGGAGGCTCTCTCCAATGAGGAAGGAAGGATAGGAGTGGCGACTAAAACTTATCGTTTACGAATTACCTCAATCTAGGGGTTTATCGTGGTAAAGTAATTAAAGTAAGGTAAACGTGTACAAGTGGTGTTTAAGTCTGACGTTTAGTTGCATTTTGTACCATACTGACTGGTAAATGTTAGTTTACTTTACCGAATAATACGTCGTTTGACAGTAAGCATCACTAGCATGGTATGATGAATAGCATAAGCCTGATATTCTCGAGTTCTAACGACAGGTAAGAAATGCACGAAGGACGTGCGAAGTACAAAAAACATTCGATTGCGCGTTGATAAGCGAACTCATAACTACCACCAGTGCATTTTTAGTAATACTATAGATTAACTACTCCTTAGACTAACCAAAATGACATTTCGTTCAAATAAAAATATTATAAAATGACGTTGCTTTGAAAATTATGAGTACTTACTGGCACAATTTTGTTGTTACACGTTACAAGTTGCAATTGATATTGTTACTAACTTTCGTTAGTTTTTCTTGCGACTGTGTTACATACGAAATATATAGTATATGTGCTAACGCGCAATACACCTTCGACCTCAGCCTGTCCATCCGCTTGTCACATGGGTGACAAACATTGTTCATGTGCGCAGGCCACTTAAAATCTTCCTCAGTACGCACAGCAGTGCTAAAGAACAAAGCTAACGAAATATGTTCATTCCAACACAATTATGTGTAAACATTAGTGTACAAGACGTCACTGTTTTTACAATGGTCCGAAATTTTAGATGAACAAAAGATATTGGTGTTGTTTTGCAAATGTTAACGAGAAGCTGCCGCCGTTGTGTCGATACACTGTCAATTTATTGAAGTGGTATTCCATGTTTGAAGAGCACTTCAATATTTTTCAATTCTGTATTTGAAACTGATAAATTGTTGATACGTGGCTTAAGCATTTACATATATAGCATACGTAAAAAAAAATGCAGACCTTAGGGAAGGGACAATTTGTTTGTTCGGAATGAACTACAAAGACATTCTATCACCTTGCTAAACTGATAAAATTATATATTTTACATATTAGTTTATCCTTTTTCTAAAATAACTGCTAAGTACCAAAGGGTTTCTAGCTAAGGTAACGAGCTTCAACCCAAATACATCCACGGTAGACTCCCATTTAAACTGTCTAGTCAAGAGAGCGTACATAAATTACGTAACACGAAATTTTCCAATTTTCGAACACCACCGTACCAAACTCTGCTTTCTGATTT
Organism: Incurvaria masculella; assembly: GCA_946894095.1. Classification (NCBI taxonomy): domain Eukaryota; kingdom Metazoa; phylum Arthropoda; class Insecta; order Lepidoptera; family Incurvariidae; genus Incurvaria; species Incurvaria masculella. The sequence continues at coordinate 14,752,668 of OX335651.1, forward strand.
TTTTTTGTGCTCATAGTCAGTATTTTTTTTAAGCTAAAGCAGGTCTAAAATTGTGACGTAACGCAAACCTTGACTGGGCGGTCAACGCTTGCGTTCCCCTTACCTAACAGGACCTGGCCGGACCTTCCCCTCTTTCAAATTTCGTCACGTAACATGTGTACATCCCCCAATATGGCACATATGCATAATTCATTAAAATTACAGATTTTTAGGAATGAAATGTAATAACGAATTTATTTGTATTTCTTCCAACCTCTTTATGAAGACAAAACGGGTGCAACAGTTATTAATCTTTATATAACTACAACAAATTAAAATGGTTCGTTTAAGTTGTGTAAACATTATAACCGATAAATATTTAAATATAATTTTTGTGACAATATTATCCTGGAACGTAGCTTATAATTTGTGTCTAATAGGAATGAAGGTTCCTCATTGCTATCATATATATAGTCATCATATATAGTCATCAGCTTGTTCAGCCGCCACTGTGGTGTGGTGACCACGTGCGCACACACCATAGCTCAACGGAGATCAGTTGGCATATTCTCTCAATTCCGTCCTCAGGAATCCGGAATATTTCAGTCGATTAACCGCTTTCATGACGGTTGTCAAGGCGATTTTCTCGGCGGAATGATTCCGGAGCACGGTATATATTCAAGACCTAAAAAGTCGCTTTGACAATCGCTATGACAGCTGTTTTCCCGATTGAATAATTCCTGATTTTTGAGCACGGAATTCCAAGAATAAGCCTACAGGGTCGGCATGATGTGCAATTTTCAACTCTCCGCCGCATTAGACGACCACTAACCATCTCCGTATGCTCTCTCGTGCGAGCACTTAGCTATATGGCACTAACTAACGTATCAGACCGTCATCATGGGAATATTATGTTTCTCTGTAAGATTTCCTATGGTATACGTACTTTGAATATTTTTTTTCTTCGAAATTAGAAACATGACCCTATGAAGACCGTATCCAAGGAGCGGGAACAACTTGGAATGAAAAAAATGAATAAAAGTTGGTCTTAGCCATCATAATTCAAGCCTTCAAAACACTAATGCGGGTTTTATCATACAACGTTATGGCGCTAGGACTAGCCAACTACTCGCGCCATACAAATGCACTTTTTAACAAATGTAATAATGTGTAGTGAAACTCTTCAGCAAATCCAAATAGAACTCCAGACTGATAATGAATTGTTAATATTTTTTTATTCCATCATTTATTTAAATAATAATAAAAATAAAAAAAGTTGATTTTTCTCATTAGAAATCTAAAAGTAATTCGATTTATAGATATAAGCAAAAACAGCATATATGCATAAACAAAAAATTCCATTTGCTTTTAGATGTCTACATTTAGTCAAAAAAGTTCGTAAATGGACACCGTTTCCGCAATGTATTTTGTATAGAAAAAAGAAACATACATTAACGAAAATAGTTCGATTCCTAGACAAGGAATCATATATTGTAAGAATGACACTTATAATCGTCAGACTTAGTTAGTTAACTTGGGATGCCTCGTCTAACTTTGCGATTTGGCTAGTACCAGGGCCTTAATGGTGAGGGCATTGTATTTTAATTTTAATATATTGACTAATCAATTATTTAGTGTCGCGCTTGAAAATATGTTTTATTTTGATTTTATAATAATTCATTTCATTTCATTTTCATTTCATTTCATTTATTTAAACTTTTTGGTAGTCAAACTACACCAAGTTACGTCACAAATATCCGCGGATTCGATCAACCCAGTAAAGAAGAACCCGCAAAGAAACTTCATTAAAATATAAGCGAGTCTGAGCGAATCGAGGACGAATTCCTCATGTGTTAATTTATTGTAATTAATGTATAGCCTTAACAAAAACGGGAATTTAATGGATTTCGACAATCTGAACCTGTTCAATTTTCTAGAAGTCTTGACAAGAATGGTTCAATTCGCAGGTCCAGTCTGGATAAACGTCAGATATATACGTCAGATCTCAATAGAGAACAATTCAACTTTTGAAAATGTATGTGTGGATGATATGTGTAAAACTTTGTACCGTGTGATGCCAACAGCCTGGCCATCGAAAGTTAACCTTGACTTACATTTACGGTCACTGTTGGGTGACCTGATGACGCATCTTGATGGTACCTACCTCAAACCATAGACAAACAAAAAATGACCAGAGAAAACTGGTTCAGAGGAAATTGGGGGGCGTTGAAGCGATAGGGGGTTATCTATGGTAGGGGGCGATGACTGATTTGTGTTTTTCTAATATTTAATCTATAATATAATATTATATCTATAAAATGAACTACTCGACTACTTTGCTAAATATTATTTATAATGTTTTGTTTAATTGCCATCATGAAAACTCATAAACAGGATATATAATAGTAAACTCATGTGGCCCGTTATACACATGTAATTAAAAATAAATTTATTAAAGTAATGAATGGGACTATGATTGTAAATAAGATGTGGTAAAGCTAAACATTATGGTGGGCGCTGGAAAATAATAGATCCTCAAAGTGGGCGGAAGACAACATAGGCTTGAGAACCTCTTATTTAGATAATGACCGTGGGCTATAGGACCAGACAGGAAAAGGGGATTTATATTGTTTCCCAGCCTTAGATGACTAATACGAAATTGTACGAAAACGTAATATGAATATATATTATAACCTAACAGCTATAATGTTAATTTGAATTTCAGCGACATCTACATTTGAAGCATTATAATCAGATTTTGAAAATAATCTGAAAAAGTATTGGTCGTGACATTCGGGATAGCTCAGGTGGTTAAGAGCAGTGAACATGTAATCCAAAGGTTAATCCTTAATTATCATAAATATGTATGAATAAAACAAAATTGAGTAAATAGAACTATTAAAAGACTGAAATTGCGTGCAAATGGTCTATTAGATTTAGGAAAGAAAGAAGCATTCAAACTAAATATATCTATTTGTTTAATAATACTGCCACTGAGATCCACTGTTTCTTCACCATTTATTGTCATTGTTCAGATGTTTGGAATATATATCCGAGTCATAAATCTGAAATATATTTACAATAAATATATGTATCAAATGTTATTCTATAGAATAAAACTAATGTACGTATCATCTACATTACTTATTTCCCTTTAAGTATCATACCAAAAACTGTTTATCCGTAAACATCAGTATAAACGTGCATAGTTTCTTTTAAACACAAAGCGACATGGTAGCAAAGAGGTATCATTCAATACACAACCATAAATAAAACATGGCATCCGTAAAGTTGCGTTAAAAATCTTTCCGGTTGGTTGATTTTAGCATGCGATGTGTTAGGCAGGTAGACATTTACGCGCAGCGTTTTGTGACGTGCGTTTATTTTAACGCGTTAAGCTAACATAGCGTTTTGCATGTTTATTTACTGAAATTTCAATTTTGCATATCGTATGTATATCTTTGCATTGGGTTACATCGATAATGTAAGACTTAATTACTTCACTCTTTATGAACCTTTTTGTATTCATTCCATGAATGCAAAATGTCAAAAATAACTCCTCCCTTCCAAATTCTTAAGGGGACAATGGACCCCAGGTTAAGATAACGTGCTCTATATTATGAAAATGTCATGCATAATTAAAATTCATGATTTCATGACTAAATACAAAATAGCAAACTCTTCGTATCGGTCAGACGCTTCATATGCTATGTGGTAAATATATAAAACTTCAATCAAATTCAATTAAAAAAATAAAAAATATTGTTCGTGACGATTTGGTATTTTCTAAAATACAATATGGAACAGTTTTTTTTCATGCAACTGCTAATACAACACAACTATCGTTATGATTTAGCCCAATACACCACATCCCGAAGGAATTAGGTGTCATGCAAGGACCTTCCCTTTTTGAGCACGGCAACATTAACAGGATGGAAAACAAGGACAATTGTTAACTGCCGCTTCGACCATCTTTTCATCACGACATACAGTTTTACATAGATTCCGAACCATCGAGCAACTCGCATTCGTGACGAAATGCACTTATTCAATTCGGAAAGAGAAATAAAGTGGTACATAAATGGGGCGAGGATCCCTGGTATGGTAGGAAAATCCTCGCGCTACTAAGCGCCGCTCAAAATATAAAACTTCATGAATAAAATAAACGTTGTTAGTTACGATTTGGTATTTTCTAGAATACAAGATATCTAAGAATATAAGACAATAACTAAGACAATTCACTCACATACATCATTCTGAACCCCATTTTCATCTCCACAAAAAGTTAATGGGTTCAGTACCCGAAGTCCCAGTTGTCACCTAAATTGGCGTTTACGGCAAACCGATCAACTGGCGTTTTCAAATGTATGGAGAAATTGAAGAGCGCGCGCGAACTACCATTTGCGAGTCCGAGTTTGATTTGACAGCTTACTCGACGTTGCCGTAAATACGTCGACGTTACCGTTAACGTCGACTCCGCCTTTCTTATACAAATCGGAAGTCCGAATTTGACTTTGACAGCTTGAAGAAGTAAAACCACAGAATATCTAGTAAAAACTTGTATGGAGTTTGACGTTTTTACGGAACTTCGAAGTTACGTAAACGCCAATTTAGGTGAGAACTGAGACTACCGGCTCAGAAAGTCTAAAATAAAATGAGTTTATAAACCAGCGTTGCAAGACGCTCACCGTAGCATACTAAACATAATTGCACACGCGGCCTTGGCATTACTTGTTTCTGTCTCGCTGAGAGCTCCGATAACAGGACAGATACAAAAGATAGAAGCGTGATAAAATTATGAATTGCCTCCTCTCAAGTTTGTGCAGAATTTGCATGTTGTCATATAATACGTTTCAAGGGATTGGCTTTCGACGATTGCTGACGGCTATGGCACCGATAAAATTGTATCATGTTCAGCGCTTAACATGTTTATATCAAGACGGCATAATATGTAAGTATGTGAGAATAGTTAGTCTAATTCTAGTATTCTGAGTCCGAATTGAAAGCAGATATGCATCCACGCGTATGTAGTCGGAAATACCTTCCTTCCAAATTTTATCTATATGGTGCCAATAGTATCTGAGTCATTGCTGTGACATATGGCTAGACGGACGGACGGACGTATGGGCGAACAGACGGACAGACGGACGGACGAACGGGCGGACGAACAGGACACATTTATTAGAGTATTTACTTATAGGTTCCGTACCCAAAATGTGCCAACGGAACACTATTACTAAGCCTCCGCTGTCCATCCGTCCATCTGTCCGTCCGTCCGCCCATCCGTCCGTCCGTGCATCCGTCCGTCTGTCCGTCCATCCGTCTGTCACAGGGCTGTATCTCATGAACCGTAATAGGTGGGCAGCTGAAATTTTCATAGTGTGTATTTATTTCGCCGCTATAACAACAAATAAGAAAAATTAGAAAAATATAGAAATACAAAAAACTAGATGATTTGTGTTAAATCTTGTACGATGGTACGGAACCCTTCGTGCGTGAGTCCAACTAGCACTTACGCTGAATGCATACGAGTTTTCCATCCAGTTCTATGTAGCCGAGCAATATACAGAAGGTCCTGGAATGGCACCTAGTTGCCATGTGTTAAGCTTCTATCATGACAGATGGTTTGGTATTAGCTATCCATGTCCAGTTACATAAAAAAAATCACTTGCCAGGCGAGCAAGTACGTCAAAAGCCGTAGTCCATGAAAAAAAGCCTTACCCACGTCAATAGCAAGTTAAGAGGTACACCATTAGAACACGCAAAACAACTTGTTCTATACGTCAACGCTGTCGAGCTGATTCACCTGCGGTTAATTCTAAAATCTTTTTTTCGCGATCTTTGCGCGATGGGGCAAAAAGTTATCCATGGCGAGTCGACACTATATCGTCCATCTTCACGTACTTGCGACGCGTCGCGAGTACGCCAAATTGATATTCGCAGAACGTAACTTGTCTAATGTGTAAAAACATTTTTTGTTATGCAAAATGTCTAGGACAGACGGCCATAACTCACTATCCAGACATTGATAGATTTGCGGCAATGGCTTGTACGTCATGTCATATACATATTTATAGGTTTGTTAAAAATGTGCGTGCTTCCAATATATCGGAACTTTATGTAAAATAGAACGGAAATTAGGTATTATAAAGCTGTAAATAAAAATATCAAGTAATACAGTGAACAGAAACTAGTACTTTTTTTATGCGACCTGACATGGATGGCTAATGCCACACAACTACCGTTATGATATTAGCCCAATACACCACATTCCCGAAGGAATTAGTTGCCATGCCAGGACCTTCCCTTTATGAGCACGACTACATTGAACTGGATGGAAAACACGGACAATTTTTCATTGCCCCTTCGACCATCTTTTCATCCAATGCGATGGTACCAACCCGGTCGGGCATAAACCCTACCACCTATTAGAGGAAGGGGACCTACAGTTTTACATGGATTTCAAACCATGGATAACTTGACTATTCAGAGTGAACCTGTCAAAACTTATACGGGATTAGCACGGACTAAGCATACAAAAACCGGTTTAGTCCGGCAATAATCCGCGCACTAAAGTTCTAATCGCCCACTCTGAATACGACAGTTAGAGCCTAAAGGGTGATTCTGTAAACTATACTTAACATCCTCCCCAATTGTTTTTTTAATACTTACTAATGTATATCTGTACTGTAGTGTACAAAAAGTTGAAAATTTTAGAACGTCGTATAATAAGATATAAATACAGTTTCGTGAACAGTATCACCCCATTCCAGCTCTATCTATTTATGCTCATCATATTAAACGAATTGGTTGCTTTGCTTTAAATACCCCGCATGCGCACTTATAGGTTTTTTTTTACTTTTATAATACGCCCCTAATCAAAATGTTACAATAACTCTTCTTGACTATACAATTAGGTTAGACCTTTGTAACCTCACAAAACAATATTAGGTCTGCCTCCATAATACCCTAAAAAAAAAACTTACCTCAATTATATTTTTTCTCCCAGAATATTACTTGAAACTCGTTCAAATAATTCAGAAGCAAACGAACGATATTTTACGTTATAATTTAGTGTCAGTTAACCCCTCAATTTAAACTTGCCGCAGTCGAGAGCGAATCACGCAACTAGCAAGGACTCGACGACCTTCAAAGCCTACTTATACGCATTAGCAGGCTGATTTCGTTGGCCGCTACAAAAAAAAGGTTACTTTACATACGCTTGACCCTTGTCCCCTTGACTTTGAACTTGCCTTTTGCAAACGTCGCTTTTGCGTGACGTGGAAAAATTAAGATCGATGTCTCTGATAAGCGGGGGCAGTGCTTGTGGCGAGCATTTTGTACGGAAAATTGGGTGTGCCCAGTCTGCGTGTTATCGCCGAATAAAATTTATTTCAGCACTGAAACATTTCGTCGTTCATTTATATGATTAATATGTTTCATCTTAATGGTTTTGTAATATCCCTGTATCTAATAAGACCCATTAATTTGATTAAATCCGGTGTTATGCGTAAATTTATTTTCTGTTGTATGTTTGTTACGTGATTACTCCGCCAATTACGAATTGATATTTATGATTCTTTTTTTATTTCAAACAGAAGAAAACATGATAAGTAATAATATTTAAAATAAAGGTTACAGAAATTATGTTAGTGAGTTCTATCATAATATGAAAGATTAATTTCATAAAAATGGTAACGCACGGAATTCTCATAACAGCCGATTTGTTGAGTTCTATAAAAATTAGTATTCAATATGTTTGAATATATTTAAAAAAATGTATAAATTCCTACATGGAAAGTATGTCACGGTCAGCTCAGATATAATATGAATTGCTTAGTGTGCGAAAGTCGTTATGTTTTACCAAAGTATGTCAGTAATTTAATTTTAAATATTTAATCACATTTTTAATTATATTTATGTAAAATTAAATGTCTGATTAATATTGGATGCTTGCAGCTGTTATCAACTACTATGGTACTAATATGTATGCTTGACGTATGAAAGTAAACGCAGTCGACACCGTAATTATGGTTTTCGTACGAGAGTTAGTTACTAGTATTACACTTATTGATCATTAAAAATATAATAGGTCAATGATTTCGTATACGAGCAGCGGAAGTTGTGACACTGACTGCTGAAAATAGAAAGAATTATGTCATGAGCTCTGTTGTAAAAATTCGGGTTATTACACCAACAGCCCGCATAGCAGTTCATAACAGTATGCTGATAGCAACACTAATGTATGTACGGAAGAATGTCCGTGTTTTCCGTCCAGTTCAATATATTCGTCCTGGTATGGCACCTAATTCCTTCGTTAATGTGGTGTCCATGTCATATATATATATCTTCATGTTAATATCATAACGGTAATTGAGTGGTATTAGCCATTCGTGTCAGGTTTCATAAAAAAAATATATCATTAGTATCAAACATAAAACCCCTATTTGAATTTAAATATAAAACAAATTGCAACTATTACTCAAGGCTATTAATATTAGAAAATCAAACCGCATGGTTTTTGCGAATTAAATCTAAAAATAAAGCTAATTTACGATGTTTACAATAGTATCATATCTCGTAATAAAACTGCGTTGACAGTAATTGAAATTTCATTAACATATTAGAATGCCCCGTGACCTTCCAAAGCTTTTACGGAATTGAACTTGACATTGGAACTTCAGCGATTGAGCTTTCAGCGTTGTTTGACTGGGTGCGGCTTCTTTTGCCTCACCTTCGGGGAGGGCTCAATTTCTGACGTCAGATAACGTGACCTTAATCAGACTTAGCGATTTTCAGGAATCACTAAGTGGATACAGATATAAACATATCAGGTACCTCTTGAGTCCCAAATGATATTGTTTCTTACGTATACCGGGTCCATTATAGCCCAAGAGTAATCGTGAGACATGGATTTCAGTTTTGATTTACGTTTTCTCTTATTGTAAGCTACAACTTTTTCGGTACTTGAACACAGACGCACGCGCTTTCATTTCTGTGGTTAGGTCGTCAAATAGTTTTTAAAAATATAAATGTTATTTTAAACTAGAAACCACCCGGCCTTATAAAATTATTTATGTTTGATGTATTATGATAATGTTGGCCTCAAATGAAAGGAGAATATTTATAAATTTGTAAATACTAAATAAAACAATAACCTCGTCGATTTTATTTTTGAGACGAGAGTTTTACAGTCCCATAGGATGTGTTGATAAAATCATAGAATAATTAGACCGGGATAGATACGGTTTGAGAAGCACATGAAATCCGAAATGATTTTTTTTTTCTCAGAAATATATAATTTCATGTTCATATGCTTACATTAAGTTTGCAACATTTAGCGGGGCACGGAAGATAGAAATAAAGTATGAAATATCTTTAATGTTTGGAGGTCCGTCTAATCTGTGGGAAGTTTTGCAACAAATGTGGGAATAATTGCTGTTATTCAGATGAAGGAAGAAGACAGATAACCAGAGGTGGTGCACACCAGCCTTAATGTTTTAGAACAGCGTTTCCCAACCGTCTTCTAGTGCGGACCCCTGCGGCCACCTTACCATGATCCGAATTAAGACATCCCTCCGCGCGTTCACAAAAAACCAAAAATTATAATTTGAAGTACTGAGCGGCGTAGCTTTGCGCGGATAAACTACGACTACAGCATACGTCTTTCGCTTCCTCTACAGTCATACATATTTTCATACATGATGTAGGTTTACGGGTACTACGCACTACGTATCTTATATCTTCTTGTATCAATCACGTCGCTCGGGCATGACAATTCTACTAATTTTCGCTCTGTAAATATATTCCTTAATTGTTTCGTCACTAATTCAATCTACATGTCTCATAACCAAAATATTTATATTTTGAGTTTACATTATTTTCAAAGCCAACTATTGCCAAACTTGAACTTGGCAGTTATATTACTGATGTAATTAATATTTGTTCCCAACATTTCGTTATTTTTTTTCTGAGATTAAGAGTAGCCTTGTCACTCTCCGGCCCATAAACCAATTTATAAAATTACGTCGATCAGTTGCTTCGTTGCACGTGAAAGGAAGACCAACCAATAAAAAAAAACTCTTTGGCTTTTAAAATACTAGTAGGAAATGGATACGCTCCTTCTGATACAACTAGAAACAAGTGTACTGCTAGACATAGTAGAACACTAAAAATTTTTTTACATATTTGCCTTTAACAATTGACTAACCTTTGAATTTATTTTGACATAATGGTATGGCTAAACATTTTAGTCTGCAGTTTTTATTTGCAAGTTCTATTTCGGTCATAATGTTTTAAAACTAGTTTTGTGTTTGAATTTATTATTAACAACTTCCTATCGTATTGCGATAAGAACGGATAATCGCATAATTATATCTGAATACAGTCCTAATACGTTGCTGAATTGCTCTTGTGTTTCGAATATTAAAACGTTTGTATTGTGCACAACATGACAAGTGAGTTTGTTCCATTATCTGAGTGTTGAAAAACTCATTAAATATTAGAAGTTTTTTTGTGCGAGCTAACCTGAATGTTTAAATTAAGTTTAGTCACAAAAACAGTAGAGTCTTAAAACGTAATTTAAAGCTCGATAGCTATAAAATAGTCCGCAAAACAACTGGCATTGCGCCTCACGGAGCGTGGTTTCGCGAGGTGAGGTATATTTAGAAATTCCGAACACTTTGGTATGTTCAGCACAGAACCAATACAAGTTTTTTTATAAAAAAGTATGTGCAAAACAAAAATTTAACAAAAAAAATAACCGACTTCAAAGAAAAAGCACTAAAAAGTAAAAAAATAATTACCATTTTTGTAGCGACGATTATTGTTATTTTTTGAGTCGGCGTCAGCCGGGCACGCGCTGCGCCAATCAAGAGAACCTTGGCTACCTTGGCTGACACCGATTCAAAAAATAACAATAATCGTAGCTACAAAAATGGCAATTATTTTTTACTTTTTAGTGCTTTTTCTTTGAAGTCGGTTATTTTTTTTGTTATTTTTTTTATTTGTTTATTTTTAGTGAATCTGAAATACATTTACTAATGTGTACACGTCCTTTCCAATAAAAAAAGAATCACCGAAATCGTTAGGCGTTATATTGAGTTATTTGTCCATTTGTCGCGCACATCTTAATACAAATTTAAGGTTTAACCAAATTAAAATAGGACCACTTGGGAAGCACTAGCTTTCATTTAAAAAAATAATCATCAAAATCGGTTCGCCCAAGCAAAAGTTATGAGGTAACAAATATAAAAAAAAGACATACAGACGAATTGAAAACCTCTTCCTTTTTTGAAGTCGGTTAATAAGGCATTATTATAACTTGAACTACCTCACATCCGCCAGCCCATTCATTCGTTAGTGCCTTTAAAAATAGTTTTCAATATGTGTTCTTTGACGTATTAACACATACGAGAAAACAAATGTACATAATTATGTTCATGGACAATTAACTATTCTAGCGCATGGCGAACTTATATGTAAACGAGTATTATCTTAAAGGCATTAAAAATATTCTTCTTACCGACATTTTCTAGTTTCTTTAACTAGACAATTCTTTTGATCTTGAAAAAGTAATTTTTTCATGACTTTAATTTATATGGAGAGATTTTATTTGTGTTTTTTTTTTTCTGTTCCCTGTAAAAAATCTTACTAAGTATTCATACGATTGTTAATGGATTTCCAATGGTTTTTTTTTGGACGTATTCTGTGACAAGTTTTAAGAACTTCTCTTTAGTGCATCTTACATGAAAAAAATACCACAGCGTCTAATATAAATGAATTAAGACTACAGAGTGTTTTTTTTATAGCGGTTTTCAACCATTTTGGGTCACGGACGTACATCTGATGAAATTCTGGACTGGCTCGCAAACCTTGGAGTAGATCTGTCTGCATACGGCATTGACAAATGGAAAGATATTTGCTCTTTGGGCAGTAATTATGGTCTGCATGATGCAAACATTTATTGCGCCTGGTATTAACAGTGAAAAATTTGCTAGAGCGATGAACATCCCCTTACTGGTTGAAAGACAAAATTTCTTTATTTAACTGGACATGGATAGCTAATACCACACACACTGTTATGATATTAGCCCAGCACACCGCATCCCCGAAGTTCTTCCCTTCATGAGAACGGCTACATTGGTTTAATGTATGGAAAACTAACTTCAGCCACCTTTCAAGAAATGCGATAGTATCAACCCGGGTGGTCATTACCCTACCACCTACTAGGTGCAGGGGTTCCCACAGTTTTACACAGATTCAGAAACATTAAGCAGCTAGAATTCGTGACGAAATGCACTTCAGCACATATCAGTCAAGCGTGTTCCGATTGGTTGGTTCGATGACCGCACAGCAACGATGTATTGTTTGAAATTTGACGGGAGAACCACCATGCTCGAAATGTATATGAACAATAAAAAAAATCATAGTAAACCTTGAATATAAATTGCGATAACAAGTCTAGATTTAACTGTTCAAATTAATAAACATGAATTCAAATTACCCGATACCACTAATTGGTGTAAATATAAATATATACATTTATGCTAACAATACTAATGTAACAATTAATGTTAAACAGGTACGTGCTGTTACGCCGACGCGTAATAATAATACAATTGGGCGTACTGCTTTTATTCCCGTGCATGTCATTAGATGCGACCATAAGTAATGATTTATGTATGATGCGTCTAAGGGATTCGTAGAAATTGGTTCGGATTCCACGTAACACTGCACTCCTTCCTTAATTACTAGCAGCTGATTTCAGAGTGGGCGGACTAACTTTAATCCGCCGGACTAAACCGGTTGTTGTATGGTTAGTCCGGTGCTAACTCGTACTAAGTTTTGACAGGTGATCTCTGAATACGACTGTAGGTGGTAGGGTTGATCCCGCTCGGTTTAGTACCATGGTGTTAAATGAACGATGCTCGAAGCGGCAATGAAAATTGTCAGTGTTTTCCGTTCATTCCAGTAGCCGTGCAATGCAAGGAACGTCTCTTTATCTAGTCCCTTTGTGGTGTTTTGGTCTAAAACCATGACGTTAGGTGTCGTATTAGCCAACCATGTCTCAATAATGTCTACATAAAAAAACATTCGTATTTTATGTTCCCATTTTAGCAGGGTTCGTTCATTTTATTTGTTCATCATTTTATGAGAGATGACCATAAAAGCAATTGACTTCTATTAGATACTTCCCCCGTGTCAACGGGTGCCATGAGCAGGTATTGCGTCGATTAAAGAACAGGAACACACGAATAATACTGATCTTTCTACAGTTGCAATAAGGTGCAAATTCTATTAACATATGCGCATTGCGCAACAATGGAGTTATGACTCTATTTCCACATGTTTTAAAGCACCATTTTAATTGTGCAATCGCCATATCTGGGTATTTCAACTTTAGACTGTTTTAATGACATATTAATGGATAAAAGTATTACACTGGCGACAGAAGTCATTATGTACAATCATGTGTAATTTGTGTCGATAAATATTTTGAGAGTTTAACGCGGATATATGCCGATGAACTCTTAAGAAACAGAATATACTTTACATTTCGATATCGGATTAACACGCTAAACAAAATAATCGAAATCGACGATTTTCCGTCTACTATAATAGAAGCGTCTCTTGCAGATTAGCAGTGTCGTCATATACCACCTACCTTCCTTACTTACTATGTGGTAGGGTTAATCCCACCCTCGGATGAACGTTGTTCGAAACGGTATTGAAAATGGTCCGTGTTTTCCATTTAGCATGGCATGGTATCTAGTGTGGTTTGTTGGGCTAATTTCATGACGGTCGGCTTGGTATAAGATATCTATGTCCAGTTACATAAAAAAAATCATTGGCATGCCCGAAAAAAAGGATATTGAAATGTATGCAAGGATAGCGCGAAATTTTTCGTGTATTAAATAAAGAACACTGACGTCTGTATACATTAGTACGGCGTAATGGCTTCTCTCGCTTTCGAACTGTTTAATTATTGTTGGTTAACACATATGTTAAGTTGTAGACTTTACAAAATTTAGTCTTTACAACTAAAGAATATATGTTTGATCGTGCCATCGCAATTCTCACGTTTTTACTTCCTGTTTCTTCCAGAGCTCGTAATTGGTGTTATTTTTATTTATTTTATTTTTCTATTGTTATATAAATGCACTGTGAGTTTGCCTTAATAAATATATAGAAAAAAACTCATCTTGAACGTTAAAATTCAAATAATACAAAATATTCATCCACGTCTTAGAACACTATCCTAAACATGTCTGTTTTGCAGGCAAATAGTCCCGGATCTCCAGTTGCATGTCTCTTTTATCTGCGGTAACTCCACCTTTGACGGTCAGGTCAACGGCATCAAAAACCACTTAGAAATGTCGAGCAAGCCGTCTACGTGGCTCTCCCGATGATATAATGACGGATCCCGCAGGTGGCCTCGAGATGCCATTTTTTTATCTTTTTCGCAGCGCCCGGGGCTCGATGCCGCGCTCGCTAACTGCCCGAGTCGATGCCGACGAATTGTGGGCCGATCGGGCATCGTACCATGTACACTATACTCGTTTCACATTGATCATGGCGAACTTGCAGGCTTGTCCTATACGTTAGTACCTTTTTTTTATGCGACCTGACATGGATGGCTAATACCACCCAACTACCGTTATGATTTTAGCCCAATACACCACATTCCCGAAGGAATTAGGTGCCATGCCAGGACCTTCCCTGTATGAGCACGGCTACATTGAACTGGATGGAAAACACGGACAATTTTTCATTGCCGCTTCGACCATCTTCTTCGACCATCGCTTCTACCTACAACATGGTTGCAAACTCACAAAGGAGAATGCCAATTCCCTAAAAAAGGTTAGTGTTTATCTGCCAAACCAGTGTAGTAATTTAGAAAATAATATAACATTGTGACCACATTGCGACATATGCAAGACCGAATTCATAGCCATTTTGACGAGATGCGGGTTTGGGGTTATTCATTTCTTAAAAACGCTAGAGTGGCACGGCGGCGTGGTCAAAATGCTCCAGTCCAAATGAAATAAAACAGGACTTGAGTTTAAGTTCTCTGATATTATGTTCTGCCCTTGTCTAATTCATATTAAGAGTCGGAAAAGAAGTAATTGTGAATTATTTCTTTTAAACATGTTATCAGTAAACGGCGGTGAAAATGGGGATTCAGATAGTTACAAATATGTTTAAATAATCAATATAAATTATCGCAAAAAACACAACTGATTTGTAAGGGGCATTCTGGGCATTCTCCTTTCTTAGTATGTATTCGTCTTTTTTTGCAAAATGATAAATGAAATTCTAGAAAATATGATAAAACGCTAAGTGTAACAACCTTAAATTTTTATAAGGAACTCATATTACATATAAAATGTTAGGTGCATCCTGACATCAGTCCGAAACGACATTGACCCGAGCGGAGCCGGGTACCTCAGCTAGTAATATAAAGATACAATTACTTGACAAATAAGATTAATTATTTTATGTTAACGAGCTCAACGAATCAGGAAAGCTTTATTTATGGAACAAAAAATCTCATTATACAGGAAATTAAAATTTATTTCAAGGAAAACATTAAATTAACTACGTTAAGAAAATAAGGTGAGTATACGTCCATCGATCAAAGATTGGTGATTTTTTGCCTTTAAAAAATGCGGTTCAGAGGCACAGGCCGTACCTCCACCTTTTCCCGCTGCCGCTTGCGATCGGACCATAATAAATAATGGATGTTACGTCGAATCTTCAATCAGCCTACAACATTGTATAGCAAGTGCAATGAAAAATAATGAAGCAAGTTACATGAGATATTATACGTTGAAGATGCGATTACATCGAACTCAACTGCTGGATTGAATAATATTTTAATTATGGTAGCAGCGGGCAGATAGTATGAGGCTGAAATGAAACGGAAGAATAAGCACCCCGCAAATTTACCCACAGCGGCGGCACACCTACAAGAGGCAACTTACCCGTCAGTATGTAAACAGGATGTTGCAAATGCCAGAACATTAAGTTTGGGAAATGATTATGAGGATTTAAATCAACTAAAAGATTAATAACTTATTTATGAATATCCTCTAAATAAAGTTACACTTTCTATCAAAGTAATTCATTAAATTAGTTAAAAAAGAATCAAATGGTCCGGAATCAAATGGTCTGGAAACGTTGCATGTAACTGGACATGGATGGCTAATATCACATCTACTGTCATGACATTAGCATGCCACGCTACGTGGGATCTAGGTTCCATGCCAAGAACTTCCTTATGCAAGGTTACAACATCGCGTCAGATTGCACTAGACGAAAACATAAATTTAAAAAAATATTATCTCGGAACTAGATACTTTACACTTTTTTGTCTTGGAAAACATGAGGATTACGCTGGCGAAATAAATTTACTGGAGGTTTCGACAACCACGACTGAAGCGAAAGCCAAAGACCGCCGTATCCCCCGCCCACCCGCTGAATTTAAGAGATTTTGCCAGTAATCAATAATATTTGACCACACATGCCAAGTGTTTTGCCAGAGTGTATTCTCTTTCGACAAACGGTTCGAATTGAAATGGTATAGGTTTTACGACCGGTTGAGAACAAGACATGTAGAATTATAGATTACAATATAAGCATAAATACCTTGTTGATAACAAATGGCCACAGTAGTCGTGAAGTAATAGATATAGCACGGGGAAATATAGTTTTCCTTCGCTCGAGGAATCTGAAATATTCGAGGTCGAGCGAACACTTTGAATGCACATAGCTCGCTAAATAATTACCACTTTGTGGTATGTTAGTATTTAAATACCTTTTTATGGCATTAACGGTATCGTACTAAGGATGTAGCACCACGTTGAACTATGTTTTGACAAATTTTAGGTAAATAAATAACAGATTCACGGCGGCGAATATTTTATAATTGTGTTTCAGGGTTGGCTGTCTCCTGATTTCCGAGTCTGTCTTTCCCACGCGCCTCATCGCAGGCTCAGAACACTCCAGGAAACCAAACTTTCCGCTAATTAATTTACATACGAAATACTCTCTCCTGAACCGGTCAATAATTTCCGACCTATTATATCTACCCGTATACTACACTTAGCATAAATTATATCTGCCATAATGTAAAATGTTTTCGCATGTACGTATGTTACCGTTGTTAATTCTCTTAAATAAAATAATAAAATTAACCAGTGATGTAATGTAATGATTACTGGATATTTACACATACATATACTATGTTTCTATGAATGAAACTGATTTAATGATTTCCCCTGCGCGAACTTAAGGTGGCCTAACCCGGCGGGACTAACTCATTCGACGGAACGGTACAAACCCGCGCTCTGGGATCTTCTCTGTTTCAAAGAATAAGACACGCTCCGTGATGAGGAAGATGCAACATATCCACAAAAAAGACAATGTGCATAGTGTATGATTTGGTAAGATTTACGAAAATTTTAATTACAAAACGACTTATAGCTAAAAGTAAACCACGACCGCTGTAGTAAAAAATCTAACAAAAACTAAATAGATAATAAATCTTATTAAATTTATATCTATAAATCAATCTGATTAAATAAGCTATGTCTAATGACTAATCTTTTTAAGATGTTCTTACTTTATCATTGCGTAATCCACCTCCAAAGTTATTGCATAAAACGCGCGAAAAACTCGAACTTTCGGATCTTATAACTTAGAAACCAAACACAATTTTACAATGCTAACGGTCATCAGACATCTAGTTTGATCAAATAAAGCTAATTTGATAAAAATTCGGGATCTTTGACATGAAATATGGGCGTGATCTTTTTTACCCTTTTGTATGGGGAGTTGAGCGGGATGGCCCACCTTAAAGAATATGACATAAAACTATATTGAGCATACGATATTTTTGAGATTACCGCGGTCGTTGAACATGTTTGAAAACTTACGACTTTACACGTGGCGGGAAGAGAGTACAGCTACGATATACGAGCACGGCGAGCCTAGCTGTCAGTCGGCTGCTGCGTACGAACGTAGCGGCTGCCTCCTTGACAACGGACTGAACGATTAGCTCTATATTGAACACTGTTTCATTTACAACATGAATTGTTGGCAGTTGAACAACGTATGTGGGTGACTTGTCGGTGCTGGGATGGTTTTAACTGAAATCATTAAAAATAATACATATTTTTTTTTCATATACACGCTATGGTCTTTTTCCTCAATCATTTTTCGATACAGATTATCCCCTGGAGAGGAAATGAAGAAATACAAAAACACAAACAGTTCTTATTTATGTATTTATTAAGGACAATCAAAATAACATACATTATTATAAAAACGTCGAATAACAACATATAAGTAAGTACGCATCCAGCAAAATAAAGTCACAAATCAACACTGGGGTTAAGGTAAATAAAAAAAAAGTTTTTTTATGCAAAAAAAAAATGAAAACCGAAAACAAACATTACAGTTTACTTACAGTGATACATTTACAGGTTCATTACTAGGGAACCTGATAATAATGAAGGGAAAAAACATTTAATCTAACTATAACAATAGCATGCATGATTTTATGGATACAAACGTTTTCTTTTATGTAGTTAACGTTCAAATTCAGTGTATAAAAACGGGAGTGAATTAAAAGTTTTAATCGTTACAGTGTTAGAATATTTATTTGAGATGACAATTAAATGCCACCATACCTGATCAACCATTATCCACCCGTTTAGCACGGCAAATTAACTTTTCCTCCATACAACCGAGGTGCAATCTTTTTCTAAGACACCGACTGAGAGCATATCGGCTGACTGAGCTTACTTTTGACGGACCGTAAAATTTGTTTAGTCCCCTATCCATTCCTTTTTCATCTAAGGATGCAATGCGATTCATTTATTATTTTTGTAGTGTCGGATCATTATACGACACTACAATGCCAGTATCACAATAATGCCAGTTGGACTGCATCGGACTTATAATTCAGATATTTTCGTGTCAGCTGACATGATACCTCGGATGCGCCGTACGTGTCGCGCATCCAAGCATTCCACAAGGCCCAAACTCGAGGTCGCCGGTTCATATCCTGAGTAAATTTACACCTCTCTACAAAGCGAGAGGTGGTCTCAACGAAGAACCGTATATGGCATTCCAGGAACGAAATATGATTGATGGGTCGAGCAATCGAATATGATATACAATTTACAGATGATACACGGGTAGGGACAGGTTCCATCGTACGACAAACGTAATCATGCAGTCCAGTTTTACCTCGATACAACTAAATTTAATTGTATTTTAGAAATACAAGAGGTCTGACTTCTTTCGAAATAGGTGCCCAGGGGCGTGGGGACTAACTTTCCATGCCGTGGTCGTGGGTTCGATCCCTGCCCCGTTCATGCACCGCTTTCTTTATCTTTCTGAGTTAGAAAAATACATTAAGTTGCCTATACATTGAACCTCTTTGGAGTTGAATAAGTGCATTTCGTTACGAGGTTCTATGGTGCGTAATCCATGCGTAAACTCGTCGTTATTTAGTAGTCGTATTTAGAGAGAATCCGTCAATACTTACGGAATTAGCACCGGACTAATGATACGAAAACTGGTTTAGTCCGCCCTTCATACGCATAATAAAGTCAATCCGTCCACTCTGAAGGTCCTTTCCCTACTAGATCGCAGGGTAAACCTGCCCGGGTTAGTACCATCGCATTGAATAAATAAACGGTCGAAGCAGCATGGAAAAGTTATCCGTGTTTTTCGTTCAGTACAATTTAGCCGTGCTCATAGAGGGAAGGTCTTATCAAGGTACCTAATTACTACGGGAATGAGGTGTATTGCGGTAATATCATAACGGCAGCGGGTGCATTTAGTATTAGCAGTCCATGCCCAGTTACATAAAACAAAATCCTTTTAAAAACTTACAATCGGTTTAAAACGACATATCGGGATGAAAATATTCTTAACATAATTTCTTGTTCACATAACAGTAAAACCTTGATCATTCTAACTCGCAAGGCGACGTCATTAACCACAGTTAAGAAGCAAAAGTTCAAGGGTTTGATACAAAATATTTGAACTTTGTTTGGTTAAGAAAAAACATGTTTTGCTTATGTAATAAAAACCGGCCAAGTGCGAGTCGTACTCGCACACGAAGGGTTCCGTACAATTATAGAAGATTTGACCCAACAAACTCGTTGACACGTTTATTGTATGTATAAAATTAAAGGGGGGCACCCCTTTAATTTTAATTGTTTTTTATTTGCCGTTCTAGCGGCAACATAAATAACCACTCTGTGTAACGTTCAGTGGTCCACCTATTACGGTTCATGAGATACTGCCGTGGGACAGCGGAGGCATAGTAATAGGGTTCAATTTGGCACCCTTTGGGTACGGAACCCTAAAAAGAACATGAAATAGCAATCGATCAATTAACTGGCTCCCGATTGGTGTTGAAAATGTGTTAGATAAAAATATTGTGCCATTCAAGAGTGATGCAGGAAATTTATTTACTAATCGCTAATTAACCTTCTCAGCTACTTAAGAAATAACGGTACCTGTGCCGGACTTATACCTGCGTCTGTCCCAGTCAAGTGGGCAGTCCGTCCGTTTGTTTGTAGGATGTCCTTACACCACGGGCACGGGCAAGCGATAAAACTTGTTTACCGAGCACTCCAAGGCGAGCACCTGTCGCCTCCGTACAGTTATCTCTGTTCGTCACGTGCTCCTACCGGATTCCGTATTGCATTCGAATCGATATCTCTTTCTAACAAACTTTAAATAGTAGTACTACAAAGGATATGGGCTAACGAGCGTGTGAAGGCTGTAGGTGAAATTAATTTGTTCTACAACGGAGGCTAGATGGCGCCATTATGGGATTTGTAGGATTTGTATGTATACCAAATATTCCGGGAGGTCACGACATTTTTGGTCACGATAAGGTAAATGGCTGAATCTGGGTTCACATGTTAGAGACCAACCCTCTGATGCTAAATATGTCGGTCTGCCTGCGCCAAGTGGTTGCGTTATCTAGATTGGCTATATAAAATAGACGCTGGTATGTACCTGCTGATGAATATACTGATTGTCTGGAAACATTGATACCTATTAATTATACAACAATAACCAGTCGATTTTTTTATTAAATACTTAAATATACCTAAAGTTATATCTGTAACCTAAATCGCCTGTAACTAAGAAATGCAATCAAAGATTTGTTCAGTTTTTGTATTGCTAAGCAAGTATGTACTGATACTTTCACGCTTCGTCATTTACATCCATTTACCTTATCATATATATTGTTTGTCACCATAACTACTTTTTCAATCGCCTTATCTAGGTAACGCAACCACTTGGAACAGGCAGACTGACACATTTGGCTTCAGAGGGTTAGTCTTTATCCCGTGAACCCAGTTTCAGCCATTTACGTTATCGTTACCATTTTTGTCGCGACCTCCTAGTCTAAAAGCTGTTGCACGACGACTGTGAGTACACCAAATTCTTAGATGAAAAAGGAATCTAAAACCCAATTATGAATAATCAATAGTTTATGTTTAATGAATTTATTATATGACCGTTATCTCATTAATTTAAAGTTATATAACGACATCTATATTAAAGATTTTTATGTAACTGGATATGGATGGCAAATACCACACTCACCGAAATGATATTAGCCCAAAATACCGAAGGAATCAGGCCGGGGCCTTCCCTTTATGAGCCCGGCTACATTTAACTGGGTGGAAAATACGGACAATGTTTTCATTACTGTTTCGACAATCCCGGGCAGGCTACCACCTAAAAGGGGAAAAGGACCTATCGTTTTACATGGATTCCGAATCATGGAGCAGCTCGCATTCAGGGTGAAATCCAACTCAGAAAGAGGAATAAGGCGATGCATGACGTGGATTTGAACCCATGCCCTCAGGCATGGGCCACCATGCGATGCATTTTTCGGGCTTTTGAGGGTTCCGTACCCAAAGGGTGCCAACGGAACCCTATCACTAAGCCTCCGCTGTCCGTCCGTCCGTCCATCCGTGCGTCCGTCCGTCCGTCTGTCACAGGGCTGTATCTCATGAACCGTAATAGGTAGACAGATGAAATGTTCGCAGAATGTGTATTTATTTTGCCGCTATAACAACAAATAGGTAAAATTAAAAAATAATAAAAAATTATGTTTTTGTGTAAAATCTTCTACGATGGTACGGAAACCTTCGTGTGCGATTCCGACTCGCACTTGGCCGGTTTTTTCTATCGTTAAAGTTAAATGGGTGTGATCTGGGAGGATGTACTACGATGACAGATTATTTGCTGAGGTGACTAGTCCAAAATGACGAATGAATTGTAAATGAAGTTTTTGGGCAAAAAGATAGGCTTATCTTATCACAAGACCTCCGTTTGAAAAAACTTAGAATTGTGTCATAATTCATGCCACCCATCATTCACAGCATTCATTAAACTGGTGTTAGTTTTGACATTTAGTCGCTGCATTAAGCAGTGCACTTATGTTTTTAGATTCTTCGTTAAATCATGCCGTGGTTATCTGAAGCTAAGCAGGTTTCTATAAAGTTAATTTTGTACATTATTTATTCCTCATTTATTTTGTGAATATTTTTAGTTACCTTATGTACGTATCGCATAAGCATTACATGACAAATCCGAGTGCAGTGTACTGTCTATACATAGATGATGAATAAATTAGGGTCGATTGCCAGCGCCACGCAAACATGGCACTGTCAATCTATACGAATACTAGAAGGTTTCTCTGTCAGTGCATTTTGTTGAGGCCCAAATTAAAATGTGCTCCAAGTTGCCAAGTCTAAGAAAATCATAACCAATAAAATTCAGTTCTAAAACGGCGAATGCCGAAATATTACTGCTTGCTGCCACCTATGTGTGGTGTTTCAGGATCGGCTCCTGATTCCCGATCCTTTTTTTTATGTAACTGGGCATTGATGGCTAATACCGAACTGACCGTCGGATATTAGGCTAACACATGGGAACTAGGTGCCATGCCAGGACCTTCTTTATATTGCTCGGCTACATTGAATTGGATGGAAAACACGGACAATTTGCATTGACGCTTCGACCTTAGATCATTCAATGCGATGGTACAAACCCGGGCGGGATTAACCCTACCACTTAGTAAGTAAGGAAGGGGACCTACAGTTTTACGTGGAATCTGAACCACAGCAAACCTCAACGGTTGAAAATGATCACACATCCGGAACCCAACCGCGCTCAGAGGTGCTTCCCCAGCTTATGGATTCGCAAGGCGTCGCACACTGAGCTACTGAGGCTGACAACATTTCCGACAACGTCCCTGCACCCGATTGCAGCTCCAGGGGCGCGACTCGCGTCACCCGATGCACATAGCGCGGGACTCAAGAGGGAGAGTGCAGCTACAGAAAACCAGATTAGCTGTTTCTCTTATCTATTTATCATGTTCATTCTGTAGACAGAAATAGTATTAATAACAACTATTGTTGTTGTTGTGTTTTTGTGTTATGGTACATAACATTGTGTTTTTGAATCTTTCGCTGAAACATAATTCTGTAAGACATACTTAAGGAGTATAAAGCTTTTATAATGTCCATAGTTAGAGATTTAGTATAACAAAAGCATATGCGGTTGTTGACATCAATATTTCGGAGGTAAAAAGATAGAGCGGCGTACGCAAGAAGAAATGTTTTAATTACAAGCCTACTGCTGTGTCGAAGGAAAAAACAAGTGAGTTGTTTAACGTGAGATCATTTACTGTCACGACGAGACGACTCGTCGGGTCGAGCGTAAATAATCGTGTCTGCAGACGTAATCGCGACGGCCTTGGATCGGCTCAGTGAAATGGATCATCTTTATAGTCCGAGCCGGGGGTCGAAGCTGTAAACGGAGGCGGCCTCCATTTACGGCGATCTAATGAGATGACATAATTGCAGCTAAATGAATCGAATAATAAGTGTTTGTTTTTTTTATATATTCTATGTAATTGGACGTGGATGGCTAATACCTACCAAAACCACCAATATAATATTAGCCCAACACCGGATGCCGAAAGAAATTAGGTGGCATGTCAAAACCTTTCCTCTAGGAGCACGGCTCCGTTGAACTGAATTGAAAACACGGACAATTCTTCATTGCCATTTTGACAGTATTTTCAACTAATGCGATGGTACCAACCCGAGCGGTCTTAAGCCTAGGGGAAGGGGACCTACAGTTTTACCTGGATTCCAAAACATGGAACAGGTCGCATTCGTGAAGAAAATCTGTTGATATTTATGTATTTCTGTCAATAGAGATGAATCTGGCCGGTGAAATGTGACAATGTCACCTGACCAGCCAGCCAAAAATTTACAAGGTGACCAGTCGGGGTTTGGGGCTATGTACACTTTCATCGCCGCGATTTTCTATCTATTCATTTATTTATGTAAAGCGCGGCATATGGCGCGCGCCACTCTAACCTAAGATCCGCCCCATGGGCTTAAGAACTTTTTCAGTAGCCGCGAAAAGCAAGTCGGCTGAACTGGATCATTGCTACATTATGTTTGAAGGACTTCAAGTTATACTTTTTGGGAAATACCTTGGCATGTATTCGATGGTTTATCGATCCCATAAAATAATAAAAACATCTAGAGAATCGGTTTGTTCTTACAGGAATAATAGGATATCACCGTATCGCTCAAGGTAGATACAATTATCAATATATTTCATATTATTTCAAAAACAACAAAGGTATGTGTCATTAGTTGGGGGAACTCTTTTACATACGACTCTTGAGATGAGTTAATATAACGTTCAAATTACTTGGTTTAAAATTTTGGTTATTGACATAACCAGAAACCAACTTGAATACCGCAAAGTATTTGCTTGGGAGTAGAAACATATTTAAAAGTCACTGAATTTAAACACCAACTGGTATTTCGATTAACGTGTTGAAACAAAGTCGGGCCTCATGTTTTTGAAAACATCGTATCAAAAGAAATGATTAGTAACGCTGTGCCTAATCAACTGATTCGTTTAAACAACTCATCAGTCATAACAGTTTCTTCAGTTGATTGGCTGGAATCGTCCATTACGAACTTATTATTCAACTTTGTCAAGCAAAAAGTTGCTCGAACAGTCGATTCCTTGGCTGTGGTTGTTCGAGCGTGACAACTCCGCCGTGGACCGCTGAAGTTCTACGCTCACCCATTGGAAGCGAAGATAACGAGCCATTACGAGAACTAGTTACCGAACATTAGGCGTAGGTGATTGAGCCGTCCATTACCTGTAAAATTGCTTCTGTTGTCACACAGACAACATATTATGTAGAGTAAGCAACACAACAAAACTGACGTTTAAGCAGAAGGAACCATAGGTTTAGATGTGAGGGTACAAATATGTTGCCCAAAACAAAAAGGCGCGAATTTAACGCATGACTTTTAATTATTATCGTTTATATATTTTCCTCCGATTTCTAATAGAACGTTTACATATTTCGCGTTTGAACCTTTTTGAATTTAGAAGCACAAATCAATTGGAAGATAGAGGATTAGTAAAATTCTTTAGTCTAACAAAAATGTGCATATATATCAGGATGATGTCGCTTCAACGGCCGTCCTTTCTTACTACTAATATAATAAATTACTGATTTAGGTGGTTTTAAATTAATTTATGTTTTTTGCAATAATGCAAGCATGTCTTTCTAATGTTTATTGATTACGGTTGTAGGAGTTTCGATTAAAACGTTTACAATTTAGCCAACATACGCGACATAGACGACCATTTCATATTCGTTGAGGTGTTTCTTGCCCAGTATCTAGAAACTTTTCAAACACCAGAAAATGGAATTACGGACTTTTATATCAACACATTATTTAAAGTAATTTATCTCTTTATTGCCAATTTCGATTTTGAAACAGCGTGTTGTGTGTCACATAAGCTCTCATATTTACACCGTGCCTGTATATATTTAAGAGGTTAAGGTGGCCCAACCCGGCGGGCCTAACTCATTCGCGGGCACGGTACAAAACCGTGCTGTTGCGCTCTGGGACCTTCTCGGTTTCAAAGAATAAGACAGGCTCCGTGATGAAGAAGATGCAATATGTCCACAAAAAATACAATGTGCATAGTGTATGATTTGGTAAGATTTACGAAAATTTTAATTTAAAAACGACTTGTAGCTAAAAGTAAACTACGACCGCTGTAGTAAAAAGTCGAAGAAAAACCAAATAGATTATAAATTTTGATTAAATAAGCTATGTCTAATGACTAATGTTTTTAAGATGTTCTTACTTTATCATTGCGTAATCCACCTCCAAAGTTATTGTATAAAACGCGCGAAAAATGGGAACTTTCGGACCTGATAACTTGGAAACCAAACGCAATTTTACAATGCCAATGGTCATCAGACATCTAGTTCGATCAAATAAAGCTATTTTGAGCAAAATTTGGGATCTCTGACATGAAATATGGGCGTGATCTTCTTTCCCCTTTTGTATGGGGAGATGAGCGGGATGGGCCCCTTAACGTCTCTATGAGAAACACAACATACTAATATTATTAATCGCTAAATATGTCTATTTATCACTATGTACCTAGAGGCGGTTTAAATACACAAAATAATAAAATAGAAAGAAACAAAATACTTATATTCCTTTTAGAGAAAAGGACCCTTCTTGTTTCTTGCTACCAATATTATTTTTGTAGTGTATTTGAAAAGCCATAATTGGCGGACTACGCTGAGGCAATAGAGGGTTTAAAATGTGAAAACAGTCCCTGAGATTTAATATACTGAATTGTAATTTCAAATACCTCATTATCAAAAACTAAAGAAAAATCAAATCAAAGCTATTGTTAGGTCGTGTGAGGAATGATGATCGCAGAGAAACTATAAAACAAGGCTGCGACGCACCTGTGAGACATTCCTTATTTTATGACCTCAAAAGGCAGTAGAAGTTCAGTGAGATGCCTACAATAGGAGTATGAAACCATAAAAACCAATTGCTAGTTTGAATCGCACCCGAAGGGTTCCGTACCGTCGATTTAACAGAAATAGGCAAGTTTCTTTAAAAAATATATTTTTACTGATGTTATAACTGCAATAGAAATATGTGTGTAAATTTCAACAATCTACATATTACGGTTCATTAGATAAAGCCCACTGAGCTGACAAATTAACCGAAGGAAGGACGGACGGACAGCGGAGGCTTAGTAGTTACGTTTGCACCTTTTAGCTACGAAACCCCTAAAAAAGCAACACTAGGAAGGTAAATCTATAATATAACTTCGATAAATCTTGCTTTGTCTGTTCCCTTCCCTTGTAACGAAATTAATTAAAATCCAAATTGAATTAATTCATGTTAGATCTTGAATACTCTATTTCTTTCCATCTCAAATCATCGATAGCACAGAGTCTTGATAACTAGAACACTGAATCTGCCATTCAGATTCGACTTATCGTAGTTCTACCCCAACATAGTCATTGCAGATGCAGTATGCTCTACATAAATGCAACATTTATTCTTTGTGATTGTTGTTGTCCTTCATTTGTCGAGTAATTTTATCGTCCACTTAGTGTATTTAATCTCATTGTGATAAGAATAATACTCCTCTTGAACACTTTTAAGGGGCATTATGCCAAGCATGAAATATTCAAATCCAATTTGACGACACTGACACCTAAATTACGTTATTCTTTTTTGTTCAAACTAAGCCGGAGACAGCAAAAAATTTTTTATCAAATGTTCAAATTAAACCATTCTTTTAGCTATTTTTCTAAATATACATGAGTTATATATTTTTGTATTTAACGCATAAGTAACTATATGTACAGTGATACTCTTGATATATAGACATACACAATATATTTTTTATAGTGGTCGTTTCGAGCCACCTGTACAGGTTTTACAGATATCTCATCAATGTTATTTCTCTTTGTTATTTCAAGTAACTGAAAACGGATGGTCAAAACGGTACACCTACTATTTAAACCCGGCTATTTGCGTTTCTTCTTGAAAGTTTCATCAAAATCGAAGTATTGGATCCCGAATTATCTGCTTATAATTCACGAACGGACACACACAAGAAGGATGACTTCACTTTTGAGCGTTAGCGCTATGAGGTAACGCCGGACTCACACAACATTGTACCAAATTTTGTGTTATCTCATAACGCTAACGCTCGAAAGTGGAGTTATCTATTAGCTGGCATACGCTTCAGAGCGATCCCATAGAGGACACTATTTTGCAACTCTCGCGACGGGACCCTAAAACAAGAGTGATATGCACCTTAAGGTAATCATGCTGACAATACTTTTATCTCATTAGCTTGTATGCTAAGGTCGCAATAAACTTTAAAAAAGGTTAGTATTTCAGGGTGACAAAGAACTTTCCAAGGATTTCCCTGGCATTATATTATATCGTACGAGCGATATTTCTGTTTGTACGAGCGAGTTTTGCTTCCATGTTTTATTTTCGACAATCTAATGATTAATTTGGGAAGGCAAAACTATCAACCTGGAATTGAATTATTTAGTATTTTTGGTTTAGCGGTTATGGAATGCGTTTCTAAGCCCGGGGCGTAGGTTCGATAGCCGATAGCTGCACCACTGTATTTCTCGTTTAGAGAATGATGAGTGTACATATGTACCGAACATAATTTACGGTGAAGGTAACTTGTGTTGACAAATCGTGAGGAAACTTACCACTGTGGTAGTGTAGGACTTTCTAGCAAATTGCAAGAGACAAAGGAATGGGCTCTACAATAATTGTGTGTGCATAGAAACGAGGTTGTCAATAGGCAACCGTTGGATATACCGTATATTATATGTGCATGGGAGCCACAAAATGAAAATGTACCCGTGGTAATGCATGTTTATTTTTATTTTTATTTACCATGATTATAATGGTTTTGACACGAAACCCACTGCTCGGTTGTGGTAGACTCTGGCAAATGCTACAGGATACAGTAATGGGATCGTCACTCGTTCTATGTGCAAATAACCAATTGGAAAAATTATATTGCTTGACCGCTGAGACAATGACACCAAATTCGGTCGCAAGGGATCTTTTAGCAAATCAGGCTCCAGCGCTAAGTATGAGTTCACTTTAAGAGGATAACGAGGTGATCGAGTTCCATATAACGGCTCGTGCCTTTTGCTTATGATATTTTGCACATTAAATAAATCAACTGAGACCTGTACGTTTCGTATTTATTTAATTACGCATCTTATATCGATGATATAAGTCTCTAAAGATTTGTATGGAAATGTTTAAGGTCATGGATCATCATGGATAAAAGTTAAATAATAAAAAATAAAAAATAAAACGTTCGGACGGAGCTCTCACTTGATATATTTAATGTGCAAAATATGAGAAACATGTTTCTTAATTTGAGTGAGGAATCAGGCACGAGCCAGCGTATGGGACTCGATCACCTCATTATACTCTTTAGTCTGACATGCACTACATCATACCACGTGTACTCACCGATTTCAGTAGGGGTGACATCTGTCGTCACCTGGACGTCCACGGACACTTCATACGTCTCGATCTCCAGCTTTCCTCGAGCCTGCGCCAGCGGGGCGGCGCGGGGGAGGTGCGGGCGGGCGGAGGGGCTCGGTTCACCCCGCACTGCGACCGGATCGGCGCAAGCGCATCGGTGCTGTCACTCAACACGCGTCCTCAACGAGCACAGGTCGTCGTTATCGCCTCTATATAACGAAAACTCGTTGTTCCTCTAAATAATCATGAGTTTTGTGGCGACGATTGGCTGCGCACGACTGTTTACCATTCGCGAAACAATTTTAAAACTGTCGCTAATAAAAAGGTAATTTGTGACGAACGAGCGACTTCCTGCGGGCCTAACAACTAGACAATTTACCAACAGATCGGGCGGCGTCAGACGACAGCGCACACACTGAGACAAGTCACGAGACTACAAATCCACACCGCTATCTGCAGACTCATTCTTGTTCCATCAGATATCTTCGCGGTGTAAATATTGTGCGAAATGGTTATCTTTTACCAAATATACATATCAATGCGGATAGTGGACAGCAATTTTATTCTTAAATGTATCTCATTAATGCAATAGTTTTAATTAAGACCAAATGCGGTGCTCGAGGATTGGTAATTAAAGTTCGTACTAATAGGATTTTGGAAAATTGAATTTAGAATAATTTGCGCGGCGAAAACAAA
This sequence comes from Incurvaria masculella, assembly GCA_946894095.1. Lineage (NCBI taxonomy): Eukaryota > Metazoa > Arthropoda > Insecta > Lepidoptera > Incurvariidae > Incurvaria > Incurvaria masculella. The sequence continues at coordinate 14,782,805 of OX335651.1, forward strand.
ACACAACCGAATATGTTACCATAGTAACATCTAGTGACATCTTGTCTGATTTATTGTTATTATATCAATATTCGATCTCAATCATCGATATATTATTTGAATTTGAATTTGAATCTTTAATTATTATTTTTATCAAGTTGTCTACAACATGCACAATATAAAATACAAGTTGGACACTCTCACTTCCGCCAACTTGGAAACTGATGTTTAATGGCGAATGCATTTAAGTTTGTTTTCGAATTGCATATAATCCTTGTAAATATGCTTAGCGTATTATGATAATGCGAAAAATAAAACAATACGAAATCAAACTATCCACCAGGTTTCTTTGTTAAAAATCACTGTCTCGTATATTTACGACCGCACACAATTATCTGTCAGTAGAGGTCTTTTGAGGCGAAGTATTAAGGCGGAAAAAAGACTCAGGAAGTTGCCATACTAAATAATAGGTAATAGAACATCCATGGCAAAAGCCGTTTTAAGTAAAAAAACATGCTTTATTACTTTCCAAGTCGTATTAACATTAAATAAAAACCAAAAAGCTTCGATAGTAAGGAATATTAAAGTTTATAATTTTACATTAGCTTCTCTCAAAACTATAAGCTGTTCTCAAGAAATTTACGGAAAAAATAACTACCTTTTTTTAAATCGGCTATTTTTCTCGATCCGAGTCCCGTTTGCGCCTTAAGGCGAGTTCACGCTATTACCTAAAACTGGCGCTCGTTTATAGTTGGAACTATTTACGATCAGAGCCCGCGACGTTGATCGATGCCGAGCGATAACGGATTTATAAAAAAACAACCGCTGTTTGACTAAAGCATTGTGTGCTCGCGGGAAGCCTGACCTTGAACGAAAACGAAACATTGCGCTTGAAAGAAACTGAGATGGCAAATTATCGATCCAATCAAATGTGTGATACATTTTTTAAAAGTAAAACGCGACGTATGACAAGAGGTTTCCGATGAAGCCTATGGACCTTCGGACGCTGCAGAAACCGTCCGCCTGGCTGCATCAGCTTTTTCATCAGATTTTTTTAATTTCGCAAGAGGTACAAAAAGTTTAAGAAACACTGCTATAGAATCATGATCTAAATGTAATAATAATAAAGGTAGTAATTACTTTGTTGTAAAGGTAATATGGTTAAAATGTATTGGTTCTCAGAGGCGGAATGTGGACAGATCAAACAGAACGATTGTAGAATAGGAACGGAGGGATAACGTTGTGCGCCTATGAATATAATTATGTGTAGCAGTGATGGTAGTAGATACTCTATATCCTTTCGGAGTTGGCGGGTCTTCAGGTCATCGACGAGACGCACAGCATGGCTCTGTATTGAGACCAAGGAGCCGAGCACGTTCTAAGCTGATACGATCCATAGATCCGATCAATAATTTACACCCAACAAGACACTCGTGAGTCTGCGCCCTGTAGAGCAGTCGTTTGCGGTCCGGTGTACTTTTTCACTCTATGGAGGACTGCCCTCTTTTTTAGGCCAACCTGACTTTGTCTTCAATATTGCGACCGAAGTTCAGGTAAACACTTAAAATCCTAATGTTGCCACCAATACCTAGAGTGGTCCCGTTGCAGCATCAGTGGGCGGTATCCACTTCCCGTGATTGGATTCCTTTGCGATTTTTTCCTAAAAATCCATCTGTGGCGATGCTAAAAATAAAAACAATTAAATACTGTTAACTAAACTGTATAGAACTTAAAATAAAAGAGCTAGAATTACGAAAGCATATTTAATGGGTCTCAAGTAACATTAGCACCATATCTATTTGTTATTCTGCTCACCTTGCTTTTTATGATCTATTATTATCTTCAATGACTCTTAATAAAGCGTCACAAACGATATTAATTACCTGGGTAACGTCCGAAGACCTAAAGATCTAATTTGAACTAGAGAACAATTATCTCACCAAAGAAAATAGATTTTCGTGTACACGAGAGGAATAGGAATAGTGAAAAAGAATCCGTGCTCTCTCATTCATTGGATGTAACGTAGCCTACAATCAGTGAAGAAAAATGACGGAGAAGTGGCGTGCGGTCGATATCGCGTCTCCGCCGTATGATCAAAGTGACCATATTATCGTATGGGAATCCGGAGGCGCGCCGTATGCCACACAGTCGAAACATAGCCATTGCGCGCGAATTTAATCTAAAAATGCGTTTTTCAAGTCAGTTCCCACACACAAACCCTCCAATACGTCTGCGACTATGTTTGCATGTGGCTTTAAGTTGGGTTGGTAGAATTTACTTTGCCGCTGTAACAACAAATAGGTAAAATTATAAAAAAAATAAAAATTAAAGGGTGGTACAAAAAACGTGATATTTTTAAAAATCTTGAACGATTGTACGGAACCCTTCGTGTGCGAGTCCGACTCGCAATTGGCCGGTTTTATTCATGCCTAAAGCAATCGCGACCGGCGATGCGTGCGCGCAGTTCGAGCACGTGACTTGCGAAAACAATGGCGGCGCGTCGTTGGTCGCAAAAAGTGCCTTCAAACCTGCTGCTGGCAACAGCTTTGATCGTACAACAGGTACAACTACAGCGTCGGGTACGTACATGTTACATATTGGGTGTTAAGGCTTCTCCGGACGCTAATATATGTATATACTTTAAGGTTATTTTTATAGTTATCTCAGAGAATAAACTACCATAGAAAAATAAATACATCAAAGTTTGGATTGTCTAGTGTATAACGGCTAAACGGTTTCAATGTAATGTTTATATTCTTATAAAGGGTTAGGGGGTTATCCTAACCAAGGGGTTAACCTAGGTTTTTGGGTTATTTTCTAGCACAGTTAACCGGTGTTTGGAGACTATAAATGCTTTAAAGTTTTTTTTTGTGGCATAAGATCACATATTTATCTTGTGAATAAGCGTGAAAAATTCGCTTTAAAATGGCCGTTTTAAAAAAAAAAATCAATTTCGGTTCCTCGTCAAGCTGCGAACTCGATTCTATCACGCATACAACAATGAACCTTAACGCAAATACAGTGAGTGTGGAGGCGGCTATTATCGTTTGTTTTAACAACGCAGTTTGTACGCTGGACTCAGTTGGAGCCTTAATGAAGTAGTGATAGAGCTTTACCCAGCAAAAATATTTAATTTCCCTTTAAATTTTCCTTTCTTTGCTTCAGACAAGTAAAAAAATCCAAGAAACAATATGTTGAATATTGTGTTATTCATAAAACTGTAAAAGTAATGATGACTAATTTGTTTACTGATCAACAGCACACAAAAACGTAATATTAAATGTTATGTGATTGTATTGTTGTGTCATAAAATGTGTGGCCATCGGTCATTCAAAATTGTATGACTTACGTGCATTTTAATACTATTTTGTTATTGGTGAAATTAATATTACATGAATAACCAAACGAAATGCTTTAATAATTATTTCACTCGATAAAACACATAATGTAATATAAATATAGGGCTGTAAAGCAAATTGACTGTGAGCATAGCGAATTACAACAGTTGCGCAAAGATGCATCAGATGGATGCATCGAACTGATTATCGTCGGAAGATTTTCCGCCTTCGCCTATAGACTAGGAGGTCGCGACAAAAATGAGAACGATAACGTAAATGGCTGGGTTCACAGCATAAAGACCATCTCTCTGATGCTAAATGTGTCGGTCTGCGTGCCCCAAGTGGTTGCGTTGCCTAGATGAGACCCCGGAAAAGTAGTTATAGTAAAAAAAAATGTGATAAGAAAATGGTTGCAAATAACGAAGAACAAGTACATACTTGCATAGTAATACCAAAACTGAATTAATCTTTGATTACATTTCGTAGTTATGGGCGATTTAGCTTACACATTTAACTTTAGGTATATTTAAGCATTTAATTAAAAAACCGACTCGTTATTGTTGTATAATTAATAGATATCAATATTTCCAGACAATCAGTATAGCTAACGCAATGACTTAGCGCAGGCATACTGACATATTTAGCATCAGAGGATTGGTCTCTAACACGTGAACCCAGATTGAGCCATTTACCTTATCGTGACCAAACATGTGGTGACCTCCCGGAATACTAGCATCTCCGCCGCAACGGCCCTAGAACAATCACCGGAGACGCCGACACCAACGTCGTGAAAAACATCTAGCGTTTCCTCAATCAGTCCGTTCGCGTTTACGTTGAACCGGAACTAGAACCATTTAGAGCCAATACACAGGACAAGGCAACCGAGACGAAGCACTCGTAGAGTGGTTCCGAGAATCTTGGACTGATATCGATGCTTGTTGAGTTTGTGCGCAGACATCTGCGGAGATGCACGTCGAGATGGCGTGGATTCACACAACTCTTGAATATTCATGGGTCATTTGAGAATAGCCTACTATTAGTGTAATGTAATAACACGCTGTATAATGTATTACTGTGGAGAACGGAGATTGACAACCGTAAGTCGTGAACGGTGAAGATATCCGGATCACGAATCGCTTACAATTTCTGTGATCACGTAATTATTCTCAGCGATAATTCCATGTGAACCACAACAGTCGCCGGTACGCATGGAGAAATTTGATAACTTCCCAAATTTACACACATCATAGCTTGTTTGTTCATCTATTAATTGTATTAACATAATGATTATGTTTTATGAAATAATATATTGACACCCTATTCCTATTCTCGATTCCCTTAATTTACATCAACGGTATTCAATTTATTTGCATGGGTAGTACCATTTATGTTATTGAAAGAAGAGAAACACTTTAGCTGTTTAATATGGCACGAATAAAAAATTTATGTATTTTTATGCATTGTTAGGGTTCCGTACCCAAAGGGTGAAAACGGAACCCTATTACTAAGCCTTCGCTGTCCGTCCGTTCGTCCGTCCGTCTGTCACAGGGCTGTATCTCATCAACCATAATAGGTAGGTTGCTGAAATAAATGAAATGCTAAAAAAAATTGCATTTATTTTGCCGCTATAGCATTAAATAGGTATAATAAAAAAAATTAAAAAATAACGGGGGCCCCATACAAAAAACGTTACTTTTTTGTATTAAATCTTGTACGATGGTACGGAACCCTTCGTGCGCGAGTCCGACTCGTACTTGGACAGTTATATTTTTTTTTGTTTTTTTTGTTGATGTTAATAATATAACGGTATTAATCAATACCGTCAATATCGAAGAAGCCAAGACGGATATTAATTTGCTAATCGTAAAGTTGTATTGCTTGTAAACAAGATCCTGCTCAAAGTTTTTAATAACGACTAAGACGTCAAGCAAACTACAAACAAATGTATTTAGTTAGGAATAGCTCTAGCAAGCGTCGTTATTTGTTTTAAAGACATTCGTTCAGAGATAAACTAAAGAGACGAGAACGTGGCTTTTAAAACCGCAAAATAGAGCGACGAACAATAAAGAAACATTTGCCTTTGAATAACACTCAGCCATAAGCCGTGTGGTTATTACCTCATCTACAATGGGCTTTGCTTAGTGAATAATAAGGAATTCACGATACATTTACTCAAATTTTATTTAAGAGTTGGCTTATCCCTTAGGCATCACCTCATATGAAATTCAACGTCCGGGTATGCTGTCGGTCTGTCTGGCCGTCTGTCTATCTGTTGTCCACTTATAACTTCAGAAATACTCAACCGATTTTTAGGTTTTTTGTATCTAACTATATAAACCTTGATTTTTTTCAAGAATTTCATCAGGATAAATTATCCCATCTCTACAGGACCTAAACTTGTGACGGTATAGCGAGGATAAAGCCGAGCCCGCCTAGCGTGCCAAAGCGGAGTCCTATACGGAAAGAGTCAATATTTTACGTCGCCCGGACAAATCAGTCAAGTACCTGCTTGGATCTTTGGTCTCGTTACAGCGGCGCGCCAAGTAACCCAGAATTTAAAGATCTTCCGACTCCTAAGTGATTAAAGTTTATTTCTATGAGTATGCTATGTCTATACCACGGAAAATTCTCTTCGCAGCTGCGTACCGTAATCCCTCCATCCTCTATCTACCATCGCTCAACAGGCAGGTAATGCACCCATTCACTGTCCAAGTTCCTCCAGTTAGAACCAACTGATCCTCCAGATCCATTATCCAAAGGACCGGTTACCTGTGGCTCGTCTTTCAATTGTATTTACCCCTAAAGCTGCGTAACGTAATCACTCCGTCCCCTATCTACCTTCGCTCAACAGGCAGGCAATGGACCCATTCACTTTGCATTCCTCCAATTAGAACCAACCGATCCTCCAGATCCATTATCCAAATGATCGGTTAACTGTGGATTGTCCTGTTATTTTATATTCCCCTAATATTGTTGTTTGGAGGTTGTTAACCTGGGGTTTTTCAAACATGGTGTGAAGAAGCACCTGTCGGGGCCGACATGGTTTTCGCAACCCTGAAAAAGTTGCAAAGCCCATGGGCGTCGCCAGGCGCGGACTGGCGTACGCTATGTGCGACGATTAATATAAAAAAACCCAAGACGTGAGCAGTGAGATAAGGGGGAAGTCAGACTAACGCTGGCGGAATAGTCGACATATAGTATTTAAGGACCACTATTCTTCTTCTAAGTCTATGGGAAGTTATGAAGTGTTCGGGCGACTGATTAGGCGTTATCAGTGCACGCTTGTCACGATTTCTCACCGCAGTGCGGCGCCGCGGCGCGGCGGTCGCGGTCGCGGGGAGGCTGCGCACGCGCAGGGCGCGAGCACGTCCGATTGCGGCAGACCAAATGTCAAGTTCGGCGGACAGCTCGAACGGATCAGCTGATGCATACTTGCAACTTGGAAAACGTTTGCGTCAGTCGTCGTTTGATTGTTACAGGAGAACACATAAAGTTGTACAATTTTGGATTTATCAAATGGACCTGCTTAATTCGTCGTGAAAGCGATTTAAGTAAAAAAAGAATTGAACATCGTATTTTCTAACTTAACATCCTTTCATGATTAACTTTCTGCGAAGAGCATTCTCGTTTGATTTGGAAAAGATGAATATGGTCGTAATTATCGTTATCGGCGTTCGATTTGCGACAATTATTGCACTTCGTTACAGTAACACATTGCCACTTTACTTATAGACTTATTTGTTATTATCGTACTCATTTAATGTATAACAATTTGCAAATATTGTTTTGTAAACATAAAATGAAGCATCAGACTATTTATAAAGTCGCATTCAGCTTTCTACCCTACGCCATTATGTGGTCAAAGGTTACAATTTAACCTTTGCAGCTATGTCTAAAGGTTAACAATATTCAGATAGTATGCTCAAGAGAGGTCTGAAGTTACGGATAACTTTTTTGGATATCCTAGTTTCTGAACTGGAAAAGTCGAGGTCTCCCAAATTCATTGATTGTCCTAATAAATTAATTTCAACGGGTCACCGCACTTGAGACAACTTCTACTATCACTTTTTTCGATATATTTTAAGCCCCTCGCGAGCTTTCGTTTTAATCTGCAGACTAATAGTCAAGATCAGAAGTTTACGATGAATCGACAGAATCTCGTACCTATGTAAATGTACCCAATCGGATCACAAATCGCCGCAGCCAGTCGTCACGGTTAGTTGAATGCGAAAGAAGTTAGCGTCGAGCACAAAACAGAGGCAGGTTCACACTTTTCCGCTTCCGGCACTAGAGACACGCGGTCGCGTTCGGGACGCAAGGGTGGGTTCACACGAAGGGCGAGGGCGGGACGCGTCGGAGGCGCTCGAGGCGGGAGCGTGCGGTCCGCTCGCCGGTCGGCAGCCGAGTGAGCGCTGCCGGTCGGCGGCGACCGCGTGACTCCGCGAACGAGCGATCCCATTGTTTACGCGGTGTAAATAGCGCGGTTTTCTTCGCCGCCGCGACCCGTTTCCCGCCCAGCGTCCCGCCGAACGCCCCGCCCGCCCTGCGCTGGGCGGCGGCGGCGAGTGCTCGAGGGCGCTTTTCTTCGATACACTTTCTAATGGCTTTGCAGCTTCACGGTCACTTGACATTCGATTGTTCAGTTGTCGATATAATCGCATTTGGTTCACGAGTAAACTTACAGTTTTCTAGTTGATAAATTTCGGATGAAATTAAATTGTATTGTGGCAAGAACATTCTCCAATAACTGAATCGAAAGAAACTAATCAAAACACGATTTTTAAAAAATTAGTGGAGATTTTAATTACAGAGCATTTTATTCCATTTGTATTTTATGTTCACAGGCAAAATTAATTTTCGTAAAAAATATTTTCTTAAGCTGATGTGCAAATACTGAACCAAAATATTTTTAACGATCACACAATTTTTCAAAGTAATTCGGCATATGTCAGTTAATTCCACTTAACAATTTGGTAAAAAAAACTTATTACTTGTATTTCGTTTTCAAAAAACAAAGCATTGAACTTGCATATATTAAATACGAGCTCTTTTAAATGCTGTCTAATTTGCACGGTGAGAAAGAAGCAAACACTCGCAGCTTCTCGTTGATCTATTAGTCAGTTCCTCATAAAATGACACGTGTGTACACACTGTGTGGCGATGGTCAAAGTCAATGTCAGTCGCAGCCACTGCGCCGTGCCCCCGCCTCCCCCGCCCCTCCCCCCCCCACACCGCCCCTTCCCCGCCGCTCGCGACTCCGCGCCGGTCAACCGAAGCATATTGCAATTATGATAATGAATGAATATTTCGACCACAACTAACCACATACAAACGCTGTGGCTTCCTATACAACTGGTGGCTCTCCGAGCTGTAGACCTCGCGAGTCTGTCTTTGCATAGCTTAAAACTGAATAAATGTTCACCGCGAACCTAAAAACAGCTTGGTACAACAAAAATGTTGAGACAGTTTTAAAAAAACTGGCCAAGTGCGAGTCGGACTTGCACACGAAGGGTTCCGTACCAACGTAAAAGATTTAACACAAAAAAATCAGGTTCTTCGTATAGGACCCCACTTTAATTTATTTTGTTTGCCTATTTGTTGTTATAGCGGCAAAATAAATACACACTGTGTGAAAATTTCAGCTGCCTAGCTATTACGGTTCATGAGATACAGCCCTGTGACAGACGGACGGACAGCGGAGGCTTAGTAATAGGGTTCCGTTTTCACCCTTTGGGTACGGAACCCTAAAAATGGAATCGCCAAAATAATTATATGATCGGTCGCCGGACAGCATGCGAAATATTTTTGCCAAAGCTAAAACGGAGACGCTTCAAGCATTACTCGGTCAATAAACCCGGCGTGATGCTCATGAACGGGTGCTGTTTGTGGAACTGTTCTGGTCCAATTGGCAACATTTTAAATGGTTGGCATAATCTTTGTAAAATAAACTGATATTTGACATTAGCTTTTACGTTGATTTTAGCGAATTAATTTTAATTTAGAGTATTCACCTGTGTTAGCGATGGTAAATACTTAATATTAATTTGACAAGAAATTAAAATAAGTTATTTACACAAACAGGTATCAATAACTATTATTTATGTCTGTAAAGGCAGGGGAAAATTATCGTTAACTTAGAATAATTTGACGTTAAAAAAATCCAAACGAATACTGTTTCCAGTTTTTTTCGCTATGATTGTTTAATGGATACTTAGTGATAAAATATGACGAATCTCAGTTTAGTGATCTGACTATGATTGATCGATAAACAATAAACAATACAGGCTAAATTTTTCAAGTGCGCCTTCAGGGCTAAATCCGAAAACTAGAACATTTTAAACAGTTTATTAAAAATCAACACTTTCCCCAAAAAACATACAAAAAACGTTACTTTTTTGTGTTAAATCTTTTACGATGGTACGGAACCCTTCATGTGCGAGTCCGACTCGCACTTGGCCGGTTTTTAATGGCGGCTTCATTTTATGAGACTATTTCTTCTAATCCTTTGGTTTAAAACTAAATATTTTCAATGTGTTCCGTGATCATTTAAGTTTGTTACACTGCACACTTGATTGACTTTATTAACGGACGAGTTCAATGATACATATTTCATGTTTTGCGAGAACCGGCTCAGACTGAAACCAGAATCCGTCAGTTCAAAAGTTACACCTGCTGAGCATGAGCGAAAATATTTTAAGCATAAAAATCACATTAGCATCTCTAACAAATATAGCACTGCATAATCCGTGTCTTTCATAGAATTATGCGAAAATATTTGCACATCAAAATGTTTCGTAGAACAGAGGACAGGAAAATAATAATCTTTTGATGTTGGGAACATAGCATCATACTTGGTTCATTAATCGATAAGACTAAAAATGAAGACTAGCTCAAACAATTACATATACAGTTGTGCTGAGTCATGCTAAGATTGGCATGTAAGCATAAAAATATTACGCTCCCATACAAACGTAGTTTTATACTTTATATATTTTTTTCTAATATGAGGCAAACAATTTCTTTATCTACACTTTTTTTTAATCAAACCCTGGTCAATTGATAGCAGAAATTAAATTTCATACACATTGTCTCTACTCTGGTATGGAACGGAATATTTTTTTCTAAAACAGATCTCTCATCACTCTGTTGTATTAGACATACTAATATTATAAATGCAATGGAACTCTGTCGGTTCCGTTTTCACACCTACTAAACTAAACCGCTGAACCAATATCGATTAATTTTCCACATAGAGGTAGTCTAGACCTTGGTATATGCTACCTTTTGTGGCGAAAATCAAACTTGAGAGAAAAAAAAGGGGATAAAGGTTTGTTTGGGGAACTCTTAAAATATCCAGGATATCATTCGGCCCGACATCAGTCCAAAACGACAATGACCCGAGCGGAGCCGGGTACCTCAGCTAGTATCAAATTTAAAACAGTGGTTTTCAATTACAAGTAACCTACTGACGGGCCCACCTTAAGGGCGTATATCCTATACATGCCATTAGTCCAATATTTCAGAGTTTCAGAATAAAAATGCCTGAAATTTTGTAAACCAACTGAAAGGTACGTATGTACGATGTTTTTACAATGATTGCCAACATGTAAATAACTGCATACTTAAACATTTTGAGTCAAATCTTTAGAGGCTCATGTAATGGATATAAGAAAAGTTATTTAAAAAAACATAAATTATAGCTCTTAGTTGATTTATTCAATGTGCTAATTTTCAGAACATTTTTTTTTTATTTTACTGAGGAAACAGGCACGAGCCATTGTATGGAAAGCGATAACCTTATCCTCTTCATTTCTGTAACCCACAAGATGTGTTAAATAAGGGCAGGGTTAGGTTAGCTTGTTCTTGTATAGTAAGTTCATTTAGTTGATTTTATCTGAAACGTTTTAGTAACCGGTGCCCGACTCTTTAGCTGTCCCTTTATGACAGGATCAGGTTGCGGTGACACGGTATTGGTTGCATTCAACCAAATTCAGTGTGGTTCCATATCTACGTCACTGGGGCCGAATGCTCTAAGCGTTAATAGTTAAATATCGTTTTTAGATATCGTTTTTTGCATTCTTTCGTGTGTCGATCGCCTAATTTTATGCAGACCACGACCTTGTCGGTTTAAACTGGTTGATGTAAAGAAATGACTCGTTTTAATTACTATAATAACGTGTTCATTGGAAACCCCCTAAGATCCCTAGACTTTTAAATAGTAGACTAATTGGACATGTCTTTTTTATGTTACGTAAAGGTCTGATATCAGCCACTCGCACCGTGTAATATTATGTACGGTTTTTAATTGTCACGACATAAGTTGTTTTATTTAAGTTAAAAGCTAAATTTATCCTTCTTAGGAAATATTCGGCCAGTTTTCATAATCCAACCGCAATAACTTCATGACCTATTTGTCCCTTTCACACACAACCCATCATATATGTAATGACTTATGAATTAATACATAATTGGATGGTACAAACCTGGCCAGCTTTAATTTTAATTCGTTTGGAAAATGTTATTTTACACAAAATGTATGTAACTAGAAAAGGATCGATGAATGTATACGATAATCAGGTAAATTTTGAGAATGTGACTGAAAATCGTTAAGGGCTTGATAAGTCCGATTTCGTTCAGTTTTAACAACACGTAAGGAAAACAACATTTAATTATATTTAAAAATAACCAAAACTAGTTTCGATAGTAACAAAAGCAAATTTGTATATTGATAGTCGAGCTATAATTTAAACATATGTTTTTCCTCCAATAAACAAAAACAAAAAAAAACAAAAAGTATTTTGTGCTTTGTGTTCTCAAATTAGACAAATATTCATAAAATTTCATAAAAAAAGTTTGAACTCAGAATATAAGCATCCATAAGTTATAGGTTTCAAATGTAGCAAGACCATCAGCGCATGTTTCATTATTTTGAAATTCCAAAATAAATAGTTGTTATTTTTAAAAATAACAAATCATGGTTTTACTTACGCCCTTATAGATCTGAATGCAATCAGGTGTTATCACGCCCTTAAGTTTAGTTGAAACTATGATATTTGGGGTTGTTTTGTCTAACCATCCAAAACAATGTGGTTTCTAATAAAAATACAAACAAGAAGAAACATCACAAAACAGTTTGAGAACTAGCGGCAGAAGTGGTGAGTTCTGCTGGATCGGGCTTGATACACTCAAAACAAAGTACTCAAACTTTCCACAGATTCTTTTCGTGAAATTGAAAAACAATTTAATATTCGAGACGGATTGGCCCTTTAAGGCTTCAGTCGGAAGCAATTACATCACCTTTAGATTCTGCACGCGTACTCTGCACTATTCTGCACTATAATAATTATATATATATATATATATTATATAAGAGGGGACTCGCAGCCAATTGGATCGTGACAACAGTACGAGTATAATTTTCAGATCGTGATTTCTCACATTTTCCTGGTCCAGATGGTAATCAATTTAGCATACTTATAGTACATTGCGTCTTCGGTTTGATATTTAAATATCTTGGTTTTAAAATACGCAGTAAACACCTAGTTGCTGGGTTAATGCTAGGCAAACCTGAATGCAAGCACCTTTGGATATTCTACTGCGCGAAACACATTAATTGTAAGCAGGAAAAAGCAATTGGGGCAAATGCATATTTCAATATGGATGAATCAAGTGTGTTTATGAAAGTGAGTACAGATGATATTTTGTATTATGTCTGAATTTTACAGTAAACTTTTTGTTAAATGTATGATGAAAATTGGTGATCAAAAATATTTAATAATTTACCATAGATTTAATGTATGCCTTATTTTTGCAAACAATATTCTGGCAAATAATAGAAAAAAATATTAATTTAGGATGTTTGTGCAGCGAAAAATTAATATTTAGTTACAAATAATCTTTTCAACTACATGTGTATAAGATGCGTTTAAAAAATTAACACCAAAGACATGCTACAACATCTAACTCACGTATCTTGAGAATATATTTTGATGTCGTGGATTCTGCCGATTTGTAGTTCTTATTAGTTTCCTGTCCTATTGCATCTATTTTCTTGCATTTATTTTCATACAGATAGTGTACTTACCTGTACAAAATATTTAGTGTTAGAAAGAAAGAAATATGAACCTATTTTATTTTCTATAAAAAAGTATCAATATTATAAAAAAATATATGACTGGGCAAGTTTTTTTATTTCCAAGCAATCTGTGTCAGTTTTCTGAATGCAGTTGAGGAACAAATTATATTTGGATGTTGTCAGATTTTTGTTGGCACCTAACTTTACTAAGTCAAGTGTGTAATGTGCGCAGACATATTTTTCCGCAAATGGATGACATGATCAGAACTTCATGATACACAACCAGGAACACAATGCTTTATGGCGTGAACATGCAATGCTTTCATCGTAGAGTGCCCAACGTCCATTCAATGGGCCAGCGCCATGGGTAGACTTTGCATTGAAAAGTAATTTAAGTGGAGATCCGTGTAAATCGGAAGGATGTGCAAGCATGTACACTAGAACATATGTCCTTCGCATGCACTTGTAAGACTAATTGCACATTATATGTGATGTATTGCTTTGCAAATTTATTTTGTAACTTTGACAATGTCCAAAACATCCAACAAGTTGAGAGAAATTAAAGGGACGACGTAATATTTATTATTTATATATTAATAAACGTAAGAAAAAATGTTTCCTTAGTTTTATGTTGGAATTAAAATTAATGTATTTCTGATTATAAAAAACTTCTATGACGTCAGATTCCACAACTGCGATGAGAACCAGTCATCGAATATATTGACGGAATTATATTCTAATATTGATGAACCCATACATGTTTCGTAAAGTGTAATATAATATGATATTTATGTAGAATCGACTGTAAATCAAGAAATACGTGGAAAGTATAGTGCAAGGCTGAACTCGAACCGGCAAGCCAATATTCACGGGCAGTGCTTCTCGCTGTTTCATGCAATGATTGAGATAGTTAATCCGATTATGACTATGTCGCTGCTTCACGAAGCATGTAAGTGTTTGCGGATCGATATCTCTTCTATATTATAAATACAGGCAAAGCAGGAGGTACAAAGTGGTATGGAGGAGTTGTAGGAGTAGAGAATTGTCAATATATCAATAAATAAAATTATTAGCACGGCTCTCCTAATACATGCGCAACGCTTCTAGAGGGCACGTCAAGATTGCAATATACTTACTTACCTACAATTCTTCTTTATTGATTTTGCAATAAATACAATCTTGCTAAATAACTTTGCGCGCACGATTATTTACGTTTCTTTTTTGTTAGCGTGTCAACACAGAATAAAAAGAATGCAAAAAATGTGGTCGCCATCATCGCTCTTGCTGGCAAAATCGTTTTATGAATGCATATTTGTCTTACTACACAACAACCATAACAACGTATTTTATTGAATGCAAAGAAAATGTCAATTTTGGCGATAGAAATGCGATAATTATTTTGAATGCCGCCCTAAACCAATTAAATACATCAAACATAATTAACTTAATGGTAATGTTGCCAGTTGCGGTACACTTTTTATTTCACTTGACATCCGTGAAACTCTTTCTTACTCTTGCTGAACTGTGCCTTTAAGTTATAATAATTATAGGTAGTTTAAATTAGGAGTCTGTGAAAAATTTAAGTTTACTCTCTTTAGCAGAGAGAGTTGTGTCTTTAGCACGGATAGTTATGTCCTTAAGGTGG
The DNA here is from genome assembly GCA_946894095.1 of Incurvaria masculella. NCBI lineage: Eukaryota > Metazoa > Arthropoda > Insecta > Lepidoptera > Incurvariidae > Incurvaria > Incurvaria masculella. Next base: position 14,797,842 of record OX335651.1, read on the forward strand.
CCCAACCCGGCGGGACTAACTCATTCGCGGGCACGGTACAAAACCGTGCTGTTGCGCTCTGGGACCTTCTCTGTTTCAAAGGAAAAGACAGGCTCCGTGATGAGGAAGATGCAACATGTCCACAAAAAAGACAATGTGCATAGTGTAATTTGGTAAGATTTACGAAATATGATGATTTTATTTTAATAACAAAACGACTTATAGCTAAAAGTAAACCACGACCGCTGTAGTCAAAACTCTAACAAAAACCAAATAGATTGTAAATCTTGATTATACAAGCTATGTCCGATGACTAATATTTTTAAGATGTTCTTACTTTATCATTACGTAATCCACCTCCAAAGTGATTGTATAAAACGCGCGAAAAATTCGAACTTTCGGACCTTATAACTTAGAGAAACCAAACACAATTTTGCAATGCGAATGGTCATCAGACATCTAGTTCGATAAAGCTATTTTGAGCAAAATTTGGAATCTCTGACCAGAAATATGGACATGAAATTTCTTTCCCCGTTTGTATGGGGAGTTGAGCGGGATGGCCCACCTTAAGAGAGAGTAGTTGTATACAACCATTAGGCCTGGGGTACATACGTGGAAGATTGTGCAACGAGCCAAAATAGCCCGATCAATCTGCTTATGGAAAGGTTAATAACAAAGATTGACATTGACACGTCAAAAAGAACGAAAGAAAATCGAGAGCAACATATTGCAAGTAAATTTGATCTACATTCTATATGAGAAACATATACATCTTGTATAAGTGTAAGTTTTAACCATTGATATTGAGATAGACTGTAAGTTTAGTTAACCCGCAGCCGTTTGGCTACATACAGATACAGCCTGTGTTGCAGACAATATGTAGTAACCCTTTCACATTAAAGAATCGATCCATTTAGTGATATCATTATCCAAAACGTTAATATAAAAAACATTAAAAAAAAAAACTATTATTTAAATGCTCTTAAAAAATGACAATAAATATAAAATTAAACCTAATCCGTTAATTTTTTACATTATACAATTTATCTACACTATTATATAAAGAGGTAATGTTAGTTTAATTGTTTTTTTGTTTGTTTGTACATCTTCTAACTACTAAATAATAAAAAGTAGTATTTGAAACTACTAAATATATTTTTTAGAAATTATTATCTGAGAAAGTATTTCACCAATCCAAAGCTACATTCTTTCTGTTTAATATTGGCTATATTTTATAATAATATTTATAAATTCCTATATTCCGACGAAGTCGGAAAAAAACCGTTGCTTGGCCGCTTCATCGGCGCGTACGCTGCACAAATGGTTTGAGATACGTGCAATTTATTTTAATTTTTATGTTAAGCGCGGCATATGGTATACGCCAGGACCTGTCGAGGTGCTCGACGACGCCCATGGGCATTCAAACTTTTAGTTATATATTGGAAACACTGGTGGTAGACCCATCATGCGAACATTCAAAGTAAACGCCCCGCCCTGATCTACCTGGATATCATGTAAAATTTGATTTGGTTATATCTTGGGAAACACTGGTCGTAGACCCATCATGCGACCACTCAAACTAAACGCCCCGACTTCATCTACCTTCCTGTCATGTCCAAATTGGTTTCGGTTACATCCTGGGAAAAAATGGTCGCAGACCTATCATGCGACCACTCAAACAAAACGCCGCGACTTAAATTACCTACCTGTCATGTGCAAATTGGCCAGGCGCTTCTTTACACCATGTTTGGATCGTCCCCTTAAGGTGTCAGACGAAGCCGATAGGCTTTCGAATTTTCAGGGTGGCTGCGAAAACCAAACCGGCCAGTCAGGCTGAAATTCAATACAAATCTTTGTTGCACTGAAATTTTGCAAATGAGCCTTAAATCGGAATGGGTGGAGTTTTTTAGAATTTTAGGGAAACTAATTTACGATATAAATAGGATATTTTTTAAAATCTGAGATGGCTGTATATTATTTAATACCTTATGGGGGTGAATTGGGTATATATCGTCATTTTGAGAAAACTTCATTGTAGGTATGTTTTTTTGTAATGTTTTCAACTTTTTTCAATGTTTTTTACCCAATATTTTCCAATCTAAAAGGTTTATCAAAAAAATTAAAGCGTACATACGTAGATTTTGACATTATATTTTAGAATTTTATATTTAAAAAATCCAATAAAACATTAAGAGCATTTAAATAGTTATCACTCGGAGTATGGGGAATTGACAGGGTAATCACTTTCTTCATTTTGGACTTGTAGTGTGAACATTACCGTAGTCCTGTGGTTGTATTAGCCGAGAGAGCATCTGCAAATCTGAGAATCTGAGCATTTTTGTAAGAGCTTTAAAAATCACTTCAATTTAAAACTGACAACTCACTTATAGGATAATAAAACGAACCTATATACGTCGATAGACGTGACTACACATGATGCGTTATTTTAATACGGTAAATATATCTACATAATTAACTCAAGTGGAGTTGGACTATATCTCGCTTGGGTTTGCCTTGAACTTTGTCAACGACAAGTAACTGTTTTGCTCTCATTTTATTTTATCTGAGACAAAACGCCGCTGCCGACACCCAGAGGTAAAGCCGCCGTGTCGTCGTAGCGTCTGTGGAGAATCCATGCATATTTTAGCGCAAGATACTCGCTCAATCGACATTAGTCAATACCGTTAGTACCCCTTCTCATATTTCGTCATATTTAGTTTCCGGGAGCCACAGGTGGCAACTGTGGTGATATTTGCTATGTTAATATTCTTAAAACTTCCCGGTGCGCAACGCTTCCAACAAAGGAGGCACAATATATGTAGCAATCATAAACGCTCTCTTGGTAGTAATATTGTAAATAGGAATAATTTTGTGTCACTCCGAAGTCTAGAATTAGAGAGTAATCTATTTAATTTTCATTCCCGTATGCGGCAATACCTTAAGTTACCTGGAAAATGTACATACTTCGGAATTTCGGCAATATTATGAAATTAATTCTCAGAATATCATTAACTCGATGGTATGGAATATGATTAAAAATAATTAATAGAACCAGTGACTCAAGTTGTCATCCTTAACGAGTTTTACGATGCACTTTACACGAGAGTGTAACACGCTCAACACATCCGCTAGAGAAAATGCAAATTAAAATGCAGGCAAAACACGTGCAGGAGGATGGCGGTTGCATCATATTGGCTATCATAAACTTTTGGTCAAGGCCATAACTTGTGCGGGTGCAAAGTTCGAGCGATGACTGTGGACTGTACGAAACGAATGGCACTGTTTAAAGCAGAGGTTCTCAAACTTATTTTGTCTACCGCCCACTTTGAGAATCCATTATATTCCATCGCCCCCCAAAATATTCCGCTTTACCACATCGTATGCATCACAATCGCAATCTTTACTTTAACAAATTTAGTTTAATTCTTTATTTATAGTGGCCACATGAGTTTACTATATCTTGTTTCTGAGTTTTTATGAGGGCAATGAAACGAAATTTTATCAATATTGTTTTGCTGAAGTTAGGTTTTTATTTGAGTTTAAAGTAGGTACTAAACAATATTAGAAAAATACAACAACCCCCTAAACAACTTCAACGCCCCCCAATTTCCTCAGAGCCCTTTACCGCCCCCCTGTAGGCCTCTAGCGCCAACAAGGGGGCGTTATCGCCCACTTTGAGAAAGACTGGTTTAAAGTAAATGTATTACCAAGGCCACCACAAGATTTTGAAACGGTAATTTTGCACTAGGACATTTCGGACTACTATTAGGTACTGAAATAGCCCATCTGTTCTCGAAATTGCGTGCTCAGGAATTGGGAATATTTACCACCTAGTGGGGAAGGGTACTACAGTTGTACATAGATTCCGATCCATGGAACAGCTCGTATTCGTGACGAAATGAACTTATCCAACTCATAAAGAGAAAGTGGTGTAAGAACGGGGCAGGGATTTCACCCATGTTCTCCGGCATGGGAAGCAAGTCTCCGAAATCTATCCACCAAACATATACAATTCTACCTACCATACTTACGCTTAGTATTACCGTCATAAAATCTGAGTTTAAAAACTATTACTTAATCTGTGGCTTAGATAAGAGTTACGCTCCTCGTGATATCTATTAATCATAGACATCGACATGCCCCACACACCCAAAAGTTTTCCGCTACATTGAAAGGACAACGAGTATGTTAATTAACAGGTATGTATGGCAACGGATATACAAGTAAATACATTGGATATCCAAATATATAGATAGATTTAAAAAAACCGGCCAAGTGCGAGTCGGACTCGCACACGTAAGGTTTCGAACCATCGTACAAGATTAAAGACAAAGAAAAAACGTTTTTTGTATGGGGCCCCCCTTTAATATTTTTATTTTTTTTATTTTACCTCTTTTTTGTTAAAGCGGCAAAATAAATACACACTCTGTGAAAATTTCAGATTCCTACCTATTACGGTTCATGAGATACAGCCCTGTGACAGAAGGACGGACAGACGGACGGACGGACAGCGGAGGCTTAGTAATAGGGTTCCGTTTTCACCCTTTGGTTACGGAACCCTAAAAAGAACAGACCGAGTTCGAGACTAATACGTTTATAGGGTTCCGTACCCAAAGGGTGAAAACGGAACCCTATTACTAAGCCTCCGCTGTCCGTCCGTCCGTCCGTCCGTCCGTCCGTCCGTCCGTCTGTCACAGAGCTGTATCTCATGAACCGTAATAGGTAGGTAGCTGAAATTTTCACAGAGTGTGTATTTATTTTGCCGCTATAACAACAAATAGGTAGAATTTTAAAATAATAAAAATTAAAGGGGGGCCCCATACAAAAAACCTGATTTGTTTGTGTTAAATATTTTACGATGGTGGATTCGTGTACGAGTCTGACTCGCTCTTGGCCGGTTTTTTACAGTCGTATTGACAGTTGGCTGTCAAAATTATAAACGTGGATATCTCCGGAATTAGCAAACGAAATGCAAATCAATCCGGAGATGATTCACGTTTTCAAGCTAGCACGTCTACAATAGATATGACTTTTAGAATTTTAAAATTGTTTCAAGCTGTTTATGTAATAAGTAATCGCATAATGTTTAATATGCGTTTAATATGATCTAATTATGAACGAGCTTATTCAATAGAAAAATAAAATAATATGCTCGAGAAGTTTTGTCCTCATTTATATATTTTTTTACTCCGATATCGCAAATTATTATTTTTTTAAATAACAGACCGTGACTGAATCGACTGGTCCCATAATGGTCATATTGAAACCTTTCACATTAGAATTAGTGAATAGTACTACACTAATTTCAGTCTTCCACGCAGGTTACTGCAGGTTACTCTAAACACTTGCCCTGTTACTAATAAACCCAGATCATCATCTGAATAGTTGTACAATGTTTTGTCCTTTGCATTGACATGCAGTTTCGAATTGGCGAGAAAAGAACAAAACATTGTATAACTATTCAGACGATGATCAAGGTTTATTAGTAAGGGTATTACTCGTGCATATACTGGTGAATTTATCGAGTGTTTCTTCGTGGCCGAATCCGAAACTATAAAATATGGAAAAACCGGTCAAGTGCGAGTCGGACTCGCACACGTAGGGTTTCGTACCATCGTACAAGATTTAACACAAAAAAAAAACACATTTTGGGGCCCTCCTTTAATTTTCATTATTTATAAATTTTACCTATTTGTTGTTATAGTGGCAAAATAAATACATGATCTGTGAAACTTTTAGCTGCCTAACTATTACAGTTCATGAGATACAGCCCTGTGACAGACGGACGGACGGACGGGCGGACGGACAGCGGGGACTTAGTAATAGGGTTCCGTTGGCACCCTTTGGGTACGGAATCCTTAAAACACACAAAGGAGTAAATTTATTTTCACTGATCCTTCATTCTTTGACCAAAATCCCGCCTGCACACCTACTCTTCGGCCGAGACTCGCTAATACAGAGAACATTACAATATAAAACCACTTAGGAACTGCCAGCGAATTGAAAGATCAGGAATTGTCGGGTGCGACGCGATAACATTGACGTAAGTAATTTGTGTGGCTAACGTGGGGTTAACGCCTGCGGTCTCTGGTGGCAGAGATCGTGGGTTTGAATCCCAGCTTTATTTTTCAACTGAGATTGAAATGTAATTTTCCTTGAAAATGCCGGTGAGTCCATAGTTTGGAACCCATGCATAAACTGTAGGTTCCCTCTTCCCTACAGCCCGTCCGGGTTGGTAACATCGCATTAGATTAAAGTTGATAGAAGCGGTAATGGAAAGCTGTCGTCCGGGTGCTTCCTTGCCGTGCTCATAAATTAAAGGTCCTGGCATGGCACCTTATTCCTTCGGAAATGCAGTAATCTAGGCAACCATGACCAATTACATTAAAAAAATATCACAAAGTAATGATTATCCATTTGCAAGAAGCTTTTAATATTATTGTAACGAAAAAAATTTGCATGTCTCTAGCGAAGTAAAGAATTTAATATATGATCGGAGAGCTTGATGTCTTGAATATGTAAATATAATCTGGTATAACGAGAAACAGATAAAACGCTTTAAACCAGTTTTGAAAAGAAATCTCTGATTTTACACTCTTTTCAAACCGTCGCAGAGGTTCCTGCAACTATTAAACGTGCAAATTGACTCAGTTTTGTGTAAATGTTCTTTGCAAAGAAAACACAAAACAGATAAAAACTCAAAGCTTCGTATGTATTAAAATCGATTTTCTGTAAGATGCGGAAATCTTTAAAATAATTGACATGGAGGCAAACACTACCCTACTGCCATAATATGGGCCCTACACACCACTTTCCTGAAGGAGCTGAGTGCCTTGCCAGGATCTATAATTTACAAGAGAACGGCTATTTTGAACCGGATGAAAACTTGGACATTTTTTTTGCGGCTTCGATCATCTTTTTATCCAAGTCAATGGATTAAATAATAGAAATAGATACATATAAGAAAAACAAAATATGTATTTAGATGTTTTTACGTAACTGTATTAGTTTGGCTAATACCACACCACAGGAGTACCACACCAACAATTACAATATCAACGCAGCATACTGCATGCCCGATGGAATTTAGTGCCACGCCAGGACCTTCCTAGCCCTTTAATGCAGCCTCTTGCATCTTAATTTTCAATGCGATTGAGCGGGATTAACCCTACCACCTAGTAGGGGAAGGGAACCTACAGTTTTACATAGAATTCAAACCATGGAAACAGCTCGTATTTGTGACGAAATGCACTCATCTAACTCAGAAAGAGAAGTAAGTGTTGCATAAATAGGGCGAGGATTGCACCCATGACCTCTGGCATGAAATGCAATAATCCGCATCCTTGAGCTACGCGCCACTATACATAGGTTCCAAACCATGGAATGATCACAAGGAAAATGCACGCTTCAATATCAAATGAGAATGAAAAATGTGCTTACTCTGGGCACCCCTGGCATTCTACAGCTACATTCTACTTCAGAAATTTGCGCAAGCCAAATATTTTTTTTTATTTTGCAAAGTGAATTGGATATTTATCCAAGCGACCAAAAAAGTATGCATCATACGGAAGGCATGTATATATTCCTCTGTATAATTATTTAAAAAAAATTGCTTTTTCACTTAACCGGCTTAGAATTATCACGAAAGACGATGTTCGATTTAAAACTAATATCTGATTAACCGAGCCTATCCTGGGAGGAAAGGAAATTTAGTGATGACAATTTGTTTGTTAAATTCATTTGGACATGTAGAGCTGAACAAAACTAATTAGGATTAGTGGAAGGGGGGAGCAGGGGAGCCAGGGCGAGAAGCTGTGGTGCCGGGGCGAGCAGACCAACATATTGGACATGCTATGACCAAAATAACAACACTCATCACATCAACAGGCAGAAGCAAACGAAGTATGCTGTGATTGCACCCTAACCGTAACACGATTTTATCACTTCCACCTCAAAGCCATTTTCGTATATCCTTAAATATATAATTCTTCTGCACTTGTGTTTGTCACATAACACCTAACGATTTGGATACATTTTTGATTTACAAATGTAGCAGGTAGGTGGTTCTGTTTTCGAGATTTGACCCAAGCGGTGCCGGGCATCTCAGCTAGAATAGTCACAGAATAACTAATAGTGGTGTAGTCTATGTACTTACATAGGTTGCATTACTAAAAAAATAAGGCTAATAGACTCGTGATCGAACACTAATACTTATGCAAGGTCCTGTAATTGTTAAAAATAAAAATCCTAATTAACCCAAGAGTTCCTCGCTTAAATTCCATAATAATAATAAACATGGTTACTAAATGCATACTCAATGAATGTTGAAATCACTTGCATACACTCATATTTTGACACTTTAAACGCGAGAAATTAATATAATTTCCCGAGCACATACACTTCCATAGGGCAATGCCACGACGCAAGGGCAAGTTACTGTACTTCAAGGCAGTCCACCTTTCTGCCAAATGATGTGATCGACTCGAAATACCACCAGGACTTTTGACCTGCTCGCCGGCGACCATGGAAATTTCGTTTCCGGCCGCGTCGTGAATATTTCTTCTACACCTGTGTAACCAGAGACATATTGCTTGTATAGAATTTTCATGCGTTCATCTAAAGCAGTCTTTCTCAAAGTGGGCGATATCGCCCCCTAGTGGGCCCTAGAGGCCTACAGGGGGCGGTAAATGGCTCTGAGGAAATTGAGGGGCGTTGAAGCTGTTTAGCGGGGCGGTGGCTGATTTTTGTTTTTCTAATATTTTTTAGTAGGGTACCTACTTCTCACTGAAATAAAAACCTACCTACTACACTACATCCATCATTTTGGTGAAAATGTTTTATCATGTTTCGTTTAATTGCCTTCAGTAGAACTCATAAAAAGGATAAAATGGTAAACTCATGTGGCACGCTATAAATATAAAGTTAAAATAAATTTATTGAAGTAACGATTACGATTGCGATTTATAAGATGTGGTAAAGCTAAACATTTTGGGGGGCGCTGCAAAATAATTGATCCTCAAAAAGGGCGGTAGACAAAATAGGTTTAAGGACCTCTGATCTAAAGCAAAAAGGGAGCAAAATCAGTGAAGAATAAATTGGTTTGTGTTTGTCAGAAGTTGGTAACAGAAGGATTATTTATATTTCTACTAGCTGAAATACCCGGCTCCACTCGGGTCTCCAAGCTCCAGACCATTCTTATATCGAATTTCATCAAAATTGGTTCAGCGTAAAACGCAACAGACAGACCTACTTTCGCATTTATAATAAACGTATGTAAAGTATGGATGCTAGAGGGCATACTATTATATAACATAGATAACATTTTACTAGGATGTTTGTTTTGATGTTTACTGTTTTTTTACATATTATTTATGTTTACGGAAAGACCAGTCTTGAGCTTACTAATTAAGCTCGACATTTCGTCGAGATCTGACTGGATGTCGTATCAGAGATCTCTCTGGTCGGTCCGATGTCCACAGCGTGGTGGACGAAACTTCGAGCTACATAAGAAGCTGAACAAATAAAAAGAATAAGGGATTTTTCTATTTTCATTTTAATGAAATTCTTCACTGTGAACAATAAAATAATTTCATGAATGTCTTTAAGGGCCGATTTTTCAATAGTCTGATGAGCAACAAGATAACTATTCGACGGATTTATTTACGCTTCTGCTTATCCATCTAAAATTGTAAATAATTGTAATAGAAGATATAATTCTCCGGCAATGACTATCCATCTTTTGACAAATGTAAATTTGTGCTATCAGTCCGATAAGTACATCTGAGGATTGCAATATCGGTTCTCGGTCAACAATAAAATATGTTTAGTGGCATGTTTTGGGCCTTTCAGAAAGGGCTAGTTATTTTTATTTATATTGATTGCAACGTTAACAACGTATTATCTCAAAGTTTTTTTATCCAACTAGCAGTAGAATTGTCGTTGCTCTGCAGATCTCATTCATGTCCGCTCGCTGAGCGTGTAATGACGCTAATCTCAGCCGGCGAACCTGTCCTAACTGGCCGCATATTTATTGTCAGCACCAATTAAGCGGTCATTTTGAAATGTGAAACAATGTATCGAATAAGAGACAGCAAATTGTAAAAAATCCTTAACTTTAAAAAAATATTGAAAATTTAAGACAATAAAAAAAAACTAGTCGCTATGACCACATAATGCGTTTATAGTTAAGACGAGATAAAACATGAAGACAGAAAACATGAAGAAAATATAAGCAGCACGAGAATAGTATGTCAGATTTATTTTTTGTGCCAAGTCGCGTTTTCAACGAACGTTGAATCGATAGCAGGGCAAATTATTGAAAAGAAAAACTTTAAAAACTACTAAAAATAAAAATAAGTAAGGCAATAGAACTGAAGTTTGATTACGGCATTCGACTGATAGAATTCACTACTCAAGCCTAAAATCTCATAACAAGTAGGTAAGTGGTTTAGATCTTTACTTCATAGTTTCAAACATACGATACCGACGCGACGGTGCAAAAGATTCGCTAAATCATTTCATGCAAAAATAAATCTATTAGTGACCTCTATTTGAATACCCTTTCCAAAATTCGCAACCGTAATTAAAACCTGATAATCTTCATGGAAAGACCACCGATATTTCTAAATATGCCACAACAAATAAAAACTTTTCTACAAAGCCAGGCCCATCCCTCAGGATCCTCATATACCGACGCTATAACAAAGAGGAAGACGAGATAAACTAATCGAAGTGAAAAAAATGCTTTCAGTCAAATACAACTGACATGCAAGTTTGGGAGTTATACTTGGCGGCTCTGTAATTTTCTCTCTCAACAATAACCCTCATCAACGTGGTCACAGCTCGAGCTGGAAGTAACAGAGCACAATACTAATGCAAGGCAAGTTGTAGATAAATTAAATTGACTCCCAGAGGATATAATAATCATAAACAATGTAAGTCAATAAGGAATCGTTTGGTCACCCATTGAGCGGCTCGTAGCCTAGTGGCGCGGGGACTGGCCTAGCGTACCAGAGACCTGGGTTCAATACCGACATGCACCACTGTTTTTCTCTTTCCGAGTTCGATAAGTGCATTTTCATCACGAATGCGAGCTGCTCCATGGTTCAAGATCCATGTAAAACTGTAGGTCCCCTTCCCCTACTAGGTGGTAGGGTTTAAGCCCGTCCGGGTTGGTACCATCGCATTGGATGAAAAGATGGTCGAAGCGGCAATGAAAAATGGTCCGTGTTTTCCATCCAGTTCAATGTAGCCGTGCTCATAAAGGGAAGGTCCTGACATGGCACCAAATTCCTTCGGGAGTGTGGTGTATTGGGCTAATATCGTAACGGTAGTTGTGTGGTATTAGCCATCCATGTCGGGTCACATTAAAAAAAAAAACCTCATCTAAACCAATCACCTATGAACTCTTAAAACCTTGATATTAGCAAAAACCGACATTATAAGCATAACAGAGAAGCATCTAAGCGAAACTTACACACATGGACACTGGTAACCAACCTTGTATATAATTTAGATACAGCAGCCTAGGCTGGCTGTCTTTAAAATAAATAAATAATTACAGAATAGCACACAACAAAAACTAACAAAAAAAATTATACTAAAACCATGGAGGTGCACCTCAATGACTAAAACCGCATATTTTCAATTATAGTGCCGTCCCGCTTTGACCAAACTTAAAAAAAGCATAAATGTCGACAAAGGCGAGACTTCAAATATGATTTCAATCTATAGTTTTTTTTCTAAATTAGTTTTTTTATCAATCATAAACATATGTATGTTTTTTTTAATTTAATGTGGCCTGCCTAAAGTACTGTAAGGTGCTGAATAGAACAAAGCGTTCTACTCGATGGTACGAAGCAAGTGGCCTTGCCCGACCCGTTTTGCGTTGCCGCGCGCACGACTGCAGTAGATAGATCTCTTGCCAGGAAGTTCCAATAGATCATCACAGGTGGCGCTGGTAGCCGAATTTCTTGCAGGTATTATATTTACTAACTTTGTTATTATTGGATTGTGAAACAAACTTGCACGATGTACTTAAAAAATAATTTAGTTCAAGTTTATGTGTGATACTTACCAAGTAACCGAACGCAAGCATCCCAAGGAAAGATGAATCGCAAATGTGTCGCTTTACCTGAAATTTTGAAAAAATAGCGTGTTATGTTTTTTGTTGTACGTTTTACATATTAATTATTTCCGAAGAGAAAATTAATTTTACACATGGTGGATTAAAATTATGGCAATAAAATTGCAACGACTTTGTATTTACCAATGTATTATCTTTATAATTATAAATAACTGAAAATGGGTAGAAAACACCACAACTACTGTCCTTCAAACACACATCATAGGAACAAAGTACTAATTCAGGACCTTCCTTATATTGCGCGGAAAACACGGACAATTTGAATTGTCACTTCGACCATCTTTCATTTAATGCGATGGCACCATCCCATTGAATCAGACTGGGTTAACCGAATAACCCTATCACCTAGGGGACCTAGGGTTCGGCGTGGAATCCGAACCATGAACGGCCTATCCCTTACTAGGTTCACCAATTGTACCAATTGTATATTTTTTTTGTGCCGGAACCCGCAAAGTAAAATTTGAACGAATTTTTAAATTTTTAATCTTATTTCTTTTTGTTTCCTATTTGGAAAGTTTAAGTCAAATAAATTCGCAATGAAAATTATTTAAAATAAACTTTTATCAATTAACTGCTTATAAAAAATCTTGAAGTGGAATTATTAGAAATAATGATATTAATAACGGATACTGTTGAGACTTGATTCATAAAGTTTATTAACTTTAAATAAGTTAAGATCTCTGTTGAATAACCAAACAGAGAGAGTGAGTTAACACTTTTAGAACATTATCATGTCCCGTGTCACACTAAATCACCAAGTTGTACATGAAAAGGTTCGAAAGAAATAAAGCGTATAATGTCACCACGAAACGCGTTTCGAAGGAGGTGTCACGACAAGATTATTTCGTCAGTACCATGAAGCTGCACGTGCACAGAGAATATGTAAGAATACTGGTCGTGGAAGGTGAGAGACAAACTCCGCTTGCCCATATTCGGCAGCTATTGCGCAAGTACCGATTCAGGCCTATGAAATCTCATTAATATTCTAACCATAGTTTACAGACTTATATTTTGTGAATGATACGATGAAGATAACGGTGAACGTTTATATTTTACAAAAACCGACAAAGCAGTTCTCTTTTTAACACATTTATAGGGCCGACAATTCGACAAAAAAAATCGAGGTCTATATCACGAATACAAGTGAATTTATCGAAAAAAAAAACAGAAATGTAGAGACGTTCCTTTCAGTTGATTTATTTAATGTGCAAAATATCAGAAAAATATTTCTTTATTTGAGTGAGGAAACAGGCACGAGCCATTGTAGAGTCCTTCATCACGTCATTATCATCTTAAGATGGGAGTGGTGATGCCAAAATGACTAGTACCACCACCCATCGTTCGAACCCAAGCCTCGCATCGTCCCGGAGAACGCCGCCACCATCGCCTCTCTCGCCCTCTCGCCGCTTTTCTGCCGGCGCGTGGAAAATATACCGTTTTCTATTAACATGTGTTATAAAGCATGTTAATGTACTTATGGTAACAAATGGCATAAATTATAATACTATAATAAACAATGTAGATAAGAGGGAAGAATGATGGGCCAGCGATAGAGCACTAGGTGCGTCACAAGACATTCCTAGATCCACTGGTTTCCGGCGAATGCCAGGCTCAGACGGTAAGCGATATTTAGGGCCGAGTGCACGAAAGGACAAAACATCAAAATCAATGTATGATCAAACACGTCATTTTGCGGTTCACTAAACGTGACGTGTTTGAACATTGATTAACTTAGCCGTCTCTTCGTGCAATCGGGCTTAAACTAAGGGCCAATTTTTTAATAGTATAATAATCAGTCAGATATTCTCTTAGATGATTTTTTTACGCCTCTGCTTATCTATCCGTTGTAGTAAGGCCATATTTTTATTAGAAAAATTACATTAAGATAATAGTGATAGGAGATATAATCATCCGGTAGGGACTATCCGTCTTTTGGCAAAAGTAAATCTTAAATACTATCTGAGGATTGAAAAATCGGCTCTAAGTAAGATAGAATTATTAGACAAATATTGTAGTCTAACTGAATGTATGTGATTTTAATAACTGTTCACCACATTGACATTATACACTATTCCTCCAGGCCCTTCACATTTACAAAAACATGTTTATATTTTATTTTCTTCTTTAATAAAGACTCATGAAAAGCAAATGAGTCGTTGGGAATTGAACCCAGGACTTCAATGCGGTACTCAATTCCTCACTACGTTGGCTGTACGGGGTTTGATAGAACGGGATTCTTCTCCAATTATCGAAACATTGTCTACACCGCGAGGAACACATACAGGGCGGTGAATTGTGTGATCTGCGAAATGCGAAATTGGCCCCACTGGGCAAGGGCCCATGGGGGCAAATTATTTTATGGTATGAGAGTATCGTCACATGATCGGCGCGTGCGCAACTAAGTGACGTGACCGGAAGCGTGGCGACGACCGCTCCGTCACGTGACCCGATGTCCCGACCTCCGCCCGCTGTGTTTGTGTTCTTGTTAGCGAATCGACACCGAAGGCACGTGGCCCTGGGTTGGGTCGTTGCATTTTGGGGTTTTGATGGCATTGTAGCAAACTTGTCTGTTTTGTCGTTGAAGGACTCATGTTTCACAGTCCATATTTGTTGTTAAATAGTTATACATTTATTGATATAAGGATCACGATCAACTGATAATTTATTCACTTGAATTACTTTACGTTTCTCGTACTAAATGTAACGATAAGGTTGCATGAACGTTTTTTTCTCACGTTTAAAAATATATTTCTATTCAATGTTATTTGAAAATGTAAAATTTTATTAGATTTCTGCGTACTTCCATGATTCTGGTAAAATTTAAATAGATTAACACGTCCTAATATATTTAAAATATGTTAAACTGATTAGGCAAAACTCGAATTTGAAGCTCACAACACATACGCAAAAATATTGATGATTTCTGGAATAATAGGCCAATGGATAAAACAATCTAAAAAAGTTTAAAAAAGTGATTGAAGCTGCAATAAATCCAGCTCAAGACATTGGAAAGTATGTAAAAAGTAGGCAATTCATCAATCAGTGGTCGTATCGCGTCGTCGCCTCCTCCGCGCCTCCACGACCACCGCGTCGGTATGCGGCGACATAGTATAGTTCAATCCACTAATGCATTGCCCTCAGTACAGTTTACATTTGTAATAAAATAAATATCTTAAACTGATTTAAATATATACTAGCCAATTACAATGAAATTACTGTAACTTATTTGTTCGGCATGTAGTGTTTGTTTCTTAAATAGTCGTTGGGTATATGTTATTTGTTAACACTTCAATTTGTGTACATAGATGCGACGTATGTATATTTACCTGTGTTTATTTAACAGTTTCTTATGAAGAAGGTTCAAAATTAAATTTTTAGATGAGATAATTTGTTTCTGCTATCAAACTGCTTCCGCAGTCTGGCGGATAGTTATATTTAAAAATATATGCAAATGCACTTGACATAATAAATAAAAAAAATGCAGTAATGAAGTAAAGTCGATATGCTATGGAATACGCTGCCGAGGCATTTCCCGCAAAGTACAACCTGGGGGGTACTGTGAAGAAGCACCTGGCCGGCCGGTTATGATTTCGCATCCCCCCTCAAAGTTCGAAAGTCTATGGTGGGCCTAGCATACCACATATACTATAACTGTCTAAATACTTAACACAATATGGGAGGTGCCTTCCGCGATTGAAAAATCTTATTAAATTCGCAGGAATGAAGTCGCGCATGTGGTCATACTTGGCAAATGGGATCAGGCACTTTTCACATTCTACCTGGCCTTTCGACGTAATTACAGCCTTGTCCGAGACCGTAAGATTATCAAACATTTTTATGGATTTCTTCAGTGAATTTTGCATACGTTTACACTTCGCCCCCATAAGCATGTTACCACATACATTTAAAAGTTAGTTGCTAAATCGACAATAATTTGAGTTCGCTAGTGGGAAAGTTTTACAAAAAGAGGGGGTAAAATGTTTACTGTGTGGGATGAAAATTTCGAAATTATCGTGTTTAATTCTATAGATGTTGAGCCACACACCGGTGCCCGTAACACATAAAGTTCGTTGGACTTTGCAGCCAGAGACTCTTTACCCTAAATAAGGCTGACACAGCCGTCGCTGCAATGCATATTTGAAAACGTTTTTTTACATTAGACGCAATTAACATTTTGAAAATATACAACTGAAAAACCAGACGTAGAAAATAAACAGGAGTTTGAGTCCCATATTGTTTGTTGCATACATGAATTAAACACCAGATCGTGCAAGTAGAGCGTTACCCGCTGTTTTTTCGACAAGAAAGAATTATTTTTTCCCGATGTATGTTCTATTTAACCCACCGCTCATACCTCAGTTAGTTAAGCGTGATGCTAAGTAAAATTGCGGGAAACCTTAAGCTATATGTAGGTAAAAACCCATCGTATGAGTGGTTGTCTAGTTGTAAGCGAACCGACAGAGGTACGCAAGGAGCAAGAGGCAAGTAGAAAAGATTACCAGGTTTGTTTCGTCAATGGCAGAACATCCATTCCACGCACATGTCGACGAACTCATTCGCGGGCACTGTACAAAACCGTGCTGTTGCGCTCTGGGACCTTCTCTGTTTCAAAGAAAAAGACGGGCTCCGTGATGAGGAAGATGCAACATGTCCACAAAAAAGATAATGTGCATAGTGTATGATTTGGTAAGATTTACGAAAATTTTGATTTCAAAACGACTTATAGCTAAAAGTAAACCACGACCGCTGTAGTCAAAAATCTAACAAAAACCAAATAGATTATAAATCTTGATTAAATAAGCTATGTTTGATGACTAATCTTTTTAAGATTTTCTTACTTTATCATTGCGTAATAAACCACCAAAATTATTGTATAAAACGCGCGAAAAACTCGAACTTTCTGACCTTATAACTTAGAAACCAAACACAATTTTACAATGCCAACGGTCATCAGACATCTAGTTCTTTTTTTTTTTTGACTGTTGAGCGACTCGTAGCCTAGTGGCGCGGGGACTGGCCTAGCGTACCAGAGTCCCGGGTTCAATACCAACTTGCACCACTGTCTTTCTCTTTCAGAGTTCGATAAGTGCATTTCGTCACGAATGCGAGCTGCTCCATGGTTCGGAATCCATGTAAAACTGTAGGTCCCCTTCTCCTACTAGGTGGTAGGGTTTAAGCCCGCCCGGGTTGGTACCATCGCATTGGATGAAAAGATGGTCGAAGCGGCAATTAAAAATTGTCCGTGTTTTTCATCCAGTTCAATGTAGCCGTGCTCATAAAGGGAAGGCCCTGGCATGGCACCTAATTCCTTCGGGAATGTGGTGTATTAGGCTAATATCATAACGGTAGTTGTGTGGTATTAGCCATCCATTTCAGGTCGCATAAAAAAAAAATCTAGTTCGATCAAATAAAGCTCTTTTGAGCAAAATTTGGGATTTCTGATAAGAAATATAATGGGCGTGATCTTCTTTCCCCGTTTGTATGGGAAGTTGAGCGGGTTGGGCCACTTTAAAATACTATTTTGGTAAATGGATTAGGTAGCATGTTCTACGGTGCTAGGGTAAAATAAGTTAATCTATATAAATATTATACGCATTAAAACATTATATGGCCAAGACATAATCATTGAATGCGTAGGTACACTATAAATAAAAATTTACGACCACAAATTTGTTTTTATTGTAGGAAATATAACGCGTAGAAGGGAAGCGTAAATCAGAAAAGCTGTTACGATATTTACTTTTCAAGAATAAACCAAGGTTCAATTCAATCGAAGTAGTTATAATTATTACTACAAATTATTTGTCTCCCTTATAAAGTTCAAAACAATGTTATTGACCAATAAATTAAAATCTCTAAAATAAAAAAAAAATATCAAACCCAGAAAATCCAAAAGTACACATTTTTGGTTTGTATACCAAAAAATGTAACCAAATACGATACAGTTTTTACAGTCCTCCTTATTGTTCTGTGTTTACAGTAGTGCAATTGAATTGTGAAAAGATGGTCGAAACGGCAATGAAAATTTGTCCGTGTTTTCCATCCAGTTCAATGTAACATGCTCATAAAGGGAACGTTTTGGCATCGCACCTAATTCCTTCGGGAATCCGGTGAGTGCATGGGATGTATCCTAGTACAGTTACATAGAAAATATAAAGGCTATGTAATGACTTCCTTGGGCTCCGAACGTATAAAAGTATTTTTCCATTCCAATAACTGCGTCATGCGGAGGTCCTGACCAAATAGTAAATTATTTAAGTGGATCCGTGACACGGGCCGTGTCAAGAGGTCAGACGGCTCGCGCCGGTCCGCGGTACGGAAGCTGCCGTGCCAAATGTCGTCTTCGGTCACATTATAAGGCCGGTTGGATAAGTTATGGATGCGTCTGCGCCTTAATAAAATACCGCTCGTTACGTCGCCACTTTCTCTATTTAGGCAGCGTGTGAGATCCGTTTAACGGGTAATCGCGAATGTCGAGGAAAATTACGTCGTCGAGAGTAAAGTGTAAGTACAGTGCGATAAGATAGGTTCGAGGAACACTTCATTATCCGATATTGAAATGTACATTGAAGTGCGGATTTAGGTCACTGTATGGTTCGGAACCCATACTTCCGGCGAAAATGTATCAATAACATTTAACATAAATTATTGAATGCTTGCGGTTTTATTTGGAAGCAATAACTTTTCTTTTAATTAGCACGTTGTCTTCATTAAGAAACATTTATTCTTTAATATACACGTCGCATTACAGCGGAAATACAATAAATTCAGAGAGTCAATTCGTTCCGCTCCCACCCACAATCCAGCACCGCGGACCGCTATGAGGTTGACCTACGGCAATTGTTCTTGAGATCCGTTCGATTGTTTTAATATTTTCCTTGTTCGCCAGCTGGTAGACCGTTGGAGCGCTCTTTGAGTAGGTGCATTCATGTATTTGTCCCTGCTCAAGGCGAATTGCATTCTGGCGTCGCAACGCAGCGACACGGCGCAAGAACCGCGCAACTTTATGTTGCCACAGGTGGAATTACCCGCGGTCACAGCCGATTCGTTATATATGACGTTGAATACATAGGTGTTATATGAACTAGACCTGTCCAATACTGTTACAAAATATGACTGCCCCATCATCGGTGCAATATTTGCTTGCTTGTTTATTTAGTACTAATTTCCGGCTCCGCTCGGGCCGATTCGTTTTGGGCATTCACCTGAGCGGAGCCAAGCAAGTGGTCTTCTCACACCCCCCTTGTGTTAGGCGGGAGTGGGGTGACAGTTCCGGGGCTTTGCTCCCTACCGTGGGATCATCTCTGTCCATTTCGATGGCCAGGTTCTTAGGTTGCCTAATTTAGGCCTTGTTGGATTTCGCGGTAATTAATGAGCATCGGTGTGATCATCGTCTTCGTGTCTGACGAGTTCTCGCGGGTACTGCTTGGCGCCATCCGGAGGTCGCGCGTGCTGGGGCGTCAGGTCCCGGATTGCCGGGAAAAGTGACGCATCTGCACGCGCGAACATGGCTGTGGCCAGGCGTCCGATGAAGACGTCCAGCGGTTCTGTTTGGAGGTCCCTCGCTATCACATCATTCCGCACGTAGCGCGGAGCGACGACGATGGTGCGAAGGCTGAGACTCTGCTGGGCGCGGAGGCGCTGGCGTTGCGTCTCCGAGACTAAGGGCCGAGTGCACGAAAGAACAAAAAATCAAAATCAACGTCAAAGTATGATTAAACACGTCACTTTGTGTGGACAGTATGGAAGGAACTCTATGCGGTTCACTAAAAGTGACGTGTTTGAACATTGATTAACTCAGCCGTTTCTTCGTGCAACCGGGGCTAAGGCGTACCAGGCGGGTGCTGCGTACGTGAGGCGCGATCTGACATTCGTCTTGTAGATTCCCAGCTTCGACCATAGGGGGAGCTGGGAACACAAGACGGGTTTTAGCTTCGCGCGTGCTATCCTCGTCTTGTCCACGGTAGACTTGATGTGCGACTTTGACGAATGTTTGAAAAATAAGCGGTTATCGAGTTTTCTATTTATATAAAAGATACGTAGATATGCACAGTTCACGAAAATGTAGGCACATTCAATGTATGCCTCGCAGTAAGTCTGACAAAAAGTTATAAAGTACTGGTGCATTGCCACCCATCGAGGTGTAATTGTAGGGTTAGCAAATAACTCGGGTGATTGCTTCTAGAGACAAAAAACCCGAAAATTGTTTTTTTTTTTTTTATATTTTTAAAACACTAAATTCTCCCCGCGGCGTCAATTCGTAAATGTAGATACGTATTTTGAAAACAAATATACTTATTTTGACGCTATTTATCGCAAACAGTGAAGTTCGATGAACTGGCTAATGATAAAATATGACAAATCCGAGTGCAGTGTACTGTCTGTAGATGACAATAAACAATTAAACAATAAAGTATTCGCTGCGCTCTCGTATTAATAATGTATACCGAGTATTAACTACACAATGAACTACCTGGATTACATTTATAATATTTTGTGTTCTACTTAATTAAATCAATGTAAGGGAAAGGGAAAAAAGTGTACAACTTCCGACGCGTCGGGACGAATTAACTTTGTGCTACAAATATAGGCTCAGAAATGTAAGGCGTTCGCATGGTTCATTGAACACCCGTATACCCATGCTCTATTAGTAAAAACCCAGAACAACCTCGGAATATTCATACCATTCTTTGTCCCTTTCCATCGAATTTGAAACTGCATATCAATGCAAAGGACAAAACATGGTCTAGCCAGAGAGGAGTATAACTATTCCGAGGTTGATTTGGATTTATTAGTATAGCCGATAAACTCTTACCTTTAAGAAAGTCGTTAATTATATCATACCACGGGTGATAACTATTTCTATGCTAACCAAATTTAAAATATAGTATAGAAACCTATGTCTTTATGTTTTAATTTTTTTAATAAACCTTTTAGATTGGAAAGTATTGGCTAACACACAATGGTAAAGAGGTGTCTTTTTTTACGTTAATTTTAGATTTTTTAATGAAAAATTTAAAGATATTTACAATAAAATCAAAACATACGAGCATAAAATGAAGCTTTCTCAAGTTATTAAAATCTGACAACGTTTAGGGGTAGGGAAACATTAGGGCCTGTAAGACGATTTCGGGTTGTTTTCATGGCAGTCGCCGTGCACAATTTGTGCCTTGACCAATGGGCAAAGAATGCATTTCTTAAAATTTTAAATCTTACATTTCCTGTGACTTCACGACAGCCTTACAACATTCCACTGAGCAGAAAGTGACCAAGCATTACGTCCTTTCTATGTCGCAGATACCTAGAGCACTCCTAGCCAAAAGCAGTTTGCGCTAGCAGCGGCTTGACTACTTGGGCAATGTGTTTGACAAAGGCATTCCTCTGCACGAGACTGAGATATTAATGTGTTCGGGCGACACACTTCACGGCGAGCATTCGCGATGTACTATTGTCTAGTTTCGTCTTGAGATTCGCTCCACTCTTTGTCTTGGAAGGTGGTATTTCCAATATCAGTTTCCAATTCAACTTCGTCTTTAATTTTAGTACCGTGCAATGGCGTTTATGAGATATGGATAAATGATTTCGCTACACGTTATGATGTTTCTCGAACGTGATTGCAATGTTGAGTCGGTATTTCAACTCTTCTAAGGACGCTGCCTATATGTAGAACCAAGCCTTTGCATTGTTACTTTTAGAAGGACAAGAGCATCGACAAATTAAAGCAATAAATAGTAATCAAAACATTTATTCACTAGTGGCAATCTGAGCTGTCGACCTCCCGAGTCTGTCTTTTTAAGCATTTTTCTAAATTTTGTTTTTCATTTAAAAAATAACTCGACCATAAAAAATATTGAACTATCGGAGCTGAGCACAATATATTTATTCAAGAATATATCACGTAGATTGTACAACAAAAAGGAATGCTAAAGAATGTAGAAGAATGCGAGAGGAAAGAGAAGGTTGACTGCAGATCTAAGGAGGACGCGCCGAGACCCAAATATACATTTGTAGTAAGGGGGAGTAAAGAAGAGAGACAAAAGGTTCATTTTGTGAATGTCTTTGCTTTGATTATCTAATCGTTGAAGGGAGAGGTCTAGTCAAATAAAAAAATATAGACGCAAAATTCAGCAACATTCAGTCTAGTTCTACTATCGTGTGTGATCATTTGTAACTTGGGCAGGCGACTTTTCAAAAATCTTGAAATGCAGTTTTGCGAATTAAAAAAAATAACATCTACCGTCATAATATTAGACCAATACACCGCAATCCGGAAAGAATTTGGGGCCAGGCCAGGACCTTCCCTTAATTAGCACGCCTGCCGCAACTACAGCGGATGGAGCAACTGGATGGAAAACGCGTCCGTTTTTGTCCGCATTTTTAACTTAATTGACTTTCGGTAAGGACTATGCTTGCAAGTTCGTGCAGTTTCATGATTTCACACATTATTGCGTTAGTGGGAAGGCGTGAAGAGAATGTATAAGCGACAGCGAGAATCACGGGGTATACATTACCGTAACTCGAACAATATTAATCAAAAGCATCATTATATATCTAATATGTAGTAAAAAGGTTTTAGCTATTAGTGCAATAGCATTCTTTATTTTTAATGGATACATTAAATTGGGAAACATGGACAATTATCATTGCCACTTAGATCGTCGTTTGTTCAATGCGATGTTACCAACCTGGGCGGGATTAAGTAGTAAAGTAAGTCAGTCAGTTAGTCAGCCAGTCAGCCGCTCATTATAGCAAGGAGTTGCGCGCTGTTACTCTATTTTTAGGCACACATATTTTTTATCTATTCGACTTTTTTTCTGTAACATCTCACTTAGTAGGAGGACACTCTTGTTCCACTTCTCCCTGCGGCGGCACACATATCACCGTGACTCGCGGCGAGTTAGCAATATTTCGTCACGGCTCACAAGTTTCTGCATTTCAAGTGAGTCAAGCGAGCAGTTACTGACCGAAATTATTGAGGCACCAGATATTTGGAGACGAGTGATAGCTGTCCGGTGAATATGAAAAGGACTACTAGGAGGTGGTCATCGTGATTAAATAAAAATATAGACTACCAGTAGCGAAAGTCTCTATGAAATTTTAATTGCGCTTTTATGGAAAAGGGGTTTTAAATTTTTCATCCAATTCGAGTTTATTTTATTTTATAAGAAACCTCACAGCTAATCTTACATTATTACATGATAATTATTTGAATATTTCCAAGCCAATGATAAAGTTTCATTGTTTACAAACTGAAATGTCTTACCACTTAATGAAATGTCACTTGCATCATTCCATAACCGTGTGTATGATAGGGTGTGTGTGCGGTATGTATGTGGTGAAAGTGTGTGTGTAATGTGTTAACTTATGTGTAATATGAATGCACTACTACCAGTGTTTTAGGCGCCAATCTATCGAAGTGTGTTGGCCGAGCTTGACAGTCTTTGCAACAAGCTTGACAGACATCCATAGAGATGAAAATGTCTCTATCGGCTTTGCTATTTCTTTACTTGAAACTCTATATCAAAAAAGGAAGTAGATATATTCGTAGCGTAGCGACTCAAAACAGCGTCAAACCTTCCGTCGTACTGGAGACTGGCAGCTCACCGTTGGATTGGAGTTTCTGAGCCACGGACGGTTTGTAGGATTTCTAAGTCTTGTCCTACAGGATGTTGCTAAGGAGAACTTGCATCCTTTAGTCTTGCCTATCCAACTTACATCCGGAGCACCCGCCACAGAGAATCAGATGTGTTTGGTGAAAGATTCGTTTCTTAAAATTATTTCTGTACCGCGGCACCAGGGTGTGGAGCTGGCTGCCGGGGTGTGCCTTTCCTAATATTGTAAGGAAGAAAACTCGACTTTGAGCAAAATCATTGTATATTGTATTTTTTTCACTTCTAACAACCGATTCTAAGTGACGCTCTTTTCAAATATCACTTTTTAAAATGTGTAAAGGCGGAAGGCCTGTTACAATATCTACAACTAGAGAGGTTTCCTAGTCAATTTAAATAAGCTCGATAACTCTGGTATAGTCCGCCAATCCACTCGCATGGTGCCTTGCTGAGCATGGTTGAGGTGAGTTGTTTTTGTCTTTTATGAGCACATTTGGTCGCTCGATTTATCCGAGTGTCTGTTATCGGTTTTTAGATTAAAATAAATACATACAGAAATGATTGGGTTGACAGTTTCAAAAACTCGTAACTTTTATTATTGTAATTGTTTGCAGACCCGAATTAAAATACTTCTTTGAAAATATATAACACATTTACATATGTAGGCGTTAGAATTTCATACGGTTTCATTCACATATCAGAAATCAAAAGTTGTAGCAGAACGTTTTTCCGTCTGTACGTCACAAAATAGCTGCACCCAAATTGTAAATGTACGTTTTTAGTTCAATGACTAGAAAGAAATTCTTAAGATTCCGTTAAATATAAAGACCGCAGGAAACATATGTAGCTTAAATACTTATATTCTGTGCCTGTATTTGTAAATTGTGAAATCTGTATTCAACGAAAAAAATGATACATCGACGACACCTTGCACCCGATTCGACGAAGACTTCATAATTGTATATACCCATGTAACAAAGAAGACATAAAAAACCGGCCAAGTGCGAGTCGGACTCGCACACGAAGGGTTCCGTACCATCGCACAAGTTTAACAAAAAAAACAGGTTTATTGGGGGGGGCCCCCTTTAATTATTATTATTTTATAATCTTACTTATTTCTTGTTATAGCGGCAAAATAAATACATAATCTGTGAAAATTTCAGCTTCCTACCTGTTACGGTTTATGAGATACAGCCCTGTGACAGACGGACGGACGGACGGACGGACAGCGGAGGCTTAGTAATAGGGTTGGTTCCGTTTTCACCCTTTGGGTACGGAACCCTAAAAACATGCTGCTTTTCCTTATTTTCAAATCTGATAAGAGTCCTCCAAAAGATGTCGTAAAAAAATCAGTCAATAAGACGCTGTTTGTGTAAATGGCTTGAATCTACAAACAGTACATTTGCTTTCATATATTACGTGGGGATTATCATCAGGAAATCACACTTTATCATAAGAAAACTTTCCCATTCAAATACACATAAGCACAGCTGCATTAAAAGACGGAAAATACGGATAATTTTCTTTAGACGTGTCTGATAAATTAACACTTTTTCGGCTCTCATTAATTGAAGTATTATTCAATGTAGTAGTACCAACTGGGGCAGACTCTATTATCTTCTTATTATTATATAATATCTAATAGTTAGTAGATGATGGCACAGTTATAGGTTGTGAACTATGAAATGTTTTGTATTGTCATTTGAATTCGTATAAATATCTGATATAAAAGATAAAGGTGCGATAAAAGATAAACTGGGCATTGAACTAACAGCCTTCTCGAGAGATCACAGACGACACCAATAGGCTACGTGCTCTGATCAAAAAAGAAGGGAGATGTGCCTGCAATGCTGCACGTTGCAGCATTTAATCAAATCCCAAAACCAAAGGGCATTTCGCGCGCGGCACACGAAGCATTGCGCCATATAATTATCCCCTGTTTTCACCACCGCCAGCTACCTGAAATCCGAAAAGTAAGTATATCTTTCGGTTACATGGCATATTTGTATGGTGTAACCGAAAAGTAACTTTGGGATTTTTGTAGCTGGAGGTGGTGGCAATGGGCGTAAGTGTGTTCATTCGGCCAGGTAAAATGCCCACATGACACTTCTCCTTTATTTTCTCTTCTGTGGCTACGAGCTTCTTGTTCTCAATTTCATTTTACCGCACACAATATTAGAAATTTGCGAGTGATTAAACTATTGTCGTTGTACGAAATGATCTTAATTATTATTCAAACAGAAAGCCGTGCAAAAAGGAGTGGCGCACTTGACGTGTTTGTGCCACCGATAAAACCACATTTTTAAATATCCGGTTCGCTTCGCGTTATATTGTTTGAAGATTTTATTGTGTAGATTTTCTTCAGTTCGTAGGTTTTCTGGTCACCATTTCGCCGACAGTACTAGGCTCAGTAATGGATGTTTCATGAAACAATGAATAAACTGGCTGAATAAGCGTTTTTGTGGTCATCAACAATGCTTGATGGTGTCACTGAGCATGGTTATACGATGTTGAGCTGAGTTCTAAGAACCTTTCGGCATGGCGACTCATGCTTGATTTTTATAAAAAAACCCGGCTAAGTGCGAGTGGGACTCGCACACCATCGCGGTTGCGTACCATCGTACAAATTTAATCCAAAAACATCACTTTTTTGTATGGGACCTTTAATAAATTTTTTTGACATATTTGTTGTTATAGCGGCAAAATAAATAGACACTCTGTGAAAATTTCAGCTGCCTACCTATTACGGTTCATGAGATACAGCCCTGTGACAGACGGACGGACGGACGGATGGACGGATTGACAGCGGAGGCTTAGTAATAGGGTTCCGTTATCACCCTTCGGTTACGGAACCCTAAAAAAGGCTGTTATAGAATAAACAAAATACCATAATCACGGTTGACTCGTGCATCACGAGAACCGAATGTTCGGTCGCAGAATCGTCATTAGTCAAACGGTGGGTGTTTTATGACCTCGATATATCTACATATGTGACTAAAGGAGCAAATGAATATACGAATTAATGTGTTTCTTGTCATGCGAGTAACGTAACGTATATTTGTAATAGAATGTAATGTAATGTAAAATATACTTAAATAAGATTATTACAATTATGAACCTGAATGCAAACACAATTTAAAAACGAATAAATTAACTATAAAATAAATTAACTATTTTCCGAACTTGTTCAATCCATTCAAAGTTTAGCCTAGTTGTAGAGAGAAATATAAGTTTTTTATCTTCAGATAATGCCATAAAAATAGCGCCATTTAACTTATAGTGTATTGTGCACTAGCAACTTTTTATGAGTCTAACTGTTTCGAAAAATCCATAAGTTATGATACTTTTAAGATTACCGCGGTCGTTAGGCTTCGAGCCAATCATTCAGCCCGTTTGAGAATGTCTCTTCCCGCCGCGTGAAAAGCCGTAACATTTTTCAAACTTATCCATAAGTTATCCCTTAAGAGGTCTTTCAAGAATCTTAAAAGTCAAAAGCTGACAGGAATGATTGAATGTAAGCAAGTTAGGAAATGCTCTTGCCGTTCATATATCTGCCCGCCGATTGCCACACGACTCACTGTGCCATATTAGTGAGAATCCGCTACTAAGAGAACTCATTAATTCCTTGCATTCGAACAGTACAAGGCCACATGCGATCCAAACTCCGTAAAACCTGTTGATGTTTGCCAATTTCAATAAGAACCTTAATACATCACCTTCGTGTCAAGGACAATAACTGCTTTAAACTGCTTGCTCTAAAGACGATGAATGTATTAAATACAGTATATAGGGCACGGTTCATTTTTCTATATTTCTTTATTAGAGATTCGTTCATAATATGTAACTTAAATAAAACTGAATTCCCCAATCAAGTATAGGATAATATAGAAGTAAATATAATTTAGAAAGTTGCAGAAGATTATTTCTTGATCCATAAATCTCCGAATGGACGGAAAACTAATGATAGCTATAAACGTGTTCATTATTGCATCCAACGTAAGAGAATCCGTGGGAATAAGATTATGTGCTAAGCTATGTCTATGTGATGCAATAAAAAATAATACTCTTTTAAGTCTTAAATACAGACTACATTCTGAAAAACTGTGTTCAATCATTACAATCAACGTTTTGGCTACCAAAATATGTTTCTATTTATTTATTTATTTAAAAAAAACTTTACAGCTAATAATAAAATATCTTATTCAAAATAAACATAAATAGAAAAAGGCATGCCAATAACTAAGTAAACAGAAGTTATTTAAGAAAACCAAAACAGTCAATGACAAAGTAAATACAAAGGGAGTAGCTGTTAATTTAATTTAGCCTATTTCGTTACTATTCCTTTCTGAATCATTGTAATATGTAAACAAAATTAAAACTAGTGTGTTGTTAAGTCAGAGCAAAGAGCTCTATATCAAGGAACTGAAAATAAATTAGGCAATCAGAAACAGATCAAAATGTATTATAGACTATCCCTAATTTAATTGTATTATAATTTCTGCGGTTACACAATGCGATATCCTTCAGGAGTATACTATGAAAGAGAGAGTTCTTTTCCATTCAGAAAATGTGTGAAATCTCGAGCAGCACAATGTTTTTGTCAACTGTTGAGAAAGTGTACAGGCGCAAGTGTGAAGCCAGTCATGACATTACAATAACATTCTAGTCACGACACTTTAGGTAACCTTATTAAGCCAAGGCAGTTTCAGCCGAAGCGCCACGATTTATGCTCGCTCGTGAACTTATATTATAAAGCTAAATCCATTTGGACTCAACATTATATCCTTATTATTTTTAGATGTTTAGACTTCGGCATTGAAACTAATCAACATTCTGTAACTGGCTAGGTTGAAGAGGAACCATTGATCATCTCCCAGCCGGCACGGAACACCTACGATATGGACATAAACACCTTAGCTATGTTTAATTGGCTTTGCGTTTAATAACTAACCGGATTAAACTCTCTATAATAAGATAATAATAATAAAATATAATATAATTTAAAAAAAAAAACTTTTTTTATGCTAATAGTATCTCCACTATTTATAAAACACTAGGGAGTGGCGTGTCTGTAATTTTGGAATGTTATAAAACGAAACTGATGATAAAAAACTATTTTTCGGAAGTATTTGTCTGTCTGTCTTAAACAATGTTTGGCTGCCTTTCACGATAAAACGGCTATTTCTATTTAGATGCGGTTTTCACGAATAGAATCAAACACATCTCGAAGAAGTTTTTGCCAAATATCATCACGATATGTTGAAAAATGAGGGAGTAGTAAGGGAAAATAAAAAAAAACTTTATTGACCACCGAATTGACGCGTTGCGGGGTGGCATATCGGCGGCCGACCCTACTTCTTACAATCATCACCCTAACGTGAGCGGCGAGCAAACTGTATTATATAGGACTTTAACGCGAGCGGAGCTGCGGGCGCAGCTAGTACTAAACAATTTAAAATAACGAAATTCAAGTTTTTCGAACCATACAATTGTTTTACTGGAATTCTACAAAAGATTATAGATGGAACAGGCTATATTGAATGAAGAGTAATCGTAAATTAGTTTTACTGTGTGTATCTCTATGCTGCTGTGGTCCCAGCCCGTTACGTCTTTGTGGAAAATATAACTTGCAATATCCGTTTACCATAAATTGACTGACCAGAAAACACAAAGGATACCAATATAAAATCATAACAAATCAATTTTATCAATCTGGATACGAGTATCGGTTTATATTTTGTGATTAAATTCTGAAAATAATAAGAAATGACTAAGTAATGAAAAATAGAGTGAAGTAGAAGAAAACAGAACCAATAGAAAAGTAGTCAAGTTAATTACTAAATAGAACCTTTTAGGTTTTTTTTTATGTGACTGGACATGGATGGCTAATACCACAAGTTCTGTCATGGTATTAGCCCAACACACCACATGGGAACTAGGTGCCATGCCAGGACCTTCCTTATATTATATTGCACGGCTACATTGAACTGGATGGAAAACACGGACAATTTTCATTGCCGCTTCGACCATCGTTCATCTAATGCGATGGTACCAACCCGGGCGGGACAAACCCTACCACCTAGTAAGTAAGGAAGGAGACCTATAGCTTAACGTGGAATCCGAACCACGGCCAGCCTCTCTCAACGGTCGAATGGTCACCCATCCACGACCAGACCGGACCCAGCGTTGCTTAACTTCGGAGAGCGATCGCCGAAGTGTCGCGCCACTGGGCCACTGAGGCTGACATAGAAAAACATGGTAGAAAAACAGGGCGCAGACGGAATCCTGGAGATCAACAGAGAAGAAAGTGGTTAAATAACATATTCTACAAATCCTTACACTATCTCAGAAAGAGAATCTACAACAATACACCTTCACTTTAACCTTTAGAAGTTGCAAAATCTTGCTTAAAAAAGACAACACAATGATAAGATTACAAAATAACAAATAAAATCCAAATACCACTACCTAAATCTAACTTAGAGTGACTTTAAATAATATCTATCGCTATTATAGGAACACAAGAAATAACTAGACAATGAACAAAATCAGAGATCAGAAAGAGATAAAAAGGATATTGAATGGTTGACAACGTATGTAAATTATGGTCGTTTCAAAGATGATTTACAAGCTAAATGTGTGTCATACCCGGGTGGTTGTCAACATCTCTATAGAGCGTACATACCATATGAATGCATGTATGCTGCATTTTAAAATAATAAAATAAATACTTATTAAAAATATGTATCCATAATATGTGTTACTGTAAAAGCCCGAACTACGGTAAATCATAAGATTTACCAGTAAAACCTAAGATTTACAATATTTTAACGGTTAAAGTCCAAACGGTGCTAAGATCATCGTTAATTTCAGACTTTTACCACCATTCACTCGGTAAAATTTAGGAGTTACCTCAGAGACATGGAAAAACATAACATAACCTAATATTTACCAAACTCTGGCCAGGTAGAAGCACAAAAATTATGTTGGTAAATCCTAAAATTCACAAGTAAAACTTAAGATTTACCAACATATGATCTTTTACATTAACATACATATGTACATACATATATTCCACAGGTGATTGTCAACATATCAATAAGTAGCGTACTTTATACTGTAATACGACGTAGCGTAGAGAATGGTGCTTAACAATAGCAAAATGAAAGACACTTGATCAAGTATCGACAGCGATGTTAAGTTTTCCTTATGTCTTGCGTATTATATGTTAGCTTAATTTTGGGGTATTTCTCATCTGGTCAGATTAATTAAGTCAGATCTTTAGGTAATTACATAATTAAATCCATTTTTTTTTATAATCTACAATGTACAATATACTTGGTCAACAAAGCACAAAAATCGGACATCAACACATATTAATGTTTAAAAAAAATTAAATCGTCTTTTTGTATCGTATGTAACCAAAAGCAATATTTTATATAATACATAGTTACTGTCCCACCCAAAATCAGTATGTCTGAAAATAAATATTTCGGTGTAACCAATAGAATACTTAAAATATGTTTAAGTATATTTTTCTAGGAAAACAGCTTTTCTATTCAACAATCAAAGCGGTTAAATCGCAGATCCAAATAGGAATGAGCTGTGCCGTGTCATCTCTCGTCTCTATAACGGTACAACAATTTTCTACAAATGCCAACCCAACTTTTGTGTAAAAACCTCGGGCAAACAAAGACGTCCTATGATATAATTCTATGGACAATTTGTCCATACGTCAGGTACCAGGAATCTCTCACGTGACCTTTCTCCTTGCTTTTACATTCTGTGGGTTCACTGCAACGGTTGAACTTAGTTATCGCTAAAATGAGGTTAAAATAGTTCTATCTTTTATCGTTCGTTGAACTAAGAAATCTAGGCACAAATTTAACTGACCCAATTTTTATTTACATGTGAGTAAATATACACGCTTTAAAATTCGTGGCGTGTAGTCATACGGCTAGTCGCTAATCTAATTTAAGTCGATGTTGAATTAGGCGTACTGATATCGACGTCGAAGCATCAGTCGTGCCTTGACCTAATACGAGCATTGCCCTCGGGCTTGACAAACACGCGGAGGCACGGCACGGCAAGGTCCTTTAGCCATTAGCTGGAGCCGCTGCTGACGTGGACACTGCGAGAATTTTGAATACACTATGGATGGTCTCCATTTTCACAAACATTTATTTTATGCGGTATCAACATAAGTTGAATCTGCATTTGGAACTGCATTAAGCTGAATTTATAATGCCGTGATATAGCTAAAAATCTAATACACAGTACTTTAAATAACCGGCCCAGTGCGAGTTGGACTCGCACACGAAGGGTTTCGTACCATCGTACAAGATGTAACACACAAAATTAGGTTTTTTGTATTGGCCTCCTTTAATGTATATATTTTTTTATTTTAACTATTTGTTGTTATAGCGGCTATATAAATACACACTCAGTGAAAATTTCAGCTGCCTACCTATTACGGTTCATAAGATACAGCCCTGTGACAGACGGACGGACGGACGGACGGACAGCGGAGGCTAAGTAATAGGGTTCCGTTGGCATCGTTTGGGTACGGCACCCTAAAAACCTTCTGAACTATGAATGCGTACCTTTCCATGGTTCAGAACCCATGTAATACTGTAGGTCCCCTTCCCCACCGCATTGGACGAAACTATGGTTGAAGCGGCAATGAAAATTGTCCGTGATTTCCATCCAGTTCGATGTAGCCGTGCTCATAAAGGGCATGGCATGGCACCTAATTCCTTCGGGTATGTAGTTTATTGAGCTTATATCACAACGGTAGTTAGGTGGTATTAGCCATCGATTTATTTTGCTTAAAAAAGAATAAATCACCAAACATTTAACAGAGTTCTCCCCGCTGTGACCTAATCGTCTTCTGTTAACTAATCATCCGTAATACCAATACAAATACATAACAGTAACAATACAATTCATCCGCCATTATATCTGATAACTTGCACTTTCTACGCTTTCACACTCATTATGTCAGCCCCCCCCCTTCCGCTCCGCTGACCTCATCCCCACCCCGTCGCTGACCGCGCGACAATGACGGTGACGTAACAACCAAATGGGATTATTCAACAATCACTCCGCGCAGTCCGGTACCCGTGAGCGCGTATTGGTTTTAGGAGGCTGATAATCGAGGTGGGAGGTCCGAATGGGGTCTATAGACGAACTAGCGGAGCGGATTGTGTTACGAACAATTTTGGAGATAATTATTGTTTCAAATGCGGTGTGCAATAACTGATTTCAAAAGTAGACAGTTACGTATCGGTGGTAATAATAATAATCATTTATTAAAAAAAAAACGTTTACAAAGACATTAACATTTACTAAATTACATGATAAACGCATCTAGTGAACTATATCTATGAACTACGAACTAAAATATTGATAACCTATCAGGAAACAAATGTTTAGGATAATGTGCAGTGTGAAAACTGTATGATATTCAGGTTTTAGAGACCCACCAACTCCGAAAGGATGTTGGGTCGCTTTCTGTGTTTATCGTTTACCTACACCACAGAGAATAAATACTGTATAACGACTTCCCTCCGCCCCCTTTTAAGCAATAAGGGAATGCACCCATTCACTCTCAACTGTGTGTAGTGGAGATAATCAAAATTACTTAAAATGTGGAGTTGCTTAAAATATTCCTAATTTCATTACTCCAAGTTCATATATATCTTTTATTCATGTATATTTTGTTTTGTATTGTTTTTCATCATCCATAGACAGTAAACTGCACTCGGATTTGCCATATTTTAACATTTTAACATTGGCCAGTTCAGCAAAGCAAAACATAGCGAAGAAGAACTGGCAAAAATGTTTTTTTTCAACGTCCACTTAGTCTAAACTTTCAAAAACACAGGTAAAACACTAAATTAACATGATTTCACGAAAGTCAACAATTCATACCGTATCCAACAGTTCGTGACAAATATCAGTTTATTTGCAAAGATTATCCCCGCCAACTAACATGTTGCTAATTGGAGCAGGCCAGTCCCCACAAACAGCACCCGTTCACGGGCATCACGCCGGGCACAGCCATCACCTCTCTCGACCATATTTTATGGAAAGAGATAACCTGAAACAAGCGTCACCGTAAGCAAGGACCTTAAAGCGATGCACTGCTACAGTGGCAACAACATGGGGGTTCGTAAACTGTAGAATGCACTTCTTGCTGAGGTATTTCCCTAAAGTATAAGCTGGGGTCGCAAAGAGGTGGTTTCACAACCTGACGCACGCGTCACCCGGTTGGATCCTGTTTTATCGAGGACTTCTCCGTTGTTTATTTTACTTTGCGTTTTTTAAGTATTTCGCTGGAACTTTTTCCGCCAAGATATTCAAAGATGAGCTGGATGTGTTTTCCATTTAATTTATCTCTAACTGCGTCACACGTCTCTCGTTTACTCTGTGATGGCTTTAGGATTTCCCCTAAATAAACTTAGACATAACCTTTGATTATGTAGTCTTATAATCGTGATAATAAATGATAAGAACCAAGAGAGATGCCTATTTGGTATACGTGTGTGCACTGTCATGTGTCATTTTCATTTCATGTTATTATTATCGCAAGAAAAATAGAAATGAAAATTTTAAAATTACGAGTTAAAAGCTTGAAAAATAAAACAATATTCACCGATATGCTCGGCTAGCTTAGTTTATTTATAATATTCAACAATAATAAACAACAACAATTTATGTTGCAACAACAGTAATCAGCTGTTGTTATCCAAGACAAAAGCGAATTATTGTTTTTCGCTAAAGTTACCATTAAGGGCCTGGTACTAGCCAAATCGCAAAGTTAGACGATGCACCCCAAGTAAACTAACTAAGTCTGACGATTATAAGTGTCATCCTTACAATATATGATTCCTTGTCTAGGAATCGAATGATTTTCGTTAATGTATGTTTCCTTTTTCTATACAAAATACATTGCGGAAACGGTGTCCATTTCCGAACTGTTTTGACTAAATGTAGAAATCTAAAAGCAAATGGAATTTTTTGTTTATGCATATATGCTGTTTTTGCTTATATCTAGAAATCGAATGACTTTCAGATTTCTAATGAGAAAAATCAACTTTTTTTATTTTTATTATTATTTAAATAAATGATGGAATAAAAAAATATTAACAATCCATTATCAGTCTGGAGTTCTATTTGGATTTGCTAAAGCGTTTCACTACATATTATTACATTTGTTAAAAAGTGCATTTGTATGGCGCGAGTAGTTGGCTAGTCCTAGCGCCTTAACGAAAATTTTTTTTTATTTATGTTCTCAGACAAAGGTATTTCTGCCGTAAGATATTCGTCAAATCCATAAAGTTAAACTTCCGGATATTTGTAAGATTTGATTTTTTCTAACAAGCAAAGTTCGTGCTATCGATACGAAAATCGTTCATTTCGTGCGGATGTACCCGAAATTTTATAATAATAAATATTAGCTTGTTAAGTTAATTAGTCTCTGCGAAATTTACGAATAACTGAGTGTAACTTAGCGGCATACGGAGCCTTAAGTATGTAAGAATCGGCTTTAAAACGCATACACACATATTCAGTTTCAGTTTCTTTATTTCCTCCATTAGATGTATATTACACGCTCGGATTCGTATTTTTTTTTCCTGTCGGTTCGATTATTTCTGGCGATGAAGAACCTACAAGAAACTTTGTCAGGCTGGTCATTGTATTTTTTTCCATTTATACTTACAAACTAGTTTACTTTATTTATTGTTAGTTTATTGATTGATTAGTACTGCTCACAAAGAACATTATAATGAGAACATTACACACATTGCTGAAGAGCGATCTCTTGACTACGATAATGACATTGATAATATTGATAATGAAATTATTATTATATAGAATATATGAATATATTATATTATTATATATATCACATGACAAGTCGATTAATAAACAGAAAAACTATTGGTAAAACGTTTATGGACTCAATCCTTTCCACGAAAGTGGAAAGAAAAAAGTCTTGCGTTGATGTCTCTTTCATCAAGCGGCCGTAAACTAGTATCGTCGATACTTCAATTACCCACTGAGAACTTGGTCCAAACAACCAATCCAGACACTAACTGTACTGGTTAACATAGTCACGTCTAATGAAAATTACTTGCACTCCCGCGTGTGCATCAGGAATGTGGATGATTTTAATGAACGACCGACGTTGAAGTAATTGCAAGATAAACCGGCTTTGGTCGAGTGAAGCGTCTGGTTTATGGGTTCTTAGGGTTCCGTATCCAAAGGGCGACAACGGATGCCGATTACTAAGCCTCCGCTGTCTGTTCGTCCGTCCGTCTGTCACAGGGCTGTATCTCATGAACCGAATTAGGAATTTTCACTGAGTGTGTATTTATTTAGCCGCGATAATAACAATTTAAAAATGATTTTGGTGTTAAATATTTTATGATGTTACGGAACCCTTAGTGTGCGAGTCCGAATCGCACTTGGCCGGATTTTTTGAGGTTTTATTTTTCAAAAGTGTTAGCCTTTGAAGGTCGATCATGGTCCATTTTCTCAACAAATATACAGGGTGTTAACGGAGGTATGGTCCAAAAGCTAAACATGTATTCCTTGATATATTTGGAGCAAAAAAGGTAGAAGATATTTTGCTGTCCAACTTAAAAAAAAAACTGTCATCCCCATACATTAAAATGTATGGGGAGGACGTTTTTTTTTCAGTCATACAAATAAACGTTATCTACCTTTTTTGCTCCAAATATGCCAAGGGACACGTGGTTAACGTTTGGACCATACCTCCGTTAACACCCTGTGTATTGAATTGCTATAACACATTTATTTAGTGACTAGCGTCAATATCGTTTAGGATGCGGGCTGAATCAGTTTCTGTTTCTTTATTTTCTCTTTTAGAGGGTCAGGTTGGACATTGTATTTTTTTTGCATTCATTCTTACAAACTAGTTTACAGTGATTGATTGATTACTACTGCTCACAAAGAACATCATAATAAGAACATTACATACATTGGTAAAGAGAAAACTCTTGACTACGATAGTGACATCTTCAATTATTTCCTTTGCACTTCAAACACACAGCTCAGTATAATCATTACTCATTCAGTATGAAAGTATCCTAATAGAGGTGGCGATACGTTCAGACTCGATTTTGTCATTCTAGCTAACTAACCTACTTTCACGCCATCCTGGACGATCACTCATCGCTAGCTCATCCCAGCACCAACGCCGTCCGCTGGCCGCCCTCAGTCCGACCCCGTTAGGGTTATTTTACATTGATTTTATAAATTAATTTCTACGAAAACTAAAACTTGTTGTCTTCCTAAAATATAGAAAATGACTCGTTATTTGTTT
Source organism: Incurvaria masculella (assembly GCA_946894095.1). Classification (NCBI taxonomy): domain Eukaryota; kingdom Metazoa; phylum Arthropoda; class Insecta; order Lepidoptera; family Incurvariidae; genus Incurvaria; species Incurvaria masculella. The sequence goes on from OX335651.1 coordinate 14,834,929, forward strand.
TTTCTATTAACCTGAAGAATAATTTCCTGAAGTAGCGACAATGACTGCGGTCGTTACTTCGGGACTACACCTATACATGTTACATGTTGGCTGCAATTCTTGCTCGAACAAACATTTATTATGAAACGATTTTCTGAATATCCATCAACGCAACCGGCGAATTCAGCTGACCGCTTTTACAAAGAAGTATTTGTGAATACACAATTAAAGATGGTTCCAATAATTGAAATACTATTGTGGTTACCTGGTAGCCAGTCGGTCAACGTTTCGACATTCGGTACACCACGTCTTCCTGACCGCCGGCCAGCGAGCACGGAAGTACGGGAGTAGTAATCTAGGCTCATTTTTACATACTGTATTTTTGTATTACTGTAGATAGTTAGCTTACTAATTCGGTACGCGGTTCATAGAATGTTCGTTGCATTAAAGCCTCTACCAAACAAAGCGCGAAAGTTCGCGCAAAATTCCATAACTCTTAGCAAGCAAGAAGTAAGAGCGAGAATCAATCGTGAGCAAGGTTCGCACGAAATTCGCTCGAAACTATCGCGAAACGCTGGCCGGTCGTCGCTCTTATTTCTTGAGAGCTAAGAGAAAGAGTATTCTGTGCTATGTGCGTTTTTTTTTGTCTGGAAAAGCCTTAAATGGTGTCTTGTGATGTTCTTTCGTGCCCTTACGTGTCGATGGAACTCGAGAAGTAGTAAGCTTATTCGTAAGCGAACGATATCGCCGGCGTTGCCGCTATTGAATGTAAAAGTGGCAACGCCGCTCCCAAAGCAACGAGTTTCGGTTGCTACTCCTGTCCCTACATGCTCGCTGCCGCTGGCACACGGTGAATTATGAGAACGTATGTTGAAAGTTTTGATGTATCTTTCGTGCTGAACATAACATATGAAAGCCTTGATATGGTTTTGCATGTCCGCAAGTACAGTCATGGCCTGGATCAACTTTTTATGTAGGCTAAGCTTAATTATTTCTCTCAACATAATTAAAATTCACAGAAGTGTTGATCCCATGAACTTCCGGCCCATTGAAAATTTCTTCATTAAAGCACTTAAAAAAATGTACGGCTATGCACCACTTTCTTTGCCTTTCCGAGTTGGATAAGTGCATTTCGTTACGAATGAGAACTGCTTCATGATTCTGAACCCATGTAAAACTGCAAGTCCCCTTCCCCTGCAAAGTGATAGGGTTAATTCCGCCCAGAATACCTCTAGGAATACCTAAAGCAACTGATAAGAAAGATAGTTTAGTAATGTTTAAAAAAAAGCTTAAAAAACCTGCTAAAATCTTTTTTTCAACCGACAAAAGTCTAGCGATTACTACTGAATGTTAAACCTGCATATTGGATTTTAAAATATATACTTCTAGCTAAAAAAAGGAAATACCTACAAGGAAATACGCAACAGGAAGTACACAAAATTCTAATAATCTCGTACTTAAGGTGGCCCAACCCGCTCATCTCCCCATACAAAAGGGGAAAGAAGATCACGCCCATATTTCTTGTCAGAGATCCAAAATTTTGCTCAAAATAGCTTTATTTGATCGAACTAGATGTCTGATGACCATTGGTATTGTAAAATTGTGTTTGGTTTCTAAGTTATAAGGTCCGAAAGTTCGAATTTTTCGCGCGTCTTATACAATAACTTTGGAGGTGGATTACGCAATGATAAAGTAAGAACGTAAAGGAAAAAGATTAGTCATCAGACATAGCTTATTTAATCAAGATTTATGATCTATTTGGTTTTTGTTAGATTTTTGACTACAGCGGTCGTGGTTTACTTTTAGCTATAAGTCGTTTTTAAATTAAAATTTTCGTATATCTTACCAAATCATACACTATGCACATTATCTTTTTTGTGGACATGTTGCATCTTCCTCATCACGGAGCCTGCCTTATTCTTTGAAACAGAGAAGGTCCCAGAGCCCAACAGCACGGTTTTGTACCGTGCCCGCGAATGAGTTAGGCCCGCCGGGTTGGGCCACCTTAAGAATACAAATTCGATGTACCATCACGCAATATGTACATTTGATACTCGGATCGTAATCAAAATATGTGCATCGCAGGAAATCGAACCCGCAGAAACTCCTCAAACACTACCGCTAGGCGTACTACGGGCGACATACTTCTATGATATTGTAACACAATGACCGCCAACCTGGCGGTATTAAATAAATAGCCTCTATTGACACATCGGCAGTTAATTATCAAATGACAGTGAAAACTTAACAATTTCAATCGATATTCAAGGACCTCTGACGTTACAACAGAGCAGTTGAGTAAATAAAAAATATTATTTTATACAAAGCCACTCCCCAGTTTTTTGCACTTACTCCACATATATGTTTAGATACATTGTAGAAAACCAATAGTTCTATAATTAAATGTTGGTGCATTGATCTTTATCAGCACATTTAGGTTAGGTTGTGTTAATTACCATTACGGAGAATGTACAATTTGTAAAAAACTAAAAAAACGGTAATGAATGATTAAATACATTCTTTAATAAGACTGGGTATTTCTGCTGAACTATTATATTATTATGATGTAATAAACTAGTGGGAGGTGTAATTATTAGCACTTCAATTATATTTTCATTGCTTTAAATTAATCTATTTTAATTGCGTCAAATTGCGCGGCTTTAAAATAACTTTATGATCAGTTTGACCAAATTACAATTGCCATTGAAACTACCTAGTGCACCTGGTCATTTGCCCATGCAAAGTCACAATTTTATAGTCGCATATAAATCGTTGTCATCATATATTTACCGCTTAAGTTATAATACAGCCCATAACGTGCAGTTTACGTAGTTTATGAGTGCCGCTTTTTTTTATTGACCTCGCTTCCTTTTGGCCGTCTGAACCCAAGCAGATATTGTGCCAACTATGTTGCCCTCTGACTTTGGAATACGGTGCTAAAAAGAGATTTTCATGGGCTAGCTAGCTGCAAAACTAAGAGGTAACGTTTGTTGGTTCAAATGTTACAGAAGAACCATCGCATTCAATGAAAGATGATCGAAGCGACAATGAACAACTTTTTGCGTTTTCCATCCTGTTCAATGTAGCCGCTCACCTCTGTTGTAAGTCGCCTCTGGTGAACCGCACTGAACACATTTCCTACCCTGGTAATCAGGTGGATATGCGTAAAGGCATATTAAATAAGTTATTGATCATTTTGAGACCTCAACTACAATACATACAAATGGCTGCTATCGATGACATGCCAAAGTCAATATACTCATAAACTGTAACAAAGCCATAGCTCGAAGTTAAGTTTAGTACCTCTCATAAGCCTTAAAGCGAAAGTGCACAAAGCTCCAAGTTGGTTGATGTATGGCAGCGAGCATGGAAGGACAGGAGTAGCAACCGAAACCAACTCAAAGGCGGCAGCACCGAGGAGTGAGTTAAATTACGAACTCACTTTCTATTGGTTTTCTCGAGTTCAAACGACACGTAAAAACACATATAAACATCACAGGATAGCGTCCTATGGCGTGCAACGAACATTCGATGTTGCGCGTTCCTAATTCGAAGGCTAACTGACTACAGTTAGACGTTTTCCACTAACTCGTGCCTACGCCTACATGTTTCGTATGTTCGCTGGTTAGTAGATGCACTTGGCCTACGGAGTAGTTTTAAACATTAGGTCCCATTTTTCTTCTCTTTCAGAGTATGTTTTTTTTATTTTTAATACGTGATATTGCATGTTTTCAATACTGTAGGTCTTTTCCGGGGTCGAGCCTCTTCAGATAGGTAACTCCACATTTAATAAAATATAATCACTACAATTGTGATTATAAGCTAGACGTTTTTAGACTTAATTTGATATATTCAATAGAGTGGTTGAAAGAAGTCAAGGAATAATCCAGGGTGCTAACCACAGAAGAAAAAAGGAAGGAGAAATGTCATGTGGGTGTTACCTGGATCGCCGTGCCACGCATGAAAAGCCGGCTGAATGGCGCACACACGACGTATGATAAGCAGATCGTATAATTTTATACATAGTGCATTAAGAAGTTGAAAAAATTAAATTAATATAAATATAAAAATATAAAAATAAATAAAGTGTCGGATTTACTAGGCATAAAATTAAAAACATAAAAAAGTAGTTTTGTGCAAGTCATCGAAACCATGCATACCGATTGTATGAAATCCACAATATATAATTTTATACGCTGTGCATAAAGAAAGTTAAAGAATAAAATCAACATTTTTTGTCATGTAGAACGTATAAAAGTTATAACGCATAAAATTCACAAAAAAAGAAAACCATGTAGTGCGTATAAAATAACACGGAACACTGCATAAAGCGCCCTAATAGTATAAATTTAAAGATGAAATTGCTACGACGACGTATTTGTTCTAGAGTAAAACTTAACCTTATCTAACTTAACCTTACCTAACCTAGTCCAACCTAACCTAACCTTACAGTAATGATTTTTATTAAATTGGGACCAAATAAATTCGCGCGTGAGTATTTACTTTAAATACACGACGTTTAGGGCGTTAATGATCAATTTTCGCTTAATACGATATGCAAGGTTTTCATTTTTTGTTAAATAAACAGTTAAGTTCCCACCAACACAAACACTCTAATGGTATATATATGGTATAAGTTGGGTGTGTAGTATTAGTAATGGTGACAGCGGGACTCGTTGTAGGCGCGCCTGGTTGCACCTCTCTTTCCTTTTTTGATCTGAGATCTTAACCACGCAGCTGTTTTCGCCCGCGGTGTCGCCCGTTGTTGTGGAAGGGAGAAGTACATAAACAGTATTGCGTTGTCTCCTCTGAAAATGACATAGTAGCTACGCGTAGTTCAAAGCCAAGTCACAGCTGTGTAGAAGGTAACCAGAATGTGCATACCACTAGGTAGGTTGAAAGCTATTTGCGCAGCGCTGTCGCAGCCACGGGACCGAAGATTTATTGACCCAGCAATTTATTGTCAGCTTCGTGCCCCATTGTCGTGAGGACTTGGCGTTCGGTAATAGACGTTGAGCAACGCTGGACGCGGTCGGGTTCTGGATGGTGGTTGTCGACCGTTGACGCATGCCGTGGTTCTGATTACGTGTAAAACTGTAGGTCCCCGTTTTTACTTACTAGGTGATTTATCTTTCTTCTTCGCCATCCATAAGAAAAATCCCGCTTTTAGTAAATGAATGAGCGGGATTCTTATTTTTGTTCTTTTGGTTCTGGGAATTTTAACAGGATGAAATGTTTTATTGGGCATTCTGGGCCAAATCTGGAACTATATGAAATAGCGAAAAACACTCAAAAGAGTCATGAGGCCGATTTTGGTGAAAACGAATACTTGAAATTTTTTATCAGTTTATTAAAAATCAACACTTTCCTTTTAATTATTCCCGGCTAGGAAAACGATTTTTCCAAAAATCGAATAATGCAGTTTTAGTTTTTATCAAAACCCACCTCTTGACTCCTTTGAGTGTTTTTCGCTATATCTTATAGTTTAGGATTTGGCCCTGCAGGCCCACTTGAAACATTTATTCAAACACAGGTGTATAACAGAAATATAGTTTTCGTAATTTCTAGATATTTAGCATGTATTCAAATTAACTCGCGAGCCCGTGAGCTGGTAACTATACCACGTCATCTTCATTTCAATAACATCGACATCTTCATTTGATTAACGTTAAAATCATGTATTGGTTACATTGATTTACTGTTATTTATTTATATTTAAATTTGGAATACCAATTTTAACGAAAAATATAAATTTGAACCATCTATTTATAAGCGGGATATAGGCGTGGGTAATGAGTTTGTAGGGAAGTGTTCACAGTTTTACACGAACATAGATTCATAATTTGAATTTGGAATGATCTAAAACTACACATCAAACCCCACATGACGTAAAGGGGAGCAATACTACTCCAAGGTGCAGCGAAGTCAGAAGTTAATCAAAGGTCAATTAGCAGAGGTTTCATTCGTTAGCAGATTCCTAGCGTTCCTTGAAGTGCCAACAAGGCATTGGTGGACTGCTCATTGAGGCGTTTAAAGTCCTCACGTAATGTATCCTGGCAATGTTCTGAGACAAATCAACAAGGAAACGTTAGGGACTGCTTTATTTAAAGTTCTTCGCAATTGAAACTTGGCTACGTTTTTACTGGATAAGGCACTGTTTTTTTCTCTATTCCTTTGCACTGAGTGTTGTTGCTTATCTAGTTCTGTGTTGTCTTAAACTGTACATTATTTTTTATTAATGGTAGGCAAACGGAATAAGTTTTTATTTCATGAATGTCGACGGAAAATCCATGAACCAGTGAGGTTTATTTGCGGGTTCTTCTTTATTGAGTTAATTGAATCCGCGGATTTTGAATAAAAAAAGTTAAAAAATATTAAGAGATAAATAAAAGTCGTGCATGTTTTCATGTTTCCGTAATAAATAGTAATTTCTGGTGGAAATAAAAAAACATCCCGCACTCTCAAATTGATTTATTATTGTGTAAAACGTTTATGAAATCTAGTTTAGACCTTACGTTTTATTTGATTTGAAGGCAAAGTATTTACATAAAAATAGCTTTATTATTTCCGCCAAACCAAAGTGTACACATGACAATAAGCGGCTTTACATGCTAAGATTTATAATGTAATGTCTTTACAACGACTCGAGGTTTATAATAGACCGTAATATCAACTTTCAAGGCTGCGTCGGTTGCAACGAAAGAGATCGACGCGTTGCATAAAGATGAATACATTTGTACAGGTGGTCAAACGGTTGAATTTTCAAAAACAACAATAGTCCTGTTAATCAAACATGCTTAAGTTTTGATATAATGTGTTGAAAATAGCTGTTTATTCCCAATAATGTATTATGTGAAAAATACCTCAGCGTTTTTGCCTCAACTTTCTACCAATTTTTTTTTATGTAACTGGGCATGGATGGCTAATACCAAACTGACCGTCAGAGTTCTACCGTCTACCGTCTAACCTAACCTAACCTAACACACCACATGGGAACTAGGTGCCATGCCTGGACCTTCCTTATATTGTTCGGCTCCATTTAACTGGATGGAAAACACGGACAATTTTAATTGCCGCTTCCACCATCGTACATTCAATGCGATGGTACCATCCCGGGAGGGATTAACCCTGCCAAGTTTTACTTGGATTCCGAACCGCGGACAGCCTCAACGGTTGAAAATGGTCACCCATCGGAGACCAACCGCATTTAAGTTAATGTAATGTAATGTTAAGCATTTGAAAAAATCAAGTTTTTGGGTCTGGCTTGGTCTATCCAAGCCAGACTACTACTTTACTTATGGATTTTATCTTCAACAAATTGAACAAAACATGTCAAACGAGTTCAGTCCTTAGTTGTCTGATATGATAACAAACTCTGCAGTTAGTGAGTGTTCACCTCGTCGACTTGAGATAGTGTTTATCAATATAAAACACACCGGCATTGTTCGGAGATGGAGCAGCAACTATCTAGGAAAAACCGAATCGAAATCTGCTTCAATACCTATATTAATTCATCTTTTCCAAACATTCAAATATAATAAAAATTTCCCAAAATTATTGTAGTCGCATGTGCAGATAATTAGGGTATAGTAATGGAAAAAACAATAGACCTAGCAAGCGGATGGGAAAAACCATTTTATTTTTGGAATGTTAGAAAAAATAAGTAAAGCATGTACGTACCTGACATTTCATGCCAGCGATTATCCACTTTGACAGCTCATTACTCAACAGTAAATTGGATAAATTACTTCTAATTCAATCATGGCCTTAGGGCATTCGAATGCCACATGCCACAAGGACATTACATCTAGGGTGTCACACATACCGTTTTTTAACAAAGCTAATATTTGATACAACTGGTTTATTTCCCCACCCGCGTTAAGGTTCGCCGAAACATAGTTGGTTTATCACTGGGTTTCGAGGTGTTTTACGGTAATCTTCACATCTCCAGTAATTTAGTGTGATAGTCATCAATCTGGTGATATCAAATGGCAAATTAATGAAACAGATGGAAAAACAGACAAATAGATGCCAGACTTTGTATATTATTTGAGTGATTTTTAAAAAAATATTCAAAGAAACCCGTTGACAATGGAAGTCATTTTTTTAAGATAAATCAATGCATATTGTATACGTCTCGTCAGAAACTTATGAACTTTTCGAGTTTAGTAACACAAATGGACGCCAATTGTTGGATTTTTTAACACTGGATTTTCGAAACCATGCATACCGATTGTATGAAATCCACAATATATAATTTTATACGCTGTGCATAAAGAAAGTTAAAGAATAAAATCAACATTTTTTGTCATGTAGAACGTATAAAAGTTATAACGCATAAAATTCACAAAAAAAGAAAACCATGTAGTGCGTATAAAATAACACGGAACACTGCATAAAGCGCCCTAATAGTATAAATTTAAAGATGAAATTGCTACGACGACGTATTTGTTCTAGAGTAAAACTTAACCTTATCTAACTTAACCTTACCTAACCTAGTCCAACCTAACCTAACCTTACAGTAATGATTTTTATTAAATTGGGACCAAATAAATTCGCGCGTGAGTATTTACTTTAAATACACGACGTTTAGGGCGTTAATGATCAATTTTCGCTTAATACGATATGCAAGGTTTTCATTTTTTGTTAAATAAACAGTTAAGTTCCCACCAACACAAACACTCTAATGGTATATATATGGTATAAGTTGGGTGTGTAGTATTAGTAATGGTGACAGCGGGACTCGTTGTAGGCGCGCCTGGTTGCACCTCTCTTTCCTTTTTTGATCTGAGATCTTAACCACGCAGCTGTTTTCGCCCGCGGTGTCGCCCGTTGTTGTGGAAGGGAGAAGTACATAAACAGTATTGCGTTGTCTCCTCTGAAAATGACATAGTAGCTACGCGTAGTTCAAAGCCAAGTCACAGCTGTGTAGAAGGTAACCAGAATGTGCATACCACTAGGTAGGTTGAAAGCTATTTGCGCAGCGCTGTCGCAGCCACGGGACCGAAGATTTATTGACCCAGCAATTTATTGTCAGCTTCGTGCCCCATTGTCGTGAGGACTTGGCGTTCGGTAATAGACGTTGAGCAACGCTGGACGCGGTCGGGTTCTGGATGGTGGTTGTCGACCGTTGACGCATGCCGTGGTTCTGATTACGTGTAAAACTGTAGGTCCCCGTTTTTACTTACTAGGTGATTTATCTTTCTTCTTCGCCATCCATAAGAAAAATCCCGCTTTTAGTAAATGAATGAGCGGGATTCTTATTTTTGTTCTTTTGGTTCTGGGAATTTTAACAGGATGAAATGTTTTATTGGGCATTCTGGGCCAAATCTGGAACTATATGAAATAGCGAAAAACACTCAAAAGAGTCATGAGGCCGATTTTGGTGAAAACGAATACTTGAAATTTTTTATCAGTTTATTAAAAATCAACACTTTCCTTTTAATTATTCCCGGCTAGGAAAACGATTTTTCCAAAAATCGAATAATGCAGTTTTAGTTTTTATCAAAACCCACCTCTTGACTCCTTTGAGTGTTTTTCGCTATATCTTATAGTTTAGGATTTGGCCCTGCAGGCCCACTTGAAACATTTATTCAAACACAGGTGTATAACAGAAATATAGTTTTCGTAATTTCTAGATATTTAGCATGTATTCAAATTAACTCGCGAGCCCGTGAGCTGGTAACTATACCACGTCATCTTCATTTCAATAACATCGACATCTTCATTTGATTAACGTTAAAATCATGTATTGGTTACATTGATTTACTGTTATTTATTTATATTTAAATTTGGAATACCAATTTTAACGAAAAATATAAATTTGAACCATCTATTTATAAGCGGGATATAGGCGTGGGTAATGAGTTTGTAGGGAAGTGTTCACAGTTTTACACGAACATAGATTCATAATTTGAATTTGGAATGATCTAAAACTACACATCAAACCCCACATGACGTAAAGGGGAGCAATACTACTCCAAGGTGCAGCGAAGTCAGAAGTTAATCAAAGGTCAATTAGCAGAGGTTTCATTCGTTAGCAGATTCCTAGCGTTCCTTGAAGTGCCAACAAGGCATTGGTGGACTGCTCATTGAGGCGTTTAAAGTCCTCACGTAATGTATCCTGGCAATGTTCTGAGACAAATCAACAAGGAAACGTTAGGGACTGCTTTATTTAAAGTTCTTCGCAATTGAAACTTGGCTACGTTTTTACTGGATAAGGCACTATGTTTTTTTCTCTATTCCTTTGCACTGAGTGTTGTTGCTTATCTAGTTCTGTGTTGTCTTAAACTGTACATTATTTTTTATTAATGGTAGGCAAACGGAATAAGTTTTTATTTCATGAATGTCGACGGAAAATCCATGAACCAGTGAGGTTTATTTGCGGGTTCTTCTTTATTGAGTTAATTGAATCCGCGGATTTTGAATAAAAAAAGTTAAAAAATATTAAGAGATAAATAAAAGTCGTGCATGTTTTCATGTTTCCGTAATAAATAGTAATTTCTGGTGGAAATAAAAAAACATCCCGCACTCTCAAATTGATTTATTATTGTGTAAAACGTTTATGAAATCTAGTTTAGACCTTACGTTTTATTTGATTTGAAGGCAAAGTATTTACATAAAAATAGCTTTATTATTTCCGCCAAACCAAAGTGTACACATGACAATAAGCGGCTTTACATGCTAAGATTTATAATGTAATGTCTTTACAACGACTCGAGGTTTATAATAGACCGTAATATCAACTTTCAAGGCTGCGTCGGTTGCAACGAAAGAGATCGACGCGTTGCATAAAGATGAATACATTTGTACAGGTGGTCAAACGGTTGAATTTTCAAAAACAACAATAGTCCTGTTAATCAAACATGCTTAAGTTTTGATATAATGTGTTGAAAATAGCTGTTTATTCCCAATAATGTATTATGTGAAAAATACCTCAGCGTTTTTGCCTCAACTTTCTACCAATTTTTTTTTATGTAACTGGGCATGGATGGCTAATACCAAACTGACCGTCAGAGTTCTACCGTCTACCGTCTAACCTAACCTAACCTAACACACCACATGGGAACTAGGTGCCATGCCTGGACCTTCCTTATATTGTTCGGCTCCATTTAACTGGATGGAAAACACGGACAATTTTAATTGCCGCTTCCACCATCGTACATTCAATGCGATGGTACCATCCCGGGAGGGATTAACCCTGCCAAGTTTTACTTGGATTCCGAACCGCGGACAGCCTCAACGGTTGAAAATGGTCACCCATCGGAGACCAACCGCATTTAAGTTAATGTAATGTAATGTTAAGCATTTGAAAAAATCAAGTTTTTGGGTCTGGCTTGGTCTATCCAAGCCAGACTACTACTTTACTTATGGATTTTATCTTCAACAAATTGAACAAAACATGTCAAACGAGTTCAGTCCTTAGTTGTCTGATATGATAACAAACTCTGCAGTTAGTGAGTGTTCACCTCGTCGACTTGAGATAGTGTTTATCAATATAAAACACACCGGCATTGTTCGGAGATGGAGCAGCAACTATCTAGGAAAAACCGAATCGAAATCTGCTTCAATACCTATATTAATTCATCTTTTCCAAACATTCAAATATAATAAAAATTTCCCAAAATTATTGTAGTCGCATGTGCAGATAATTAGGGTATAGTAATGGAAAAAACAATAGACCTAGCAAGCGGATGGGAAAAACCATTTTATTTTTGGAATGTTAGAAAAAATAAGTAAAGCATGTACGTACCTGACATTTCATGCCAGCGATTATCCACTTTGACAGCTCATTACTCAACAGTAAATTGGATAAATTACTTCTAATTCAATCATGGCCTTAGGGCATTCGAATGCCACATGCCACAAGGACATTACATCTAGGGTGTCACACATACCGTTTTTTAACAAAGCTAATATTTGATACAACTGGTTTATTGCCCCACCCGCGTTAAGGTTCGCCGAAACATAGTTGGTTTATCACTGGGTTTCGAGGTGTTTTACGGTAATCTTCACATCTCCAGTAATTTAGTGTGATAGTCATCAATCTGGTGATATCAAATGGCAAATTAATGAAACAGATGGAAAAACAGACAAATAGATGCCAGACTTTGTATATTATTTGAGTGATTTTTAAAAAAATATTCAAAGAAACCCGTTGACAATGGAAGTCATTTTTTTAAGATAAATCAATGCATATTGTATACGTCTCGTCAGAAACTTATGAACTTTTCGAGTTTAGTAACACAAATGGACGCCAATTGTTGGATTTTTTAACACTGGATTTTGAAGAGTGAGAGTTTGAATACTGACCGTAGTTTAGCTCAAAATTACTATTGATTTAAATATTTCTACACATAATAGTCGTTTTAGGATGACCGTGTTTATGTAAAGATGAAAAGAGTATCTCGTCTTCCGCATTTACTGAAGAGGATCAATAAACTTATAAGTTTCCTAAAATATACCAAGAAAGATGCAAATTTGAATGCTGTCTTACGAATATCCGAAAACTGTGTTTCTATCTTTTTGTCCTCTCATAACTAGAGAATCATTAACCCGACATTGATGCGGTTCATATCCCCATACAAATTGATGCAAATGCCCCATACTTATCAGGTGCCAAAAGTCCGCCTATTTTAGTTTTCAAAATCTATTAAATCTGGCATCCATTTTTATTTATGTCACTCTGTCCGCTTATAACTTTAGAACTATTGACCGCATTTTAATTCGGTTATTATATAAATCTAATCTTCCCGTCGATTACACCATTACGCTAAAATATCTGTGGTGTGTTCTGTGGGGTTTAATTTTAACGTCGTCGAGTCTGTTGTGTTTGTGTTTTTCGTCAAACCGGTGCTCTACAATCGACTAGACTATTACATAAATGAGATCATTCCGTCGTACTCAGTGAAAGGTCCGACACGTGCGTGGCTTCGTCGGAAGTTTTTTTTTCCACTTTCTTTTTTTGCCGCGCTGACATTGAAACGATTACGCCACCCAATAGAGCCTTGCTTTTTATCGGGCGAGCGATCTTCAAGCGCGCGCCACCGTATGCGGGTCATTAACATTTCGCTGGGCTGTGATCGTGTGGCAACTTCTCATTCGACTAGAGAATCGCACTGTTTACCCGCCGTTCGTCTTGCGCCTTGCGAGCGGTATCAATCCACGATACATTCATATAATCATATCATCACCGGTCGATGATGCTCTGACGTCGTGACGTCATCACACAATCTACGGTATTAACGTACTCAGTACGGAATTCAACACATGTCATCGATTGTATTCATTAAAATACATCAGCCTATTATTGTATCTTTTACGAATTGATGATTTTTTGTAAATTATATTGTAATAAAACATGTTTTAATACCTAACGGTGTAAATAATGATAATTTTATTTCGTTTCCATATATTCATAAACAGATTATACCTAATTATACCTAAGCCAATCTCATTTGTATGAAATTTCGGTGATCATCTACTGATTTGAGTCTTGTTTAAAAGTTATTGGAGCAATACGCTGAATATATTTCTACCCATTTATATTGTAAAGTTATATATAACATTCTACTAGATCCAATATTTTTTTTCAGCTGGACACTACTATATGTCATGTGAACACGAACTATACACGTATTACTGCCAAGAACAAACTAAGGCAAAAGGAACTTGAGTTTTAAGGGAACAGATATTTATATTGCAAAAACTTATTAAAAACTTTATTTTGTATTAATATAATGTGTATTTTTGATTAATGTAAAATGTCTAAAGTAACCGCAACACACATTAAGTTAATGTTCTGTTTTAAAGAGAAATAAATAATATTTAAACCGACGTATCTGTATGCAACGACAGCAATGATATAAGATTGCACTGTAAGTTAAAAGCCTAAACTAGATAAGGTTTTCCCCGCAGCATTTAACGATACATACTCAATTATAACATTATTGATAAAACATAGGTATAGGCCTTTATATTAAAAACATAAGTAATTATACTTTTCTCTATAGATAAATATTGCGAAAGTACTTTTTAAAATAAATAGTTTTGATCCTGTGTTGCTCTTCGAACAGACCATATTTCAAATTAAAGAAATATGAATATAAATAAAGTAGGTTCATATAACTGAAATGGCTCTCTAATTAAAGAATATGTGAACACACGAAACATACAAGTATTACTGCCAAGAGCGATCTATGGCAAAAGGAACGTGAATTTTAGGGAATAAATATTTGTATTGCCTTGATAAAAAAATATTACAAATGGTTCTATATGATGAATCATATATAAAACATTTATTACGCTTACGATAGTACGCGTTCGGAGGGTTTTGCCGTCTGGTCAGGCTTTATAAATCGGAACGTGCATTGGTATGGACGAAAATCGAACGAACTATTTGCCCCAGATTGGAGGATCGCTAAGTTTGCATTTTAAATTAGACCGTTTTCGAGGACATTCGTGCGTCAGTCATCCAACGGTGAGCTAACGCTAGTTTTCGTTAGCGATAACGCGTTAGAATGTCGTCTCGTAAACTGTTTTATGACCACAATTTAGTAGGCGATCGATGTTTAAGGTCAGTTTAATTTCCTAGTTTAAACATGGATTTGGGGCATACGTTTGCACGACAGTGTGTGCCTTGTCGAACTACGTGTAGTCACTTTCTGTTTATTTAGGTGTTTACGATACTATAAATAAGCATAAAGAGATTAGTAATAGAGATTCGTATTAATATCTATGATTTTAATGGAACTGAACATGGACGGCTAATACTAAACTTACTGTCGTTATATCACCCAATACACCACCTAGGAACTGATCTTCCTTATATTGCACGGCTACACTTAAGGTTGTCGTGAAGTCACTGGAAATCAAAGATTTGAAAATTTTAAGATATTGTGGTGAAATTACCTTAAACTTGGGGGCGGAGCTCTGGTAATCGGAATGAAACACCTGGATCTCTTGACTTAATTTATATTCACTTAATAAAGAAGCTAATAATAATAAGGAATTAATAAGAAAATACTCGTGAAGAAAAATACATTTTCTTTTCAAGATGTCGCGAGTGACAGACCCAAAGTAGCTCTTTTTATGAAATAGACCTTTTTTAACAATAATTATTAATCGCCAGGATCTGGCGACAATATGCATTCATAGTCCATTGGCCAAGGCACAATTTTGCACGGTGAATGCTATTAAACGAGCGAAATTGTCTTCCGGCCCCTAACGTTTCCCTAGCCCTAAACGTTGTCAAATAAAAAAAATACGCATACAAAATATTTGTAGTTTTCAGACGTAGCTTTCCACAATATATTTTAGAATCCAGAATTTAAAAAACCTGGTAAAACATTAAGAGCATGTAAACAGTTGTTGCCCGTTGTATGGGGAATTGATAGGGTAACGACTCTCTTAAGGGCGTGATAGGATCCGATTGCGTTCAGTTTGATATAGGCGTAAGTAAAACAACATGTATTTATATTTATAAATAACTGCAACGAATTTCGAAAATCAAAAAATTAAATGTATTAAATAATTGAAAAAAAATAATTGATGGTATAGCTATATTTTAAAGCTTCTGGTAGTTGGTATTTTCAAATCAGCCATATTTTCATAAACTATCATAAAATGTTCAAACTTGAACATAGAATGTGTTTCAATATAGCTAGACCATAAAGGCATCTTTCTTCTTTTTGAAATCAATAACAAAATAAGTAGTGGTTATTTTGAAACAATTTTTTTTTCACTTCCGCCTCGCCTCGCCGTTGAGGCTGGCCCAACCTCAACGGTCAAGCGGTCACGCACTCAGTATCCGACCGCGCCCAATGTTGCTTATCCTCTAGATCTTAGAGGCATCGCAATACCGAAGCTATATTCGATATCGGAATTCATATTTAATCGATTTTTCAATATTAACGGCTATACTAACGAGACGTCCCTCTGCCCCACCTACCCTACTATTCTATCTCGTAATGTCAGTCGAGGACAGATGTATCTTCACTACGAGTATTATATCTAGTTTAGTACCTAGTTTTACTTTTTTTTTTGTCATTGCAAAGTAGAAAATATGTAATACATTCACTACAATATTTTCTAAATCCGGAACATAATGTTTTTTTGTATTGTTTTGTAAACCCCTATTTAGCCTGTTCATGCATGATCGCTGTTCTCATTTGATTGTCATGTACTTCATTGACCAAAGTTTGTAGTTACATCACTTTTACATAACACAAACTCGGTAAATATTACGTTTTAATAGTAAAACTAATATTCACTCAGTGTCGAGCCTTCTTACGTGTAATACTTTCGTAACATTACTGAGATTGTTATTAAATAAATTCTGGTCGCGTATACTTTCATCCACGTGTGTGCGGAAGGCTTCACTATAGTGAATCGATTAAATTCATATGTATAAGTGAGTCATAGAGTACATTTTGGACTTGTATCACATCTGACTGTTATGATAATATATTTGATTCCGAAAACAAATCTTAAGTGCCATGCCAGAATATTTCTTGAACTCCTTCTTTATTTTTTCTTGACATTTTTCATTAAACCCACCGGCGCCAACCCGTGGCGACCTAAATACTGCTCAGAAGGGAAAAGCAAACACGTGTTTTTATTATTCCGAAATAGCTTTTCACTTGTTTTATCGATTGAAATAGCATTGACTAATCGTCTGAAAAAAAAGTGTTGGTCTGTGCTGAATTAAACTACATATAAGCCCGGCCAAGTGCTAGTCGGAGAAGTAGCACATGAAGGTTTCCGTACCATAGTAAAAGATTTCATAAAAAAATCACTTTCCTTTCAATTTAGAATTTTGATAAAATTTTAAACTTTGTGAAAATTTCAACTATTTTCCTTAACGTTTGGTGAGATACAGTCCGCTGACAGACGAACGGATGAATAGCGGAAGTTTAGTAATAGGGTCCGATTGGCACCCTTTGCATACGGAACCCTAAACGTACCTTTTTTTATAGAATGACGGTTCCGTGTTTTTATCTTTGTCGTTTTTGCTGATCCAAAAATACGCACAAATAGTTCGGATCCACTTTAGCTCGCCAAACAGAACGCGGAACCAAAGCGAGACCTGTCAACCAGTTTAATCTCTTCATGTGACAGTTGACACTGTCACATATGCAACATCATATCGCTCATAAACGCATGTTACAATTTGGATTCCCAGAAATTAAAATGTTGGGAACATTTTTGAAAATGAAGAGACCTTTTATTGTCAATGTTCCCTTTATGAAGTTTTTTAATATAGTCACAATTTAGTTTAATTTATTAAGACGAAATTGATTATTTAGTTACAGCACTAATTGATTGTCGATATCACCAAAGTAAAAATTGGCTCGTAGCTTAGTGGCGCGGGGACTTGGCTCGCATACCAGAGGTCTGGGTTCAAATCCCCGCCCCGTTCTTGCACCACTTTCTTTCTCGTTCTGAATTGCAAAGGTGCATTTCGTCAAGAATAAGAGCTCCTCCTACTAGATGGTATAGTAAAGCCCAACCGGGTGAGTACCATCGCATTGGATGAAAAGATGGTCGAGGCGGCAATGAAAAATTGTTCGTCTTTTCCATTCAGTTCAATCTAGCCCTGCCCATGAAGGGAAGGTGCTGGAATGGCACCTAATTCCTCCGGGAATGCGGTGTGTTGTGATAATATCACGACTGAAGGTATGGTATTCGCCATCCATGCCCAGTAATATATACATACTAGCTGCGGTACCCGGCTCCGCTCGGGTTAGTGTCGGCTAAATAATCTCATGGATTAAAAGTAGCCTACATGACTTGTCCAAAATAGGGTCAAACTGGTCCAGGACAATGTATCCTTGTACCAAATTTAATCAAGATCGTTCGAGCCGAAATAGCATGATTTAATGAGAAACATCCAATAATTCCCATTTAGAGCTTCGTTGACATTTGGTGGCTATTTAAAAAAAATACATTTGCCGCCAGAACCTTTCTGCACTTTCACTGCTACATTGCTTACCTAGTAAGTAACGTGTAACGTAGGTAAGTTTTGCCTGGACTCCAACCCACAGCCAGCCTCAACATGGAAAACTGTAACCCATCTCGAACCTGACTTCTCCTAGAGATGCTATACATTGATAAAATACGCACATAAATCATGTAAGTGGTTCGCAAGTTATAAGAATTTAACACTCACTACTCACCCTTCTGGTAATGAAGCGTTATATTATGTAGCCTATAAGTTTTGAGTAGAATCAGGCTAGACGTAGATACAATCCGCATCTAAATCGAGTAATTGGTTCTCAAGGATTTTATTTTATTGGTCGCTCCTCCGGCGATATAGCGTAATGCCAAGTAGTCCTAAAGTTGCAGGAAATACCAGCCGCGGAAATACCCGCCCCCCTCACCCGCCGCGCGTCGCAACGTCCGCCCCGCCCCCGCCGCCGCTCCCGCCGCCGCCCCCGGCCCCGCTCCCCCTGGTGTGAAGTAGCGCTACCGGCATCGTTTTCGCAGCCCCGTGAAAGTTCTAAAGCCCATGGGCACAATATCTTTATAAATTGTAGCCTATGTCTTATTCTGATGTATTAGCTATATTATTGTAAAGTTTCATAAACATCCATTCAGTAGTTTTTACGTGAAAGAGTAACAAACATCCATCCATCCATCCATCCATCCATTATTACAAACTTTCCCCTTTATAATATTTATTAGATAAAAAGAGGTACTTCGAAATGTATTCGCTGTTCTGTTCTGTATCTTTTGATGAACAATGTAGAAATGAGCAGTGTACCAATACGGAACAGACCTATTTATCGAAACAATACCAATCCGAAAACGATGAAATCAATATGAGCATGACCTCGGATGTATTGGGCATGACGTGCGAGGAGATCATAAAATGCATGAGCCTTTTATTACGTGTGGCCTCCAATGTCACGTATTGTTTGTTTGTATTGAGAAATGTTGGATGATTTGCATTGTGAAATTTACGATTCTTGAGGATTTTTATGGGTGAACCAGAAAGTTATTCAATTAAATTGAAAATGAATAATTTTTTTTATTGACTTGTATTTACCAAACATATTTATTATAATAATTAGTAAAAATCCACACAATTATAGTTATGAAAGAGGTTATAAAAAAAATCGTCTTTCATCGGAACAAAGGCAATTGTCTCGATGTACCCCTGAGGTATCTCTGGGCACGATGGTCTCCAGACGCCTCAATTAAAAGAGTGCCCAGTTCTTTATTAATGTTTTTTTTAGCGTCTTAACTCCACTTTTGACTTCTATAAAATCATTGATTTTATTCGACCTAATTTCTACGCGGTTTCTGAACCACGGCTAGATGATTACGTTATTTAAAAAGTTTTAATACTACGTTTATTATATACATAATCCTCGTTGAAACCAAACAATGATGTACAGAGTTTTCTTCTACAGTAGCTTCCTCATAACCACATTCAAATCATTAACCCTTCGAGCTGTTTCGGCAGCACTGGTCTCACGATAAAACTCGTATTCGTAAATGACGCGATATATGTAAAGTTTTCTAAAGTGTGAATGCAACGATATCAAAGAAAAAACAAATGGCTCAAAAAAAATGAATTACTAAATTATAAACACTGTATACAAGCCTGAATTTAAAATCAATTTGAATTTGGAATTCCTAAATAAAAGCAAGATATTGGAAATCAAAGCAAAAAAGCGCCAATTTCATATTTAAGGACCTAATATTACCCTGTCCTTTCTGTACACCATATATCAACTATTCCTTTTTACATTATTTGCCCGAGCAAAGCGCGAGCAAAACGTCTCCGTTTCAGCTTGGACAAAAATTATTTCCTATGTCTGGCTGTCCGGCTGTTCTCATCTACAGGTCACATTTCTCAACTGATTCTCTTGAAAAATTTTTAACAGGTTCGACAATAATAAAGAATCTTTAGTCGAATCATTTTTTTAAATGTTCAAAAATGTAACAAGATCTAGAGCATTAGGTAAGTACAAAGTGAGAAAAATACTAGAAAAATAACACTTAGGCTTTTGTTTTTATGTGCGCGGTGAACATAAGGCAGACTCGCAAGGTCCACAGCTCATATAGCCACTCTTTTGCTTCTTAGCGTCAACCTATGGCCAATTAAATTGCATTTTGTGCCACATAACTACGCACAGTCGCACAATAAGGTTCTTGCTGGTAAGTAAGTAACCTACTACTATGTATGCAAGCGTTGTAATCGTATCAGTTCCGTGCGATGCGGAAGTGCAAATCCGGAGTGAATGTCTCTCTAGACAACTTTAGCCGTTAAATGTCGTATGAATGTGTTCCGCTGGAGTTGGAGCGAGTTTTAGTGAGGTGTTTATTTAATTAACACCAGTTTTGAGGCAACTACACACCTACGTGTTTATAAGTGATCGGGTAGGATGAAAAGTAGCTCGATTATTCATAAATGTATGGTCGCAACATTGCATTTTTGAAAAGCACCCTTAATTGATTAAGGTTTTTTTACCATCGCTCAAGGCGCAGGCAGAGAATAAAATGTCCCTAATTAAAAACCAATCGATCCTCCAGAGCCTCTATCAAAGGGTCGGAAAACTGTGGAATACGGAGGTATTTCTCCCTAAGTACAACCTGAGGTCCTTCAAACATGATGCGAAGAAACACCCGGCCGGCCGGCATCCTTGTCGCAGCCCCCGTGAATCTTAGAAAACCCATGGCCATCGTAGGACACCATCTATGTGAAGTCCTGGCGTACGAAATATGCTACGCTTAACCTTAAAACCTACAATTCTTCCTGGCGTTGAAATCTTTTCCATGATGAGCTTTAAAAAGCTCGCCTCGCTTAAAAAATCAAATGCCAAAGTTGAAACCTCTTTTTTTTCTTTATAAAATATGGAGCGCGATTTTATAACAAATCTTAGCAAATGCATATGCATGCGAAATAAACTGGTTTTTGTATGGTTATTCCGGCGCTAGTCTCGTACTAAGTTTTGACAGATTCAGTCTGAATACAACTGTTAGAGTTTACGCAACATTTTACCAAAGAACAAATAGCCAGGGACGTAATTTGAAAAAGTATTGGTCGTGACATTCGTCGGAATCTGAAACTAAAAATAAATGAGATAACGGTAATGTTGTATCAATTAAATACATAAAATTATCGGGAACTGTATTGTTTTTATTTGAAAAGCATGTAAACAACATCCAATATGAATCTTTCTAATTAACATCACAATATAAATTGAATGCTTTTTCTACTGTAATGATATTAGCCCATCACGCTAGGATCCTCTTTGTATTGCATGGCATCAAATGATAAAGAATAGTACCTGCAGTGTATTGCTAAAATGAAATACCTATTCCAATAACTTGCTTGAATACATATGTGTCAGGGCCAAATTGTTAAATAAGCCACTCGACTGCAAGCCTAGGCCGTTAATTATAATTAATTTCAAATGAGTTCAATATAAGAAACCACGTTAGGCTATGTGAGCGGCTGTGGTGCTACTCGAAAATCTTACAGATAGACCAACCCCTGTATTCATCACCTCCAGTTACCTAAAACCCGATGAATAACTTTCGTTTACAACGCATATTTACACGGTGTAACCGAAATAAAAATTTGGGATTGGTTTACCTGGAGGGATGGTGGGAACGGGCGTTAGTCAACAACACATACTCTTCTGGTAATGAAAACCCCTAGTTACCCAAACATCAAACCCAAAACTCGGCGTTTTGAAAACATGTTTGGACACATTTATTCATCATCCGATCTACTTTTCTCATACTTGCATGAATACCCCTAACTGTAGAATATAGAAGCCTACAGATATTAGCATATATGTCGGTCAGTCAGTCAGCGTGTTTGCATCCACTGCTGGACATACGTCTCTCCAATTTTCCTCCAGTCCTCCCGGCCCTCAGAGGTACGGAACCACTGCTTTCCGCCGACGTCGTCCCACCTGGCGGGTGGTCTTCCCACACTCCGTTAACCTGTCCACGGCCGCCAATGGAGGACACGGCTACCCCAACGGTCGTTGTCTCTTCGGCTGACGTGACCAGCCCACTGCCACTTGAGCTTAGCCACCCGGTGTCCAATATCGACTACTTTGGTACGTCGGCGGATTGCCTCGTTGCGCACCATATCCCGTAGCGACATTCTCAGCATTACAATTACAGATATGCCTAACGGTAAAATTAATTAATTTTAGAAATTAAATATACCTGTTATGTGATGTAATATACGTAAAGTCGCTAACATCTAGTCTCCCCATCTGATCACTATTCTGGAAGGCTAGGGCATCTTGGTGGAAGATGCTCTTAAGCTCGTACTTAGATAAGCAATGAAAATTTTATATTATGAAGCGTCTATACAGGGTGTTGCTACGGCCAGTACATTATTTCGCCAGCATAATCCTCATGTTTTTCCAAGACAAAAAAGTATATATTTTTTCTAAAGTGTATAGTTACAGATATATACATTTTTGAAATTTACGTTTTCGTGTAGTGTAATTTGACGCCATTTTGTAACACTGCATGAGAAAGGTCTTGGCATGGAACGTAGATCCCTCGTGACGTGTCAGGCTAATGTCATGATAGTAGGTGTGATATTAGCCATTTATATCCAGCTACATGCAATGTTCCCACGTTCTTACGAAACATTAAATCCTTTTTACACTAAATGGATGAATTTTGTTTGGAAAGTCTAACTTTTAATTTAGAGCATACTCAGAAAAAAGGTACTAAACTTTTTTGTTTATTTCAATCCCAAATTGTATGTACTGGCCATTGCAATAACCTGTATAATTTCTATGAAATTCCGTAAGTCATGATAAAGTGTACTAACTACGGCCGATTACACATTAAGTCGTTAAAATTATAGTCATTCTAGTGGACTTAATTGCTCCAGGAAGGCAATTCAAGAAATACATGTTTTTACTCTTGGTTTCCTTGTATTTTTTAAATCTTTTTATTTAATAGACCAGAAAAGTTATTTTAAAATTTTGCAAAATAAAGATATCCTTGTCTTCAAAATCATGCAATTAACATTCTTAAGGTCAGAGATATCTAGATCGCGTTTTATCTGAAAAGTTGAAAAATAATTTGTTTTTTCTAAATCCAAAACGTCTGCCTGCTCCTTAAGTCTAGACTATTCCGTGAAATGTGATTTATAAGGCAAAACTCTATTTAATACAGATTGTATGGATAAAATATTTCGAAAATGAAATTTGACCGCAGCCGTATTCGTCATGCATTCGTTATCTAACATTAACACGTCAAATCCGCAAAATGTAAATTTGTATAAATAGGTTGATGCGCAATGATCCGTATAGTCGTATTTTTTTTTCAACTACTCTGACAATGGCGCATCTAGATTCCGTTAATGAACTCGCGAGCGCTTAGAATTACCTCTAGCCACTTCCTTACCTTATTAACTAATCATGTAAGCGTAAAACTTAAAGTAATTAGTTAATGACCGTGCTGCAAAATTTTAAATAAATTTATTGAGTACTAGCTGCGGTACCGGGCTCCGCTCGGGTCAATGTCGTGTTCAACTGATTTCGCTCTAAATTATTTCCTGGATAAAAAGTAACCTACCAAAATGTTGTTCCAGGACTATGTATCCATCTCTCAAATTTAATCAAAATCGTTTGAACCGATATGGCATGATTTCACATTCTCATTTAGAGCTTCGTAAACATTTGGGAGCGAATTTTAAGAGCATGTGCCGCCAGACCCTTACGGCACTGGCACTGCTACATAGAAATTGATAAAAAACCAACATAGGGGGGATTAACACTACCTAGTAAGTAAGTAAGGAAAGGGACCTAAAGTTTTATGAGGAATACGAAACACAGCCACCTTCGACATCGAAAACGGTAACCCATCCGGAATCTGACTGCTCTCAGAGTTTCTATACATTGATAAAATACTCATATAAATGGGTGAGTGGGTCACAATTATCGCTCTACATAATATCGTGGAACTTTCTGTAGGCCTTTTTAACACCTACATTTTTCAAGTTCAAAGTGTTCATTTTTATCTCAAAGTTTGTATTTAATATTAAAAAATACGTGCACAGCAGTTGCTCGTTAATTGATCCCCATCGCTTCTTATATTAATGAACACGGTATCAAAAAATCCGTTGCATGGCTTAGAAGAAGTAAACGGAGAAACAAAGGCAGATAGCGATTACCCCCCCAAGCCGCCGCATCGAGGCATTTCGGTTTGTATCTTAGCGTAAGCGGAACTGAATTCTATATAGCCTATCCTGTGTCCCATGTAATCAAATATACGTGTAGTAAGTTTCATCTAATGAGGATGATCGGTTTAAGAGTTATGGAGGAACATACATACATACATACATATATACAGAACTGATTTCTAAAAATCGTGAATTTAGTTTTAGTATCATACATAAACAGATTTATTATTAGAATAGATACCAAGTATTGGATTGAGCCAATGTTTCACTTCTTTATGGCGATGTTTCAAAACAATATTTTAAATAAAATAAAATTGCAAGTACTCAGATATTCAAGAATTTAAACAATCTATTGCCAATCATTTTTATTTTCTTGAGTAAAATGGTTATTCTATTGCTGGATTATTGAATACAATTGGGTCCCCTGCATGTCGCAAATGGCAACTAAAAGATTCGACGCTTGTAGCTTGGATTTCACGTAAAACTTAGGAGACTTATTCTTTCCTTACAATGTAGTTAATTCCGCCCGGGTTGGCACCATCGCATTGAATGAACGATGGTCGAAGCAGTAATAAACATTTTTCGAGTTTTCCATGCAGTTCTATGTAGCCGCGCAATATGAGAAAGTTCCTGGCATGACACCTTGCTTTGTGTTGTGTTATGACAGTACGCGTGTTATTAGCCATCTATGCCCATTTACATAAATTAGGATTTTACTTTCTAATTGGGTCCCAATGGCCCAAATTATTTTCGCGGTGGATTTAATTTATAAACCCCTTATATTTTAGTCATTATTAGCCGATGTTTGCCGATATTCGTTGATGTTGCTGTTGCTTACAAAAAAATAACCAAGGTTAACTTGTAGGAGATGCGCTGGCCATGCTCTGCATTTCTATAAATTAACCTTAACCTAACCGGTTCATATCAGTCCTGCATGCATGCCGGACCAAACAAAACCAATGGACACTAAAAACACCAAATAACATAAAATGACACCATGTAAAAGCCAAACAACTAAAAAAATCGTCTTTCTATATTACCAGATTAGAATTAAAGTTTTATCTATTTCGCTAATCAGGAATAGTGATTTAGCTAGATCACTCGTAAAATAAGATAAAATAAGATAAAAATATTGACAAATGTACCTCCTAGATCCAACGAGATATCAGAGAAATACAGATGTTGATATATATACGTATATTATGTAGAATCACATTGGTCTCTTATCAAATAACTGAATTACCATAACAATGTGATGTATCTACGCGTGTCTAGATTTAACAACGCCCTTATCTTTATGTAAACTGTGGCAACATTCTTATTTACATAATATCATACATTTGACAATGCCGATTTATTCCTAGAAGACAAGACAGATTGTCAAATAGTTATAATAAGTTTATTATTGTGCCCTCGTGATCATAAAACCGAAATGTTCATGATGAATACCTACTTCTTGATTACTTCCTAGAACTAAAAATACATTATATATCCACGTGGTCCCTCACCTTGGTCTTGGGCATTTTGCAGATGGTGGATGTGATGCAGATGGGCGTAGTAGTGATGGTGGTTAAGGATGCATTCCAGGTCGGTGCAGTTCAACATTGTCACAGGCAGCCGGCACACTCCACTGCACTGGCGTATGCGAACTTTCACGGTATCACCTCACAGATTCAAGTATCGGTCGTCGTTCACTGCTAGGCGGGGAGCCCCGGGCGCGGCATCCGGCGGGGCAGGGTCTGCGCGAGAGTCACATGGGGGGGGGGGCGGCGCTGTGCGCAGGCGCAGCGGACGGAGCGGGGAGGCGCGACTGCGGCGCCGGTCGGTCTCGGACTGAGCGGCGCGGGCGCAGCGGTCGCCTTCACCTGCGATATCGCATCTCCCCACCCCCCTTCCGATGTTTATACTTTCCAAATCGATGCACCGAACCTCGCCGAACGGAAAATCGATGAAAACTACGCGAGCGCAGCGCGAGAGCCGGGGAGGACGCGGCGATTGGAATGTGACGATGAACTCATTCGATTTAATAACAAACGCTCTGCGGGCCGGTTGGAAGCGGCGGGCTGCGCAGGAGTTGCGTGCGGTTCTCTCGTCGTTGATACCGAGACTGGCGCTGTCCCATCCTGTCTGATACGATAAGTTGACTGAACGCAGCCGTAAAACTACATCAAGAAAACCGGCAAAGTGCGGTTGGTTTCTTGTGCCCATGATGGTTTCGTAACATTAATGACATAACAAAGGCTTGTAGGTATTTGAAATATGGTAGAATGTTTTTGAGTGAATGATCCGAAACGTTATTTACTCCTACAATTGCTAGGAATACTTTTCAAAGTCATTGATAAAATGGTCATTTGGCCCCTGCGATAAGTCTCAGACGAAAGGTATTCTGGATTAGTCCTTCAGTTAACTGAAGTAGGAATTCGATCTTGCGTAGGCATTCCCTAGGCGAGTCCCCAACGCTCATCCAATCTCCTGGTGGAAGCGACGCGCATCATCTTGTTATCGAATCAACTTTGACCTTACCAACCGCTCATGTGCATGGAGCAGATATGCGATGAGAGGACTTTCGCCATTTTTTTTATTACTAATTCCGCTCAACCATTACCAAATACTTGTAACTTGGAGTTACAGCAAGACAAATTGTAAATGTAAATAGACTTTTTCGTGCTAAGCGAGTACGTCGCGTGATATGTGTGTGTGCGGGAAGCAAGGACACATTAATAAAGAAATAACTCTGTAAAAATAACTACTTTACGAATATACTGCAAGGCTACTTGGCTACGTAAAGTTCTTTTACTGTGTTCTTTCTTTTACTAAGGGGATATATGACTCTATCCGATAAGGTATCATTTTATATTTTGAGGTTTCATAACAATTACTTTGTAGCAAACATGATTATCAGAAAATCTTGACATGACACCATTTTATGATTTAGATTAATAAAAGTTGGTCCTTGCCATTAAAATTCAAGCCTTAAATTGGTTTATTTTTTTTTAAAACGCGATAACTCCTATAACATCAGCGGTGAGGGTATATGATTTTAATTTTATTATATTCACGAATTGATCTTCTAGTGTCGCGCTTGACAACATTTTTAATTTTGGCTTTATATTAATTATAATGAATACAAGTATGAGAGATTCTTTAACTTATTTAACCTAAAACGAACTATACAGAGAAAATAATTTATTATCACCCTTTTAAAACATTAAAAACATGAAACGCAGAGAGTAATTCTGAAATATATCATTAATTAAGAAATTACATCGATATTTTTAATAGATGAATAATTTACATAATTGCAAGATTAAAAGCAATCTTTTCCATTCAATGTCACACCCTTCCGAAGTATTTCCCCCAAATGACGACCTGGGGTCCTTCAAACGTGGTGTGAAGACGCACATAGCCGGCCGGCATGGTTTTCGAAACCCCATGGGCGTCGTCAGGCCCCTTAATAGGTCCTGGCGTACGCCACATGCTATTAAAAATATTTAAAAAAACTATCTGGGTAGACAGAAATTATGTCTTTATACCCATAGTATTATTTCTTCATGGGGACTCACGTACACACATTATCATTGTTTGCTTGGAAGTCTGACCGATGTGATACGACACACATTTCAGAAGTATTCCTCTATTACATGTTTTGAAAATAAATCGCCAACAACACACTTTGGGCGCGTGATACGAAAACGACGATGCAAACATTATTCCTCGAAATAAAATGCGCTGCAAAATCATCTCTAAAGTACTTAATAAGGGTAGTGAATTACTCTAATGATATGAGACCATCTATTCGAATTCTCTAAGATCATGTGCAACGATGAACGGAAAAAAACAGTCACTTTTTTCTGACGTTTTGTCCACCACATTGCGGACATCATCAGGATCGCAGCGCATCACTGTATATCCGTAAACATCAAGTGTTATATCGAACCACAATAAACATAGCCGCATAGACTATCTTTAATTTCATGCGATGTTTTTCGGATGGACTGGACTGGATGGACCCGAGAAGGGAAGTTTTACCTGCATTGACAAGAGTGGCAGAGTCTCGGTGTAAACCCGATGTTCTTCAACACATGATACTACGAAATATACTATCACGCACTATTTAGGCCCTAGAGCTTTTTCTGTGAATTCGGATCTGTGTCATCTATATTTCATATTCTAGGCGAGCATTGTTAGAAGGAGATGCTTGGCAGTTGATCAGTTGAGGCGGATATAATGGAATATCTAAGTTGAATGGTATTCACAGGTAGGAAGACGGACGGGGGCCAAAGCCACTTCAATGCCTTTTATTCACACCTGGCGAACCTATTAACATTAGGTCTGTTCGGAATGCGTGGTTCTACTCAATGTTGCTATTTTCATTACAGGATGGAAGCAGGAGCATTCTCTTCTATGAAGACATGCACCTGTCAACTGCAATTTTTCCATGGGCGGTCAAAGCGGATTATTCGATTAATTCAATGGATATTGTGGATTTGTCCGAGTTCAGATTTTTTTTTTTTTTTTATGTGACTGGACATGGATGGCTAATACCACAAGTTCTGTCATGGTATTAGCCCAACACACCACATGGGAACTAGGTGCCATGCCAGGACCTTCCTTATATTGCACGGCTACATTGAACTGGATGGAAAACACGGACAATTTTCATTGCCGCTTCGACCATCGTTCATCCAATGCGATGGTACCAACCCGGGCGGGATAAACCCTACCATCTAGTAAGTAAGGAAGGGGACCTACAGCTTAACGTGGAATCCGAACCACGGCCAGCCTCTCTCAACGGTCGAATGGTCACCCATCCAAGACCAGACCGGACCCAGCGTTGCTTAACTTCGGAGAGCGATCGCCGAAGTGTCGCGCCACTGGGCCACTGAGGCTGATAGTACTAAGGTTGCTTTAACAACAATCAGAGTATAAAATCACAGTGAACGTCACTTGGAGAAGGAGATGTCGAAAACGTATATTTCATATCTCAAGTGCATAGGTTATATGACGATGTTATATTTACAACAAAAACGTAACCAAAAACCCATATATTTATTGGGATCGAACCCAGAGTTCTCGAGTCTCGACCCACCCACAAATTAATAACATTAAGGCCTTTGTCAGCCTCGGTAGCGATTAGCAGTTAACGATTCGATACGCAGGAGAAGCACCTCTCAGCGCGGTTAGGTTCTGGATGGGTGACTATTTTCAACCGTTGAGGCTGGCCGTGGTTCGAATTCCACGTAAAACGGTAGGTTCACTTCCTTTCTTACTAGGTGGTAAGATTGATCCCGCCCGGGTTGGTACGGTTCATTCAATTCATATTCATCAATTCATGAAAATGAAAATTGTCCGTGTTTTCCATCCAGCTCAATGTAGTTAAGCAATATAAGAAAGGGTCTGGCATGGCACCTAGTTCCCATGCGTTGCGGGCTATTATCTAACGGTCAGTCTGGTATAAGCTATCCATATCCAGAATATGTTGATTTTATGGACGTAGAAACTGTAGGAGAATCAAGCTATGGGGCATAAGAGAAGTTGTGGCAGAATTGCTAGACTTTGCAGTGTTGCAGGCAGTGCGTCATTGCAGGCGTGCGATCATTGCAGTCTTGCATTATACTTGCAAAGTTATTTTTAGAAATCCCTGTATGTATGTATATTAAAGTGATGGCATACTTTCGAAATAAGTAGCAGCCAATATCCCTGCAGTTTAAAAAACAGGCCAAGTGCGAGTAGGACTTGCACACGAAGGGTTCCGTACGGTCGTACAAGATTTACGACAAAAAATCACGTTTTTTGTTATTACGGTTCATGATATACAGCACTGTGACAGACGGACGGACGGATGGACGGACTGACAGCGAAGGTTTAGTAATAGGGTTCCGTTGGCACGCTTTGGGTACGGTATAAAAATATATTCATCTTCGCCTGATAATTCTAAACTCTGAAGTGAAAGGGTGGAGGATTGGCTGGCGGAGGCGAGGGCGGAGGTACGCGTCGAAGTAGTACAAGTCGCAAAAGGGTTGACCATTTACCGTACTCCTTAAATAATATTTTTTTTATTTGACAATCCGCTTAATTTTGAAGTAGAATATCGTGGTTGTTTTTCAGGAAACAAAAAAAGTTAAACCAAAACAAAAGTAGGCGATTCCTATAAGAAAAAGCGTGGGAAGTTAGTAAAACAATTATTATATTCATGTCACCACTGATCCGATAACTTAAGGCTCCATATGACGCTAACCTCTAATATTTTGGCTTTATTTTTATTTTATCTCAAGGTCGGTTAAGAATAAACACCGGTAGAAAATCGAAACATAAAAGTATATATTATTATCTCGTGTATGACCGTAAAACGGTTTGAATATGTTGCTTATATTCTTTACAAAAAATATGTTTGTAAACACCTATTTACTAGATTTTCAAGCCGGCACTTGGAAACTATAAAAGATTTAGGCAATTATCTTTTTTTTGTACTAGATCACATATCTACCTAGTGAATAACCGTGAAATATATATTAATTCACTTTAGGAAGTACACGGTTTACAGAGCGAAAACCTAAATTTCGCTTCGTCGCGCTCCTTTTTCACACGCATACAACAATGAACCGTAAAGCACACTCAATTCTTCCGGAGATCTCCATTATCGTTTGGTTGCTGACCGCTGGAGTCAGTTGGAGCCTTAAAAGCGTTGGCTTGTCATGTGCAACGTTTTTGTTCGTGGTATGTTCGTTCATATACGCGCCACGTATTCTCGTCTACAATAAGAAACTGATTATACAAAAAGTGAACGAGTGAACCACCTAGCGGACCGGACTGAGCGCTGGTGCCTTCGGGGAGGAGGTAGCTAGCCAGCGAGGGGAGGGGGGGGGGGGGGCTCACGGAGCGGCAGCAGCGGCGTATAAATAGTTCGTAGCCAGTGGCTAACTATTCTATGTGTATTCAGGGGGCAAGAATAAAGTCAAATTCTATGCATTATCCCTACACACTCTTGGAATTGTCAATTTCTAAAAGTTTTAAAAGATTTCAGATGAATAAGATGTTAGCATGAAATTCTGGGCAACAGGTGGAAATATATATGGCTTACATCCGGCTGTTCTTATCTATAAGTCGCATTTCTGAACGGATTCTCGTGAAATTTTTAAAGCAAGTTCGATATTTACATAGATTTTATTTAATCGAGACAGAAATTTTCTTATGAAAAATGTTCAAATTTTTTAGGGACATACATTTTCAAAAAACAGACTCGCAATGTCTACAGCTCAGAGAGGTACTAGTTATGAAATATTATATGTAACCACCGAAACAAATCAGGCCAATAAACTAGTTCTAGGATGGAATTGACAACAATGAAGAAACTTCTTCAACAGTAAGCATTACCCATGCCAGAATAATTTAAATAAACAGATTCAGAATCATTATTTCGAAGTAATCCTGTTATTTCATCAGTTTTGAGTTTATTCTCGAGTTTTGGATTGAATTGCCACCGGCTCGGCAAGTCGGCGACTGTAAGGATTGGCCAAGGCCAAATACTCGTTCGCCCTGGCTGCGCAGCACACGCGGGACAAAGCTCACTCGTACACACGTATCTAATGAATGTTAATCTATCTGACCCGCCTTACAAAGGGGCCCATAAAACATTTCCTTTTTTAGGGTCCCGTTCCCATAGGGTACCAACGGAACCCCATTACTAGGCTTCCGCTGTCCGTCCATCCGTCCGTCCGTCCGTCTGTCACAGGGCTGTATCTCATGAACTGTAATAGGAGTAGAGCAGCTGAAATTTTCTGAGATTGTGTATTTATTTTGCCGATGTAACAACAAATAGGTAGTATAAACAATAATACAAATTAAAGGGGGGGGGGGGATACAAAAAACGTTTTTGTGTTAAATCTTGTACGATGGTACGGAACCCTTCGTGTGCAAATACGACTCGCACTTCATACCGTCAGGGATGAACCCATTACACAGTATTCAGAACTTTTACCAAACACTGGCAGACATTCACGAAACTCAAGCCTAATTGCCAAAAAGGCCAATCCTTTTGGCCGGCGTGAAGCCTTTAAAGACGAAGAAGACAGTATTCAGAAGACGTGTCAAGACATTTCTTTGTTTTTCTACACGGCTACACAGGACGGCGACAATTCTGCATCGCTGTTTTGACTATATTTCATGCAATGCGAAGGGGCGACCAACCCGGGCGAGTTTAGCTTTGAACAGAAAAAACAAATATTTTTTGATTATTTTCCAAATCTGATTAGTATGCTCAAATTATCAAGTTCAACCGGGCAGACTATGGTCCTATACCAAAATCGGATTTGGTGACAACAGCAATTAGGATACGCAAACTCAGCGCTATCTACGCCAAGAACGTTATCGTTCTTGGAGGAAGCATTGTGTCGATTCGTTGGCTGACGTAATGGTCTGGATAGTTCAGCAGTAGAGTAGTGGATATGTAATGTTTATGTGACTGGACATGGCTGGGTTACTGTCATGATATGAGCCCAACACACCTCGGCATCTAGGTGCTATGACAGTACAATCCTCTTATTGCACAGCCACAATGAACTGTATGGAAAACACGGACATCTTTCATTGCCGCTTTGACCATCGATCATTCTACTTCAATCTACAGTTTAACGTGAAATCCGAATCACGAACGACGTATAATGCAAAGGTCGCAGGTTCGAATCCTGCTTAAGGCGAATGTCCAGACTTAATTATTTTATTAGTTATTTTTAAAATCTTATCGCAATGTTTCAATGTAGGTCTCGTTGCATTTAGCTCCATTTCGGCCTCTCGAGAACCGTATATTTTTTAGTCTCTGGGTTCTAAACAGTTCCCTAATGTGTACTCCTTTTTGCCAATGATATTTTAGGGGCGCAGAAAAAGTAGCGTATCCATTGCTGTGCCATTTAAAGAGTGTTCGCCAAATATAGACCATAAAACTGCCAAAATGTGCGGTTGCTCACGATGTTTTCTTTCACCTATTTTGCAACAGATTTCATGGAAAATAGAAAAGAAAGGTACACAACAAACTAGTGGACCACTAACGCTTAACAACATTTAAAATACTAACATTAATGCAAACGGTATAATAAAGTAAAATTAGACAGAACACACGCTGCCTGATCGATTATTTATGGAACTGAAAGTATGGCTAATGTCACACAAACTGTCATAATTATAGCAAAATGCACCGCTTTTAAATTTGAATGTAAAATTTGGGTGCCTTACCTTTATTTCACAATGATCACAAAAAAACACCATAGAAAACAGGGGCAGTTTTTAGTAGTAATTTCCTTGTGCGTGATAATGAACGCAAAATCTTCAATTCAAGGAACTCCGAGTAACGGTAACGCTGCAGCGATGGCGTGGCGTGATCCTTGATTTCGGCGGCCATTATGCATTTACGAGCAGAAACCAGCCGCCAACAACCAGAATGTCCGTAATTTTGCAAGAGTAAAAAACTACAGAAACCGGTAGACAGTCGTTTGTGCTCGGAGCGGTTTTACGTTAAGAGTAGGTTTACAGTTCACCTAAAGGTGAGGTTTTTAATTTAAGTAGCTTGTGCGATTTCAAAAATCTCTTGAGGATTGTTATCAAACATTGTTTCCACGTTTATAATGATTCTACTTTGTTGGTATGATTTGTTATTTTCAAATTATAGAAATTGTGTGAGACTGTAAGTGTTTTACTTGTAAATATTTTGGGCCTCACCCGATTGCATAATACACTATGATCGTGGATTCTGCAAATTTGATAAATATTAGTTAGATTCATTTACGTAACTAATATAAGTTAAACATGGGGTGGGTGAGTTAAGATTAATTGCAAAATTCGTCTGTCTTGTTACATATATTTTAGTTTCTGATTAGGATAATTTTGGCCTACCCAAGGCCAAAACTATTATGTTATTGACTGAATGAATATATTATATCTAGATTGGTGAGCAAGACTGCCATTTAATTTCGTTTAATGTAACGAATTCTAAGTAAATAAACATTGAAATTTGAAACATTGAACATTAAAAGTTATTTATGACATTTAGATCAAATTCGTTTGTCACTGAGATCGTATAATCAGTATTGCTTGCATGTAAATTGAGTAAATATTTTTGAGCCCGTTTTGTAAGATATTGTTTCGTTTATAAAAAGGTTTTCAATTGAGTTGAAAGACGGAAGAATATTGTATGCCCATTTAAAGATAAAGTCAGTCAAGATGTATCGATAATGAAACGTGATACAAAATAATATACAATTCACAAACAACGAAATGAAAGGCTTGACAGGTTTATCGGAGGTAACTTACTTGCAAATTAACGATGAAGGAACATATTACACAGAAATTAATATATTGTTATAATAAATAAACTTGGTTGAAACAAGGATTCAGATATCTTCTCTAATCGAGAGATAATCTCATAAAATGGGATGCGAAAGATGTGACCAAACCACAGAAGAATGTTTTTTAGGTTCTGGCCATAGCCGATATTCACTGTATCATTCGCTCGTTCTTTATTCCAAGCGCATCCGAAAGAAATCACCCATACTTAATAATTTGTTCGCTAAGCCTAGTTAGAATATTCTTCTTCTTTGTTCTTATATGGTTCTTATTTTAAAAATTATTTATCTTTTTTTTTATGTACCTGGACATGGATGGCTAATACCGAACTAACCGTATTAGACTAACACACCACATGGGAACTAGGTGCCATGGCAGGATCTTCCTTACATTGCACGGCTTCATTGAACTGGATGGAAAACACGGACAATTTTCATTGCCGCTTCGACTATTGTTCATTCAATGCGATGGTACCAACCCGGGCGGGATTAACCCTACCACCTAGTAAGTAAGGAAAGAGACCTCCAGTTTTACGTGGAATCTGAACCACGGCCAGCCTCAACGGTTGAAAATGGTCACCCATCCAGAACCTAACCGTGCTCAGAGGTGCTGCCCCAGCTTATCGATTCGCAAGGCGTAGCACACTGAGCTACCGAGGCTGACTCAATTTAATATAGCTTGAAACCTAGAAATTCATCGGTAAATTAATGCATTTGTATCTGTAAAACCTTCATTGTGTCTCACCATCAATGGTCTTCACCATGCAGCATATAGCCGAATTAAGAATGTGTATAATAGGCGCCTATATGATTGGTAATAATGCATTATGCATGTGGCCGAGTTTGGGGTACCGTGCAGGCCGTCGGTCGTACATCTTGGCAAGTACAGCTATTCTCTTCTTGGCGCAAACTTTATTCTGCTTTATATTTTTGTTTATTTGCCTCGAAAAGAGAACGGTCAGATAACTCACGTACCTACGAAAAACGATTGGTTAGATTGTTTTTATTTGTAAGTATATGTAATGGAATGTGCTTGATTCAAAAACCTCAAATTACTTTGCAGTTTGATAAGTTGTACCAAAATTTTATTTCAGTTTACGATTTTAGTTGAGCCTTTCATAATATTTTGTCGGTTTTTTTAAGTTATTACATGTTAATATTTGGTAAATTAAATGGTTAAAGATAAATGCTTAAGGCTACATTTATTAACCTCATATTTGCTGCTATGCCGAGCCTTAAAGTGATTCGCATTCACCATCGCATGGAAACTTTTCAAACTCGGTACAACCCACAGAAATCATTCCGATTTCTGTGGTACAACCAGTCTGCAATGATGTGTACTGTACTCGACTGCTTTTAAAAAGTAAGCCTTATTGAATCCGAAATAGGTAACATCCTTTTTTGAAAAACCGTTAAGCCACCGACACGCGCATTTTTGTAAAAAATATTCTTTAAAATGTTACTTTCAACGAAAATTTCTCTTTCTACGAATCTCTCTGCAGAAATGCACCGTCGTAGTTGAAGCGCAACCCATAACGCGTAATATTTTACCATTATCATTTAAAATATTTATTTTGTTATTTAACCCACTTTCTCTGCGCGCGCACTCGGCTCCGCTAACGAGACACACTCGGCGGGCGCGAGGCTGGCAATTAGCAAATTGCAACTTTGCTAGTATTTTATGGCGAGTTTCCTCAGTGTTGTCACACGCTCTTTGGTGATACGTTCTTTAGCTGATTTCGCGCTTCGCCATTCACGTTAGGATTCAAACCGGAGAGCTGAAATCGCAAGCAGATACTACAGATTAGAGGTTAGAAATTAAAACATTCAAAACAAAATTTCCAAACAAGATGACCGTAGATTCGATTGGTAGATTGTGGATTTCCACTACGCACAGCAGGTACAAGCAGGTACGTCGCTTATTCCAAGAAATCGACCGTGAAGCAAGGGTACATTAATTGAAGATCCCAGTAAAAAAACTACTTTACGAATATACTGCAAGGCTGGACCCGGACCAGCAAAACATACCATGCCGAACCATCGAGCAGCTCGCATTCGTAACGAAATGCTCTTATCCAACTCAGAAAGAGAAAGTGATGCACGACCGGGGCAAGGATTTGGACCCAGACCTATGGTATACCAGGCTTGTCCCCGCCCCACTAGGCTACGACCCGCCCAATCCGATGAATTTGAAAGAAGGATATTAAACTTAACAACTCTTTCTTCGGGAAGGCGATCTGATTACTCGAGACTCTAGACGATAACGTGCTCAACTCCCACGTACAGCAGCAAATAATAGGTTCATCAATAACGTATTCAATGACCTACATACCGACAAATTGAAACAATGTTCACTGTTTTTTAAATTACTTCCATTAGCCGTTAATTATATTCTCGATACGTTAGAAGCACAAATATAGGCAGCGGGTGGTGGCGATAAAAATGAATGATAACGTTTTTCTCCAACGAACAAGGAACAAGAGGAGTGAAGACTGAAACTTATCCATGTAGCGGTAGCCACGCTGTAGTGATATACACTGACGGTAGCGTCGGCCAGTCGGTTCGCTATTTCGGGACGCGCAACATCGAATGTTCTTTGCACTAAATGGCGTCCTGTGCAGTTATTGCGTGTCGTGGAAACTCAAAACATCAGGAGCGAGCGAATTAAAAAGTGACTGATCGGCGCTACCGTCAGTGTATTAATTGTCACTAAGAGCTGCCGCTGCACGTATGAGTTTTGGTTGACACTCCACTCCATTATATAAATGGAGTGGAGTGTCAACCAAAACTGGTGGCGCCGTGGTGGTTTTTAGGGTTCCGTACCCAAAGGGTGAAAACGGAACCCTATTACTAAGCCTCCGCTGTCCGTCCGTCCGTCCGTCCGTCCGTCCGTCTGTCCGTCTGTCACAGGGCTGTATCTCAGTAACCGTAACAGGTAGAAAGCTGAAATTTTTAACAGAGTGTGTATTTATTTTGCCGCTATAACAACAAATAGGTAAGATTAAAAAATAATTAAAATTAAAGGGGGCTCCCATACAAAAAACGTGTTTTTTTTTTACGATGGTACGGAACCCTTCGTGTGCGAGTCCGACTCGCACTTGGCCGGTTTTTTTCAGATATATGACAGATATTTCATAACTTAATACATTGAGACAGCCGCCTCAATTATATTTGTTAAAATAGTACGTATGCATATGTATATGGTAGGGCCGCAGCGGGCTTCGTAGCACTTAAGAACATTTGCGTTGTCCCTTCTAGAGAAAGCGGTGATTTACGATTTCCGGATGGTTTTGGGGGCTGCGCGAGCGCGGGAGGTTGGATTCGAGTTCGGACAGCGGTGCAGCGCTCAACGTCCCGTGACGCACGCTATCGGCGGAAAACGCAAATTTTCCCAACCTTGAATGTATTCCGATATTCGATCAGTGGTGGTGT
The DNA here is from genome assembly GCA_946894095.1 of Incurvaria masculella. Taxonomy (NCBI): domain Eukaryota; kingdom Metazoa; phylum Arthropoda; class Insecta; order Lepidoptera; family Incurvariidae; genus Incurvaria; species Incurvaria masculella. The sequence goes on from OX335651.1 coordinate 14,872,849, forward strand.
GAACTGTGATAATGCGAGGAAATGAACTGTGACCATGCTTGGGAGTGAATAGAATAATTATAGGGTTGTGATATGAAAGACTGGTTCCTGAGGACATCTACAACTGTACGAGGTGGCGGGATCGTGTTGCAAGCAGATTGCAGAGGATGAGTGCTCTCTTCGTTACACTGTTTATTACTTGAATGATATCATTGATGTAACCGGATAAATTACCGTCGCGCGTTGACGTAATAAGGTGCTTAATTGGGTGCATTCGCGTGACGCTCCAAATTTCGGTACGGAATTTGAATTTCGATTACGGACGGATTTTTCGACGGATTTTACTGAGCGGCGTGTAGAATTTCCCACAGCTCTGTCTGCCCGGATCGGATACAGCCAATTTGCTCAAGGTACATAATTTATAAGAGGTTCCAGAGTGGTTGTGTATGATTTTCCCACGGCCTTGTCCGTTTTGGGGATTGATTCCGCCAATTTTCCAGTGAAGTCATCAGGACAAATTCCCTTTACGTTTTTGTAAGCAACGGCAAATGTGTTCACGAGAGAACGCGGACTCGCGCTGAATGTGTTTTCCCGCGCTTACGAGGACTCTTTAGCTAAAGTCGACAGGGGCCCCAAGGAAACATAGAATAGTTCTAGTACCTAAGTTAGCATAAGATCTTGTTTTGTATAACTGTGTAGGCTTGTAGCTAGTGTCAGGAAGTCAAATGTCTTAGACCTAAGATAGCTGACATGACTCGGCCGATGACAGACATGACATTAGGCGCCTGCCCATAGTCCCTCGCCTCTACGTGGCGGCAGGTAGAAACGGCCATTCTAAATTGATATATTCTTGTACTCCAATTTCATTCAATTTATATCCATTCAATCATACGAAGAAGTCTAACAGACGGAATGGCGGCCAAGGAGTGACCATTAGTTCAAATCTCCATGGCCCATAACTTACTAGACGATCACATGTTAATAACTTTGGCCAATTCCAGATATTAGTTAATTAAGTAGCAACACTAGACCTTTCTAAGTATGGGCTATGCGAGACTTGATATAAGTTAGCTAGCAGACAGGTTGATTAGTAAGATAAATAAGTAGGATAGTGATAAGGTCGTCTCAACATCTCTTTCGATGATCAGAGTAAAACCAATACTTCTGGGACCTAGATCGGTGAGTTTGCGGGAAAAAATATACTAATATATCTTGATGAATTATATGCTCCATTACGCTTTCAGTAAATTACTTTGACGATATGGGTAAGGCGCTGGAGGAAACCAAAAGGCCCTACCTCCGCCGTTCTGTTAAATTGAGCCATTCATTGCGAAAGTACCACTTCAATCATCCTTTGGTTTAGAATCGACGAAGAGACACCGACAGAATAAAACACAAGCAATTACCATAAAATGTCGTGGGTGCCGGGTTCACTACATTATGTAGACGTCATTGGTCGGCAACATGAGACCATTTAAAGAATATCCTGGCATGGCACATAGTTCCCATGAGGTGTATATATTAAAAAAAATATAAACATTTTGAAAGCTTTACTTCTAGTCTATATTCAATTCCATTTAATTTTAGTATATGTATGTTATTAATATATTTAGTCGTGCGGCTCCGATTAAAAACCAGTACGTGCAAAAATAACGTGAATATTTTATTCCTTTGACTAGTTTATTTGAGTTTATCCAACGACATTTCCACTGCTCTAATCGCTGAGCTATTCCGACGAAACGTAGATGTCAGATTGTTTGATGTTGGCTAACCTTAAATCATTGATATAACGGTTATGTCGTATCTATTAAATATACATCAAATTTGCTTTAACTATAACCTATGATTCTTGACAAAAAGAAACTGATTTTTTATTAAAAGTTTTTTATAATTTACTTGGCTTAAATTGTGGAATGGAACATTTTCATAAGACTTATAGCAAGAGTTTTTTTTCTGATATGGACACACATAGAGGGCGGCGACAAAATGGAATAGTTAACCGCTGCCACTTTCACCTTGCGAGCGAAGTGCCATGCCTGCTAGGGCAATTATTGTAGCGGAAGTGAGATTTTAACGGGGTGTATAAAGACGCCCAAATTAATAAGAACACATAGGCCGGCATTCGTACTACAATAAAGTCTAAAAACAATAAATACCTTTTCATATGTCGATCGATCGTATAGAATGAGTGTAACGCAATCCAGTGAGTTACGATCTGCCAGGTGGCGGCATAGGTGCAGCTCGTTCAAGGCTCGAACATATTAACTGTCTTACTGTGGTGGATTACAATATATAGAACAAGTAAGTAAGCAGGTACAATAAGGTGTATAGGCTGATAGAAGTAACGGCTTAAATGAAAAAAAAAAACTAAACCAAAATTCGGTTTCTCCACATTTCTTTACCGCGGAAACAGGTAAACAGATACGAAGGCGTTGTAAACTAAAAGTTTAAAAACATTGCCAGGAATTTTAAAATGTTAAAAAGCTTATTGAAATCTCAGACGAGTGAGCAGTGGCCAAACTTTTTAAAACATATAGAGACACAGTTTGATCTGACCACACACAGTATTTTTGATTTTACGTATTTCTTGCTATTTACACACCCTCATGGTTCACACAACTTATGAAAATGAAATGTGCAATTTTTACAGGCGTATATTATAATGGATATAATAGTAAAGTTATCAATAAAACAAAAAAATACAGACATACCTATCAGTTGATTGTTTTATGTCATATCTACAGTTTCAGAAAAATATTACTTAATTTGACGGAACGGTGCTAATTACTTAATTAGCACCAATATACGGAACTTGATCAACTAATTCTGCTGCTGACACATTACTTCAAACACTTAAGAGGATAATGAGGTGATCGAGTTCCATACGATGGCTTGTGTCTCTTTCCTCATTCAAATTAAGAAAACCAATTCTGGAATTCAGCATATAAAATAAAATTACACGCCGTTTAACCCTTTACCAATCTTATAAGGCTTGAATCATGAATTTAAGATATTAAAAAAAAAAACGTACAGACGTAGCTCTCAGTTGATTTATTTTATGTGCAAAATTTCAGAAAATATTTCTAAATTTGACTGGGGCAGCCGGCACGAGCCCATTGCATGGAACTCTATCACCTCATTATGCCCTACTTATAGGTTGCAAAGCCTGCACAGTTCGAATGTTCTGCTACCCATATCTGCCAATCGAAACGCTGTGCCAGTAGGAGCGCCCTCTCTCGACTTGCACAATAGGTAAGGCGGTAGTGTAATCAGCCAGCAACTTAAAGAGGTCAACTCGCTATCGCGATATCGACTGTCCGCGTGGATCAGTTGCTGTGCACGTTTCTAAGTTTGGATTTCTTATCTGGCACTTATCGACTTCTGTGTAATATCACTGAATTTCATAATAACAGTTCTTACAGGCTGCATTATTGTGTAGTTGTCAATTGGGCTCAAGCGGCAATCTTAAAGGTCGTTGGTCATGTCAGCCTCGGTAGCTCAGTGTGCGACGCCTTACAATTCGATAAGCTGGGGAAGCACCCCTGAGGGCGGTTAGGTTCTGGATGGGTGACCATTTGCAAACGTTGAGGCTGGCCGTGGTTCGGATTCCACGTAAAACTGTAAGTCCCCTTCCTTACTTACTAGGTGGTCGGGTTATGGCAGGACATGGCATGGCACCTAGTTCCCATGTGGTGTGCTATTAGCCATCCATGTCCAGTTACATAAAAAGATGTATCTGCTGGGTGAAACGGCTCTAATTTTGTTTAACACCTGAAATTCATGCACAATATGTTATTTTTTTAAATCCCGAAAACAAAGTACAATAAATCAAATTATAATTTCAAAAATGGACCGTTTTGTTCGATAGGAAAAATCCATATATTTGTATTATTAGTACCATACAAAGTAATCAATGACAAAAGTTAGTATGTATTTATGAGTTTAGGGAATCTATACTACGTTGCATACGACTGTTTAAGTAGCAATGATAGAGAAAAAGATCATGATAAGATCATGAATAACGCAGAGAACACAATGTTACCAGGTACGGGCATCATTTGATATCTGAGTCCAGAGTTCAGCAAACAAACGATAATGGCGATCCCCGGAAGCATTGAGTTTGCGTTAGAGTTCATTGTTGCATGCGCGCGAAAATCGAACGCGACGAAGCGAAATTTAGGTTTTTGACCTGTTCAGTCTACTTTTTAAAGTGAATTAATTTATGTTTTGCGCTTATTCACTACATAAATTGCACCACAAAAATAAAATTGTCTAAATCATTTAGAGTTTCCAAGCGCCAGCTTGAAAACCTCGTAGAAACCCAGTAAATAGGTGTTTACAAACATTTTTTTTTGAACAATGTAAGGAACTCTTTAGAATTGTTTTACGGTCATACACTAGATAAGAGTCTAAACTTTGATATTTCTTTGGTGTTAACTCTTAACCGACGCTGAGATTAAACACCAAACCAAAATATTGGAGATTAGCGTCATATGGAACCGGGTTAGATGCTTAAGGTGGGCCATCCGGCTCAAATCCCCATACAAACGGGGAAAGAAGCTCACGCCCATATTTTTTGTCAGAGATCCCAAATTTTTCTCAAAATAGCTTTATTTGATCGAACTAGATGTCTGATGACCGTTGGCATTGTGGCGCGTTTTATACAATAACTTTGGAGGTGGATTACGCAATGATAAAGTAAGAACATCTTAAAATTATTACTCATCAGACATAGCTTATTTAATAAAGATTTATAATCTTTTTGGTTTTTGTTAATTTTGTTACTACAGCGGTCGTGGTTTACTTTTAGCTATAAGTCGTTTTGAAATGAAAATTTTCGTAAATTTTACCAAATCTTACACTATGCACATTGTCTTTTTCTTTGAAACAGAGAAGGTCCTAGAGCGCAACAGCACGGTTTTTTACAGTGCCCGCGAATGAGTTAGTCCCGCCGGGTTGGGCCACCTTAATGAATTCATTTCAATTGGAGCGAACAACCAATCAACTGAAGGATGGAATAATGTTGCTATGTAATTAGAGCGCTTACTTCAAGAAAGCATTAAGTCAGAAAACGTTGTATTGAGATTTTTCACATATTTTATAATATGTAAATATTACGCTATCTTTGGACCTTGTTAGTGTTTGATAAAGTGTGTGACGCTAAAAGATCAGCGGAAAAAATTTGGAACAAAATTGCATCATTAAATGGAATTAGTCAAAACAGTTTTTTTTTACTTAATGAATTCTTGAAGTAAGCCCTCGACTATAACTATATATAGTTATATATATATGATTCATTTGTCTTATAGATAGACAGATCTTATCAGAGTTATATATATGTATATAATTATGAAGGAACAACTTTTTTTAATTCAAATTATCATGTATATATCGCATCGCGCCCAGTAATGTAATTAAGTATTAATTATATTTTCAAGAATTCTAAAACATTGAGTATCACTCATTTTGAATGGAAGAGAAATAATATATGTAGACTCTACACATAGAGCAAGAAATATAGACAATTTTACAAGACTCTTCTTAAAACAAACTATAAAAACCAGCCAATTGCAATGGCCACTCACACACGAATCTAACACAAAAAACACGTTTTTTGTTTTGGCCCCCCTTTATTTTATTATATTTTTTTAATGTCATCTCTTTGTTGTTATAGCGGCAAAATAAATACACACTATGTGATAAATTCAGTTGCCTACCTATTACGGTTCATGAGATACAGCCCTGTGATAGACGGACGGACGGAGTGTCATACAAAATCTGTCAGTTTTCCGTCAGATTGAGGCTCCTTATTTTGCGCTTCGTAATGGGCCGCTGCGCCGGACCGTTTAGAGAAAGATAGGTTCAGAAAATAGGAGAGCCAGCAGCGAAACACACATAGCCGCGGATTCATAAATTTCAGAGACAATACAATATCCAACGTTAATACAATTACATTTCAAGGCGCTATCTCTTGGAAAAATAAATTGACAATGTTAGTTTGAAATGCTTGATGCAGTTTCAGACGCCTGATTATCAGCAGCAAGATCCTATCTTAAACTATCGTAATATCTGTTGCCTTATCATTCTTGGGCTTGCATTAGACACCGAGAGTAATTAATTCGCATCTTTAATTTTGTATATTTTGTTTAATCAACTAGTAGCTCTCTGAGCTGTAGACCTCGCGAGTCTGTCTTTGCATAGCTTAAAAATGCATATATGTTCTCCTTAAAACAAAATCCTATTATTTTCCTCGTATTTTCCTCACTGTATTAAATACCTAACGCTTTAGGTCTCGTCACAAAACTTAAATGCCTCCGCCATTTTGATAAAAATCCAAAAACTGTAACGACAAGAAATCCATATGAATATCGAACCTACTCACAAAATTTCATGAGAATCGGTTCAGAAATGCGACCTGTAGAGAACAGCGGACAGAAGAAAGTATTTTTGCCCAAGCTAAAACAGAGACACTGCGCTCGAGCTTCGCGTTTACTTTTACATTAAACATTACTGAAATTGTAATTCTTGGGGCTCGCATGAAAACATGAATGGGATTCAAATGGCGCTTTTATATAGTTTTTCCAGAGTACATAGACCTTATAACCCTGATATCACCACCTCAAATCCGATGGTTAACTTTCGTTTACATTGCATATTTACATGGTGTAACCGAAAGATGTGGTAAAAACGGCCGTTAGTCTACCAGCACACTAGTTCGATGGTAATGCCTCGGTTCAAGAACAAGTTTCTTCGTGTCGTGCCATGTGATTACAATCGTTGGTCCATGGACATGTCGTCGACCCATCCGATAAATAGCGACCTCATGACAACCATTGACATTTCAATCTCGTGACATTGGCCGAGTTATGATCATGCATGCACCTGTGTAGTCAGTGCATTTCTTAACCGGTAACGAGTCTACGGTACGGCTGATGCATCTTGGATGCTAGTGCTTACGGATTTGGTTTGAAATTAGTTTGGCTGATAACACCTTTGGATTCCCTTTTAAAAATGGACTACCTAATCACTCACTTAATTGTTCGAATCACGTTCGAATCGCATCTACACACTTAAATACAAGTTAATTTCGTCATTTTTCTGATATTTGTATTGTATTGTTTTATTGCATTCATAGGTAGGTTACCTGTAGGTAACATGTCAAGAATCGTTATGCTAGGTCTATGTCAAAAATATAAATGTCGCATGATCTATTTCCATGCTTATAAGAACTGGCAAACATACTTTGCCAGTCACAAAATAAGTTCAAAACTTAATTCAAATTTAAGTAGTTAATTAATCAATACCACCGCTCACAAGAAAAACATAAGGAGAAACGTAAAAAATATACATAAAAAAACAAACGTGATAGATAATAAAAAAGTGTGTTTAGTATCTAGAGTGAAGGAAGGCTACTGTAATAGAAAACCAGAAAATGGCGAGTCAGCCTCGCACACCAAGGGTTTCGTACTTTTTTTCCACTTGCATTTATTTCAAGCAGTTTTTCCAAAAGCCGTTTTTTTATGGCTCGATTTTTTAAGCTGAATAAAAATCTCCAGAAGATCGTAGACCTAAAATAATTAACATTAATTTCAATTTAAGATCTCCACTCATTCCTGAGTATAGGGGTCTTAACAGATAGACAGGACAGTGAAGTAATTATATTTATTATTTTAAGTGAAACTGAACTTTAATCTGTACATAAGACTTCGAAAGTCTTATGAAAGTATAATGACAGGCAATGCTCAAAATCAGATCACATCAAATATAGTATTTTTATTCACTGCTTTAGGGCCGAGTGCATGAAATGACAAAAAATGAAAATCAACGTCAAAGTATGATCAAACACGTCACTTTGTGTGGACAGTATGGAAGGAACTCTATGCGGATCACTAAAAGTGACGTGTTTGAACATTGATTAACTCGGTCGTCTCTTCGTGCAACCGGGGCTTAATCGTCTGACTATTTATTGATAAATTAACATTTAAAGTTTGGGATGCAGACTTTGTTAATATAACTTATACAGATAGCACGAGTTAATCTGCCAATATGTAAACAGACAGATGGTTTCCGCGGAATTAAAATCAATTAGTAGTTATGCCAATGTTACTTATAATGAAGCCGATATACTTGACATGATCATGACAGCGCAAGCGCATATTAAAGTAGGTATTACTAATGCACACTTAATCTTGCATTTCCTGTCTTCCAATGTTATCTCATTTCATTGCAACTCCTACACTTGTTTATAATTAGAGAATTATCTATTTGATACACAAATATTTGATGCATTACATTACCAAGGGCCTGACAGATTTTCGAAGTTTACGCGAGCAAGGACTTGGGGGGTTCGCAGTTCTGTGGGCCCGACTTTAAAACCATACATCATAGATTGAATCAATGCTAAACAATATCAGTAGTATTCAGAGTGGAAGCGCTAACTTTAATACCCTGGTATTTACGGACTAAATCGCATTTTGTACGATTAGTCCGGTGATAATCCGCGTATTAAATGTTGACCGTTCGCTCTGAATACGACCCTATTTATTTAGTTACTTCCATCCGTATCCCTCAATTATCGTGCAGCCTTAGCATTAGAACACACGCCATACTTCTTTCAAATGAACGTGAAATTTGATACTTCCCCTTCCCCTCCTGTCACTCCCTCTGTTGGAACCATAGACCAATGACCTGGATGGAACGTGGATGAGACAACTTGCCAAATCGTTATCAGTACGTCAAATCATCATCACACGTATATAAGTAATACGTAACGACATACGTAATACGGCGGCTGGTGTAATGTAAAACACGTGTTTTCCTAAGATGTAATAAAACATAACGTTCGACGTAGGTTGGCGGTTCGACTCTCGTATAAATGTTGGTTTTTCACTTTTGTTGCCAACATACGGATGGCTAGTCACCGCTTCGTTGCTACCCGCATTGAATAATTTCTTCCTTTTCATAACACTATACTATAAACACCTAGAAAAACAAAATTCCCTCATAATATAAATAGGTCACTGCTCATTACTAATACAAAAAACCCGTTTACGATTTATGGTGATTAGTTATGGACGTGTTATAGAGTATTGACCGCGATAAACGCATATATGTTTAATGAATAAATGTAATTTGCATAGCGATCTACATAATATGACAGAGGTAATAAAATTTACATGTGTTACCATGATATTATGCTTAGCGTAGCAGAGCAAACATTTGATTACATTTTAATTTAATGTGCATCAAAAACAATTAAATCAAGGTAAAATGTCTTACACTGTTATTAAATAGCACCGTTGAGGGTGTGATAACACCTGATTGCATTCAGTTATATAAGGGCGTAAGTGAAACAATATGTTATTGTTTATAAAAAATTACTACTACTAATTTTGAGATTTAACTATTGCAATGATGGTCTTACTATATTTGAAACCTGTAACGGCAAATATCTGACGCTCATATTCTATGTATGTTCAAACTTTTTTGTGATATTTAATGGATATCTGCTTAGTACACAAAGCATCAATGACTTACAGTTTTATCTTTAAACTATAGCTAGACTATTAATCTACTTATTCACTTTTTTAATATCGATATTAATTGTGGTCATTTTTAAATATAATTAAATGTCGTTTTACTTACGCCATTATAAAACTGAACACAATCGGCTCATAAATATCTCTTAATAAATATCTTATTGGTCAATCTCGTTTGTCCCGAACAGAAACAAAGGACACCATTCGATCTGAAGGTATTTCGTCAATGATAATTTAGTTATAGACAAGGAGGTCGCGACAAAAATGGTAACGATAACGTAAATGGCTGAAACTGAGTTCACGGGATAAAGTATAACCCTCTGAAGCTAAATGTGTCAGTCTGCCTGTTCCAAGTGGTTGTGTTACGAATATAAGGCGCCTGAAAAAGTAGTCATGGTGACAAAAAATACATATGATAAAGTAAATGGATGCAAATGACGAAGCATGAAAGTATCAATACATAGTTGCTTAGCAATACAAAAACTGAACAAATAATTGGTTGCATTTAGTAGTTATAGGCGATTTAGGTTACAGATATAACTTTAGGTATATTTAGCTAAGTAACCGTCGTATTAAATTAAGTAAGCCGGTTATTGTTGTATAATTAATAGGTATCAATGTTAATCAGTATATTCAGCAGGTACATACCAGCATCTATTTTGTATAGCCAATCTAGAAAACGCAACCACTTGGCACGGGCAGACCGACATATTTAGCATCAGAGGGTTGGTCTCTAGCCTGTGAACCCAGATTCAGCCATTTACCTTATCATGACGTTGACCTCCCGGAATATTAGGTAACAACGAATGGCTAAAACCACGATTCAACTTTCTTTAATGTAACCGTTTATGTTACAGATATTTTTATTAAAAAACGGGCCAAGTGTCCACTTTTTTGTCCACATAAATGATATAACACAATTATGATTTCATATCTAAATGCTACTGCTAAACTTATATTGGTAGAACGGTCTAAAGCAAAGAACTGAGAACTACGAGGAAACAACAACCCACAATTTGAAAAGTCTTAAATAATAAATAAATAAACTTAATAACTTAATAACGATTACGATTTCTTCGATTTCTTAATTACGATTTATATTTAGGACGCCGCAGACAACGTGTATCTTACTACTTTAAAATTAAAGTATAAGATATTTTATTAACTACCAACATAATGAAAGGAAGGTAATATTGTAAATGCGATAGTTTGTTTATTCTTCTTAAGGTGGGCCTTCCGGCTCTACTCCCTATACAAACGTGGAAAGAAGATCATGCGCATATTTCTCGTCGGAGATCCAAAATTATCCCCAAAACAGCTTTATTTGATCAAACTAGATGTCTGTAAAATAGTGTTTGGTTTCTAAGTTATAAGGTCCGAGAGTTCGATTTTTTAGCGCGTTTCATGCAATAATTTTGGAGGTGGATTACTCAACGATAAAATAAAAACATCTTCAAAAGATTTACCACCAGACCTAGCTTGTTTCATGAAGATTTATAATCAATTTTATTTTCTTTTTATTTATGACTACAGCGGTCGTGATTTGCGTTTAGCTATAAGTCGTTTTGTAATTTTAAATTTTCGTAAATCTTACCAAATCAAACACTATGCGCATTGTCTGCCTTGTAGACAAGTTGCATCTTCCTCATCACGGAGCCTGTTTTTTTCTTCGAAATTAGACAATGCGCTATTCCCAGAGCGGAATAGCACGGTTTTGTACCGTGCCCGCGAATAAGTTAGTCCCACCGGGAAGGGCCACCTTAAGCGCAGCAACCGGAGCACAGAAACTGCGAAAACCTGGAAAATGTTGAGACAGAAAAAAATAATGCGTGAACAAGGTCAACTAAGTTAACATACATTTTTAAGGGTCGAATCTATAAACCCGTACTTTTGTAAAAGTGTATTGTTATGATTATTATACTAGCCTGTTTTGCTTGCGTTAAGTTTCTGAACCTTATGGAATGAGAACATGAAAAAAAACATGCATAATTTCAGCTAACGTTCTACCAATATAGTTAAAAAATATTCTAGAAAATGATATTTTTGTCATGGAAAAAATGCAGAATTCAGGTCTCAAACGTATTCTTTTTCAAGTTTGCTGCTGATATTGACCGTAACATTATCTACCAATTTAGGTAAGGTTATGTTTAACTTTTTAAAATGTATTTAACGAAACGATTGAAAACCCTGTTTCACCCGTTATGTGGGTTGGTCACATTTCGAAAAATATGTTCCGAGCTGCACTAATTAAGCGACGTCTGGCTCTGGCTATATCATTTCAATCGCAAATATTGGTCGAAAATGTTAAGGTATAAGGATGCTGTAAAGATGTAAGGTCATCAATAAAATATTGTCATCGCTGCATAGTCAGCTGCCTACATAACTAACTAGGTTTATTCTAATGGTTCACAATGGTCAGGTGTCGTCAGTGATTTCAATAACAAAAGAACACTTCGTGCCCTAGTTATCACTGTTTTAACTAGCTCTCATAGAAGTGTGTTCTGCTGCATTTTTTATGATAAATAGTTTATATTAAGCTGGAAATTGTATGTAATTTACTCACTTTGAGACATCTCTGAGACGATGGCGGACCCACGAGTTATTTGCCTGATATTTCTTAGTCTATCGCATGTAAGTATTTACTGAAATAATGTATGGTATGTGAAAAGGTTTACACTGGCAACAGTTTTTCTATTCGCCACTGTTTCAAATGGTTTCAAAAATATCCTAAACTGTTGTCGCAAATACCTTTTTTCGGATTCGCTCCTAAAAACAGAATTATACCTTCAAACTGTTACGAGAATAGGAATAAATAAAAAAAAACATATAAACTAACAATTCTTAGTGTTTTCTGTTCAAATGTTGAAATAAATTTATTTTTCAGGCCTTACTACTTTTTGTTTTAACAATTAAATAATTACATTTAAACGACAATTATGTTAAGCACATGTGAAATATGCTGAGAGCAAAATAATAATGTTTTCTTCCTTTAATTTACTGTTTGTATTACGAGTATTAAGGACATAACAATAACATTTGACTTTAAAGATATAACGTCAGAGTTTAAACAAAGTGTCTCTATATTCAGGTGATCTTGTGCCAGCAAGATGTTGTTCAAGATGCATGGCGGCCTGAATGTTCTCCAACGGAACAGGTAATACTTTAAGACAGTTTACACTTTGTTTATTATGCCAACCATTATGAACATGTTACAACCCTTAGATTAACCCATTAGGCTTTTTGAACAACGAACGGTTTCTCGAATTCATTTCTCTCCCGCACCGCCAGGATATGGAACTGTCTGCCAGCCCAATATGGTCGTAATTTAATTAACCATTTCAAAAACTCCACTTTCGTTTCGGAAATGGAGACAAACGCATTAAGGTAGCCCAACCCGGCGGGCCTAACTCATTCGCGGGCACGGTACAAAACCGTGCTGTTTCGCTCTGGGGCCTTCTCTGTTTCAAAGAATAAGACAGGCTCCGTGATGAGGAAGATGCAACATGTCCACAAAAAAAACATTGTGCATAGTGTATGATTTGGTAAGATTTACGAAAATTTTCATTTCAAAACGACTTATAGCTAAAAGTAAACCACGACCGCTGTAGTAAAAAATCGAACAAAAACCAAATTGATTATAAATCTTGATTAAATAAGCTATGTCTGATGACTAATCTTTCTAAGATGTTCTTACTTTATCATTGCGTAATTAACCTCCAAAGTTATTGTATAAAACGCGTGAAAAATGCGAACTTTCGGACCTTATAACTTAGAAACCAAACACAATTTTACAATGCCAATGGTCATCAGACATCTAGTTCGATCAAATAAAGCTATTTTGAGCAACATTTTGGATCTCTGACAAGAAATATGGGCGTGATCTTCTTTCACGTTTTGTATGGGGAGATGAGCGGGATGGGCCACCTTAAACACACACACTAGAGCACAATCGATAAATAAACGTTAAAATAATCACAGCGGCCCTCGTAACAATTCGAAGTAATGACCTAACCTCTGAAAAACCTCTTGAAAAATGATAGCTGTTTGAATTAATGATATTTGTGTAAAAACATTGTTAAGTAACTATACTTTTTCGTAATAAGCATGTACTTCGCTTTTCCAAGGAATGTGATATGTATGTATGTATAATCGACCGTGAGTAGTTCTTTTTACAGGGCTCTTTCTTTAATTGTGTCCTTGCTTCACGGTCGATTACACGTACACAAAGTATTTGTTAATATTATAAATGAATAGAGTTTCCTGGACAAATGTTAGTCTTTTGATTTCATCTTTCTGATTAACTTTAAAATGTTTATTTAAAATATACCATGACAAAACATTTCATAATGTTCAAATAATTTTATGCAGGTTCATCAGACAACCCCGTCGACGAAGGAGATGTTAAGTGAAAATAAAGATTCAGCTGCTGAAGAAACTGCGACTGGAACTGGTCACAGCCGCGGGGGCGTCCTTACAGTGAAGAGAGAAACGGGGCCCATAGACACGTTTACATCGCTTGGCAGCCTAGGAAGTTCGCCTGGACAAATTGTTCAGAGGGAATCATTCCCAATTCACTTTGGACAATTCATACCGTTTGCTAATCTCATAAGACCGTTTATTTAGCTCAAATCTATTTCAGCAAGATTTGAGTGATATGATACTAAATCTAATGAAACGATTGATTTATTACTTATCTTTATTTTGAAAAGATATGACTGTACCAAATCTGTCACCTGCCGCACACATAGGTATGTAATTTTATCCTATGCATGTAAACAATTCTATTTTTATTGTAAAGTAAATATGATACCAATGTTGTGTTTTACGAAATTCCCAAAATACAGCCCCTATTAATGGATTCCTGACTTATAGGATCCTGGATTGCTTGTCAATTAAACAACGTAATTAGAACTCATACTTTATCTTGTACACGCTTACAGACTTCGTCTATGACTTATCTGTAAATATTGTGGAAACATGTAAGCAAACAATTTTAACTACACTAGGCTGTTGTATAGCTTTTATACGACCTTGGAACTTATCAAATAAAACTAGTTTCGAAATGTACTGCTCCATTTTACTCAAACCCTACTGTTGTGCACCCATGATAATTCAGATGAATAATATCACAGATAAGGTGATCATTGCACCATCTGACAAATACTTGTGGCAAACAACAGAATACTATAAAAGAAATAAGGTACAATAATTTGGTTAACAGTATCTTAAATACTTTGCGTTCGGTGTCTCTTACCAAGTAAATAGATATGGCTCAACAATCAATCTTCATTCTTCTGGCTTTGGTATGAAAAACTGTATTTTATTTATGGTATAAATTCAATTAAAATGCGCTTAAAATCCTAATAATATTATATATTATGAGTTTATCTAAAGTCTGTCTCTTCGCTGTGTCTGAACAACTAAATTAACATATCGATTAAAATTACGAGGTTTCAATAAAAAGAATTTTCTCAGGTGCTACAAATGTTTTATTTCATGCGATCAAAACCATGGCAAAAGCAGTTATAAATTATTTGAAATTGAGTTAAAAGGAATTGAATTTTCCCTAAACATTATTTATTTATTTTCTTTGATTACCTTTTCATTCCTAAGTAAACCATTAGTCAGTAGAGTTATTATCAGTCCTTTTTAGGGTCCCGTCGCATAAAGAGAAAAAGGAACCCTTATGATCTGGCTCTAGTGTCTGTCGGTCACACGCATTTTGTTCCGAATTATAATAATAATATAATAATAAAAATGTTTTATTGAGGCACACAGTCCTAAATACATGAAATATACAGTAATGTACAGTAATTACTAGTCCTTAGCATAATGAGCCTAAAAAATGTATTTACATGATTTACAGAAGAAAAAAAAAAAAAAAATTAATAAATACAAATTAAAATTATAATTAAAATCAAACAGACAAAATCAAACAAATCGACATAGAATAGAAATAAAATAGAGTTATGAAATTACTAAACAATTCATATAATGTCAAGAAAGAGATAGAGATTAAAATACACAGTACTATGTTTACATTAAAATTTTTACATTTAAAATTACATTAAAGCATGCATTAACAGATTAAAACAAAATAAAATCACAATAATATAAATAATCAGAAATACATTTAACAATCTTATTATTCGATGATGCCACACGCTCCAGAAGAGACGCTTTAGATTTGCGGACGATGGCAAAGAAGTCGTCAAGCCGGTTTTCCGCGAACATGCCAGACGCACTACACCGCCACGGCAAGCGCAGCAAGCTGCGCAGAGCGTTATTATACTGCACCCGCAGCGAGTGCAGTGCTCGCTGCGTGTACTGGCACCATAATGCAGCGGTATAGAACGCCTGACAGTACGCTCGGAACAGTGTAATCTTCACCTGCCTGGAGCACTGCGAGAAACGACGGGCGAGCATATTGCTTCTCATCGCAATTGCGCGGCGCTGCCGTTCTATATCTTCATTGTCTGTCAGTCTGTCTGTAATTACGTGCCCTAAATATTTGAATTTTGTAGTAATTCTCAACGGAGAATCACGCAAAGTTATTGGCGGGATATTGTCAGGGCCGCCTCTGTATTTGAAGAGGACGACCTCTGTCTTCCTCACGTTATATATAAGGCCATGTTCCGCTGCATACCGCTCACAGATACTCATCAGGGTGCGCATACCCTTCACAGAGGGGCTGAGTAGGACCATGTCGTCGGCGTAACTGAGACTATTGACACAAACATTACCTAAATGACAACCGACTCCGGCCCCACTCAGCTCCTCTATAAGCCCATTCACATATAGATTAAATAGATCCGGGGACGTCAGTCCACCCTGCCTGACACCGCAACGAAGCCGATATTCCTGCGACAGCGCATCACCCCATCTCACCACATTCACCTGATTTCCGTACCAGTATCTCAACAGATCAATGAGCTCGTCCTGAACCTCAGTCGCCTTCAGTTTTTTCCACAATATATCATAGTTAATTGTGTCGAAAGCGCGACTAAGGTCCAGGAAGCATCCATATACAGATGTCTTTCTGTTCAGGTAGTACCTTAATGTGTGTTTGAGCGAGAGGATGGCCATTTCCGTTGAGAGACCGGGACGGAAACCAAATTGTGCATCGTTCAGGTTTAGGCATTTATATAGTTGCGGTTGTATTATTCTTTCCAGTACTTTAGACATAACAGTAGCTAGAGAAATGGGACGATAATTTGAAATGCTGGAGACGTCCCCGGTTCTGTTCTTAACTATAGGAACGACTACCGTTCTCATGAAATCATCTGGTAGGTATCCGTGAGCGATACACGCGTTAAATAGTATCGACATTTTGTCAAATAACTTCGGACCAGCGTACAACAGGTGCTCCAAGCTAAGCGAGTCGTGACCAGACGACTTCCCGCGTTTCATTTTACGCACAGCCGCGGCTACGTCATCCGGGGTACAGTTCAGGGACAGCTGTGGTAATGACATCGAGGCGGTTGTGCCGCCCCTCATCCCCTCACCGCCCGATCCGCTCGCCACCCCGGCTGACTCAGCAGCGGCTCCGCCACCTCCAACGACTTGCATATTCTGCAGTGGGCTCTGGACTTTGAAATGTTCTGCAAATTTCATTGCAATATCTTTCTTACATTGTGTGCTGTCAATACAAAGCGGCAGATTGGGACTACCAGTGGCCTTGGTGGCTCTCCAGAACTTACCAAAATCTTTGTTGGCTCTGTGGTTTGATATTATGTCCATTCGTATTTGTTCGCTATGCTTTTGTGTCCATTTTAATTTATTTCGGAACAGTTTACGACTTTCAGTCATTTCTTCATAGACTCGACCCTGCACCGGCCTTCCATGCAACAACCAGAGTTTATACTTGAGACGAGACGATTCGTGAAACTCACGCACATGAAAATTCCAGCCTACGATTGTTTTTCCCGGTCTTGGTTTCTTTAGTACGTAGCTCTGCCTAGCAGAGTCCTGTAATGACTTTACAACACCTTCGTAAAGTGCATCGATTTTACTTGTACAGCGCTCCCGGTTATTGCAGTGAAAATCGGAGCAGGCGCTTGAAATATTAACGTTTGATAACAAGTCCTCAGAAAGTTTACAATATCTATTTATTTGTTCCTCTGTTCGGTAGCCCCATCTAACCTTGTCAGTTTGAGTCTCTGTATTATCTACAGCTTTCTTAATAATACAATTAAGGTCTAGGCAAACGATTAGCGGCAAGTGATCAGACCACGTAACATCATTAATTATATAGCATCGCGTAACTGTGCGCCACGCAGCGTCAGTGACGATACAGTGGTCTAGCCAGCTCGTTGTACCATGTGCATCACTAACATACGTGAAAGAACCACTATCCACACCTAACAGCCGCACATCAGCACAAAACCACTCTTGTTCGTCACAGTAGCGATCCAGTTCACTAGCGAACACTCCACTAGTAGGTCGCGTATTGAAATCACCGAGTAGAATAGCACACTCATTTTCGGCCGATTCTATGATTGCGCTTACCACACCAAGACATGATGTAAATTCAGGCACATTGTCATCACACTCCGTAGGCATGTAGACTGAGAAGACAGTGAGCGCCCCTTCGGCGCACTGTATCTGGGCAGCAACGACGCGCGTGCAGTCTGTGGGAAGGGGAACAACCTCGGCGAACACGGCTTGGCGCCATAATAGAGCGACCCCACCATAAGGACGGCCCTTCAAAGTGCCTGCTGAAGTATCCACCGCGGACACGCCGTGGTAGCCGAACGCTGGGTCCACCTCTCGTAGAAAGTCTATGTCGTCGGGCAGCAGCCAATGCTCCTGCAAGGCGATCACGTCGTATTTTTTGCACAACTCCCTAACATGTGGTAGAGACCGCTTTATTGAACGGCAATTAAAGCTGGCCATTTTTATTTCACGTTTATGTGTGTTATTCATCATGCAGAGATGTGAGATGGTTGACCGGGCCCCTGGGACCGTCGCTGCTCTCGGTAACGCCTGAACACAATATCGCCTGGCCATAGTTCCGCATTTAGAAAAAGCGAGATTTTTGCTCCAGGGACCGTGACTTTATATGCATCAAATCGTGTACTGCCATGCCCGCTTATTTTCTCGACGTCTGCTTCAATACCCGTCTTGTGCTTAATGTAGCCAGATATATCGCTCGAAGTACACTCGCAGCTGACTCGTGATACATATAACGGGATGTACCGCTCGGCGGCTTAAAATTTATAGGGGCAATCCGCCCCAATAACAGCTTTTCCCTTCATATTTGTATATCTATACTTTTTCCGTTTGACTAACGTCCAACCTTCGTTTTGTGCATTAGTATTTGTATACTGCTTATCGGACTGTCTCCTTACTATGTCAGCCAAAGTCGGCTTCGTCATTTGTTGGGTCGCTCTGACGGCCTCTGCAGCCGAAGGCGGGGGAGGGGAAAGCGGTGTGGGGGGCAGCATCGGTTGCTCCCTACCCCGCCGCCGACCTCCGCGTCGTTTCGTGGCACGATCCGCGCACGCCTCGCTCTCGTGCGCCGCTGGAGTGCAGGTCGGCGGCACGGGTGGAGGGGATGCAACCGCGGCGGGGGGGGGCGGCGGGGACGGAGACGTCTGCTGTGACGATTGCCTCGCGCTCTGCGGGTAGATTTTCGTTACAGTGCATGTCATCATTCGGTTTGGTTTGGAGCGATGTTATTGTTTTTGGGACCATTGTCAGTTGTTCTGCTGTCAATGCATTAATAGATCGCTTTAGTTCCGCTATTTCTTCCCTCATGAGGCGAAGATTATCACTTGTATGTCCGTCACCATGTCGCTGGTCGTGCCTAGTCGACTCTTTAAGAGCAGAAATATCGTTTTTGAGAAGGGTCAGGTCCTTCAGGAATGCGGTTACATCCACATGGTCGAAAGTCACCGGCGGCAGTTTCTTTAGATTTCGCGCCACAAATATTGGCAAGTCGCTACATTGAATTGGATGGAAAAGGCGGACAATTTTGAATCGCCGCTTCGACCATATTTTCATCCAATGCAATGGTACCGACCCGGAAGGGGCTTAAACCCTACCACCTAGTAGGGGAAGGGGTCTTGCAGTTTTACATGGATTCCGAACCACGTAGCAACTCGTATTCCTGACGAAATACTGTTATCTAACTCAGAAATAGAAAGTGTTGCACGGGGCAAGGATTTGAACCCAGACATATTTTGCATGCTAGGCAACTCCCCACGCCATTAGGCTACGAGCCGCTCAAAACATTCATTTACAACTCGTAGTTGTAAATGATTAAACTAACGACTAACGACTAAAATAATTACATTTGCTTACACGTCATACTTACTGCGAAAAAGCTACATTTCTGAAGCTCTAACTTCGTATGAAATTGTGACACGTTCACGTTTGACCGGTTTCTCTTTATTTCAGGCCAACTTCGTCCTTTGCTCCTTTCCGGAGCTTCCCAGTCCTGAAGGACGTAGCGCTGCAGGTGAAATGTTCACGAGTACCAGGTTAGTACATTTCTAATATTTATCATACTATAAAACCTAAATCTAAAACATAAATTGTAGAAAATTCAATTCCTTACAAAATTAAGAAGAACACCTTTATTACTAAAACGCACCAAAAATAAGATCCAAGCGAAAATGTAAAGAAAGGGGAAAGGGAGGGAATTGTGAATTTTGCATTTAAACACCAAATAACCGAGCAAATAACCATACATTACCAAAACATTTCAACCTTTTGTAAGATCTCTAAGTATTGTTTACTGGAATTTATGTATTATTAATCCAGTAAATAGAGATACTTTCATGATACTTTATTCACACTCTACTTTGCATTGAAGGAAATTTAATTTCCATGTAAAATCGTACACTACTTAATGATGTTCTCTGTGGGACAGCATAAAACCTCAACATGTTGTTAATATTCTATAAGAAAAAGAAAGAACAATTATCAAGTAGATGAATAGGTTTCTTACGACACTTAGACACATTAATGACGTCACACACCTGAGGATTAATCAAGGCGGTAATTTCATTATGCACGTTCACAGTAATTACACCTCATAGCTTTGTTCTTGGATTAATATATCCACATCTCGTAGTTTGTACTTGTAGACGAAATTAACGGCCTTAAATATTTGAACGTTTCTCTTGTGCTTTAGCAAAACACCTTTACCTATAACGGCGTAGGGGATTAAAGTTTAAATTACCAGACGTACAAACGGCATCAGACTAGACGCCACACCTTGGACTTTGGACAACATACGTTTTTAGGCTTCCGTACCAAAGGGTGCCAACGGAATCCTATTACTAAGCCTCCGCTGTTCGTCTGTCCCTCTGTCCATCCGTCCGTCCGTTCGTCCGTCTGTCCGTCTGACCGTCCTTCCGTCCATCCTTATGTCACAAGGCTTGTATCTCATTAACCGTAATGTATTTATTTTTCTGGTATAATAATAAACAGGTAAAATAAAACAATATAAAAATCTTGTACGATGGTACGGAACCCTTCGTGTGCGAGTCCGAGTCGCACTTGGCCGGTTTTATTTTCCTTGCAAATGCCAATGCCTACTGTGGCGACGAGGGCTCCGTACATTGTTAACTAGTAATCGGTATAATTAAAGTGAAAATGACTCGAAAAATGCCACGTATAAATTGAAATAGAATATGTCTTTAACTATACTACACTAAATAAAAGTTATCCATTAATTACGAAAACAAAACATAGAGAAAAATTTGTAAATAAATATCAAAATAGTTGGTGGATGAGGATGCTCTTAATAACAATTAACATCAAATGCCAAATCAAAAATGGAGTTCGGCGAAATATCGAACTCTGGAAGACAAACATTTTAGTCACATGTCTTTGATTTTAATTGATACTTTGATTTTAGTTTTGTGTCTTGGTTTATCTACATCATAGGAGGATGCTAAAAACCCAGAACTGACAGAAATAAGTCTAGAAGATTTATTAGATTAAAGTGTTGAATTGTTACGTACTTAAAATTGTCAAAATTGATATATATAAAACTGCATCTCGTCGTATATAATCGTACGGTTAGTACGATTACTCGAAGGTTGTTGCTATATAATAGGTAGGTTAATGTACATTTTTTGTTTAAAATGCTAAAATGCGTTTTGAATATTAGAACAAAAAAACTAACGGTAAAGTAAAATATTTCATTCACAGGGGGCTCATAGATAACGTCGTGTCGAACCTCCAGCTGTCAGCAATTGATGCAGGACACGCCGTTGGCAACTTCACGGCCGGTATAAAGGAGAAGGTGGAAGAGTTTCAGGACCAGCTTTCCGACGATGCGGACAGAGTGCGCGAGACAATCTGGCAGGCCGTCGCCAACGCGACGAGCAACGTCGTCGGTGTCGGCAATGGCATTAGGAACTGCATTTTGGTACGACTCAGGGGAAAACATAGCTTTTGGTGATTGACATAATGAAGGAGTGGAGGTAGAATGCTAAAGGTCAGAATTTCAGAATTCGGGCTAGAGAAGCTACTGAAGAAACGAGCTGACGACACAAACAGCATCTTGTCATCATCATACATGGTATCATCGTTGTGATTTATCATAATCTATGTGATTTGCGTAATTACATAACGCTATGGGAATGTCTTCTGCGGCATTCGGTAAGGAAGCTAAGTAAAACTATGTAATGTAAGTCACTGAATAGGGTAATGAATTGCATTATCCCATTCAGTGGCTATTATTTGGATACGTAATGCGCGCTTATTCATATCAGATTATTTCAATTATCTGACTACCAACAGCATCGCCATACAGAGAGGGAACAGTGTACTGGGCACAAATTATTTTAATGCATAGGGTATTTTGTTAGCAGGTTATGACTAGTTTGATATGTTATTTTTACTTCGAAATTGTAATTTAGTTTAATAACGTGACTGCCAATCAGTTGTGTTCTTTTAGTTGTTTCATAACCTTCCAAGATTTTATCTTTCATTTTCATTTTTCAGATTTTATCATATTTTATGTGATCTGAAGTAAGGTATTGTCAGTGGTCTAAAGTAGATCGTAAAGATCTTAAGTAATAGTTTATAGAAACAAGGAATTGTCACAGGAACGCAAGAAAGCAGCAGAGGTTGCTTTGAACGACGTGGTGTACAATGTTACCATTTGCGCTGAAAGTCGCCTCAGCAAGATCAGCGGTCTCGTCTCCGAGCTCATCAATGTCACCAAGTCCGCAGCTGATACCGCAAGCGACGTGAAGCAGCAGGCCATTGAATGCGCAAACGGCACGTCGAATATATTCACCATTGGCACCTGCCTGGGAGGACTTCTGTGGCAAGCCGAAGTGAAGGCCGCTACCATCACTGGGCAGAGCGCGCTATTGGTGAGTAGACAATTTATTTATAGATCTTGTTCCTGAGGTGTTAACGCAAAAAAGCATATTTGGAGCAAAAAATATAACGTTTTGTTGCACGACTTAAAAAAAATTCGTCCTTCCGTACATTTTGTATAGGTATTTACATTTGTTTAAAGTGTTTACAGTGTTGCTTAAGCCTGATGATGGAAAGCCGAGGTGTAGCTCCACTGGTCTACCGAGATTTCCGTTGGATGCCATCACTTGAATCCGGCCTCAGAAAAAAAAATTCTGTTTCAGATGACCCGAATCAACTTATCTCTGGGAGCGCTACCCGCCACTCTGAACATCTGTGCGGCCTCAAAGTTCGCGCAGGCCGCGCTTGGTGCTGCCTTCGGGAACCTCAACCTCGCTCAGTGCTCACTATCTGCTATCACCGGAGGACAATGATTCAATATTCTACTATCCAACTGTTTATTCATCCGATTTTCAGGAGCTTCACCCGGTTCATAGTTGGCCATTCTCACTTCACCGTCATGTAGATATTACGGGACACCTATTTTAAGTATAGTTTTCTAAATATTTATGTTTGCATAATTAGGTTAAATGAAAATGTTTCAACGGACAATTTCCATAGCTATGTTAGAAATTCTTAAAAAATATTTTTTTACGGTAACAATAAAGTAATGTTCTTTGATCTGTACTTTTATTTCTACCTAAATCGTGTGTCATCTAGGTACGATGAACACTAAGCTCTTACATGCTACATTTTACACCGCACCATCACAAAGCATTTCCGCAAACATGTCAAAATCGTAGACATATATGACTTAATGCTGTCTTATAACTCAGGCAATTGGCAAACAAGGGAATTACAACCGTCAACAATTTGTATTCATGCTTTGATAATTCAGCATATTATCTATGCTCACATAGCCCGAGTCATAGAATGACACATCCTAGAAATTCCTGGACGGTTAACTTCGCATTGATTTATTCCGCGATTGAAATTCAGTTTGGTCCTGATAACTGAATATTTTAGATTATGTTTCGATTTTTTTTATCTGCAGCTGAAGGTTTAGTGAAATGAGATGGAAAATATGTAGGTAAGAAATCATTGTCAGGTTTATGAAACATTTTCGCGGGTGTCCTTTCTGATTCCGATATTCGGTCTCAGGATAACAAGCGGTTGACTAGTGTCCACCATGTTTCTCGAAAATGAAGGTGCGTCTGAATATAATAGGCACACATAATGAGTGGCTGTGTCATCTGGAAATTGCTAGAAGGCCTAAGGCACGGACCTAAAGCCACTAAAGTAGTTTCTTCACAACGTTTTTTCCTTCACCGTTATATGTGAACTACTATTACTAATCCAACTCTTAGGGTGGAGTACACCATCTCTGGTTAGTATTATAGTTCATGCCGATCTATCCTCTTTCTTCTTCAGGCGAAAAATAAGGATAGATATATTTTTATTTTATTAGGTATGAAATTGCCTTACCTATGAAATTGCCGTTTCCACAAACTTAACACTTTGACGTGGCTAACTTTTATTTGCGTAGGAATTTAAAATTCAAATATTTTCCGTTATAAGAATTCTCAAATTCAGTTGTTCGTTTGTTATTTTCGAATATGAATTTCTTTGTGGCACCAATGCAGCACAGACTGCACGCAATATCATCGACGTGTATGGACAGGTACCACAGGTACTGCAAGTGAACGCACTCTGCGTTTTTGGTTTGATCGCTTCTGTTCTGGAGATTTTCATCTCACTGATAAGCCCCGTGGCCGATAACGATGAACTGAAAGCCATAGTTGAATCAGATTCATCACAAACCATTCAATCAATAGCAGCAGCCTTCAGTGTAAGTGATAAAACTATACTCATTAATTTACGTCAGATTGGAAAGATAAAAAAGCTCGGAAAGTGGATACCGTATGAACTCACTAAACAACAACAACAAAATCACTTCGAAGCTTGTCTTAACTTGTTGAATAGGGAATTCTCAATGAGGGAACTTTCAAGAACGAATGTTTTGGTAACCCGTTGGAGTATCGAACCTATCGGGCGAGAAGCGCGGCCCTCGAACCCTTTATGTATAGGTACCCAGGTTTATAGCATTTAGATGGGAAATTCGTTTACTTGACACGAAAACATAAAGGGAGAAATAACCTTCAATTTGGACCAAGCTCAAATGAGACAAATATTGACGCAGTTATTCGTAGAACAGTTACATAGATAAAATCGCATAATCATAGGTGTTGAGCCGTTTGCTAATAAAGATAGCTAGGGACTACATAAAAGGAAACAAAGTCTCAGAATTTCTGCAGTCTCGTGTACCATCACTTACGCAATAGTTAACGAAAACGAGTAAAGTACCAGTTTACGTACGGGTATTTTGCAGCATCCAGTATAAAAGATGGGAACGGCTAAACTATTTATGCTGCTAGTTGCTGCAGTTGCATTGGTAAGTATTAGGGTTTCGTACCCAAAGGGTGCTAACGGAACCCTATTACTAAGCCTCCGCTGTCCGTCCGTCCGGCCGTCTGTCACAGGTAGGCAGCTCAAATTTTTACAGAGTGTGGATTTAATTTGCCGCTATAACAACAAACAGTTAAAAATTTAATAGAATAAAAATCAAAGGTGGTACCCATCCAAAAAACGTGATTTTTTGTGTGAACGTGTGTTGCACGATTGTACGGAACCCATCGTGCGCGAGTCCGACTAGCACTTGACCGGTTTTATTATATCTCAATTGGATGCGAACAGACGGATTCGTATTAAGGCGTGTGTCTCTTGTAGCTCAGCGTTGGACTTTCTACTGCGCTTCAATCGTCGGATGCTGTCCAGGTGCACAGTCGTCAGCGTCGAGATCTCCACGGAATCACCAGGCAAGCGCTCGATTTGACATTATTTTGAAATTGTGATTGCATCCCTCGTAACACTATCAATTTTACTGTGAACTTAAATAAAATCCATGCAGATGTGTTTGCAGAATAAGAGTCCGAATGAGTTGAACTCGAATGGGTGGAATGCACCAATTCTGGATATTGTTGCAGTTATGGTACGTCCTTATTTTTCGCTTGAAGAAGAAAAAAAATAGACCTATAATAAAAGTGACCATAACTGTAATCAGAGATGGTGCACTCCAGCCTATACATTATATTATTGATTGTTAATGAAACAAAACATTTACATTGTTGAATCATTTGTCATTATATTTTACATTCGTAAAAACAGTTTCGTTACGAATCTGAGTTGCTCCATGGTTCGGATTCCAATAAAACTGTTGGACTCCTTCCCCTACTAGGTGGTAGAAAAAAATAATTAACAAAAAAAATAACCGACTTCAAAGAAAAAGCACTATAATTTCCAATATAATTTAAAATAATTTCCATTTTTGTAGTTACGATTTCTGTTATTTTTTGAGTCGGCGTCAGCCGGGCACGCGCTGCGCCAATCAAGAGAACCTAACCTAACCTAACCTAACCTAACATTGGCTGACACCGACTCAAAAAATAACAGAAATCGTAACTACAAAAATGGAAATTATTTTTTACTTTTTAGCGCTTTTTCTTTGAAGTCGGTTATTTTTTTGTTAATTTTTTTTTAATTTGTTTATTTTTAAGTGAATCTGAAGTACACTTACTAATTAGTACACGTCCTTTCCAATAAAAAAAGAATCACCGAAATCGGTTGGCGTTATATTGAGTTATTCGTCCATTTGTCGCGCACATCTTAATACAAATTTAAGACTTTTATGATTTTCTCATGGATATCATTGTCAGAACTTAACCAAATTAAAATGGGACCACTTGGGAAGCACTAGCTATCATTTAAAAAAATAATCATCAAAATCGGTTCACCCAGGCAAAAGTTATAAGGTAACAAACATAAAAAAAAAACAAAAAAAAAAACATACAGACGAATTGATAACCTCCTCCTTTTTTTGAAGTCCGTTAATTAAGCCCACCCAGGTTGGTGCCATCTCAATGGATGAAAATATGATCGAAGCGGCAATGAAAAATAGCCCGTGTTTTTCATTCAATTCAATGAAGCGTGCTCATAAAGGGAAGGTCCTGGCATGGCACTGAATAATTTTCGGGAATGCGGTGTGTTAGGCTTAATAGTATTAGGTATGGTATTAGCCATCCATGTTCAATTACATAAAAAAACTATTTGTTTTTCAAATTTGAGATAAAAATTTGAGATTCATTACGAATGAGGGAAATTCAACCTATCGAGCATGCTTCGAAAGTAAAATATTTAACATTACATCAAAGAGCAATAAAACAAATTAATGATTTTCTCCATTTCAAAATTGAGAATCAGTCGATTTATTAAAATATAATATTTTTTAATTACAGGACCCTTATAAATGAGCTCGTAGCAAATCTGCAGCAGTCGTCCGCAACAGCGCTCCAATCCATTACCGACTATACCATTGCGCTCGGCAAAGAAAAGCAGCTGTTCGTCGAGCAACTGCTCCAAGACATCGGAAACCTCCAAGCTTTGGTGCAACAGGCGGTGGACGATGCACAAATCAAGGCACTCGGCGTTGCAATCGCTGTCTACGAATGTGTTGAGGTAGGTGTGTTTGATTCAAGAACGTTAAAAATAAAAGGACTAGAGACACGCCCGGTAACCGCGTCGCCGAATATTTGCCTAAAGAGTCAGTCGACATACGACGATGGTCGACTCCGCTGTAAAATAAAATGAAAGTCTGTTGCATATATTAACATTTGTGGTTATTGATAATTTTAAAATTAAAATATATATCTGTCCTTATTTATCGCCTAAAGAAGAAAGAAGATAGATCTATAATAACCATACATCTACTATTAACCAGAGATTGTGCACTCCAGCTAAATCTACCAAACAATAAGTACCAGTACCGTAAAATATCTAGTCACAAGTAAATATGTTTAATCTTGCTTACTTATTCAGCAATCAAAATACCTACTGAAAACCGTAAATATGTTTTTATCTTTAAGAAAATCACTATGGCATGCACCAACGAGAAAATAACCTCTATTTCTCGCTGTTATTCACATATGAAATGACCGATAATCGAATCACATATTTTGTGACTTAACATAGATGCTGAGAGCTTTATTATTATGTTATTGGCTTAGAGAGATTTAACTGGTTTTAGTAGCGATTACAAGA
The DNA here is from genome assembly GCA_946894095.1 of Incurvaria masculella. Classification (NCBI taxonomy): domain Eukaryota; kingdom Metazoa; phylum Arthropoda; class Insecta; order Lepidoptera; family Incurvariidae; genus Incurvaria; species Incurvaria masculella. The sequence continues at coordinate 14,900,847 of OX335651.1, forward strand.
ATAGAACCTAGAATCATAGAGATCTATCTGAAGTACTTTGCAGTAACTATGTAAATAATGTTTTTGTTTCGAGTTTGATTCTTTTAGATTTTAACGAAACAACATCATACGATACACAATACAACAATAACGTTGTATTATATAACATGAAAAAATATTCAAAAAGCGGTAGCCATCCTTACTCGATTTCATATTCCAGAATGAGAGATCAAACGCCGAACAGCTCTTCAACGATACGGTCACCCAGGTGACCGATTGCGTTACCGATCGAATCGAGCAGTTCTCCGGCCAGCTCGGAGAACTGGCTGAGCTGAGTACCCAGGCCACCGTGGCAGCGGACGAGGCTCTGAAGAAAGCTCAGGAATGCGGAAACAGTGGGAACTTTTTTGCCGTGGGCGGATGCCTGACTGGGGTGCTGGTGGATACTCAAATGACTAGTGCAACGATCTCTGGACAGATCGCTATTCTGGTAAGGTTATATGAGTCTCGCTGGTGGTTTTCCTTAAGTAATAGGAAGAGATTCCTATATTGGAGAGAGCACCAGGTACGATCAAAGCATATTAATTTATTTTCATCTGCATGTTGAAATGTAAAAACAGTAACAAAGATTCTTCTTGTTTCCTACATGGTCACTGCTGTATCATCTCTTTATTCCTGGAGTTGTAGGCAGAGTGACATATTGTATGATCGATGCATATTTATTTTGCTTCTTCTGGAGATTTATATTTCTAGTGGTATTTGATACATTTGTTTTGATGCAAGACCAATATGTACAATCAAGAGCAAACGAAATTAGCCCTGCTTCCTACTAACCATCACCTAGTTTACCTGCAGTTCTAGGTGGAGATAACGTAGCACCATATGGTAAGATAAAAACATATTTATTTCGTGCCGAGTAATGTTTTGTGTTATATTTCTTTACTTCTAAATTAAATGAGCCTTATTTCCTATATAAAGGGTTCGTCATTCTAACTGTTACTAACTTCACACTGCTTCTATTTTCAAAATAATAATGACAGCGCGCCAAATTTTGGTGAAGAGCGGAAACCAATTTGAATTTGATAATAAATTTTCGCAATGGATATTAAACGTAACAATATGATCGAAAATCACAAGCATTCCGACATTTACGTGTGAACAAAACGTTAGTGCATCGAACTTTACAACCAAACCGGGAGCATTACTAACGCCATGGAAGCGGTTATCCGAAAACAGCAATATCACGAAGCAATAGCTCGAATTTAACGAAATCTTCGCCTGAGTGCTGCAAAATTGGCGAAAAGTCTGAAAATATCCGACTCAAGTATTCGGCGCAACAAAAACTGAAACTGAAGGCTCTACAACATAAAAAGTATAGCATCTTTAGCGCAGAAGGCAGTCCGACTACAAAGAGCTCGAGCACTTAAGAACGGCCCGTAAGCTATGTTCCCCATACAAACGTAGTTTACTAATCATTTGAAAAAAAACTGTTCCGATTTGCTTGATAATTTGTATCTAATATCTCACAATAAATATCTGTGTCTAAAACAAGTCAAATAACAGGCAAAAGAAAATCTTCATACAAATTTTATTTTCTCTGTTGTGTGACACAGGATACATTTTTAGAAAAAACAAACACGTGCAGACATAGATATTTGTTGCCCTTAGAGCATTTAGGACCTAAATGCTCTGAGTAAATGAGTGTCTCATGTATGCCCGAAACAATTTGGAAAATGCCCATTTTAACAAAGATTACCATGGCTACAACACTAGAGCCAAAGATCTAATAAGATTACCTCTAGTGAAGCGCAGTAAAACTTCTAAGAGCTTATCTGCAATAGCGTCAGGTTCTTCAATAAACTCCCGCCATGCATTGTTAAAAAAGAAATTAATAGTTTTAAACGGACAATCAGACAAATTCTTTTAAAGAAAGCTTACTACAAAATTGACGATTTTTTAAAAGATGATAATATAATTAACACTGTATTCATAATGCCATAGAACTTTACAATTCGTATTAAGTAGGTAATGCTAAGACTGTTTATTGATTATAATTTTATGTATGATTTATTGACGTGGCTAAGAGCTACCTGTGGTGGCCATGCCGAAATAAATGAAATGAAATGAAAGTTGTTGCCTGATATTAAGTTCCAAAAATCAAGCAAATTATAACAGTGGTTTTCAAATGATTAGTAAACTACGTTTGTATGGGGAGCGTAATTTTCTGATGCTTACGGGCCCACCTTAAAGCCTTGCACGAATGTGGCGATCTGGAAAACATTGTTTTTTTCTGATGAAATATTTTTATGGAAACAAAAACGGACAGACCGGGCAAGTGCAACGATAATTTAGACGATAGAGTTATTGTTCGTAAGCAAGCGCCTGCTTCTGTTATGGTCTGGGCCGCAAATGGTCGCTCTCCACTCTTGTTTATCGAGAAGGGCGTCAAAGTCAACCAGAAAGTGTACCAGCAATAGGTGTAAATGATGCGCTTATACTATGGGCACGTAAGCTGTGTACTCGCCCAGGCAGGTCGCACTTCACAGAAAGAGTTGCAATGCCCGGTAGCCTCGGGAAGTCACAGCAGGCCACCAGAGGAGTAGGAACAGCCACCTACCTCCAGCGGCACCAGCTCCTAGGCGTCGGGTCCAGGGACAGCGTTCGGCGACACAGCGTTGTCAGGCGCGCGGCGAGTTGCGGGCGTGGACTCCACGGTGAAAAATTGCGGGGACGCGGCGCATGCGTGCACCATGCTTGACAGCTAGTAGCAGAGCGGGTGGCACAGGAAAAACTTCGGATGGGATTGAATGCTTGTGAAGTGCAAACTACCCACCTAGGTCAACCATGCCACATTGGCGTGAACATAAGCAATTCGGTACGAACAGCTGGACATTCTAACAAAACTCACCACGGTCCCACAAAGCTCGCCTGACACACATTTTTTTATAGAACCACGTTCCTCGGTTCATTTCTTCGGAACAGTCGCTTCTGGACTTCTCGGTATGGTCCATTTTGGAGGCTGCCGTGTCAACAAAAATATATAAAAGTGTGAATACGCTGAAGGCAGCGCTCCGTCGGGAATGGAACAGAATACCGCAAACCCGTGCAGCCTGCAATGCCTTTGCCGAAAAACTGCCATAATTCGTGCCAAAGAAGGCTATATCGAATAATAACAATGATTGTCTTAAAATTCAATGTTTTTTTAGCATTTTGGTACAATTTTTAATAAACCGTTCTTCAATTAAGGCGCTAGGACTGGCCAACTACTCGCGCCATACAAATGCACTTTTTAACAAATGTAATAATATGTAGTGAAACGCTTCAGAAAATCCAAATAGAACTCCAGACTGATAATGGATTGTTAATATTTTTTGATTCCATCATTTATTTAAATAATAATAAAAATAAAAAAGTTGATTTTTCTCATTAGAAATCTGAAAGTAATTCGATTAATAGATATAAGCAAAAACAGCATATATGCATAAACAAAACATTCCATTTGCTATTAGATTTCTACATTTAGTCAAAAAAGTTCGGAAATGGACACCGTTTCCGCAATGTATTTTGTATAGAAAAAGGTAACATACACTAACGAAAATAGGTTGATTAATAGACAAGGAATCATATATTGTAAGAATCACACTTATAATCGTCAGACTTAGTTAATTAACTTGGGGTGCCTCGTCTAACTTTGCGATTTGGCTAGTACCAGGGCCTTAACCAAATAACATCATTTTCAATTGGTAACACTTCGAGAGACGGACCCTGTACTTACCAACTCTGGGACCGGAAATTATGTAATTATGATGAAAGCATATTTATTTCACTTCTTTTGTTCACTAAACTTATTTGTGATTTTCTTTATTTGGAAAGGAAGATAATACACATGGGACAAACTAAATACTCTCTACACTTTCCTATAAACTCATCATCCATTTTTCCCTGTTTGACAGAAATAATACAGCGCAATTTGGTATATATTATATAAATATAAATGCATACACATTTCTAATGATATATCTAAATCAATAGGTAGAAATGCTTTAGGTCTAAATCAAGAGCCAACTCAAGCCTTGCTTACAACATGCTAACCATCTCTAGATACAGACCGCATGCTACCAGGTGTATGTAGCATGTGGTCGATAACGCGTCTCCGCTGTATGCTCAAATATTCCGGGAGGTCACGACATTTTTGGTCACCATAACGTAAATGGCTGAATCTGGGTTCACATGTTAGAGACCAACAATCTGATGCTAAATATGTCGGTCTGCCTGTGCCCAGTGGTTGCGTTATCTAGATTGACTATATAAAATATATGTTGGTATGTACCTGCTGATGAATATACTGATTGTCTAGAAACATTGATACCTATTAATTATACGACAATAACCAGTCAGTTTTTTAGTAAATACTTAAATATAGCTAAAGTTGGATCTGCAACCTAAATCGCCTATAACTACGAAATGCAACCAAAGCTTTGTTCAGTTTTGGCATTGCTAAGCAAGTATGTACTGATACTTTCATGCTTCGTTATTTGCAGCCATTTCCCTTATCATATATATTTTTGGTCACCATAACTACTTTTTCAGGCGCCTTATCTAGGAAACGCAACCACTTGGCACAGGCAGACTGACACATTTAGCTTCAGAGGGTTGGTCTTTATCCTGTGAACCCAGTTTCAGCCATTAACGTTGTCGTTACCATTTTGGTCGCCACCTCCTAGTCTAAAAGTACTATTCCATTCAAAGTACGGATTCCGGCGGCGCGCCGTTTGCTATACCGTTGAAACTTAGTCACCGCGCGCGAATGTACTCCAAAATAGCGTTCGTCAAGTCAGTTCCCACCCACACAGACCCTCCAATACGTCTGCGACTATGTTTGCATGTGGCATATACGTTTAAGTTGGGTTGGTAGTTTTTGAAAATTGGAGGCAGCTGGTCTCATAGTAGGAGCTCTAGGTGTCATACCTTTTTATCCATGGCACATACCCACCACACCGACTAGATGTATGAAAAAGATGCAACAATGAAAACTATTAGCTCTGTCCACCTCATTCATGTCAAAGAAATTCTATCGTATTATGCATTTAAATGTTCCAGATAACCAGATTAACCCTAGGGGTGAATTCGCTTCCGGTCACGCTGCCTGTGTGCGCGGGCGCACGGTTGGCGGAGGCGACTCTGACCCTCAGCACCCTGCTCCTGGACTTAGGCCAGTGCGCCGTCACTGCTGCTGCTTCTGCCGCCATCGCCTAAGCATGTTTTAATAATATCACACGCGTACAGATAGTTACTTATTTAAATAAATAATCCCCTATTCATGTCTGCGTTATCACTGCATGCCTGGAATTTCCCCGTTTCTGTAATCGAGTTAAATTTAAGGTTTTTAAAAGGAGTTAAAGTTTCCACATTTATTATTGTTGTCGAACAAATGGTGACGTTTCTGGCTCCCTCTTGGCAGCCAAAAACGTCAAATTGGATTAGTACATTTCGCCACGAATGTGAGCTGTTCCACGAGATATTGTTGAATTCACAGATCAAAGAAAGGGTTGAATTGTTGACCTTGCGAGTAAGACAGCCTGTTAACACCCCTGGTAAATGCGGTCATTCCATCTTAATCCTAGGGATGTTGTTTTTGTAGCGAATGGAAACTTCATTGTGATAAATTAAGAAGTAATTCAATGTGTCTGTGCTAATGAAGGAAGATCCTGGCATAGCACCTTCTTAATTGTTTCGGAGAGGCGTTGTATTGGCTAATATTATGACGGTGGCTGCCATCCATGTGCCGTTACATAAAAAAGTACGGACGAATCGAATTGGCGAGCGAGACGGCCCTGTGCGATGGGCCAATATCTCGTCAACTCTATGATCGCGCCCGTTAGCATCAGAAAATTTCTCTCACCATACAATTGCAGTTTACTTATAATCCAGGGCAGATAGAAGAGACTTTTACTTGCGTGAAAGTTACTTAAAATCAAGCAATTTTCCCGAAAGGTCTAGGTACATAGACGATAGAGCGCCATCTGTTTATACCACCACAATAAAGATGCAGAATTATGTACTACACTCACTTTTTTTCTTAAATGCTATTCAATTGCAGGTGTGGCCATTTCAGCCCGCTCGAAGCAAATTCCAATCTCGTCATGAGGTCTTCTCGGGTTCACCTGTTCAAATAACTGCCACACATGCGATCCACGCAGCGAAGCGAAGGGGAGCAAATGTGTTGATTGGTGTGTGAAGTTTTATTAGACTGTATTTTCTAGACAAGTGCGCGGTGGTAGTGAAACGAGAGGACTGCCATTTCTTGCCTTTTCCTAATGTAATATCTACGAGCAAGGCGAGAGTGGCGACAACAACTCATTCGTCCACTCCTTTCAGCCACTTTTATCAGCCAGTCAGTTCGCTTCTTCTCTCCTGATGTTCTCGAGATCCAACGAGACATAACGAACCGTACTAACATTCGATGTTGTGTGTCCCGAATTCGTAAACAAACTACCATCAGTATAATTTTTATCATTATGCGTGTGATAGTCCGGTTCCCTTACTCTATGAGTGGCATCTACAGTTTTACAGATACTCAGAGCCTAGCTGCACTTGGATTAAGAACCAAGACCAAACCACTGACAAGTACAAAATAGTTTTTATTTTGAAATGGCAAAGTGAAGCCAACTATTATTTCTGGTATTCGGGTTAGAGCACTAGCACCTTGCCATTCAGTCTGATTCAGTTCAGTATCTGTGAAAACCTGACCTTACCTATTTTTCACTTTATTCAAATAAGTCCTGTGGTTTTTTCTCGTTGCATGGAAAGCTAGAGCTAATAGGTCGGTATTTTGCCAGTACGGTGGCGGTGAAACTGACAGACCCGCAGCTGCAGTATTAATTTTCATTATTGACCTTCAGATATGTTTACTAAGCAGTGATTTGTTCATGTTAGCAATACATTCTATTATTTCAAATTATTTGGGTGTACCACACAAACGATTTTTGGCAGCAATAACCGAGCCCTCGTAGCCTAGTGGCGCAGGGCCTAGCATACCAGAGGTCTGGGTTCAAATGCTCACCCTGTGCATCACTTTCTTTCTTTTTCTGAGTTGAATAAGCGCATTTCGTCACGAATGCGAGTTGCGCCATGGTTCTGAATTCATGTAAAACTGTGGGGACCCCATACTAGGTGGTAGGGTTCAAGACCGCCCGGGTTGGTACCACGGCATTGGAAGAAAATAAAAAGGTCGAAGCGGCAATAACAATTTTTCTGTGTTTTCCATCCAGTTCAATGTAGCCGTGCTCATAAAGGGAAGGTCCTGGCATGGCACCTAATACCTTCGGGAATGTGGTGTATTGGGCTAAAATAATGGGTAGTTGTGTGGTATTAGCCAACTATGTAAGGTTGCATAAAAAATGTTAATCATGGTTGTTTTTCTTTCGGCGAGAGAAACAAACATGCACAACTGAATAGAGCTGAGATTACTACCATCAATATTCCAAACATTGGGTATATTTGATTACAAATATTTCAAGACCCACAAGACACCAGTCGGGGGCCAGCATCAGCATGCAATAAAAATACAATTTTTCAAAAATATATAAATTTTAATTACCAGCACCAAAGACCGGACTGCTCAGAAATTTACCTAGGCACTTACTTCATAAGTAGGAACCAAAGATTTTATTTTTAAATATACTCTTTGTTTCTAAAAAATAATTCATAAGAAATTAATTAATTTCATTGCAATTAACGAAGACACATAGATCTTTGTAAAAGAATGATCTACCATTCTTAAACCGTTTCCATTTTTAGGTAATAATAAGCAATTAACGTGGACACATGGCGTGTCTTCCTCCATCGACGGGCAAAGTGACACCCGTGATGTTACTTGCGCCCTCTCCCGCCAGGAATATTATCGCCGAGGCAACCTCCTTGGGTTCTCCTGGCCGTTGGATGGCATGAGTCTCCTTGCACTTTTCTAGAAAGTCGGCATACTGCTGCTTTTCCATGCCGCCGCGCATATGGATTCCGGTCGTGATGACCCCGGGATTTACAGCGTTCACTCGAACTCCTGAAAATGATATTGTGTTTAATTTATAAAACAATTTCAAGTTCATCTGCATCAGAGTATAATCATTGGCTAGGTGACATTTGTCATAAGGTAACCCAGGAATTTACACCACCAAAATGCCGAGCTTGGTTAGGTTTCAAAATGCACATAAACATTCGTATTGGTTTCCTTGCAGCGTTATTGCCGCTGAATTCCCATCTTGACTGGGGTCTTGGGACCCCAATTCACAAAAACCGGCCAAGTGCGAGTCGGACTCGCACACGAAGGGTTCTGTACCATCGTACAAGATTTAGCATAAAAAAATCACGTTTTATTATGGGGCCCCCCTTAAATAATTATTATTTTATAACTGTTGTTATTGCGGCTAAATAAATACACACTCTGTGAATATTTCAGCTGCCTACCTATACCGGTTCATAAGATACAGCCCTGTGACAGAAGGACGGATGGACAGCGGAGGCTTAGTAATAGGGTTCCGTTTTCACCCTTTTGAGTACGGAACCCCAAAAAGCCGATATGAACGCAATAATAACAACTATCAATTGTTTCACGGAGAAAATCCAGGCCCCAATGTCTCTCAGGTAGACCCGATGTTTTACTGGCTACAGCTTTGAGCATGTGCTTTGAGACAAAACTCTTCAGATAACTTGCGGCGGCTGGGGCCCTTATGTAAAAATATTCACCAGTATTCTCAAACCACACATACCCCTGTCAGTACTACGAAGAATGCTCTTCGGAGCTGTACAACACTATCCCTGTCACCATTCTACTCAGCGCGCAACTGGCAGGGAATGCACCCATTCCTGTGATAAGGATCAACCGATTCTGCGGATCTATAGAGTTAATTAACTGTAGAATTCCCTCCCTGCTGAGGCATTTCAATTTGGTCCTTCAAAAGTAATGCCAAAAGAACCTGGTCGGCTGGCATGGTTTTTTTCGCGGCCACTGAGAAAGTTTAAAATTCCATTTGTGTCGTAATTCACATTTTAAAAATTCAAGTAATTTCTAAAAATTATAACTGAATTAATAATAAACACTGAATAGGGTTTAAAGGTATTATTTAAAAGACTGCCAAGACTGAAAATTAATCAAACAGAAAATGTTTAAGGAGCATTTATCTAAACAATGATTAGATATTAAACAAACAAAATATATTACCTTTTGGTGCTAACTCTAAGGCAACACAGCGCGTAAACTGATCAAGCGCTGATTTTGAGATGCAGTACGCCAATATATTTGGAAATGATCGGACTCCAACTACGCTTGAAACATTCACAATGCTGCCTTTCGTTTTTAAAAGGTGAGGTGTCGCTAGCATGGTTAGATAATAGGGACCACGCATATTAGTGTTCATGACCCTGTCATACTGATCCAGCGAAGTCGATTCGATAGATCCATTCTCAAGTATTCCGGCATTATTGACCAAAACGTCGATGTTGCTGTATTTTTCAATAGTGGATTTTATAACATTCTCAATATCACTTTCATTAGTCATATCAGCGATTATAACCAGAGGTTTAAGTTGTTTTGGAGACGCTTGCTCGCAAGAGGTTGCGACTTTTTCAAGATTGTTCGAGTTCCGCCCAGTGATGACCAGTTTCGCTTCCAGAGCAGCAAACTCCACAGCGGTTTCGGCTCCGATGCCGGAGCTCGCACCAGTAATCAAAACCACTTTGTTAGCGAACGACATGACGGGAATGTTGTTTGCAGTCACCCGTAAACCACGGAAACTAGGTAGGTACCCGTGCTATATCGGACAATCAGCTGACAAAAGCTGCTTCCGGAACTCCACCACAGAATACAATACTAGTACTTCGTAACTCCACCTTGATTTAAGTTTTCCGAATTATTTGCCCCACAGTGGATAACACGCACGGAATATTAACTAGTATGTGCCAATATTCTTTGACTGTGGTAGAGGTGAACTCTGCATATGTACTCAAGGTGTATACTCGTGAGACTCTCCCCTGTGAGTCACAACGCTTTCGTACTCATGAAATGATAGCCACGAGTCACCCTAGTGTTGTCCCTTTTTTAATTATTCTAATTAAGGCGCTAGCACTAGCCAACTACTCGCGCCATACAAATGCACTTTATAACAAATTTAATAATGAAACGCTTCAGCAAATCCTAATAGAACTCCAGACTGATAATGGATTGTTAATATTTTTTTATTCCATCATTTATTTAAACAATAATAAAAATAAAAAAGTTGATTTTTCTCATTAGAAATCTGAAAGTAATTCGATTTCTAGATCTAAGCAAAAACAGTATATATGCATAAACAAAAAATTCCATTTGCTTTTAGATTTCTACATTTAGTCAAAAAAGTTCGGAAATGGACACCGTTTCCGCAATGTATTTTGTATAGAAAAAGGAAACATACATTAACGAAAATAATTCGATTCCTAGACAAGGAATCATATATTGTAAGAATGACACTTATAATCGTCAGACTTAGTTAGTTAACTTGGGGTGCCTCGTCTAACTTTGCGATTTGGCTAGTACCAGGCCCTTAAAGTGCGACGACACTAACATAACAATTGATGTTTGATGACTTCAGGCTATAGCGTCTCACTTTTATCTGTGAATAACTCTTTGATGCTGTCAAAATCTATTGAGAAAAAAATTGCCTACTTGTTTTTTCTACAAAGAGTTTGAGAGCTTCTCACGCGAGAACTTCTCATGTTCGCTTCCCTGCGAGTCTACTCATAAGATTCTCCTCCTTTAGTCACCTGTGAATCACTGGCTAGTCACTAAGTTTTCTTCGTGGATGTCAGTTCATGAGTACTAACGTATTTTGACTCACAAGTGAGAAACTGATGTCTGCTTTGTCTGTTTCAGGATATTATGTTCTGTAGCACCGATTGCACGAAGAGACAGCCGAGTTAAAGCAAGGTTCAAACACGTCACTTTAAGTGAACCGCTTGGAGTTCCTTCTATACTGTCCATACAAGTGACTTGTTTAATCGTTCTATGCGTCTTCGTTATTTCATTGACATTTACATATTCTTTGATCATGGCGTCCATTTCTCTCTTTAGTCTGTGGTTTCACTCTTTTTGTTTATCCATCTTCGCGCTGTTCGTTGTTGTGGCTCATTTTGAGGTGCCTGATTATTTATCTAATAGCGCCATTCTAGAGGAAGGAGTGCTTCTGCAACATGGCTTCCGGTCCATCCACCGGCCGTAAAGATGAGACCTTCAATGAGTTCTACACTGAGGTAACCTCAATATTTTATCCTGCAATTACGTTCACGTTGGTAAGGTTCATATCTTGATCCATCATTAATTTCCCAACCGACATTTTCTCAAAAGATGCACTACACGAGATAGGTGCTGTTTTTATGTAAATTAAGTTTTACCTCCATTATGTCTGTATTTTAATATACCATTTTGATCACATATTAGGCCTCCTGTTTTCTCCTCGCGACTGGTAAGCTAGTCCTATATTGTCCGTCTGGATTCAGCGGTGTCGTATATAAAATATAAGAATGTAACCGGAATAAAGGCCAACCTGGGTTATGAAAACGTTTAGAAACCGTTACGGACGGGGTAAGAAGGTACACGAAGTTACATAAAAAATGTAGGTATTCCTGTATTTAGATGCAAATATGTGATTTTGAACGTGTAGAAAAATCTTCTGAACATTGTTTATGTTTCACTCTCCAATTGCGACTACAGTTAAGTACTTATAGACAACATAACATGGTCGTCTCGGTTTGAATTAGCCTGCTGTGGAAGCGAGAAAGAACATGTGAACATGTAAACTCATAAAGTGGAAGAGGAAACAAGATGCCAACAGTTGCAATAGTGCGTGTGTCTTGCCACATGCAAGACAATGCGCATTAACATGCAGCAGATATTCTACGAGGAAAAAGGTATGCAATCGGCATACAAGGTTAAAAACCAATTTGACCTAAAGAATTAGTAATTTTTCATAAATGATTGTGAGTTGATAAAACTATTGTCTAAATGTGCATATTTCCGAAGAGAATTTTGAGTTTATATGACCTATTGAAAACAAAAGCGTGTAGGTTAAAAATGTCATTGGTATATTATGTCAATTTTAAATGACACTTTGCATGACAAGGAACAAACCATGGTTCTAAGAGTGAACATGTTTTAACAAACAGAAACATCAGGCAAGTTCCTAATGGTTAAGCGGGCAAAAATATAGTTTTGGCTACTATTTATGCGGGGCGGTGTCGATGTTACCTCGACGTAGCGATCTGACTAGCCAGTCAGTATGACTGGACAGCGTCTCGCTTAACTTTCAAGGCCACCACATTTAGCACAAACAGGTTACCCACCCGTGCCCATAATATTTTTCTCTTACGAACTCAAATATTGCAATTTTGCAAAGGTTTCAGTCAAAAATGCTCAGAATAATTGTGGATGTGCCCTGGTACATCACAAATTACTCACTGCACGATGGCTTATCTATCCCTACAGTCACAGAAGAAGCTAAAAAACTAACACAACGTTATAAAGAGTGCATTAAAACTAACCTAAACTTCCTGGCTACCCACCTGATGGATGAAAAGCCCACGTATCGCCGATTGAAGAGAAGAATTCCTCATGACCTCATAGCTGATGATGATGATCCTTTCACCTTCGTAAACTATTAGGTTGCTTACTGTAAGCAATCCTAGAAAGCCAACACTAAAAATTCACATAACTATTACTGAATGTTCAAATATGCAACAGATTGTAATATAAAAGGAAGAAAAAAAAATTTGGCTACATTATATTATGATTGCAGGTGAAAGAGATAGAAAAGCGCGACTCAGTGCTAACTCCAAAGCAGCAAATAGACCGTCTTCTGCGGCCCGGCTCCACCTATTTCAACCTGAACCCGTTTGAGGTGCTGCAATGCGATCCAGACTCCTCTGTCGACGAGCTCAAGAAGAAGTACCGTCGCTTCTCTATCCTCGTGCATCCTGACAAAAACATGGTAAGTATTGGATCGATTTTCGCAGACGGCCGCTAAGCGGTTGTCTCTGTGTCTTAGATCGCTGGCCTGGGTTCTGCACCTGACTATCAAGTTTATTATTTTTGGAGTAGTCTCATGAAACAAAATGGTTACTTCCTAATACATAGACTACATAATTCGGACTAATAATTATAGTCCGAATTATGTCATAATGTTGTATCATAATTCATAGACATTCTGTGGTAAAAGTCTGATCAATGGTAAATAGTGATACAGCCGCAAGGCCAGTTTAGGAGGTATTGTTTGTTGCACAAGAACTTATCAGTTGTTGATATTATTTGCGTTTAGTCACATAAAAAAAATATATATATATATTATTTCCAGCATTTTAAGTTCCTGTAAACATTTCTGTCTGCATATGTTTGTGTAAATAAATAAATAGATTCCGTTAAGTTTTTATATTATGTTAGCTTTGTTTTAATTCTTAAATTACTGATACCTCACCTACTGTCATATTTGCCTAAAATGGCACATGGGAACTACATGCAATGCCAGGAACCCTACTACAAATGCTATCAAGCAAAAAATACTTTGGCAGGCGAAGGTGCCATCTCGATAGACATGAATTGTTAATATAATAACGAATTATGGAGGCACTATGGCACTAGCTGCTATGCCAGAATAAATCTTTTATATGGATGGCTACATTGAACTGGATGGAAATCATAGAAAAAAAATTCAAGCTTCAATCAAGACTTAGAAATCACTATGAGCCAATGATGAACAAGAATTCAACACTTATTATGAGGGCTCTTTTCGATTTTGAATTGTAGTGAAAATTTTACTATTTGTGATAAATTTCAAGGATGCATTTGTGATTAATTCTAACTTTCAATCCACCTGACCACTAAAAATGTATATAGCTGTATATTTTTGCCTTAATGTTCTTGTATACATGTTATTTATTTCCCTTCAAGGTATAACTTGTATTTCTTGATTAGAAAACAAATATTAACTTCTGTACTTAGGACATTCATTAAAACCTACAAAGAAATATTAAATAGAAGTTTTTAATTTGTGGATCTACTATTAAAAGGGCATGATCTTGTGCCGAATTCCTAGTGGTATGTATGACGGTTACATCCGTCATGTAATTTTATCCACAGATTGGGAAGGAACGGATGCGCGGAGCTCTGCTGACAGGTGACATGGGTAAGAGAAGCGGCAGTATAAAAAATATTGAAATCCTGTACAGGAACAGAAGCTTATACAAAAATTCAAGCAACATCTCATTTGGGTTTACGCTTGTATTAATGCGCAATCCTTTTTTTTTTTAATGATTAATCTTAATCGAAAGAAAAACTTTGTTCCATTATTTGAATCTCTGCGTAACTTGGGAGGAAGATCTTTGATCGTTAACTGAATATGAAGCATTTTTAACCAGATTAACCAGCAATGAATGTTGACCTCGCATGGATGTCATTTTGGCTAACGGTGTAATGAACATTCAGCGACTCCAAAAGTATTTGTGTAACAGAATATTAAACATATATTATGTTAGGTAAGCCCTTACCTTGATGTACTAAGTTGTCGAGGAAAAATGGTTTTCATTGCAGGATGATGCAGAGAGAGCTCAGCAGGCGTTCGAAATAGTTAACCGAGCATGGAAAACTCTTGAAAGTGAGGAAACCAGAAAGAAATGCCTTGAAATATATCAAGAAGCCAAGGAAAGAACTGAATACATGGTAAAAAAAATCGTAATATCCTATAGATATGTGATTGTTTCCTTAATTACGATACAAAGAGAAAAAGTATTTTGTAAAATTGAGAAAAAAAAAACCGAATTGTCATTTCAGCATTCAAAATTCTCATCATACAAACCATTTTTTGTATAAACCAATATCACATTAAAACTTGGAAATTTAAGAAGGTGTTGACGCTGATGCCAAATACGATTTTGGGGACAAAGGCAATATATTTGAATTAAAAATCGTAAAATCCTTAATGCAAGTTTTACATTACAACAATGTATTTATAATTGTGGACACTGTTATTAGGAGGCATTCGTTATGGGAGTAGGAACTCCGGGAGTTATACGATTCTTTAGAATTTTGTGCTGAGCTTTTCTTTTTCTTAAAGTGATTAAACCTCAACAATGAAATTATGAGTTCCCCTATGAAATAATTTTGGATTTACAGAAAGGAAGATACAGTTATAATGTGGGATTTGCGTTATTCAATTCGTGGCACATGTATACATGTATACGGGTATACATGGCACTTTAACTGACAGAAAACTAAGTAGGAACTTTTTAAGGACAGAATTAATTCTCATGAATTATAATTTTCCCATACTTTTTTCTACCCTCCACTTAAGCGTTACCCTGTGGTAATGTACCCTGGTTAAGCACTGTGTTATTGTCACCGTGACATCGAGCTACAGATTTCGATTCGGGACTACTCACAACACCCAATTCGAACATACCACAGATGGTCACATAAAAAAACAAAGGTTTCATTCAAATTAAATATGTTCACACTGCATGGAACACATAACAGAAGCCTAAGTACGCTACTAGATAACTACACTTTTAGTTAACTACGCTCAAAACTGAGTTATACGGAAAATGAGAAAAATGTCAACAATGTACCTGAAATTGAAAGAAAAACTATTATATTTCAGATAGAAGAAAAACGAAAAAAGCAACGCAAAGAAGGTAAATCCTCGGAGGGCATCCCAGAGGATGATCCAGACAAATTCAAGCATTCTGTATATGTCATGACCATGAAAGTAAGTTAATCAATAGTCATTTACTATAATTAAACTGATAATTTGCTCGCAGATGAAACAATGCCCAACCGTTATTTGCCTAACTTAAGCAAATAAAAAAACATTGGCATGCACTTATCTCAACACATCACAGAAATCTTTGAAAATATTTTCAACAATGTTTTGTTATTTTCCCAAGTTTTGGTTTATAGGAAGTTGACATGAGTCAACCACTGGGTACCTTGAGGCTAAATTTCAGATGATGATATTTTCTTTTTCATGGTTAAGATTGAAGAATATATATTTTTTTCACTGGGCACAAGCAGCAAAAATAGCAGCCTATCTGCATTCTGAGGTGAGCTTTGGTGGAAGTTTCTGTCATGAGGAAACGGAAAGGCTGTTTAACATTTTATGTAATTGCGGAGCCATAGGATGCAAAAGAAGTATCCATCTCGACGGTTAGATAAGGCTCCCGGAAGAGTATTTTGATGAGACTGGACATGGATAACTAATATCACACGTACTGTCATTATATTAGCCCAACACATCGCATTCCTAAAGGAAATGAGTCCCAAGCCAGGATCTGCCCCAAATGTGAGCCCGGCAACATTAAACTGGATAGAAAACCTGAACAAAATAATGTTGCCACTTGACCATCTTTCATTATTAACCTTATGCTTAACCTGATCAACTAGTTAGTCTTACCGTAAACCTGCAGCTATATTCAGATTACGGTGAACGCTCCCCAAAAGATAACTATCACATTTTATCATCAGTGTGGTACTGGAGAGTGAACTACAAGGGGGTAAAGCCACATCAGATTTTTGCCAGGACACAGCGATGCCGGATACCAATTCTGGATTTTCCAGCATGGCACCCAGTTGGCTAATCTGTGGTGTCCATAAACATCCTCTTACGATAATGTCGTGTTATTGCAGCTATTTGCCGACATGGAGCGGAAGCGGCAGCACTTGGAGACTCGCGACCAGGAGGAGAGGAAGAGGAAACGTGAGGCAGAGATCGAAGAGGAAGAGACACACTCTCTCGAGAAGGAGTGGGCGAAGAACTTCGAGGTGAGAGCTACTCAACAATCTTCTTAAGAAGTTGACAGATATTATCACTGCACGCTACAATGCGATTTAAATAAGAGTAGGACGGGGCTCGTGACTAACTTCACTCGAATTTGCTAAGGAAAGTACGCGGCAACACCGCAGCAATGTACTAAAATTTGTGAAGTGAAGTTAGCGTTTTATCAGTTTGACATTCAAAATGACGGTGATCCTATCCTATTCTTATTTGAATCGCATTGTACACATGTTGGATCAACCTATTCTCAAGTCTATTTCTCTGTCGCCGATATCTTAGATGCTGGGCGACCACGTGGCTCGTTGGCCGC
The DNA here is from genome assembly GCA_946894095.1 of Incurvaria masculella. NCBI lineage: Eukaryota > Metazoa > Arthropoda > Insecta > Lepidoptera > Incurvariidae > Incurvaria > Incurvaria masculella. The sequence continues at coordinate 14,917,983 of OX335651.1, forward strand.
GCGATTTAAGAGCAGCACAACTCGGTAAAGGGTTGTGTGTTCTTCTGTAATATTCGCTTTTTATATGTCGTTGATGTTGCGTGCCGTTTGTGCCACGCTAACATACACCAATCAATTAACAAAATAATTATTTTTTAAAAAGAATTCCATGTTTTTAAAAGATAATTAATCTAAAATTAGAATTCATTGCCAAACAAAAAATATTTTTTATTTGAATTGGCCAGTTCTGCAGAACGACAATTTTATAGGGAAAGATCAAATATGACTCTAATATATTACTGGTCCCTGTAATTCTGTAGGAAATGTGATATTTCAATATTCCTTTAACTTTTATGCTACTATATTACTAATTTATATACTTTATTTAACTTTTATATAATATATTATGTTTGCATGTTTCAGGAGTCTAGGCAAACAAGAGTTGACAGTTGGAAGACCTTCCAGTCCGGCGGCAAGGAAAAGAAGAAGAAAAAAATAATGGGCTTCAAACCACCGAAACCGAAGCCCGAAGCACGATGAGCTGCCTCGTTAGTTCTTACTGCCTTCCTAGAATAATGCTTTAGTTATTAGTCTTTTTAAAAATAACATTGTTTTCTAAATATCTGAGCAATATACACATGCTAAGAGCGCTTAAGCCTGCGTTAAAATGTTTCATAATTCTGTATTTTTTTGGCTATATCTATAAGTACATACTATGAATTGATAAAACGCAATTATAGTGGCTAATAACTTTCCTTTCCGTTTATGTGTTCTTGGAGAATGAAGAATCTAGTTTCTTTCCATATAATTACTTATATTATAACCCAGATTAAAGACTATTCCAAATTTTAAGTTACTGCTATCTATAGATATATAGATTTTCAAAAAGCGTATGGCTTTTCACACGGTGGGAGGAGTTCTTCTCCGATGTTTCGAAGAGGATTAAATCGATCAAAACGCCCAGATCTATGGAGCAACATTATAACATGTGTTGTTCTAAACTGGTGACAGAAAAAAGGAACTACTATAATAGTGCAGGGAGACACAAAACAATGATTTTAGTTCTCATGTTGGTGTACTATCGTATCTCAACGCAAACGCGTATTAAACTTTACGTTTTACACATGCTTGAACATTTTAAGGGTTTGAAGTTAGTAAGGCGTGCTTATAAATTCGAAATGTCCGTCCAAATGCCAAAGCCCTAAAACTCCTTTATTTTGTAACCGCTCTCAGTGAAATTTTAAAATTGTATGAATATTATTAATGCAACAATAGAAACACAAGCTAATTGTAAAATAGGTAAAAAATTGTATTGTGGAATAGGTAAGAAGTTATTGGTATGCGATCCAATACTTTCTATTATTTAAACCTATATCATTCTTAAGGTTTTGCTTGTATAATGGGCTGTATCAGGTACGCAGCCTAAGTGAAGTGATAAATACATTTCAATGGAATGGTCTATCGTCTGGATTCATTTCTAATCGTTTTGTTGGAACATTGGGACAACATTATTAGTTTATACTGTGTAGTCATATTCTTTCATGCTGTTGAATAAAGCAGTGACCACCTTACACGGATCATTAATGTTAACCCGTCCTCTGCTTGCCCTTAGCGTGCGAGACATGTGTTAAAAAGTTGGCCATTTTCTGTTTTTATTGCGCAATAAGAAGTCACGGAGTAAACAAATGGAGTAATGGAGTTTATTGTTATATGATATTAGTCAATGGAAAGCACGTTAAATATACTATGTGGTTAATTTGAGTTTCAGCGATATCTAATTTTGAAGCATTGTAATTAGTGAAAAAAACTGAAAAAGTATTTGGTCGTGACTTTCGTCGGAAGCAGGATTCGACCCTGCGACCTTTGGAAACTCAATGATATAACGGTAACGTCGTATCCATTAAATACATAAAATTATCAAACTATATGATCATTTAAAAACAACATAATAGTTAAACTCAAAATCACAGATTTAAAACAGAAACATATTTTTAAAAATTCGGTTATGAGTATTTATTGTCAGCCTCGGCAGCCCAGTGGTGCGACGCCTTGCGATTCGATAAGCTTGGCAAAGCACCTCGATTCTTTACATGTCCTTAGGTACACTTTGTTACACTTGCGCTTACCTCTGACCGCGCTTGGGTTCTGGATGGGTGACCATTTTCAACCGTTGAGGTTGGCCGTGGTTCGGTTTCCATGTAAAACTGTAGGTTCCCTTCCTTAATAGGTGGAAGGGTTAATGGCGCCTGGGCTGGGACCATCGCATTGGATGAACAATGGTCGAAGCGGCAATGAAAATTGTCTGTGTTTTCTATCCAGTTCAATGTAGCCGAGCAATATAAAAAAAGTCCTGGCATGGCACCTAGTTCCCATGTGGTGTGTTAGGCTAATATCTGATGGTCAGCTTGGTATTAGCCACCCTTGTCCAGTTACATAAAAATAAAAAAATCACTTTGTCTTTACCAGCAAACATTATTCAATATTCAATTCAGTTGAATCGAAAACTAAATTTAAATTTAAAGGTGACTTAAATGATGGTATTACTTATTAATTCATGTAAGTTATAGCAAAGGTCTAACAGGGCTGACATGGTCACTTCGTTTACCCAAGCCCTTTAAAGTAAAAATAAAAAATTAATAAAATAGTAGTAGTCAGCAACATCTACCAAATGTAGATGTTGCTGAAACTCAAATTAATGAGATAATGGTAATGTCGTAACCATTAAATAAAAAAAAATATCACTATAGTTGCTTGCTGGCCAGTTTCATAAATTCCATACATCCCACAGACCTAGCATGCGATCCCAGTTCTATGATCCATCCCCATACAATTGTCGCTCCAAATGTGGCAAGGGTAAGCTTTTGGATCATACCTCTTAAAGAACCTGGCTATATTGGTTAATGTACTAGATCATGTGCTAGATCAATTTGATGCGACTGACAAGCAAGCAACCCTAGTTTGTTCACCGCCAGGTTAGAGCAGAGGAGTATATTTGGTGTCGACTGAGTCACGTGGTGGCCGCGCAATGGCTTCATGCAGGCAGCGCTCCTGGGTAAGTGCAGGCAGGCAGGCAGGCCGGGCTTCTAGCTGGAGATAGCAGATGGCACTCATGGCTATTTTCAATTGTTGTTTTGGGGGTCGTCGCTGCCTGCACTTGGTCCCACGTTGAGTTGTTTGTACAACGCCCCCTCAATTCTTGCTACCCTAGCCAGCCTATGTCGCCTATGAAGGTGACGAGGCGGCCCGGGTGTCAGCAGACCTGCGCAAGCGATGTGGGCGAAAGCAGCAGCACTCTCCGTCGTTCGCTGAGCACGTTGCACTGCAAAAGCACGTGTTTGTTTTCCTCCATGCAGGCCCTGCACAGAGGACTATCTGTAATTCCGAGTGAATGCAGGTGTTTGTTTAGCAAAAACTTCCTAACTTTTGCCCTATCCAGACTTATAAGTTTGCGGGCCAGTCCCTTATTTAGGGTAGGTAAAGCCGCCCTAGACTGCCTACAGTCTAGACTCTAGACGGTTGGCACACCTACTCGCATGTTAGTTTTAATTAGGCTAGTTTCAATTGTGCGGGGTTCTTGCCTAGGCTAACTTGAATCGTGTTCGAATTTTGATTTTATCCCAAGTCGACGCTGCTACTAGCGCCGCGGTGGCCGGCGCGCGCACTACACACGTGTGCCCCTTGCTTGCTGGGGCAGTGCATTGCATGTTTCTATCGGCCTTGGACAAGAAATAAATCAATTTTGTTTCCATTATTTATAGATAGGAACATAAATCCAAACAGATTTAACAACAAATTTAATTTTATTCATTTAACAAGTTAGGGCCCTAGGAGGTAGGTTGGAATGTACTGACAAACGCTCTTGCAATATCCAGGCCGATACCCATACTATCGACATGATTTTGACAACATCACGCACCTCGCGAAACGTACAATCAACCAAAGGTTAAAGGATACACTTCCGGTTAAACGTAAAAATGAATGGTGTTTAAATACAACCTCCGATCCAATTTTGTTAGGGTTTTGTTTACTCAGTAGCTAGTATACATCCTCAACTATGTTTGAATCTATACTCAACAATATAATTGTTTCCAAAAGTCAAAGTAATTCGACTATTCATCTTTTCATTCAACCGGATGTGTATCCTAAACTCTTTGTTCGACTGTACAAGAGACAGACACCCAGCAGAACAATTCGGACAATAATCATATTGGTGATCGCTGAGAAGTTCATTGCTCTCTAGTTACATCATCAACTGATAGTTGTTGATGCGCTCCATCACTTTACAGAGAAGAGAGGTCATGGCTGTTATACTAGGGTTTCTTAAACTTTTTGTAAAAAACATTTAACCGACTTCAAAGACTAATAGGAGTAATATTATTTCATAAAATTTATGAATGGGCCACCCCTGAGATACACCCTACTGATGAGAAAAAATGTTTTTCAAATCGGTTGACAATTTGCGGAGATATCTAACATTCATAAAAAAAAATCATACAGAAGAATTGTGAACCTCCTCCTTTTTTGAAGTGGGTAAAACAAATGACCGACCCTTTCCAAAGCCAATTGACGGGAATGATAACAAGGCATTTAAAAAAAAAGAAGATACACATTTTAATTATCGAAGAAAAAGTACAGTATTTTAGATCGATTACGCGATTTATTGTCATCATATCAAACATGGACCTCCAGCACTGATGCTACGGACCCTAAATGATGGACGCGTGCAGAGTGGGCAGTCTGAGTTCTCACCGAAATTGGCGTTTACGGCAAACCGATCGACTGGCGTTTTCTCCAAACTCCATACAAGTTTTTACTAGATATTCTGTGGTTTTACTTCTTCAAGCTGTCCAAGTCAAACGCGGACTTCCGATTTGTATGAAAACGCGGAGTGGACGTAAACGGCAACGTCGACGTATTTACGGCAACGTTGAGTAAGCTGTCAAATCAAGCTCGGACTCGCAAATGTTAGTTCGCTTAACGCCCGCTGCGCGCGCTCTTCAATTTCTCCATACATTTGAAAACGCCAGTCGATCGGTTTGCCGTAACGCCAATTTAGGTGACAACTTAGGGCCGAGTGCACGAAAGGACAAAAAATCAAAATCATCGTCAAAGTATGATCAAACAGGTCACTTTCTATGGACACTATGGAAGGAACTCCATGCGGTTCACTAAAAGTGACGTGTTTGAACATTGATCAACTCAGCCGTCTCTTCGTGCAACCGGGGCTTAGACTACCGGCTCTGATCATGCAACTACAATCTGAGCCTCTAGTCCCACTTGTCGCCTAAATTGGCGTTTACGCCAAACCGATCGACTAGCGTTTTCGAATGGATGGAGAAATTGAAGAGTGCATGCCCAACCCGGCGGGCCTAACTCATTCGCGGGCACGGTACAAAACCGTGCTGTTGCGCCCTGGGACCTTCTCTGTTTCAAAGAATAAGACAGGCTCCGTGATGAGGAAGATGCAACATGTCCACAAAAAAGACAATGTGCATAGTGTATGGTTTGGTAAGATTTACGAAAATTTTAATTTAAAAACGACTTGTAGCTAAAAGTAAACCACGACCGCTGTAGTAAAAAATCGAACAAAAACCAAATAGATTATAAATCTTGATTAAATAAGCTATGTCTGATGACTAATCTTTTTAAGATGTTCTTACTTTATCATTGCGTAATCCACCTCCAAAGTTATTGTATAAAACGCGCGAAAAATGCGACCTTTCGGACCTTATAACTTAGAAACCAAACACAATTTTACAATGCCAATGGTCATCAGACATCTAGTTCGATCAAATAAAGCTATTTTGAGCAAAATTTTGGATCTCTGACAAGAAATATGGGCGTCATCTTCTTTCCCCTGTTGTATGGGGAGATGAGAATTTTCTGATACTTACGGGCCGACCTTAAGGTCGGCCCGTAAGCATCAGAAAATTTCGCCTCCCATACAAACGTAGTTTACTAATGATTTGAAAATCACTGTTCCAACTTACTTGATATTTGGTATCTAATAGTAGGCTGTAAATATCTGTGTCTGCATGTCTTTGTTTTTTCGGTAAATGTATTCTGGGTCAAACCACAGAGAAAAAAAAATTCGTATGAACATTTTCTTTTTGCTTTAATTACATTCGGTTTGGATTTTTCAAAAAAACAAAAGCGTGCAGACACAGATATTTGTTACCTGATATTAGATATTAAATATCAATTTAATTGGAATAGCGGTTTCCTAATGATTAGTAAACTACGTTTGTATGGGGAGCATAGCTTACGGGCCGTTTTTAAGCGAACTAACATTTGCGGTTCCCAAATGATTAGTAAACTACGTTTGTATGGGGAGCATAGCTTACAGGCCGTTCTTAAGCGAACTAACATTTGCGGTTCCCAAATGATTAGTAAACTACGTTTGTATGGGGAGCATAGCTTACAGGCCGTTCTTAAGCGAACTAACCTTTGCGAGTCCGAGTTTTTTTTGACAGCTTACTCACCGTCGCCGTCAACAGTGGCGGCTTTTGGGGGTGGCGAGCAGACAACCGCCCGGGGTCTCGCTCTTGCAGGGGCCTCGCGCACTCGCGCAACAACCCTAGTAGAAAAATATTAGGCACTAATAAGTTTATTTGAATTTCGCGCCGTACGCCTCGCAATATAAAACTAACGTCAACGTCACGCCATTCGAGCTCTCGTTGGTAGTTATCGCGGAAGATATGACATAATTTTGGGGTTGAAATATAAAAGAAGAATATTGACTGCACATCGTGTATTATTACTGTATTATTAAGTGTACGCTACTATCGAAGTGGTCCTGAAAATTATAGCCAAGATACCGGTAATAGTTGGGTCGAGGATATAAATATTAAAACATTTCTGCCAAACCTGATACCATATCGGCTTTCAGCTCTTGCTAAAATTTCAAGGGAAAATTATTTAGCTCTTTCCTTAAATTGTTATGATTTTATTAATAATTTTAGTCTTAGAGAAAGCCGCAAAATGGAACCGTAGTTTATCATGATTAATAATAATTTGTTATCTAGTTATGCGTTTATTATTATTTGTTTATTTCCAAAAAACAATTCACAACACTATATTTATTTATTCACTTTGCATTAAAACTCATTCCTAAACGACAAGGGTCACGTAAATATCTACTCTCCAGGGGCCTCGCAATGGCTAAAGCCGCCCCTGGCCGTCAATACGTTAACGTTGCCGTTTACGCCGACTTCTCGTTTTCATACAAATCGGAAGTCCAAGTTTGATTTCGACAGCTTCAAGAAGTAAAACCACAGAATAAGTAGTAAAAACTTGTATGGGGTTTCACGTTTTTACGTAGCTTCGAAGTTTTGTCAACGCCAATTTAGGTGAGAACTCGGACTGACCATTCAGAGCACTTCTATCTAAATTGGCGTTTACGCCAAACCGAACGACTAGCGTTTTCAAATGTATGGAGAATCGAAGAGTGCGATTCGCGAGTCACAGTTTAATTTGACAGTTTACGCATTGTCGCCGTAAACACGTTGAAGTGTCGTTTACGCCGACTCCGCGTTTGCATACAAATCGGTACTCCGAGTTTGTTGAAGAAAGTAAAATCACAGAATAAGTAGTAAAACTTGTATGGGCTCGAAGTTTTTACGAAACTTAGAAGTTCGTAAACGCCAATTTCGGTGAGAACTCTGTTTTCCCCTTTCAGGTCGCGTACGCATATAAATGTTATGGAAATAAATAAAAAATACCTCTAAAATATATTTGTTTTAATTGGTAGATTCACAACTGGGGTAAGCTTCAGCAAAAATAAAAGTTCTCGGCAAATCTCTAAATAGTTCTTACACTTACGAAAGCCTTTACTATTTAGTCTAAATACAAATTAGATAATTATAGAAAACTAGTTTAGGTACCCAGCTCCGCTCGAGTGAATGTCGTTTCGGAATGATTTTGGGCCGAACCGAACATTTCATGCTATATGAGTTCCTCATACAAACGTTTATCCCCTTGACCTCTCCCAAGGTCCAGACTGTCTCTATACCATATATCAAAATTGGTTCAGTGGTTTCGGCGTAAAACCGTAACAGGCAGACACAGTCTCTTCGCATTTATAATATTAGTATGGATAAGGGATCGTTAGAAATAGGCTCACAGATAGGGGTTATATCCTTTTCAGGGTGTATAGGAATGCTAAAACAATTAATCGTGTATTAGGCGGTGGGGCAATTAAACACTCGGAATGGACAATTAAAGAGATTAAGGAGAGGGCAGGTGTTCATATTCACACCATTATCTAACCACTCGTGCCCACAAGACCGCTCACACACCCAAATGCATGTAAGTACATGTCTACTGACACACCTATATGCATGCGTTCGGTAGGGAGCTCGTCGTGGGTGCGAACTTATCCACTGATATGTGGGTCGGCACGTAAAAAGAATACAACTGGGCCCACTCCATTCCTTCCCGTGCATGTCGTAAGAGCCGACAGTGGCCCAGTGGCGCGACACTTCGGCGATCGCTCTCCGAAGTTAAGCAACGCTTGGTCCGGTCTGGTCTTGGATGGGTGACCATTCGACCGTTGAGAGAGGCTGGCCGTGGTCCGGATTCCACGTTAAGCTGTAGGTCCCCTTCCTTACTTACTAGGTGGTAGGGTTTATCCCGTCCGGGTTGGTACCATCGCATTGGATGAACGATGGTCGAAGCGGCAATGAAAATTGTCCGTGTTTTCCATCCAGTTCAATGTAGCCGTGCAATATAAGGAAGGTCCTGGCATGGCACCTAGTTCCCATGTGGTGTGTTGGGCTAATACCATGACAGAACTTGTGGTATTAGCCATCCATGTCCAGTCACATAAAAAAAAGGGATTTGTCGTTCGTGGTTCAAATTCCACCTTAAACTTCCTTACTTAGGCGGGATTAACCCTACCAGGGTTGCCCAGGTTACCCAGGACTGACCATTACCATCGCATTGAATGAACGATGTTCGAAACGGCATTGAAATTTGTACGTGTTTTCCATTCAGTTCAATCTAGCCTTACAATAAAAGTCCTGGCATGGCACCTAGTATCGTGAGGTGTGTAGAGCCAATATGACACACTGTTAAAAAATATGTGCAACTATTTACTGTTTTAGCACAGTAAAAAATTAGTCATTATACGGTAACGTATTTCTCATTACTATTTATTTATTTATGTAAGTAAAACAAATGAGCCAATACAGTTAATATTAAACAGTTATTTTATCCGATTAACAATTAAAACGATTAATAACGCGTGTCACAGATCAGCTGATTTTGAAACAGTTAACTGATTGAACAATACGGCTCACTACAAATGAGGCGTGCAATTGTCCAGTGTCAAGAGGTACAGGAATTTTAACAGATTGGACTGTACCTTTCACTGAATGGAAAATACACTAAAGCTAGAAACAGTTTTCACACAGTTAGGAAGACAGTAAGGGAAAACAGTTGTTGCACACAGCTAAAAAACAATTAAAGATACATTATCCTTTAATGTTTAAGGCTAACTGTTTTCACTCAGAGTAGCCGATTTACTCAGTTGGTTCTATTTTAACGTTGCAAGAAGTTTGTTTGATTGGAATTACAGTTAGATTCACTGCTTATTATTTTCAGTGCAGTAGGTGTGGTATAAGCCATCCATGTTCAGTCACATAAAAAGTTAATATGTTGATAGCGGTTGTGCCAATTCACGGAATAATCTTTTCCTTCATTCCATTTTACGACGAGAATTTGATTTATGTAGATTGGCATTAATGGATCGAGTTATTACTGTCGACTTTCTCATTGGGAATCTAAATATGTAAATTAGGCGGCGATAACGGACACTTAAATACCATAACATTATTTCATAGTGTTGCCCATACTTATATTTGCGTCCATAACACCCAAAAAATCTATTTTTAACTCACGCTTAAACATAAACATCTCTATCGTGAAACAAACATCATAATTTTTAATGCAAAATAATTAATAATAAATTTGGATTCTAAAATATATATATAAATCTATATACCTATTAATAGTTTTAATATACCTTTTAGATTGGAAAAAATTGGGTAATAAACATTGGAAAATAGTTATCTTTTTATGCGTTAATTTAAAAAAATCCGAAAAAAACAGATATTTAAAAAAAAACATACAGACATAGATTATTTTTTTTCAATTTTATATTTGATTAAAATCTGAAAAATTTTAGAGGTAGGGAAACTTTAGGGCCTGGGAGACGATTTGACTATTAAAATGGCCGTGCAAGATTGTGCCTTGGCCAATGGACAAAGAATGCATTTCTTAACATTTTCAAATCTTAGATTTCCGGTGACTTTACGACAGCCTTAACGAGAACAACTCATGGGACACGCCGTTCTCTCTTCAGCCCACTCTGTTAGCCGGACATCGATGTCGCCCAACTAAAAACACAACCCCTGCGAATGTGACCTTAATGCTGGGCAGTACTCTCCGTAAACCCAGAATGACTCATAACCCGACCCGTAGTTCGACCTACGAGTCATTCTGATTGAGTCCTTCCGATAGGGACCCAAAACGAACAGTAGGTATGCTGACAGGTCACAAAGATCGTCGATCTCAGTGTGACGGGTAGTCTTAGCAAGGGTACAATTCAAATTCAGGTAAGAGTGAGTTCGAATTCGTCACCAAATATCAACTCACTTTTTTAAATAGTTCACGTTTCCACACTTTTTGGGCCTCTAGAACAGATTTGAGGTAATATCTTAGGTACCGGCCAATGTTTCCCATAAAAGAAAAATATGATTTATACTTGTCATCAAAAATGTATTCAAACTTGGTTTACCCTTTTTAGGGTTCCGTACCCAAAGGGTGAAAACTCAGTAACCGTGACAGATAGACAGCTGAAATTTTCACAGAGTGTGTATTTATTTTGCCGCTATAACAACAAATAGGTAAAATTAAAAAATAATTAAAATTAAAGGGGGTCCCCATACAAAAAACGCGATTTATTTGCATTATTTTTTTGTACGATGGTACGGAACCCTTCGTGTGCGATTCCGACTCGCACTTGGCCGGTTTTTTTTACTTAGTTTTATTTCATTTCATTCATTTAAAATTTTGGTAGACAAACTACACCAAAGTGATGACGTATACGATCAACCCAGTAAGGAAAAACCCGAAAAAAAACTTCACTAGTTAAGATTATAATGAAATACACACGAATATCTAAATGCTACTGCCATACTCAATACCTTAAGAGGAGGAGTCTTTTGAGGTTCTTTTTGCCCTCTCATATTAATCATGTCTTTGGAGCTATATCGGATTTGTAAGGAATTGAAATTATTTAAAAAAAATCAACAGTAGACACAATTTGGTCTAATTCGTCGTTTTAAGACGAGGAATTAGACCGTAGTTGTTAATCGAAAATGAAAGTGGCGGATTAGGAATGCGTTGATTGGAAACAAGACCTAGCATGCGCGGTACATCCTATTTCTATGATTGGAACATAACTAAATCCTAATTACTATTATAACTATCTTATTCCAATATGCATGGTTAGGGTTTGGACAAAATAAGGTATGAACAATGATATGAATAAGTTTGTTTTAAATATTAATTTATTGACGTGGGACGCAATTATTGATAGAAAAGTGGTGAATTAGGAATGTCTTGCTTGGAACAAAAATATATTCTACTTTACAATCATCACTAGTTATTATAAAATCAGTCTGGCGTATTAAATGTCAAACGTTTCTTGAAATGCAATAAAAAAACACGAAGTTAGATTTAAATACAAAAAATACAAAACACAAGGCAAACTGAAATTTAAGGTATTCACTATGCGAGGCAAATTTGTGAGGGTTTGGTTAGATTGGTCAAGTGTGGAGTGAACTATCTCTGGTTAGTGATAATTGTAAAATTAAAAATATTTCCGTCCTTAGATATCGCTTGAAGAAGAAAGAAGATAGATATATAATAACCATAACTTAGATATAGAGTTAGTATAACTCGAGATTGTGCACTCCAACCTAAAAAAGCTTTTGAAATCCAACCAGATTGAACGAAAACTTAAAAGATTGAAAAGTTTTAAACTTTTCTTACCTTGAACTTTAATTGACCTAGTACGAGCAAAACTTCCAAAAGTTTACAAGTCACCCATAATTGGCGTGGGTTGTTGAAATTGAATTTGTTGATTTTTTGGGGTTTTGGGAAAGGTACAGACTTACAATTGGTGGTTTCACAAACAGGAAAATCGACGAACACAACTTCGCGAGTCCATTATAAATTCATTGACAGTTTGCAATTCGTGGCTTTGCGAGTATCGTCAAGGGCGGTACTTTAAGGGTTTCATAACGGTAAAAAATAACTAACCATTCTCATAGTGGCATTTTAGTAGATTTAATGAAGTCTGTTAAAAACTGGCCAAGTGCGATTCGGATTCGCACACGAAGGGTTCCGCAACTTCGTACAAGATTTTGGGTACGGAACCCTAAAAAGGGCCGACCCTGCACTCTGATGATTTTTATGGCTACGTCGTTTCACTCAGTGATATGTAAAAGGTAGTAACTGTAGTAATTTAGAGATACAGTTATTTTAACAGATTGGACGGTACCTTTTAACGGAGTATAAGACATAAGTAAGAATGGAAAAAATACTAAAGCTAGAAACAGTTTTCACACAGTAAGGGAAACAGTCAGAGAAAGCAGTTATTGCACTAAGTTAAAAAAAATTATAAGATACAAAAACATTAAATGTTTTAGGCTAACTGTTTTCACCCAGAGTGTTCAATTTACTTAGATCTGTTTCAACGTTGCGAAAAAAATCCGATGATAACAACCGTTATTATCGGAATTTTTTTCACTAATTTTTTTTCAGTGTGCCTAGGCGAACGATTACCTGAGTTAAGTAATACGTTAAGTTACCTTATTTGACGCACTTTGGTTGATGCTTCGGTGTTACTCAATATACGTGTCAGCAGTTCTGCATATCTGCTCGCTCAGGTAGGACTACACGTGCCATGCCCACAAACATGATCCACACCACTATTCGATGTAGCAAGAGCTAAAACAAAAAAAGTTTAGATTTTAGTGATAACTTTTTATTTTATTTTAATACTAGCTGCGGTACCCGGCTCCGCTCGGGTACCGCAATGTCGTGTTGGATTGATTTCGATCTAAATTATTTCCTGGATAAAAAGTAACCCTAAAGGCTGGTGCAGGACTATGTATCCATCTACCAAATTTAATCAAAATCGTTTGAACCGATATGGCATTATTAAATGATAAACATCGACATATTCCCATTTAGAGCTTCGTAAACATTTGGGAGCGAATTTAAAAAGCATGTGCCGCCAGACCCTTACTGCACTGGCACTGTTACATAGAAAATGATACAAAACCAACAAAGTTTCCTCAACCACCTTCCTTTTATGAGGAATACGAACCACAGCCACCTTCAACATTGAAAACGGTAACCCATCCGGAATCTGACTGCGCCCACAGTTGCTATACGTTGATAAAATACGCAAATAAATCGGGCGAGTGGTTCGAAGTCATCGCTTTACATGATATCGTGGAACTTTCTGCAGGTCTTTTTAACACCTACAATGTTCAAATTAAATATTTCAAAATTGCATACGCAATCCTTCCTCGTTGATCGCTCCTTATATTAATGAATACCGTATCAAAAAGTCCGTTTCGTGGCTTGTAAGAAGTAAACGAAGAAATAAAGGCAGATAGTTATCAAAAAGTAAGCGCCCCCCCCCCCCTCCCTACAGCCGCGGCCCTCCCGCCGAGCCGCGCGGAGAATTCCGGTTTGTATGACAGCTGCATCATAACGTAAGCGGAACTGAATTATATGTATATAGCCTATCCTGTATCCCGTGTATTTACATGTACGTGTATTAAGTTTCATCGAATTCGGATGATCGGTTTAAGAGTTATGGAGGAACATACATACATACATACATACAGAACTGATTTCTAAAAATCATCAATTTAGTCTTAGTATCATACATAAAGTCTACAAACGAAGTATCTTAGAAAACAAAGCAATTTACTCCATGAACACCCCTTACAGATTTATTATTAGTATAGATGAGTATGTATTTACTTTCTATTCCCGAAGTTTCCACTTCTTCTATCCCAAATCAGCCTGTAAATGATAAAGTTCATAATGAGATTTACCTGTGGAAATGAACAAGAAGTAATTAAACAATTATATATGGATTCCATAAATAAAATTGTAAGCAGCTAACTCTCGCGACAAACTTTTTTATCATATGCAATACAATATAATTTTTATAAAGGAATGTTATATGTCAGTCAGAGTGTTTGCTTCCACTGCTGGACATGGCCTCTCCAATTTCCCTCCAATACTCCCGGCCATCAGCGGTACTAAACCACTGCTTTCCGCCGACGCACTTGATGTCGAGGTGGGACCTGGTGGTGGTCTTCCCACACTCCGTTTTCCTGTTCACGGCCGCCAGTGTAGGACACGGTTACTAAAACGATCGTCGTCTCTCTATTTATGTTAAATGTATGTACGTATAATCGACCGTGAAGCAAATACACGTCAATTAAAGAAAGATCCCTTTAAAAAGAACTACTTTATGAATATACTGCAGCAATGTACTAAAGTACATTCTAAAGGGACTCTTCACGGCCAGATCGCACCCTCCCCCCGCATCACCCTTCTTGGTCGGCATATCCCATGGGTGGGGCACACCAAGTACCTGGGCGTCACCCTCGACCTTGGGATGACGTTCAAACCCCACATCAAGCGCGTGCGTGACCACGCCGCGTCTCAATCCCATGCTAGGCAGGAAGAGTAGAATGTCCCTTAGAAATAAGGTGACAATTTACAAAACCTGCATCCGTCCCATCTTCTCCTACGCCAGTGTGGTCTTTGCGTATGTAGCCAAGAGCAACATGAAGCCCCTCCAGACCCTCTAAAACCGCTTCATGCGACAGGCGATTGGTGCTTCCCCCCTACTTGCGGAACGCCAATCTCCATCGGGACCTTGGCCTACCAACCGTAGCCCAATACTTGAAAGAAGCCTCTACCCGCTACTTTGAAGGGATCTCTTACCGCCCGAATCCGCTGCTCGTGAAGGCGGCAACGTACGCCACCTTCCCGAGCATCCGACCCATCCCACCGCACAGACGTCGCCCTCGTCACGTCCTGGTCGACCCGGACGACGAGACGACCGTTCTCAACGCGGCCCTAGCACCGCCACCACGTCCTTCCCGCTCCCGTCCCCGACTCAGGACGAGCAGGCCCCGCTGTACTTTCAGCAGGTTCCGGCACGTCCCAGGTCGCTTCTCCCCGACACGCCCCGGCGCTTCACGCAAATATGTAAAATATAGGGCCCCGCGGCCCTGAGCGCCGCACCTTAGTTGCAATTACTAAGGCTCCGCTGTCCGTCTTTCCATCCGTCTGTCACAGGGCTAGATCTCATGAAGCGTCATAGTTAGAAGCTGAAAATTTCACATATTGTGTATTATTTGCTCGCTATAACAACAAATAGGTAAAAATCAAAGGGCGGCATACAAAAAACGTGATTTATTTGTGTTAAATCTTGTACTACGGAACCCTTCGTGTGCGAGTCCGACTCTCACATGGGCGGTTTTTTTAAAATGATTCTGACTGTTGTAGAGCCTCTTTGCGGAATGACAGAACCGACGACGCGCGGGGCGCGTAGCAAATTAAAAGGTGTTGCAAGTTAAGCACTTATCACGGCTACGAGCTACGAGATGCGCGCCCTAATTAATTGCGTGACTGAAAGAGTGAAGTTTGGTGCCATGTAAATACCTTTAATTAATGTAAGGGAACGACCGGTTTGTCTCTTGTGTCGAAGAGCACGGTGAACTGATATTGATAAAAAAAAATTGTATGTACCTGATATTGCATTTTCATTCGGAATTTGCTTCATTTTATCCTGCGAAGCCAAGTAAAACGTTGCTCTTTGTAACAATTCAGGTACATACTGTTGGTATAAAAAAAGAATAAAAAAATTTGTGATTGTAGGTATTTTCCATCCATCGCGCTCATGCTAGGTTGGTGAAAATAACTGAAACATGCCACCTAGTTTCTACTTCTGGAATGCGCTGTGATGGTCTAATATTACAGTAATTGAGACATAGCTCTTCTTTAAAAAAAAACCTTTTCCTTAAGGCCTTTACAGCATTCGTACATCGGGAGGTATAATCCCATAAACATTAAAGTGACCTTAATATAAATAATGACACCGTGCAAATAGTGGCTATTCCACTACAGTGACGTCACCGCTGTCGAAATCGTCGCGTGGCGCTACCTAGCTGCCGCACGCATTCCTCTCTGGCCCTCCCCCCCCCTCCCTCCTTGTTCACTCCCCCCCGACCTCCGGCCGACCACGACGCGCGAATGTTTGAATCGAGTGCCGCCGCCGCCGACTCGTCGCCGCCAGTTTACGTGCGAGCGCTCGCGATTGTGGACGTCCCTGCGCGCCACGTCGTCACGGCTCGCCGAATACGCGACCCGCTATTACGCAGTAGCACGCAGACCGCGTGGACTATTTACGTTTCACTCCGAACGCTCTCGGAGTGGTTTAAAGTGACCGGTGTGCTCGGAGCGAGCCCTATTTGACTCGTAAATGTTCCGTTTCCCGGAAGAGTGATCCGTCGGGGAGACAGTTCGAAAGTTGTCTGTGCAAAAGTTAGTGCGTTCCAAACTAGAATTCCGAGTGCGTCGAGAGCGACCGAAACTTTGGAGCGGGTGTCGCGCCACGTTACAAGGTTATCGCGTTCTCGCGCGGTCGCGATGAATTGGAAAATCGGCGCGTAGTCTCGGGCGAGCTCACGTGGTGCGCGCGTCCGCCCCGCCCCCCGCCCTCCGCCCCCCGCGAAGTATATTTAGCGAAAATCGCCTCTCGGAACGAGTCCAACGGCTCGCCGCGCATTTTGTTCTTTTCACGCGGAGGCAAAGAGCGCGAAGCGAGCAGATAACGCCAGATAACCTCGAGGTGGCGAGGGGGCTCCGCGTCGGGACTTCTCGCGAGTGCGTCGGCTCGCGGGCGAAAATAAACAAGCGCCGACTGCCCGCTAGAGATACGAACCGAATCGCGCCGAGGATTTGGAACGCCGAAAAATTCCACGCGCTCCGACGAATTGGACACGCTTTGCATAGTGAATACCCAGTTAGCGGATGGTAGAGTGAAGGAAGTGGGTGGCGGACGATGTCTCTGCGGGGAGGGGGCTACGGAGGCAGTCCGTGGTCTTCTCAGACGGCCATATCGGAGCTGGACGGCACTCTGCCAGAGATGGAGCCCTTGGGTAATCTTGCGGAGGTGGGGTTCGAGCCGCAGACTCGGGCGCGCTCCAACACGTGGCCGCTGCCGCGACCCGACAACTACATGGATCCGCCAGATGACTCCGGATCCAAGAAGAACTCAAACACTCATCTGCCCTCTGCCGGTAAGAATTAGCATACGGAGGTCAACAAGAAAAACCTTTTTTTTTGTCAAGCATAAAATTATTGGCACGCTGTGGAATGATTCGAACTTTAGGCGCCTACATAGGTAGGTAGGTTACAGTAGCAACCTTATTGAAGAATCACCATTCAACCAAAACTATTCGATATCGAAAGCCACCAGTCCCAGTTCGATACAACTTTTTTCGATACTGGTGGTATGGCATAGATAGACATTACAAGCGTTCAATTATTTCAGCAGGTAGGACACTGCCCAGCACCCTTTTACATACGAATTCCTTCCAAATAGGATAGGATATTTTTTCTAATGGAATTATTAAATAAATAACTATAAAATAGTTTAACGGTTTCAATGTCAACAATTTTACATTCAAGACTGATATTTTTGAGCGTAACATGAACAATTTCTCCTAGCTACTTCGAATTCATGTTTTTAAATTTCAGCATTTTCAGGATAACTACTTTGTACGTTTGAATTATATTTGGTAGGTACATTGACCGATTTCGATTCTACGAGTTCCGTAAAACTAGGATTCCTGAAAGCTAGCCTGATTGAGCCGTTCAACTCTAAGGCTGAGGCTGAGATAAATAGTCGTAACAGAAACTAAGACTAACGAAAAGTACTACTTTGTGACGTCACTGTGCATTACTTTGAGATTTCGTCCATACAAAGTGTGTCAAATTGACGTCACAAAGTACTACTTTTCGTTAGTCTTTGTTTCTGTTACGACTATTTATCTCGGCCTTAGTAAACAAACAGCTTCAGAGCTGAATACGGCAAGTTGCTGTCAGTTATTCGTTAATCTCTTAGAGGAGGCGGAAATAATTAATTTGGTGGGGATATACTTACCTGAAGTTATAAAAAAATATATATATAAATAAAATAATATAAAAATTAGTTAAGTCCTCTTGGAAAAAATAATGAATTAAGTGATAAATATTCACTTGACATGTTGTAATAAATAATTATTATTTTATTATTTTGTGGATCTCAAATCTCTTCTACTGTGATTGAAGATACAAACTATACTTGTAGGTACCTGCCTTGGCTGTGCCAAAATTACTCAAATTTTTTTTTTTTTTTATGTGACTGGACATGGATGGCTAATACCACAAGTTCTGTCATGGTATTAGCCTAATACACCACATGGGAACTAGGTGCCATGTCAGGACCTTCCTTATATTGCACGGCTACATTGAACTGGATGGAAAACACGGACAATTTTCATTGCCGCTTCGACCATCGTTCATCCAATGCGATGGTACCAACCCGGGCTGGATAAACCCTACCACCTAGTAAGTAAGGAAGGGGACCTACAGCTTAACGTGGAATCCGAACCACGGCCAGCCTCTCTCAACGGTCTAATGGTCACCCATCCAAGACCAGACCGGACCCTGCGTTGCTTAACTTCGGAGAGCGATCGCCGAAGTCTCGCGCCACTGGGCCACTGAGGCTTAATTTCATCATAAGCAGCGACATATCAAAAATATAGCAAAACGATATTTTCTTAACCATTCAAACGTATAAAATATCAAGGCATCAATGAAACTGGTTGGGTCAGCATTTCATTGAAAATTGCCAAGTAATTCGCTGAAAAATTATGAAACATGGTACCTATACAATTCCTGGGCCTACATAAAGGTCGTGTGGGTTCCGGAACATAGAAAGAAAGTGTTCCCACTGCATTTATTCTCGTGCATATTAGAAGACATTCGTGGTTCTGATTCCACTTTTCTGTTGCTTACTTATGATTGTAGTTGGTGGCTGCATTTATGAACGAAAGCCGAAATTAAAATTAAAATTGTCTTTGTTTTTCATCCAGTTCGATGTAGGTAGCTGTGTGTGCAATATATGGAAGTTCTTGCCATGCCACGTTCCCGTGAGGTGTGTTAGGCTAATATAATGACAGTGGGTGTGGTATTGCCCGTTTTTCCATTCCATTCGGTTCCATTGTATGTAATTAGGTATACCTATGTAATTAATCACAGCAAAACGCTGACCTATCCTAGCCTGCTTTGCATCTAGAGGTTTTTCTATTGTAATCTTATCTGAAATGTGTACTTGGCTATCTTAAATTAGGTATTCTATGGCAAGGTGCTTACGAATGAAAAATGTTTGATTAGGTTCACCACGAGTGATTAATTTCCTATATTAAATGAAAATTACAAAAAAACTTGGATTTTAATAGATAAGTCTAGAAGAATGTTATATGAACCAATCGTTTCTATGAACGATGTCATAAAATAGTCTTCTTGGAAAAGTTGGTTGGCTTTGATGTTCTATTATAAAATCATGAAGCGTCCGACAATATTCTATGCATAGGTAGTCCAAAAAAAATTATTTAACTATGGACAATACAAATATTCAAATAATCATTCAAATTAATTAATTAATCATTCCATAAATCATTAGCAAAATTTAGTAAGTATTTATACGGACTGTGGGTGTTGGAGGAACGAGTTGCAAGACAAAGGTACATATAATTAAAAAAAATCACAACATGGACCCTTGTTCCGTTACGCTGAAATGTGTCCACGCAACCAACCACTGATACACAATTTTGAACCCTGGGAAGGTAACATTTAATTTAGGGCTCGGTAGTAGTCAAAACACGAAGTTCGCCATAAGATTTTTCATAAGAAAAATACTGGAGAAGATGTGTCAATCTTTTTGACGCATAGAACGCATGAAACGCATTTTTATAAATTTGTGTAATTTTTATTTATATCTAGGGATGGTTCTTTATTCTTTTTTTTTATTCTGTTTTAAAAATAATACCAAAAAAAATTTTTTTTTCAATTAAACTTGCAGCAGTTTAGAGCATGGAGGTGAGGAAAATTTGGAGTTCATTCCATTTGGGACTTTCCGAGCCTTTTTAGTACATTTTTCGAAATTACTTGTGTATATGGCACTGCGAGCCGACTCGCCATAGCCTTGACACTTATTATCTTGTAACTAGTAACATTCAGTTATTCTACTTCATTGTACCTACTAAAAAATTATAATAGGCAGAAAGATATGTGTACAGAATAAAAACCTACTAATTAGTAAACATTTTATCTTACGACGATGACTGCTCTTTCCGAGTAATATTTTTAAGTTATGTTTGGCTTATTATTTGAGAGGTTTATTTTAATTATCCCCTATAAACGTTCCATTAGTGTTAAATTTATTAAAATTGCTCACTAGTTCTATAGTAAACCTTCAAATTGGATAATATTTAGATAATTATAATCTTTAAAAACCTTCGCACGACCAGGCTTCCCATGGGATTATGCACACTTGGTCTATAATAGCGGAGTCGCGATAACGAACCACACGCCGATTCTCCGTCCTTATCTCTTCTGTGCATATTATCTTCAAACAGAAAACAGCGTTTAGCACAAAACGCTATATTTCATTATTTAGGGTGGCCCAACCCGGAGGGACTAACTTATTGGCGGGCACGGTACAAAACCGTGCTGTTGCGCTCTGGGACCTTCTCTGTTTCAAAGCAAAGGCAGGCTCCGTGATGAGGAAGATGCAACATGTCCACAAAAAAGACAATGTGCATAGTGTATGATTTGGTAAGATTTACAAAAAATGTTATTACAAAACGACGACTAAAAGTAAACCACGACCGCTGTATAGTCAAAAATCTAACAAAAACCAAATAGGTTATAAATCTTCATTAAGGCTGTTCCGACCCATATAAAGTTGTTTGCACACATAACGCAAAAAGTATTGCACTTTAAGCCACGAATTAATAATAAAAGTTTAATATAGTCATATTACTTGCAGCGAAAACAATTTCACAATTTCAGGATTATTGGTTTTGTTACAATTTATTTAAATACGATTTTTATTTAACAGCGCCATCTAACGGTATAAAACTTCTAATCGGCGATTACAACGAAGAATATGTTTTCGCTGCAACTACTATGGCTATATTTAATATTTTTGACGAATTCGTGCCTTAAAGTGCTATACTTTTTGCGTTCTGTGTAAAAAAAACATTGTATGGGTCGGAACATCCTTAAATAAGCTATGTCTGATGACTAACCTTTTTAAGATGTTCTTACTTTATCATTGCGTAATCCACCTCCAAAATTATTATATAAAACGCGCGAAAAATTCGAACTTTAGGACCTTATAACATAGAAACCAAATACAATTTTACAATGCCAACGGTCATCAGCCATCTAGTTCGATCAAATCATGCTATTTTGAGCAAAATTTGGGATCCCTGACAAGTAATATGGGCGTGATCTTCTTTCCCCGTTTGTATGGGGAGTTGAGCGGGATGGCCCATTTTGACGACATGAAATTAAGTATCTAGATTCATGAGAAACATCTAGGATCCAATGTTGTTCATGACGGAGAGAATGGAAAAATTAATAAGGATTCTAAATAAAAAAACGGAACTCTAAACATAGGAAGAATGAACGTGCATCAAAGGAGTACGAATGCCGATCACGTGGGAGCTGCATAACACTGTACCTCCGTCCCCTTTCTACCTTCGTTCAATGCGGAACAGGGAGAAAATGCACATATTTACAGTCGACATTCCTAAAATAAGAACCCACGGATCTTTTAGGTCCTACATCTATAGGGTCGGAAAACTATGGAATGAACTCCCTTCCGAGGTATTTCCCCCAAAGTACAACCTGGGGTCCTTCAAACGTGGTGTGAAGAAGCACCTGGCCGGCCGGCATGGTTTTCGCAGCCCCCCTGTAAGTTCGAAATCCCATGGGCGTCGTCGGGCACTTCAAGATGTCCTGGCGTACGCCATATCGAAAAACAAGTATTCATTTCGAATTCTTAATATTAATATAAGAAGCATCAGAAAAAATTTTGAAAGTCTTAAAATCCTCATGCAGAGACTAAAAACCAGTTTTCAAGTTATTTTACTAACAGAATGTTGGCTTGATGAGAGTTCTATTCCAAAAGAACTGGAAGGATACACATATAATGGTTCAACTCGATCATTCAACCAAAATGACGGCGTCGTGGTGTACGTAAGGAATGGCCTCGGTGCTACTGTCTCTGAGCCAGCTATATCGGAAGCTAATTGTCTAATGGTAAAAATAAAAAACGAAATTACCTTGCTATGCATCTATCGACCACCTTCTTTTAAAAATGTCACAATATTCATTGAATCACTCAACAATTTATTAAAAATAGAGAATAAGGTGAAATGTATAGTTGTTGTGGGAGATATAAACATTGATATACTAAGTGAGTCCAAACCATTTGTAAACGAGTACCTTTGTATGCTTGCAAGTAACGGCATACTGCCTGCTATTAACAAACCCACCAGAGTCACTGCTTGCCTTGACCACTTTATGGTCAAATCCAAATATCCTACACGATCTATAATAATTGATAGTGCGATCACAGATCACTCTGCTGTAATGCTTGGAATACAAGCTCCAAACAACTCACAAAATAAAAAATGTTTGTATACATTATTAATAGACTACAACGCAATCAATGAAGAGCTAAAAGAAACAGAATGGCATTTTATAACAACCAGTTCAGACGCAAATGAAGCAACCAACTTGCTAGTAAATTTACTAAGATCTCTAACTGAGAAATATACAACCAAAAGAAAAATTAAGAGTAAGGACTTTATAATCACACCATGGGTAACACCAGCTCTTTTGAGATCCATACGAACAAGAGATAAGCTATATAAGATTCATGCAAACAACACCCTAGACTCCCAGTTAAAGTTAGAATATACTAAATACAGAAATATCTGCAACATTGCAATCAAAGAAGCTCGGGAACAGTATTACAAACAGAAATTGGTAAAATATCACAAAAATATTAAGAAAACTTGGCAACTGATAAAAGAAATTACAAACACAAAAAATAATACATCGACGAAAATCGGACTTTGCAAAAACATGGATGGGAAAATTGTATCAGATGAATTTAATTTATTTTTTTCAAATGTAGGCTGTAAACTTGCGAAAAATATCCTAACTAGATTAAAGGTTGATGAAGTAGATCTGTGTAGAAATATATCTCTGCCAAAAGTTCCTTCTCAACCATCCTCATTCTTCTTCAACCCGACTGACGAAAATGAAATAGGGCTTGTAATAGATGAACTTAGAGCCGACAGCGCGCCTGGCTTAGATCTCATTTCCTCACACTCAAGGCAATCACGAAGGGCGGCGAAGAAAACAATACAAAGGTATTGGGCCTTGTTTAGGTTTCATAAGCCAGTGGCTTACTGTTTTGGTGTAGTCGGATTTATTTTATTCGGTCGAATTATGTTAACTAGACCACAGCGGCCGTGGAATGTTAGTTATGTATTTAGGTAATTTCTTTTTTTTTTCGTACAACGGAAGACCATTTATGCATCAAAGATATTCGTTTGTTCGCAAAGTGGTAAAGCAGGCTTTGCCGAGAAAATAAAGGTTATCATAAAAACGAAATCTACCTCACGTCACAGCGGTCAACAATGCACCATACTAGCTAGACCAGTTAAACGTATAAAGTTATCAATGAACTTACGAGATTAAGTAGAATCGTCGTTATTACCTAAAAGTCGAAACGTATAACACAATTCTTTCGAACTCTGGCAAAATTATGATACATTTTCTATCTAGAACATACATATTTCTTTTTAGCTTTGTCTGTAATCATTAAGATATTTATTATATCATTCTAACATACTAAAATATTTCCTGAAATTGTAATTATTATACAGGTAATATTTTTTCATTAATACTACATCTAGGAGATCGTTGATGAAATTAAAATAATACACGAGGCATTGCTACAGTATGAGCCGAAAGGGGGATAATCTATACACGAAACAGGATATCGTTAATTGTAAGACTAAAGAGATAAGTCGCTGATCAAATGATGTTCATTTTCATATACAATATCACCCCGTTTCGACTCGCTAAATTAATACATGTTCATAATGTACACCATAAATGTTGACTACATACTGGTATAAAGTATCTACCTAATCTGATACGAGCAATGAATTATTTCGCCTTGCCAAAATTATTCTCTCTTAGCAGATTATAGTTGAAAATTATAATATTTTTAAAGGTAACTGAACGTTATAATGTTTATACAAAATATGTCAACTGTTTTAAAGTTTTTATAATATGTTCACTCACATTCACAGTGAAGCGTAATTTCCTTTACTATTTAGTTTAAGGCTTCACAATAGACGAGCAGCTGCTCAAATTAAATTAACATTTAAAGTAAAATATTTTTTTTTCTCTTTAAAATACAAGTCACGGTTTTAAATTAACAAGCCACTGGCTTATGGAGAGTAAAATACAAATAAATAAATTTAAAAAAATATCGTAAGCGATCAATACTTGCTATTCATGTTTAAAATCAAGAATCTTATCATGTACGAGTTTACGTGTTAATAACATCCATAGGTGATTCGTGATTGATCCATGGAGGTGAAGAAATAACCCTCCATGGATTGATCACAGACTGACCAGTTCTCTACGGAATTCATTAATTTAAGAATGACCTAAGAAGTACCTAGTGTATGATTTTGTTTGTTGTTGGTTTGATCTTGTTCAAATCACTAGGCCAAAAATATTTTATTTATTTTACTGTAATCATTCTAGATCTATCGGTAATGTTCGCTGTTTGGTTGGGCACAGAACGGTTTGCTCTGCCTGCCCATAATATGAGAATTATATGTATGTGTGATAATCGTACTTAGTAGACATTGTGCCAGCAGGTGTGAAATTGATTTCCGCCGGCGATTCGTCTCATGCCTACATCCAGTATCCATATTAGAAGACTGAAATGGCCAACTAATTGGCCCTTATGCTACCCTCCAAAACACGAAATAAGTCAAATAATGTTAAATGACTTCTTTCAAAGACTATGTGGGCTTATACTGAAAAAGTATTTGGCAAATGTAATAAATAACTTATAAAGTCTCTTTTGACCGTTTATTATCGCCACAAAAATAATCTTTACCATAGAATATAATAATCGTCAAGAACAACCTGGCATAAAGCAACATACTGCCTCGTGCTCAATACTCTCAAATCCCACTTAAAACAGGTGAAAATATCGACCTTGCAACTGAGAGCTTTACTTAATATGAACATTCACCTGGAAAGCTACGCTAATTCTAAAAATAAACCATCTTCAAGGACGCAACCCTGTTGAAGTTAGCAAAATTCCCGATTTCTCTACTTTTCCTTAAAGAAAGCATGGTGACCTGTTTATTTATAGATTGTTAAGTTAACAGTAGTAAAAAACTCAGACAAAAATCCATTTTTAATGGTAAATAAGGAGTGAGCCACTGATTCTTTGCCTATCAAATTTCTTAACTTATCCTCAATATTTCAAAGTAAAACTTAAAAAATAACTTCAGATCAGTATTTTTAAGCTACATAGCTTTTTGAAATAATATTATTTGAGTAAAAAAAGAAATTTCAGTACATTTTGTATTAAACGATTTTGGTCTCACCCGTCAATGGACTCAGTACAACGCGATTCAAATAAGAATAGGACCGGGCTCGTGAATAACTTCACACGAATTCGCGAAGGAAAGTACGCGGCAACACCGCGGCAAAGTACTGAAGTTTGTGAAGTGAAGTGAGCGAAAACTGCTAAGAAGCAGTTGACATTCAAAATGGCGGTGATCCTATCCTATTCTTATTTGAATCGCATTGTGTGTCTTTAAATTCTAAGCCTATGCCGCTGGACGTCACGGCCCCAGTTATTTCGGTGGTCGTGAAAGCACCCCGTCAATGCGCAATGTTTACCGGTTTATATGTATAAGTATAAATAAATATAATATATATACTTATACAAATTATGCAAACAAAATTAATACTCCACGCAGGTGCCCCGCCGCTGCCGTCGCCCGCCACCGTCGCGTCCAAGAAGAACTCGTCAAGGCGCAACGCGTGGGGCAACCTCTCGTACGCGGACCTCATCACGCAGGCCATCACCTCGGCGCCGGAGAGCCGGCTCACGCTCTCGCAGATCTACGAGTGGATGGTGCAGAACGTGCCCTACTTCAAGGACAAGGGCGACAGCAACTCCTCGGCCGGCTGGAAGGTGAGACGAGTTCTTTTTAGGGTTCCGTACCCAAAGGGTGCCAACGGAAAACTATTACTAAGCCTCCGCTGTCCTTCCGTCCGTCCGTCCGTCCATCAGTTTTTCACAGGGCTGTATCTCATCAACCGTAATAGTTTCACAGTGTATTTATTTTATATATATAAATATAAAATAATAACAAATAGGTAAAATAAAAAAAATAAAAAAATAATGTATTCATTAAATTAATTTATTACATAAGACGTTACTTTATTGTGTTAAATCTTGTACGATGGTACGGTTCCTTGAATGCTCAAAGAAGGGATTTTTTTTTTACAAACCATCTCTGTGAATCTGGTGAACGGGGGGGGGGGGGGGGGCAAAGTTTGTATGTATAAATATTTGTCCTGGATGCGTTGCGTATGCGTATGGCGACCGAGGTTATAACGGGAGGACAAATCTTTATCGACGGAGAAGTTATCGAATAGGTTGAAGAGTACGTGTATCTCGGTCAAATTCTGCGACTTGGTAGACAAGGGTTGACTTAGGAGGTCGACAGACGAATTCAACTGGTTTGGGCTGCCTTCGGAAAGCTTAAATACGCTCTGAGGTCTGACCTTGCGCAAAATTTAAAGACCCTAAGATATGACCAGTGCATCCTCCCGTTTATGACGTATGGGTTGAAAGTTCCCTGGCGAGCAATGGAGCGAGTAATGCTGAGAATATCGCTACGGGATATGGTGCGTAACGAGGCAACCCACCGACGTACGCAGTTGATATTGGACACCGGGTGGCTAAGCTCAAGTGGCAATGGGCTGGTCACGTCAGCCGAAGAGACGACGACCGTTGGAGTAACCGTGTGCTACACTAGCGGCCGTTGACAGGAAAACGGAGTGTGGAAAGACACCCGCCAGGTGGGACGACGTCATAAAATGCAACGGCGGAAAGCGGTTGTTCCGTACCGCTGAGGTCCGGGAAGACAGGAGGAAAATTGGAGAGGCGTATGTCCAGCAGTGGACGCAAACACGCTGACATAATTTTGGTGAGTGGTCGCACGCACATCCGCAAGGTTTTTGACCACATTTTACCGGCCTCCGCTTGGATGAATGTCCAAAACGTAATCGACCGGAGCGGGGCCAGGAAACTTCATCTAGTATGACATATGACAACCGAATTTCGCTAGCGTAACAGTGCACCCCGTGCCTCAACATTAAAAATAGCCCCGTTTACTTCAGGGCGTATCCACGGGCGGCGTGTGGATACCTCTGTCGCTCGTCCTACCTTGCCTCTCACCCCGATTGCCACGTCGACGTGACGCGGGCGCCAGGCATGGTGACGCGCTTCATTCGCCACTGGCACGCACACCGTTGGCACCGCTTATAGGCCAGCAAAACGATCGCCGCTCACGCCACGGAATCACTTCCGTATTGTCTATACCTTTCTTTTTAGGGTTCCGTACTCAAAGCTAGGTGCCAGCGGAACCCTATTAATAAGCTGTCCGTCCGTCCGTCTGTCACAAGCCTGTATGTCATGAACCGTAATACGTAGGCAGTTGAAATTTTCACAGAGTTTGTATTTCTATTTCCGCTATAACAACAATCAGTAACAATTAAAACAAATTAAGGTAAAGGGGGGGGGGGGCACATACAAGAAATGTGTTTTTTTTTCTTAAATCTTGTAAGATAGTGCTTTTTGTTTCTGTAGTTTTTACAGCCTATCTCGAAATATTGTAACGCTTAAACGCTTAGTTAACGTAAAAGAACCTAATTCAAATAATGACAAGATACTCTTAAGAAGGTAGGTATAACAAATGTCACTTTGAAAATAAAGACTTATTTTGATGCATGAAAATATTTTCGAATAAGTTCTCGAAGATTAAAGAAGCTTTTCCTCCGGGACCTGCTTTTATTGGCGAGGTTCATCAGAAAAATTCAAGGAGAAAATTCCTACAATGTATGCATAAGTACAATTTTATTACGCTACAGCTTAGTATACTCTTATGGAACAAAATAAAAAAACGTAAATTTACGGGGGTGAGATATTCTTTGAAATGTTAATTAACATCTCATTTCCCTAATTTTCCTGACTTGTAATTTTTCGGGGAAATGCAAAGAGCAAAATGTTATGATTTAATAAAAAAAACTACCTAAGTTTCTTAAAATGGGGTGCGACATAAAATTTTACATCAAGAAAATCACAACAATCATCTTCCTGCCGTCATTGTGTTTATCTTATTTTTAGGGTTCCGTTCCCGTTCCTATTACTAACCCTCCGCTGTCCGTCCGTTCATCCGTCGGCCCGTCCGTCACAGGGCTGTATTTCGTGAACCGTAGGCAGTTGGTTTTTTTTGAGAGTGTGTATTTAGTGTGTGTCCTTATTATTCTTATTATTTATTTTGCCACTATAACAACAAGTAGGTGAAATGAGAAAATAACAAAAATTTTACCATATAAACAGCGTGACTTGCACAATGTTACGGAACCCTTCGTATGCGAGTCCGACTAGCAATTTTGAGTCTGACAGCGAGCATGTAAGGGCGGGAGTAGCAACCGAAACTCGTTTGTCTGCCGGCGAGTGCTTTTCCCCATACGCTCAACCTGGGAGGCTTCAAAATAAATTAAAATATTTTCACTAGCCCAGCTAGCATGGTGCCTCGCTGAGCGGGGTTTATTAGGCGGTTCGGAGCATCTTTGGTCACCTTTTGGTGGTGGCCCATGATAGTTGGTTATAAAAAAAACGCCAACTACCACATAGCTAGTTATTGTTATAATAACGTGTTCGTAAACCGTGACAGTTATTTATGAGTATTAACATGTATTTTCCAACGAGCATGCCTCATAAATATTATATACCTATCCATCTTTTATAAAACCATACATTATTGCTATTTTAATTTGGTGCGTAGTATTTTGGGGCTACTGCATACTTGTCAAGTTTTTTTGAAACTATAGACCATGGAAACAATTTACCTAGACTATAGGAGAGTCAACCTCGATAGCCCAGTGGTGCGACGCCCTGCGATTCGATAAGCTGGGTAAGCACCTCTGAGCGCGGTTGGGTTCTGGATGGGTGACCATTTTCAATCGTTGAGGCTTGCTGCGGTTCGGATTCCACCTTAAACGGGGGGTCCATTCAGAGCAAGAGTGAGTTCGAGTTCGGGAGTGAGTTAACCTAAAAATAGCTGGGAAATATATTATTATTTAAATAACGAAACCGTTATTTATACTTCCAATGGATTTACGGGACAAACCAGATTTTTACCTAACTGTAATGATGTTCTAGAAGTGTGGAAACATTAACTATTTAAAAAAGTGAGTTGATATTTAGTGGTGAATTCGAACTCACTCTTACTCTGAATGGACCCCCTGTAGGTACCCTTCCTAACTTACCAGGTGGTAGGGTAATTCCCGCCCGGGTTGGTACCATCGCATTGAATGAACGATGGTCGAAGCGGCAATGAAAATTGTGTGTGTTTTCCATGCAGTTGAATGTAGCCGAGCAATATAAGGAAGGTCCTGGCATGGCACCTAGTTCCCATGTTGTGTGTTTACGTCGTTCAGTCTGGTATTATCCATCCATGTCCGGTTACATAAAAATAGGAGATTTCCACGTGGAGTTAGCAATGCCTAAAATGTCTAATTCCTATCATCGTATTTCTACATTCAAACGTGGTGTTAATTTTAGCTTTAAATTCGTATTTCTCCATAAAGGTCTTATCTAGTAGCAATGTCCGCAGTAACAGCGTTGGTTATTAGGAAAAACCGCATTCACACGCCAGTCAATTTGATCGTAAGTATTGTAGGCACATTTCTCATTTCATATTACACGTGATGCACAGCATGTCATATTTTATTGCATTGGTAGGCATAAATTGTTCCTATTTTACTAATTATGAGCACTATTTTCCTTAAATCCGATTTTCCTTTAGTTTACTCTGTTCTTATACCTATTTCGATACAATTTGTAATATGTAGGCACCTCATCGTTTGAAATAAATATGAACTTACACCTCTTTGAAACAGGTTTATTTCTGATAAAAAAAATATAGTTCTTTCATTACATCAAAATCATAATAATCATAATAATCAAAAAATACATAATGAAACTCCCCTAAATGAGTTTACACTATCATGCATTATAAAAAGCCATAAAAACTAAGGTCAAATCGATCATGACCTGCATAAAATTTTCCATCGAAAGAATGAATATTATTAGTTTCAAAATAACATTGATTTGATATAGGTAGGTGATGGATATTTTTCAACCGGTAATCGAATCATCACATCTAGTTAATATTTGAATACATATGTAACATGCATACCATCGCGCCATTTCACGGGAGGGGTAGGCATTTTCACGATGAGATATCAGTTGAGAGAGTATCTTTATTCCGAAACTAGCACTGTAAACTCACTAATAAAGGCAAACCGTTTGGTCAAAACTCTGTTCTAAATCACTCCTTGTCTAATTCTCCCAGACGTAAATTGTTACTTAGAAGTGAGTAATTTGGAAGACATGAATAATGTAACACGTGTATACCAACCGGAACACTCAACTGACACTTAGCGCCTCACGCACCCGCTGCCGGCGGCGCGGCGGAGGCGCGGTGACCTTCGAAGGTAAACTTCTTACCGATTACATTACTAGGTATGTGCACTTGTGTCCACGAAATCAAACGTAATTACATGCATTATCTACTTTGGCATCCAGTCATTACGGTCCAACATAGCTTTATATACCATCGGTAAAGCGTGCTTTTGTACATTTTTGGACGGCCGACAACATTTTGAGCTAGCCAGAGGCAAAAAATATTACACCCAGAGGTGTGTAAGAGAAGCGAACGTGAGTTGGCATGTTGGAGGATTGAAGATGCGTGCGTTAGCTATCTGACGTTATCTCATTTAACTGCGTTGCCTAGATTATGCTCACATCAATATTTAATGTCTGTACTCTCTGGGATGGGACGTAGACTCAGGATGTAGACAATGAAATAGTATTAAATCTTTTTTCTTCTTTGTTTGCCATTTCAAAGAAATGGATTAATGAGACCTGCAACTTACCTGCTAGATAGAAAAACGGGTCTTTGTAACGGAAAGAGAATTAAGAAGAAGATTTAAGGTGCTATAACCAATTGAATGAACTTCGTTCCGAGGTATTGGGGTCTTTCAAACATGGTTTTTGCAGCCCCCCTAAAAATTCGAAATCCCATGAACGTCGTAGAGCGCCTTGAGAGGTCCTGGCGTACGCTATATGCCGCGCTTAACATACAAAAAAAAACAATTAAATTCAACAGTTTCTAGGAAAAAAACAGAAAAAGAACTTCTTATAAAAAATAGACGCAAATTTTCAATCACGTTCCATCCTTATAGTTCTTCATTGTCGCGCTTGTGTCCAAGGCTGAATATAAAACGACATATGACCGTTACGAAATGTAGCTGTTAGCAGTCGCTTGCTGGAATTTTGAAGAGATATTATCACTTTGAATTCAAATCATGCCGGTGGAACTGTCTTCAAATCGAATTTCTTTTGAAAACATTTTAAATCTTTTAATCATATTCAAATTGGAATGCACAAACGGTCCATGACCTAGCCAAATGGTCCCTGACCTAGCACATGAGGCCGATAGCTTTTAGATTTAGATAAAAATAAAGTGGTTTATGCTAGTTCTAGCAGTAATATGTTCGGGGTATCCGGAGCCGATTAGGAAAATTACGAATTTCACTGCGGATCGTTGCAATACATTTTAAATTAATTTTAAGACATTTTTCATTGAAAATTGGACGAAACTTACACTTCATTCGTAATACATTTTTGTTTAACAAAAGGAATGTCGCCTGGGATGTTAAAAATATCAGTCTATTGAAAACCTTATAAATGGAGATAAAAGCCCAAATCTATTTTTCCAGAAATAACATTTACTTTCAGCGGATATGAGTTTTAAATATTGACTTTTAAAATATTTGTTCATCGCCCAATGCCCAACCATTTATGTATCTTGTTTTTATTATGTTGTCAAAATGGATAGATCCAGAAAGATCTTAAAATTAAAAAAAGTAAACATAAAACCCTTCGTTCATTCACATTCACATTCATTCATCATAAAAAAAGTGTCTTGAAGGTTACATTGCAGTGTCCACCACGAATTATAGAATGATGGTGATCACGTATTATCAATACATAATAATACATAATAATAATAACATTGATTTATTTTCAAAGTAATAACATATTTTGGTTTCTTTTTCCCCAAAAAGTTCAGGAATGTATCACGGGAAAGAAATTGCGCTGTACAAATATATAATCGGTCCTAGAAATTAATTTATTCATCTATACTAATAATAAATCTGTAAGGGGTGTTCATGGAGTAAGTTGTTTTGTTTTACAAGATACTGCGTTTGTAGACTCTATGTATAATACTAAAACTATATTGACGATTTTTTGGAAATCATTTCTGTATGAATGTATGTATGTATGTATGTTCCTCCATAACTCTTAAACCGATCATCCGAATTCGATGAAACTTACTACACGTATATTTGATTACATGGGACATAGGATAGGCTATAAATAATTCAGTTCCGCTTACACTATCACTATCTTACTAAAATCGTTGTACACAGTATGACTTAACCAGCCCCAGAACTATTTTAATTAATTGTTGTTTTTTTTCATCATTGGACACCGAGCATTGAAGAGAAAAGGAAGTAAAAGTGTCATATGGGCGGTGCCAGTGTCGCCGCCGTATAGACACATTGTCCAATAATCAGCTTGATGGTATACCTCCCTCCTTTCTTGATCTTAGGTACCTAACGTATCAATAGTTTCTTTCATAAATCCTTAAACTTTTTATATTAATCGCAAGGAAAAACACTCTAGTCTAATCTATTTTAAAATACCCGCAATATAATTCTGAGGTCAGTATTCCCGGTTACATTTGGGCTGAGATAAATAGTCGTAACAAAAACTAAAACTAACGAAAAGTAGTACTTTGTGACGTCAATTTTCAATATATTGAGATTTCGTCCATACAAAATGTGTCAAAGTGACGTCACAAAGTACTACTTTTCATTAGCTTAGTTTCTGTTACGAATATTTATATCGGCCTGATTATACAAAAGAGATATTTTTTAATACAATCTGTGACGCTTGGTCTAATTCTTTGGAACCATATCGTTACGTAACATATAATTAGCACGTGTACGTTAATTTTATTGTTCAGGTAGACACGTAACGGAAATCAGTAAAGTTGCTGCTAATTATTATCTCTTTCAAAGCCGTTAAATTAATTGTCGTTGTATTTTACTGGATTGTCTTGGATACTACCGTCATTGATTACCGCTCTATCAATATTTTACATGCACCACATAATGTTTTAATTAATTCTCAATATATATATATTCTATTTCATTAATTTTCTGACATATTGGTCAATATAATTGTTGTATTTACTTTTTTTATGTTTAGCGCGGCATATTGTATGTTCTCGAGGTAAGTGTAGTGGAGGCAGGTACAGTAATGTCTTTTATGTTTTTATTATTCATACCTTTGCAATGTGTACCTGTTTTCTGTTTCTTCTCCTTAATAAATAAAATAAAAAATAAAAAAAATAAAAATATGACGTGCGCCAGGACCTCTTAAGGTACCCGGCGACGCCCATGGGATTTTGAAGTTACAGGGAGGCTCATTTCATAGTTTTCCGACCCTATAGATAGATGAAGAATTTAGAAGATCGATGCGTTCTTATTTTTGGAATGTCTACTGTAAATATGTGCGTTTTCACCCTGTTCCGCGTTGAGCGAAGGTAGAAAGTGGACGGAGGTACAGCGTTATACAGCTCCGACGAGCATTCTCCATGGTTAAGAAGATAGACTGAAATGATAAACTATTATTTTCTTTTCATTTTTACTATTTAAGGTCTTGTTGGTCCACGCCTCGCACTTTTCATACATCTTACAAGTTGTATATCAGTGAATGCTTACATTAGCATTAAATTTCAAGTTTTTGCTAACTTTTACGGTTTTTCAAATAAAATATTATTTATTTTACTTCATCTGTTATCATTTTGGCTAATTTTTTTATTTAAATAAGAGTGAAGACGCAACTAAGTAGTACCAATGTCAAAAGCCAATTCCTCCGCTCATTAGGCAACTTTTTAAAAAGGTAAAGTAAAGTTAACTAGCTATGGTACATGCCATGTTTGGGTTTGTTTTTTTGGGTTTTTTTTTTGTTCGAAACTCGGTTTAACAACAATGGTAATGGTAGGTGACTAAAACGGTAATAGTAAATTATTACTTAAAACTCTTGTAATACACTACTCATTATACTGAAATGTGGCGTTCACGCCAAATAATGAAATTACTGTTAATATTTCAAATTTTAAAAAAGGTTTGTTTTTATCACTAATACATAGGACGGATAATAAAAAAAAACCATTTTGTTGCGAGATATTCATAAAAGCCTATTGTAACCTCTATTGACTTGTCCCTTCTAAATTAAATGGATTTTACAATATAATTCCCTCTGAGATAAGTCAGAAAACGTCTTGAAATACAAACATATAGTACTTAAAAAATATATGCACCATACAGAAAACTAGTATCTTATCTGCTTGGAATGATTGGGCACTAAACGTATTTTATGTTTATTGGCTCCATTAAAATTATGTAAATAAATTTTATTAGCATATAACGTAACAATGGGCAATTGTGATCATAATTAGTAATTTGTCATAGAAAGCGCAATATAAGTGCTATTTTTTATTGATGTCGTTAAAAGGTCTTAAAACAGACAAAAACAATCTATTTTAACACGTAATTTATGCATCATTGTAAACTCGCAAGCTGTCATCTTAATACCATTTCATTTAAAATCACCCACCGTTGAAAACAGCTGATGATCGATGGTATCTTAGAATGTCAGCCGAAGCGAAACGTGCAGAGAATGTTCGCGAACGTTCGCGTTGGTGTAAAGGCACCTTCGAGTGACGTACATCTGTAGTGCATACCTCTACGATCCATCCTCGGTCACGCTGTGCAACCCGTCCGTGGGTCGTGACGTGTCACCGCCAGTTTGACCGTTAAACCTTCACGTAATGGCCGACGCGCATCATTTTACCGCGCGCAATTTACGCCGGTGCATATCGGATGACGCGACTACATCAATTGCGACAATGCTAGTAAATCCATTCATGAAATCCGATGCTCAACGAGGCAGGGTTTTTTTTCCAGCATATCATTAAAATAACTCATCGCTTTAAATGCCATTCGATTTGTACTCTCTTTCCCTCTAACTCTATCCGGGGCTAATGCAACTTTGAAAAGCGTGGAGTTAATTCTATGATATTTGAGAAACCACGAATGCAGAACGAGCCCAGATTCAATTGAACATCGCTAGGTTCTAAGTCAGGGTGACAAGTCACGCCGCCAAGTAGTCGGATGTGTTCCGGCATGTATCCCGGGAATCCACTAGCAATGGGCGAGGCAAAGAGAAGTGGTCTGATGCCAATCGCTTGCTTGGGGGTAAGGGATGGAAACGCAAATCAATTAAAGCAAATTTCCGCAGCTCCTCACCTCTGTTCACTGGTTTTTTGGATCTTCTAGAGGACCTCTTTCCGCGATCGAAACCTAGGTGCGACTGCTCCATGCCGAACATTCAGTTCCGCTAGTCAACTACGACGTGAGTCCAGAAATGCGAGTGGCCTTGACTGTATTCCCGCGTTGATGTTAAAAGATCTGTGCTCCAGAATTAGCACCTGTCTTGACTCGCCCCCGCCGTCTATAGTTATCCACCGGGTATTTGCATGCGGCTTGGAAATCAACCAAAGTTCAGTCTATGCCTTATAAAGACGATCGATTAGACCCAACCATACATCTGGAAAATTAGGAAACATACGGTTTTTATGGTTTCGAAACATAAAATGAACGCATTCATAATGATTTTAGATGATGAGCAATTTCTTTGCTCTTGTATTAATTCACGCATCGATGCTTCTGTATGCATTTATTAATATTGTACTAATTTCTATGTTGAGTGCAATTGTTTTTAATTTACGTGTCTACTTTAACCCCAAAAGCTCGATGAAAGACCCTGCTTCTCATTACACAGGGAATCCTAGCATGAGAAGCAGGGTTACTACAGTATATATCAGACTAGTTATTAAAAGAAATAAAACATATGAATGATGTAATATTAGGCTAAGCTTTTTTGGTAATGAATAAATAAATTTGAATTTAATTTGATTTGAATGCATTTTTAAATCTTTGATAAGAACATTAAGGCGGCCCATCCCGCTCATCTCCCCATACAAAAGGGGAAAGAAGATCACGCCTATATTTCTTGTCAGAGATCAAAAATTTTGCTCAAAATAGCTTTATTTGATTGAACTAGATGTCTGATGACCGTTGGCATTGTAAAATTGTGTTTGGTTTCCAAGTTATAACGTCCGAAAGTTTGGATTTTTCGCGCGTTTTATACAATAACTTTGGAGGTGGATTACGAAATGATAAAGTAAGAACATCTTAAAAAGATTAGTCATCAGACATAGCTTATTTAATCAAAATTTATAATCTATTTGGTTTTTGTTGAATTTTTGACTACAGCGGTCGTGGTTTACTTTTAGCTATAAGTCGTTTTGAAATTCAAATTTTCGTAAATTTTACCAAATCATACACTATGCACATTGTCTTTTTTGTGGACAGGTTGCATCTTCCTCATCACGGAGCCTGTCTTATTCTTAGTAACAGAGAAGGTCCCAGAGCGCAACAGCACGGTTTTGTACCGTGCCCGCAAATGAGTTGAGGCCGCCGGGTTGGGCCACCTTAATAGGTGCAAATGGAACCTTTAAGGTCGGCCCGTAAGCATCATAAAATTTCGCCTCCCATACAAACGTAGTTTACTAATCATTTGAAAACCACTGTTCCAACTTACTTGATATTTGGTATCTAATATTAGGCTACAAATATCTGTGTCTGCATGCCTTTATTTTTTTGGTAAGTGTATTCTGGGTCAAACCACAGATAAAACAATATTCGTATGAAGATTTTCTTTTGGCTTTCATTTCATTCGGTTTAAATTTTTCAAAAAAACAATAGCATGCAGACACAGATATTTGTTACCTGATATTAGATATTAAATATCAATTTAATTGGAATAGCGGTTTCCAAATGATTAGTAAACTACGTTTGTATGGGGAGCATAGCTTACGAGCCGTTCTTAAGATTATCGATCAAATCTTCGATGCGACATATCAACAGGCGTTAACATCGGGTTCTCTTTAGGATAGTTTATATTTTGCCTCGTTTTAGCGGCGTAGATAGGTGAAGATTCCCAGGCGAAGACGATGTGGACACAACCTTCCGACAAGATGCTCAGTGGCAGGATGTAACCAACTGCTCAACAAGTGCTATGCATATCTTATCGCAGTCAAGTCTCACTACGCACCTAATTGTCATTGTTGGAGATAGCATATCTGCAAAGCCCCTGCCAGGGAACCTATCTACTTTCTGCAGATAGCAGGTATGTTGTCTAAGATAGCCGGTCTCTTATATAACTGCGATCTTTTTGGTTGTGATTTTACTCTGATTGAGACCGTTCTTTCTCTTGACACTAAATATTTTCTCAAAAAGGAAGAAAGCGCAAATAAAGAGTATTTTATGGCTATTTCGTTGGTATGGTATTCTGCTGTTCGATGCACTAATGCTTTTCTCTGATTGTTTCTGCTGTACGTAAATTAGGAGGTCCATTCCGGGTATCTTGTGGATCATCCGGTATATTATTAATTATATTTAATTCAGATGTGAACGCGAATTGTCGAGCAGCGGAAAAAAGCAAGTTTAACTATGATTATATTATTAAAATATTCTCCTCCATGTCTTTGAACGCGCGAATTAATCCTCTGACGTGCATGTTTTTTCATGTATCATGTCAATATCCAGTGATGGATAACATCTAGAACTATTAATACTTTTGGTCGTTAGACATGTCTGAAAAATGTCGTCTGCGTCTGCTGCGTACGAACGTAGCGGATGCCTCCTTGACAACGGGCTGAAAGATTAGCTCGAAACGTCGAAGAATGTCTCTTCCTGCCGCGTGAAAAGCCGTAACATTTTTCAAACATATCTAGAACTATTAACCAAAAAGTAGCAATACCAGGGTCTTCTCTTTGAGCTGTTTCTTCACTTTGTTAATTAATGGACGGGAAATAACAATTATCCCAACATTATTTTATTCAGTACGAACCCGTGTTGATCTGCGATCACGTTACTCAAAAAATACCCAAACTCGCAATTAAACATTTAATATTAAAATGTTAAATATTATTATATGTATTTTTTTTAAATCACATCTTTTACGTAGAAATCGGTGAACAGACATAAAAAACATACGGACGAACATAGAACCTCCTCTTCTTGTGATGCCCTCGAATAGCCACAGCCCGAACCTTCCACAGCCGCCAAATAAGGACCTTTGAATTATTTGTTGTTTTTTTTATACTCGACATGGGTGGCTAATACCACACAAATCCCGTTCTGATATTAGCCCAATACACCACAATCCTGAAGGAATTAGGTTCCTTGAATAGCACGGCAAGACGACAATTTTTCATTGCCACTTCAACCATAGTTTCATCCAATGCGGTGGTACCACTCCGGGCGCGCTCAACCAAGGGGAAGGGGACTTACAGATTTAAATGGGTTCCGAACCATAGAATAGCTCGCTTTGGTAACGAAATTCACTTATCCAACTCCGAAAGAGAAAGAAAGTGGTGCCATACCGGAGCGAGGTTTTGAACCCAGACCTCTCGCATGAAAGCCAAGTCATCTAGCCCCTAGACCGATGGTCAGCTTCGGTAGCTCAGTGGCGTGATACCTTCGGTTTCGAGGTTAAGCAACACTGTGCTGCTGTGCACCGTCGGGTACTGGACGGATGAGAGTTCAACCGTTGAGGCTAGGTCGTGGTTTTTCTATGTATCTTTACATGGATGGCTGACTACTGCCTACTGTCATAATAGCTCAGCCTGCCACATCCCCAAAATAATAAGATGCCATGCCACCGGGAACTTCCAATTATGAGCACGGCTACGTTGAACTGGATGGAAAATACGGACATTTTTTCATCGCAAATTTAACCTTATTTTCATCCAATGCGATCGATGGCGATTAGCCATGGCATGTCACTTAGTTACCATTTGGAGAGATGGCCTAATGTCATGACCGCAGGTGTGGCATTAGCCAAAGATTTAGACGATTTAGATATATGGTAATAGCATGTATTAGCCATCCTATTCCAATTCCATATATTTTCTTCCCTAAGATGTCTTGTATATGGTAAAATAACTCGCCGGGTGAACAGGCATCTGTGTCATTAAATCTGACGTAGTTGCATTTATTAATTTCAGTTCAATTGTCCAAATAACACGTCGTTTTACGGTTAGCATGGTGCGAAATGCAAATAAACGTCAGAATAAATCAGTAACTTCTCTGAGTTCTCACCTAAATTGGCATTTACGGCAAATCGATCGACTGGCGCTTCGAAAACGCAGAGTCGGCGTAAACGGCAACGTTGACGTATTTACGGCAAAGTTGAGTAAGCTGTCAAATCACACTCGGACTCGCAAATGTTAGTTCGATTAAAGCCCACCGTGCGCGCTCTTTAATTTCTCCATACATTTGAAAACGCCAGTCGATCGGTTTGCCGTAAACGCCAATTTAGGTTGACAACTAGACTACAGGCTCTGTTCACCGGATGGTAACGCCCCTGTACTTACTCTTGGATTAGTAGTAGATTTTACAAGCGGGATCGATAACCGCAGACGGAAAAGAACCGACAATGAAATGGGTTTTATACAGACCATACTATTTTACATTTCAGATTTGAGAGCATTCATTTCATTTGTTCGATGTACATACACAGTAGGAGGCCCCCAAGGGCGTTGGAGCCACAGATAAGATTATCTGCCGGCCGCTCCGAGGTGGCGGTCGGGAACCTTATCTGGACTGCCACCACGCCGCGCTCTGTCTCACTGTGGTCAGTGATAAGCGATTCTTATTAGAACACGGTCAGAGCTGAACAGAATAATAACTGAGCAGCTTTTAGCACAAAAGCGCGACTTGCCTTGCATTCCAGAGGACATGGGTTCGAACACCAGCCCCGTCCAAGCACCAATTTCCCTTTCTGAGTTGGATAAGTGCATTACGTCATTACTACCTACTACTTACTAGTTGGTAGTGTTAAGCTCGCCCGGTTAGTACCATCGATTTGGATGAAAAACGGTCGAAGAGGCACTGAAAAATGTCTTTGTATTCCATCCATGTAGCCGTGCTCATAAAGGGAAGGTGCTCGTGGTGATATCATGACGGACACCGGTATATCCACCCATGTCCGGTTACATAAAAAAATCCTAGCACTTGTGTGAGAATTCTTACAACGTATCTAATCGATCACAATATGATATAAATTTAATATATACGTCTATAAATAAATTTTAAGTTATATAAAATTTATGTTACGTCACAAAGATCCGCGGATTAGTCGCGCCAGTAAAGAAGAACCCGTAAAGAAACTTCACGGGTTTACCTAACATATTTTTCCGTCCACAAATTAAGAAATACACGCTTAGATCTAAATGTTACTGCCAAACAATTCCTTGGATAATAGAAACAGCAACCCTCGGTTTAAATTACTTACAACTAACAAAGTTACTAATGCAATAATATAAATTAATGTCATTTATAGCATTACAAGTATTCTCTGGTGTAAAAGCCGTCGTCAACTTAACCTATGTCCCGTGTATTAAGCCCTCGTCAAGTTTCATACGAATGAACTATTATCAAGTCAATGTATGAATATAAAAAAATACTACCAATTCTATATATTACCATACTACGATTCATGTCATAAACGTCTTACAATTTAGTTTGGTACACAATTATGTACATGTACACTTTACTAAGAAGAATGATGAATGTGGTTGGTAGATTTTTTTAAAACAATGCATCGTGCATTGTTTTTTTACGACCACGGAACGAGAAAAAAAATAATTTCACCCATTTGGTCATAGTCACAGAAATCGGAACAAAATAATTCCGATTTCTGTGGTCATAGTGGTACTGTAATATTTTTGTAATGAAAACCGATGTAGGACGGGCCGTCCAATAAAAAAATATATTCTTTCTCATTATTTCCGAATATTTCTCCTTTCAGAAACACGTTAACGATGTTGCATGTCAATTGTCCGGCCAAACTCATCTATTAATTATGTTTTCGGTGGGTGTACAAAAGTTACACAATACTGATATCGTATCCGTTCCTAGGCAACAATTAGCCGTTATTTATTGCCGAGGGACGGCAGAAATAAAAAAGGCGCCTTTCTTTTTCAATATCAAAGTTAGGGTTCCCAAGATTGTCACGCGTATTGCTGCGACGGGCGACGTTTTGGAAATATTTTAAATCTGTCACGCTGGGGGGGGGGGGGGGCGCAATATCGCCGCCTTGGTCTGATTGATTTATGCATTTTGTTTGCGCAATGCCCCCGCACCGGTTGGCCTGTGGATTTATTTGAATTCCTGCCAGAAAGCGACCATGGAGGGCACCAGATTAATATTGGGAAGATTCCGCCTGATATATTCCCATTCCTCTGGATATATTACAATATCTCATCTGTTTTGGGAGGCGACCTCGGGCTGTGATGAAATTAACATACAAATGTCATTCGTCTCCATGAATAGAAATACTCCTGCGATTTTTACTCACAGCCGCGTAATACGTGGGTATATCTTCCGGATACCTGGTATTGTATGAACGCGAGTCTGCATTTCATTGAAGGTTATTTCTTAAATCTGCTCGTGTATTGTTTCAGGTAAATACATTGATGAATCCTGTGTATCGGTTGTACATACTACCTTTGTACGTGTCTATAGAATGTAAGTATTGAAGTCTACAACAACCTCTCTACTTATCTTGTTATTATTTTTGTTTATAATATCTTCAAGGCAGCCAAGGGATCATTACTGTTTAATAGATATAGTTTAATTATTAAATTTAATTACCAAAACGTTTTAATTAGAGACCGGTATACATTCCAAGGGTCAAGCACAATCATTTATTTTGACCTCACTCATCGTTCTACCTGCTGTCGTCCCCCAATCGCTTTGACCGTACCGCTTAACGGCATTGCACTTTGTAGATTAAGACACATTATTTACTAGTAAACAATTAACCATCGTAAAAATTCCTTTGTGTAATTACAATTAATTAAGCTTTGTAATGGAGAAGCTGGTTGAAATCCATGGTTGCTAACGACTTCTTAATGCCATTGCGTTGCTGCAATATTATTGCTTCAGATCTACAAAACAACTATCTATTATATCTACAAAGCAAGGCAAATTTCCAAAATTTAAAATTCATTTTCCGTTAGCATTGGGCGCCTTTTGATAATTTAGGGTTCCGTACCCAAAGGGTGCCAAACAGAACCCTATTACTAAGCCTCCGCTGTCCGTCCGTCCGTCAGTCTGTCCGTCTATCTGCCGGCTGTGGACAGTCTGTGGGCTGTATCTCATGAACCGTAATAAGTAGAGAGCTGATATTTTCACCGAGTACGCATTTCAACAGAAATTGTTGCCGCTATAACTAAATAGTAAACTTAATTTTTTATTATTTATTTTTATATTATTTATTTAATATTTATTTTAATAAATACATATTTATTTTAATAAATACACACTCTGTCATTTCAGCTGCCTACCTTTTACGGTTCAGGAGATAGAGCCCTGTAACAGACGGACGGACGGAGGGACGGGCGAACGGTCGGATGGACGGACAGCGGAGGCTTAGTAATAGGATTCCGTTGGCACCCTCTTGGTACGGAACCCTAAAATAAACGCTAAAAGGATACATGGGATCGTATTGAGGCTTTATCGCTATATTTGGCCTAGCGACGAGCGAAAAAATGCTTTCGTATTTCCAGCTTGTCTCTACGGGTCACATTTCTTAACCGATTCTCGTGAAATTTTTATGAGCAGGTTATATGTGGTATATAATGTTTTAGACGAGCCAGTTTAAAAAAAATCTATATTTTGAAAAATAGGTATTAAACATTTTCAAATGTTCAAAAAGACTTAGGGCCGAGTGCACGAAAGAACAAAAAATCGAAATCAACGTCAAAGTATG
The DNA here is from genome assembly GCA_946894095.1 of Incurvaria masculella. Taxonomy (NCBI): domain Eukaryota; kingdom Metazoa; phylum Arthropoda; class Insecta; order Lepidoptera; family Incurvariidae; genus Incurvaria; species Incurvaria masculella. Next base: position 14,961,583 of record OX335651.1, read on the forward strand.
ATCAAACACGTCATTTTGTGTCGACAGTATGGAAGGAACTCTATGCGGATCACTAAAAGTGACGTGTTTGAACATTGATTAACTCGGCCATCTCTTCGTGCAACCGGGGCTTACTCGCGAGGTCTACAGCTCGGGTAGCTAGTTTCATAAATAGTTAGGTGTATGAATATGCGTTTAAGCGGTACCTACCAAGCAACCGGTGCCGGTGGGTTGACATTGGCCACCTCTGTGTGGTGAGTGTACCGTATAATATAATCGTATTAATTAACATAACCGGTCACAGACCAGGTTCGCGCTGTTCTCTGCAGCGCCATAGCCAGACGTATGGACCAGGTTCATTTTGCGAGATATTTTTAAAGAGGTAAAGTATTTGCTTGCAGATAATGCCGTACATTTAAGACTGTCTACTAACCTCTATGCACCTTTGAGCACGGTTAGGTTCTGCATGGGTGTCAACCGTTGAGGCTGTCCGTGCTTCGGATTCCACGTAAAACTGTAGGTCCCCTTCCTTACTTACTAGGTGGTAGGGTTTAATCCCGCCCGGGTCGGTACCAGTTCAATGTAGCCGAGCAATATAAGGAAGGTCCTGACATGGCACCTAGTTCCCTAGCCTAACTCACAGGCTAATATTTGACCTGAAGTCAGCGGAACTGTCAGATTTGAAATTGTTCTCTTAAGGCTGTTCCGACCCATATAAAGTTGTTTGCACACATAACGCAAAAAGTATGGCACTTTAAGGTGGCCCAACCCGGCGGCCTCAACTCATTTGCGGGCACGGTACAAAACCGTGCTGTTGCGCTCTGGGACCTTCTCTGTTTCTAAGAATAAGACAGGCTCCGTTATGAGGAAGATGCAACCTGTCCACAAAAAAGACAATGTGCATAGTGTATAATTTGGTAAGATTTACGAAAATTTTAATTTCAAAACGACTTATAGCTAAAAGTAAACCACGACCGCTGTAGTCAAAAATCTAACAAAAACCAAATAGATTATAAATCTTGATTAAACAAGCTATGTCTGATGACTAATCTTTGTAAGATGTTCTTACTTTATCATTGCGTAATCCACCTCTAAAGTAATTGCATAAAACGCGCGAAAAATCCAAACTTTCGGACGTTATAACTTGGAAACCAAACACAAGTTTACAATGCCAATGGTCATCAGACATCTAGTTCAATCAAATAAAGCTATATTGAGCAAAATTTTGGATCTCTGACAAGAAATATGGGCGTGATCTTCTTTCCCCTTTTGTATGGGGAAATGAGCGGGTTGGGCCACCTTAAGCCACGAATTCATAATAAAAGTTTAATATAGTCATATTACTTGCAGCGAAAACAATTTCACAATTTCAGGATTATTGGTTTTGTTACAATTTATTTAAATACGATTTTTATTTAACAGCGCCATCTAACGGTGTAAAACTTCTAATCGGCAATTACAACGAAACCATTAAACCTAAAATTGTGAATATGTTTTCGCTGCAACTACTATGGCTATATTTAATATTTTTGACGAAGCCTTAAGTGCAATACTGTTTGCGTTTTGTGTAAAAAAAACATTGTATGGGTCGGAACATCCTTAACATTTTTTTATCACTTGAGAACATTTTAATTATATTAACGTCTGTTTTTATTTTTTTGTAAATATCTGTACTTTTCAGCAAAAACCATTTAAAATTACAGTAAAAAAAGTCAACTGTTACCACTGTTTATTTAACAATATTTTCCAATTTAAAGGGTAAATTAAAAATATAAAACATGCAGAGGTAGGTTTTGACAAATATTTTAGAATCCAAAATTTCAAAAACTTAGTTAACCATTTAGAGCAAATATACAGTTATCGCCCGTAGTATGGCGAATGGATAGGGTAACGAGCTCTTCATCTGTGAAGATTTAAAGCTAATCTTATTACCGTCACAGAATAAGCAAAGGCCAACCTTGGGTAAACCTTTATAATTCTTCGACACGTGTATTACTGAAATCCTTAACAGCTGGACCGATTTTGTAGAATTTTTGTGTGGTTTATATTAATGCTTTATTCTGCCCGTTTGTTGTCGGTTTAGGTGGCAAAATCATTAAGTGCTACGTGCGTCTCGGTGCCAACTCCGAGGAATCCAGGATGTTCATGGTATCTGCCGAAATAAGAACCAACCGATCCTCTATATCTTTGACGGTAAACTGTAAAGTGCACTCGCGGTATTTCCCCCACAGTACAACCTGGGTTCCTTCAAACATGCTATGAAGGTAAGCTTTTAATCGGCTCCTAGATAACGAATAACGTGTTTCGAAGTGAATGGGTTCGATACTCTGTGTGCACCTTTTTTATATCTTATCTCAGATTAAAATGTCAATTTAGTTCGAGAAGGCAGGTCACTTGATGGGTTGGAACCCATGTTAAACTTTTGTTTATGTTAACGCGAACGCCAGGACCTCACATAAGAGGTGCACGACTACGCCCATGGGCTTTCGAACTTTCGGGAGAGCTGTGATGGCCAGGTGCTTCTTCACACCCTGTTTAAAGGAACCCAATTTGTACTTTGAGGAAAATACATCGGCAGGTAGTTGATTCCATAGTTAAACCGACCCTAAAAATAAAGGATTTAGAGGATCGGTCGGTTTTAATTTTCGGAATGTCGGCAGTGAATGGATACATTCCCGGCCTGTTCCGCGCTGAGCAGTGGTAGAAATGGGACGGAGGGTCAGCGTTATTCAGCACCGATGCCTATTCTCCATGGTAGAAACGTTAGAACGCAGAGAGTAACCCTACATCATTTCGGAATTGTACATCTCTTCCCTACGTACTGCGGGTGGTATTGTGAAACTCGTCCGGGCTAGTACCATCAATCGCATTGAATAAAACATGGTCGAAGTAGGATTGAAAAATATATCGTGTTTTTAGTCCAGCAATGTAGCATACGGATATAGCTTCCGAGAATACGGTGTAACGGGCGAACTAACAGGCGGCAAATCGCAGCGATACGGAATTTATATAATTCTTATTAATAAATGTAGGCATCATACACCATATAGAGGAAATGACCTTGAGCTAACACACAATAATTACGTTTTGCATTCGACAACTGCGAACCTTGGAATGCAATGTTCACCATTTAATACATATGTATGAGTTTTTATCTCATCTTAATGCTACATATTCATCTAATTTAAATATTGCTTCCAACTTCATATTTTCCTGCTGATACAAACGAATCTTTATATTTTTGTATTTATCTGTGTTGCCTACGTTCAAATAATGTATGCCATCGATATTCCTTTTGCGTACATGCGACAAAAATAGGGTCGTCTCAAAAAACCTGGCTATGATTTTAGGGATGGTTCAGTGAAGTCAGGGAAGGGCAGGTTTTATAACAAATATTTTACGTGTCAGTGTCAAGTCCTAGTTAATATGAAGTTTATTTTCCCAAAAATATTGTAAAGAGATCTTGATTGATTGATTGAAAATTCTTTATTACGCCACAAAAAAAAAAAACAATTTGCAAAAGAAAGTGTTCTGATGATTACTTTTGACGTTTTATATGGACGTCAATATAGTGTGGGCGTGGAGGGTCTCACAGGGAAGAGAAGCGTCGGCAAACCACCAACACGTTGGTCAAACGATATACGTCAGACAGCAGCTGACAACTGGCAAAGAAAAACAGGAGACCGCACAACTTGGCGAAGCCAGGGGGAGGCCTACATCCAACCGTAGATAGCTAAAGGCTAAAGAAGAAGCGGAATAAAGTTTTGTCATCATTTTAGTGCCAGGTGCAGAGATAACACGTTTTTAAAATTTAGTTGGTTAATTACTTTAATTTTACCGGGAAACTTAAAAAATCTGCTTATTATTTAAACAAAACATTATTTTTTTATTTTATCTCTTCTCTACTTATATAAAAGGGAACGTCTGTCCACATGCACGAGGTAATCTCCGTAACCACAAAACAGATCAAGATGCGATTTAAACCAATTTAAAGAGAACATCGCTGGGAACGCTTTAACGTACATACCATTACGCTAAGTATCCAAAGGGCTGAGCAATATCAATGAAATTACTCTCAAACAAAATTAATACTATGCCGTGGCGTATGGTGGCGTTCACTATTTTCGCACCAATGTTCAGAAAGCGGATGGCGCAGAGCGGAATACCGACTCTTCTACACGTATTTTGTTCGGGAGGCTGAAGGTTCGAATCCTGGTAGCCTCAATTTTTTTTTTTCGTTTTTTTACATTTTATTGTTTATGGGGTCTCGCATATAATAATTATAGCATGGATTAGACTTATCTCTACTCGAGGTAAACTCCGTAATAAATATTATATCTCTTCTCTACTTATATAAAAGGCAACGTCTGTCCACATGTGAAAGGTAAACCGATTTACAGATTCAATCGCGGGGCTTGCTTTAGGATACATACCATCACGCTAAATATCCTAAAGGCTGAGCAATATCAATGAAATTACTCTCAAACAAAATTAATACCAATTTTGTGGCGCATGGCGGCGCTACGTGCGGCGTCACTTTGCCCGCCTTCCAAATCTCCCTAAAATAGAAAGGATTAACAATTTTCGCGATAAAAGCAAGAAGCCAGTTGGCATAGCGCGTATAACCGACTGGTTCAAATATGTTTTGTTCGAGGGAGGGTTCAAGTTTGAATCCTGGAAACTCAATTTGTTTTTTTGTTTTTTTTATCTCGCATATAATTTTTATGTTTTTTTATCTCTACTTATATAATCTCTTCTCTTCTCTTTATATATTATATAACAGGAACCATCTCAGCATAAGTTGCATTTCACTTAGTGAGCAGCAACGCTGATTTACGTCTGGTCCCTAAAACAATAAAATAAAAACCAAATCCTTCGAATCCTGTCGAAACATTAAAAAAAGAAAGAAAAAAAATAAGCAACACAATCCAAAAAAAAAGACAAAACCAAATATCAAAAAGTATTACACACACATCCGTTTAAAACATAAATCACATTTGAAGAAAAGGAAGAGATGGCGCCACGTGTACTCTCATAGAAAAGAATAACTTCTATCCGGGTAGAGATGGCGCCACGTGTGATTGCCGATTAGAAGATCATGGCGCGATAGATGGCGCGATAGATAGCGCGATAGATGGCGCTGTGAAATTAAATATTTTCAAAGACCGAAATTCTGCAAATATTTTCGCCGCAACTATTTACTATAGCATTATATAACTTTATATTTATATTATTTGCTTTCTGTGTACAATAACTTTGTACAGGCCAGAACAGCATTAAATAAGGCATGGGGAACTATCTTTTGTCTCATAGAAGATCATGAAACATATGAAAATTTGTATGAGTACCCCATTATATCTTCAAACTAGGTATATGAAAACGCACCTGTTTTTTAATGAATAGTTCATATGTTTTTGGTCAAGAAATGGCGCTATCGCTGATTGCATTTATGTATCTTCTTTCGAGACTCCCTAATTGTACCTAATTTATATCGCATGGGTTTATTATTCCCGCAATTTTAGGACTAATTAGCATCAGGCAAAATTATGAGATGCGTGTGAAAATAAGCAGTGGTTTTAAATGCTTATAAATTAAGATCCGATGTAGACCTTTTGGTTTCCACGTCTAGCCTGATTCTGCTCACAACTTAAAAGCTATATGAAATCACTCTAAATTACCGGAGCGGTGAGCAGTGGGGTGAAATGCTTATAACTTGCGCGGGGACTGGCCTAGCGTACCAGAGGCCTGGGTTCAATACCGACTTGCACCACTGTCTTTCTCTTTCAGAGTTCGATAAGTGCATTTTCGTCACGAATGCGAGCTGCTCCATCATCCGGAATCCATGTAAAACTGTAGGTCCCTTCACCTACTAGGTGGTAGGGTTTAAGCCCGCCCGGGTTGGTACCATCGCATTGGATGAAAAGATGGTCGAAGCTGGAATGAAAAATTGTCCGTGTTTTCCATCCAGTTCAATGTAGCCGTGCTCATAAAGGGAAGGTCCTGGCATGGCACCAAATTCCTTCGGAAATGTGGTGCATTGGGGGCTGATATCATAACGGTAGTTGTGTGTAGCCATCCATGTCAGGTCGCATAAAAAAAAAACTTGCGAACCACTCAACCGATTTATATGCGAATTGAATCTACGTTTGGCGTCTCTGAGTGCGCTCCAGTTACGGATGGGTGACCATGTTCGATGTTGAGGCTGGCTGTGGTTTGTATGCCACGTAAAACTTTTGTACACCATTCGTAGGGTTCATTCCGCCTGGGATGATACATAGGTACCATCGCATAGAAGAAATGCATCATCGGGGCATGAAAATTGTCGTGTTTTAGATCCATTTTAACGTGGAAGTACGTAAGTAAGAAATAAAATAAAAAAATATGCTGCGTTTACTGTTATTTTTACGAAGTTCGTCATTTACTTCCAGCAAACAGATGATGTTATACAAATCACTATTCACAGTCCCCAAAGCAACAGTCTGCATGCCTCTCTGTTTCATTTTACGGCGCACATCATTTATGTTTTATTTGTATAAAGCTGACATCACGAAATTAGTCACAATATTGACGCGATAGTCCCCTTTCATGGTGTTTCATCGTCAAAAGCAGTTTGATTCCGAGCAAGGATTTGCTGAGCCGTCAAATTACACTTAAAATCGTATAAAATAATGCTATGAACATTTTCATAAGTTAATATCATATGGTGATATATACACACGCATTTTTTTTAAATGACGCCACAATGCAAAAACAAGTCACAGTAAGACAAAACAAACAAGTCAAAATAGCCTAAGAACCGATTGCATACCGAGAGGGATGAGTTAATCAATGTTCAAATACGTCACTTTCAGTGAACCGCATAGAGTTCCTTCCATACTGTCCCTACAAAGTGACGTGTTTAAGCTGACGATGATTTTGATTTTTTTCCCTTTCGTGCACACGGCCCTATGAGTTATAATACCAAATTACTTAATTATTTTTAAGATATTATTTAGCTAAGTGGCCAGTTCCGAAAACTTATAGTGAAACTTATAGTGCGCCCTATGTATTATAAATGGGAACGTTAGAATATTTCTTATTTAATTAATGCATATCGGCTCCACCCGTTATGATTAAAAAGTAGCAGATAAATAACATATTTATTGACCAGCCTTTTGGGCTACCTACTTTTTATCTAGGACATAATTCAGCTCGACATCAGTCCAAAAGGACATGGACCCGAGCGGAGCCGGGTACCGCAGCTAGTATTTTATATAAACGTGGAAAACGAAGGAGACGTAGACGGAGTACGTACGGAGCGCATCACAGTAAATGCCACTATAGGCGTTGGCATTGGCAAGTAAACTGTACGTAAGTCAAAATCCCACCATTGGACTTGTTACGGTGACACCGCTTGTACAAGTATTACCAAAAAATAGAGCTAAAAGGCGGACGGCCTTTTCTATTATAACTTCATCTTCTTGCTAGGTATATCGTAGAAAAAAATCTATGTAATCTAAAATGGCGGTGGTAGATCTACGTTTATTTACATCCGACCCCTCGTGGGCGCCCAGCAACTGGGTTTGTTTGTAAACAGTATTGTTTACAGCACTGACATAATCGAATGGTTCAGTTGCGACAACGTTGCGACGTTAGCCTCTGCTGCGCTGGTGACGTCAGGGCGAAACGTCACATCACATGATACTCAACCGCTGTTACAGTGGTGATCAAAAGTTGTTTATCACGACATTGCTCTATGTGGCGCATGGCGTCCGATCTATGGATCGCTCGAGGCGAGCCCCCCCGAATGTCGCCGATCTTTGCCGAGTGGAGCCGGACACTCTGGGAGCGCTGTTGCTGCCATTTTGTTTAATCAATGTGTGCACAAATGCTTTTAAATAAAAGCATTAATATCTAAGCGCGTGTGTCGCTTCCAATTCACTTCGAACTGATAATGTTGGCCGTGCGTTGAAGACGTCATCGAGCATGCCCCGCACATGCGCAGTGGCAAAGACGCAAATAGCAAATAGGCTGGCCCCACGCAGTTTTCGCGCGTTATCTGTTTGACGACCGCGACGGTTTTCTGTGAACCGCTCGCGAACTGTTTGCAAACATTGGAAGACGATGACGCGGTGTATGTTTACGTAAAGTGTATCGATCATGTGACGCGTTCTTATCAAATGCATGCACATGCCTATTTATGGTAAAAGCACGTGGCTGGAATCTAAAATCATGCCATTTTCACATGTAACCTAATAGGTAAGAATCGTATTGAGTATGTACAATCGATACTAATATTATATGTAAATTCGAAAGTAACTGTGTCTGTCTGTTGCGGTTTCATTCCTATACCACTGAATAAATTTTGATGAATTTCGGTATAAAGTCAGTCTGGACCTTGGAGACATAGACTACCTTTTGTAACGAAAATTAAACACGAAGGGGATGACATAGGGAATGAAAATTTGTATTGGGAACTCATATAATATCCAGGAAGTAATTCGGCCCGACATAGGTCCATAACGACATTGACTCGAGCGGAGCCGGGTATTTAACTAGCTAGAGCTATTTTTCGTTTAAATACCGATATCTAAGTGCATTGAATTAAGTGGAATTCAAATTGATTGAATTATATTTGGTGGCAGATTTATTATATGTGAAGCATAAAAATAAATGTTCATCCTCAATAATAAAAGGAAGGTCCTGGCGATGGGCTAATATCATGATAGTGGCTGTGGTATTAGCCATCCATATGCAGTCACATAAAAAAATGCAGATGACGATTTTTAACGCAGTTGACCTTATAGTGTTAACCTCAAATCAATGAGACAACGGCAATGTGCGAACCGATAGAACAAATAAAAAAATCAAGAACATAAATATATATTAATTTACATTGTTCATAAAAATACTTTCATTTTATATGATCTTTTGTTTATTTGAGCCAGAATTATTTGATTTAGACGTAAAAAAAGGTAAAAATATTTTTTAACTCAATGCGCTGGCACTGCGTTACCTACCCTGGCTGACCAATTGAGTGGAAGGTGACCTTTTGTGTGGGTCCAAATCTTAAAAGAACCCACATTCGAAGGAAAATACTCATTTCAATCTAAGATAAAGGAAGACGTTTTATGCACACGTTTGGGTCCCACCAATACTGTCAACATTGTATCAGCTACCCAGGAAACGATAATCAGTGACAAGTTTAACGGACGGAAACGTGAGGGAGATGAGTTCCTCCAATTATTCACAATTATACATGCGAGAAGGCTCCCTGATCCTTTCCTTGCTTGCTTAGTTAATTCGATTTTAATGCGAGCAGTCTTGTATTAATTGAACATAATTATTGCTAACTTGCAGACAGCGAGTAATAGGGACTTTACATTTGCACGGTCAGCAAATACATTGCTGTTTTTATAGTCCTTAAAATCTAAGAACCTCCAGATTGTCTAAGGCAACAATAATACGCAGAAATCATATGGAATCAAGAGGCTATCTGCTCGTGTTTGAGCGACCCTCTGGTGTCCCACGAAGGAATGTGAGGCGGCCTGTGGAGCAGGCTCATAGAAGCTGGACCTGAAGCTGCGGGTAGGTGCGGGAAAGATTAGCTAAGGTAGCTGGAGAGTCGATCGACAACTTTCATAGTTTCATCGTTATAATCTCCAGCGTGCGCCATTTCCCCAATCACTTGCCTTCCTCTTCCTGCTACAGCATTTATTGTGTCGTCTGTCCAACGAGCCGCTGGGCATATACTATAAGCTTACAATGCAGCGTACGTTTGCCGGTACGTGGTCTCTACTCCAGAACTCGTTGGCTCCATCCTCCGTGGCTCCATCTGTCATCGGTTCTGCCAGGTTGATTTTGTGGGCGTGCTATGTCAGCCACTTTAGTTCTCTGGCGGAAAAATGGTGATAATTTTAAACAACGGCAGCCACAAGCTGTCATCAATTAGAAGGTATCATTTTCAGCACCCCATTAGCAAATGTCCGTCTCAATAGTAAGCACTTCTTAAACGATTGTCCACTGGTTTTTTAAGCGACGACGCACACTTCCATGTCTCGAATTACCCTCTATGCGGACTGTAGATGGGCGATATTATAATTAAGTCGCATTAATGAATGTCACAGTGCCAGCGCTTGAGAGGTTAGCCTTGGGGCAACCGAGCGAGCTTCGCCCCCTCACACTTATGTATACATGTACTTTTGTCGCGTCCGTGTGACGTTAATTCGCGCACTTTGGTCGCAGCGTGGTATAAAACCTGACCCTCCTCACCGGTTCTTCGCTCATGTTGGATCTTGGCCAATTGTTTAGATGATTCGAAATGTTCGAAGCGCAAGGAGCGCCCCTGACGCAATAGTTGAAAAGATAATTCATTTTAGCATTATGCGTCAACTTAATTTTTCAAATTTCAGCTTCTGCTACTCTTACATTTATACTAGAATATTCTATGAAACGTAATATTGCTGCTTGATTCCAAAACATGATGGGAGGTATCCCCGCAGGGGGGATGTATCCACAGGGGGACTGTGTGCCCATCCTTGCCCCTACCTAACTGCGTCGATGGGTCCATAAAGTTCGATTGCGTTTCCTTTTCAAATCGCGGCGCAGATTTTCGGCGATTGTTGAAAAATAATTTTATTGGTGTCGTCACCATAGTCGATTTTGCCATTTTACTAAATTGGAGTAATATTCATACCCATCATCGATAATTACATAATTTCTTAAAAATCATACGGAAACAATGGCTTTCCGTCGCTTTTCACCATGACAGAAAATGTCATCCAGACTGACAGAAAATACCATCTTCTTTCCACGGTTCCATATGTTGACCACTATCGACTATATCGACATTGTAAGGCAAATAACAGTTGTGCACGAGGTGACTAGAGTAGCTAGTTGAAAGTAGGTCACTCGCTCCCATACGACACCGTTTTTAACTCAGCCGGTCGTTCCCTTTGCGAGCGGTCACAGGGGGTCACCAAATTACTATAAAATGTGGTCATTCCTTGCCACATTTATATTCTAGGTAGTAGCATTTTAAAGGGATAATGTTATATTTATTTCTTTTAAGTAATTACAAAAATAAGTATTTTATGTATTTTGACTCGGCGAAGTTTCTAGTCGGTTATTCTTCATCCGTGGTATTCGAACCATTCTTGAAAAACCGGTCAAGCGTGAACGTGTTTTTGTCACTGCTGGACATGGAAGAAATTTACCCTCGCCCGATTATAATTTTACAATTTCATACAAAATTATCGCATCAGAAATTTACCTTTTTTTAAAAAATTATGAGCGTCTTGTGCAAAAGTAATTCGTTGGTCCACAATAACGTAAGTGTACCTTATTAGTAATTATTTTCAGAATTTTCAAGCAACCGCTAACGGGAGAACAATTCGGGACAAAATGCGTGTGACCCACAAACACCAAAGCCAATTCCCTTTTTCGCTTTTTGCGAAGGGACTGTAGAAATGCCTATTTATGTACACTAGATTATTTTTAATTATTATTCGTTCATTTTGTCGAAGTTTATTTTTTAAAAATTACAAAAATTAAAACAAATTTTGCTCTTCGTTATGTAACAATGTGATCAGGTCTTTTTAGTAGTTTATGAGAGAAATAAAAAATAAATGAAACCTAAACATGCAAATGTTTAACTATATTGTTGCCTCTGGAGTAGCCCATGCCTTTGAGGTCTTGCTTGCGGTGATTTTTTTACCTCTTTCACCTAAAATTATGCTTGAGAAAGGGGATGGCTGTACCCGGCGTGATGCTCGTGAACGGGTGCTGTTTGTGGGACTGGCCTGCTCCAATTGGCAACATTGATGGTGGGGATAGTCTTTGCAAGTAAACCAATATTAGTTAGAAACTGTTGCATATGGCATTATTCGTTTATTTTCATTAATTCATATTAATTTTGCGATTTACCTGTGTGCTTCTCCTATCATCAATATTAATGTCTTACGGTTAATGTTACGAGAAATTCAAAAAAGGTCCTCTGGTACATAAATAGGTACCAATGACTGGTATGTAGGTAGTCATTGGCAAACGATTTTGTTTACTTAGATTTTGGTCACCGTTGAAAAAATGTCCAGCGAAGTTTCTTGTCAGTTCTTCCTCACTGTGTTTGTCGAATTGGCAAATGATTAAATTCGAGAGCAGTGTACTGCCTATGGATGATGAATAAAACATAAAAAATATTAAACTCGACTATCGAAAAAAATGCAATCTCTGGTCACTTCTTTGGTTTTAAAAAAATTATAAAAAAAACTAATATTTATCGGAACCAAACACTTAAAATATTCGAACGTAACTAAAACCCTTGTGATTTCCACAAAGGCAAGACATCCTATTTCTATAGGCAAGACTGATATTTCGAATAAGCCCTTGGGTGTAGGATGTCGTGTCAATTACCATAATGTTTTAGTTCAAAGATAGCTCTGACTATCTGTCAATCTATTTTTATCGAAAATAATCAGTGCGATACACATAATTGCGTAAACATAGACGAGATAAGTATATGCGGACGCTGCGATACACGTGTAAGGCTTGCTATAATAAATATGCAAACGGGCAAACTGTGACTGGGTCATCAAAGGTGGCTTTGTGGCTTATCAGCTTCAACTGACAACTGCTATAAAATCATCTAAATATCTGATTTAGGAGGATAGAAGTAGGCTGTCCTTATAATTATAGGAGCGTCGATTCCTTTCTAACTTTAAGAGCATCATCATACCTAAACATTTTGGACAAATTTTTGCGATTAAAACGAGATAGTCAGAGCCCGACGTCGCTTAGTTAGAGCAGCTGGAAATAATTATTTTTAAATGTGACCAACCCGCATAACGCGTGAAACCGTTTTTTTTATTGTTTCGTTTAAGAAATTGGGAAAAGTTAAACATGTTCTTCGCTGAATGGGTAGATAATGTTAAGATCTTCTAAATGGTATTAAAATAAATATTAGTTAACATCAATATAAGCCGCAAACTTGAAAAATAATATATTTTAACCTGACTTCAAAAAATATCAATTTCTGTAACATTTTTCTTTCTGCTTTGGTAGATCGTTAGCTAGAATTATACATGTTTTTTTTCATGTTCTCATTCCATAGAGATCAGGAACATAACGCAATCAAACCATTCGCATTGGCTAGTATAACCATCTTAATTTGCTGACCGCACACGATCGACAATCATTTCGCTGGTAGAATCGCCGAAATTTCTTCTTTTTCTTCTTCTTCAGGCAAAAACCAAGGACGGATATATTTTAATTTTAAAATTATCAATAACCAGAGATTGTGCACTCAATGCTAAGTATTCACGAAATAAATAACAAAGATAATCTTGTTAGCCTTTTTGATATGATTATAACACGGTTTTTAAAAGCGGTGCATTATGATTATCACTGTGGCTTAGTGCTACATTACTTGAATTCCGTCTAGGTTTTCCCTCCTAAAAACCGAGATATACTTACTGGCATCGACATACTGGACCACGCGATATGGGCCTCGGTTATATTGTGATTCGAACGTTCTTGATCTTTGACCATTTAAATGGCGCATATCATTCCAAATGTATCGGAATGCTTTGCATATGGCAGCCATCGAAGATGACAGCAGTGTATTAGGCACATAATTTACGTTTTTGGACTTTTGTGACAATAATATATTTTCAATGCGAGGCAGACTTGGTACCATTAATTCATATAAGCATGCAGGTTGACCTTAGAGGTACCAGCACCAACGCAACCCGTAATAGATAACAAAAAGATAAGATCGAATTAAACCAAAAAAGATATTTTTTTTTTTCATTTTAAGAAAAAAATACTGTGATTGACACTCCCAAAATATACAAAGTTTGAGAAGACCCCGTGAGTGCCACACGCCCTGAGTGAGTATGTGTGCAAAGATCGGGAAAATAATAATCCCTATAGGAATATTTTAAGCGACCTGGAAATTATTAATTAGCTTTATAACATAGAATTTTATCGCTGATATCAGGAAAAATATAATATTATTAGTTCGTCTCATAAATATTGTAATAAAATAATATTTCTATATGCATTCAGTATTATTGTACATAAGACACAATACGCTGATAGGTCGAAGATTGGACTGAGTTGCATGTATGTACGTATGGACCAGACAGTTAAGTAAAAGCACACACCATATTAAATGATTTTTTTAATTATTATTGAAATTAGTAATTTTTTATTCGTATGTACGAAGTTATACCACGAAAATCATAGAGCTTTTAATGCCATGAAAAATCGGTCCATCCATACCAGTCATGCGAACATCCATTGAATATTGAATGCGTCATAACACAGTATACACCCAAATTACGAATTTCCTAATATTTGCACTCTCTTAAAATTACCCTTACCAAAATCTCGCTGGACAACACAGGAGGGGTTTCGACTTAGATCAAAAGAAGAAGCTGATAGCGCCACCGACCTTCGACTAGTTGCAGGGCGCTTCGATCTGATAGTCCTCGCACTTTTCTTTATTTGCAGCCTCAGCAGCAGCAGCCTTCAGGCGACCACAGGCGGAGACCTTCCTCGAGCTAGGTCTTCAGGATAGCGCAGCACTTAAACACTGATGACCTTGAGAGTTTCGGCGGAACAGAATATCGCGAGAGCGCGGTTCGACTTTGCGTATGCGTCGTTCGTTGAGATTCAACTGTCAGTTTTGGCGCGGATTTTTGGTAGGAAGAGTGTGGTGGGGGGATAGGTATAGGTTGGTTTGTTTTAGAGCATGTAATTGTTAAGTGCGGCGTAACCATTCCCCCGGCTTTGGAGGATTCCCTTTTAAGGGATCCTTCAATGAGATATAGCGTAAGTAAAGCGTTTATAAAAGTGAACATTAATGAAATTAAAAAAAACTAAATCTAAACATTAATTAAATAAATGGAATTATTGGGATGGTAGAGGACATAAACGTACAACAGGTCGCCTGTAGCTACCAGTTTTCGTTTTAACTTGAGCGACCCTCACAATGTTGTCTTTGCCAGGGAAGACGTCTTCAATGACACCGAGAGGCCAGTGTAATGGAGGAGCATTGTCCTCTTTAATGAGAACCATCATTCCCTTTTGTATCGGTTTACCTGGTGTATTCCATTTCTCGCGTGTTTGGAGGGTAGATAAGTACTCCAATCGCCACCGTTTCCAATACGATTGGAGAAGGTGATCAAGAAGAGCGTATCGGTTCATATTGTCCGGTTGGCAAGCAATACTTTTGGATGGAAGATATTGTAGCGGGGCACAGTTGAGGAAATGTGCGGGTGTGAGTGCCGTCTGCTCGGATGGATCTGAGCTGAGAGCGCACAGTGGTCTACTATTTAAGAGGGCCTCAATCTGTACCAAAACTGTAGTCAACTCTTCGTAAGTTAATATTTGGGTTCCTATAACTTTAAAAAGATGTTGCTTGACCGATTTTATATTACTTTCCCAAATTCCTCCCATATGGGGAGCGAGAGGAGGATTTATTTTAAATTCAATCCTGCGGTTTGTCAGCTCGCGTTCTACTTCATCAATATGTGATGAACTATTGAGTAGCGTGTACAATTCGTCCAGGTGTCGCTTTGCTCCGATAAAGTTAGAACCTCCATCAGAATAAACGAAGGAGACCGGTCCTCTTCTGGATATGAAACGACGGAAGGCTGCGAGAAACATTTCAGTAGTCAAATCTGAGACCAGTTCCAAGTGAACAGCTTTTGTCACCAAACATATAAATAGACACAGATAAGCCTTCTGACTTTTAATACCGCGTCGGCGAGTCAAAGTAATGTGGAATGGTCCAGCATAATCGACACCCGTGTGACAAAAACTTTTCGCTTCATTGACCCTGCAGTTGGGTAGATTACCCATGAGCGGAAAAGTTGGCTTCGGGCGGTTCCGAAAACAAAGGTTACATTTTTGTACCAAATTGCGGACTAAATTACGTCCGCCGAGTATCCAGTACTTTTGGCGTAAAAGAGAAAGTAGCAAATGAGGACCAGTGTGAAAATTTCTTTCATGGTAATGTATGATGATTAATGCCACAATTCTATCTTTCGATGGTAAGACGACAGGATGTTTTTGATCGAAGTCGAGAATTGAATTGCTTAGTCGACCTCCCACTCTTATGACGTCATCGTCCATGAAAGGGTTGAGTTTTACCAGCGAAGACGGCTTATTATTTTTTATCAATTTTACCTCTTCAGAAAAGTGTACAGTTTGAACACATTTTAATAACACCAATTCAGCCAATTCTAAATCGTGAACTGTGATTTTACCTTTGGATACAAGGCGGCGTGAAAAGCGCAAAATATAAACAGTTGTGTTAAGTAGCCTTGACCATGACGATACCCTATTTGCCAGTACTTGAAGAGGGTGTACCTCAGGGATCGACAAGGGCAATGCGACTAGTTTCGCCTCAGGGATCTCTTGTGAAACCACTGGGCTAAAAGGTTTTACCGGCCACTGCGAGCGTGGCAAGTTGGCCCAGGATGGACCGCGGAACCAAGTCTCATAATCGAGCTTGTTAGGCGTAGTAGGTCGAGACACGATATCACTGGGGTTTTGGTCCCCAGGCACGTGAAACCATTGCGAAGCGGGTATGACTTCTTGAATAGAAGCCGTTCTATTGGCAACAAAAGTTTGCCACTTGTGCGGTGATGTACAGATCCAGGCAAGAGCAACTTGACTATCACTGAACGCGAAAATCTCACTGATATTGCAGCGCGCACTGACAATATTAACTACTTGTTTGACAAGCTTTGAAAGTAGGTGCGCGGCACATAGCTCTAAGCGCGCGAGAGATACCTTCTTAAGGGGTGCGATTTTTGATTTTGCACATAATAATGCGGTAAGACCGTTTACATCGGGTTTAAGAGCAGTTCGTACGTATACATTAGCCCCGTAACACTTTTCGCTTGCGTCACAAAAACACAATAACCAAATAATTGAGCCATCTGTTATGCCTATGTGGCGCGGTATTTTTAAGTGCGAAAGAAAATCAATTTCGCTTTTAAATTGCACCCATAATTTATATATAGCGATGGGTGCGTCCTGATCCCAGCCCAACTCCAGCTTCCAACACTCCTGAACGAGTAGCTTCATAAAGGCTGTGACCGGCGCAATGAGTCCGAGTGGATCATATAATCGCGCAGCGGTTGAAAGAATATTGCGCTTCGTACATTTTTGATCTTGCGATTTTACCTTAAAAAGGAAATAATCCTCTTTTGGCTTCCATTGCATACCTATTATTTTAGTTTCAGCCTCTTCGTTGAAATCTATAACCTGCGAGATAGTCTCTGAGCGCGGAATGCAATCCATTAGTTGAGGTGAATTGGATACCCATTTCACGAGATTAAACCCTCCAGCTTTGAACATGGCAGCGAGCTGACGATACAACTCTTGGGCTTCTGCGACACTTCCTACACTTAGTACTAAGTCGTCCATGTACAACGCTCGAGAAGCCAGGGATGTTGCTAGCGGAAATCTCTTACCTTCTTCCTCAATCAATTGTTTGATCACTCGCATAGCCAAAAAGGGCGAACTTTTAATACCAAACGGTACGCGAGAGAATTCGTAGGTATCTACAGGTTCGTTGGAATCGAAACGGAACAAAATGCGTTGAAATGGACGGTGTTCCGGATGAACCATAACTTGAAAATACATCTTTTCGATGTCTGCGGAAAGTGCGATTGGAAACAAACGCAAATTAATAAGTAAATCAAAAATACTAGTCTGAAGGTTGGGACCTGCATGCAAAATATCGTTCAGTGACTTACCTGAACTTGTTTTAGAACTCGCATCCAACACAATCCGTATTTTTGAAGTCACTTTATCGGGCCTATGGACAGCCTGGTGCGGAATAACATAATTGTTTTGAACATCTTGCGGATTTTTCACTTTACATAAATATCCTCTATCGATATAATCGCGAATGGCGGTAAAGTATCCATCTTTCAGCTCCGAGTTTGCGTTCAGTTTACGCTCGAGAGCGAGAAACCTTTTTAAGGCAATTACATTCGAGTTGCCTAAGGCAGACGGGTCATTATTGAATGGCAAGGCGACCATGAAGCGACCATCTTTATCTCTGATTGTATTATTCGTAAAGTCGCGTTCACACAGGGCGTCCTCGGGACTGATGTGCTGTTTATTTTCAACACTTTCAAGTTCCCAAAACCTTTGTACTTGAGTTTCTAGCGTCGGTTCCATCGAGATAAAAAATGAATTATCGGAACGTTGTACTTGCGAGCACATGGCTTTCCCCATAACGATATAACCAAGGGTTGTTTCAATAGCAACGGTGCTTGATGATTCATGCATTACCTTTTTAGACCCGAGAATATAGGGAAAGAGTTCTATTCCCAGCAAACCATCTATATCAGCTGGTATACAAAAGTCCTCATCAGCGAGGGATAAACCGTGTAAATGTTGTAAATGTTGGTAATTTACAATTGCGTTAGGTAATTGGTCAGTAATTTTATCAATAACCAACGCCTTTAAATCGTAAGTGCATTGCGAATCAAACTTTGAAGTAATTGTTAACCGAGCGTAACCTTTCACCGGTCGCACAGATAAACCAATTCCTCTTACTGAAGCGGGAGAGCGAGACATTTTTAAACCAATGCGCTTTAAGCACGATTCTGTGATAAAATTGCACATTGATCCATTATCAATAAGTACTCGTATTTTTTCTTGTTGGCCGTAACTATTTGTTACTAACACCACAGCGGTTGATAATAACATAGTGGTAGACAGATTATAATTAGTTGCGGTAATCATACTTAGATCGTTTAATTGACTCGAGTGTGACTCGGCCCTAAAAGCGGATGCGTTTTCAGGTAACTGACCTGAAGTTAGCGGAGTTTCAGGCGCCTGCGCAGAAGCGAAGCCTGCGGAGGAACCTGTGGCGGTGATAGAGGGCGCTGTACGCGCATGCGCGGGAGTTCCACGTGAATATAGCGGCGGATTAATGGATCGCTCGTTCTGCGCGTGCGCACCGGTCGATTCCATTATTTTTGCGGGATAGCTTGTGCGAGATTGGTTAACATTGTTATCAATATGGAGGGCTGAGTGATGCCTCCGGTGCGGCTTACCGGCTTTGTGGCATTTGAAGCAAGACAGTTTTGATTTGCAAACATTTGTGGCATGAAACCCCAAACAGTTTTTGCATACAGAGTGTTTCTCCACCAACTTGTTCTTATCTTGAACGGATAGTTTTTCGAACGCGTGACAGCGAAATAATGGATGCCTTTCTTCGCCACCACAAACGAAGCAACCTGAGTTTTTATGTTCATTCACTAAAAATGAGTGCGTGTTTTGTTTAAATTGCTTTGCGGTAATGTTTGTGGAGGATCTAAAAAGTATTTTTGATTGTTCTTTCACAAATCTTTCAAGCAACTCGAACTTAGGTATTTCCTCCGTCCTGCTTGCTTGTTCAAAAGAGATAATAGTTTCTTTGTCTAACTTAGACAGTGCGAGATGAGTGATAATGAAATCTGTAAGATCATCCAATTTTAGTTGCTTGAGAGCAGCAAATGCGGGGCATAACTTTTCAGAGAAAGCATCGAGTGCGGCGGGAGAAGCAGTGGAAAATGCTTTGAAATCGAGAATCTGTTTTAGGTACTGCGTAGCCAGGCTACGCTTATCGTTGAACTTTGACACAAGTGCATCCCAAATTAACTGATAATTCGTACCAATAGGAGGAATACCTGCGCAAACTGTAAGGGCTCGCCCTGACAGTTTTCCAATGAGAAATTGCACCTTTTCTGTATTAGACAGTTCCTTGTTTTCGTGAATTAAAGTTTTGAAATTCTCGTAGAAAACATTCCAGTTACTGTCGGTGCCATCGAATGACTTCAATTCCAAGGCAGGAAGCTTAAGTTTACGAATGCAGCTTGAAATCTTAGTTTCAGTGGCTTGGGGTCGCTCAAGTGACTTGAGTGTGTGTTCAACAGATTTGATATGGCAATAAAGGTCGTTGAATGATTCCAATGAATTAAAATCAGGTTTACACTTAGGGTTAGCTGTCAACTTAGCGATGTTTATGTCCTCTACTACCTGACTAAACTCAGTGCGAGTTTTTTCTAACGAGTGAATAGAGACGAGAAATTTACTTTCATCGCCATGCGACTGAGATACCTTAAGACTAGCATTGTAAATTTTATCAACGATTGCAAATAGACTATTTCTTTTTGCTTCAAGAATAGTAACTTGAGCCAATGGTTCCATATTGAGGACGAAAGTGAAGTTCGTGCAAACGAAATTTTAAATTTGAATTTGAATAACGCGTCACTTCAACTCAAGTTGACGTTTGGTGACGTCGGTGACTATAACTAACGGTTACTCAATATGGCACGAAATGAGACCAAGATAATGTAGGTAGGTATTGCGATTATGCAATGAGATTTGATTTTAATATGATTAGATCTCACTATATCAATAAAGAAACATATGTATGTTTTAAGAATATGAACTAGGCGAAGTGATACTATGATTGATCAAGTATTTACTTTCAGCGATTGCATTTAAATGGACAAATGTTAAATTTTAATATGCTCGAGTAAAGAGGTACGAGGATTGCGGTAAAGCGGAATAGGATCAATTATCCAGGAAAGAAGGACCAAAGAATGATAGCGCCACCGACCTTCGACTAGTTGCAGGGCGCTTCGATCTGATAGTCCTCGCACTTTTCTTTATTTGCAGCCTCAGCAGCAGCAGCCTTCAGGCGACCACAGGCGGAGACCTTCCTCGAGCTAGGTCTTCAGGATAGCGCAGCACTTAAACACTGATGACCTTGAGAGTTTCGGCGGAACAGAATATCGCGAGAGCGCGGTTCGACTTTGCGTATGCGTCGTTCGTTGAGATTCAACTGTCAGTTTTGGCGCGGATTTTTGGTAGGAAGAGTGTGGTGGGGGGATAGGTATAGGTTGGTTTGTTTTAGAGCATGTAATTGTTAAGTGCGGCGTAACCAGAAGCTCCTGCTATGAAACCCGCTGTCTCCAATTTTCTGTACATGACAGACACAACGTATGTATGTAGTCGCAGATTAATTGTATGGTATGTTTGAGTAGGAACTGACTTGAAAGCATTTCGGGAGCACACCCGCGCGCGGTGGCATCTCACTTCGTCTCATTTGATTTATTTAAACTTTTGGTTGTCAAACTACACTATGTTACGTCAAAAACTGATAGATGCAATGTTTAGACTGCGTGGTGTGGCACACGATGCGCGGCCGACTTCCCTTACGATAATATGCACATTTTGTCCATACGGCGGCGGTACGGTGGAGTGGAACTAGTAGAGTATCTATTCAGGAAAGCGAAAACGAGTTAGTCACAGATGAAAGTGAAACGCCTTCACTTGACGACAACGAACATAAAATTTAATGTTTACGTCATCGCACTCTAATTAGAATAATTAGAAAGGGACAACACTAGGGTGACTCGTGGCTGTCATTTCATCTGTAAGCAAACGTTGACTGACCGGTGAGTCACCGGTGACTCACTGGTGAGAATCTTATGAGTAGACCTACTGATGACATTATTACTTTTCTCTTCTGTGAGTTCGACCATACATTTTCGCGCATATGAGTGCCCAAGTATTGATGGGTCCCGCCTCCAGCCGTAACTTTCCGTCGACCTGTGGCAGCTGACCCGTGTCTTATCGCTCATTGTCCGACCGACAGTGGATGCCCCCCTCTGACGTCTCACTATGACACCGACGACACGTCGACACCTAGTAGTCAGTATACATGTGAGTTCTGCTGACTGATTACTCGCTACGAGTAATAGAGGTGTCCAATTTAGATGCAATGAAATGTTTCTCTGATAGAGATCATATCGAAGCGGCTCTTAGCTCAGGGGCGCGGCGACTTGCCTTGCATGTCATCATAGGTCATGAGTTTAAATGCACCACATTATCTCTTTCCGAGTTGGTTAAGAGCGTCATAAGACCCGATTGCGTTCAGTTTGATGAGTATGTAAGCATTTTATTAAATTTAAAAATATCACAAGGATTCAAAAATAAAAAAATAGTATGTAAATTTAGGGTCTAGCTATAATAATATAAAACTGTAAATCTCTGGTGTTTTTTGTTCTCAAAATAGACAAATATTCAGAAATTTTCATAAAACAAGTTTGAACACCTTTGTCAGCCTCAATGGCCCAGTGGCGCGACACTTCGGCGATCGCTCTCCGAAGTTAAGCAACGCTGGGTCCGGTCTGGTCTTGGATGGGTGACCATTCGACCGTTGAGAGAGGCTGGCCGTGGTTCGGATTCCACGTTAAACTGTAGGTCCCCTTCCTTACTTACTAGGCGGTAGGGTTTATCCCGCCCGGGTTGGTACCATCGCATTGGATGAACGATGGTCGAAGCGGCAATGAAAATTGTCCGTGTTTTCCATCCAGTTCAATGTAGCCGTGCAATATAAGGAAGGTCCTGGCATGGCACCTAGTTCCATGTGGTGTGTTGGGCTAATACCATGACAAAAGGTGTGGTATTAGCCATCCATGTCCAGTCACATAAAAAAAAAACTATGAGCTTCAGGTATTTACCATTGTAGGTTGCAAATATAGCTAAACCATCAATGCATCTTTCATATGTTTGTGAAATTCCTAAATAAGTAGTACATAGTTATTATTTAAAATTATAAAATATAGTTGCACTTGCGCCCGTATGGGACTGAATGCAATCAGATGTTTTCACGCCTTAGGTGCATTTCGTCAGGAATGCAAGATGTTCACTGTAGGTCCCCTTCCCCACTAGGTGTTAGGTTTAAGCCCGCCCATTGCATAGGATGAAAATATATACGCGTCAATTCCATGGATAGACAGATGTGATCAAATTTCGTCTTAACGAATATTATTTTTACTCATCATAAATTACTACTCCTACCTACCGGACATCTACATAAAGTCATCGTTCCATCAATGGAAGTTTTCCAGCTGACGTTTGAGAATTAATTAAATTCTTGAGTAGACCTTGACGAAAACGTACACATGGAATGTATGTACTTATATATAGATAGTGTAGAGATAGATTGACAGAATCTTTGCATCACCGTGTGCTGTAAGGTTTGGACTCGTCGTTTGAGTAATACGGGGAGAGAATACAATAGGAAATTAAAAATGTCCCAGATCCATAAAGTCCTAGCACAAAATTCACAGGTCAAAAAGTTCTTAGCCAAGATGCCTTTTTTGTTTCGACTTTTGTTTCCGGTTTTCAATATATTTTCACCTGGAGTTTGCAACGCAATAATAATGTATTTTTTCTCTTTTGTCATGTTTTGTTGTTGAACATGAATGATATTAGTAGGGTATAGAATAAATGTATATAGAATTCCCATTTTCACCAAAACGGTGTTCTTGACTCTCAAAGTATTATGCATATATTTTTTTAATGTAATACTTACATAGTATAAAAAACATTTTGGGTAGTATGACTTTACGTGTAGATACTTTATAAAGTTTAAGTAAAGTTTATATTTTAATGTGTGCACGTAGAATTAATGGAATAAATTTAGGGTTCTAATCACAAATCAAAAGTAAAAAAAATTCGACAATCTTTGTCACCTTGATGGATAGTGCGGCTTAATCGAATTCGAGTAGAGGCGGCAAGAAAGATTAAACGCTTATGAGTGTAAGCGAGATGGGTGCTAGATCGCGTCACATGCGCGTGCGACGTTGCCGCTCTGCTTACTGCGATGCTGCGCTGAGCCGTGGCGATTGCGCATTCATATTGTGGACATGGCATGTCATTATCCTTTACAAACTCGGCTGGCTGGTCTCACATCTTACATAATTCATACCAAATTGTATATCAGAAGATACCTGAGTATCAAGATAGGTAAGTTCATTGAATTAAATCACAGGGTATGGATTGTCTGGCGCGCGAACCAGCAGTCGACCGGGTGGTGCTTTGTGAGGTAAAAATGTAATTTCTATATCCTTGACTTCCAGTGCCCATTGGATATTAACGATAAATTTGCAACCATTTTTCATTGCATAACCATTTATCTAATCTAAAAAATGTTATGAATCTAATCTTACGTAGGTATGTTATCTCCAATAACCTTGCGCAAATACATGCGCAATAGAGCAATCTGCAGGTTCAGGATACAGATGACTTAGAAACCGGCACAGACCAGACCCAAGTTGCACACAACATTGTAGCATACAATAAGTTTTTTTTTTTTTTAAACCGATATGGGTGGTGGTGGATACAACATACAACAAACAAAAATACAAAATACGAAAGTTCACGCAAGGTAAATCATGGAAACCTTTTGAAAGGGCAAATTGCTACGCTACCAATATTGTTTTGACGATATGAATAAAGTGATGATTTCAGATTCAATTTCAGATATTTTATTCATCATAAAGCACACACATGCTATCTATTTCAGGACGCTCCGCAATGACTCGAATCCTTTCATTTTCTTCTTTTGAATTATGTTGTCAACCGCATTGGTTTTAAAGATTTTCATTGTTTGTTTGTGTATCTTATGATAAACACATCTCACTTTATTCCTGCAGTTGTTAGAACTTCACTATGTTTCCGATATGTTGTCAAGGTTCATCGAAGAGTGTTGCCAGTAAAAACTCAATCTGCCCGAAGCGTGCATTAGCAGTTACGTTTGATGTCACGATTAGCTGACAAGATCGCGATCACTTGGCGACATTTTATTGAGACAACAGACCATGTTATATCCCAGCAGGACGTTGGCGTAATCGAATTAACTCTATTATTTCGATTGATGATGTCAACTCCCGCTGCTTTATTATTATCTCCGTTTCTGGGACATTCTGGCCGATTTCCTGGTAATTGTATGAGGAAAGCATTGCTGTTGCAGATGTATTCAATTTGTAATGACATTATTGGTGTGAGGTGTTTTTGCATTGAAACATTGCGTAACTTTCAAACCCCCTTCCATGCTCACTAACAAGAAGTTAAAGTTATTTAATAAGTTACCATAATATCTTTAGTATAGGATACTAATTTTCATTTGCATATAAATGAACATTGCTTTCAGAATCACTAAATGGGGAATACAAAATTATCAGAATTTGAAAGGTCCCACACTATCTCGTATATTATATTTTATTGCAATCATATTAGTTAAACATGTCAGTTTTTTGTTGAATACGAAATCGACGTTAGTGCGCACATTTGCTGCTGAGTTAGTATTGTTGGTGCTATTTTAAGTATATTTTTTGTGTCGATTAATTTTGCTATCCATTGATGTGTTTTTGGCTCATCATTTGTTATTTTCTTTCCAGAGAGTATTCTAGGTAAAATGAATAATGTATTTGCTATTCTGTTAATTCCAAGCCAAATCGTTTTATTTATAGGATCCGTGATGACACTTTTATCTCATTCAAAATATTGCTTGGATGAGAACTTTCCCCCGAAAATATACAAAGATGTTTTTATTAGTGTTCCAAAAAAATATATTGAACCAATATACGAACGGACTGAAATATATGGAAGATCAAATAAGCTATTACGACATGAATTAACGTAAGGAGATAAAATGAAATAATTTAAGATAAACATATGCATTGTTAAAATAATAATAACATTGAAAAACTGCATTTCTGCCTCTAGACCTGTCCTGCTCAGACTATTCTGCCGTTATACTCTGGTCCTATGGTCCCTATCACCTAAAATGGGTATCATAAGCCACCCACACTGGACATAGACCTCTCGGAACAGAGCCCAGTGGGCGTTCCTTCGCCTTCACAAAGATACCATTTAGCGTGATAAGCCTTGTGCCAGCCATGTTGGCCGGAATAAGCTTGTGCACGCATTCTCCTAGTCGCCTACCTCACTTCTTCACTCACCTAAGTATATGGATCTGCGTTGAAAAAGTGGATAATGCACAGCAGCCAAGTTGCCCGCGACACGCCATATGCGAACTATTTGCCATCTATTTTAGTGAAAAATCAAACATCTCTGTCGTCTTTGATAATATTTACTCTCTTAGATTTGCACACGGTATTGGCTGAAGACTGGATCGTCCTCCTCAAGTCAGGGTTCTTTAAAGTGCGGTCCATGGTCCCTGCAGGGGTCCATAACACAGTCACAGGTTTTCGTAAAACCTAGTAAGACCCAGGCGAGATTAATCCACCACGCAAAAGTGTAAATCCGACGGAATCGAATGGGAGTCGAACTTGTTGACTCTGTCCAGTATTTCAGAACGAACGGTTTTGTAGTAGTATAGTATAGTACCACGAATCAACATAAGCTTTTACCTCGCTACTACACATAGGTATTTCTTTTCATATACTATATTGGGCAAAGCTCTCGAATTAGAATCGACACAAATTAACTACTAGATGGCGCTGGTTTCGCATATTGATCCAATGCTAAGGCGTTTTTACTGCGATGATAGAGATTCAACATCGTCGATTTTGGTATCGGACACTACAGTTAGCTAGGATTTAACTTTATAAATTGACAGGTCGCAAGTTCAAATCCTGCCCTCGAAGAGTCGTATTCACTACGAACAAAATTCACAACGTACGTAACGTAAAAGTATCCCCTATATTTTTATTTTTTTGTAAATATCTATATTTTTCAGTAAACAAAAATAAAAAAAGAACGTAAAAACAGACAACTTTTGTCCAATATTTATTAGCCAATATTTTCCAATCTAAAAGGTATGTTAAAATATTAAAACATACAGACATAGAATTCTATAACATATTTTAGAATCTAAAACTTCAAAAATCACATTAAGAGCCATAATTTTAGTTTCCATAAACAGTTATCGCCCGTAGTATGGCGAATTGATAGGGTAACGACTCTCTTAAATACATACAGTTTTCGAATCAATTTCTATACGAAAATCGGTTGGCTGCTACGTGACGCCGAGACTGCTGCGTCCTATGGCTGCGTCGCTAACTAGCTACATAGGGTCAAAGACACAGCGCGAGTCTCATGCGCAGAGGTCAATTCTGCAACGCGATTAGTTTGGGTCGGCGTGACCTCTGGTGCGGAAAATGATTAGATAAACCCGCACCGACGCTAAAGTTTAAAGCTAACACGGCTCAAATGAGATGACTGGGAATGGGTTTTTACAATGAGCAAACCTTCCGCCGTTTATTGAATGATCAAAGCGATGTATTTATATGCACAACTGAAAAAAATACATGTTTAAATGAAACCAAAACCATGAGCGGCTCGTAGCCTAGTGGTTCAGGGACTTGCCTAGGAGTGTTCGGGGTTCAAATACTCGCATTCACCACTTTGTTTCTGATTATGAGATGGATAAGTGAATTTCGTCACGAATGCGAGCTGCTCTATGGTTCGGAACCTATGTAATACCATCGCATGGCTGAAAAGTTAGTCAAAAGGGGCAATGAAAAATGTACCGTGTTTTCCATCCAGTCCAATGTAGCTGTGCTCCTAAAGGGAAGGTCCTGGCATGGCACCTAATTCCTGCGGGAATGTGGTGTATTGGGCTTATATCATAATGGTAGTTGTGTGGTATTAGCCATCCATGTCAGGTTGCATAAAAAAAACTTACCGCAATACGCAAATCGGATTTACAGGGACAACCCAAGAGTCTGGTACCAGTTACTTAAGAGTTTCTTGATAACATTATTTAAAAAAATCCAGTAGCAGGTACCTACTACAGGCAGCAGGTGAGTAATGCTAAATTCAAATGACTAGAGAAGTCTTTTTATAGGACCATTAGTTTATGTCTTAAAAAATGTTTTTTCAAAAAGTGGCTCGTCGATGCGAAAGCATTTTTGCCCAAGCTGAAACGGAAACGCTCGCCCTTAGCGCATCGCTCGGTCAATAATGTTATCTACCGTTTTACTCCAAATATGCCAAGCAATGCCTGGTTGGTGTTTGGGGGACGCATCATAAAATACAAAAATCGTAAGGTATATAAGCATATCGGGTCATATCTAGGATCCAAAGCGCTTAAATTAGGTTTAGTTTTGTGCTTTTTAAAATACATACGAAAAATACATACTTTTGGGTGTTCAGGGTTTCTGATCTCGTGCTTTTTAGGGTTCCGTACCCTCTTTATGAAGGCGACCCGATGTTTGGACCATAAACCCGTGAACATCCTGCATACATCGCGGAAAATAATTGAAGTTCACATAGGTACATTCTAGCAATCTTTTTCATCGTATCGAAAAAAAAGGTGCTTAGTTTTTCTACCAGAATAACCACCTTAATTGGTGTGCGCATTCAAGTGAGCTCTCTGTATACATGTACATGTGCACCTTTCTACTATGTGAGACAAAGTCAAAGTCAAAAAGTAAAATTGTTTTCACTGTTTTTCCTAGCGGCACCGCCCGAGTTTATCGCGAATTGGTTTACGTAGGCGCTACCTGGGAATGCAAATGTGTATCTAAATTATGCCGCGGGTACATCTCCACGAATACGCCGCCAAGTTGGCGGAAGGGCCGCGCGGGGGAGGGGGGGCTTGTTGTATCACGTGTCGGTTCCCACGTGGCCGCAACCCCGCACCGCCCCGCCCCGGCCCGCAAGCAACAAGTCCGCGCACGCGCGAATGTGCGTTCACTTTTGCGGTTTTGTGATTTCGTAATTTCGGACGAACATACAAACATACATGCATCCATATTTTATCGTCTTTTTTAGCTTACACCAGATTTTAGGTCAATTAAAAACATAAATGATTGCATGATGTTACAATAGCTTCGCTCTAATATACATTAAAATAATTTAAATTGGGCCCTAAATTTTTTATTAAATATAAAAAAACTGTATTAATTTCGCTCGTTTTTTATATACAGCATATCATCTATCATAATCATAATTTATGTATATCATAACAGCACCGCGTCTTCCTGGAGGGGTAGGCAACGATCATAAATATTTAAATATAGCATATAAAAGTGGAACTTTGCATTCTTTAATAATTTCGTGTCACAAAATCAATGCGTAGGTCGATATAGAAATGTATACAGAGCCGGTAGTCTCAGTTGTCACCTAAATTGGCGTTACGGCAAATCGATCGACTGGCGTTTTCAAATGTATGGAGAAATTGAAGCGAACTAACATTTGCGAGTCCGAGCTTGATTTGACAGCTTACTCAACGTTGCCGTAAATACGTCGACGTTGCGGTTTACGTCCACTCCGCGTTTTCATACAAATCGGAAGTCCGCGTTTGACTTTGACAGCTTGAAAAAGTAAAACCACAGAATATCTAGTAAACACTTGTATGGAGTTTGGAGAAAACGCCAGTCGATCGGTTTGCCGTAAACGCCAATTTAGGTGAGAACTCAGACTGACCACTCAGGACGTTGTTGCAATGGACTGTACATTAATTTGGGAAATGATCATTGGGATTGAAATAAACAAAAACGTTTAATAACGTTTTTGTGAATATCCTGTAAATGAAAAGGAAGGAAAACCTTTCATACGTAGTAATTCATTAATTTAGTGTAAAAATCATCGAATGTTCCGTAAGAACTGCCTACGTTCTTACGGAACTTTGCTGGAGTATAGTGATCCACGCCCTTCTCACTATTATTAACAGAAGCTTCTTGAAACAGAACAAGGTCCTGACTGTGGCTCGGCTGAGGTGATAAGGATGCAGCTGTCGTATGGATTATCACCATCATAGAATTGAGTGGGGTCCAGATTAGTGCAACTCCACTGTACTAACCATGTCCTTTCCCAAGGTTCAGACTCATCTATACCAAAATTGATGCAGCGGCTTAGGCGTGAAAACGTGACAGACAGACAGAGTAACTTTCGTATTTATAATATTAGTATGGATTACGTTACGATAATACTTTAACGATTGGTGTTGTTTATACATTCTATCCTGATCAGTGATTCTACCCGTCAATTACTTTCCGTTATTGATAATGATTTTTACCGTGCCTTAACACTTTTTTTTTAATTTACATAGCTACATAAAGTCTCAGGCGACATCTTTATAGAGTTCCATTAAAAGTGTCCTCTTTCGAGCACGACTGTACCTACTCCACACGCAAAAGGGTCTCGTGTGAAGAATTGTCACTTAATTACATTGCTTGTGGGATTTCCCCTGTATCATTGATGTTCTCTGCGCGAGTAATTGGGTTGTGTGAACTTGTTTGGTCTCTGTTTAATTACTCTCGTCAATTATTTTATGTATTTTAAGGGCTTTTATGTCCGCTATTTTTCGACATAACAACCGGACCTCTTGTACCGGGAATCGTAATAATACTGCGCTTTTGGGCAATCGTGTAAACTATATGGCGACGATGCAACTTAGTAAAAAAAAACCGCGGAAAATTTAATCATGGAACTGCCCAGAATCGAATTTCTTGCTTGTCTTGTGTCGTACTTGTACTTCAGACTTAAATGTGTCGTGATATTAGCCCATCGCTCCGCAGTACCATGGAACTAGTTGCCATTTCAGACAGGACCTCGCCTTGGCCGGCAGGCATCAACGATTTCCTACCGCCTTGTTGACAGGAGAGGAGATAAAGTTTCACACGAAAGAAATGATCTAGCACATGTCAAACCCTTGCGAACCCATCGTATCCGAGACGAGTTACAAGCTTGCCGGGTTTTCCGAATTTGATTTTAGAACGCGGAATCTAAAACCGGCTTTTCGAACGGTGCCACGCACGTTCGTTTTTAGGGTTCCGTACCCAAAGGCTGAAAACGGAACCCTATTACTAAGCCTCCACTGTCCGTACGTCCGTTCCTTCGTCTGTCACAGGGCTGTATCTCATGAACCGTAATAGGTAGGCAGCTGAATTTTTCACGGAGTTTGTATTTATTTTGCCGCTGTAACAAAAAATAGGTAAAATGATAAAATAATAAAAATTAGAGGGGGGCCCCATACAAAAAACGTGATTTTTTTGTTTTAACTCTTGTACGAAGGTACCGGTTTTTCGAATTCATACCGTTTGGACGGAGATATTCCGTTTGCAATGTGTGTGACGGGTAAATATATTTTGCCTAGAGTCATGACAAATACGGCTTCATAGCAATTTCTCCTTTAAATGTATGCTTATTATGGCGCCTTATTATGCTACATGTCATTATATACGTACTGCATGTTTTTTTTTAATAAACATTATTATTTAAAACTTTGCGTTAGGTATTTTATGCGACGAAATACGACGAATGCAGTTGATTTTTTTAATGTTCTTCATGCACAATGTGTATTTATGTGTTTTGTGTATTTTATACGAAATGAATGGTTTAGATTTTTTGCAAAAAAGGACTTGCATACGTTGAGAATTTTATGCGTCGTGAATACGACTCCATGCAGGAGACGGTGCGCCAAGCGAGGAATGCGAAAAATGCGACGATGCACCTTGAAATGTTAGACGCATTGATAACGAGGTTCTCGGAATCTACACGTGCGAACGATGCATACATAACTACATATTTATGCCCGACTAGCTGTAGTATCCGGCTCCGCTCGTATGCAAATTATTCCTCTGATTTAGTTTTCGGGATGAAGTGTTAATCCCGGTAATAAACTATAATGTGCCCAATTTCATCTAAATCCGTTCAGAGGTTTTTGCGTGACAATCATCCAAACTTTCACATTTATAATATTAGTAGGATCACTTGCTCTTCCTACAACGTCTTGCTATCTCACAATTGACGCATAAAATACGTTGAATTGTACAATTAAATTGATGTAGAATTTTGGCAATTTTATGGTTTGAAACCCAACCCCATAAAAGTATAGGTTCCTCCTCCTTTCTTACTAGATGGTTGGGTTTTTCTTATTTTAATTATTCGAGAAAAAACTTGTAATTTTTTATCCTTGAAAGTCAGTCCTTTTTTCCCTGAAAATTTTGTGTTTAGTTGTATTATCATGCCTGACATGACGAAAAAAGTTCACTTCCAATTAAAAACAATGTTTCCATTTAAATGACCTCTCACTTTCAAGCTTTGTTCATAAATTACATTCAATTCTACCCTTTATTCGTCCTTAGGTACACCCTGTCACGCTTAGACAACGTTAAGAATTTTTTTAGTAAGTGAGCCCTCATTATGTACAAAATATAAACTCATGTCTAGGCAAAAATATTAAATTCGTATGTATTATTATATTTTCTACGTAAGCATATTAAGCGAAGGGGCAGCGAGAAAATGTTGCCAATACCCTTCTTGAGTTGGCAAAATAATACTAATTACTTATTTAGATGCGCTCACAGTACATCAATGATGTAGTCAACGGTATGAGCCAGTTTCTATGTCGGCCGTTAAGTTTTCCCGCGCTGCCGTGACCGCCCGCCCGCCCTTGCTTTGTTGATAAACATGGCGGCGTTGGATCGCTCGTCCCCCCCGCGCGCCGCACCTCTCCCCGCGCCCCGCGTCGCCATGGCGACGCGTCCCCGGGCGCCCCCTACGCACAGCGCGCGGCGGAGGCGCCCGTCGCCCGTTG
This sequence comes from Incurvaria masculella, assembly GCA_946894095.1. Classification (NCBI taxonomy): domain Eukaryota; kingdom Metazoa; phylum Arthropoda; class Insecta; order Lepidoptera; family Incurvariidae; genus Incurvaria; species Incurvaria masculella. The sequence continues at coordinate 14,993,921 of OX335651.1, forward strand.
CCCGTCGCCCCGCGCGACCCCGACCGACACAAATAAACCTCTCGCTAATCCGCGGGAAGGTCGTTTATTCAACTTACTCCCACAGGTACGTTCTCGATCATGGCGAATTGCGCAGTGATTATTGTGGGCTTACGCCGCGGGGTGCAATGTTGACAAGTTCACCTTTCGGGTCGTGTTACGTATTACGTAAGCATGTCCTAACATGAACATTCCAATATAAAAAATACAGGTTTGTGCCACCGGAAGGTTTGGGATGTAAGGTATGTATGTATGTATGTAAGGGCTATAATTGAAACATAAAATCTGTGTGAATGAAAAGTTGATATCATTAGTGAAGCATTCTCAATAGGTGAGGAAAACGACAGCGACTTTTTTAGTTTTGCATTTTTTTATAATCCTTAAATAAAAATCCTTTATAGTCCTTAAGTTCCTTTAATCAAGGACAACGTTTTTTGGAAAGACAATGTATATTTCTTAAGATAATTTGTCCATTAAAACTGATACTGATGATTTAATTACAGTATACTAATATTAACAGGAAACTAATATTTTTTACGATCAAATACCCTTTTCAGTGGGTGAGACGACATTAATTTGATAGCACATTTTTACATACACACTTTTGAGAATATCTCAGAGGCACGGGGTGGGAAAAAGAGCAAGTCAACATACTTATGGTTTACGTCGATCTATGATGTAAGCCCCATGTATTGGAAAATTGGATTTTTCCCATACACAAGGAATTCATAAGCAGCTTTATGAAAATGATACGCTTTTTACAAAATAAGTCATGAGGTTTCAGGAATTTATGATTGTATTAATTTATCCATAATAAACACAAGTGTCCTGACGTCATGATATGTTTGGTTTGCTACTCAACAAAAATGAAATTAATCTATTTCCTGTTTATTAATTAATAATCTTCGAATCTTTCGATTTCGTAAATACATTTATCCATGCATAGTAAAAACATTAATACATACATAAACTCTGAATGACATGCACGTCAGATCCAATCACTCACATGACTGTTCACCAAGTGAGTTAATTTGCCATGTGCCTGGAGACCTACGTATAGGCTGAGGCTGAGGTGCGAGGGGAGAGGCCTCGTTGGGCGCGGCGCCGCGTGACGCCGCTACTACGCCGTGCGACCGTGAAGCTGATGGCCTGAAGGTGGGGCCGCTACATGCGCGGCGAGCCTAGACAGGCACCATCGACGCAGACCGAAGAGATTTGATATTAGGAATGGAGTCCGTGTTATAGTCCGACATACGTTATTTTTCGCCTGGCTGAGGGTACCACTGTCTTTTAAGAGTTACCACATGAAAAAAAAAATCCCCCATTGATCGGGAAACTATTTACAGCCTGTTGCAAGAACAAAATTTGAGGTAATAAAAATTAAGATTTTAGGTAAATAATATTATTCAAAATATAACTAAATTGGATCTTTCATCATTTTAATAAAAAAATTAGGGTTGTAGAACTCGGGTTACTTACTACCGCTAGTTTTGCTTCCTTGAATTCTATGAAGAAAATAAACCTCAATTTTTTATTTCCTTATAATTTAACAAGGAGTTTTCGAGTACAACTCGGATGGCATCAAACCACTACTACTGCGTCCCTTCCGGGAATACGGCGTGAAGGTATGATTGTATGGCTAACCTAAACCACAAACATATCTTCACAAACTAATAATTACTTACAAAAGATACCCTCAGTTTAAAATTAATAAGCAGTGGGTAACTTGCATTGTTATGATGGCAACACATCCCCGTACTGTGAAGATGACCGTTCAAGATGGCGATCGTTTAGTTCCGATTTTCGCCACGCGCAAAAATAGCTATGTGGCACTCTATAGGCGGTGAACTAACACCCCGCGGGATGCAGACCGATGATCGGACTTTACGCAGGCAGTCGACTCGTTCGCGAGCGAGCTCGTTTTGAGTCAGTGTTCGTGAAATGGCGGGAGGAGCGATCGAAACTCATTCGTATGGCGGCAGTGTTGCCACGAGATAGTGGAAAACTGTGGTTAAGTTCGCTCACAAATTCGGGACGCGCAAAATCGAATGTTCGTTGCACTAAATAACGTCCTATGAAGTTCTTACGTGGCGTTGGAACTCGAGAATTGCATGCGAACTCACTCGCCAGCACTGCCGCTGTTGTTTGCAAAAGTGGCAACGCCGCCGCCGCTCTCGTCCTTCCATGCTCGCTGTTTTGAGTAGCTGAATGAACGATAATTACGAATGATTGTTTTTTTTTTCTTTCTATGTATGTTCTATGGCTAATACAATAACCTCCGTCATGACATTAGCCTAGGTAGCAAATCGCTTTGCCGAAATAACCAGATGCCATGCCAGAACTTTTCCTTTATGAGCACGGCTACATTTAACTAATGAAACACAGACTATGGGCCGAGTGCACGAAAGAACAAAAATCATAATCAACGTCAAAGTATGATCAAACACGTCACTTTGTGTGGACAGTATGGAAGTAACTCTATCCGGTCACTAAAAGTGACGTGTTTGAACATTGATTAACTCAGCCGTTTCTTCTTGCAACCGGGGCTATGTTTCATTGCCGCTTCTTCTATATTTTCATTAAATTCGATAGTACCAACCCGGCGGATTCAAAATCTACTCCTTTTAATACTATCTAAATCGCCAGCAGATATGACGCAAGTACAACAGAGTTATATTGCATTATATTGATTCAACTGGCATCTTGTATTGTATCCTCACCTGTATGAAAAATGTATTTGCTTAGCTGAAATAGGCAACAGGCTGAATGACAACGAAATCAATGCAACACGAATGAAACACGCCCTATGCGTTATTTTCAGGTAACTAGGCACATACAATATATAGTTTTAAAATGCCGATCATCTGAATAGTGAAGGCAGCCTAGTGGCGCGTGGACTAGACTAGCATACCAAAAGTCTGGGTTCAAATACTCGCCCCGTTCATGCATTACTTCCTTTTTCATTCTGAGTTGATAAGTGCATTTCGTCACGAATGCGAGCTGCTCCATGGTTCGGAATCTATGTAAAACTGTAGGTCCCCTTCCCCTACTTGGTGGTAGGGTTAAAGCCCGCCCGGGTTGGTACCATCGCAGTGGATGAAAAGATGGTCGAAGCGGCAATGAAAAATTGTCCGTGTATTCCATCCAGTTCAATGTAGCCGTGCTGATAAAGGTAAGGTCCTGGCATGGCACCACATTCATTCGGGAATGTGGTGTATTGGGCTAATATCATAACGGTAGTTGTGTGGTATTAGCCATCCATGCCAGGTTGCATAAAAAAGGTAGCATGTTTTTTTTTAAGAAAAACCGGTGTGGGTGTATGTGCTGAGAGACGAAAGGTGGTCAGACAAGCCAAATCCACCTCACCTCGCGACACCACGATCAGCGAGGTTTGCGGACTATCGCAGAGGTATCGAGCTTGTTCAAATTCCGTTAGAAGGTTCCCAGGTCGAACCTACATCGAGGCAGGGCCGGCAGATGCTAGTATTCCGGGAGGTCACGACATTTTTGGTCACGATAAGGTAAACGGCTGAATCTGGGTTCACACGTTAGAGACCAACCCTCTTATGCTAAATATGTCGGTTTGCCCGTGCCAAGTGGTTGCGTTATCTAGATTGGCTATATAAATTAGATGCTGGTATTTCACCTGGTATTTACCTTGGTATTTACCTGCTGATGAATATACTGATTATCTGGAAACATTGATACCTATTAATTATACAACAATAACCAGACGGTTTCTTAATTAAATACTTAAATATACCTAAAGTTATATCTGTATCCTAAATTGCCTATAACTACTTAGTGCAACCAAAGATTTGTTTAGTTTTCATATTGCTAAGCAAGCATGTACTGATACTTTCATGCTTCGTCATTTGCATCCACTTACCTTATCATATGGATTTTTTGTCACCACAACTACTTTTTCAGGCGCCTTATCTACGTAACGCAACCACTTGGAACAGGCAGACTGACACATTTAGCTTCAGAGGGTTGTACTTTATCCCGTGAACCCAGTTTCAGCGATTTACACTATCGTTACCATTTTTGTCGCGACCTCCTAGTCTATAGAGACAAAATTACATAGAAATGTTACACGCCAAGCGGTACGTAGAAATAATCATAGTGCACTTCTTTCGCTTCCTTCACAGACATGCTCATCTCATATATGCTCTACGATTACGGGGGCTGCGTACCTGACCTCTCCTAAATATTATAACGATCCGGTCGTGGTACGCTATCTAGGCCGCCCGAGCACGACACTTCCACTATTTTCTGCTCTGTAAATTGCTTTCGTTATTCTTTCCTCGCCCATTTCAAACCATGACGAATGTATTGGTTAACATTCTAAAAATATTGTAATATAAGTACATTTTTATGTTAAATTTATGTAATTTGATTCTACAAAATATAACAAAGAACGTATAGGGGACGCATCATAAAGTCCAAAAAGCAAAAGGTCCAAAACCCATACCGTCCAAAACACTAATGAATACAGTACTTTTTCAATTCGCTAAGGTTAGGTTAGGTTAGATGATAATATATGCATTTATAAATATATGCAAAAATACATACTTTTGGATGTTCTTTTTGGACCTTATGCTTTTTGGACTTTATGAAGGCGACTTACGGTACGAAATGCAACTAAACGTTTGATTTAATCACTCGCTTGCCTACAGGCGAGAAAACGATTGGAACCCCTGGTCTTGTTTATGGAAAAGAATAAATGCCAAATCATGCGCAATTTTGTTTTCTTAGATCATAATTGGATGAGGTAATCAATATCTGTAACCACATGCCCTACATAATTTTCTTGGATATGTTGTCACTCCGCGCGCGGCTTACTTTTCTTGGTAAATTCATTGTCTAAGGAATCAATGTCTATTATCCTACCTAACACATATCATCACGCTTTTCTTATTCGTTTATGCTTGGGAAATCAATATTGGCCATCTCATGTCCTTTTTTTTATGCGACCTGACATGGATGGCTAATACCACACAACAACCGTTATGAAATTAGTGCAATACACCAAATTCCCGAAGTAATTAGGTGCCATGCCAGGACCCTCCCTTTATGAGCCCTGCTACATTGAACTGGATGGAAAACATGGACAATTTTTCATTGCCGCTTCGACCATCTTTTCATCCAATGCGATGGTACCAACCCGGGCGGGCTTGAACCGAGGCTTGAACCCTACCACCTAGTAGGGGAAGGGGACCTACAGTTTAACATGGATTCCGAACCATGGAGCAGCTCGCAGTCGTGACGAAATGCAAATATCGAACTCGGAAAGAGAAAGACAGTGGTGCATGTAGGAATTGAACCCGGGCCTCTGGTACGCTGGGCCAGTCCCCGCGCCGCTAGGCTACGAGCCGCTCAATATCGGGCCGTTACTCGGTGATGGGGCAGGGTCTCGTGACGGAAGAGTTTCTCGCCAGACAGGTCTCCGCACTCCGGCTGATGAGGCGTGGCGCGGCTCCCACGTGACCCTCGGATGCAACTCTGCAGCTCGTCAGTGCAACCTCTACGCTCATTTCCCTTGACGCAACGAGTAAACCGGGAGCGTACTCCGCTTTGATTATGTCCTCTTATTTCGGAACTCATTTATATTGTTTGCCCTTTTTCACATTTAAGGGCGTGATAACACCTGATTGCTTTCAGTTCCATGAGTAAAGAAAAACCATATTTTACTATTTTTAAAAATAGCTACTATTTATTTAAATTTAAAAAAGATGATAGATGAATAGACTAGTTATGTTTGAACCCTATAACGGTACATATTTGACGCTCATATTCTGCGTTCAAACTTTTTTATGAAAGTTTATGACTATTTATCTAACTTGAGAACACAAAGCACCAGATACTTACAGTTTTATCTTGAAATATTAACTTTTTGGATTATCAAAATTATTAGTGGTTATTTTTAAATATAATTTAATGTTTTTCTACTTACGTCCTTATCAAACTGAACGCAATCGGCTCTTTTCACGCCCTTAAGTGAAAATAAATCTATTTTAATTTCAATATTCATAACAAGTGTCCTGCCTTATTTACTCCATTTTTAAATTTTATTTTCAAGCATACGAAGCTAGTGCCCATATGCTCTCATTATTGGCATTGTGCCCTATGATTCGCAGAGCAAAATTTAACATGTAATATTGTTCGCCATCTTTATTTCTAGCATGTCTGCAAAATGCAATTCGTTCATTTGAAATTATTGCTTGGTGTGTCTTGAGTTCTTAAACGTGTCAGCTTTGTTCTGTCATATCATCACTTACGCTAGGTCTTTAGCCTCTGTTATGTTTTCTGTGGCTGGGTACTATATTTACTCCGCCTGGATTCCCCCTCCTCGTTGCGGCCGTTGACACCTGTCACCTTGCCTTTTGTGCTCGCTCCGCCGATTATCCACGCCAAGGTTACTGCGCGCGAAAAATCTACCACTGCCCCTCCTCTCCCACTACCTCGCACCATCTTGCGGCTCGTGATAGAGACGCCCGATCACTCGTCGACAGAGTTGACATGTCTCGCTTGCTATTTCCGTGCGTATAGTAATATTATACCAGTTAATATAATTCTGATTTACAGGCACTTTCGTTGAAAACAGGCAATTTATTAAAATATTGATGTTTATCATTGCACGAAACCTACTAAGAAAATAAATTCACTTCTGCATATTTATTCGTTGCATGAAAAAATACAAAGAAACTGCCGATGCAATATAATGAAAAAAAACTATGATTGCATTTTATATTGCCTATTGGCGTGAGAAATCAATTGAGAACAAAACTCAAAGATTATAATTGAAAGCAAAATGTGTCAAGCGGGAACGCGACTATCACGTACGGATTTGACCCATGATTGTCCTCTCGACTCAGCGGTCAAGATACACGTCATTCCGTTGTCTTGTGCATAGTATTGCACAAATTAGTATTTTACAATGCATTGAACCCTACAAGGATTTTTTTTTTTATTTATTAGAAGGAAAAACAGAAACAGACAATTAAATAGTGAATATATAGAGAGTAGGTTTACATTAAACTAGCCTATTTCCTAACTATTCCTTACGGAAACATTTAAATGCATATAAACAAAATTAAAACTAGATGTGCTGTTGAGTCAGAGTAAAAAGCGCTACACTAAGTGAGTAAAAATATAAATATGTAGGCAATCATATAATAATAAATAATACAATATATAAGACTATCCTGAAGTTAATTGAGATATATTTTTTCTGATTTTGCGTTTAAAAACAAATTCCTCATCGCAAAATATGTCCAAATTTGCAGTCTGTTCGTTATATAGTGAACACATTCTGTGAATAGGATTACGAACCCCTGCTTTTGTGCGAGTGTTGCTTATATGGAACAGTGCCGTAGAGCGAGTTGCACGTGATGGAACCTTGAGCGGAATCAGATCCATGTTCAAACGTTATTTAAAACGAAACCATATAAACCCGTAGGTTATAAATTATTTTGTTTCGTACCGACGACCTTTATGAGTATAGTATATAAGTAGTGGTAGTGTAATTGGCTTTAATTTCTGTATTTAGTATTTAACGATCAATTGTTTAGTTTTTAAGCTGTTGGTGTACCTAAATAAATAAAATAAATAAATAAATAGTTCTTATATTCTGGGAGGTCACGACATTTTTGGTCACGATAAGGTAAATAGCTGAATCTGGGTTCACATGTTAGAGACCAACCCTCTGATGCTAAATATGTCGGTCTGTCCGTCCCAAGTGGTTGCGTTTTCTAGATTGGCTATATAAAATACATGCTGGTATGTACCTGCTGATGAATATACTGATTATCTGGAAACATTGATACCTATTAATTATACAGCAATAACCAGACGGTTACTTAATTAAATACTTAAATATACCTAAAGTTATATCTGTAACCTAAATCGCTTATAACTACTAAATGCAACCAAAGATTTTTTCAGTTTTTGTATTCCTAGGCAAGTATGTATTGATACTTTCATGCTTCGTCATTTGCATCCATTTACCTTATCATATGTATTTTTTGTCACTATAACTACTTTTTCAGGCACCTTATCTACGTAACGCAACCACTTGGAACAGGCAGACTGACACATTTAGCTTCAGAGGGTTGTACTTTATCCCGTGAACCCAGTTTCAGCCATTTACGTTATCGTTACCATTTTTGTCGCGACCTCCTAGTCTATTAAGTGTCAATATTCAATAGAACTTAATAAAAAAAAAAATGCCGCACGGACGTATGTATATTTCTTCATTACTATGACTCCTAATCAGTGACACATTGGTGATCGAACTAAATTTTGCAACTCCTATCTGATAGTGGAAAACCATCCTAGGTTACTAATTGAGGTATGTGAAATTGCCTCATAACGTTGATTACCTCCCAGCAGGGGCAACCTTGTCATGTGATCATGGGAGTTTAGCGAGGTACGTTCCATAGTATTTTACACGATTTAAATATACTTTCTTTTAACACATATTTATTGGTCGGGTTGTAGGTTTGAGCCATATACTAAACTTAATCTAATCTAATGATCTCTCAAATGTATTAGTATTGCTAGATTAGGAAAACAAATCATGTATCTGGACATGTGTGGCTGATTCCGCATACCCACCGTCATTTTACTAGCACACTGACATGTCCAACACACATACCGCTTTCCCGTAGAAAAAAGATCTCATGCCAGGACCTTACCTTTATGAGCGAGCACGGCTAAACTGGAAAACGAGGATGATAATCCATAGCAGCTTCGAAAGTCTCGTCATCCAATGCGATGGTACCAACCCGGGCAGGCTTAACCTGCCACCTAGTAGGGGAAGGAAACCTGCAGTTTTAAATGGATTTTGAGCCATGGATTCAACTCTTCACCTTTCACCTCTGGCATTAGTCGCAAGTCCCCACGCCCCTGAGCTATGAGCCACTCTTGGTCCTTTATTATCATAATGTTTTTGGATACTACACGTTAACTTTTATGTACCGAAAATTAACAACAGCCATCATTATCATTCTTGCATGATAAAAAAGTTCACTGACAGATAGCGAAGACCGATTCGCGGAAAACGTACTCACGTAAGTCGAGGGAATGCTGACTATTTTGCATAATACGCCATCCGACCTGAGTACGCGTGTGTACGGAGTACATGTACGATTTGTTTACCAACAATTTCCTCGTGCCCTGAGGACGCAAACTCCCGAGTCTTTAGCTAGCAAAATAAACAATCCAAGATTTCCAGGTTTCGCCCCAGAATTGGTTTATTTTAAGTGCGTAGACGTCTGGGATTCATAGTTTTGTTTCTAATGATTAGTTTGAATGTTCATTAAAAATTGCTTGAGTGCAAATCCACGACTATTTGTTTGTGACTTGTATTTCATTGAAAGGATATTGCCTAAAATTTGCGCCTTTTTATTAGCTATGTTTTTTTCGCGCGGCCGCCAACGAGAAAGTATTTTAATTTAGAATAATGTTACAAGCAAAACTGACCTAAATTCTGTTTAATGAAGGGTCAGAAATTCAAATAATATTTTCGAATCGAAAATATTTTAAAAAGTTTAGTTTGTGACAATATTCTGAACTAAAATAACTAAGTTTGGTTGATGAGATTATTACCTGTAGATTTTTTTCAGCAACCAACTTACACTTGATGCCAACATCACAAAATGTATTGTACACGATGAGGTATGTTCAGTTACTTATAATAAAGTCTAATGGGCTTGTCCATTAGTCACGTGAGATATTTAGGCCACCTTAAGCACACAAATATTTCAAATAATATCGATCCATAATAGTTTTTACACAGATAATCCGCGAGAAATTATTGCGAGATATTTTAACCAGTTAGCCCCGATTGCACGAAGAGACGGCTGAGTTAATCAATGTGAACACGTCAGCCTCAGTGGCCCAGTGGCGCGACACTTCGGCGATCGCTCTCCGAAGTTAAGCAACGCTGGGTCCGGTCTGGTCTTGGATGGGTGACCATTCGACCGTTGAGAGAGGCTGGCCGTGGTTCGGATTCCACGTTAAACTGTAGGTCCCCTTCCTTACTTACTAGGTGGTAGGGTTTATCCCGCCCGGGTTGGTACCATCGCATTGGATGAACGATGGTCGAAGCGGCAATGAAAATTGTCCGTGTTTTCTGTCCAGTTCAATGTAGCCGTGCAATATAAGGAAGGTCCTGGCATGGCAACTAGTTCCCATGTGGTGTGTTGGGCTAATACCATGACAGAACTTGTGGTATTAGCCATCCATGTCCAGTCACATAAAAAAAAAACTTTTAGTGAACCGCTTGGAGTTCCTTCCATACTGTCCATACAAAGTGACGTGTTTAATCATACGTTGACGTTCATTTTGATCTTTTGTCCTTTCGTGCACTCGGTCCTAAGTTTCTACACTGAAACAAAATAACATAAACATTGGTGATCAAATAATTATTGTACCCTAAAGTAATGATAAAATATATAAATTAAATCTGTGAATCTGGCTCGCATCTTTCTTGTAAATTGCTCGATTGGTCTAATAATGACAATGTTGAAGTGTGTATATTCGATCTCATGTATTGGTTTCGACGATACAGAAGTCCTCGTAGCTTCTCGACCCAAACATTTGCCCGTTGCCAAGGAAAATTCTGGCTATAATACTTTCCTTGTGACGGCATTTATTAAATATCTAATTATGTACTAATTATTACTTACCTGTCAACAATACTTCCTCTCGATGTATCGTTAATATTATGTTGTATACGTATTGGATTCGGTAAAAAAGTAGGCGCTATCGTTACAGAAAGAGATCAATTTCTAACTGACCCTGGTTTCGTTAGCCTGAAGGCGTATTCAGAGAGAATCTGTCAAAACTTAGTACGAGATTAGCCCCGGACTAACCATACAAAAACCGATTTAGTCCGGCGTATTAAGTTAGTCCGTCTACTCTGAATACGGGAAAGCGTGCAGGATTAAGAAAACCGGCCAAGTGCGAGTCGGACTCGCACAGGAAGGGTTCCGTGCCATTGTATAAGATTTAAGGAATTACGACTTTATTACGAAATTAATTTATGGGGGGGGGGGGGGGGTTGATTTTTTATTATTCGTTTTTATAGCGGCAATACAAATACATAGATTTAAAATGTTTTGTTTATTGTCTACCTATTACGGTTCACGAAACACAGCCCTGTGACAGCCGGACGGACGTAAGTATGCACGGACGGACGGACGAACGGACGGACGGACGGACGAGACGAACGGACGGACGGAAAGCGGAGGCTTAGTAATAGGATTCCGTTTGGTGCCATTTGAGTACGGAACCCTAAAAAGGTATTTGTTGGGAGTGTCACCGGAGTCGGTGTCGCGTCTCCATGGAAACGAACAGTCAAACGTCTACAACGTTCAATAACTCAAGAATGGGCTCAATTTCAAGACATTTTAAGTTACAATTCTGTGAACAATTTGAAGACCATGTAGTTAAGATGTGTCATTTTGAGTAATATCTCCAGGCTGTGTGGCCTGTATGGTTAACGAATATGGTCTCTTGTGGCAGAGACTCGGGTTCGAATCTGACATTAAAATGCGAATTTTCGTTGACAATGCGGGCGATTCGATGGTACGAAACCAATGTAAAACTATAGTTCTCCTTCCTTACTTACTTGACAGAGCGGTCGAATTGGATCAAAGATGGTCGAAGCGGCAAAGAAAGTGTTTGAGTTTTCCAAGAAGGTTCTGACATGGCCTCTTACTCCTTCGGTAATGCCACATAGGCTGAAAAATCAATATAACCTTATCCCTTTAAAAATAAAAATGCCTCTTAGATGCTCTATGTAAGTAAGTATGACATTCTGACGAACGCCTAAAACCGGGACAGAACCGTCGTCATTACTGATGAACTCAATTCATAATTGATTTCCCTTTTATAGGCTTCGAAAGAGTGGTATTTAATCTTGTGAGAGGAAAATGATTTAAAATGAGATAAAAAAAACATTGTAGAATCTGTAATGATTTCGTTGGTACTCCCAGTTGAGCAGCGGATTCCAGCTTCACACCGGCGACAATGGTCAAGTTTTACGCGCGGTGGCACGTCGTTGGCGCAGTAAATATAGGCAGCTATAAAAAGGCGGCAAGCGACCACGCCGCGATGCGCGGCCGCGGAGCGCCTGCGCGCGCAAGGCCGCGGGCCACGTGGCGGCCGCCGCCTGTTGCTATCTGACCCCCACTCCCCCCGCAGCGCACTCCGCACCTACTCACTCGCTATCTTCCCCCCCCCCCCTCGGCCCCCCAACCGCCGCGCAGCCTCGCATCGAGAAGTCCGTCGGTGGCCGTCCTATGTTGCAATGAGGCAGAATAACTCGGAAGTATCAAGAACTCGGGGTCATTAGGTCACTGGCGTGTGGCGTGTTCGATCGTTTATGGCGATTCTCTTAAAAATGGGACCAGACTTAAGTATGGGTTCATAAAGCTTTAGAAAGTTTCAAGGTGGGCATTCCCGCTCAACTCCCCATACAAACGTGGAAAGAAGATCACGCGCACATTTCTTGTCAAAGATCCAAAACTGTAATCAAAAAAGCTTTATTTGATCGAACTAGATGTCTGATGACCATTGGCATTGTAAAATAGTGATTGATTGATTGATTGATTGATTGAAAATTCTTTATTACGCCACAAAAAAATCAATTTACAAAAGAAAGTATAGTGCAAAAACAACATAAGTGGGGCGCAAAGGCGGGCTTATCCCTCGAAGAGATTTCTTCCAGTGTTTGGTTTCTAAGTCAGAAGGTCTGAAAGTTTGAATATTTCGCGCGTTTTATGCAATAACTTTGGACGTGGATTACTCAACGATGAAACAAAAACCTCTTTTTTTATTTAACAATTAATTATTTTATAATTATAATTATAAAACAAAGGAAAAACAAACAGAGTAACATATAAATCTTAATATAAATGTTAATATGTATATTGCTTAGAAAATATGTGAGTCCAGCTTCGTATTTCACAAGTTTAGCAAAAATACTAGGATTAAGGATTATATGTACAGTGTAGAACAAAGAAACAAAATAAGAAAAACTTACAGCTGATGTTATATGATAGTAAGCAAACCACAGTCGATATTGGCATTGCAATGCCTAAGTTATCATCCCGATCGAATGAATTGCAATCTGTTAAACGTAATGTGATGTAATACAATATAGTATAATATAGTATAATACAGTATGGTATGGGAACATAGGACCAAGAAGAATAAGTAAATAACATTGGCAAAAGCCCGGTTTTGTACAGTGCCCGCGAATGAGTTAGTCCCGTCGGAAAGGGCCACCTTAAAGCACCAAACGCGCTCGCTGAAATGCAGTCTCTAGAAGGTCGCCGGAAAATCGCTGATCTAATGGTGTTATACAAAATTTTAAATGTTAAAATAGATTCTGCAGCAATAAATTATATAAGCTTTCACATTAACATTAGGTCATTAAGAAATCCAGAATTCTTCATAACTAGTTTATATGAATCAAATATTTAGTTGTCTCAAGACCGAAGAACTTTATGAATCTCAGCATTAGCAGAGAGTGCACAAACTCTAGTTAGCGATAATTTTAAAAATAAAATATATCCGTCCTTATTTTGAAGAAGGAAGATGATAGATCTATGAAAACCATAACTTGTGCACTCCACTCTTAACATATTGTTTTTAATGATTTTAATAATTTGTAAATATGACTGTATTGTGTGCTAACGGAAATTTCGGACGATCGTTTAATAATACCCCATCGGTCCCATTTTGCCCCGAGAGGGCACATGCCTAGCGATAAGTGAGTTCGATTAACAGCTTCCGGGATCGGGTCTGATCCGTCGACCTCCGGCATGCAGACGCTCTACAGCTGCTCTCCGAGATTATTTCCACCCCTTACCCTCTCGTTCCATGACTAAACTTGGAGGCAACTCCGGCTAGGATTAAAAATAAACATAAAGGTAATTTAACAACGAAAAAGTCCTTCAGTCGTAAAGTATATCCTTCGTTTTAGTACGAAGAGTCTTGTACTCATTATACGTTTGACCTATGCATGTCAAAAAAACTGGCTCCATCGCCTTCTCTGCGCTTCCTAGCGACCGAGCAAGGCCAACTGCCTCGTCACGTACACACACACGCACAGGTACACGGTGTGACTACGAATGTACACTCACGGTCATAAGTGGATTGTCGCTTTATATCAATATGCAAAATGCTCAAGCCGGTAACGCACATGAAATTTTATGCCGTTTGGCCACTGGCGCCGTCAACGAGAACGAAATAACGGTACCGAAGTAGCTATCCACGGCCGGGCATCCACCGGCAATGAATCATTCCGGCTCCAAAGAGGTCCAGAATTGCTTCTGGAATAAAGGGTTACGGGGTAACAGGTAAATAGACCGGACAACCCGCCAAGGAAATTCCGAGAAGCCGCAATCCGGAATGGTTATGAATTCCAGTTTCTTCTTCTAACGAAACAAGTACCAGTGGGGTTTTCTTAAGCCCCCTCGATTTTTTTATGCAACCTCATATCAATACACTACATTCCCGAAGGAGTTAGGTGTTATGCCAGGACCTTCCCTTTACGAGAATGGCTACAGTGAACTGGATGGAAAACATGGACAACCAGTTTCATCCAATGCTAAGCTACAACATAGCTAAGAGGTAAGGTGTGCTCTTTTGTGTCTGAGATATTAGGTTTGAGATCCAATGTGTGCACCTCTTAACCAAATCAAATCAAAATGTATTTATTAAAAAAATATAAATGTACACGCTTTACATCCATAGACCCCTGCACTAGATAAATTCTGTCTTGCAGAGGTCATTTTCACTTTAAATTTTTTTTTTATTCCTTTGCGCTTGTATGAGTTTTGATTTAAAGACAGATTCCAGAGTTACTGCCTTATGCAAGTAACCAATTCAAATTTTCCTAATTCTAGTGTTGAATGAAACGAAATGAATGAAGCGGCAATACAAATTGTCCGTCTTTTCCATTTAGTTATAGTTAGTTTAGTTATATATATAACTGTAAAAGTCCGGCTGCCACCAAATTATGTTAATGACGTAGTTACGCGTTGGTAGTGACATGGTCATTGAACAATTCTAGGGCACTTCGAACTGGAATAGTCCAGTTTAGAAGCAACTACAAACTGATTTTCCATTGCGGTAATTGTGTCAAAAAAACCTGTTCATGTCCGTACCAACACGATTAGGCGCCAGCTAATTAATATGAATATAGTGTAATGACGCAATATCTCGAACCTTCGGCCTTCGATTTCATGGAGTGGAGTGCTCCAAATATTCTGAGCCTTGAACATTTACTTACAAATCGATCACATGGAGTCTTCAAAACTATTCATATAGGACACGAAATAAAAATCCAGTACGTTTTTAGACACACTTTCATTATTTGGTATGTCTGAACGAGAGCGCACGCTCGGGATTTAATTAAGATTTTCGGACTATTTCATAATTAGGTTTATCCCGGTATTTAAGCAAGTCATCAGTCATTCCAGCATTTGCCTTCATAAAGTCGAAAAAGCACAAGATCTAAAATCCAGAACATCCAAAAATATTCGTGTTTTATAAAGAGACGAAAGATCTAACCCCGGGTTTCAAGACCTTTTTGTAGTCATGGACCTCTTACGAAAATTAAAAAATGACGCACCTCTTTCAAACTCAATTTAAGGGAATAAGAAATTAGGGATTTAGAAAAAAAATATTATTTATTGCAATTTCAATCGTGGACCCCTTGCAAGCTCCCTAACTTAACCTAATTGAAAATGTTAAGTACTTACTGGAGTTTTGGATGCTATTGAATGGATGGTTTGGGATCTTGTGATTCTTGGACTGTACGATGCGTCCCCACAGCAAGTTAATTTACAAACTTTATTTTGTTTCTCTTCACGGTTCCCCTATTTACAATTATATGCGAAATAAAATGCGGAAAATACCCGCTGTTTTCTCTTAATTTTATTGGAATTAATAAAACCTATACGACCACCTTGTTTGCATAACTCACTGACCTCAGTTACGAGGCCTTTCCGAGTTTTTACTACAACTACTAAAGGGCCATTCACCGTTGGATCAGACCATCGATTGATACAAGAAGGCCATGGAATCGTCTCACAATTGACACTGCTCACGCGGCGTCTCGGCAATATTTGGTAATATGAATATATGCCTCAAAGGTTAGGTAAGGTTAATATAGCTGCCTTTAGTAATAAAAAAACGAAGAATATTTTGATGCGTCCATTAAAGTCACCGCGTATCTTCGCGCTGCGCTGTCACGACGTACGATAGGATAAAGTTTAACTTACTTTGACCTAATTGCTGTTTTAGGGTTCCGTACCCAAAGGGTAAAAACCGAACCCTATTACTAAGCCTCCGCTGTCCGTCCGTCCGTCCGTCCGTCCGTCCGTCCGTCCGTCCGTCCGTCCGTCCGTCCGTCCGTCCGTCCGTCCCTCCGTCCCTCCGTCCGCCTGTCACAGGGCTGTATCTCATGAACCGTAACAGGTAGGAAACTGAAATTTTCTCAGATTATGTATTTATTTTGCCGCTATAACAACAAATAAGTAACATTATAAAATAATAAAAATTAAAGGCGGGCCCCATCCAAAAACGTGTTTTTTTTTGTAAATCCTGTACGATCGTACGGAACCCTTCGTGTGCGAGTACGACTCGCACTTGGCCGGTTTATAATCTGCAATGGATGATGGAAGCGCGTCTCATTGTGTAATTACTTTCTTCATGACATTGTAAATCGGAACCCCCCGATCTACCACGAGCGTAATGCGAACGCATTTACAGGAAAGTTATAAAAAAACTTTGCGCATAGCAAAAATGTGCAAGCAGCGAAGTTGCCAGACGGCGGGGGTGCGGTCGCTCGCCCACACTGCACGGTTGCCAACTACACTTTCGGAACGATAAACGCAATTCCCCTTTCCAATAAATTCGCCGAGTTGTCGGAGAAAAAGGTCCCCCGTACGGACACTTTATTCATCAAATATCTGCTCGGTGCGGAGCGCGAATCGCTGGCGGACGTTGGCGAACGTCTGGACCGCTGGCGGCCGTCCAAGCGATTTGACGGGCTCTAGATGTTTGGACATATCGTCGCTCCTCGTGATGTGCAGTCCGCTTTATCGCGGATCTGAATGGCCCCCTAAACGAATAGTCGGAAGAGAAAGTTTAAATTAGTTCCTAATTTACTCCGCCGTCGTGGCGGAGATTAGAACGCATACCGGGCTCATTTCTGGCGATGTTTCTTACGTCTGACTTTTTCTTTTTCAGGTACGTTGCTGACGCACTGGTTCCTGATAACTACCTACCTTATTAATTATGCAACAAACTTTAAAGGTTAGTTTCTTCTAAATATTGAGAAGAGACCTATCATGGTAAATTAACTCGCCGGGTGAACAGGCAAGTTTCATTTCGTCCCAAGATAACTGTCAAACGACGTGATAATTGGGAACTGAAATATTTTTATTTTTTATTTTATTTTATTTTATAAGAAACCTTACAGCTAATCTTAGATTATTACATGATGATTATTTTAATATTTTTGTGCCAATGACAAAGTTTCATTGTTCGCAAACTGAAATGTCTTACAACTAAACGATTAAACATCCACTTGCAACATTCCACAACCGTGTGTGTGTGCGGTATGTATGTGGTGAAAGTGTGTGTGTAATATGTAAAAATATACCGGTCAATTTGTTTACTTAATTAGTATGACCTACTGAAATAATTAGTATTTCAAAGTACATCTTTGCCACCACTAAGGCTTTTATGCTCTATGCGCAAACGACTCTACTTTTTTCTTTTTGTAACCAAAACGAATCAATGTTGAAAATAATATTATACATGAAAAAAAATCAGGCCATTTTTTTCTATCTCAATTCGTCCAGTTTCCTTTAAGAATTCCATCAGTCCAAAGTTTTGACTTAGACATATCATTTCTAGACTTCTACTCAAGTCACCACGAACATCGGAGTGATGTTTGGATTCTCTTATTATTGAGTGCAAACGCCTTTGGAATGTACGATCGGTAGTAGCAAGTCGAAATTTCTGGCGTATTGTTGGTTGCGAGTTCACGCGGTTGAGTCTCTGCCGTTCACCGGAACCAGGGAACTTGGTTTCGTCAGGAGGGAGGGAATATCCGTTTTTTTTAAAATGTAACTGGACATGGATGGCTAATACCAACCTGACCGTCAGATATTACCTAACACACCACATGGACGGACCGCACTCAGAGGTGCTTCACGAAGCTTATCGAATCGCAAGGCGTCCCGCCACTGGGCTACCGAGGCTCTAGCATTCGTACAATAGTTGTATGTAACATTGTCGAAGGTCGCCCGAAGGTCGCCCGAAGGTCCCCGGGCCGTGGGAACGGCCCCTTGCGCCCGCGCTTGTCCGCTGCACCATTATAAGCACCGACCGCTTATCGCCGATGTGTGGCGCTGGCTCGCGCCGTTATTAAACTCCAGCAATTAGCCTCGATATCTATCAGCACCGCGCCGCCCAGAAATCGAATGTTTTATAATGACAACGCTGGCACCAATGGTGTTTTCTAATTGTAATCTCACTTTGGCATGTTTTGTTTTTCTGCGCTAGAGATGAAACCTAATATGCAACATCAAAAACCAATTCTCTCTACATGAGCTCGCGGCTCTCTTGAGCGGCCTGTAGCTCAAGGGCGCAGCGAGGTCATTGGCTCAATCCCCGCCCAGTTTACGCACCACTTTCTTTCTCTTTCTGAGTTGGGTAAGTCTATTTCGTCACGAATGAGAGCTCAATTCTCTCTACATGAGCTCGCGGCTCTCTTGAGCGGCCTGTAGCTCAAGGGCGCAGCGAGGTCATTGGCTCAATCCCCGCCCAGTTTACGCACCACTTTCTTTCTCTTTCTGAGTTGGGTAAGTCTATTTCGTCACGAATGAGAGCTCAATTCTCTCTACATGAGCTCGCGGCTCTCTTGAGCGGCTTGTAGATCAAGGGTGCAGCGAGGTCATTGGCACAATCCCCGCCCAGTTCACGCACCACTTTCTTTCTCTTTTTGTGAAGGGTGCAGCGAGGTCATTGGCACAATCCCCGCCCAGTTCACGCACCACTTTCTTTCTCTGTCTATTTCGTCACGAATGAGAGCTTTCGAGAGATGGTTCGGAATGCATGTAAAACGTTTGGTCCCCTTTCTCTACTAGGTGGTAGGGTTAAGCCCACCCGGGTCGGTACCTTCGCTTTTGATGAAATGGTGGTCGAAACGACGATACAAAAAATAGTCCATGTTTTCCATCCAGTTTTATTTAACCGTTACAAAAACCTTATAATTAATCATTTAACCTTACAAAAGGAGAGCCCTCGCATTGCACCTAACTTCGGGAACGCGCTCTGTTGAAGTAATATCATGACGGTGGGTGTGGAATTAGCCATCCATGTCTAGTTAGCTAAAAAAAGACTCTAGAATGCACAGACACCGCCTAGAATTTGCGCGTCGGCGCTCAGGGTCAAGCAATGTCATCCGAATGTGCACTTCACTTTGTAATAAGATGAATTTTCATGTCACGCCTTCGAACCGCACATACCAAACATTCATTCACATATTTTTTTATGGATGTTTTATATTTATTGGTGCTTTCATCAATGCGCTAAAAAGTATCCCCTTTAATTTTTTTTTTCGCATTTAAAATATTAGTATGGATATGGATTGTCAAAATGGTATTGAAAATCGTCCTGTCATGACACCAAGTTCTTTAGGAAATGAGGTAATATACAAGCCATATAATATAAGCTTACATATCTTATTAAATTAAATTTTCATTGAAAGTATTTTTTATGTTCTGAAGTTCTTACTCAACTTGTCACCTTAATTTTATTCAGTATTTTCTACTCCATTGTTGAAAAGTTAAAGGGACTTCAAAATCACATATCTTACCTACCATTGACTTACACAAAAAGCATTTTGGAAACCTCTTTTTTTTATGTACACTGGACGATGTACAGGGTGCCACCTCTAGTATTTTTTTTTGTAAATTCACTACAGTGTAGCGATTCTTCCTCCGTTTCAAATTCATGCAGTCTCCGTATACGAACACGAGACCAACAGACGGACAGGACGAAATTATGACGCTTCCGTGTTTGCCATTTAGCTATGGAACCCTTAAAGTCGTAACATCTCATTAGGAAATAACTTTGATGTTTTCCGTCGGAGACATCGCACGGCTGTACCATTTTTTTTATGCAACCTGACTTGCATGGCTAATACCACAAAACTACCGTTATGATATTAGCCCAATACACCACATTCCCGATGGAATTAGGTGCCATGCCAGGACCTTCCCTTAATGAGCACGGCTACATTGAACTGGATTGAAAACACGGACATTTTTATAACCGCTTAGACCATCTTTTCATCCAAAGCGATGGTACTTAAACCCTACTACCTAGTACGGGAAGGGGACCTACAGTTTTACATGGATTCCGAACCATGGAGCAGCTCGCACTCGTGACGAAATGCACTTATCCAACTCACAAAGAGAAAGAAAGTGGTGCAAGAAAGTGACGAGGATTGGAACCCAGACCACTGTTATGCTAAACAAGACCCCGCGCCACTGGGCTCACAAAAAAATATGGGTCGGAACAGCCTTAATGGAATTTAGTCGGTACGTTAGGAATTTTATTTGAGTGTACGCTTGCATCGCATCGCCTAAGTGCATTAGTCGAATTAGCTCGGTCAGGCGGGGCAAAAAATTCAATTTGCCTTCGACCGCACCGGCCGAGTGCTATGCGAAGAAAAAAAATCACGTGGCCGGTGAAAATTATTACAATTTTCCGGAAGAGCTGCGGGCTAACGAACAATCGCTCCGGGACCGCTTCGGGAAATCGGATTAACTCCTCGGATTTATACGAACCGGGAATATGAAGTTTCTAAATAATCCGACGATCGATATCCTTGAAAGGTTTGAGAGTAAGTTCTCCATCTTGTCTTTTTTAACAAAATAAATCTTTTCGAATCTTTTTACTACTTCGTAACAATTATCTGAGGCCGGGTTATTCATACATTAAATTGTTTGAATTTTTTTTGTGTAAAAATTTACCTCCTAATTTTGGTACTCACTCGAAATTTGGCTTAATTTGATGCTTTAATCATTTTCTAAGTGTACCTATGCGCTAGTCCGACTCGCAATTGACCTTTGCACCCTATATATTTTGTCTCGGATTTTATTTCCAAAATTACGTAACCTTTAATTGCGAACACTTTTGTGAAACGAGTTTTGCATCCTTTTTAGGGTTCCGTACCCAAAGTTTGAAAACGGAACCCTATTACTAAGTCTCCGCTGTCCGTCCGTCCGTCCGTCCGTCACAGGGCTGTATCTCATGAACCGTAATAGATAGGCAGCTGAAATTTTCACAAAGTGTGTATTTATTTATATATATGTATACAAATAGGTAAAATAAAAAAAAGGGGGCCCCATACAAAAAACGTATTTTTGTGCTAAATCTTGTACGACGGTACGGAACCCTTCGTGTGCGAGTCCGACTCGCACTTGGCCGGTTTTTGGTATTCATCTCATAACTAGTCCCTACATCATTTTTGCTAACCATCAAGTTTTCAACGAACGCATCCACTTTGCACGCCGGAGCTGTGTGTTAAAATCCAGCCTCCCATTTTGCTATCCACGTTGCTTGTACCCTCCTGCAATGCTTAGTTGGGGAATTAGAAATGAAATCACGAAAGGTTGCAAAGTATTTTGCGGGATTTCTAATATTGAAAAATGTTTAATAAATCCTTCGATACATCGTTCTTAAGGTGGCCCAACCCGCTCATGTCCCCATACAAAAGGGGAAAGAAGATCACGCCCATATTTCTTGTCAGAGATCCAAAA
Organism: Incurvaria masculella; assembly: GCA_946894095.1. Lineage (NCBI taxonomy): Eukaryota > Metazoa > Arthropoda > Insecta > Lepidoptera > Incurvariidae > Incurvaria > Incurvaria masculella. The sequence continues at coordinate 15,015,802 of OX335651.1, forward strand.
TTTTGCTCAATGGCAAATGATCTGATGACCATTGGCATTGTAAAATTGTGTTTGGTTTCTAAGTTATAAGGTCCGAAAGTTCGAATTTTTCGCGCGTTTTATACAATAACTTTGGAGGTAAATTACGCAATGATTAAGTAAGGACATCGTAAAAAGATTAGTAATCAGACATAGCTTATTTAATCAAGATTTATGATCTATTTGGTTTTTGTTATATTTTTGACTAGAGCGGTCGTGGTTTACTTTTAGCTATAAGTCGTTTTGAAATTAAAATTTTCGTAAATCTTACCAAATCATTCACTATGCACATTGTCTTTTTTGTGGACATGTTGCATTTTCCTCATCACGGAGCCTGTCTTATTCTTTGAAACAGAGAAGGTCCCAGAGCGCAACAGCACGGTTTTGTACCGTGCCCGCGAATGAGTTAGGCCCGCCGGGTTGGGCCACCTTAAGTGCAGCTCACCTATCTAAGTATCAGTCACTTTTGCACGTTAACGTCTCCATCTTTAGCTTCCCAAAAAAATTAAGCATTAGATATATTTTTTCTGTTAGGGAACTTTAAGAATGTGGCCGGCATCACCCCTGGAGCAAAATCCTTCTGCGTGAAAGATGCGTGGTTCGCTCCCACATTGTATGCACGAAGTCGGCTCCGGAGCATATTAACAGGACGACATTATGCCGCGCGAGCCCATAAAACAGATCCTGTGCCTCCGCCTGGATTTTTACAATCGCTTTGGAATCTCTCACCCTGCTGTTTATCATTCGAACGCGTTTACGCTGCTTTATGGGAGTTTTATTCGATTTATGTGAATTTTCATTTCCCTCAGATTTTACGCTGATATCGTGCTCTTACTGTAACCCCTCCGAGTTCCTGCACGGGTAGTAAGTAGGCTTCTCGAGTGATATATTTTTATAATGCATTTCAGGAGAGAAAACAATCGAAGCAATAATATTAAAAGACCATGGTTCGGGAACTATCACAAGATTCATATGGTATACTGACTATAAAGATACAAAATCATGCCATCCAAAATTATGATGAATACGTATATTTTCAGTAAGGTTAGGTAACGTTTTGTGCTTTTTTAAAATACACACGAACAATTCATGCTTTTTGATGTTCTGTTTTTTAGATGTTGTGGATTTTGGACTCTATAGGGGTCGGCGATTTAAAAAAAAAAAATCACATCGTGCTCCTACAGATATGCGTCAACATTCTGCTCAAGTCATTTGACTCCTACTGAAGTTGAGGACTCGGGGCCTAATAATCACGTTACCCCGGAAACAACGCCCAGACCAAACTAAGGAAAATGGAAACCACTTGCAGAATCACTTTTATTTATTTAATAATTTATTAAAAAAATTGCGTGACAACCAATCACTCCAAACAACCAAAATCCCTATCAAATAAGGTCGAATTGGGCTGAGGTAAAACGCGCAGACATGTAATATGCAACGGAGTCGTCCGATTAGCATAAAGACTTTGATTGCCGTCCGAAGGCAGTGAGATCATAATGCATGCAAATGGGCCGAGCGACGCACCGTGTGGCTCCAGCCCTTTTATAGTCGCTCACGACATGTGGGGCCAGCATGAACGTGAACGCGAGGAAGAAAGCCGACGAGCCACTTTCACCGCACCCGAGGCGATGGATCATCGGAATATTCCTACCATCGTTCTTAATTTGGTGTTTTGTTACACAATGCAGGCGAAAATTACATATTTAAACGATACTCTGATATTGGTACGTGTCATCTTATGTCATCTACTTATTTTAGAATATCGTCAAACATAACGACTGTTAAAAAAAAATATATTATTGAAATTGAAACGAAGGCACGTTTTATTAAAATTAGAAGAAAACAGGTTACATGAACAAATGCAAAAAATATATTTTCACTATATGAAAGCATACATAAAACATTTTACACAACAGGGAAATATATATATAGAAAAGAATTGATTCGAGACTTGGTAGCACGTGCATAAGCTAATTAATTAAATGTAATAAAATAACAATAAAATTGGCATGAATGAACATATGAAATAGGCTTTTACTAGTTACTACAACTCTTCATCAGGTTACTGACATGTTTTTGAAGGTGGGGGCTGTATTGCAAAATATATCAACAGATGTCAAACATTTCTTGTAGCTGTCGCATATTCCACGGATTGGTGCACAGACACCAGTTTTTGTTTTAGCAAATTCCTACTTGGAACAGTGGAACAGCGTGTTTGTCTGCACGGCACGTGTAGACCTTGCTTGATCAGCAAGCAGATCAGTGCACTTGTAAGTGCTGACACATATGTTGCGTAGCACTGAAGCATCAAGCAAAGTGCGTCTAATATTCAGTGAAGGTAAATTTTAGAATTCTAGCAGACTACTATACTGACCTTTTTGAACCTATAACACGAATTTGTAGGTAATGCCTAGGTTAAAATAAAGTATAGTACGAGTTCCATACCATAGAAACACATTCTAGTTGACAACGAACTAAACTTTGATGTATTGTCTTGTTGGCTTGGACAGTTTTGAATTTCAGTTTTAAAACTCAACATTTGGTAAGGCTTCAGTTAGAATATGATCCACATGTGCATTCATGTGTAGGATATTGTCGAGAATTATTTCGAGGTACGTATACTACCAATTTTTTCTAGTATGTTTGCTCCTATTGAAAAATTTTTTTTTTAATGCTGAAGCGGTATTAGTAAGGGCGGTATTAGAAAGGAGTAAGGACTTGCACTTTTCGGAACTTAGGGACGTTTTGTTAACATCACAGTAAGCAGAGAAGTAATCAACAAAAGAAAAGCAAAAAGTAGTATTGACTATGTTAATGACATACAACCATTTTTTAATGTCACTCATATATAAGATGAACAACAAGAGCTCCAAGATTGACCCCTGAGGCATCCTGGAAGTAGTTTTAAGCATGCTTGACGAATAACCATTAACTACTACCTGGTTTCAAGGAATAAGCGACGCACCTGCTTAGTACGAAAAAGTATATTTACTTACTACCTGATTTATTTAATAAAACATTGACAATCTAACACAATGGTAAAGGCTTCCCTGTGCCTTATTTTCAGAACTGGTTGCCAAGAAAATCAGAACGGGGGTTGGATGCGTTTGAATTAAGTTTGAACCATGCCAATTACGAAGCTTTTACATTTTCATGAAGCGATCCAAGGGAATTCACTCGGCTTAAATTGCTTAAGCTTGCTTGAATTCAACGTAACGTAATTTGACTCGACGTAGTTAAAAATCACGCTTCCACATAATCGAGTAGCTGTGATTGGCACGGAAGTACATTTAAAGGCTTTCTTGTAATTAGAGCAATTACTAGGTTTGAGACCAATTATTAAGTTTTTTCATGTAACTGCGCATGGATGGCTAATACCGCACCCACCGTTATGATATTAACCCAACTTATAGAATTTCCGAAGAAATGATGTATTTCCTTTATTAGCAAACGGGGAGTTACTATGGTAGACTAACTCGCCGGGTGAACAGCTAAGTGAACGATAAAGTCTGACGTTTAGATGCATTTTGTACTGTGCTAACTATCGAATGACCCAAACTATGGTATATATTCATTCAAGAAAGAAATTAAATACTAAAATAATACATTATCCTATAAATTAAACTATTCCTAAAATTACACAAATTTACAACAAATAATAAATTTCAGCCATATCGCTGCCAGGCGGCAGGGTGCCCAAAAGACTGGCCGCATTCCCTCTCTGAATAGCTAGGCTCAACCTCTGCCCGAGATACCAGCCAGCCCTCTGGTCACGCGATGATTCGATCAACCGCGACGACAAATCCTCAAACAGATTTCTAGCATCCGGCCCCCATGAGCCTAACGTTTCGACACCAAACGGCACAAACATATAGCACTCACTGAGCGTTGAATATTTGCGCCGTTTTAGTGCCTCCGCGCCTGCAGCCGCCGCGCCTGCTTCCAGAGAGGTTGCATCAATGTGAGAGGGCGCCACCGTATCTACACATGTTGCATCCCATACTAAGCTTTTTCCATTTTTCCACGGAATGAGCGTCATTCCGTCTGGCCTCTTACCGTCGTCACGTGCAATACCGTACAGCTCCAGAAGAGCCGGCACATTGACGGAGGCAAGAGCCCGACGAATGACGTCATTTAAGCTGGCATGGCGGGATAGGCGGCCGGCGCTGCGTTGACACGATAGGCCATGGTGGCCGAGTTGATCGACCATCGCTCCGCACTGGCAGCGGTGTCGCTCAACAATTTTGGCACCGATCCTAAGGCTAGCCGCAAGACAAAACGTGTTTCGATCTAATAACGTGCCGACATTCGAGGAAGGCACAGCTTGCAACCAGTATCCTGATTCTTTTGAGCTCTTAGCAAGAAGACGTGCTCGATGTGCTGGGTTAACAGGATTATTTAAAAGGTTTTCTTGTATCTGTTTACAAAGAGGCTCGTCCCATAGCTTTTGAGAAATCACACTGGTGGGCAGCGGTGTATTTGGGCAAGCTTGCTTCCATGACGTCTTGGCTTCAGCTAAGAACGCGGCCTCTGTTTCACTTGATGGTTTCAAAATATTATTCAGAAGTTTCTGAGTGCTGTGTGATGAAGACAGGTAGGCTGGCAAAGCCACACTAGCAGTCCGCCGGATACCTAAGCCACCCATACGGACTGGAAGAGTAGCTTGCAGCCAGCTGCGATCGTCAAGAATGCAATTAAGAATGCCAACTAACATTTCTCGAATCATACTGTCTAAGAGATCCTTCCTTTAAGTCTTCTAGGAGATCCCCATGTCGCCAAAGAGGAGTACAGCGCAGAACATATGTGAATTTTGGAACAAATAAGCAGAACCTAATGATGAATAATGCCATGTGTGGATTGATTTGTTTTAAATTATCAGAATTTTGGTTAAAATTTGAAATCTGATTTAAAACAAAACCGCGGAAAGATTCCTCCAGAATGGGCGCCCCTAGGAGATGCAGCGTTTCATTGTTGACAATTTTTATTTCAGGAGCTATGGATGTAAATTTGGATTTAATTTCGCTTTTTTCCGTTTCCGTGAACGAGTCAGGGATGTATAGCTCACACTTTGAAAGGTTAAGTTCTAAGTCGATATTTTTGAATTTCCTTATAACGTCTTTAAAATCTTCGAAAACTGTGGTTGCATCACCTCCTATGGTGCCATCATCCAGGTACCATACATTGAATTTAGAATTAAGAGACGATATGACGGGATGAATCGCTAAACTGAAAATAGCTGGCCCGAGTGGGTCACCCTGTTGGCAGCCGACCGCTGAATGAAGTAGGTGATTTTGATAAATTAATTTAGAAAAATTGCTGTAGCATTGCCAAAGATAATGGTAGCATTGTGGAAGATTATCTTTTATTTCTGCCAACATTGCGCCTCTATTTACGGAGTTAAATGCATTTCTAACATCCACCTTCAACAAAACTCCAGCTTTATTTTCCGACAAAAAACCGCTTGCGGCGTGTACTGCAGCTTCACAACCTCCTTTGCTCCCAAAACCGACTTGAATGGGCTGGAACTTTTCTGATAGATCAGATCGAACTTTTTTGCAGCAAATTTTGGAGACTATTCGCCTGATAGTGTTTCCAATGGCTATTGGACGAATTCCTCCATCTTTCTTTTTTAGCGCACATAAGTTAGCACCATAAAGAACATCGGTGATATCTATGCACACTTTTCCTGACAGCATCAGGTTTACAAGCTGCGTTAGGTCCTCGAGGAGGATCGCTCCAGAAGGGCCCACAGAGTTAGACACCAGATCTTTATAATGCTGTGGGGACATACCGTCTAAGCCCGAATAAATGACCTGTTATTCGGCCAATTCAAACGAAATGTACAAGTTAGCATGGTACGAAATAAAACTAAACATAAGATTGAATCACTCACTTGCCTGTTCACCCGGCCAGCTAATTTAACACTGTAACCCTCCTGGATGGAAAACCGCTTGGATTACCGCTTTCACCATTTCATCCATTGCAATTGTACCTATAGTTTTACATAAATTCCGAACCATGGTAATAGCTCGCATTCGTGACAAAATGCAGTAATCTTACTCAGAAAACAAAAAAAGTGGTGCATAAACATGGCTGGGAGCGAACCCATGACCTCTGGCATGAAAGGCGGGTCCGCGCGCCTGCTACGAGTTACGAGCCATAGTGTTAACAAATCAAAAGTGCTATTCGCATCAAAAATGCAATAGCCCGCTGAAAACTGTCGACAGCAGACGCTATGCGAGCCTTGTGGTACGTAAGTGCGGCTGCTGTAGGAATGGTTGGTGGGAAAGTTAGTCCGCAGATAAACCTGCCAAAGCTCTCCACCAATGGCGTGATAAAATATTTCTAACTTATCACAACGGTTCTAAATCATCGAAACTGCATCGAACGCCATTTAACTTGCGCCGTCAGCCCCACAAGTTATAAGAGCATCCATATTTTTTGGTTCTTCCAAAGTTGCGCACAACTCGGCAGCGTAACGGGGGCAGGTACTCGGACGCCGGGCGGCGCTCTACTCTTCGGGCGTAACACTTTTGTGATGAAATAAAGTTTTTAATGCTCACCTTTCGCAGAATTCAAACGTCCGACCGAATTTTGTCAATAATGTAAGCGAGACAAACATTATAAGTTGGCTACGCAGGAAAGTTTCGCTTGTGTAGCTGCCGCGCGAGCGCACCTAGC